>CM048851.1:32318955-33691455 GCA_026545225.1 Cornus controversa
GTGTAAATGAGTTTAGCATACTTCCATAAACTGTTTTAAACACTATACAATTAATTAAGAACATTTATTCAAGAAAAGAAACAATTAAAGAAAATTAAACAATTAAATAAAAGAAAACTCCACAATAAAGCCAACACCTTAATCCTAGCTCTAATCCTAAGTTTTCATACAAAATCTATTTTTAAAAGTCTCAAGTTATATTTTTGAAATTTTTGGTAATTTAAAAATATTTTCCAAAACAAAAGAAAAATAAAAAATCTAATTTTAAACAATATTTTTGGTACTAATTCTACAACAAGGGGAACTAATTTCATCTTGAAATTAAATACCCATGTGTATTCTATCCCTAAAAGATTAATTTGAATTTTTGAAAAATTTCTAGAATTTAAAAGTAATTTAAAATATTTTTTCCTATTTTTTATAATTTAAAAATGATTTAAAAATTTTTTTAAAAGATTTTATAATTCAGACTATTCATGAATACTTGATAATTTAATAGGTTGCATGATATGCTCTCCACAAAATATGTATTTATTATAAAAAAAAAAAAAAATTAATTCTAACAGTACAAGAAAATCTAAAAACAAAAGGAAACAAGCAATACAAGGAAACCGCTAAAAAAATAAATTTTTTTCAAAACTTCTAAAAAAATTACATAAGAAACCTAATAATTAAAAACTACCAAATATTAAATTTCAGCCAATTCTGAATTTGTTTGGTCCACAAAAAAAATTTCTGAAATATTCAACACTCTTTCTATAAGATGAAAAAACATAATTTTGGAGACCTAAAAGAGGGTTTTCGACTAAAAAATGGCATGGTTTAATAGCTAATGCTATTGGATTTTTCTTATTGAGTCGTTTCTAATCGAAAATAACTCTCGTGGAGTCAAAATAAATTTGTCGAAAATTTCTGGACATTGACACTGTTCACAAAAATTAAATGTAAATATATACAACACGATTTAATTCAATACATATAAATTCCATAAACGAAATCCTAAATTTTGGTCAACATACATATCTCCAAAAACAAAACCCTAGTTTCCATCAATCTATATAATAGAAACAAAATTATAGGTTAACACAATACATTTATGCTTAATCAAATGAAAGTTCCTTTAACATGCAATTAAGCAAAAATTCTAAATTGTTAAACCTAATCATACATAAAACTATATGCATATACATGTATATTCATGAAATCAAACAAGACAAATATTTATATATATTTACAAGTTGAAAGGGGAAGTGAAGAGATTGAACTTGCCTTGTGATGTTGAGCAAAATCAACTTTTCTCCCTTTTCCTGGCGTCTATTGTTTTTTACTTGTCTGTGCATAGAAACTACTAAATCCTAATTTCTTTTCTCTTATTTAATATTCCTAAATACTTAAACTAATAAATATAAAACTATTTAGCCCGACTACATATAAATATATATAGACCAGCTTAGCAATTTTAGCCCAACTTGATAATAATTAAAAATAAAAAATAAAATAAATGTAGCCCAAACCCACACATTTTTATTTAAAATAAAACACTATATTTAAAACAAATATTTCACAGATAATTAAACTTAATTAACACTTAGCAACAATTCAAACATCCACATTAAACACATAAAAACAGACATTGACAAAATTAATTAAAATATTTAAATAGTTAAAACTCAAATAAATAATAAAAATTTAATTTAAATATTCTCAAATTAAGGGGTATCACAGTAATCGAGAATGTATCCACTAATTAACTAATTTTTGAAAATCGTGTCTTCATATACTTACCAAAGTTGCTAAAAAAATAAAGTTTTTTTTCCTTTCTTATTTCAACCTTTGTTATCTAACAAAAGATAAAAACAGTTATTATACGAGTTGTAGTTAAACTTATAATAGTTATAATAACTCCATTGTTTAAACTTTTTTACATAACAAAATATTATTATAACTATTACAATAATTTTATAACACCCATGACGATTTAACTAATATCGATATGTCAACGAATTATTGGAAGTCAAAAAACCTAGAAAGCCAATATTTGATAAGAAATATGTGTGTGTGTGTGTGTGTGTGTGTATGTATTTCTATAAAGTGAGAGAGATAGAGATCAAATGCCATAAAAATAGAGAAAAACTTAAATGCTACTGGGTATAGTGATGACTTGGTATCACACACTAATTAAACACTAACACATAAGTAAGAATGAATCAATTTCAGTGGGTCCAATCACTATGTGTCAGTATTTAATTAGTGTGTGATACTATGTCATCACTACACCAGAAGCATTTAAGTTTTTCTCCTAAAAATGAATCAAACAACAATAGTGACTTTGATCTAGAAACCCATGGCCTCTTCATCTTCCAACAGGAGGACCTCTGGAGGTTGTACAAGTCACATTTGCATGCTCTTCAATCTGAATCGTCATGCTAGATATGACGCATCTGATAGTGGTAGCGAGAAGAGGTTTTGGTTTTGAAATAGCCACACAAAATTTTGCGCATGAGGTGGCCGGTCTCATACACAAAACCTGAGAGTTATTTACAACTGATAGTAACAAGCATAAAATACAAAAGACATAATGAAATTTTTTTAAAACAGAATAGAAAGTCCATCTTAATTATAATAAAATGTTGTATAAATAAAGTACATGTCTGGTAGTACAACTTGAAAGTCCCGTAACCCAAGAACCCCATAACCAGAAGAATAAGAGCTATAACTTTAAATTCAATAGCCAAATAACCAATGTATCAATTGAGTTCATAATCTGAACATGAAGAATAGAATAAATTCCTACTCTAAAAACTGATGAAGAAGGATGTCTGCCACAACCAACCAACCCAAACACTATCCTCAAGGTGAAACCGGCCTGGGACCTGGGATATCAACAAAGTGGGTTAAACCCACGAGCAAGTCCTCTCTACTACATCCAAATAAGAGAATCGGTAAACATACCCTCTATATGAGGGATAAAAAAAATAAGTACACACAAGTCATTTCCTTACCTAGTTAATGTCTCCAAAATAAAAGTCATCTTTTATATTGTTCCCAAACTAACCCCTATCATACAAACTTAAAACCTATTCTTTAAGTTCAAACCAAAGGCACAAAAGCAAGTGTTCTATTAAACCTAGGCAATCCTGACATGCCACCTATATTATCATTGGATACCTTAATAGGTATTGACAATCCTGACATGCCCCCTGACAATCCTTACATGCCTCCCTAACATTATATACCTTAATACGTATTGGCAATCCTAACATGCCCCCTGACAATCCTTACATGCCTCTATAACTAACCTATTAAACCAAAAGAAAAGACCTAACATACTTAGCACATTAATTTAATCTAACAGAATTTCAATCATCACAGTAAAATAACTCATACACAATTAAACTAATATCAAATATCATGGACAATTATGATTTCAAAGACTACAATTAAGGAAGGAAAATAATACAATCACCAATTATATGAGCAAGCACACAACCAAATATCCAATGTACCTAAATCAACGAGGTAGTTGAAACTTAGCTCTAATCTAGGTTTTCGGGCCTATTCTGTTCCTAAGAACCCTATTTAATTATTATCAAATTTTTTGCAATTTTTGAAAATTCATAACAACCCAAAGAAAATGAAAGAATTTAAAAGAAAATTCATTTTGAAGCTCACTTTTTAAAACTAGTTTTATAATAAGGAAAAATTATTTCGTTACGAAATTTAAAACGCATGCCTATTCTGACCCCAAAATATTAGATAAAAAGTTTGGAAAATTTCTGGAATTTATTGGTAATTTTAAAATATTTTCAAAATAAAATAAAATTACAAATCTAGTTTTGAGGTATACTTTTTATACTACTTAAACCATAAAAGAACCCTATTTTGACTTGATATTTAAAACCCAAGTGTATTATGTCCCCAAAAGATCACCAAAATGTTTAGAAAATTTTTCAAAATTTTAAAATATTTTTCAAAATAAAAGAAGATAAAAACCCAATTTTGAGGTGCACTTTTAAAATCAATTTAATCACGAGGGAAGCTCATTTCCACTTGAAATTTAAAACCAAAGTGTATTCTATCCCTAAAAGGTTACCCAAATTTTTTTAGAATTTTCTGAAATTTAAAAACAATTTTAAAAATTATTTTTTCTATTTTTCTAAATTAAAATCAATTTGAAAAAATATATATATATTAAAATATTCCAGACATGACCCAAAGTGGGGCCAGCGGGTGAGCCAGATGAGTGGGACCCAACGGACCTTTCTCAGTTCTCGGCCGGTGGGGCACATGGCCCCATTTTTCTTTTTCTTTTCTTTTCTTCTTTTCTTTTCTTCTTCTTTTTCCTTCCTTCTCTTCCTACAACAAAACGTATCAACAATGGTGCCTAAACTTTCTAGCCACTTTCAGGTACTAAATTGCACGTATGAATATACCACTGAACTCGTCTCGATCTAAGCTGCGCATTGATACCAAATTTACGCTCTCTCGCGGCCTAAATAAAAAACGCCTAATTTCAAGTTTTAAAAATCTAAAATTTCAAACTCAAATTCCTGTCAATCTTCCCAAAGGGTCGCGACCAAATTTTCAAGATTGTTCTAGGAAGCAAGATCTACCTATTGATCGGAATAAAAACCCTAAAAAATGATGAATACAGTAAACCCAATTTCATGTTTGTGTGTATATATATATATATATATATATATATACGCCTATACAGTCATATATACATACGCAAAAATACCCTAAAGCAGTACCAAAACCCCAGAATCTTCATGTTTAATTCACAGAATTATTCTTAACATGCAAAATCATTTAATTTCATAGTTAAATGAATAAAAAATATTTCCAACAACATGTATATACGAATAATATATATATTCTAACAACATGTATATACAAATAATATATTTATTATATATATATATATATATATATAAAATCCAGCAACATTTATATATAGATAATATATATGTCTACAGATTCAAAGGGGAAAAGAAGAGTTCGAACTTGCCTTTTTGATGAACACAAACTCGTCTCTATGAATTGCTCATTCTCTTCTTTCTCTCTCGCATCTACACTCTTTTGGTCTTTGTACGTGTAAACGACAAAAACCCTAACCCCCTTTTCTTTTTCTTTTATTTTAATTTTCATTATAGAAAACTAAAATAAAATTTCTGAAATAAATATAAAATACTTAGCCTACCTATATATATATATATATATTTAGCCCAGCCCAACCCAACAGTCTAGCCCAACCTAATAAAAATTAAACATTAAAGAATACGCAGCCCAAAAACTCATAAATTTTATTTAAAAGAAAAAATTATATTTAAAATAAATATTTCACACACCATTAAAATCAATCAACACTTGGTAACAATTCAAACATCCACATTAAACAAATAAAACAAGCATTGACAAAATTTAACTAAAATCATTTAAATAATTAAAATCCAACTATATAATAATAAATAAATAAATAAAAATCCAATTAAATAACTGGAGCCCAATTTAAATATTCTCAAAATTTATGGGGTATTACATTCTTCCCTCCTAAAAAGAGAAATTACGATATCGGAATTCACCTCATACTTGAAATAAAAGCTCTAAATACTTTGCCTTTATTTCATCTTCTCTTTCCCAAGTGGACTCCGCCTACCTGTGGTGACTCCGTTGAACCCGAACTAAAGGAATAGTCTTTGAATGAGGGACCTGATTCCTATGGTCATGAATACAGTAAAGTTGCTCTATATACGGTGTATCTAGCTGCGACTCAATCTCCTCAACTTCAATGTGCTGATTAATACCATTATCCCTAAAGAATTTCCATAACATACACACATGAAATATATGAGGCACCCTGTGCATTGTGTCTGGTAATGCCATTCTATATGCTACTACCCCGATCCTATCTGTAATCATAAAATGACCCATAAAATAAGGTGACAACCTCCCCTTTTTTCTAACTAGTATTACTCCCTTCATGGGAGAAACCTTAAGTAAAAACCTAATTCCCCACCTTGAACTCTAATGCTCTAGTTCTACGATCAGCATAAATCTTTTGTCTACTCTGAGCAGTCCGCATACAGTCTCTAATAAGAGAAACCCTCTCTGATGTATCCTTAATGAATTCGGGACCTAAAAATCTATTATCTCCAACATCCAACCAACATATCGGTGACCTACATGGTGCCCATACAAAGCCGCGAATGGTGCCATACCAATAGTCTGTTGATAACTATTGTTATAGGCAAACTCAACTAGTGACAAGTAACTCTCCCAATTACCCATGAAGTTGAGTACACATGCTCGTAACATATCCTCCAAAATCTAATTAACCCTCTCAGTGTGACCATCAGTCTGAGGGTGATAGGTTGTACTGAGATATAGAGCTGTACCCATAGCTTGCTGAAAACTCTCTCAAATCCTTAATACAAAATTTGGATCCCTATTCGATATAATGGACAAAGATACGCCTAAAGTTTCACTATCTCTGCAATGTAAAGCTTCGTATATTGCTCTGAGGTGTAACTTAAGCATACGGGCAAGAAATAGGCTGATTTTGTTAACCTATCCATTATCTATAAAAAATAATATCATGATTCTATTGTGAGGTGGGAAATCCCACAATAAAATCCATGGAGATGCTCTCTCACTTCCACTCCGGTATAAGTTGTGGCTACAAAGATTCTAGCGGTCTCTGGTGATCAATCTTGTTCATCTGACAAGTGTTACACTTAGAGAAAAATATTAATATGTCCCTCTTCATTGCTCACCAAAACTGTCGTTTCATGTCTTGGTACATCTTATCCCCTCCCGAGTGTATCGAAAACTGAGAACTGTGGGCCTCACTCATCACTGCCCTCTTTAAGTCGTCATTGTGAGGGACCATTAACTGCCCCTTATAGCTCAATTCTCCATCTGTACCAACTATATAGAACGGTACCTCTTTATATTTCAACTTAACCACATTTTCTATGCACTGTGAGTCAGTATGCTGATTTAAAATTACCCTCCGAATAATAATATGTATAACCACTACATACACTACAAAAGCATCATCTAAGTCATCAACGCTTCTCAAATTATTCCATTCTATTTCAAATAAAGCTGAAAGACTAACATAAGGTCGATGACTGAGTGCATTAGCTACAACATTCATTTTTCCTGTGTGGTATTAGATGAAAAATGATAATCTTTCACGAATTCCAATTACCTGCGCTACCTCATGTTCAACTCTTTCTGTGAGAACATATATTTCAAACTCTTGTGGTCACTGAACAATCTGAAAGTCTCCCCCCAAGAGATAATGCCTCTAGATTCGCTAGGCAAAAACCACAACTGTTAACTCCAAATCATGAGTTGGGTAATTAAGCTCATAAGACTTAAGCTTACGTGGAGCATATGATATCGGCCTCTTTTCCTGCATCAACACACAACCCAGACCCTGCAATGATGGATCGGTATATAACAATTACTCAAATCCACTATGAGGAGTAGTTAGGACATGTGCAATTATCAATCTGCTCTTCAACTCATCAAACGCCGCCTGACAAGAATCATTCCAAACAAAAGGTACACCCTTTTTACTTAAATAAGTGAGAGGACTAGGCTAGCAATCTTGGAGAAGCCTTAAATGAACCTACGACAATAACCAGCTAACCTAAAAAAACTAATAAACTCCGTAGGTGAGGTAGGTTGCCCCCATTCCAATACCACGAACACCTTAATTGGGTCAACCGTTATCCCTTCTCAGATACTACATGACCCAAGAACTTCACCTCCTTCTGCCAGAAATCACACTTCTCAAATTTTGCGTACAACTGGTGATCTCTCAGTGTCTAGAAAATGATATGAAGATGTCTGACATGGTCCTCCTCTGACCTAGAAGTAGGCCTGCCTGAAGCTAAGTAAATTACAAAGTCTATCTCACGACTCGGTGGTAGTCTTGGAATTTTCTAAAACACATCCTAAAAGTCTCGAACCATAAGAATGGGATCCATATAAACTTTATTTTCCTCCAGAGACTCGTCGTAAATAAATAATGGGTGAGTAGTAGACCCTCCATTTGATTGCAGCATGGCAATCAAACACATCTCCTGACCCAATATAACAAAAATAACTGTCTTGTCATGGCAATTGACATAGGTATGATAATGCGATAATCAATCCATCCTGAGTATGACATCATATGATTTCATATCCAAGACCAATAGGTCTACCAAGAACCTGAGTTTGCCAATGTTTATAGTGACCTGATTACAGCATTCTTGTAAAACAGTACTAACATTCGATGGTGTAGCTATAATAAGTGGAGAACTATATGGCTGAATGTCTATACTAGATAAGCTAGCAAATGTTCTAGATACAAAGGAATGAGATGCACCAGTATCAAATAAGACATGACCGAATCTACTATTGATCAAAAACATACCCTCAATTACTTAAGGGGCTTACATCTCATTTAGCATGACGTTGTAGACCCTCCTATAATGCATCCACTAACCAGGTTATCCCGTGGGTTGTGGCAGTGCGAATAAAGTTGGACGATGCTAAGCCTGAATCCATGGAACTTGTGGTACCGGTAAAGGTGGTTGTTGCCTCTGTTCTTGCTGACCAAGCTACCCCTGATTGGTGTTAGGGCAATATTTAGCTGAATGCCTAAGCTCACCACACCTGTAGCTATGTCCTCTGAATACACCAGTGAGCCTCCTTAGCTGGTTTTCCTGTGACTGAACCTGACCTGCCTACGGTCCCCATTTTGCCTCCTATGAGTAGAGGCTTCCCCTCTTTGAGCATCACCATTAGCTCTGTTCCTCTTCCACAGCTGCTGCCCTAGGTAACTGCCCCTATCAAATTGCCTCCCACCATTTCTATTCCTCCTATCCCAAGTATTTAGCTGCTTCACCAGTAACGGAACATGTGCCAATTGTGATGGCTGCTGTGGTAGCAATTGATTCTGAAGAGCAATCACCACTCTTATAGCTATAGCCTGAGTAATAATGGTTACCAAATTGGAGAAATCTCAACATTTTCACCCCGAACATTATCCGAAACCCGATGTTGGCTCATACTCCTCCTTATATGGGGTGGCATTTGAATAGATGAAAAGAAAGGGAATCAATACCTCAATAATAGACTAAAACGTATGGAGTACTACGAGTCCTATACTTAGATTCTATTTATCAGAATACACAACGCGGAAGATACCATACGATGGACTCTACAGACCCGAGAATACTTGAATCTGGAATGCTTTAATACCAACTGTATACCCCCACAAAATTTCGCGCAGGTTGTGGCCGGTCTCATAATCAAAACCTGAGAGTTATTTACAACTAATAGTAACAAGCATATAATACAAAAGACATAATGAAATATTTTTAAAGTAGAATAGAATGTTCATCTGAATTATAATAAAATGTTGCATAAATAAATTACGTGTTTGGTAGTACAACTTGGAAGTCCCGTAACCCAAGGACCCCATAACCAAAAGAACAAGAGTTATAACTTTAAATTAAATAACCAATTTATCAATTGAGTTCATAATCTGAACATGAAGAAGCGAATAAGTTCCTACTCTGAAAACTGATGAGAAGGGATGCCTGCCACAACCAACCAACCCAAACACAATCCTCACGGTGAAATCGGCCTGGGACCTAAAATATCAACAAAGTGGGTTAAACCCACGAGCAAGTTCTCTCTATTACATTCTAACCAGAGAACCGGTAAACATACCCTCTATATGAGGGATAAAAAAAAATAAGTATACACAAGTCATTTCCTTACCTAGTTCATGTCTCCAAAATGAAAGTCATCTTTTATATTGTTCCCAAACTAACCCCTATCATACAAACTTAGAACATATTCTTTAAGTTCAAACCAAAGGCACAAAAACAAGTATTTTATTAAACCTAGGCAATCCTGACATACCACCTATACTATCAAGTCTATATATTGATGAATAAATCCTTTCAATCACGTAAGGGTGGTCGCCCTCTTACAGAATATTATAATGAGTTAAACTCAATATTTAAAAACCTTGATTATCGTAGGCCAAACAATATAATGTGTCCAACTGATATTGAGAAACAAAGGAAGCGTACTGTTAACGATCAAGTCTATATGTTTCTTATAGGACTTTATCACAGTTTGAATCAAGTTAGTAGTCGTGTCTTAGCCACCTCTCCTTTACCAAGCCTGGAGGAAGCCTATTCTCTTATTCGTCATGAAGCACAGAGAAAAGTCACAATGGGAACGTAAGATCACATTAAGGCCTCTGCGTTGGTTGTCCAAAGGAATAATACTCGGCTAGCATTTTCTGCTCCTTCGACTGACTCTTCTTCTCGTTTCTGCACTCACTGCAATAACGCCAAACATACAGTAGATGTTTGATTAGGCCAAACTTGTTTTCTTTTTATGTTCTTTTGATAATCAAAATATAATTTAACCACTCTAAATAGAACGAATCTTTGGAGATAAGGCTCTATATAGAGGGTGTCGATCCCACAGAGACTATGTGGGTAAAATTGCATGAAATGAGAGAATAATTCCAATTTAACTCAAAAACATATTTTTGTTTGGAATTATAGCCATTGTGAAAACTAAAAATATGATAAATTAATGGAGTTTGAAATAGAGAGAAAACTAGGGTTTGGTTTTCACCACTAGCCACATAACCTTGTCCAACTGTAGTATAAATGGAAATTGTAAACTTACATATAACAATGATTCATTTGGCTTGTGGCCTACAATGAAATATTCAAGAAAATATGTGAATCCTAGCTAAACATAATCCATCTTCAACAAATATAATTTCTTTATCTAACTACTTACATTAACTTCCTAACTTACCTAAGTGTATCAAAACTACCTTGTCTTGGCATGGACTATCAAAACTAGCATAATCACATTCAATTAAAATTTATTACAAAGCCATCATTTACACTTCTTGTGAAAGCTATAAATGTTGAGAATTTAATTAAAACACATCAAACTCTAAGACAAGAAGGAGAAGATGAATCAAATGAATATAAAAAGGTTTAAACTTCTATTCAACAAGGCACTAGGCAATGTAATCTATACATAATACACAATCCCAAAATTACTACAAAAGAAACAAGTTACGTGACTAGAGCTTCATCCACACCCTAGAGAGGAGGTTTAGTTGATCATGGTGGAGTAGAAGTCCTCCATTGACAGAGGTAGGCTTAGCTCCATAGCCATTTTCCTTGTTGTTCTAGACTTCCCAAAACTTAGCCCTCTTTTTTTGGCCCCAACGATGTCTATATTGTCAAGACAAGTCTTCCATGGGCCTCACTATCTATCTATATACATCAATCTACCAAATATGTCCAAAGTCCCATCCACCCTAAATTAGAATTTAGAAAATCCATAAAAATGTCATCCAAAGTTCCTTTTTAGAAGCAAGTGGGGAGATAAGTGGCCAAGTTGCATTGTCTGCAATTTTTCGACTGTACGAAATAGACATTTCGCATAATCAAAGTTCGATCATGTGAAATGTCAATTTCAAAGTTCCTTTTTGGAAACAAGTGGGGAGATAAGTGGCCAAGTTGCATAGTCTGTAATTTTTTGACTATGCGAAATAGACATTTCGCATAATCAAAGTTCGATTATGCGAAACTTGCATTTTGATTGTGCAAAATGCCTTCCCATCTTGGACTGTGAATTTGAACTCTTCATTTGCACTTGCAATTGGATGGATCATAGTTGACGCACATATCGGCATTTCCGAGACAAAACCTAAAAACAACACAAACAAGAAAATAACATAAAAAATACCAATGTACACATAATTAAGAAAATAACATATGCAATTAAAGAGGCTTAAATGTGCAATATTTAGCGTTTATCACACCCCCAAACTTACATATTGCTAGTCCCTTAGTAATATAAAACTAAAAATAAAATGAAGCAACTAAACTACTCCCTCTTCCATGAGAGATCCGGTTGCACTTATAATGCAACAAGCCTTTTAAACCCATAGGCATCCCTAGTGGATGAGTGAAGTATCGCGAGAGTTTAACAGAAATGATACCCACAAACATTTATCAATCAAATGACTATAACAAGGATTTCAAGAATTATTATTTATTAGCAATCTAAAAACTCCCAAAAATCGTGAATCAGAACAAAAGTCCCCACGCAAAGCTCAGTTAGCATATCAAAATATCAATCAATCCTAGCCTTCCTATGGAAGTGAACTTACATCCAAAAATGTGGTTTAACCATACCCTTAGATTCAAATTGCAATACCTTCAAATCATTAGAATCTCTCTTCTTATTTTTTTTTTAAATAGACAGACCAAGGCATGAACACATAAATGTAAGACATAAATTATTATTATTTCATTATTTTTTATTTTTTGAATAAGAAAAGGTGATTGTGCAATGTCTAAATTCAATAATCTGAGTAGCAAACCCTTGTAACGAGTTTTGGGCCAATGACTCCTAAACCAAATGGTTTTAGGGTATTAGGTGTAAAGACACCCTAAAAGGCTTAATGACCCAAGTTTACTAGGTTACAAACTTAGACTAGTCGTCAAATTCTTTATTGCTCAATCGTGCTTACTTTTAAGTGCAAACACTCAATGCTTACTGAGGCAAGAGGTCCGATCACTCAACAAGAAGGCTTATTGCAACACAAATATAAACTACAAATATATACAAAAATCATGCCAAGGACATCTATTCTCAAGGTTCTCTAAACTCAAATTGGACATTTACAAAATGTAAACCAAGGTAAAGTTACATACCCCACAATAAAAATGTCAGTGTGCTCATGTGCATGCGAGATACACTAGGAATTAACAACTACAAGATAGCTAATGTGAGCAATGATATGAATTATTCGAATTAACACATAATTTCAAAAGTTTAAAATTACCAAGAAATAATAATTTCTATCCTATATGATATATTCATCAATTGATATAAATACATAAATATATATGTTTTTTTTAGAGTTTTATTTTTATTCACGCGAAAACTACAAGTACTACTTTTCTCCCAATTCTCTGAACCGGTGAGTCCCAATTTTTTAAAATGTATATGTGATAAGATATTGATTATTTAGACACACTAACATATAGAGTGCAAAGGGGCTGCCTATTAAAGTCATACAATGTTGAAGCAATCTTGACAGCATTAGGTGTCACGCCCCAAAATCTAGACCGCCAGGACTCCCCGACTCTGAATTTCAAGTGTGAACTCATTCACTCACCACTGTTATCATATTTTGATACCAGGACTTCACCCTAATACTCTCACTAGGGTACCACACTTTGATACCACGCTGTCACACCTCGAATTTCTGACTCCCGAGAACTGAGCATGAACCTGTTTGTTGACCCCAACAAACCCTTTTCTATCCCTTGAACACCGCAGAAGCACACTTTTCAAATGTACTTGTATGTACGTACACCACAGATCATACTAACCTCAATGGGCCCTTACCTCAAATCATATCACCTTAGCGAAAACTTTATTTATTCACACTCATGATCCTCTCATCTTTAGGACTCAACACTTTGTGTGATTGGAAACTGAATATAAAACATACACCATTTGATATAGAATCCAAAAATACTGAATTTAAAATAAAAATCATTCTCAATTTCGATTTAAAACGAAAAAGTTACGCCCGATTAAAGTTTGGACAAATTTTAGAGCATGCTGTGAACAGTGACTTTGATGCATCGAAGTGATGATTTTGATGCATCGAACAAGTATCAAACATGTATCGACCAAAATTCACTCTCAGTATTTGGACATTTTAAAAACCTGTAGATTTTTTTATGCATCAAAGTGTGCAATTCGATGCATCGAAGTTTTCAGATTCTGCAACTTTGCAAGGTCATTTTTTTTTATATTCTAAGCCCTTTCTACCAAATGGTCATTAGTCCATCAAATGAAACCAAATGCTCCCAATAAGCATTAAATAAACAAATCCATATTCTTTTCATAGATAGCAAGATTATAGTTTAAGTCCAAAATATACTTTTCATCTATAAGATTTTTGAGTTCATGGTCATTACAAGAATTCATGCATAAGGTTCAAAATGCAACAAATTCTACCATGACTACAAGTACATAGATCAATGTGCCACAAGCCGGCACGGATAGCCAAATTCATAGTCTATGAACAAAACATCAAAATACTCCAAAAATATTCAAAAGTGCTCCTATGAGCTTCATTTGAGTCATCAAGTCCTTTACGCCCACAGTGCCATGCCTGTAAACTGTTTGGGGGGAAGAAAGGGGTGAGTACCATGGCAGCTCAGTAGGAATACCCTAACCCACCTAGGTGTTGACTCGACACCGACCTACATGGAATGCATGTTGTTACACTACATGCCACATCAATAACTTCAAATCCATTCAACACAAAATGCAAATATGAATGCTTGTACACATAACATGTTATTTCATATTCCATTCATGTTTATCAAAGACAAATCTAGTATGCCCCTCATCACCTTATACCACATATAGCACATACATGTCTAAAACATGCATATTATATCACATATGCCGACAATCCTAAACTTAGCATACTTTACTCATGCCCTACCCAATGTATACATTTGCTACACATAACTAGCATACGTTTTACACTTTTCATCTTAACACATATCCACACACATATTCTTCATTACACGTAGTCACATATGAGTATTAGCTAGCATATAATTACTCATGCTCTCAAACTCTATACATTGCACATATGAGCATATATTGTTGACCTCAAGGTTTCAACCCTAGGTTACTTGGGTGATTTTGATGATAACAATCTATGGTAGTGTAGATTTAATAAGTTTACTTGAGTGTGCAGTTTACAAAGTATTATATTATCTCAAGTATTTTAATGGTATTGGACTTGAAAAGGAATTAGAAGAAGATATATGAAGCCACGCGATCATGGAATTCAAAGATCAATAATCAAGATCAATGGCGAAGTTGAAGTGAATCCAAGCCACGTGATGAAGAAACCCAAAAGCTTAAAGACTTGAAGATCAAAAGACTTGGGTAGGCTAGTCTTGGGTGAGTGCTAGATTTAGTGTAAAGTTATTTATGAAATAACTTTTTTTGAAAGCTCATCTATTGACCTGGTGGACCTTAGGACCAATGCATATCATTTATATCATATCATGGTTCCTTGGATACTTAGAATTAGGCCATGAACTTCATTGAATCATCTTGAAGGGCTTCGTTGAGATTAAGTTAATTCAAGCTTAGGTTTAGCTTTGAAGGAATTCAATTTCTGAGTAAACAAATTCTAGAACCTACACTTGAACTAAAAAATATAATTTATGGTTCTTAGATAGATTGACCTAGGCTTTGAACTCAATTTCATCACTCTATAAAGCCGTGTCATGCACAATTACTGTTTTGGGTACTTAGCGCAGAAATCTGGCTAAGTGTTGGATTCTAAGGGCAAAAATATAAATTGTACCCCATGATTTATCATGATCACATGAATTTTCTCAGTCCCAAATGACTTATTTTAGTCATTCATATTGTACGTTAAAGTGTTATGACAAAACTGTGAAAATTCATTTTGTACTTAAATTGAAAAATCAAATTCTGATTCACTTAGAATTTGACTTTGAAACTATTTTTATTGAATCCAAATGGGGGATACTTTACTTAATTACATTGAATAACTTAAAGTAAATAGAAATATAAAGGTTTATGAGAAATTTACTTAAATATTTTCAATGTAATTAAGTGTACAGTGTATTAATGCACTGCGCAGGAAAAAATGGCCGAGTCTAAGAACAGATTCTGACTCGGGGACTTTCGGTCGACTGATGAACCCATCAGTCGACTAATAGAGGCATTTCGGTCGATTAAATCTCTTCATCAGTCAACTAATAGAAACTAAAAATTTATTCCAGTAGGGTATGCAAAATAGGGGTGGTTTCTACCGATCGAAGTATTGCTTCAGTCGACCGAAACAACACTTTTAGTCGACTGATGAATTCATCAGTCGACCGAGTGACGGGTGTAGAATAATTGGATGTTTGTCATTACTTTTCTACACTTCGTACAAAAAATAATAAAACCTGCAAAATTTTACTAAAAACTGTATAGTAGTAAGAAGGGTCGAACCACTCTCAAGTGAGATTTCGAATGAGCTCAAATTCACACACTAATTTATGGAATGAAAATTATTTTTTAAAAAAATATTTTTTATTTTGGAATTATAATGAATAAATGAAACTATAATAATAAAATAAAAATATGAAGGGAAGGGAATCCACCAGCATGAATCCACATAAATAAAATTTCTAATATTCTTATCTAGTTTTTCCTCCAATAATCAATACACTTCACCAATCCAATTAGAATTTGGAAAGATGAAGGAAAATATGGAATAAAAAAGAATGACTTGATTATATATAAGAGAGATATTTTTTTACTTAATCTGATGCACATTGGCTAGGTAAATAGAGGTAGGCATTCTTTGAATTACCATTATTTGGCAAATATGAAGAATCCTCCCTCTAATTTTAGAAATAAAAATCCAGAATAGAAGAGTAGAAGAATACTCTTGGGAGGAAAAATTAAAAAAGAAAATAAAAGAACTTACTTATATTTCATCATAGTGGCTTCGTCACTCCTTTGAGAGGTGAGTTTACAAGAAAAAAGAAAATGAATACAAAAAAAAAATTATTTACAACTACACTTTATTTTTTTTCTACAATTTCTAACCCCCTTCACCATCCCCTAAGACCCCCTATTTATAGAGTTAAAGGGGAATGGTTTAGGTGAGAAATTTAAAATACAAAATTCAAAAACAAAAATTCAAAATACAAAATTTGAAATTCAAAATACAAAATTCAAAAACAAAAATTCAAAATACAAAATTTTGAATTTAAATATCTAATATTTGATCTCCATATCTTTAATTTGAATTCTGGACTGCAGATGTGGCCGTGCAAAAAAGTATTTTGCAAAGTTTTGAACTTGAGACCTCTTGTGAATTAGATTGCACAGAATACCATTTCTCTTACAATTCTTCTGATGTTTATCTCTGGCTATATATATCATTTTTAGGTCTTTTCTGCTGTTTTTCTTCTTATTTGGAAATCAACCCTTATAAAACACAAAATGCAAAGATAAGAATATTTAAATAAAGTAAAAGAGTAATTAAAGACTTATTTTGAGATATAAAATAATATGTTTTGTGCACTTATCACCGAGACCTGAAGATTCTAACTCCAACGGCTAGTTTTCTACACTTAATGTTTCCCAACCACTTCCAAACGGCTATAATTCATTCTTGCACTATAAATACACCTTGTATATGCATTACACATGTGTGAGAGACTACCATAACCTTCATGATCATATGTTATTGGTAGATGCTATCTTAGAGCTTAAATCTTCATTTCATTCATCCAATGGTAGCCACCACTATTCTTCCAAAACACTATAAATTCATTTGAGCTGCATTTTACAAATTGAGAGAGAGATAGTGCAATGTAGAGCCAAGAGTAGAGAAGAGTGGAGGAGAGAGCTAGAGAGAAACTTACCCATGAGCATAAACTTGAGAAATTCTTGAATGCAAATATTTGCATTCTACTTGGTAGTATATCTCTTGTAGGAATCACTATTGAGCCTCATCTTTCTCATCATTCATTGTGATTCATCTTGCATATCTAGAGTTGAGCTTTTCATTTGAGATCTTCATATATAACTCTAGGATTTGAGCGTGTATTGAATATCTATTCATTAAGAAATATTGTTGTAATTGTTCCACAAATTCTTATCTACCTTTGAGAGAAAATCAAGTGATGAATTTGGCAAGGAAGCCTAAGTTATGAGCTTGGCAAAAAATTCTTGGTGAAGTTTTCATTGAGCAAGGAAACCCAAGTCATGAGCTTGGCAAAGAAGTCTTGGTGAGGATGTCATTGAGCAAGGAAGCCCAAGTAATTCACTTGACAATTGTATGGTTTGTTTTCCACCATTAAGGAAGGCTCTATAGTGGAAACCTCAAGAATTTCTCTTGAGGCATGGACGTAGGCAAGAAGGGCCGAACCATGTAAAAATCATGGTGTCACTTGGTTTGCATTTCTCTATCCTTAAAGAACTTCTTTATTTTATAACATTTCATATGTTTAAATTCTATATGCTTTATATATCAATTCTATGTTTACATGTTTCTATTTATATGAGGAGGATGAGATGAATACTTGGAGTACATTGGTTGAGTTGTGAAATTGATTAAATTGATAAATTATTGTTTAAGTATCTATTTTACCAATCAATTTGCATACCATATTTTTAACAAATGAACAATCAACATTTCATATACTACAAGCATGATATGGTGCACTTACATAAACATTTACACTTGTTATTATCCATTAAGTGCACAATTGTCTTTTAAGATAGAGTATTCTCAATCTCGCTTGTTAAATACATAAGTTCATCAAGTGTTTGACAAAATTTCATTCAAGCCAATTTTTGTCAAAGTATGCTAAATTGAAAAAGTACCATTGTTTGCTTAAAGTCCCTATTCACCCCCCCCCCCCTCTAGGAACAATTCTCAGGTCACACATATCATTATACACATCACAAACACATCACTTTAGCATGTAGGAATCAAATAAAAGGGAAGGAAACATAACCCCACAACCCTTCTTTTCACTCTCTAGCATGCTAACACAACCTATGTCTCACCACATGACCCGAAACCCTAGAATCGACAACTAGGCAAGAAAGAGAACCCCTACCTCGAATTTGGAAGCTATCCAAGAAATCTCCAAAATTTCTAGCGAGGTTTCCCTTACCAAAATTTGACTTTGTTCGGTCTAAATCGAGCCCTTGTCGTCCTCTACGCACTTTCCTTCTTCGACAAAACCTAAATCTAAGACTCAAGCCTTCAAATTGTAGAGAGAAGGTAAAGGGAGAAAGAAGAGAGAGAAAGAGAAAATTGCATGAGATGTGACATATGAAATATCTATGCAGGTTTGACCCTTTTAAATCCCTAAAGCTATGAAAAGACTAAAATGCCCCTCGGGTCACTTAATATACATTCCTAGGCTCCGTTTTCGATTTCAAAAACTCCTACGGTCTCGAAATTACTTCCTTAACTCATTAAACATTTTATATAAGCCAATATCAAAAATAATTAATTTTTAGAATTTTTTAAATTTTCAGACCCACCCAGACCACATCTTGGGGATCGATTTAACTAAAAAGTCAAACTTCTTCAAATCTTCCAAAATCCTTATAACATAATTTCAAACATATTTTTCACTCTCGGAATGTCCATTACATCATTCAAAACACATCTATATAAAAAACGATGCAAAATAAAAAAAATTGGCCAAAATTGGTCACGGTCTCTGCAACCATCTTCAAAGAATTTTGTCCTTGAAATTAAGAACATGCTCCAAGTCTCCAAAATTCATCACAAACCTTTATTGACCCCTCTTATCTCTCTTTTTTTTTTCCTTACGGTAATAGCTATCGACGTGCCAATCTATAAGACTCGGCTTCGTTCCTTAACCAATAAGGTTCTGGGTTACCCTCATACACAACTTCCTTGGAGTTCATGAACCATTTCAGCTACTATCACCGTCATATATACATATATATGTATCCATCCAAGTATCACCAAAATGTGGTGTGAACATTACGTTGTGAACCCTCATGTCAATTATCACTTCCTAAGCCAAGTTCAAGAAGGATTAAAACCAAAATCAACCCACTTCCAAAATAGTGAAAGTATAGTTGCATACTCCTATCCACCAACTCGTTTACCTTGAGTCTCAAGTTTAAGAATCTCCTCATTAGATCACGTTACGTGTACAAATCTAATCCATGTTTCTTGTACCTAGCCTAAAGCCAAGATCTCCTAAGGATTCATATTGAAATCCTCAATCGGTTCACCCGCGTTCCATTGTGGTGGCGTCTCAAGACGTAAGAAACTCTCATCCACCCATATCTAACCATAGATCCTTGGATCCCATCCATTTCACTAGTATCATACGGTATGGTTCAACAGAAATCTTACTACTTACACATCACACATGTCCTTTGCTTAATGATTAACCAAGAATAAAACTAACAGTTTATATATTTTAATTCATATGAAGAGAATGTGATGAATGTTTGGAGTATGTTGATCGATTGAGTATTTATTTGATTATTCATTTGTCATTTAATTTGAATACCACGTGTTTAATAAAATGTGCAATCAACATAGTTTTCATCTTATATGAATTGTATATTGCACTTAGTTGACCACTTCCAGTTGTTAAATGCATAAACTCACCAAGTATTTAACAAAAGGTCAAACAAGTTTACTTTTGTCAAAAATAAACCTAAACCGAAAAATTTTCATTGTTTGCTTAGAGTCCTATTAGGAACACTTCTTAGGTAACATGTATGTCGATATATATAAATTATAAGAGACCGAAGAGAGGAAAGAGAGAAATGAGAGAGGGGAAATACTTTAGAAGGTGGTGGTGAGCGATGGTGGTCGTGGTGATAAGAGGTGGTTGGGGGTGGCGGCAGTGGTAGGAGGTTGAGAGAAGAGAGAGAAAACATAGAGAGGGGAAGAAGGGAGAGGAAAAATAAAATAATTTTAGTAATTGGTGGAAAAAAGTTTCATTTCACAAATCTAGAATTTTCATTTATTTTCTTATTAAAATAATCAGGATAAAAGAGGAATTTTAGCATGAATTTTGACTCCGAATCGTCAAATGAGAGGTCATTGAAAGAAATTTGAAAAGTTTTATCCGAGGCTAAATTCCAGAAAGGTAATTTAATCAGAATAGAAAAACACAAAAAAGTTGCTTCCATCGTGATGATTAAAAATCAGTACTGTAATATAGGGGATGGTTCTGTAAGTTCACAATGGGTGTTTCAGTTTTAACAAGAAGATTGTCAGAGATAACTCCAAAAACATGTGTCGAGTATTGAGTATAGATTTACCCCCAAATGGCATGATTTATTTGTCTTGACATCATTGTGGATCTACTACCATAGAAAGCTTTTGACACTCTTTGATAAAGATGGACCTACTCCACGAGTATCCTCCATCCACACTCGCATACACACGGAGAGATGGCAGAGAAGCCTCACGCAGTTTGTATACCATGCCCGTTTCAAGGCCACATTATTCCCATGCTAAAATTAGCAAAACTACTCCATTTCAAAGGCTTTCACATCACCTTTGTCAACACAGAGTTCAACCATCGACGTCTTCTAAAATCCCGAGGCCCTGATTCGTTAGACGGCCTTCCTTCCTTCAGATTCGAAACCATTCCTGACGGCCTTCCTCCATCCGATGCCGATGTCACCCAAGACGTGACCTCCCTATGTGCCTCTTTCAGTAAAAACTGCTTAGCTCCATTCAGAGACCTCCTTTCAAAACTCAACAGCACCTCTTCCTTAAATGTACCACCAGTCAATTGCATAGTTTCGGACTCAGCAATGAGCTTCACTCTCACAGCTGCCAAAGAACTGGACATTCCTGATGTTCTCCTCTGGACTGCCAGTGCCTGTGGTCTCATGGGTTACATGCAGTATCGGGCTCTCATCGAAAAGGGCCTCACACCAGTCAGAGGTATAACTAATCAAAACCCAACTTAATATCTACAACCATCTATGCAATTTTTGCATGCATATTGTAGGAAATTGCAAAATTTAAAAGCAGCTAGCCCTTTTATTGACAAGAATTATAATTCTAAATTACCTGATTGTTATATTTTCAAAATGAAATTAATGGCCTTCTATTTTGAATAATCGAAAACTAATATTCTAAGTCTCTTTGTACGCGAGCTATAAATTTTTCCAATAGATCGAAGTATATATTTTCAATCAACATTCAAAGTCACTAGAATAAATTTCTACTTGGTTCTCACCTATTACAATTTTTTTTTTCCAGGTAATTTCACCTATTACAACTTTGAATGTTAATGGTATTTTAATTTTCTTGACATGCAGGTGTTAGTTTGGAGACAGTTATAGATTGGATACCATGTATGAAAGGAATTCGTTTGAAAGACATCCCAACTTTCATTAGAAGCACAAACCCAGCTGATGAATTTATGGTGAAATTTATCATAGATTTGGTTGATAAATCTAAGAAAGCATCTGCAATTATCTTCAATACTTTCGAGGATTTGGAGCATGATGTTGTGGACGCACTTTCGTCCTTGTTTCCTCAAATTTACACCATTGGCCCTCTACATTTATTTCTCAAGCAGATTGGTGACAGTAATTTGAAGTTTATAGGATCAAATTTATGGAAAGAAGAAACAGAGTGTCTCGAATGGCTTGACTCGAAAGAGCCTAACTCTGTTGTTTACGTGAATTTTGGAAGCATCACTGTCATGACACCCAACCAACTGGTTGAGTTTGCTTGGGGACTTGCTAATAGCAACCAACCCTTTCTGTGGGTAATAAGGCCTGATCTTGTTGCTGGCGATTCGGCTACCCTTCAACCGGAGTTTTTGTCGGAGACCAAAGAAAGGGGACTATTGGTAAATTGGTGCCCACAAGAACAAGTTCTTAGCCACCAGTCCATTGGAGGGTTCTTAACTCACAATGGGTGGAATTCAACTCTTGAAAGCATTAGTTGTGGAGTGCCAATGATCTGTTGGCCATTTTTTGCAGAGCAGCAGACCAACTGTTGGTACTGCTGCACTCAATGGGGCATAGGCATGGAGATAGATAGTGATGTCAAGAGAGATGAAGTTGAGTTTCTTGTTAAAGAATTGATGGTTGGAGATAAGGGAAAAGAGATGAAGAAAAAGGCAAAGGAGTGGAAGAAATTGGCTGAAGAGGCAACTACTAGTTCAGCAGGGTCATCTTACATGAACCTAGAGAAAGTGATAAATCAAGCGCTTCTCTCTCGAAAACATTGTATCAATTAGTATTTGTTCCCATCTTATTATTAGTTAGAACCTAGTATGCAAGTTTGTATAGTCTATTTCATTCAAATGTTTAATTTATTTGTTCTAGTTATGTTAATTCTTCATTAGTTGTTAACAGATCGAATGTGTTTTTGGACAAGGGAAATGTTAAACGTCATGAAACTTTATCATGAATTGTCTTCATGAATGATGTGACAAGTGATAATACCATTGACATTCCGTATATGGGGGGATTCCCACCAATACTAACTCACCATTTAATTGTCACATCATTCAAGATAAAAATTTATAAAATATTCATGACGTGTAGCATTGCTCTTTGGACAATACTGTGATCCAATCCTACAGGAGAAAGTTAATCGTGCTTGGTGATGTGGCTCAACCAAATTTGTACACGTGTTCTAAAAAATTATATAATATTAAAAACTTAAAAAATGGGTTAGCCTGTTTTTAACAAGTTGATTGGGTAAAATCCAACTGAGAAAGCAGGACATCTCTGAGGCAAATCTTCGCTCTCAAAACTATCGTCGTCTCCCCATCCTCCGCCACCGTCACCACCTCTCCATATATATATTTATATATATATACTGCGTCCTCACTCTATCACCGCTTCCTTTTCCCCACCACCACCGCTGCTCACCACCTTAATCGATGGTAGGTGATAGTGGTGTTTTCGATGTTGGATTGATCTGTGTATGTGAGGAGGAGGAGAGAGGATTGTGATGGCAGAATGGAACTCCCACCTGACCAAGTCGAATCAATCATTACTGATGTGTCAATGAATTATTGGAAGTCTAAAACCCTTGAAAGCCAATCTCAGATAAGAAGTATATGGATTGAAATATATATATATATAATATATATATAGTGATGACATCTTATTGCGGTTAAATAGTATAGTTGGAGGACTAATTTTTTTGAGATAGGCTATTTTTAGGGTTGTTGAATCTCAAAGACTTGGGTTTTCAGATTGGTTGTGTACTTAGTTTTCAATTTTATTTTTAATTCAATTGAAAAATCACTATGGATCGATAATGTTCTTAAATTAATTAAAATTAAATAAAAATTGAATGTAAATGTAATAAATTGAGATGATCGGAGGGAGAGAAGTCTAGGAATGTGATTTCACACCAACTTTCCAACAATGACCAATTGCAAGAATTTAGAAAAATTAATCTACATATTCTGAATTGAGTGGCTACAAGTTCACTAACTTCAATATAGCTAAAAAGGTTCACTTAAACTCAAGTCAAGAATAATTCGTCTTCGGTAAGCATGGACTATTTATCAGGTTACTCTTAACTAAGTTAATTAAATTAGTTATTTTAATTGTCAATTCGGGGACTTAGACGTTTTATGTATATTCTGAATTTGATCAGATTTAAATGATGTAATTAAGCCCCAATTATGATTTCTATGTTTTATACATATGCCTTTTATTATATTAGACGTGTATCGATACGTGTTGAATATATACTTGGTGGTAGATGAGAATTTGACAAAAAAGGTTTATGATGTCAAGAGCTTACGATCGATCATAACCTTAACCTTCATTACGATGGATCGTAGGACCAATTACGATAAATCATAAATTAATAAGAAATTGAGTCCCAAAACTAGTGTGATACATCTACGATTGATTGTACAATTACAATGGATCGTAATGAGAATTACGATTCATCGTAACTCAAATTACAATTGATCGTACTGAGCAGTTACCCATAAAAATTTGAGATTGGAACTTAAGTAAATATATATCCTAATAAGGAACTTACTTGTATGAGTTAATATATGTATAGACATTTGCATTGTATGTATGATTACGACTATGCTTCCGTGGTTATGAGAATTTAAATTGATTAAGAGTTTGGGTGACAAATCACATCACATTCAACATTACCACTCCTATTTTCCTCACTCTTAATCTAGTGTTGAAAATTGGAGCATGACAATCAAGATTATGATTTTTGAATGAGAAAGAATTAAGCAATTTGTTAAAAGTCAATCTTTAGAAAGAACAAAGGATATCAAGTATGCAAAGGAAGAATAGTATCCTTTCATTGACGAATTTTGGCAAGAAATATAAATAGCGATTTTTATTTCACTAAATTTTGAAAATAACAGTGACGGAACTGTACGTGCATTAACAATAATAATCTCCATATGCACATGAGTCTTTAAAGCACTGGGAATAAGGGAAAATTAAAGTTTTATAATACTAAGATAATAAAAATGTCAATAACAACAATGATATCATATATGCTAATATTTTTAGTTATCACTTGTTAAATAAAAAATTCTATATCTTCTTCTTGTATAAATTATTAAGGCTCCATTTGGGTAGATGGAAATAGCAAGAAAAGATAGTAATCAAAAGAATTCTAAACATTTTACAAGTTCGGATAGCTGGAAAAGGAAAGTATTTAGGAAAAATTACTTTTCATAACCCCCTAATTTTTTGGCATAAATTTTTTCTAAAATAAAACAGAAAATTTTGATTTCTTTGAGAAATTTTTATGAACTTACAATAATGCACTTTCTTTTCTTGTAAGTTTCATGCTATTCAAATTATAAAAGGGTAAATTTTCATAACTTTCTTAAAAAATTTCATGCTAATCAAATATATGATGGATTTTTTTTCCCTTTCATTCGCTTTATTTTTTTTTACTTTCACTTTCCACTATTAATTTTTATCTAACTAGACGGATTCTTAAGTATTTCTCTGTATTGTTCCTAATAATCGTGTTTTATTTAAGATTACGGGATTTTGTTTAGTTAAAATGGTATTCTTTTATTATTAAGCTTATATCAAGGTAATAATTATATATATCTTTTTTAAAGTGGAACTAAATTACTCTTTTTAAAAAAATAGGAAACAATTGTTGGAATAAAATTAATTTTTTAACAATGGTTTTTCTTTACTACTTCTTTTATTATATGTAACTTATCATTTATTCTTCTCTTTTTGTTTTCTTTCTCATATCAATTTTCAATCTTTATTTATTTTAATTGCATTTTTCTCATTTTTTGAATTATATTTTCCTCAGTAAATAAGCCAAGACTAACATTATAAAGAAAATTAAATTTCAATTGATTGATAATTTTTTCAAATTTTAATTAAATAATTTTGGTTTGACTTCCTTAATTAAAGTCACGAATGCATTTCACTCAAAGTTCTGGTTGTTATCATTTAAGTCTTGTTAACAATGATCGTAATATAATGAAAAATATCTACCTCTAATACTGGTTTTATTTAATTTCTAGCAATTTTTCAATATATCTCCGCTAAAATCCGACTATTGGGCTCGGAATTCAATAAGATAATAGCAGTCGGTCCTACTACCAGATTACTTCTTTTTCCTTGTCGGATTGGATTAAGATTAATCCCATCCAAACGCCTACCAAATTCTCTATTTATATTAGATTGAGAAATCAAATGACTACAATTATCTTACACTCAGCGACCGCCACTGAATGTATTCATTATAAAAGCTACATTTTTTTTAAACTAAAACCAGACATGTTTATCAAAACTCATTGTAAATCATCTTTCTTGCAATCTAAACCTCAACAAAGTTAAAATATTAAAAGTGGAATATTAGCATTTATATATATAATGTAATTTGGCAGATGAAAATGTTATTGATGATATAAGTTGCTTACAAGAGAGGCAAAATAGGAAAACGGAAAAAGTTGCTTACATCAGCAATTGATGATTATAAATCGGTTTAATAAAATAGGGGGCATCAGGTGGGAGGGCTGTTCTCTTTGACTCTTCTCCACTTTTAAAAATGAGCGTCAGTTGAGCATTTATTATTCTATTATTTTTTAATTTATTTATTAAAAAACTTAAATGAATTTATTAATTTAAATTTTCTTTTCAAGATGTAGAAAGAGACGGGGTATCTATACATATAGAGAGAGAGAGAGAGAGTGATAGAGATATATCAGTTTTTTTCAATGTAACAGGGAGTATCACATGTCTGTTGGGGCTCGCGTTTTGGTGCATTGACATCATGTGGACATGGACAGCTTTTGACACTCTTTGCTGCACCATAAAGATAGACCTACTCCATGAGTATCCTCCATCCACACTCGCATACACACGGAGAGATGGCAGAGAAGCCTCATGCAGTTTGTATACCATGCCCAACTCAAGGCCACATAACCCCCATGCTAAAATTAGCAAAACTCCTCCATTTCAAAGGCTTTCACATCACATTTGTCAACACAGAGTTCAACCATCGACGCCTACTAAAATCCCGAGGCCCTGACTCGTTAGATGGCCTTTCGTCGTTCAGATTCGAAACCATTCCCGACGGCCTTCCTCCATCCGATGCCAATGCCACCCAAGATGTGCCGTCCTTGTTGGCCTCCATAGATAAAAACTGTTTAGCTCCTTTCAGAGACCTCCTTTCAAAACTCAACAACGCCTCTTCATCAAATGTACCACCAGTCACTTGCATAGTTTCGGACTTAGGAATGAGCTTCACTCTCACAGCCGCTGAAGAACTGAACATTCCTGATGTTCTCTTCTGGACTGCCAGTGCCTGTGGTTTCATGGGTTACGCGCAGTATCAGACTCTCATCGACAAGGGCTTTACACCACCCAGAGGTATAACTAATCAAAACCCAACTTTATATCTACAACCATGTATGCAAAATTTACAACTTTGCATGGCGGTGATATTTCGATTTTCCTGATTGCAGGTGTGAGTTTGGAGACGGTTATAGATTGGATACCATGCATGAAAGGCATACGTTTGAAATACATCCCAACTTTCATTAGAAGCCCAGACCCAGGTAATGAATTTATGGTGAAATTTAACATAAATCTGGTTGATAGATCTAAGAAAGCATCTGCAATTATCTTCAATACTTTCGAAGATTTGGAGCATGATGTTCTGCATGCACTTTCGACTATGTTTCCTCCAATTTACACCATTGGCCCTTTACATTTACTTCTCAAGCAAAATATTGGTGACAGTAATTTGAAGTTTATAGAATCAAATTTATGGAAAGAAGAAACAGAGTGTCTCGAATGGCTCGACTCCAAAGAACCGAACTCTGTTGTTTACGTGAATTTTGGAAGCGTCACTGTCATGACACCCAACCAACTCTTTGAATTTGCTTGGGGACTTGCTAATAGCAACCAATCCTTTTTGTGGGTAATAAGGCCTGATCTTGTTGTTGGCGATTCGGCTACCCTTCCACCGGAGTTTATGTTGGAGACAAAAGAAAGGGGACTATTGGTAAATTGGTGCCCACAAGAACAAGTTCTTAGCCACCCGTCCATTGGAGTGTTCTTAACTCACAATGGGTGGAATTCAACTCTTGAAAGCATTAGTTATGGAGTGCCAATGCTCTGTTGGCCATTTTTTGCAGAGCAACAGACCAACTGTTGGTACTGCTGCACTCAATGGGGCATAGGCATGGAGATAGATAGTGATGTCAAGAGAGATGAAGTTGAGTTTCTTGTTAAAGAATTGATGGTTGGAGATGAGGGAAAAGAGATGAAGAAAAAGGCCATGGAGTGGAAGAAATTGGCTGATGAGGCCAGTACTAGTTCGGCAGGGTCATCTTTCATGAACCTAGAGAAAATGATAAATCAAGTGCTTCTCTCTCCGAAACATTGTATCAATTAGTATTTGTTCGGTTGTTCCCATCCTATTATTAATTAGAACCTAGTTTGCAAGTTCGTATAATCTATTTCCTTTAAATGTCTGATTTATGTCTCGTAGTTCGGTTAATTCTTCCAAGAATGCATGTTATTCCACAATTGTCGATCAAAGGGTAAAATGCAAAAAAACACCACCACCGTATAAAAAAATGAGCAAGAAACACCACTCTTACTTAGAATGTACATATAAATCTCTCTGAAGTCCTAAAGCACCTTTACTAAATAACCACAATGCCCCTCCCTAACCTACACACTTAAATTTTCTTCTCTCACTAAATCTCACTCTCACGGCCGGCCTGGGCCTAGGCGGCCCAGGCGGTCGCCTAGGGCCTCCAAAATTTTTAATTTTTTGAAGGCTCCCAATTTTTAGTAAGCCCACTAGATTTTTTTTTTTTTTTTAAAAAGTAGTAACTAATAACCCAATACACTAGTCTGGGCCAAAGTTTAGTAACAAAGTGGGCCTCATTTAAAAAATAATGATAATGATCCAATACAATGATCTGGGCCTCATTTAAAAAATAATGATAATGGTTCAATACAATGATCTGGGCCTTTTTTTAAAAAAAATAAAACAAATTACTACTAACTATTTGTCTTAGACATTTTTTTTTCCAGAACTCCTTTCCTTTTATTCTTCTATCTTCACAACGAACAGGCGAGCAGCAGCAGGAGGCAAAGCAACGACTTTTCTTTGAAAATTGTGAAGACTTTAATTGATAATTTTGCAACTCAAAATGCAAGACGATCACATTTACTTTGATATGGAGTTCAATTTTGATTTTTCTGACTAAGGTGTATTGAATATTTTCTTTTATTTTTTTTTTATGTGAATTGGATCGTGCTATTTATAAAGCACCAAGACCAGGGTTTTTTTTTTTAACATTAATATATTTTATTTGCTTATCGTCTCATTTTAATAAAAATTTTGCACTCCTATAGAATTTATCCGCACGTGAAACTTTAGGTAGAAAGGGCCCCATTTGAAAGTCCGCCTAGGGCCTCTCAACATTTTCTGATTCTCAGGGCCGGCCTTGCTCACTCTCTCTCAGATTTATCACTTCTACCTCTATATCTCTATATTTTCTCTCTCTCCCTCTTTCATCTGTCTCTTCTCCCTCTCTCTCTCTCTCCACTATCTTCTCACCCACCATCGTCTTGTTCTTTAACAATATATATATATATATATATATATATATATATATATATATATTATATTTCTTTGCAAGAACATAGCAAAGCCATTAATGGACAAACACCAAAACAGAACAAACGATCCAACCTTCTTTTACGTCAATTCAGGTAAGACGTTCTTTTACGTCAATTCGGTTAAGACCTCATACACTCACAATATACACAGATATATGTATATATATATATATATATATATATATATATATATATAAAAGGGGAGAGAGAGGGATAGGGAAGATCAATTAAGTTGTCAATTTGAGTGTTCTTTAAGAACATTGTTTAAGGACATTGTGCATTTTTATTTTTATTTTTTTTTGGGGTGAATTACAATGACATTTAACTTACACGAGGTTTCGTTAATATACATTTATCTTTTTTTATTGTTTATAAAATTCATTGACTTTCTTTATGAGAGCTATCAAAAGAATGTTGTTAACAATTCTTGTATAATTTATGCTTCTATCCTTACAACATCACACAAATGAATGATTCTTGTGTACACGTCAACCACACTGACCATTAATGCTCGTTAAGAAAAAAAAAACGGTGTTACAAAAATACAAACCTTAAGAGAGGTTAGTGTAATTTTGCAAATAAGAGAGGAAATCAGTGTTATAAAATAACAAACCTCAAGAGTGATCAATGTAAATTTTGCAAACAAGAGGAGAAGTAAGTATATATTGACGAAACCTCAAAGGAGGTCAATGTAATTTAGCATTTTTTTAATTATACTGCAAGGGCATTTTTGACATTTTAGTCTTTAAATTAACGAAATGTCTTTATTTACACAATTTCAAAAATATAAAGGATTAATTGAACTTCAGAAAAAATTTCGCACATTCTGTATATAATAGAGTAGGGGTGATCACGGATTGAATCGGATCGGATCGGATTATGCATAATCCTAATCCGATCCACAGATTACGGATTGACGAAAATCCAATCCGATCCGATCTGTGGCAATCCACTAATTTGATCCAATCCGTGATTGAACGAATCGGATCGGATTGACGAATTGAACTAGTACTCCTATTTGATTTTTTTTTCTACTTCAAAATTTTCAAAAAAAAAATTAACAACAAACACAACACTTTTTAATTCACATCTCAAATGAACACAATTGTTAAATAAACAAATATAATATATATTGAGTTTTTAGGTTTACCCATGTAAGTATGTAACATATTATATTATTATACATATAATTACTAATTATATATATAAATATATTGTCATGGATTGTCACGGATCGGATCGAATTTCTGACCCTCTAATCCGTGACTAACGAATTCTAATTTTTTAATTCGCCACCAATCCATTAGCTAACGGATTGGATCAGATTTGTCTGGATCGAATTGAATTCACGGATTCGCGAATTTTTTGTGCACTCCTATAATAGAGGGGCTTTTTTGCACTTTACCCTCACTGAAAAGATAGAATATGTTTTTTTTGTTGTTTAGAGGTCATATAATAAGACAAACAATTTGAGGCCGTACAATCACAGCTTTGTGAGACCAATATAGATGAGGCACGATGGTCCGCATAGCCTATACAAGATAAACATGTCACTGGAGATGACAATTTAACCCGTTTCAGCGGAGATCCGCTCCGTCCCACCCTATTTAAATTGGTTATGGAGGAGGGTAAATGATTTTAGGGTAATTATAGGATTGAGAGGGAAAAACTCGTAAAGCTGCGGAACAAGAATAGGGAAAAGCACCCCCGCCCTGCCTCATTTATATTTTATATTTCCTATATTTCACTTATATATATAATACACAAACAAAATTACTCTTATATATATATATATATATATATATATATATATATATATATATATATAAGATTTACTAGTTTAAATCTTATTAGTAGTGTATATGTAAATTATCAAGGTCCTTATCACATGAAAGTATAAATACTAAAAATAGTATAATTACAAAAGTAATTTTCTAAAATAAAGTTCTTAAAAGAATAATAATGTCATGCCCCGAATCTTAAAGACCCAGTGCATGAGAAAATAATAATAATAACAACAATAGTAAACTATACTCTTTGCCACAAAAATCCAAAAGCTATTCATTCATAACCCAAAACAAACACAAGTTGGTACAAACCAATCCCAAAACATATATGTCCTGAAATATACATTGTCCCAAAAGCATATTCTCCAAATACATTGTATAAAAGCATGTCCAAGATAACATAAAAAAAAAAATTACATATGGCATGCTAAACTATCATTTAGAAGTCCAAAATAAATCATTATGGTCACAGCCAAGCTAGGGGTGAGGAGAGTCCTCCATAGTAACGTTCGTTCCTGAAAACAAAAATATCAATGGGGAGTGAGCATATAATGCTCAGTAGGAATATGGTATGCAGTTAAACTATGCTCCTTTGGGCCTCATAACCATGGCATATGCCATACAAGGGACATGCTTCCTAACGTCTAGTCCAAGGGAACTCCTAAAGGAATCATCCTAGAACTAGCAAGATGCAACTATACTACACAATTAAACATATGCAATATAATGAAATATCATAAACCGTAAGTTGTAACTACACATGGATGCCAACTTGTCAATCAAGATTCGAAATCAACAAATGGGATAACTCGGTATAGATCAACAAATCCCCGGACATACCTACTGCATGCACCGGTAAATGTTATTTTCGGGCTACTAACCCGCAGGGAACAAACCTAGTGGCCACTATAAATGGGAATTTTCATCCCGAAGGCTATACCCTCGCTCAATAGTAACAGAAACCGAGTATCTCCCAAAATCATCAACCAATTCACGAAGGGGTACACATAGTTTAATAATCGTATTTAGCACGTCACACGCGCACATAACACATGTTAACCACGCAACTCATGTCCTATAGTCCAAAACACTATCATGACATGCTCACAATTATGGCATTATAAAAATCATAGATTGATCAATTTATATCCTGAAGACATTATAATAACATTAAAAATGCATCAACTCAACAAGCATCATTGCATCATTTAAACATGATTATTAGAATATAGATTCATCAAAAACAAATCACATAACTATCACTTTCAACGAATACAAGCACTATCCATAAGTCAAAGCCACACACACTCACAATATGCATGTATAACACACACCATGACCATAAAACTCAAAGAATTCATAGGTTAAAAGCATAACACACGCCTACCTCAATTTGGAGTGAAAACCCCAATTTTCCAATAATGTAAGCGCAACTTTTGACGAACTACCTCTGTAGAAATGCTCCTAATTTTTGTCCAAAAATAGAATTTCCAGCTCATCACCTCCAACTTCAAAAATTCATAAAAATTTTATTTCTCAAGCAAATTGCATGAATCCAAATGCAATTGAAAGTTTAAAGGCTAAACTTCAAAAATATCAATTCACCTTCTCAAAATCCCTCACCATCTAAATCATTTCTAAGACAAAAGGAACCATAAACATTCTGCCCAGAAATGAATTTTCAGCCTGAAGCTCCCAACTTCAAAATTTCATAGAAAAATCATTTTAAAACGAAATTGCATGAAACCAAAGCCCATTGAAAGCTAAGAGACAATATTTTCATACCATCTATTCACTTTCATAAATAGAAAAATAATTCAAGTCCATTTTTGAACAAAACAGTAGCAAAATTCTGTTTTCGAAACCAGTTTTCCAGCAAGAACAGGTTATCTTCAAAAATTCACCAAAAATAGAATACTAAATGAAATGACATGAAACCAAAGCCCAAAATGAAGCCAAAAGACTAAAATTTCATGCTGTAATTTTTGTTTCATGAGATCCCTTGTGGATCAAATCAGTTTTGATAAAGAATGCAGGCCAATTATGTTTTCAAAAAAATGAAATTTTCAGCAGCAAGCTTCCCATTTCAAAAATTCATATCTCCTTCATCTCAAAGCCAAATTGCATGAAACAAATTTCAAATGGAAGCTAAAAGGCCATATTTTCATACTATCAAATTAATATAACCAAGCTTCTTACAAAAAAAATCAATTGAGGGCAGAATATTCACTTCCTAATCTTGCAACCAATTTATAAACCTGAAAATCACTTAATATTCCCACACAACCAAAGCTATTGAAGAATAATTACACATACCTTAAATTAAGCAAAAAGCCCCAAATTTCTACCCACCTAAAGTCACCAAATCGGAGAGATGAACTGATCAAAACGACAAAGAAGACGAGGAGAACATCTTTGCCTCTTGTGGTTTCTTTCAAATCTCACTCTAAGAGGCTCAATTTTTAGAGAGAGATAATAGATCTAAAGGGGTCAAGAGTTCATACGTATAGAGAGAGAGAAAGCTGCCATCTGATTTCCTTTTCTTTAGTCTAGTCTCATTTAACTCTCTCCCAAAAGTCTATATTCACAACTTGACCCAACTTTCTTCCAAATTTGCAATCTCCCATTTTCCTTCTTAAAATCTTTCATTTCTATCCCTCCAAAATTACAACTATCATCACTCTTAATTAAAAAGTCCGTAAAATTATTTTCTCGGGTCAACCCACCCGTCCCGAAGAAAATGCACACAATATTTATATATCATAGTTGTGCACACCAAATCTTAAAATGAATTTCATAATTTCACATAGTAAAATAAAATAAATAAATAAATAAATAAAAATTTTTTTGGGTCTCTACAAATAAAATTTGTCTCATTCCGTTTACATCTTCTCTCGTCCCGTCTGGTCTCACCCGTCTCGTTTATTAAATGAAAAGAAATCGAAATATGAGTAATTTTTTAAACGAGAACAAAAATGAGAAAAGGCATCACCACCCCCACACCCGAAAGTTGCCATCCCTACCTGTCAGACTTATCAGACAAATAATTGAAACTTGAGCTTGTTTCATCCGAAATTCATTCTAGTTTGGGGTTGAAATATGACCTGACTGTTGGATGGTTCGTATAACAAGCAGTGAAGACCTGCTTTGGGCCATGAGGACCATCCCTTTTTGAACGTGAAACGTGAGGAAACAATGGCTCATTCATTCAATAATTTTTGTCTTCCACGTGGGGGTCCACCAACTTGACAAAAAAAACAAAAATGATTGTGTGTGTGAGGCGATCTATACTGCTGACGTGAACTGGTGTGAGTGTGACAGTTTGTTTTGGTTTTACAATTCACATTGGATACCTTAGAGAGGCGTGTAAAGAAAACAAGGAAATAAAAGGTCCGATTGCTTTTCGGGTCTTTGTGTGAAAGAGTACAAGGTGAAAAAGAGAGCACTAAAACCGTGCATGAGCTTTCTTTTTCTGGGTTTGTTGCCTGTGTGTTGTGTGGCGCCATAAATCTTCTAGTAGTGAACAAGTCAACAGGAAGGAGAGATTGATTTCGCGATCGATCGCCGAAGGCATTTATTACTGTTTCAGATTATCAAGGAGGATCGGGTTATTCCAACCGGCGTGTGGAAGGATTTAATTGTAATAAAAATTAGCATATTATTTAGGGTTGGATTCTCCCTCTTGATTATAATTCTCAAATTTGTCCCGTAATTTTTGTCTCTACTCTAAGGATTTTTTCACGTAAACCTTTGGTGGCTGTTTATTTATTAGTCTTTGGCTTTGGCGGTGGTGTAATATTTCTTAGCCAAAAATATTTGGAACCAATGGGATTGAAATTAAAATCAACTCTTTAGTCAAAAAGAAAGACTTGTCGACCACTGTTAACCAGTGAGTTTTTTAACTTGATCGTGGAAGTGCAAACCTTCAAGAGATTTAGATGATGATTATAAATCAGTGTAATAAAATATGTGGTAGTTTTTTAAACTCACAAAGGACATTTACGGTCTTAACGACAAGACTGTCAGAGATTCCTAGACAAAAAACTCCAACGAAAGTTAGATAGGAGCATTAGCTGTGGGGAGAGGTATTCTGCTTATCCACTTTTAAAATTACAGCAGTGTGTCAACGCTTATTATTTTTTTATTTTTTAATTTATTTATTAAACAAATTATATGAAAATTTTATTGTAAAATTGATTTTATAGATATAGAGTGAAAGAGATGGGGTATCTATATATATATATATATAGAGAGAGAGAGAGAGAGAGAGAGAGAGAGGGGACAGATAGAGAGAGAGATTAAAAAAAAATATGTTGACAGTGAGTGAGAGAGAAAGAGATCAGTTTTTTTTAATGCAAGACAGTAGTTCATTTACGCCAACTGATTCTTCAAATCTGGATCTGGCGTATCAGGTAGCACATGTCAAGTGAGGCCCTCGTTTTGGCGCATTGCACATGCAACTTCGTTTCTCCATTGTCAATCATAACTGGCCAAGGTCACACCCGATGCTCTAATTTACGCTAGAAAATACGAGTGCGGATCGATTATTGAGTATAGAAATATTTTTGACCAAAAAAAAGCTCCAGGAAAGTCGAGCAAATTTACTCGAGAAAATAAGAGTTGTGGTGTATTATTGAGTATAGATTTGACAAGACTAGAATGCCATTATTTATTTGTCGTGACATAGTTGTGGACTACAAGCACGCATGGAAAGCTTTTGACACTCTTCGCTATAAAGATGAAACCAACTCCATGAGTATCCTCACGCGCGCGCGCACACACAAACGGAGAGATGGCAGAGAAGCCTCACGCAGTTTGTATACCATGCCCGTTTCAAGGCCACATAACTCCCATGCTAAAATTAGCAAAACTCCTCCATTTCAAAGGATTTCACATCACCTTTGTCCACACAGAGTTCAACCATCGACGCCTTCTAAAATCCCGAGGCCCGGATTCGTTAGATGGCCTTTCGTCGTTCAGATTCGAAACCATTCCCGACGGCCTTCCTACATCCGATGCCGATGCCACCCAAGACGTGCCGTCCCTATTGGCCTCCACCGATAAAAACTGTTTAGCTCCATTCAGAGACCTCCTTTCAAAACTCAACCACACCTCTTCCTCAAATGTACCACCAGTCACTTGCATTGTTTCGGACACAGCAATGAACTTCACTCTCACAGCTGCTGAAGAACTCGACATTCCTGATGTTCTCTTCTGGACTGCCAGTGCCTGCGGTTTCATGGGTTATATGCAATACCAGACTCTCATCGACAAGGGTTTTACACCAGTCAAAGGTATGACGAATCAAAACCCAACCTCATATCTACAACCATCTATGCAATTTTTGCATGCACATTGTAGGAAAATGCAAAATTTAAAAGCAGCCCTTTTTAATTGACAAGAATTATAATTCTAAATTACCTGATTGTAACATTTTAAAAATGAGCATTGATACACATCATAAAATTATTTCATGAATTTGTATTATAAATAATATGACAGGTAACAATTTTATATTTATAGGAATCTAAAATTAAATGAGAAATGCTAAACGTCATGAAATTATTTCATGAATTTTATCATGAATGATGTGGCAGGTAACGTGGAGAGTTAGTATTGGTGGAATTCGGTGATAATATCATGTGACTCTGTTTATGGGGGAAATTCTACCAATACTAACTCTCCACGTTACCTGCCACATCATTCATGATACAAATTCATGAAATAATTTCATGACGTATAGCATTGCTCAAATTAAATAGTGAGATAGTATTGGTGAGATTCTCCCGAGTCAATTTCATGAAATTTAGCATATCCCTTTAAAAATAGAATTAATTGTCTTTTATTTTGAATAATGAGAAACTATAAATGTTTCAAAAACAATATTTAATTTTTTGTATTAATTTTTATATTCAAAGTCACTACAGTACATTTCTACTGCATATATCGTTACCTATTACAACTTTGTATGGTGATAATATTTCATTTTTTCTGATGTGAAGGTGTTAGTTTGGAGACAGTTATAGATTGGATACCATGTATGAAAGGTATACGTTTGAAAGATATTCCAAATTTCATTAGAACCGCAGACCCAGGTGATGAATTTATGGTGAAATTTAACATAGACGTGGTTAATAGATGTAAGAAAGCATCTGCAATTATCTTCAATACTTTCGAGGATTTGGAGCATGATGTTCTGCAGGCACTTTCGACCATGTTTCCTCCAATTTACACCGTTGGCCCTTTACATTTACTCCACAAGCAGCATATTGATGACAGTAATTTGAAGTTCACAGAATCAAATTTATGGAAAGAAGAGACACAGTGTCTGAAATGGCTTGACTCGAAAGAGCCTAACTCTGTTGTTTACGTGAATTTTGGAAGCATCACTGTCATGACACCCGACCAACTGTGTGAGTTTGCTTGGGGAATTGCTAATAGCAACCAACCCTTTTTGTGGGTAATAAGGCCTGATCTTGTTGCTGGCGATTCGGCTACCCTTCCACTCAAGTTTTTGTCGGAGACCAAAGAAAGGGGACGATTGGTAAATTGGTGCCCACAAGAACAAGTTCTTGGCCACCGGTCCATTGGAGGTTTCTTAACTCACAATGGGTGGAATTCAACTCTTGAAAGCATTAGTTATGGAGTGCCAATGCTCTGTTGGCCATTTTTTGCAGAGCAACAGACCAACTGTTGGTACTGCTGCACTCAGTGGGGCATAGGCGTGGAGATAGATAGTGATGTCAAGAGAGATGAAGTTGAGTTTCATGTCAAAGACTTGATGGTTGGAGACAAGGGAAAAGAGATGAAGAAAAAGGCCACGGAGTGGAAGAAATTGGCTGAAGAGGCGACTACTAGTTCAGCTGGGTCATCTTACATGAACCTAGAGAAAATGATAAATCAAGTGCTGCTCTCTCCAAAATATTGTATCAATTAGTTTGCAAGTTTGTATAATCTATTTCCTTCGAATGTTTGATTTATTTTATGTAGTTCTGTTAATTCTTCTAAGGATGCCTTAGTTGTAATGAACGGATGGTATATGTTTTTTTTTCGTCGTTTGGAGGTCATGTAATAAGACAAACAATTTGAAGTCATTCAATAACAGCTTTGTGAGACCAATATAGATGAGCCAGGACGATCACCATAGCATATAGAAGATAAATCTGTCATACTTGTAAGTCAAATAATTCAAATGTGAGCTTGTTTCATCCGAAATTCATAATGGCACCAACTGTATTATAAATCTTTTCCATATATAAGTTCATTTAAATAATCAATAAAGTTCCAGATTTTTGGGCCTCGGGACCAACCCGTTCTGAAGCTGCAATGTGAGAAAACAATGGCTAAGCCATTCAGTAATCTGTCTTCCATGTGGGGGTAGCCCACATGACTAAATAGAAAGAAAATAAAAAAAGATAAATTAAACTTAGATTTATCAATACAACGCTTGCTTCTCTACAGACTTCTGATGTGAGTGACGACCATTCAACAAAGTTACAAAGTTAGAGTATTAAGTGCATTTACTATTTTGCTCATAAAAGTATATATTTATGTTTATAGAATATTTGTTGATCCAATAAAAAGACACAAAAAAAAAAAACCTTTCTTTTTATTCAATTTTCAGAGTAGGCTAAAATAGTTAGGCTTGTAGGATGAAACCAATGATTGTAGCATTATGAATTTGGTTAAAATAATATTTAGGATAAATTTCATCAACACCCCCTAAATTTGATGTATTATTAGGTGACTAAAACTTTGTAATTTTTTGTCACCAACATCTCATGTTAGAATTTTTAATTTTTTAATAAGTGAAAGTACCTAATTGCCCCTGATTATTTAAATGAATTTTAATATAAAAACATTAGAATTTGAAAATGACAAAACTGCCCTTCTCTCTCTACCTTCTTCAACCACATAAACCCTAACCACCACCACCACCACCATAGCTGCCGCCACCACCACCACCGCCGCCACTCTCATCTCCTCCTCCAACCACAACTACAACCACCGCCGCCACCACTGTAACCGCCACTCACATGTCCTCCTCCAACCACAGTCGCCACCAACCACAACTACAACCACAACCACCACCACAACTGTCACTCTTATCTCCTCCTCCAACCACAGTCGCCACCAACCACAACCACCACCACCACCACAGCCGCCACTTACATCTCCTCCTCCAACCACATTTGCCACCAACCACAACCACAACCACCACAGTCGCTGCCACCACCACAGCAGCCACTCTCATCTCCTCCTCCAACCACAACCGCCACCAACCACAACCACAACCACAACCACCACCACCACCACCACCACAGCCACTACTCACATCTCCTCCTCCAACCACAGTCGTCACCAACCACAACCACAACCACCACCACCACCACCACCACCGCCACCATAGCCGCTTCTTTCTCTCTCATCTCTTCCTCTAACCACAACCACAACCGCCACCAACCACAACCACAACCACCGCTTCCAACCACTAAAATTAAGACCTAATTTTTTGCCTAATTTGAGGACCAAAATTAAGACCTAATTAAATATATATGTTAACAATAATAGTTATAGAAATAAATAATTAAATATATATGTTAACATTAATATTTATGGAAATAAATAATTAAATATATATGTTAACATTAATATTTATGGAAATAAATAATTAAATATATATGTTAACATTAATATTTATGGAAATAAATAATTAAATAAATAGGTTATATATTATATTATAAATATATATAACTAGAGAAAAGGAAAAAAAATAGCTCATTTTTTTATATTTTATGTTAACATTAGTATCTATGGAAATAAATAATTATATATATAGGTTATATATTATAGTGTTTATATATATATATATATATATATATATATATATATATAGAGAGAGAGAGAGAGAGAGAGAGAGAGGATTTTAGTTACTTTTTTATTTTATGTTAACAATAGTATTTATGGTAATAAATAATTATATATATAGGTTATATTATTGTGTGTGTGTGTGTATATATATATACAGAAAAAGAAAAAAAATAATTATTTTTTATTTTATGTTAACCTTAGTATTTATGGTAATAAATAATTATATATATAGGTTATATTATTGTGTGTGTGTGTGTGTGTGTGTATATATATATATATATATATAGAAAAAGAAAAAAAATATAATTATTTTTTATTTTATGTTAACATTATTATTTATGAAAATAAATAATTATATATACATGTTAAATATTATAGTCTTTTATATATATATATAGGGTTGAAGAAAGGGGCATTTTGGTCCATTAGATAAGGTTAAAAGAGTAAATTTAGTATTCAAATGGGTTAAATTAAAAGTCAAAGGGTAGCAGAGTTATTTCACCATCAAAAAGTGGTCTGATAGGGCGTACTTTTGGCAAGAGGGGGTGTATGTGATATACGACACAAACTATATAAGGGGTGTTGATGACAAAATTGCACAAAGTTGTAATCGCGTGACAATATCTCAAACCTCAGGGGTGTTAATAAAGTTTACCCTAATATTTATTTATTTATCTTCCTAATGAAATGTTTTGTAGAAGATCTTGGCTTCACATCTTCCTTTCAAAAAGTATTTTCTTTGGTACACAGTAAAAGTTTGAAAATGAAAAAATGTTGGAGAATATATTATTGGAGTGATTTAAGCTTTGATACAAGATTGATATGAGTAATTTTTATGATTGATTTTAGGAATCTTCCATTAATGTATTTTTTATGTTTATCATGTATATTCTTTCACCTGTGAATCAAGGTGGTCATTGTAAACAAAATTAAGACAGAATACAATAAAAGTGATGTAACTCTTTGGACTTTGTGTGCATTGGATGTAGGCCGTAGTGGCCGAACCACGTTATATTATTCTGTTCTTCTTGTTTAATCTCTCTCCAATTTTATTTAATTTTATCAACATGGTATCAGAAACAAAAGGTCTCGTGTTCAACCCTCACTGTCACCCTGAGTAATTAAAATTGAAACACGTGTTAAACCAAAAGAAGGTCACACGTGAGGGACGTGTTGAAGAATTGATATATATAAGTTACATCATCTCTAACAACTTAAGTTTTTAGAGTAGATGGTGGTTAACATAGTATCAGAGTACGTTATCATACCTTACTCTAGATTCATCTCAAATCTTCGGATCAACTTGTCTCGGATCTTCAGAACAACTAGTCTTGGATCTCCAGATCAACTCGTCTCAAATCTCAAGATCAACTCAACTCAGATCCCTCGAAACGTCGTATTTAGTTTCAAGTTGGAAACTTGAATTAAAATCTCCGTGGCCGAACCATGTTATATTCTTCTGTTCTTCTTGTTTAATTTCTCTCTCCAATTTTATTTTATTTTCTCAACATGGTATTAGAGGCAAAAGGTCTCGTGTTCAAACCTCACCGTCATCCTAAATAATTAAAATTGAAACATGTGTTGGACCAAAACAAGGCTACACATGAGAGGGCGTATTAAATAATTTATATATATTAGTTACATCATCTCTAACAACTTACGTTTTTAGAGTAGATGGTGGTTAACAAAAAAGAAAAAGGAATAAGAAAAAAGTTCTTGGCGTATGTTTTTCCAACATGAAACCTGAATTTGGTTCATACCACTCCAAGCCCATTAATAATTTTGGATTGTCAAATTTATTATGTCTTGTTTGCATTATTGATAATTTTGGATTGTTAATAATTTTGGAACTACTGGGGAAGGCTTCTTAACAGTGGCAATTGAAGTTTAAACCCTATATAGAATCCCAACTGTCGTGATTGAATGATTAACTGCCTTTTCAGGGTTCAAACTTCAAATACTATGAAATCTTTAAATTCTCGTTTCAATCCAAAGAATACAGAGGTTTGGGTTTGTGGGTTTTGGGTAAATTGGGACTGAAATAGTCGATTTGGACTCCATTGGAAATGTTTTGCGCCATTACTCCTTTGAACAGATTAATGGTTGCATTTTCTTTACTCTCACACACACATTTATATATAGATAGACACACTGTGAGTTACGCGGTGCAGAAGTAACTGTAAAAGTTTATAAAACACACCTAGAAAGGGGTGAATAGGTAGTTGAACTCATTTGCTCAATTTTGCAATTTATTTTAATTTTTTCCAACTAAAATAAAATAACCACACAAACACAATAACTAAAGTAAAGTAAGATATGACATCAGATATACGTGAAAAAATTCAAGTCGAAAAAAAATCACAGGGTGAGGCTGTAGCCCTAGAGAACCAAATCTACCATCATCGAACCACAGTACAACAGACTCTGTCTTAGACTCAAACTCACTCCACTTTACAAAGAAATAGTTGTTGAACATCCCAAACAGAATCCTGTTACTCCTCATTCAGTTGTTACAGACTTCAGACTTACTTTTCAATCTTTGCAGAAGGGTTGTTGAAAGAACACGAACATTCCACGAATATTTTGTCCCCTTCGTAGTATGATTGTCTTCTCCTTTCTTACCAACGAATAATTGAGAATAACTCAAAAGCTTTAATGTCTAACTGAATAAGATAACTCTATAGTAGTCTATATACTCTGTAATGTCTAACCGCATGGGCATGGTTTGGACTTGGTCAAGGCATGGTCATTAGCATGGACCACGTGGCAAGGGCTTGGCATAGCATGGGCCGAGTCCTAATCAGGTTGTCTAAATCAAATGTGGCTGGCATGGACTATGGGCTGGGCATAGTCAAAGGCATTGGCTGACACTTGGCAGGACATGTGGCATGCAAAAACAAGGCCATCAAATGGTTCTTAATATATAATAGTGGTGTCTAGCACATTCCACAACATGTGTGTACATGGTGGGAATGTGGGAGTGTTGCAACCACTCATGACATGTGGCACATTCTAAACATTGACAACACATGGCGGTTGCAAAGCATTTGTGAGATGTTCTCTGTAATGCTGTAAATGGGGAAATGGGCAACCACCATGACATTTGGTGAGGGGCATAGAGAGTTCCCACAAATCTAAGTGCACTGAAGTGTTGCTAGCCACCTTCCACATATATAGCTATGTAAGGTGGCAACTTCTTAATGTGATACCCTCCAATTTTCACGAATGAGTTGGCCAGGCTCACACACGAAAATGGAGAGTCATCAGACAATCGACAATAAACAAGTACGGAATACAAGATGCAATAAAGAAATAATTAAATAGCATAAAGAAAAACTAATAAATAATAAATCTCAATACCATAAATCTCCATAAAACTCTAAATAATTCAGAATAAAATACCAAAATCCTTAATTAATTACAACTTGGGAATCCCATAACTCAAGGACTCCTAAATCCATAATTGGAAAGAAACTATAATCTAATAATCTAGAAAATAAAATAGTATCAAGTCCCTATTCTGAATAGACTGGAATAGAATGTAGACATGTGAATCTAAAAAGAAACACGAACTCTACTCTGTAACTGAAACTGCCTGTGACCTGAAAATTTGTTAACAACAAGTGGGTTAATCCTATGAGCATGTCCTCTCTACTATAGCCCAACAAAGCACTGATAAACCCACCATCTCCATAAATACAACAAAAAAACCCACAGTATCATCCATACATGTTAAATATATATAAGTGATCAATAATGAATGTATAACCAACTCAACCACGTCTGCAAATTTAGTATATATAAATAGGCAACTCAACCATGCTTGCAAATATAATAAATATAAATAGGCAACTCAATCATGCTTGCAAATAACCACATATCTGAAAATTCAACCATGTCGTAGCAACTCAACCATGCTAATTGATACTGGTGAGTTTGACCTATTAGTCATCCCACAGTGGTTCAAAATACACATACCTATATTCAAAATTTGATAAGAATCAATATAAACATATCTAATAATTTATCTGAAATAATTTTCACATTAATCATATGAAAAGTAACATTCTAAGCTCTTATACATAGTCAAAATATCTTAACACAATCATTAACCTACCAATCATCAATACTTGATTTCTCAACATAGTTCCTGCTAGAGCCTCGAATGTCAAAGAAGAGACAAGTCATCGTGGACTTCCTGCTAGAATTTGAACCCGAAGATAAAGAAAAATAACCAACTATTCCATGTTGGGAATTGTATGTGGATGGATCCTCGGGAAAAATGGGGGCAGGAATAGAGATCAAAATCAGAACTCCTGAAGGGTCAAAGTTTCACCATGCTATCAAACTTGAGTTCGAAGTGTCGAATAATAAAGCTGAGTATGAAGCACTCATAGCAGGCCTGCAGTTGGCAAAGGCGTTGTAGGTAAAATGATTAATAGCTTGTAGCGACTCATTGCTGATTATGAAGCATGCAACAGGAGAATATCATTCAAAAGAGGAAAGAATGAATGCATATAGAGAAGTGGTGAATAAAGAAGCCAGCAATTTTGATCGAGTTCAATTTTGCCACATCCCGAGAGAGCAAAGTGTTAGCAGTATATACACTGGATAACCCAAGCACATATACTAGCCCTGAGACATTAGCCATCTCCAGGGAACCAAGATGGATGGATCCTATATCTCAAAAATGGAGTCCTTCCAAACCAAAAAGATGAAGTGCAAAAGCTAAGGATGAAGGCGACCAAATATATTGTCATTGATAACCATCAATATCGAAGGTCATTCTCAAGTCCCTACTTAAAATGCTTGACCACCTCAGAGGCAAACAAGATCCTAAAAGAAATACATGAAAGAATGTGTGGCAATCATTCTGAAGGGAGGTCCCTGGCCCATAAAGCTCTCACCCAGGGGTATTTTTGGCCATATATGGCTCGGGACACAATTGAACATGACAGAAGTTGTGACAACTACCAAGGGACTTGAACGTGATGACAATCCCATGGCTATTTACTCAATGGGGAATGGATTCTGTGGGCCCACTTCCTCTAATAGTGCAGAACAAATGTTTTGTACTACTAGCAATAGACTACTTCATAAAGTGGGCAAAAGCAGAAGCTAACTCATCTATCACCCATGTCCAAGTAAAGAAGTTCATTTAGAACAACATCATTTGCCGCTTCGGACTTCCAATTAGAATTATAATGGATAACGGGAAAAACTTGGACAATAAATCTGTGCAAAAATTCCTCAAAAAGTATGGAATAAATAAAAAATTCTCATCTAGATCATACTACCAAGGAAACAGACAAGTAGAAATCACCAACAAAACCATTTTCGCCAACATAAAAAAAATTGGAAGATCGAAAAGGACAATGGTTAGAAGAATTACTGAACGTACTGTAGGCCTACCGAACGACTACGAGATGACCGACCGGGAAAAGTCCATTCAACCTTACCTATGGGTTTGAGGCAATCATATCGACCAAATTTTTAGTACTAACCCTTAGGTCTGAGGCGTTCGAAGAAAAGGAGAATGAACAACTCATTGGACAGAACCTAGATTTTCTAGAAGAACGAAGAGATTTAGCCTAGATCTATATGGCGTCATACTAGCAGACATTGAGGAATCACTACAATAAAAAGGTGAAGCAGAGAGCTTTCAACCTTAGAGATTAGGTCCTGAGAAAGGTGACAAAGAATACCAAAGAGCTTAATGTAGGAAAGTTAGGGGCAAATTAGGAAGACCTGTACAAGATCATCAGGGCGATCAGAAAAGGTGCTTACAAGCTTTGAAGAATTCAAAGGGGTGGGGCAAAAATCAAAAAAACATGGAATGCAATGCAATTGAAGAAATATTATGTGTAAATTCACAAGGCAGATCAGAAATTTTTTCTTTTGAATGATGATTTATGAAATGAATACTCAGAGCCACCCTTTCACCTTGAAACGGTTCTTTCAAATGGGCATTGAGTTCAAAGAAATGGCTACGGTATGACCAGTCGAACGCCAAAGAAGAAAAATTAGCTAAGGCATGGCCAGTCGAACGCGAAAGAAGAAAAAATTGGCTTCGGCATGACCAGCCGAATGCCAAAAAAGAAAATGAAAACGAAAAAAAATGGCTAAGGCATGACCAACCCAACACCAAAGAAGAAAAATTAGCTTCAGCATGACCAGCCGAATGCCAAAGAAAGAAAAATGGGTAATGCGTGACTAGTCAAACGCTAAAGAAGAAAATTTGGCTATGGCATGACCAGCCGAATACCAAAGAAGAAAAAATTGGCTTTAGCATGGCCAGCCGAATGCCAAAGAAGAAAAATTGGCTACGATATGGTCAGCCAAAAGCCAAAAAAGAAAAAATTGACTTCGGTATGGCGAGCCGAATGCCAAAGAAGACAAAATTGGCTAAGGCATGGCAAGCCGAATGCCAAAGAGAAAAATTGGCTAAGGCATGGCAAGCCGAATGCCAAAGAGAAAAATTGGCTACGGCATGACCAGTGAAACGCCAAAGAAGAAAAAAATTGGCTTCGATAGGACCAACCGAACACCAAAGAAGAAAAAATTGGCTTCGGCATAGCCAGCCGAATGCTAAAGAAGAAAAAATTAGCTAAGACATGGCTGGTTGAACGATAAAGAGAAAAATTCGCTACAACATGACCAGCAGAACACCAAAAAAGAAAAAAATGGCTTTGGCATAATCAGCCCAATGCTAAAGAAGAAAAAATGGGCTACGACATGACTAGCCGAATACCAAAGAAGAAAAAATTAGCTTCGGCATGGCTAGCCAAATGCCAAAGAAGAAAAAATTATTTTCAGCATGACTAGCCAAATGCCAAAGATGAAACAATTGGCCAAGTTATGGCCAGCCAAATGCCAAAGAGAAAAATTGGGTCCGACATGGCCAGCCGAATGCCAAAGAAGAAAAATTTTGCTAAGGTATGGCCAGCTAAACGCCAAAGAAGAAAAAATTGCCTTCGACATGACCAGCTGAAAGCCAAAGAAGAAAAAATGGCTAAAGGTTGCAAGCAATCTCAAAATGTAATTAATGATACACCAATTTGTTGTAACATACATAGTTTATCTCAAAAAATATCTTTCCTTTGATAAATCATAAAGCTCATTACAAAATTACTGGAAGCAGCTAGCATATCAATTACAAAAGTTTGGTTAAAAAAATAATAATAAGTACTAGCATCTGGGACCGACAGATGCAAACTTCCACCAGCTGAATCACCGATGGCAGGGGCACTCATACGAGTAGCCTCAGGAACTTCAGTAATGGTTAGAACCTCAGAGTCTCCTAGAATTTCCATAAGAACATTTTCTTGATTAGTGGCTTTAAGGTCTTGGTAGTCCTCATTCAAAATCCCCATCTCCCTCTCATACTAATCAGGATCCTCAGCATAAGAGCGTTGTTTAGGAGTAAGCGTGGCATCCTTAAAACTAGTTCTCTATGCCTCAGCATTCTGAGCTTGAAGTATTCTAATCAACCTCTTATAAAGCGCTCTAGATCCATCTTCAAGGTGACTAACCCGATCGATCATAGAGGAGATCGTCAGCCCAGATTCATGAACTTTCGACTCCACTGCAGCCTTCCTCAATTCAGCGGCCTCTTTCTCCTGCTGAAGAGAAACACAGAGAGCCTTACTCCACTCCAAATTTGCCATTAGAGCACTGCATTTAGAGCGCTCAGAATCCGCAGCCGCCTGAGCGGCCTTCATCTTAGTCTTTGTCTTCCTCTTCTCAATCAAGGTTCTTTTCACTTTTAAGGCCGCCTGTTCAACCGATCGGCACATAGCCACCGCCCCAAATAGATTCTGCCAAAAGATACCAAGCAGAGTTAGTGCACAGTCAAAAGGAACACAAACACTAATGGTTAGTTTGGTAGGAAATAAATTGAAGGAAAAGAAAAGAAAGGATTTGGAGGGTTATGGTTTTGTGTGTTTGGTATGAAAATTTTAAAGCAAAGGAAAGGAAATGGAAAGATTTGGAGGGATAAATTAAGGGTGAATAGTAGCTTTTGTTATCCTTCCAAAAATGGGAAGAAATGGAAGGAAGGGGTAGGAAAGGCAACCTTTTTTAATAAAATTTTGTTAATACCAACTTTGCCCTTATTTTGATAAAAGGTAAAATTTATTCTTTTAAATATAAAAAGGTATAATGGTAAATTTTTTAAATTGATTCCTTTCCTTTCTTTCCCCAAACATGTTAACTATAATTTCCTTTCTTTTTCTTTATTAATTAACCAAACACTATAAAAGTTTAACACTATCATTTTCTTTCCTTTATTTTCTTTTCTCTCATTACTAATGTTATCCTTTCTTTTCTTTTCCATTTTACCAAACATAGCCTAAAGGAAAATTAACATACCCTCATGGCTATGTCAGGACAAGACTCTGCCAGAGAAGAGATTGAGGTTTCCTTCATCCTTTGTGCTTCACGTGGAGGCTACATCCCACTAAGGTAAGCTCTAAGAGACCTTGGGTCATTGAGAATTGAGTCCTCAATAGAGAGAGGCAATCTATCAGCTTTGACCATCTGGGGAATCCAGGTGGCAACAGTATCGACCGAAGGGCCAACAGAAGCATTGTCGGAGACAGGATCAAGCAATCCTTCCTCTGCCACTGGTGGAGGAACGACACTGGGGGTGACAAAGACAACTAACTACTGATCGGTTGAAGACGATAGAGCATCTGAATTCCTCTGAATCTTTTAAGCAGGGCCGCTTGGTTTGGACTTAGTAACCGTGGGCACCTCGGGAGTCTTTCTCTTTGCCAGCTCATCCTGAGCATGTTTTTCCTTAAGTAATTTTGCTACAACCCTCTCCTCATCAGTCAGTTGTTTCCCTTTCTAATGTGTGGCTAGTGGCAACCTCATTTCCTTAATTTCCAGAGCATTCTTGGCAATAGCTCTGAGATTCTCAGAACTCAGAAGTGTCTTTGATTGAGGTGTGTCACTCCATATCATATCTTCAAGTGTCTTTAGCCAAGCGCGGATTTTTGATTAGGGAAGGGATTCCTTAACTACACCAAGGTAAGAGTAAATTTTAGAAAAAAAGAAAAACTTCACAAACTACACAATTGCATTGAAGATTCACGGTGAGATCAAAAGTATGTATACTTACACCTCCAAACATCTTCGGGATCGGGTATTTATCCGAAGAAGCAACTCTCCAGTCACCACCTACAATAACTAATTGTTCTTTCCAACCCTTGTCAAAGGTGGGGCCCATACATAGGGACTTTGCAAACCGAGGATAAAAGTGGTATCTGCATCTCTCATTTTTTGTGACGCAAACTTGATAACAGGCTAGTAAATTGTCAAAACCTAGTTCCAACGATCTGGTCTGGTTAATCGCCAACACACAAGAAATGACTCTAAAGAAATTAGGGCTGACCTGAAGTGAGGCAAGATTCATGTGGCAAAGAACTAGGTGGTAAAAAGAGTGAAGAGGGAAGTGAAATATGGCAAGATGTTTTATCGAAATCCTTCCTGACTCTCACTAGATTTGGTATAACCCTAACCGAATAAGAGGAATCAGCCTCATTCGGATCAATGTACCCAGAATCAACATCCTCGCCAGTAACAGTTGCATCGGAGCTTCGAGTAACCCTCTTATCCTCAAAACTATCAACCATCCTCAGATCTACCCATGGTGATGTGCAGAGAAAAATGGATAAATCAAATAAGAACTAAAAGAGAGAAGGGCACTGACCTCTGAGGAACAACGAAGCACAACCTAAATAGGGTTTTTGAGTTCCTCTTTTCTTTTCACAAGATAGCAAGGCAAGAAACAAAGGTAGAGCGACCCACAAAGAGAGTCATGGTTATATACAATGAAAAAGGATACCGTTTGACGACACGGCATCACGTCTTCATACTTCTCAAAGACCACAGTCTATTTGGTTCAAAAGATATAGTTGCCGCCACAAAAGAAATCCTTTTCAAATTCTATACACAGAAAATCTACTTTTATAGTATAGTGATAGACATTAGCAAATTGTTTAAGTGGAGGGCACAAACGTTGTAGGTGAACTACACATGGCATCTGATGAGGCAGTCCAAATGCTCAAAAAGTTATAAAGTGACTAAGTCAAAACTAATGTAATCCAATTCCCATTATTATGGGATAAAAATTTGTATTACATTTGTGTAGTTGAATATAAATTCAGAGGCCCTGCCCAGGGAAAAGGGTAGGGTGTGAGCTTCCACTTAAACAATTTGCTAATGTCCATCACTATACTATAAAAGTAGATTTTTGCATCTACAGTTCCTAATAATGAGCTTTTAAGGTTAGATTTTTTATTATTGATTTTTTTGGTATGTAGCTACTAATTTGTTGATATTTATGCATGAATTGAATGTTCTGAATACTTTATTTTTGAATGTTCCTAATTAGATTACCTACATCTATTCTTAAAAATATATAAACTAATTGCAAAAGATAGTAAAGTTCAACTAAAATATTGTGAAATTGCCTTTTTTATATAAATCTTATACCTGAAAATATTGTATTGGAACTACTTTGATAAGTATGATGTTAAATACCCATTCTTCATGGAGATGATCATAAAAGCCATGAGTTAAACAAGAATCAGGATTGGCAATAGAAAATTCAAACTGAACATGCTTGATTGCAGAGAATCTATAAAAAGAGAAAGGAAAACAAAAAGATATGAGAGTTTTTCTATTTATTACTTATGATGTCGAACTTTATAATTCATGGGCATTTGCAAGAGTTGCAGCTTCAGTTGCATTCACTTTCGCATATATAGTGGTTTTTTGTGGATAGTTTCTGCAAAGAGAGTGGACTCCTGACTTAGCAATGCAATATGTGACCTTAGAGCTCTCAGGTTGTATTGAGACTATCTACTTCATTTGGATTCATTTTGCTTGGTAAATAAAATTGTGCAATCTTATAGCTACCTTTATTCGTCTGTTTTTAGTTATTTTATTGATTTATGCATGGACAGGTTTGAAAAAAACGTAAATGACAAAGACATAGATACTCTTATTTCAAGTTCAAAATATCAATTATTCGAAGAGGTTGAAAACTCCCCCTTTGAAGACATAATTGAAAAATATGCAATGACATTCAAGTATTAAATTACTATCATTTTGTTACATATTCATTTAATTTTTCTCTATTATTTCACATGATTATAATTAATTTATTTGTAAACAGGTTATACTACTGCAGAAAACATATTACTTTTTTGAAGCAAGAATTATAGAAATTAAAAATGCACCTGAACCATGGTACAATACATGTACGCAATGCAAGAGAAAGTCGAAGTACAAAAAATGGACTCAGTTGTACTAATTGCAAAACAAGAGACACAAAATGATTTCAAAGGTATTATTATATTTTTAAGCATTCTATTTGTTTTTTAAATTGTTCTACAAAATGAAAAATATGTCATACTTTATCATTATGTAAGAATGAAGTATACTCATTTATGCAGATTTATAATGCAATTTCGAGTCAAAGTTATAACAAATGATGCATATATAACAATATTCAATGATTCTCAAACATTAATAAATTGTTCATTGGCGGAGCTAATATAGTTAAAAAGTCTAAGTAATATTTTTTTCTCACTCATAAAATTTATGGATAAAACAATTCATTTGAAATGAATCAATAGTACTAAAATAATTTTGTATGTTATTTTTTTAGGACGATGAGATGAATGAATTTTACGACAAAGTGACGAGCTGCAAAGGAAAATTATTTTCTTCGATGGTGAAGATAGACAATAGTAAAAATGATATAATAAAAAATAGTTTTCTGGAGATAGCTATGAAAGAAGTTTCACTTGAGAATTATTTTTTTGAAAAAGAACTCGAAAATACAAAAAGGATAAGAGAATTTTCAAAAGAATATCAATAGATAGTTTAAGAATAGTTAGAATTATATTTTTTGATTCTTATAGTTTATACTTGATTCTTTCCATGTGAATAATAAAAAATTTATTTGTTTATTTGTTTTAATAAAATTTATCTTATAGTTTTATACTTTTCAACAAGCTTTTGAGTTTCCATTACCATGGTTTCATAATGGAAATAATTTTAGGTGTTTTAATCAATGACCTTAAAGAATCATTTAAAAAGATTATGGAACATTAGAATGTTCTCATCGAATTCAATATGTTAATCATTAAATATATACCTAAAACAAATTAATAAAAAATAAATTAATTTTAACAAATACAAAAAGAGATATTATTTCCTTCACTATTTGAATATTTGACATCCGTAAAAAAGCAGAACATATTTGCCATGGAGCGTGTTTTTTCCATGAATATTAGCAAGTAATTTATATTCAACCAATAATTGACCCAAAGTAAGTTGTATCGTTATGCACAAGAGTAAAATTACGTGTTAACAAATCACATGGACAAATACATACAAATCTGAAACTCTAAAACGATTGTTAAACTTGAAAAGCCGAAAGCTATTTTTAAAAGCGAATCCAAACAAAGCCTAATTAGATTTTCATTCACCTGCAACCCACATAACTAGTTAAAATAAGTATATGAAGCAATAGTCAAATTTCAAAGTATATAGCGAAACTAGAGAGATAAATAATATGGTAAACTTCTATTTGGACAAACCCACTTGTTATTCACCCAATATTGCTGATGAACCCTCAACTAACTCATTGGGTAAGCGATCTCATCCCCTGTAATCGGACAAATGCTGTTAATTTCCTATTGTTGAGTTAATCATTTGAGTCTATCTTTTTGCATAAATGGGGCAACTGTGGTAAAGGTTAGACACTCGCTTTGCCTTTCTCAAGTTTAAAACACTTTGATCATCTTATTGAAATGGATAAGTAGGTCTGCTTTTTTTACTGTGATTAGGGCTTTCCTAGCATTAAAGTGGGTCTATGCTCATTGTTGACTTATGAGTTCTATAAGATCAAAATTATAGGCACTCCATTTCTTATGATACATTGATATATGAAGTGGAGCACCTCATGTATTTTAAAGCTCAATGTCATCTATGTGAGTTGCACGATGCCAAGTTCACGGAATAAGTTCAGTGAATTTAGTTATAGATACAATTCTTAGACTTAGCGGGAGTTAATAGGTCTCTTACTCAATTTTTATAATTAATTAATTACCCACAATAATTAATAATTACGCATTTAAATCAATCACAAAATAAATATGGGGTGAGGTCAAAACCCTAAAAAGAAAAGATCCACTATTTCGAAGCAAAGCACTATAGACTTTATCTTAGTCTCACACTCACTCCACTCTGTTAAGAAATAGTTGTTGCTGATTCCAAAATCTTCGCAGAAAGGTTGTTTAAGGAACAAGAACACTCCGCAATATTATGTTCCCTTTGTAGTTATCAATTCTCCTTCTTCTTCAAATAAGAAATTTAGAAGAAATTAACTTCTGACTGTATAGTCTGATAATATCTTTGAAAATTCCGTCATTCAGATGAAGAAGAATATCACAACTTAAACACTTGTGTGTGTGCTTTAAAAAATATAATTATAAAAATTATAAAAAAATTTCTCTCATAAATCTCTCTCTTAACTTCAATCTCTATAAAAATATTCAATTTCAATTCCACAAAAGTTCTTTTTCTGTAGAAATTCTTGCACTATTCAGCTAAGTAAGATCGGTCCAAATTTTTGAGAACAATAAGACTTTGCAGACTTGCAAAATATCAGAACTTCCGAGCAAGTTGGACCTGTCCTAAAAATTAGAGACCGATCTGATTTAGAAAAAGTCATATTTTAAGTTTAAAGCATATTTTCTAAGTTCCAAGACCTCCCAAATTTCAAACATAATATAATTACTCACATACATGTACTAAATAATACTTTGAATCATATTCATGGTATCAAGACACTTTCTGCTCATCTTTAAAAATTGAAACACAAGATCGAACAAAAATTATAACTCGAAGAACGAGTATTACATAAAAAATTGCTAACATACAATTATACATCTCATAATCTATATACACACGTGCATGCATGATAGATACTGGACCCAAAAACCAGGGCCGGCCCTGGGCCAAGGCGGCCCAGGCGGTTGCCTAGGGCCCCCAAAATTTTTAATTTTTTGAGGGCCCCCAATTTCTAGTAAGCCCACTAGATATTTTTTTTTAAAAAAAAAGTAGTAACTAATAACCCAACACACTAGTCTGGGCCAAAGTTTAGTAACAAAGTGGGCCTCATTTAAAAAATAATGATAATGATCCAATACAACGGTTTGGGCCTCATTTAAAAAATAATGATAATGGTTCAATACAATGATCTGGGCCTTATTTAAAAAAAAATAAAACAAATTACTACTAACTATTTGTCTTAGACATATTTTTTTTTCTAGAACTCCTTTCCTTTTATTCTTCTATCTTCACAACGAACAGGCAAGCAGCAGCAGGCGGTAAGGCAACGACTTTTTTTTGAAAATTGTGAGGACTTTAATTGATAATTTTGCAACTCAAAATACAAGACGATCACATTTAGTTTGATATGGAGTTCAATTTTGATTTTTGTGACTAAGGTGTATTGAATATTTTCTTTTAATTTTTTTTTATGTGAACTAGGTCATGCTATTTATAAAGCATCAAGACCAGGATTTTTTTTTCAACATTAATATATTTTATTTGCTTATCGTATCATTTTAATAAAAATTTTGCACTCCTATAGAATTTATCCGCACATGAAACTTTAGGTAGAAAGGGCCCCATTTGAAAGTCCGCCTAGGGCCTCTCAACATTTTTTGATTCTCAGGGCCGGTCTTGCCAAAAACCTTCATGACACCTCCTCAGTTCTGTTTAGGTTGGGTTGTTTGGTGCTCGATAGCCTATAGTTCAATCCTTTTCTAATCCCTATAAGATTTTTCCTTCCAAATCTTGACAAATATGTTTAATCAGAAAATCACTAGAAAAGGAAAATACATACAAAGGACACTCAATTGTTAGCAGAGCACGATGGACACTTCGGTAGATGGGAGAGAGAAAAAAATACAGAGAGAAAAAATGCGAGAGAGAGATAAAATTTTAGAGAGAGAATCAAGTAGAGAGATAAACAGAAAAAAATCTAGAGCAAGAAACAATTTTAGAAAGAGAGAGAATCTCGTTGAGAGAAAGACTAAGGGCACGTGAGTTAGAAAACTAAAAAGGAGAATTTTTGTCACTCAAAAAGAGTAATTTTGGATTTTAAAAAGTCTGACATCATGCATGGCAATTTTATGGAATAGGAAATAATTTGTTCTAAAATTTGAAATTATAAAAATTTATATACACATGCCAAATAGTAGAGATGTTTCTTGCATATTTTTTATATAATTGGATAGTTTTTTGCACTTTATATGTAAAGATTATATATAATAGCATTAGAAAATATATTTATAACATATTATATATTATATAATATCAGATCGCACTATTATTGTACCAGATCAATTATAATCTATATTTTCTTTATTTAGTTAACGAATTATTAGATTCGGATCACTAATAAATTATCAAATCAGATGTTCTAATTCATATCCGAATTATTGAATCAAATTCAGATCAAAATACGATCCAGGTCTAATTTTATCCGAGATTTTATAATTTGACAAATATTTTCTATTGAATTTCTTTATAGCCAATAGTTTTCTAATTTCTTAATTCCTATTGTCCAATGCAGAATTTAATGTATCAATTTACAATGTGATTAATCAAAGATTTTTCATTGATCTCATTCCGCTTTCTCATATAAAAGGTGCTAAATTATTCAAACTTGTTCTATTAAAAATGAGTTATGATCTAAAAAACATGGATACATATACAATACAATACAGATACAACAATATAAAAAATAATAAATTAAATTTTTATATATACACAAAGATTATTTTATGTTATACATATTGTTATTAACATTTATTTATAAACTATTATGATTAACGAACAAAATAAGAATTAAGAGTCATATTGCATAACTTGCATGAATAAATTTTGTACTAAATCGTGATATATATCTCAATACTTCTTTTTTTTAAAAAAAAATTGAACTTTTCTTAATAATTATACAATGAAATTATTGTTGGAGAAACTACATCTCAATATTCAATTTCAAAACTTGTTAAAAGTGTGTCAAGAGAAGTATCTAAGAAACATCGGATACGTAGTCCAACTATCTGTCGGACATGTATGTGTGAGTATCCACGATACAGATACATCACTCTTGTAGAAGCATTCGTGCTTCCTACTCAATGATATACTGAATGCTCTTGAGAGTGTAAGGTATTGCCGTCTTTAGATTTTTTTTTTATATTAAAAATGGAATGATGAAAATGGGCATGAACTGAAGTGGAGCTGAGAGTATTCTGTGTGCAGTGTCAAATGGCGAGAGGATGCATTTGGATTCGACATCTGATTGTTAGGGGTGACCACATGGTCCACATATGAGATCAAATTAGACATTAATCATAATTTGATCCGCGAACTATTAATTGATATCTAATCTATGGTAAGAGTTAATCCGATTCGATTTGTGAAACATCGGATTGGACTTGTAGTAATAGTTCAGTGTTATTACTTTTTAATAATAGTTCAATATATATTTTTTAACATGACCCAATCTATAATTTAGAATCATGATTTAATATAACCAATTTCAAATTCTTAGCCAAACTAACCGCCAACATAAACAATAAAATGATCATTAACCAGTAAAACAGTAACACTAGTTATTAGAATGTCAAACTAGTGAAAAAAATAATAATAATTAAATATGATATATTTTAATGAATCGGATCAAATTCACAAATAGAATCAAATTTCTAACAACCTAATCTATAATCCGATTCATGAAATACGAAATCTTTTCTTATAAATTCGCCATCAAATTTTATCTGTACAGATGGAACTGGACCGGATTGATGAATTAATTGAAATGCACTGCCTTGATTGTGATATTATAATGTTGATGGGTCAGACCGTGACGTTAGCAATTAATGCTTGGATAAAGCCTTGATCTTTGGTTATTGGGTATGGACACGATGACTTCGAAAAGTCCGAATCCTGATTGGGTTTGGTTTTTCAACGACTGGTTCCGGCAAAGGTGATGATCTTGCGAAGCCTGGTAGTTACGGCGAATATATTTGAACGGTGTGATTTTGAGAGAACACAGTGAGTTGAGAATGTGAGACACTAAGGTATGAAGGTTACCAATGCAGTAGTGGTGTGGCTTACGGTGGTGGGGTTTGTGATTGGGTTTCGTGGATGAACAATGGGGTTAAAGGTAATTGTCTAAAGTACAACAAGGCTGTGTTTGGCTATACAATTGTTTCTTTGTAGCTTTCCTCGACTGTGGGGGTTGTCCAATGATGATGGGTTTGGGTGAATCATAGCTCGTCCTGCGTTGCTTTTACTTTTGGAAGGATATGAAAATTAGTCTTTATTTCTTTCTCCAATTTCCTTTCTATTCTTTTCTTCTCCTTCCAATTCTCTCCAACCAATTTTGCTTACATTGTTGTTCAATATGTTGAATCTATACTAGCAAGGCCCATGGAAATGAAAAAGGATAGGAGGAGTGCTAAGGGCAGTCGCTTAAGCAATTGTACTTGCACAGTCGTTCTATTCATTGGTAAAAATCAATTAAAGTAATTAATGCATTTTTGTGTAATAAATGTCTTACTTTTTCATTCAACAAAATGTCCTTCTAGTTTTAAAATATTTATACTAATGCCATCAACAAACAAATAAAACTATATTGGTCATAAAATAATTCTTCAATTTAAAAAAAATTATATATTATTTAACTAAATTAGAAACCAAGATTCATAAACTATTTTTATATATTAATTAATTACAAAATCTTAAAAAATATATAGAAAATGATTATAATAAGTATGTGAATTAATATAAAAAATTATTATTTAATTTTTTTTTGGTTACAATTGCTTTGTTTGTTTGTGAGGCAATATTTTGTTTTTTTGGCGTGACAACTCCCTTAGATGGTAATGCAAGTTGGTGTAGTAGCATCCCTAGTTAACTTCCAAGTTTCCTCTAATAAAAGTGAACGAATTGTTGTCTGTGAAATTGGTAGTGTCAATTGATGATCGATAGATATATGATGGAGTTTACATACATGGGGCTCCAATACTAAACTTGATGGCAGCCCAATTCTTTAATGTGGTCTTTTAAGTAAAAAAAATTTGTGGGCCAAGCTACGCGGAAACTTAGCCGACTTTAATAAGCAACACCATTAGGCTTTAACCAACGTTGCTAATTCTAGTACAAATGGTCCACCTTAATGTATGCTCATAGACTTTAGTTTCCGGTTTTTAGAAAAAAAGGAAAAAATAACATTAGTAAGGAGAGAAAAGAAAGAATAAGAGAGGATACCAATAAACTTCAATCATGTTTGGATAAATAAGAAAATAAATGATAGTATTCTTATTTAGATAAGATAGGAGAGAGAAAAGATAGGAGAGAGAAAAGATAACGATCAAATTACTATCTTTTTTTTTTATATTTATTGTTTTCTCTTTTAAGTTATTGAGAATAGTTTTGGAATTATTACTTAAATACAACCATTTCCCTCCCAATCTTCCTAAACACTACCCTTTCCGTCCCAATCTTTCTTTTCCCTCCTTATCCTTTATTTTCTTTTAATGAAGACTATCTAAACACAACAAGGCCAATTTCTCCTTATCCTTCCAAATCCTTCAATCCAAACAGAGCCTTAGGCTTTGTCAAGGGAATGCCTATGATGTCCAGCTTATACAAGACGACATAAATGTTTATATAAATATATTCTAGTATGTTATACAATGTAATTGCACCTGAAGATTGTTGTAGCAATTGAAGGTTTTGTGGCAGACTTGGCAAGAAAAATGTGTGAAGCCGACGAGGATTTGTGCAGGAGTTGGAATCCAGTATTGGGTAGTTGATAGATTTACATTATCTGTCATCACACTTGGATTGATGGAGTGATCAACGTTAGTGCAATTAGGAAGGCCAATGTGTAAGGCCACGGTGACATCTTCCTTATCTTCATGGCAAGCTTTAGGGTTTTCCTCCGGTGGTGGTGGCGTTTCGGGTGAGCAAAGCAAGCTTAGCAAGGGAAGGGGTTCAAGAGAAGTTTGGGTTTTATTTGGGAAGAGATCAAATGGCTTGGTAACATGATGATCAGTATGAACACCTAAAGAAGATGACAAATGACTAAATGGCATAATATCTGAGGGTTTCATGCTGTGAGTGCAAACAAACACATAGAGTACAAAGGGTGTTGTTTGTGGGATTCAATAGGTTGTTATATATAGTGAGATTGTAGCCTTGGTTGAAGGGTTATATACGGACAATTTGGATTTGAAGTTTATGGTAAAAAGGTAAAATGGGAGATATTAATATTATATACATACATGTGAGCATATATATATATATATATATATATATAGAGGGAGGGTGGCTGGAGAGAATATGTCGGTTGAATGATAACTACCTTTGTTAAGAGGCTCATTAATCTCTTCTGTTCGTTTTCTTTATTTGTTTTTGGTATTGAAAGCAAATAGCTGCCGGGTGCAATTAAACTCAATAAGAGCACCCTCCTCACAGCGTTTCCTTTTTAATTTTGATGGCTGGTCGCACCACAACAGCTGATTCTTTCTTCCTCTGTTCATATCTGCACAAGGTTATATTTTATTTTTATTTGTTTGGGTAACATACTTGCACAAGTTGTAACTTCATGATATTTTTTTGAGAAAAGTACATTAAACCCCGTTAAACTTTGACACTTAACTCCTTAATTTATCACGATTGTTGCAGAAAATCCTAAATTGTTAGCTACCCATTTGGATAATTATGTTAGTGTAAGGCCCATGAGGCATTTGTCATTGCAAAAAAATTATAATTTTCAGTATACCCTTATGACCATTATAGACCTATTATATACACCATTATATACATATATGACTGGTTATATATATCATGTACAAAACCCCCAAATCCTCTAGGTTCTCTGCTATTCAATCTTCTTGGCTCTTGATTCTCATAAATTTCCTCTGGTCTGTATCTCTCTCTTCATCTATTTGGTCATTTAGCAAGAAAATGGCATCATCATTTAGGGCTTCATCAATAAATGGCAATAGGATATGTTTTTGTGGGCGAAAGGCTGCGATATACATATCTAAGTCTGAGAAAAACCCTAGTAGGATGTTTTTCAAATGTCGATATAGAAAATGCACATATTGAAATTGGGGGAAAGATGTTCGATACCCAAAGTGTTGCACATCAACGGCCACCAACACCACAACCAGAACGGCCACTAACACCACCACGAGAGTTGCCACCAACACCTGCATTTGCTACCATGGTGGAACTATGTCTTGCAATGGTGAAGGCTCTCTTCATTGGAAACCTGTTGTTGTTTGGGGTCTCTTTTTTTATGATTATTTGTGTCTTATTGTATAAGTGATGAGAATATATGGGGGTATAATATTTCTCTTGTAAGTTCAGTTGTGTAGATGGGGTTGTCTCTATTTTTGTGTGAATTTGGGTTCTCTGTTATATACTTGTTTGCTAATGAAAAAGGTTGTTTGAATTTCTGACCTAATGGTTTGCACACAATGATTGAGAGAGAGATAGTATAGCAATGAAGCAAAAGAAACATGTCCTGATACCAAATAAAACAGGAACAAGTTAATAACAAATCTCAGAGCTACCATTAAAAAGACAAACATTGAAAATGTTGTTAATAGCAGACACACAAACATTGAAAATGCATTGAAAAGGTTGTTCATAACAGTGTCAATAAAGTTGTGTCACAAACCACAAAGGGACTTATTTACTGACGAATGGAGCAAAAAAAAAACATTGTAAAGTGCATATGTTCAGGTCTTCAACTATAACTGCATTCAGTTGCCCCTTTTGCACACTTTCAACAAAAGAAACTCCATTCCTTGTTCACCAACAAGCATACTCATCACTAAATATTGATCTAAAAGACAATATTGAGTTATGTTGTTGTACACACAAATTTCGTGTTCGAAAATCTAGGAAGAAAAATGAGTAACAAATAATCGATTTTATTAATTTCAGAAAAATGGGTACGATTCTCTATGGTCGATTCTTTTACAACAAAGAATCTTCCTCTGATTGAATCTCCTTCATGTTTGGTACAAGGGTTTCAAAAACTTGTTCTTAAACCAGTTGTGATGAGCTTTCTTCTAAATTTCAGGATTGAGGAAGGCTTGACTGGATTCTGATCGAGGGCCGATAGAGTTGGATCTCGAACGGTGGATTGAAGGTCTTTGAAAAAGAACGACACTTGTGTAGCGTGCTTGATGTTCTTTGTCTTTAGAAGTTCGAGGGTTGAAAGTCTTTGAAGTAGCACTACAACATATTTATTTTTTTCCGGCGGTTTTTGACCGGCGGTTCAAAAAGTGCCAGAAATTTGAAGTTATTACCGGCGGTTTTTAAAAACCGCCCGTAATGATCAATAATTCTGGCGGTTTAGCTAGAAGCGCCAGAAATAGCGTTGTATACCGGCACTTTTAAAGAACCGCCAGAAATATGGGCTTATTACCGGCGCTTTTTAAAAACCGCCGGAAATGAATAATACCAAACTTATAATCTTAGCCCAAACTTATAATCTTAGCCCAGCCCAATGAAACCAATAAAATGCATTACCAATCATTTTTAAAATAAAATGGACCAAGTCCAAGAGAATTAACATAGCTCAAACCTAAGCCCATGTTCTGAAAGCCCATCTATATATATTCTTTAACCACTCAATTACTCTCAACCCTAGCCACACAGCCCGCACTCCTCTCTCTGCATCAAGTCCCTACTCACGACTGGCGATCTGTATATTATGTTTGCTCTCTCTCTCTCTCTCTCTCTCTCTCGTGGCATGGGAGGATGGTGACGATGGCTTTGGCGAGATCGGAGCAGTAGCTTTGATGAGATCGGTGATTTTCTAGGTATTTCTACTTTTTATAATTTTGTATGAAATTTCTTTCGTTGAAAATTTAGTTTTAGACTGATATGTGCATTTTGCATATGCGTAGATCAAATTGCATATTCACCGATCTGTAGATCACGAATCAAATTATCTATTATTAGTTGGTGCATGGTGTGGCTTCAGTTGCTGGTGAACATGGATGGTTCGGCACTAGCATATCTATCTATTATTATATATTATGCTTTGGAGCAAGACCTCTGCCAGTAAGCTTCTTTTGAATGCCTATGGTATGTGCTTTTGTGTTAGTGTGGAGCGTACCCAACAAGTGCCATTTTGTCTTTTGATGTAAATAAATTCAGTAGCATGAATTGTTTAATTGGCTGGCTATAAAAATAGTAGTATAATCTTTGTATTTGTACAACTGATTGTGATATTCAACATGTACAGTACTATATCATCTTAAGCATTCATATTCAAAGTTTTATTCCTAAATTCTTAATTTTGTATAGTATATGATATCATTTTCAATTATTATTTTTTGTTTATATTCGTTGTTCAATTATGTATGTATGATAGATAATCTACATATATAGAGGGAAAGAGGTCAGTTTGCTAGCAGTTTTGTCCTCATTGCTTTCAACTTTTGTCTATTCTATTCTATGCTATATATATTGCACACGAGCCTCCTCAAGCTTGAAACTTTGTTCGAACCATTTATCATCATCCTCTGTATGGTGCTTGCTTGCCTTGCCTACCAACAAATTTTAGTCAATACAGTGGGCTTGAATGGCTTGAAACATAATAATAATATATTATTATATACTCAAGTACTAAATTCCTTTTAAGGCAATAACCTTGTTCGAACCTAATTGCTATTTTAATCTTCTAGTGATAGTCACAAATTTACGCACCATCTGATCATTAGTTATTTGTCTAAATATTATCAATTTCTTTGAATTTGTTTAATAAAAGAAGTAGAAATTAACTCACGTAGAAAAAAAGGGAAAAAAATCTGTATTAGACTCCACCTTTTTTTTCCCTTCCGTAAATAATACATGCAATCACTTTACTATTCCATGATCCACTAGGTTTGAAAGAGAGAATACATGAATTATTACTATGAGAAAGCCGTTCAAAATTCTGAGCATTACAATTATTTATAAATAATAAAAAAAGAAAAAAAAAACCTAAAATTGATTTACTAGCAAACAAACCTCTAAAGTCATGAAAAAATATTAAGAAGCTCTAAATACACACATAATTACATTTATAAACCACGTATATATATCACTGATCGAATCAATCATCCCTCTTTCTCTATAGTGTTGATCTAACTAATATATGTAACACTAGTGTCTAATTGATGGGAAGAAGTTGTAAGTCCTCTGTTTATATTTTTCTCTCTGTTTCTGTATTAGTCCCAGTACTGTTTGTGTCAAGTCTTAGTTCAACTAGAATCCTTGTTTCGGTGTCTTGGATTTTTTCTGTTTACATTTAGCATTAATTTTTGTATTATATTTCTATATACTGTTTTCATTTAGTTCCTTCAATGGATGCTCAGCTTCCAAGTGACCTTCATTTGGTTCTACAGATAAATGGTACCTTTTTTTTGTTCATTTCCTTTTGATGAAAACAGATCTTTGAATGTATGAGAATGGGCTAACATGAGAATGGAAAATTTGATTGCATTCATAATTAGTTTGTGGTCATTTCTACAGTTACTTTAGTTCAACTATAATCCTTGTTTCAGTGTATTGGATCCTTTCTGTTTACATTCAGTGTTAACTTTTGTATTATATTTCTATATACTGTTTCCATTTAGTTCCTTCAATGGATGCTCAGCTTCCAAATGACCTTCATTTGATTGCATTCATAATTAGTAGTCTCATAGTTAGTTCCTAAGATGAACAATTTGATTGCATCCATCATTATGTTGTTGAATGGACATGAAGATGAATGTTGGACACGACGTTATTTTTGGACTGAATTCAACTTGTTATATTCTCATTATATCTCAACATTTCTTCCCTGTTACGCTTTTTATAACAATCATACTGTGGCATTATACTAGAAAAGAATGGAAGAAGATTTCGAGGAATTAAACTCAGCCATGAAGGGATTCTATTTAAAATGTGTTTTTATAATCCCATGGAGTCATACAATGATTTTGAGGGCATATCTCTATCAATTTTCTCTTGGTCTTTTTTTATTGAAATAGGCTGTCAAGTTATCTTTTAAATGTGATTTCGATGGAATTATGTGTTTGCAATGGCCTACAATGTGATTGCAATCCCTGTTGCTGCTGGCGTTTTCTTTCCTTGGGTAAGGGTTGAGTTACCGCCTTGGGCAGCTGGTGCATGCATGGCTCTCTCATATATATATATATATATATATGTGCGTGTGTGTGTGTGTGTATATATATAAGTGTGTGTGTGTGGATATATATATATATATATATATATATATATATATGTTTCACTAATTGAATCCGAAAACTGTGCAGTTTGGCTGCTCTATGCTGTTGCTGCCTCCTTGATGCTTGCTTCTGATGATCCAAAGGGCAAACAAATGTGTTGATTTCTGAGGCAGGACATTGAAAGGGGGGGGGGGGGGGGGGGGGGTGTTTCTTCTGGTATTTCATTTTCCATTTTATGATTTAGCTTTCATAAATAATTGAACTTCTTTAGTTGGAAATGTACCTTAACTTCCTTTCTATGCTCTGTCATTTGTGTCTGGATTTACTTCCAATTTTAGGTTATGTAAATTGTGAGTCTCTTCTTCAATTCTATGGAAATTTGGAAATGCATTTGGACAGCTTTTATTATCTTTTATATGATTCATAGAAAAGGATCAATCTCATTTTCTATGAACAGATTTAACCCAAAAGGAGAAAGGAAAAAAAATTAAATAAATAACAACCTGTAGCTTTGAAAAGTAAAACACAAGTAGAAGAAGAGCACATAATCTAATTTGAAAAAAAAAAAAAAAAATTACCGGCAGTTTTTGTAAACTGCCGGTAAAAGCAACATGTGCAGCAATTTACCGGCGGTTTATCAAAAACTGCCGGTAAAAACTGTCCATTATCAGCACTTTGAAGATATTTGCTGGCAGATAAAACCGCCGGTATAATTTCGGCGGCGAAAAAAAAACCGCCGGTAATTACCGGCAGTTTAGTAAAACTGCCGGTAATTCTCTACCGGCGGGACATTTTCTGGCAGATTTTTTAATCGCCGGTGAACCGCCGGTGAAATTTTTTTCAGCGGTTTTGAAGGCATTTTCCGGTGGTTTAAAGCGCCGGTGATGTACAAAAATCTTGTAGTGTAGAACGACACTTTTGTGGCGTGCTTGATGTTCTTCGTCTTCAGAACTTCCAGTGTTGATTGATGTAGAGGTTCGGCAAAGCTTTTGTGTTTCCTTGAACTCTTTGTATCTGTCTCTGTGTGTGGGTGGCCTCGTGTTCATAGGCCAAAGGGTGGGGGTTTAATTTGGTAACTCTCCATTAATTGTGCCAACTTCCATGAATAAAGAGATTTTGTCTCCTTTTATATGGAAATAAATTCAAATTTTAATTTGAATTGTCACACATTTGTTTGAAGGCCTGAACCTTCAGGATTTTGACACATGTCCGTCGATGGGACCAACAACCATGGAATTTAATTGATCGAGAATGTTTTACTTCTTGATTGATCGGACGATGATTAGACCATCACAAAATTTATATGTCTACAAATTACCCCCACTTCAAGGCTTGCATTGCATGCATGCTTGTCATGCATGGAGGGCGAGGCTTGAAGTATTTTCTTTCATTGTATCTTCAAACTGGTATGCCTACAATCATTTTCACGTAAGAGCTTGTTGATTGAACCTCATTGTACGTACAAGTTAATTAATTAATTTATTTATTATTTATTATTATTATTATAATTTTTTTTTAAGCACATTGACAAAATAGTTAGACTTGTGCACCCATAAGCAACGAGAGGTATGTGGAGGCAGTCGAGATGGGCAAAACTGGATCACTCTTCATAGGTTCTCTTTTGCCACCTTCCAAAATAAATCATTATTTGCAAGGCTTTACCAAGATCAAGCATTTACACAATCTCACGTGTGATTCGTATGCTTGGAATCAAGGACCCATGACAATCATGGTCTTAACAGGTGGTAGGTAAGTATGTTTCTCCTTTTATTATAGATTACATATATACATGCATGTATATGTTAATCCGCAAAGGAAACCTAAATCACATACTTTATTTATTTATTTATTTTTTGACTTGCTGCTTACGCCAAGGAGATTTTCTCATATTGCAACTCGCTTCCCTTGGCTGATTTTTGCTTGATAACCATGGAAAGTTTCCATTGTCTTCACACCATATATATATATATACATATATATATATATATTAACCATATATATATATATATATATATATATTAACCATTTACAGTGGTTAGCTTCCATCTCACTAATTTGGACCAAATTTAAATTCTGAGATTGTCCCTTTTAACTCATATGTATATGAGAAAACAAAAAGTCAGAATCCCATATGGAAAGAGATAAAATAGGGTCCAAAAACATTTGGTAAGAATTATCACGGGAAACATGTGACACAAGAAGGCATATTAGACCCATTTCAAATCTTCGCAATAGGAAAGAATCGCTCTTGCTTGAAACAATTCGATCAACCGATTCTCTCCCTTTTTTTTTTTGTCTTGGCAAACAAATCAGCCATCCCCCTTTATAAGCCAAGGCGAAGAAAATGTTCTTTCATGAGCCATTATCTACTATTGGCGAGAGAAGATAGAGAACACAGATCAAGCCCATGCTGTGAAAGACCTCCACCATGCAAACACTGTTTCATTCAGCAAGGTATGTCCATCATTCCCTTTTTTTTTTTTTTAATGTGCAACCATTCATTTTTGATCCTCTATATATATATATATATACTTTAGGGATTAATCACGCTGATTACAGAACACTGGAGTTACTTCTACCCGAGCACTGGCTTTGGCCTTTGAAATATGGTATGCTTCTACTTATTTATTATTCTGTTAGAAATTCATATATATGCACTTGCATGGAAATACATCATTCTCTTACACGAGTTTTTGTGGCCTCACTTTACTGTTAAAGAACCAAATAGTTTAGTTTGGCCAGTTTTTTTTTTAGTGGTAATGTACATGTTCACAAAACAAACCACTTCCACTTCATTTTTTTTTTTGGCGAATACATCTTACATACTGGCAGGTTCTTAAGGAGATATCCAACCCCCCCTTTTTTTTTCTGGTACGCATGTAACATGTATTCTAACATGTCTCTTGCACCACCAAAGCAGGAAAACATTTTTTTTTTTGCATGTGATGACTTGACTGCATACCTACACTAACCGGTTGTGTACTAACACGTTCCTTGTAATGCCGATAGGTATCCAAGAAGACACTATAGTTTCACAGAGAAAAAACGAACCCCTTATTTATTTATTTATTATTATTATTATTATTATTTTCTCAAATGCATGCTTACCCTTCCTGCAGATCCAATAAGCAAGAGTGAAATTTTCGGTATTGATACGTTGAAACGATGAGTTTTTTTTTTGTCTAATTTTACTCTCACTACTTGTACATCTGCTTGCATTATTTCGTTCAACTGTAAGGGTCATTAGTTCCATCACTAAAGTAGTTTCCCTTTTCTAAATAGGAAAGAGCAACCATTTCACAATTTTCTACATATCACCCTTCAAAGCTTTGATATACACATCCTTATTTCAAACTTGCTGCATGACTTGACAAAAACATCTAATCTTGAAGGAAGAAATTTTTACTACTTTGTTTAGAGAATCACCAAACTATGCCAAGTCAGATTTTTTTTTTTTCAAACCATGCCTTGACTTTAGTGGCTTGAAGATCACTTTCATGCTTAGTAAATCTTCATCATGTGCATACTGCTATTGTTGGATTGGCTTTGTGACATTGTTTGTATTCAATTAATCTCAGGTTTCTTCAATTCCAACCTTGACAAACAAAGCTCCTTTTGAACGCGCCTACACTTCCAATACGCAAGTACAATACTGAAGCGCTATCTTTTCCTTATGACTCAATCTAATAGACCTATTATCTTTATAATTTTCGCTCCATGTGATGCAATCTGTTTCACCAAGCTCGCCCAGTGTTCCCGGTCACTTGCAAAAACTTTACTACAATTTGACACGATTTTTTTTATATGACTTGGTCTGGTACTATGGGTCACCTGCAGAGGCTCGACTGCAATTGACACGATTTTTTGTGCATTGACATTGTCATGTACTACGGGTCACTCGTGGAGCCTCGATTGCAATATGACACGATTTTCTGTACCTAGATTTTGTCATATACTACGGGTCACTCGCGGAGTCTCAACTGCAATTGACACGATTTTCTGTGCATTGACATTGTCATGTACTATGAGTCACCCGCGAAGCCTCGATTGCAATCTGATCAATTTTTCTACACTAGGTCTGTTTGGTGTTGAGGTTGTATTATAGGCTCATGCATTTGAACATCATAATCAAATTGACGTATAATTACTTGTAAACTCAACATTTCATTTCCTTTTGTAGAGATCACATTGCACTATGGCTTACTTCCGACATTTCAAAGAAGGGACCGTGACTATCACCGAAAAAAGAAGTGACCCAATTGAGAAAGGGACAACTTTTCACGTCTACAAACCTCTTATACGGCCGTATGCTTTAGAAGTTCCCAGCCCAGATAATTCTCTCCATCCAACATGGTGGTCAAGTGAATTTCCTTACGAGCTTTCAAACATGGGTCTAACGGAGGATCTAGAAATGACTTTAACTTCTTAAGCATTAAAATTGCAGTCTTCTCATCATGATAGATCAGTGGATGTAGTAGACCAATTTCAACTACTAGGACACAAAATGCAGTCCCAAGAAGTGAAGTGGAACGCGTCGTTCAAGCTTGTGGGAGATTTATCCTTTGCGAATGGTTATTGGGAATGGTCGGAGGATATCTTGGGCTGCCATCAAGATTTCCTTAAGAAGATGAGGTTGTGTGATGTATTTATGCCTCGCTTTTCTCATACGATCGTCATGGAAACGTTCTCAAAGCATTTTTGGAGTCTTGGTGCCCTTCGACTAACACACTCCATACTTTCATTAGAGAATTAACTATTTTCCTTTCGGATTTGTACAAGATAGGTGGCATTCCATTTGATGAAAAGTTCTACGATGAAATTGTTCGTAGTGCAAAGGAGTTTTCTAAAATTAGAGATGATGGAAAGCCACTTCTTCCACCGAGTTGTCGGTATTTGTTTCTAGCATTCCATCGCCTTTGCAAGAGAGACAAGGGAGAGCCTTTTGTGAGAATCCGTGACTGGGTGACCTTTTTGTTTAAGGGTCCCGCAAAATATAACAAACCTTTTGGAAAGAAGACAAGGAACAAGAATCAACGACCCAGAGAGACGCACAACCCTATTGGAATCAGTGGTCCTGTCCAAAAAATATCATCCTAAGGAGAAGGGGTTTTCGCTTATCTCGGAGTGGGAAAAGAGCTCAAGAAAAGACATCTTTGGCTATTTTCTTAGCTTGTTGGTTAAACCGATTCATCCTACCAGCTACACCTGGTGGCATGATTCGTTCAGGGGTATTCAAAATTGCGAGTGTGATGGTATATGGGGATAAATTTTGCCTTTCTGTCCCCATTTTGGCAAGTATATACCAAAGCTTGAATGAGATCGCTTCATCTTCCGAGCCTGGGAGTGTCACTATGGTATTCCCTATCCACTATGTCTATGGATGGTTAGGTGAATATTTTAAAATGCATTTTCATTCAGATATTCAACTCTCACCTTATATGGTTAAATATTCTAGGGAAGCATCAGCGAAAAACTTTGACGAGTCTGAGGCACACTCCTTGATTAAATCATGTGGGGGTGTGGTTATGCATCATTTAGCCATGGAACTTTAACAAAGGAAACTCCTAGTTGATGATGATAAGATTTCTATTCCAGATTTTGAGTATTTTGCTAGCCTTCGCTTTGGTTATTTGACCTTAATAAGAGGAGACACCCATGTTATAGAACCTTACAATCCCCACAGATTCAGTAGAAATTTTGGATTTCATCAAGACCTCCTTGGAAAATTGAAACATGATATATGAACCAATAGTTTGGCTGATGTTTTGAAGTTTTGGATATCATTCACTCGGTATGAGACTCGATCGTCAATAGTAATTCCTGAATGTACAAATCGCAAATACTTTTAGTTACCAAAGACTATATCGCTTGGTGGTCTAAGGTACACAAAGATTCATACGTTGAGAAGTCAAAAACTTCAGGGCACAATAAACGTCATGCATCTCCCAATGGCAAGCCAAACAAGTGTAAAAGAGGTATGATTGATGAGCACACGATAGATGAGTCTGTTAAACAAATCTCAGATGCTGCCTCTGAATCTCGTACTAGTAAAACTATTCCTCATAACTTACCGCGACGTCCCCGAACCATGGTGAGTAGAATTGAGGGAATGAGAGGTGATGATGATCGCAATTGAAAGCATGCAGTGGATGATGTAAATCACACTTCCTTAACAGTGAACATCCTCCCTAATTTTGTGGACTACTCTGATGGGGTTTCTAGTGGTTTAACGCCATTTCAGATTGCAAACCAACAAGTTCCCTTTTATTTATTTATTTTTTTATTATTATTATTTTTTTAGTTGCTTCTTTAACTTATGATATTTTTTTTAAAAGTTAATGATGATGAAATGATGGTAAAGGAGGCTAATCTTGCTATAAAGTATTTTGCTGGTGAGGAGTCTGTCCAAGGACCTTCCTCTTTGGAGTTAGCAATTAGAAAAGGGAGCACTACATATTTTTTAGAAAATGCCACATCTTCCCTTCACAGTCTTGGAAAAGCATTGATAGACCTTCATCCTCACGATTCTTCTACTGGACATGGGATTCAAGATCAGGCACATGAGAAGGCAGTAGTAGAGAATGTGATACTCCAAGTGAATATTCAAGAATCACACCAAGCCACATTTTCTGAGGAACCTACCTATGATGTGACGAGTGTGATTTCTGAAATCAGACATCAATCGGCCTTAGCATTGGGAAACAACCTCAAAAGGATGCTGAAGAGGACAGAGTTTTCTAAAGCTTCATTACTTAGAGCAAGAGTTAGAGAACTTTTTAATGAGTTTTCCTCACTTCCTATGGACTGTTCTGAATTTCAGGAGAGGGTCAACTCATATTTACAGAGTTCAAAATAATACAATGATGTTAAGTCGAGGTATGCCCAGGCCTTAACTGAAGAAGTACACTCCTAACACTTGGCTCACATTGACTCACACCTTAACGAGGCCCTTTCTTCAGATAGCTCAGATGTGGCACATGTTCAGAAACTCTAAGAAAATCTTCTCAATGATACGAAGGAGTTAGAAATTTTACTTGTTCGAATTGAGAAGCATGAAGCTTTAATTTTGGAGGCTAATTCATGAATCTCTCAGGGGAAAGATGTCATTACTAGCATCAAAAATGAAAAGAATGCAATTGAAGAGATTCCTATCATCCCTGATCGTGATCCTGGTGTTGTAAGCACTTTAGAGAAGTTGTTAAAGAACAAGCAAGAGGAGATCCTGGAGTTACATTGGTTGTCTTAGTTTCTCTCTTTCATATATTATTTTGTTATCAATGATGATTTTATATTATGCATTCAATAAACTCTTACAGAATTGTCATGTCTTCCGTTTTAATAATAAAAGAACCATTTTTTTTTACAAGACAAAGAGTTTTATTTATTTAGCCATTCACCTTTAATACTCTTGCGGGCCAGGAGTAAAATTAACACAGTTTTTTTTTTGGATGACTGAACTTGGAACAAACTCCCAAGCTGCCTACGTACCCCTAAATAGGGATCAAGTCACTTGTGTAGTTCGGAAAAAGGAAATAAAACATTTTTTTTGGGGGCCGCACACAGTTTTAGCTCATACATGCCAGGAGCAATCATTCCATTGTTTATGGGTAGTATCGCTTTAGAAATTTGTCATTGATAGGCCCAACTCTAACCCCATCTTCATTAACAATTTTGTAGGCGCCAATGGTGTAGATTTCTCGCACTGCATATGGTCCATCCCATTTAGATGTCAATTTGTTACCCATACAATGGACGGTGATAATGGACATTCGCACAGCAAGCACCAAGTCACCAACTTGAAAGGATCGAGGACGAACTCTTTTCTTAAAAGCACTTGAGAGTCGAGCTTGGTAACACCCCAACTGCTGTTGAGCCTCAAGTCTTCTTTCATCCAATGCCTCCAACTCTTGAAGACACAATTTGGCATTTTCTTTATTTGTCAGTCCTTCTTGTATGGCAATCCTCAAGGAAGGAATTTGTTGCTCAAATGGGAGAATTGCTTCGACACCATAAACTAGAGAATACGGTGTTCCATAGGTTGGAGTACGATATGTTGTTCGATATGCCCAAAGAGCCTCTCCTATTATTTCATCTAGTCCTTTTTAGATTTAGAGACTACATTTTTTAGTAAATCGCAAAGAGTTTTATTGAAAGCTTCTACTTGTCCATTTGCTGGCGCATTGTACATTGAAGACTTATGTTGCTTGAAATCAAATCTTTCACATAAATTGGTCACCAATCTATTTTTGAAGGGTGATCCATTGTTAATCTTGATGTGACAAGGAACACTATATCGAAAGATAATGTTTCCTTTTATGAAGTCCACCACTGTCTCTTTTTTTATTTCCTTGACTGGGATTGCTTCAGCCCACTTTGAAAAATAATCGGTTGCTGCAAGGATATATAAATGACCTTTAGAAGATTTCAGGAAAGGTCTAATTACGTCAAGTCCCCATGCATCAAATGGCCAGGACACAATTGTAGGGTGCAACACCTTAGGTGGCTGGTGTATGAAATTGGCATAGAATTGACAGGCCTGATATCTTTTAGCATAATCCATACAATCTTCAACCATGGTTAGCCAATAATATCCCATCTTCTTTACTCAAAAGTGAAGCTTAGGACCTAATTGATGAGCCCCACAGACCCCTGAATGTGATTCTTCCATTGCATGAGTTGCTTCTTTTTCTCTTAGACAATGAAGGAAAAAACCTTCGTTTGAACATCGAAACAGTGTATCATTGTAAAAGATGAATCGAGGAGCTATTCGACGTATCTCAGTTCTGTGACGAGGGTCTTTAGAAAGCTTCCCATGTTCCAAGTAATTGATGATGGGTTGTCTCCAGTCTTCGGTCTCAACAATCGAAATAGAGATTGCATTTATTTCTTCTAATTGGCCTTCGAGTAACTATGGTAGTTCCCATCGTTAACATACTGGAACGGTAATTGCCTCATCCTCCCCTAATGCCATTGTGGTTGCCAAGTTAGCTAGTGCATCTGCCAAACAATTTTCTTCCCTTGGAACATGTTCCAAAATAACGCTATCAAACCTACTAAGTAGATTAGAAGCATACTGAAAATATGGGATCAAGTTATCTTTCTTGACTTCGTAATCCTTGAGAAGTTGGTTTATCACTAACTTAGAATGTCCATAAATTCCAATGTCTGAAATTTTCATTTCATTTGCCATTTGAAGACCAATTATTAGAGCTTGATATTCGGCAACATTATTTGAACAATTTTCTGGAAATGAACATACGTATGAAAGAATTTGCCTTTGTGGAAAGACAAATACCACCCCCGCCCTAGCTCATTCAGAACATGCCACACCATAAAAAAACATCATCCATGGGGGAAGGATATCAATAAGGAACACCTCCTCATCAGGAAAGTCCTCTGAAATTTTTCAATTGGCTGGTTTGGGATGGTCAGCTAAGAAATTAGCAAGGGCTTGTCCTTTGACTACTTTATGTGGAACATACAATATTTCAAATTCATTATACAAAATCGACCACCTTGCAAGTCACCCAGAAAGAACAAGTCTTGACATGACATATTTGAGAGGGTCCGCTTTTGCAACCACATGGACTGTGTGAGCCAAGAAATAATGTCTCAATTTTTGGGAAGCAAAAACTAACGCAAAAGAAGTCTTCTCAATCGAAGGGTACTTGAACTTTGTCACGATTAGTCTCCTACTTAAATAGTATAGAGCTTTTTCCTTGTTCTCCTCATTGTTTTGTGCTAGAAGAGCCTTGAGCGATTCTTCTTGAGCAGCAATGTATAGTATAAGTGCTTTTCCAAGGATAGGAGCTCCTAACACCGGGGGGTTAAGCAAGTATTTCTTGATGTTGTTCAAAGTATTTTGGCAAGTCTGGTCCCATATGAATGGAGCATCTTTCTTCATAAGTTGGCTAAATGGTTGACATCGTCCAGCCAAATTTGAAATGAACCGATGAATGAAAGCAAGTTGGCCTTGAAGACTTCGCAATTCAAGTAGATTTTTAGGTGGTGCCATTTTTTGAATGGCATCAATCTTTGATGGGTCGACTTCAATGCCACGATGTCAAACAATATATCCAAGGAACTTTCCTGATGTGACACCAAATGCACATTTGAGAGGATTAATCTTTAGTTGGAATTTTTTTAATCATTTAAAAACTATGCAAAGATCTTCGAGACGAGTCATTCTTTCCTTGGTTTTGACAACCAAGTCATCAACATAGCATTCTATGATTTTATGAAACATGTCATCAAAAATCTTTTGCATGGCCCGTTGGTAAGTAGCATCGGCATTCTTAAGTCCAAAAGGCATAACCTTGTAGTAATAAATCCCCTTTGGAGTACGGAACGCAGTTAACTCTTCATCTTTTGGCGACATTCTTATTTGATTGTAACAAGAGAAGCAATCCATGAATGAAAAAGCCTTATGTTCTGTTGTTGCATCCACCGTGAGTTCAGCCACAGGAATAGGGAAGTCATCTTTTGGGCATGCAATGTTTAGGTCATGGAAATCCACACAATTAAACTCGTATTTGTCCATTTTTCTTTTTAACAAGGACAATACTTAAAATCCATGTTAGATATTTAACTTCTCGGATGAAGCCTGCATCGATTAGTTTGTTAATTTCTTCCTCAATCTTTGGGATAAGATCAGGCCTGAAGAAACGTTAAGATTGCTTGATTGGACGTGTGCCATGCTTAACCGCGAGGTTATGGACTGCAATATTTGGCTCAAGACCCGACATTTCTTTGTAAGTCCAGAAAAAGATGTCTCTATATTCAGATAACAATTCAACATATTCTTTTTCCTTTGGAGGGCTTAAGAGTGCATTGACAAAAATTAGTTTAGGCTCTTCAGACGAACCCAAATTTATTTCCTTAAGTTGATCAACTTTACATTGCCCCCCATCTTCAAGTGTTAGAGGTGCTTCCCTGACTTCTTCATCTTGTGAATTAGAATTCAAATCTTCTTCCTCCACTGTGATATGGTGTGAAATAGCATCAATCATTTCCTCTATAACCTTTGTTTGGTCTTCTTGGTTAGAATGACCCATGCATATGATAGTTCGTCTTTTGACTTTTAGTACTTCATCAATGTTAATTTCTAAATCCACTTTACGCTTCATTCGTGATGGAATTAGGCTTCGAACATCATCATCCTTTTTTGATTTAAGCTTAATATTTTCTTAACTTATCTCATTACTTATTTCCTCAAGTGTGGAGCTTGTGCCTTTAATCCGAGAAAATACAAAGTTTCATGGCTGAGAATTCAGAACTTCCCCATTCTGAGTAGGGGTATCTAACCTATTGAATACTGAAGCCCGGGGAGAATGGTTGGTATGAGGAGATGATCTATTTGTTTAACCAGGCATATTCACCTTTTCAAATACCGAAGTATGGGGACTTGGGGCTCCGATCCGATCAAAGACTGAAGTTCGTGAAGCAGGTACTTGGTCCTCATTCTCTTCAATTTCTTCAACACTAATATATTGTGTAATTTCTCACTTTTTCTTTCTTCTTATAGAGACTCAGACGGGCTCAGTTGGCGTGAATCCTAGGCCAGTTTTAGGCAAACTGATTTTATACCCTTGTTGGCACAATTTCTTCTGTGTTTCATTAAGGCCATACACCTTCTCACCCGTGACTTCGGGACTGAGTTGCCCAAGTGTTGTTGGATTTTCAAAGTCATATCCTAAATTAGCCAAGAGCTTGTATGCATTTGGATCAAATCCTTCTTCATTTCTTTGATGAGGGAGCGATTTTTGTTTTATTGAGTCATTTGAATTTGCTAGAATCTCTGTTTGTTTTACTTCAAAAGAAGTATGAGATATTTTACAGCTAACTCATGAAGGTACTACCAAGGTAAGGAAGTCAATCTATAAATGCTAGCAACCAGGTTTGAAATAACTCGGATGAATGAAGATGAGATGTTTTCTAATTTTTATTCTAAGTTTAATGATATTGTTCAAAGTTGTGCTAACATTGGTAAAAGAATTCCATCTTTTCAGGTTGTAAGAAAAATCATGAGGTCACTTCCTAATAGATTTCAAGCTAAGTTAAAAGTCTTAGATGAGAGCAAAAATGTTGATTCAATGGATGTGGCAGAATTAGTTGGATCAATTCAAACTTTTGAGATAAATATCCAAAACTTCATAAATCAAAAAATTTGGCTTTAAAATCCTCAAAGACTTCTAAGTCTACAAATTTATCAAATATTTCAAATTCTTCAAAAGTTGAAGTTGAAAAGGTTGAAAGTTTTGAATATGATTAAAATAATGATGTTGCACTCCTAGCTAGAAAATTTAAAAAGATCCTTAAATATGAAAAGGATACAAATCTTAGGAAAGGAAATCATTCTAAATTTTATAGTCAAGGTTCATCATCTAAAGGTAAGAATAGGAAAGAAAAAGAAGTTTATGACTATAAGAATTTTGACATCACTTGTTGGACATGTGGTGGTAAAGGTCACACATCTACTCAATGTCCAAGTCCTAGAAAGAATAGCTTTAGTGCAAAGAAAATTTTGAAAGAGAAAAAGAAAGCCATGAAATTAAGCTATTATTTTTTAGTCTGATTCTTCTAATTCTGATAGTGATTCTTCTATTGAGAATGATACTCTTGCTTTTGTTGTTTCATTGAATGATGATACTGCTAATTATTCTTCTTTTGATGTAGGTCAAACAGAGAAATATACAACTCTAAGTCAAGTTGGATCCGATGATTCTGAAGATGAAGGAAGATAAGAACCAACCAATAAAGAATTGTCCAAAGCTTTTGATGAGTTGTTTACTAAGACTGTCAAAATCAAAAGAGCTTACAAAAAGTAAGCTAAGCAATTGGAGATGGTGGAAATTGAAAGAGAATCTCTGATAGAAGAAAGTGAGAAGATCTAAAAGAAGATTGAAGAAAAATTTTGAATCTTCAAAGTAAAGTCAAGGTCCTTGAAAGCGAGGTAAGTCAAGCTATTTCTACTAGAGATACTCTTATTACTAGAATTGATTTTCTTGAGCCTGATTGAAAAAGTCTCAAGAGAAATTAATTGCATTTACTTCTAGACAGATTAAGCTTGATAGTGTGAGATATAAATTTTTAATTGTCATATTTTGGTGATTTTAACCTGATTGATCGAGTTGTAATTTTTAATTTATTCTTGGTATCGATCGTCGATATCTTCGAGCTGACACTCAAGTGTATGAAAGCATATAAATCAGTAAAAACACCATATAGTATAGGTAAGTATGGTGAGGACACTCTACACTTTATATTTTTGAGCCTATTTTGAAAAACTAGGGATTCATGAAAAATTTAGGATTTTTTAAAGTAGGACCAGTCCAACTTTTCTAGGTAGTTTAGTTTTTGCAGGTTTTTACAAAGTCTCACCGGTCCTATTATCTTGGCACCGGTCCCACTTAGCCTGTTCCAAATAGGAAACAAATTTTGACAAAAATTTTGATTCCTATTGGGTTTGAAACTTCTAGGAGAGTTCCGTTTTGATATTTAACTTCTTTTCCAAGTAGACCAACGAACAGTTGTAGAAGACATCAATCCAGTAAATTGATCACGAATAAATTTTTAATGCAGTTTTCAAACAGTTGACCAAGCAAATATAGAGAACACTCTAAAATCACTCAGTGAATATGTGTGTGCTCTCAAAAATATAAACAAAGAATTTAAGGAAAAAATTATCTGCTCAGAAAAATATCTCAATGTTTTCTCTCTGGAAAATATCTGTTTTTGTATATTGAAAGCATGTATTGAGAGAGAAACTATATAAGGTTTTTATAAAGATTAAAAATCCTAATTTTATTTGAAAAATAATTTAAAATCCGATAGGAAACAAGTCCCCACAATTTTAAAAAGTTCCGAGTCCAATCCTAGTTAAAATAGGTTAAAAGAAGGCTGTTTCCGCCAACCAGCCAACATGGACTAGTCCAGGGTTTCCTTGGACCAGTCCAATTTCCTATGGACCACTATATGAGATCTCGAGACATCATGGACCAGTCCAACTAAAGCCTAGACCGGTCTAACCTTGAAAAATGTATTGTTTTGCTTAAAAATTCCTCTTCTAATTACGTGACTCTTATATGTGATCAACGATATCCTCATGCATTTGGAATCATCTCAAAACTTCAAACGATCGAATCCTTGTGTAGACCCTAGATGGTTTTTCTAGAAGATTTAATCTTCATCTTTTGACGAACCTTTGCATGGTTGGTGTAGAACTTCATGCTCACTCTGAAACTTCAATTACATGATTAATACTAGAAATATGAATCAAAAAATACAACTCGAGCATGTTTGGTCTTGACACCGAATATTACAAATTACAAAAAATATACGTCACAATCTCCCCCTTTGGCAATTTCGTGACAAAAGCAACCTAGACAAATATTGAAATACCCCCACAAAATTTTGCGCGTGAGGTGGCCAGTCTCATACACAAAACCTGAGGGATACTAACAGCTGATAACAACAAACATAGAAGACAAAAGACAGAATAAAATAATTTCTAAAAGCTGAATAGAAAATCCCACTGAATTGAAATAACCGATAAATAAATAATTATATACCTGGTACAATTTGGAAGTCCCGTAACCTAAGGACCCCTTAACCAGAATGAACAAAAGTTTTTAATTCTAAAATTATAACCATCAATCAAAGTCTCAAAAGTTCATAGTTTGACTTTTGAAGAAGATAAGTTCCTACCCTATAACTGATGAGATGAGATATCTGCTACAACCAAACCCTAAAACTCTATCTTTGCGGTGAAACCTGTCTGGGACCTAAAATGTCAACAAAGTGGGTTAAACCCACGAGCAAGTTCTATCTACTACATCCCAATCAGAGAACTATTATACATATCCTTAGTATAAGGGACACAAAAGAAATCCATAGCCTTAACATACAAGTTATTCTTTTATCCAGTTTCATGTTTCCAAAACAACAGTCATTATTTATAATGTTTCACCCAAATTCTTATTATGCAAAAATGAACACATTTCTTAATTTAAGTAGAAATAAACATAACATGAAATAATATCAAGTTTAAGCAATCATAACATGCTACCATTTTATCCTTTGATACCTTAATAGGTATAGGTATATACATACTGGTCACTCCCTACCTAGTTTATGTTTTCAGAAATCAAAGTCATCTTATACATTGTCCCAACAAACCCTTATCATTCAACAATGAACACAGTCTTTAAGTTCAAAATAAAGAAACATATGCATGCATTTTATTAAATCTAGGCAATCCTTACATGCCAAATATAATGTATAGATACCTTATTAGGTATGGGCGATCCTGATATGTCGGGCAATCCTAACATACCAAATATAATGTATAAATACTTTATTAGGTATGGGCGATCCTGACACACCGGGCAATCCTTACATGCCAAATAAAATATATAGATACTTTATTAGGTATGGGCGATCCTGACACGCTGGGCAATCCTTAAATGCCAAATAAAATGTACAGATACCTTATTAGGTATGGGCGATCCTGATACACCGAGCAATCCTTACATGCCAAATGAAATATATAGATACCTTATTAGGTATGGGCGATCCTGACACGCCGGGCAATCCTTACATGCCAAATAAAATGTATAGATACCTTATTAGGAATGGGCGATCCTGACATGCCACGCAATCCTTGCATGACAAAAATAATATATAGATACCTTTCCAATATGAAATCTAAAATAAACAAGGTGCATTATGGTTTTAATTTGCACAAACAAAGTAATTCAAATTATCCGATATGAAATTATCACCACCGATATGAAATTATCACCATAAGCCAAATCATTCACAAGTAAACTATAATCAAGTATTTTATGGGCATTTATATCTTTAAAGGACAATACATTCAAGTAAATCAAATAATACAATAATCCATTTTAGAAGCAACCACCCAATTAAACCTCCAGTTTATTTAAACCTTCAAGGGAGTTAAAATCTAACTCGAATTTAAGTTCTCGGCCTATTCTGTTCCTAAAACAACGTTTAAGCATCCTGAAATTTTTTTGATATTCTCAAAAATTTAAAAGAAATATTTTCAAATAAGAGACAAATAAAGTATAGTCAGAGACATACTTATACAACCGATACATCCTCAAGGTAAACTCCTTTTCATATTAAATTTAAAACCCAAGTGCATTATAATCCTATAAAGTTACCTGCATTTTTTTAGAATTTTCTGGAATTTTAAAATATTTTCTAAAAATACAAGAAGGTGAAAACCCAACTTTTAGACACTTTAAAAATCAATTGAACTCTAAAGGACGCTCATTTTGAGATGAAAACTTAAACCCAACATCCTTTAATATCCAAGAAGCTACAATAAAAATCTAGGAATTTTTGGAAATTTCTAAGTATTTCTACAATAAAAGAAGGTAGAAACCCCAATTTTTAGACACTTTAAAAATTAATTTAAAAACAAGGGTAAATCTTTTTGACGTGAAATTTAAAACCCAAGCTCTTGTAACCCCCAGAAAGAGAAAATAAAATTTTAGAAATTTTTGGAATTATAAAAGTATTTTTCAAAAATAATTTTTTGAATTTTCAAGTTTTTCTAAAAGTTTCAAAAATTCAAAAAAAATACCAAACTAATTCGGAATGGCCCATATCGGACCCATAGGAGGGCCCCCGTGATTGGGGCTCAAAAATCATTTTTTGGCCATCGACTGGCGCCAGTGCCACGCGCCCGCTGAGGCCTTCTTCCCTAGCGCGCTGGGGCTTTTTGGCACATTTTTCAGCTTCCCCCGACCTTCAGTCGGCTTGATTTTTGTACCATTATTCTTCTCTTGATCCCCTCTACCCATTGGTACAAAAATTCCCATCAACAATGACCCAAATTAGAAACCCCTAATTCATAATTTCTAGTTCTTCGTAAAAAAATTCAAAATTTAAATCTATTTCACTAAATCTGATTTTATAAGGGTCAAGGTTGTTTTCCCATACAATCTACAACAAAACAAAAGCAAATTAACATTATTCATCCTCCTAAATTCATGCTATTATGAATTCACTTCTGACGTTCGGCCCGACTTTTGACCCACTAGAAGTCTAATTCACGGAATTTTCATGAAATACAAAAGTGTGCAGAATCGAATTTCATTCAACATTAATGAAAATTAAGTCAATTTGAGGTTCAGAAATAACACTTCTGGTTCATTTTCTAAAATGAGATTAAGACTGTATTAAGCGCAGATTTGGGCTTCAGGCCCGAAACCTTCTTAAGCAGCTGTAATTCTCTTGGACCTCTTTCTTGGGCTGATTTGAATTTAAATAAATGGTTGAATGGATTTCCTTGATGTAGGCTTCATCTAACCGTCTTGCATGTCATCTTTAAAAGCCCAAAATCATAGTTTTAACTGAAATAATCATTAAGGCCCTGAAAATATAGAAAACACTAAAACAAAGTAAAATAACAAAATAATCTATCACTAAAAGAATAAAATATATAAGTTAAGAGGGTAGAATGCGTAACATTCAACGCCGATCAATTTGTAACTGGGATTTTCTTACCTTGGTGGTACCCACATGAGTTACCTGTAAAATATCACATGCTTTTTTCGAAGTGGAACAAGCAGAGATTCTAACAAATTCAGAAGGAACAACATAATTGAATATTGCATATAAACCCTTGTTGTTATTATTAGCACCTTCATGCTCAACATTAGACCATGTTGCTTTATCCTTCTCTATAATCACAGCAGCATCACCATCACCAGTGGTAGTGGTAGGAGTTATATAGCCATTCTCAATAGACATCCAAACTCTGTCACCTTGAGATTTTAAAAAGGCTTTCATGCGAGACTTCCAAAAATTATAATTTGAACCATCAAACAAATGAATTCGCTGAATCAATTCACCGTCTTTCATACTAGATTCCATGATATTTTTTAAAATAGAAATAAATTTTGATTTTAGAAATACTTCACAAGAAACTACTCACAAATTAAAGAACACTGCTTTGATATCAATTGTGAGTTGTGCGGTGCGGAAACAGTTGCGAAAGTAATTAAAAATCTAGAGAGGGTGATTAGGTTTACTTGTTTTTTGCTTAATTATTTAGATTATTCAATTTTAAGTCCAATTAATAATTAAAGCAGTCTCACAAAGCAAGTAAATAAATAAATAAAGTGTAGTAAAGTAAGTAATACGAATGCATTAGATATACGTGGAAAACCCAATACAGGAAAAAACCACGAGTGAGGCTTTGTAACCCCGGAGAACCAAATCCACTATCATCGAAGCAAAGTACAACAGACTTTGTCTTAGGATCACACCCATTCCACTCTGACAAGAACTTTGATGCGAAACACCTCAGGCTTACAATTGCGACTACCTCGTCCAATTGCTGCAGATTCTCGACTAACATTAAAATCCTCTCAGAAGGGTAACTGGAAGAACACGAACACTTAACAAGTATTCTGTCCCCTTCGTAGCGGGATCTTCTTCTCCTTCCTCATAAACGAATAGTTGTAGACGACATCAATCCAGTAACTTGATCACGAAGAAATATTCAATGTATTATTTAAACAGTTGATCAAGCAAATATAGAGAACACCCTAAAATCACTCAATTAATATATGTGTACTCTAAAAAATATAAACAAAGAATTTGAGGGAACAATTCTCTGCTCAGAAAAATATCTCAATGTTTTCTCTCTACGAAAGATCTCTATTTTTGTATATTGAAATCATGTATTGAGAGAGAAACTATATGAGGTTTTTATAGAGATTAAAAACCCTAATTTTTCTTGAACAACAAGTTAAAATCCAATAGGAAACAAGTCCCCACGATTTTAGAAAGTTCCGAGTCCAATCCTAGTTAAAACAAGTTTAAAGAAGGCAGTTTCCGCCAACCAGCCAACATGGACCGGTCCAGGGTTTTCTTGGACTGGTCCAATTTCCTGTGGACCACTGTATGAGATCCCGAGACATTGTGGACCGGTCCAATCTTGAAAAACGCACCATTTTGCTTAAAAATCCCTCTTTTCAAGGTCAGAACCTCCCAGTTTAAAAAATACGTGTTCTCACCACTTTACCTAGACTACATAACTCTCATATGTGATCAAAGATATCATCATACATTTGGAACCATCTCAAAACTTTAAATGATCGAATCCTTATGTAGACCCTTAATGGCTTTTTTCAAAAATTTAAGCTTTATCTTTTGACGAACCTTTGCATGGTTGGTGTAGAACTTCATACTCACTCTGAGACTTCAATTACATGATCAATACTAGAAATGTGAATCAATAAATACAACTCGATCATGTTTGATTTTGACACCGAATATTGCCAATTACAAAAATATACCTCACATAGTTAGTTTTTGCTTGCTTAGTTGATGTGTTGGAAGTCAACAAACCTATGTTAGTTAGTCTTTATGCTATTTTTTTTACCATTTTTATCTGATTTTGCATATTTATCCATTGACCACTGATCTATGTTATATAAAATTAATTTAAAATTGCTTTTAAAGATGTAGAAAGAGAAAAAGAAAGATATAGGTTTCTATACATATAGAGAGAGAAAGAGAGAGCATTTATAGATGGATTAAAAATCCTGTCGTCGTGTGAGGGTTTTTCGGAAGAAAAAAAGAGGAGAGAGAGAAAGAGAGATCAGTTATTTTTAATGTAACAGGGAGTATCACATGTCAGGTGGGGCTCGTGTCTTGGCACATTGCGCACCGATTCTCCATTTTCAATCTAACTCGCTAACCTGAAGCGCACGCCGGATGGTCAAATTTAGCCTAAAAAATAAGAGTGGTGGCGTATTATTGATTATAGATTTGACAAGACGACAATGGGATGATTTATTTAGGGAGGCGATATTCGCACTCCCCTTTTCTCCATTTGTACTCCATAGTCTTTTTTCTTTGAAAATAAATGACATAAAAATCCCTAAGCTCATTAATACATCCTCTCTTTCTTTATAATACCACAACTACCCTTTCACTAATAAGACATATGCATAATTATTTTTCCCATCTACTTTCATTAATTCCCTTTTCACTAATAAGACATCTGCATAATTTTTTTCTCATCTACTTTCATTTTTGAAAAAATATAGAAAAAAATAATTAATTAAACAATCTTTTAACTTGTCATTAAAAATAATAAATACTTCATCTTATACATGTTACCATAACTTCATAATATAGTAAATCCTCTGTCAAAAAGTAGATAACAGCTGAAGAAAAACAATGAAACTATTGGACAATTCCACCATCCAACACACATGCAAAAAATGTTTCTTACAAATAGAATGAACAGTTTCAAAAAACTAAAAATAAAGAATAGCAACAAAATTATTAGACAATTCCACAATTCAGCACACATGCAAAAAATGTTTCTTGCAAATAGAATGAACAGTTAATGTTTTGTTCATGTATGTTGAATTCTTCGTTGCATGTGCAGGCTATTGGCAGTAACCACTTGCATTCGCGACTCATGGCCAGTTCTTGTTCTTACCGCATCTTCCTTGAGGTTGCATTGGGCTTTTGTAAGTTGCTTTCTTAACAAATATCTCAGTGTTCACATGAAGAGTTATGTCCAAAATTCATATACTTTTTCTACTTTGTTCACAGATGATTCGACAATGGCTGGATATACCTTCATCAGATATACTTGTATGTTTTCTATAGGCCTTCTTCAAGTTTTGCAAATTTTCTCTTTCATAGTGTGACGAATCTTACACATTGTTTTTTACATACTTCTTTTCCTTGGGAATCAATAATATTACTGTTGTGTTGATTATAAATGTTCAAACTTCAAACAATGGCCTAGTTTACTATCAGATTGGTTGAAATGATTCAAAAATATGCTCGCATTATGAACTTTTTGAACTCCTGAATGCCTTCAAGGCTGATGAGTATGAGCTACAGAAGGGAATTGCACACATATGTTGTGGCACTAAAATTATTAACATTGCTCTTTATTAATTGGATCAAATGTTGTTGTAATCATTTACGGATCACCTGGTAAATATTCATGAATTACTTATCGTGCTTTCAAAGTGAAAAAATTACACAGGTGGTTGTCTTTGAAGAATAAAAAGTGATACCTACATGCAAACCTAATGGACTTCAGTAATCAGATGCCTTCTATAAATACATATGTAAAGATTTGTTGTAGAGAAATGACAGCATGCAATCCAACGGATAAAACTTCATCCTGTAAATCTGAATGTTAAAAGTGATTATAGAAGTCTAGCAAACAAAAAATCAACCATTTTAGTAGAATAGAAAGAGTATATATCAAAAGGGAAGCCAGAGAAAAAGCCAAAACTAATACTATCTAATTCCAACATCACTTAAATTCTCAAAAACATCTAACAACATCTTTAAAGTGAAGATGAAAAAATCGAGACTAAAATTACTTCAATTACATTTTTCATTCTAAATTTACTCGACTACTTTCACCATCCATATCATCTGCACAATGAAAAAAAATGTATTAACAATCTTTTATATAATAATAACTTCATGCATATGTAATGTAAAATCAATAGCTAGAAAAGAAGCTTACATGCATAATGATGTTAGCAACAACTTCATTAATGTCCAAAATTTAATTTTACAACTACAAAAAAAAATAATAAAAAAAACAAGTTAGTACATAAAAATAAAGCTATTGTGAAACTTATAAAGGTAATAATTAAAAAAAAAAAAAAAACTAACTTACAAAAACTTTTTAATTCCATGGAAAACTATTACTTGAATAAGGAGATGCATTCAGATGTGTTGTTTCCATCAAGTATACATTCTTTTCTTAGTTATGCAAGTCAAATGGAGGGCTCAATCTGGTTGTTTCAGCTTTTTGTATGCAAGTGCAACTATTATGCCCAACACCTTTGCATACACCATATTTTCGGGTCTTTTCAGCGATCTCAAATGCAAAAGGATCCCGACTTGTAGAACTAGTTTCCTTTCTTCGCTTTGAACCCAATGGACGTCCTTTGTGGGGTTGGATATTAGGTGCAAGAATCATAGGAAGGGAAGTATCAACAAGTTGAGCAATTTGCCTCCGAAGACCCATGGTACTTGAAAAATGATTTTTGCATGGAAGTAATGGTGTATCAGATTTGGCTAGCTCATATTGCTTATAAAGCTTCCCAAACACAAATGTAGAAACATGAGTAACAAGTTCTTTAAAGAAAGGAATGTCAAATTTATGTGGAATACGAACCTTTTCACTTGAAAGCTTTGTTTTTATTTCTTGAAATTGATTTTCAATTGCAAGAGAAATTTTTTCTTTTACCTCTCGAAAATCACCAGTTGAAACTTGAAGATATCTCTTGAGCATTGCATGTGCACCTTCAGCCCTTGAAGTGACACGATTTCCAAAATATGCATATTTCTCTGTCCATGCGCTTATAAATCTTTCTTTGAGTGGTAGCCAAGTGCTTTTGATGTAGCTTAGAACAGATACTTGTTCTTTATACTGAATTTCAAAATTATTCCAAGCTTCATCAAATATTGATTCATCAAGAGAGTTTATCAAATTTGTCCAAATAGATAGAAATGTATCCCAGTCATCTTTCTCTTCAAAATAACGCTTACAATTCGAAAGAATATTCTTCTCAATGTGCCATACGCATAAAAGATGTGCAACTCCTGGAAAAATAGCTTGAATAGTTTTCATTAGTGCTAACTCTCTGTCGGATACAATTGCCAAAGGGTGCCTACCATCACCAAGAATTTTCTTGAACCTTTCCAAAGCCCAAACATAGTCCTCTTTTTCCTCTTTTTGCATAAAGGCAAAACAAGAATAAAATGAATTGTTGGAACTTGACACTCCAATAATATCAAGCAACGGCATCTTGTATCTATTTGTCTTATAAGTACAATCCATCACAAAGACATACGGGTAACTCTTTGTTAATGCAATTGAAGAAGGATGGGCAAGTCAAACGGTTGTCCTTGTCACGCTTAATATAAAAAATAAACCACCTTGACCCAGTTCTTCAAACAATGCTTGAATCATTGTATGACCCGCCAAACTCTCCTTGATGACTTTAGCCTTTGTGTTGTATAAGTTTCTAGATATTGCTTGAAGATTTGAATTACTTTGCGAAGAGCTGAAAGTATTTGTCGTGGTGGTATTCCAGCCTTTGTCATTTCCTGAATTTGCAAGATCTCTTCTTTTGAAAATCGACGACAAGAAAGATGTCCAAACATATTGATTGAAAGCTCATGATTATGCGATATATTTTTTAACTCCACCTTCCAAAATCCATCAACTTTTCTTTTACCCCAAATTTCAAAAGGGCAATTTATCAAGTGAGATGTCGTTATTCTTCTCCTTTGTTCCATTGGGATGGCGGGACCACGATATTGACCTCCTCTATCACAAACAATGATCACATAACGATCTCTTTTGGACCTTTTAATATTAGTGGCATATCCTTGAGATATTGCTATGTTACGAATACTACCAATAAGCTCTTCCCGATTTGAAAACTTTTCCATAGACAAAGACAGCAACTTGTTACACCCAACTGTGATTGCTTGATTTTTTGTGCTAATTTCTTCTTTCTATTTTTCATCTGTAAAATTTGCATATCATAAAGGTCATCAAATATATTTTAGAAATCTTTAATTTTTCATACAAAGTTATTTCATTAAATAGCAGGAACCATGTTGTATTAATAGCATACAGTACAGTAACAGAATATATTGATGAATCTATTGAGACGAACAATGTATAAAAGGAAAATTCAACCAATAGAAAATCTCACAAAAATCCTAAATTTTACCAACTAATAATAATGCTAATGGAAAAATAATCAACTAAACAATATCATAGTTATATATAATACCCATCTCTTTTTTTTTTTCACAAATTCCACATTCTTGTGATTTTATTGTCAAAACAATTAGGGTTTTTATCAGCAAAACATACATCATGAAAAATCACTGAAGGAAAAAAAAATCTAAAACTATACTCAAAGCATACAACACGAAAATAAAAGAAAAATTACCATCACCATTAGTATTGAAGGAGTTGAATGGTTCATGGAGATTTGATAATTCTTCAATGCTTCCAATGCTAACAAGATCAAGAACTTTGTTCAATTCAGACATTTCTTCATGTGTGAGATCTTCCATTATTACTTACAAAGATCAATGAGAGAGAGAGAAGAGATATTAGACACAAAGTAAAGAAAGTGGGTTTTGGGAAGCAGGAAGAACAAGCCAAAAGCAGAATATTCAAAAATCACACAAAACGTTAATTAGAGAGAGACAAAAAATGGCTCTATAACTCAAAGGGCAGTTGTCGTATTTAAAAAATTATTATTATTAATTAATTAAATTAGAGTTAGAAGTGTCATTACCTTTATCATTGGAATGTAATTAGAGGAAAAGGGAGTGCGAATATCGCCTCCCTTTATTTATCGGATAGTACTTGGGTCCAACCCTATGCGAATCAAGTTGGTTCTTCTAAGTGATGTGGTTCAATAAAAGTGTGATACGTGTCTAAAAGAAGAAAAATTAAAAATGAGTATTATCCATTTTTTACGGGTTGAACCGAATGATAATGTTAGACTCTTAGTCTCCAATCAATGCATCTTAACATTCACCATTGTTAAACTTTTCACAAATTTGAAACAACAAAACCCAAATTCCCATATCCAAAAATGGCATAGATCTAATTAGATTTAAAACAAACCATTATATATATATATATATATATTGAAATATATATTAATCGTTACAGAAATACCATAGATATATATATCGTGTACATATATATTGATTGTTACTGAAATATATATACAATATTGTTACAGAAAATACATATAGGTATATGTATATTAATGATGAAAGGGAGAGAGAAGGATGTGAGAGAAATACAATTTGGATCAAGATGAGAGAGAGAGATACATGTATAAGAAAGTTTGTTGCAATGAGAAAGAGTAAGAGAGAGAAATATAAATGAGAGGGATTGTTGTATGCGAAAGAGAATTTGGTTCGGGTTACGGGTTAACCTGTTAAAAAATAATTTTTTTTTATTTTTAACCTCTTTTAATATTTTTATAAATTTGGGATACGTGTCACACTTGTATTGAACCACATCACTTAGAAGAACCAACTTAGTTCGCATAGGGTTGGACCCAAGTATTGTCCTTATTTATCTTGACATCCTTGTTCACATGGAAAGCTTTTGACACTCTTTGCTGCACCATAAAGATGGACCCACTCCATGAGTATCCCCATCCACACGGAGAAATGGAACAGACGCCTCATGCAGTTTGTATACCATGCCCAACTCAAGGCCACATAACCCCATGCTAAAATTAGCAAAACTCCTCCATTTCAAAGGCTTTCACATCACCTTTGTCAACACAGAGTTCAACCATCGACGCCTACTAAAATCTCGGGGCCCTGACTCGTTAGACGGCCTTTCGTGGTTCAGATTCGAAACCATTCCCGACGGCCTTCCTCCATCCGATGCCGATGCCACCCAAGAAGTGCCGTCCCTATTGGCCTCCATAGATAAAAACTGTTTAGCTCCTTTCAGAGACCTCCTTTCAAAACTCAACAACGCCTCTTCATCAAATGTACCACCAGTCACTTGCATAGTTTCGGACTTAGGAATGAGATTCACTCTCACAGCTGCTGAAGAACTGAACATTCCTGATGTTCTCTTCTGGACTGCCAGTGCCTGTGGTTTCATGGGTTACGTGCAGTATCAGACTCTCATCGACAAGGGTTTTACACTACCCAGAGGTATAACTAATCAAAACCCAACTTTATATCTACAACCATCTATGCAAAATTTACAATTTTGCATGGTGATGATATTTCAATTTTCCTGATTGCAGGTGTGAGTTTGGCTGCACTCAATGGGGCATAGGCATGGAGATAGATAGTGATGTCAAGAGAGATGAAGTTGAGTTTCTTGTTAAAGAATTGATGGTTGGAGATGAGGGAAAAGAGATGAAGAAAAAGGCCATGGAGTGGAAGAAATTGGCTGATGAGGCCAGTACTTGTTCGGCAGGGTCATCTTTCATGAACCTAGAGAAAATGATAAATCAAGTGCTTCTCTCTCCAAAACATTGTATCAATTAGTATTTGTTCCGTTGTTCCCATCCTATTATTAATTAGAACCTAGTTTGCAAGTTCGTATAATCTATTTCCTTTAAATGTTTGATTTATGTCTCGTAGTTCAGTTAATTCACTTAAATTTTCTTCTGTGTCTCACTCTCTCATATTTCTCTCTCTTCTACCTCTCTGTCTCTCTATTTTCTCTCTCTCCCTCTTCCATGAGTCTCTTCTCTCTCTTTCTCTCTATGCACTATCTTCTCACCCACCATCGACTTGTTCTTTAACAATATATATACATATATATATATATACATATATATACATATATATATATATTTGTTCGTAAGAACAGAGCAAAGCCATTAATGGACAAACACCAAAACATAACAAACCCATTAATAGGTTCCAACTTTCTTTTACGTCAATTCAGTTAAGACGTTCTTTTACGTCAATTCGAGGTTCCAACTTTCTTATACGTCAATTCAGTTAAGACGTTCTTTTACGTCAATTCGTTAAGACCCTGTACACTCACAATATACACAGATATATCTGTATTACATTTGAGCTTCGTGTAGTAAGAAAAAATAGAACAATTTAACTATTAAAAGTGATTAAAAAGATAATTATATGATTGAAAGTATTTTTGCTTACTACGGTCTAAAATTATTTTATCTAATTATTACGATTGCAAGTGCGTGATAGTGCCGTAGGTACGAGCATACACTAATGTATATCTATATTACATTTGAGCTTGGTATAGTAAGACAAAATAAGACAATCTAACAATTAAAAGTGGTTAAAAAACAATCATGTTGTTCATAATATCTTTTGTTATTTACGATCTAAAATCACTTTATCTAAAAATAACGATTACGATTATGTGATAGTGTAAATTATAGGGGTGACAATTTTACTCGACGGGTTTCCACCCCGATTAGCAACCCCTCTAACTTGACATATATAAAGAAATATATATAAATATAGTTGCTGCTATGAAGTATTGAACTTTCTCTAATTTTTTTCAATGCAGAGACTCCAACCATAATGCCAACATGTTATTAAATTTAATATTAGACCAATAACTATATTTAATTAATTTATTTTGGAAAGCTAATCAGTACAAAAATATTAGTATAAGCTTTTTTTTTTTTAAATAATACTTTAGTGTTAATATTTATGAATTTATTTTCAAATGTATAAAATATAATGCTTAATATTGTATATTTGCTTTAGAATGTTAAAAATATGTAAACATATATGGGTAGAGTTCTTCTACTATATTTTCAAACTATTTGTTTTGACATGTATTTTTTGTTGTTGTTGTTAATTTTATGTTTTAATATGTTATTTATAGTACAAATGTTCATTTATTTCATTCTTAAATCTATTAGTATTCATTGATTTAGTAAAAAAATAATTACTAATTTTTTAAATAAAGACATGGACTTGCAATTTATAAATGAATCATTACTTATTCCAAATGGTCTTCAAGAAATCAATAAAATTCATTAAAATACATATAACTTTTGGTGACACTTTTAATCATCTGATACATATTCTCCCTATTGTATATATATGTACAAATGAGTTTAGTCACCCAACAATAATAAAGGTTTTTGTACCTAACACACCCACTGTCGAATCCATTTACTAGACATATATCTTACAATATAAGATATAATACATTTAATGTCTCATTAGGGTTCGGCATCATATTTGTAATACGTTTGAAGATATGAGAGAATGTGGCATACTTTTCTATTGATCAATATCGGTATAAATATACATTATTCATGACACTTAATTACCTATAATTAAGGTAGACCAAAACAATCTCCTCAAATAAGGGAATAGCTAAACAATCTCCTATAACAAAGGTACAGAAAGTCAAATAAAATCACAAACGAAATATCTACAATTAAATCAAATATTATCTACAATTAAATCAAATATTTTGAGGATTATCTCTCACATGCCCCTTCAAGATGGAGCTCCTAGAAGAGAGTCCAATCTTGTCCTTGAGATAAAGAAATTGAGCTCGCGGTAGTGGTTTGGTGAGGGCATCCGCTAGTTGATCTGTTGATGAGACATGAGCAACACGTAGAGCCCCAGTCTGAACTTGATCTCGAATGAAGTGAAAATCAATGGCAACATGCTTCATGTGAGAATGGAATACTAGATTGGAACATAATTATGTAGTTCCAACATTGTCGCAGTAGATCACAGGGGATTGAGGTAGCTGAATATGGAGTTCAGTAAGGAGAGAACGTACCCAAGTCAATTCAGCAGCAATGGCAGCAACAAACCTATATTCAGCTTCAGTAGAAGAGCGAGCAATCGTACGTTACTTCTTAAAACTCCAGGAAATAGGATTGCGACCAAAATAAAAAAAAATAAGCACTGGTAGAAGAGAAATTATCCTTATTTCCTGCCCAATCAGCATCAGAAAAGGCATGGAGTGACAGTGGTGATCACGATAAAGACAAATGCCATGATAAGAAGGACCACAGAGATAACGCAGGAGATGTTTCACAGTAGTCCAATGGTCAGACGATGCATGTACTGAGACAATTTGTTTACCACAAAAGCAATTTTTGGCCGAGTAAAAGACAAGTATTGTAGGCTACCCATAATGGCTCTGTATTCAGTTGGGTCCGTAACGGCGGAGCCAGAGTGTAGTGTCGTTGGACTAGTTGGAAGAGGGGTGAGTACTGATTTGCTATCCATCATGTTGGTACGAACAAGAAGATCTAGGATGTACCATCATTGAGAAAGAAGGATCCCATGGTCATGCGGAATGACTTCCACACCAAGGAAATAAGCATAGGGGCCAAGATCCTTAATGGAGAATTGTTGAGCAAGAGAGCTAACAACCCGGTTGACCATATCATTATTGTCACCTGTAATTATGATGTTATCAACATACACAAGGAGATATACACAATAGCTACCAGTGTTGAGGATAAAAAGAGATGTATCTGCATGTGAGTTCCAAAATCCAGATGCAACAAGAAACTGGCGAAGCTCATTATACCTGGCACGAGGAGCTTGGGCCATATATGGCTTTGTGAAGTTTACACATATGAGTAGGATAGTCAGGATCAACAAACCCGTGCGGTTGAGCCATATAAACATCTTCTGTGAGATCCCCCTGTAAAAAGGCATTATTGACATCAAGTTGTCGGAAAGACCAGCCACGATTAATAGTAATGCTGAGGACAAGCCGGACTGTGGTGAGCTTAATGACTAGACTGAATGTATCATTGTAGTCGACACCAGGTCGTTGGTGAAATCCTTTTGCAACCAACCTAGCCTTGTACCTATCAATAGAATCATCAGAGTGGCATTTAGTTTGGAAAATCCATTTGCATCTAGCAAAATTTTGGGACGAAACAGATGGGACTAACTCCCATGTCCCGTTGCGAACAAGAGCATCATATTCTTCAGACATGGCTTGACACCATTTGGGATCTTTGAGGGCTTGGGTCACAGTTGTGGATTTCAACTCAACGGGTTTAGAAAGTTAGGCAGTGATATTGAGTTTTTGGATAGGTTTGTGAATAACATTTTTGGCTCGGGTAGTCATAGGATGAGTGTTGTGAGTTTCTGTGATGGGTATAGATGGTTGGATGTCTGGTTCATTGGGGTTTATGGTGGTAGCAAGTGATTGAGGGAAAATGGGTGGTGAGGTAAAGGAAGGTGGGTTTGGAGGTATCGGAGTGTTCGAGGGTGCATGTGGAGCATGTGGTGTCGGAACATCGCTTGAGGGCATAGAAAGAGACCATTCGGTAGATGGTGTGGAGAGTGACCGAGGCTGAGTGTTGGATGATGGAAGATGTATAATTGGCGGGATCCAGGTGGAAACAGTTTGTGGTTGAGGACGAGGTAAGCGGTTGTGAAGAGAAGAGAAAGGAAAAATAGACTCAACAAACTTGACATGACGAGACATAAACATTTTAGAGGTAGAAGGATCATAACAAAAGTAGGCACTCTGAGTAATAGAATAGCCAAGAAAGACACAGGGAGTGGAGTGAGATTCGAGTTTGTGAGAAGAATAAGGCCGAAACCAGGGGTAGCATAGGCAACCAAAGACCCTAAGTTTAGAGTAGTTTAGAGGAATACCAAAAATATTTTCAAAAGGTGAAGAGAGATTTAGTGTCGAAGTGGGCATACAATTTATGAGGTAGACAGCAGTGATGAAGGCATGAGACCAAAAATTTAAAGGAAGGGAAACATGAGAGAGAAGTGTGAGACCAGTTTCTACTATGTGACGGTGACGTCTTTTAGAAAAACCATTTTGTTCTGGTGTGTGAGATGGAGTTGTAAGTTGAGAAATACCATCAGTGGCTAAGTAGGAAGTGAGACCAATATATTCTCCACCATTGTTAGAATAAAGGGTTATGATTTTTCAGTTAAAGTAGTTTTCAACAATAGTTTTGAATCTTATAAAGACATCATGTGCAATACCCCGCTCCAACACATGGTATGATATTGTCCGCTTTGGGCCTTAGCCCGCACAATTTTGCTATTGGGTTTACCCCAAAAGGCCTCATACCATTTGAAGAGAACATACTACATATAAGCACATCCCCTTTTCCACACCCAGGCGATGTGGGATTGAGCACCTTGTACCCTGTCAGTGTGGTAGCTCAGCCCAGTGTCTGTCTATGCACCCGCCCACTCACACCCGTCCACAAGGGTTACTACAATCCACCCTCCTACGAGGCCCGACGCCCTCGTCGGCACACTTACTTCCGGCTGGGTTCAGGCTCTGATACCAATTGTAATACCCCGCTCCAACACATGGTATGATATTGTCCGCTTTGGGCCTGAGCCCGCACGGTTTTGCTCTTGGGTTTACCCCAAAAGGCCTCATACCATTTGAAGAGAACATACTACATATAAGCACATCCCCTTTTCCACACCCAGGCGATGTGGGATTGAGCACCTTGTACCCTGTCAGTGTGGTAGCTCAGCCCAGTGTCTGTCTATGCACCTGCCCACTCACACCCGTCCACAAGGGTTACTACATCATGAACATCCGATTTGTGCTTGATTGGATAAATCCACATATATTTTGTACAGTGGTCAACAAAGAGTATTTAAAGCTATCATGGGAGAGGATGGGAGAAGTCCACACATCAGAAAAGAGGATTTCAAAAGGTTTGGTTGAAACAATAGTAGTAGAAAATGGTAATTTGTGACTTTTATTGCAGTGACATGCATTATATGAAAAATTGGGCGAAATGGAAGACGACAAATCTAATTTATACTGAGACGCAACATGTTTTAGAATAGAAAGAGCGGGATGACCTAATCTATGATGCCACTCGGACGAAGTGGTCTTGACACTAGAGAAAGCAAGTAAAGGTGATTTCACGGATGAGGAAGCCGACCACTCATACACTCCATCCCTCGTTTGGCCCGTTAAGAGGATTGCCCCCGTGCGAAGTTCCTTCACAAGAAAAGAAGCTGGTAAGAATTCAGTGGATACGTTATTAGTGGTGAAAAATTGAGAAATAGATATTAAATTCCTTTTCATCCTAGGAACACAGAGAACATTAGATAAGGTAAAGGAAGTGGTAGGGGTAGTGAAGGAAGTGGAACCGGTATGTGTAATGGGCAGACCAGTGCCATCGCCAATGATAACATCGTCTGTGCCTGTATATGGTGCATGAAGAGATAAGTTGCTCAGGTCGACGGTGACATGATGAGAAACACCACTGTCAAGGAGCCATGATGGAGTATCGGATGCTGAAGTGGCCGCAAAATGAGCCCGAGGTTGCCACGGTGCAGTAGAACGAGTAAGCGGAGGTCGAGGTAAGGACGACAAGTCATTAGCTAGGTGCAAGGTGAAACGAAGGGCACCGTTTGGCAATATGACCCTGAATACCACAAATCTGATAGTAGCCAAAATATGGTCGTGGTGGTGGTCGAGCACCCCGAGGCTGATTTAGGCCGGGAGAAGGGCGCCAGTTGTTAGTGGAAGATGGATGTCATCCGGTGTTGTGAGAGCCAAAAGGTGGCGATGGTGTGTGAGGCGGCAATGGACGCCACCCAGAGGTACGAGAGCCTGTATTGGTGTGTTGAACGGGATTGGCAGAGGTTGGTAGATAAGACTGATTAGGCTCTTCTCTTGCAAATGTGCTTCAAAAGTGAGTAATTTTTCATGAAGTTCATCAAAAGTGAGGGGTGTATCACGAGCCTAAACGACATTGACAAGGTCTTTGTAATCACTACCAAGACCATCGAGAATTTTTTTCGTGAGATCATCGTCGTCCATAGGGACTCCAAGAAGAGCAAGTTCATTGGCTCAGGCTTTGACAGATTGTAGAAAATTAGTAACACTCTGAGAAACTTTGGTGGGATTTTTGAGGTGAACTTTAACTTGTTCGATCTGGCCTCGAGATGGCTTAGCATATGTATTAGCAAGAATTGTCCAAGCTTGATGAGAGGTGGTTGCACGAGCAATAAAAGGAATGATAGTAGGAGAAAGTGAGCCAATGATATCATTGAGTATAAGTTGATCCTGACGAGTCCAAAAGGTATAAGCCGGGTTCGATTGAGTTGTTTGATTTGGAGTGATAGTGTCGGGTGGGCAAGGTTTGGTACCTTCAATATATCCAAGGAGATCATAACCAACGAAAAGGGTTTAAAATTGGAGTTTCCATGAGGTATAATTGGTGAAAGATAGTTTAAGAGCGACTTGGGCAGAAACGTTGATGGCAATGAGTGCTTGGTTTACATTGGGGATTGTGGGAGTAGTAATAGCAGTGGTGGGAGAGCTTTGAGTGGTCATGGTGCTCTGATACCATAATACGTTTGAAGATATGAGAGAATATGACATACTTTTATATTGATCAATATCGGTATAAATATACATTGTTCATGACACTTAATTACCTGTAATTAAGGTAGACCAAAACAATCTCCTCAAATAAGGGAATAGCTAAACAATCTCCTATAATAAAGGTACAGAAAATCAAATAAAATCACAAACAAAATATCTACAATTAAATTAAATATTATCTACAATTAAATCAAATATTTTGAGGATTATCTCTAACAGTTCACACCATATATATGCATTTCCTACACCTCATTTCCAATGTCCACTCTCTATTTCCTTTGTATTAATGGACCAACACTCAATGTCTCCCATAAAAATTTCTACGTGGACATTTATACAACATAGTGAGACTTTATACTCACATTTTTCAGAACCAATCAAATAAAGGACATTACTTTCTTCAGTAATAGTCACTCTCACTTTCCATACTAGGTGTTACACACTAACTCAACATATGGGCATATAAAGACAAATTTATAATTAAAAATCGCATATATTATCCACACACAATTAGACCATTTTCTTCTTTAGTGTCCCGAGATATATAATATAACATATAACAGTTATAAGTAATACAAGTTAGACTATTTACTTCTATTTTGTCAAATTTTGATTAATTAGTCAAGTGTCTAAAGCCTCAATTAGATTAATTGATGAGTTTAAACCATTTATTTTGAACATCTAGTTTTATGATATTAAGTTGTTCTTTAGTATCCCGAGATATATAGTATAACATATAACAGTTATAAGTAATATAAGTTAGACCATTTTCTTATATTTTCTCAAATTCTAATTAGTTAGTCATGTGTCTAAAAACTCAATTAGATTAATTGATAAGTTTAAACCATTTAATCTGAATATCTAATTTTATGAAATTAATTTTTTCTTTAGTGTCCAGAGATATATAGTATAACATATGAGTTAAAGTAATAAAAGTTATACCACTCCTTTATTTTTTGTCAATAATACTTCAACATTAATATATATTAGAATGTTAATAGTGTATTAATGTCGAGAGATATTGACGATGATCTAAAAAATATGCTAATTCAATGAGATGTATACTTAATGTTTGTTATCGATGCTCTATTATTTGAGTGAGATTAATGATTTTATTTGGTTTCAAGATAATAAAAATTGTGTTATTGATTTAGTTAATAATATAATTTATAACATTTGTTTGTTATATTCAAAATGAGAGAGAAAATAATATTGTAATTTAATTAATGTTTTAAACTTAATTTAATAAATGACCCAAACTTTCAGTATTGTAGATAAATATTATTGTTGCGTCTTATATAAACAAAAGATAGCAATGGAGTGGTGGTAGAAGTGTCAAACTAATGTTGAAGTGTGTGCTCAAGGGATGAGGTTTGATTCTTCACAACAACATATTATTTTAATAGCCCAACCATTAAAAAAAAAAAATGTTAGCGGGGCGGGCCGCAGGTATGGTAGGACTACTAATAACCCATTTCGGGTTTTTAACGAAATTGGTATATGTATTATGTTAACGGGGCGGAGTAGGGTTTAAGCGAACCCGCGTCACTTGAGGTTTCGTCAATATACACTTATCTCCCCTCTTGTTTGTAAATTACATTGATCTTCCCTGTCAGAGCTATCAAAAGGACGTCATTAACGATTTTTGTGTAATTACGCTTCTATCCTTATAAAATCACACAAATGAATGATTCTTGTGTACATGTTGATCACACTAACTCTTAATGGTCGTTAAGGGAAGAAAATACGGTGTTACAAAAATATAAACTTTAAGAAAGGTCAGTGTAATTTTGCAAACAAGAGGAATGATCAGTGTTACAAAAATACAAATCTTAAGGGAGGTCAATGTAATTTTGCAAACAAGAGGGGATGTAAGTGTATATTGACGAAACTTCAAGGGAGGTTAGTGTAATTTATCTTTTTTTAATTATACTATAAGGGCATTTTTGATATTTTAGTTTTCAAATTAACGAAATGTCTTTATTTGCACAATTTAAAAAATGTAAGGGGTTAATTGAACTTCAAAAATTTTTTTGCACATTCTGTATATAATAGAGGGGCTTTTTTGCACTTTACCCTTACTGAAAAGATAGAATATGTTTTTTTCGTTGTTTACAGGTCATGTAATAAGACAAACAATTTGAGGTCATACAATCACAACTTTGTGAAACCAATATCGATAAGGCACGACAGTCCGCATAGCCTATACAAGATAAACATGACACTAGAGATGACAATTTAACCTATCTCGGCGGAAAACTGTTTTGTCCCATCCGGTTTAAACCGGTTACGAAGGAGGGTAAATGGTTTTGGGGCGATTATGGGGTTAAGAGAGAAAAACTCGCGAACTTGCGGGGCAAGAATAGGGATAACTATATTACCCTTATATATATATATATATATATATGATTTATTAATTCAAATTTTATTTGCGGTGTACATGTAAATTATTAAGGACCTTATCACATAAAAGTGTAAATATTAAAAATAGTACAATTATAAAAGTAATTCTCTAAAATAAAATTCTTAGAAAAACAATAAAATTTGTTTTATCCTGTTTAGATCTCCTCCCGTCGCCTCGTCTCACCTCGCCTAACAGTCAAATAATTGAAACGTGAGCTTGTTTCATCCGAAATTCATTCTAGTTTGGGGTTGAAATCCGAGGCTGACTGTTGGATGGATGGTTCGTATAATTGAAGACCTGCTTTGGGCCATGAGGACCATCCCTCTCTGAACGTGAAACGTGAGGAAACAATGGCTCATTCATTGTCTTCCATGTGGGGGTCCAGCAACTTGACTAAAAAAACAAAAATGTTTGTGTGGGTGAGGCGATCTATACTGCGACGTGAATTGGTGCGAGTGTGATAGTTTGTCTTGGTTTTACAATTCACATTGGATACCTTAGACAGGCGTGTAAAGAAAACAAGGAAATAAAAGGTCCGATTATATTACAAATTTAAAAATTCACCCTTTTAAATATAACCCTTAAAAATCCTACCCTAATCTCCACAACTCAATCGTTCACAATTTCACATCAACCATTTCCCTTTAGTCGTACACCCTTACCCATCACCCTCACTGTCAGTCTCGCCAATTACCGTAAGCTTTCTCGACCACTGTTGCTGACCAGTGAGTTTTTTAACTTGATTGTGGAAGTGCAAACCTTCAAGAGATTTAAATGATGATTATAAATCCAGTGTAATCAAATATGTGGTAGTTTTTTAAACTCACGAAGGACGTTAACGGTCTTAACGACAAGACTGTGCTTATCCACTTTTAAAATTACAGCATTTATTTATTAAAAAAATTATATGAAAATTTTATTGTAAAATTGTTTTTATAGATATAGAGTGAAAGAGATGGGGGTATATATATATATAGAGAGAGAGAGAGAGAGAGAGAGAGAAGAGGGGGGAGGATAGATAGAGAAAGAGAGATTAAAAACAAATATGTTGACAGTGAGTGAGACAAAGAAAGAGATCAGTTTTTTTTAATGCAATACAGTAGTTCATTTACGCCAACTGAGTCGTCATTTACGCCAGCTGTCAAGTGCGGACCGCGTTGTGGTGTATTATTGAGTATAGATTTGACAAGACTAGAATGCCATTATTTATTTGTCGTGACACAGTTGTGGACTACAAGCATGCATGGAAAGCTTTTGACACTCTTCGCTGCACTATAAATATGAAACCAACTCCATGAGTATCCTCACACACACACACACGTACACACACACAAACGGAGAGATGTCAGAGAAGCCTCACGCAGTTTGTATACCATGCCCGCTTCAAGGCCACGTAACTCCCATGCTAAAATTAGCAAAACTCCTCCATTTCAAAGGATTTCACATCACCTTTGTCCACACAGAGTTCAACCATCGACGCATTCTAAAATCCCGAGGCCCCGATTCGTTAGACGGCCTTCCGTCTTTCAGATTCGAAACCATTCCCGACGGCCTTCCTCCATCCGATGCCAATGCCACCCAAGACATACCGTCCCTATTGGCCTCCACCGATAAAAACTGTTTAGCTCCATTCAGAGACCTCCTTTCAAAACTCAACAACACCTCTTCCTCAAATGTACCACCAGTCACTTGCATTGTTTCGGACTCAGCAATGAACTTCACTCTCACAGCGGCTGAAGAACTGGACATTCCTGATGTTCTCTTCTGGGCTGCCAGTACCTGCGGTTTCATGGGTTATATGCAATACCAGGCTCTCGTCGACAAGGGTTTTACACCAGTCAAAGGTATGATGAATCAAAACCCAACTTCATATCTACAACCATCTATGCAATTTTTGCATGCACATTGTAGGAAAATGCAAAATTTAAAAGCAGCCCTTTTTAATTGATAAGAATTATAATTCTAAATTACCTGATTGTAACATTTAAAAATGAGCAAACATACACGTTATAAAATTATTTCATGAATTTGTATCATGAATGATGTGTCACGTAACAATTTTAAATTTATAAAAATTTAAAATTAAATGATGAATTAGTATTGGTGAAATTTTCTCGAGTCCTATGGTATTATCACATGTCACGTCATTCATGATACAAATTCATGAATTTTAGTGTTTTCCTTTAAAAATAGAATTAATTGTCTTCTATTTTGAATAATGAGAAACTATAAATGTTTCGAAAACAATATTTAATTTTTTGTATTAATTTTTATAATCAAAGTCACTACAGTACATTTCTACTGCATATATCGTTACCTATTACAACTTTGTATGGTGATAATATTTCAATTTTTCTGATGTGAAGGTGTTAGTTTGGAGACAGTTATAGATTGGATACCATGCATGAAAGGTATACGTTTGAAAGATATTCCAACTTTCATTAGAACCGCAGACCCAGGTGATGAATTTATGGTGAAATTTAACATAGATGTGGTTAATAGATGTAAGAAAGCATCTGCAATTATCTTCAATACTTTCGAGGATTTGGAGCATGATGTTCTGCAGGCACTTTCGACCATGTTTCCTCCAATTTACACCGTTGGCCCTTTACATTTACACCTCAAGCAGAATATTGATGACAGTAATTTGAAGTTCACAGAATCAAATTTATGGAAAGAAGAGACAGAGTGTCTCAAATGGCTTGACTCGAAAGAGCCTAACTCTGTTGTTTACGTGAATTTTGGAAGCATCGTTGTCATGACACCCGACCAACTGTGTGAGTTTGCTTGGGGAATTGCTAATAGCAAACAACCCTTTTTATGGGTAATAAGGCCTGATCTTGTTGCTGATGATTCGGCTACCCTTCCACTGAAGTTTTTGACGGAGACCAACGAAAGGGGACGATTGGTAAATTGGTGCCCACAAGAACAAGTTCTTGGCCACCGGTCCATTGGAGGTTTCTTAACTCACAGTGGGTGGAATTCAACTCTTGAAAGCATTAGTTATGGAGTGCCAATGGTCTGTTGGCCATTTTTTGCAGAGCAACAGATGAACTGTTGGTACTGCTGCACTCAATGGGGCATAGGCGTGGAGATCGATAGTGATGTCAAGAGAGATGAAGTTGAGTTTCATGTCAAAGACTTGATGGTTGGAGACAAGGGAAAAGAGATGAAGAAAAAGGCCACGGAGTGGAAGAAATTGGCTGAAGAGGCGACTACTAGTTCAGCTGGGTCATCTTACATGAACCTAGAGAAAATGATAAATCAAGTGCTGCTCTCTCCAAAACATTGTATCAATTAGTTTGCAAGTTTCTATAATCTATTTCCTTCGAATGTTTGATTTATTTTATGTAGTTCTGTTAATTCTTCTAAGGATGCCTTAGTTGTAATGAACAGATAGTATATGTTTTTTTTTCCGTCGTTTGGACTTTGGAGGTCATGTAATAAGACAAACAATTTGAAGTCATTCAATAACAGCTTTGTGAGACCAATATAGATGAGCCAGGACGATCACCATAGCATATAGAAGATAAATCTGTCATACTTGTAAGTCAAATAATTCAAATGTGAGCTTGTTTCATCCGAAATTTATAATGGCACCAACTGTATTATAAATCTTTTCCATATATAAGTTCATCTAAATAATCAATAAAGTTCCAGATTTGGGGGCCTCGGGACCAACCTGTTCTGAAGCTGCAATGTGAGAAAACAATGGCTCAACCATTCAATAATCTGTCTTCCATGTGGGGGTCGCCCACATGACTAAATAAAAAAATAATAAAAAAGGATAAATTAAACTTAGATTTATCAATACAACGCTTGCTTCTCCACAGATTTCTGATGTCAGTGACGACCATCCAACAAATTAAGTTTGATGTATTATTAGGTGACTATAACTTCGTAATTTTTTGTCACCAACACCTCCTGTTAGAATTTTTAATTTTTTAATAAGTGAAAGTAACTAATTGCCCCTGATTATTTAAATGAATTTTAATATAAAAACATTAGAATTTGAAAATGACAAAACTGTCCTTCTCTCTCTACCTTCTTCAACCACATAAACCCTAACCACCACCACCACCACCGCCACCGCCACAGCCACCACCACCACCACCACCACCGCCACTCTCATCTCCTCCTCCAACCACAGCCACCACCAACCACAATTACAACCACCGCCACCACCATAGCCACCACCACCACCACAACTGCCACTCACATCTCCTTTTCCAACCACAGTCGCCACCAACCACAACTACAACCACAACCACAACCACAACTGTCTCTCTTATCTCCTCCTCCAACCACGGTCGCCACCAACCACAACCACCACCACCACCACAACCGCCACTCATATCTCCTCCTCCAACCACGTTTGCCATCAACCACAACCACAACCACCATAGTCGCCGCTACCACCACAGCCGCCACTCTCATCTCCTCCTCCAACCACAACCGCCACCAACCACAACCACAACCACCACCACCACCACAGCCGCCACTCACATGTCCTCTTCCAACCACAACCGCCACCAACCACAACCACAACCATAACTACCACCACCACCACCGCCGCCACCATAGCCGCTTCTTTCTCTCTCATCTCCTTCTCTAACCACAACCACAACCGCCACGAACCACAACCACAACCACCACTCCCAACCACTAAAATTAAGACCTAATTTTTCGCCTAATTTGAGGACTGAAATTAAGACCTAATTAAATATATCTGTTAACAATAATAGTTATAGAAATAAATAATTAAATATATATGTTAACATTAATATTTATGAAAATAAATAATTAAATATATATGTTATATATATGTTAACATTAATATTTATGGAAATAAATAATTAAATAAATAGGTTATATATTATATTATAAATATATATAACTAGAGAAAAAGAAAAAAATAGCTCATTTTTTTATTTATTTTATATTAACATTAGTATTTATGGAAATAAATAATTATATATATATAGGTTATATATATATATATATAAAATTATATATATAGGTTATATTTTATTGTGTGTGTGTGTATATATATATCTATATATATATATATATATATATAGAAAAAGAAAAAAAATATAATTATTTTTTATTTTATGTTAACATTATTATTTATGTAAATAAATAATTATATATACATGTTAAATATTATAGTCTTTTATATATATATATATATATATATATATATATATAGGGTTGAAGAAAGGGGCATTTTGGTCCATTAGATAAGGTTAAAAGAGTAAATTTAGTATTCAAATGGGTTAAATTAAAAGTCAAAGGGTAGCAGAGTTATTTCACCATCAAAAAGTGGTCTAACAGGGTATACTTTTGGCAAGAGGGGGTGTATGTGATATACGACACAAACTATAAGGGGTGTTGATGACAAAATTGTACAAAATTATAATCGCGTGACAATACTTCAAACCTCAGGGGTGTCAATAAGTTTACCCTAATATTTATTTATTTGTCTTCCTAATGAAATGTTATGTAGAAGATCTTGGCTTCACATCTTCCTTTCAAAAAGTATTTTCTTTGGTACACAGTAAAAGTTTGAAAATGAAAAAATGTTGGAGAATATATTATTGGAGTGATTTAAGCTTCGATACAAGATTAATCGGAGTAATTTATGTGATTGATTTTAGGAATCTTCCATTAATGTATTTTTTATGTTTATCATGTGTATTATTTCACCTGTGAATAAAGGTGGTCATTGTAAACAAAGTTAAGACAGAATACAATAAAAGTTATGTAACCCTTTGGACTTTGTGTGTAGTGGATGTAGGCCGTAGTGACCGAACCACGTTATATTATTCTATTCTTCTTATTTAATTTCTCTCCAATTTTATTTTATTTTATCAACATGGTATCAGAAATAAAAGGTCTCGTGCATGTTCAACCCTCACTGTCACCTTGAGTAATTAAAATTGAAACACGTGTAAAATTGAAACACGTGTCATCTCTAACAACTTACGTTTTTAGAGTAGATGGTGGTTAACAAAAAAGAAAAAAGAATAAGAAAAAAGTTCTTGGCCTGTGTTTTTCCAACATGAAACCTGAATTTGGTTCATACCACTCCAAGCCCATCAATAATTTTGGACTGTCAAATTTAGTATATCTTGTTTGCATTATTGATAATTTTGGATTGTTAATATTTTAGAACTGCTGGGGAAGGATTCTTAATAGTGACAATTGAAATTTAAACCCTATATAGAATCCCAACTGTCGTGATTGAATGATTAACTGCCTTTTCAGGGTTCAAACTTCAAATACTATAAAATCTTTAAATTCTCGTTTCGATCCAAAGAATACAGAGGTTTGGGTTTGTGGGTTTTGGGTGAATTGGGACTGAAATAGTCGATTTGGACTCCATTGGAAATGTTTTGCGCCATTACTCCTTTGAACAGATTAATGGTTGCATTTGCTTTTCTCTCACACACACATTTATATATATATATATATAGACACACTGTGAGTTACGCGGTGCAGAAGTAACTGTAAAAGTTTTATAAAACACACCTAGAAAGGGGTGAATAGGTAGTTGAACTCATTTGCTCAATTTTGCAATTTAAAATAAAATAACCACACAAACACAATAACTAAAGTAAAGTAAGATATGACATCAGATATACGTGAAATAATTCAAGTCGAAAAAAAAATCACAAGTGAGGCTGTAGCCCTAGAGAACCAAATCCACAGTCATCGAACCACAGTACAACAGACTCTGTCTCAGACTCAAACTCACTCCACTTTACAAAGAAATAGTTGTTGAACATCCCAAACAGAATCCTGTTACTCCTCGTTTAGTTGTTACAGACTTCAGACTTACTTTTCAATCTTTGCAGAAGGGTTGTTGAAAGAACACGAACATTCCACGAATATTTTGTCCCCTTCGTAGTATGATTGTCTTCTCCTTTCTTACCAATGAACAATTGAGAATAACTCAAAAGCTTTAATGTCTAACCGAATAAGATAACTCTATAATAGTCTATATACTCTGTAATGTCTCATCGCATGGGCATGGTTTGGACTTGGTCAAGGCATGGTCATTAGCATGGACCACGTGGCAAGGGTTTGGCATAGCATGGGCCGAGTTCTAATCAGGTTGTCTAAATCAAATGTGGCTAGCATGGACTATAGCTTGGGTTGGGCATAGTCAAAGGCATTGGCTGACACTTGGCAGGACCGGTGGCATGCAAAAACAAGGCCATCAAATGGTTCTTAATATATAATAGTGGTGTCTAGCACATTCCACAACATGTGTGTACATGGTGGGAATGTGGGAATGTTGCAACCACTCATGACATGTGGCACATTCTAAATGTTGACAACATATGGCGGTTGTAAAACATTTGTGGGATGTTCTCTGTGATGATGTAAATGGGGAAATGGGCAACCACCATGACATTTGGTGAGGGGCATGTAGAGTTCCCACAAATCTAAGTGCACTAAAGTGTTGCTAGCCACCTTCCACATATATATCTATGTAAGGTGGCAACTTCTTAATGTGATACCCTCCAATTTTCACGAATGAGTTGGCCAGGCTCACACACCAAAATGAAGAGTCATCAGACAATCGACAATAAACAAGTACGAAATACAAGATACAATAAAAAAATAATTAAATAGCATAAAGAAAAACTAATAAATAATAAATCTCAATACCATAAATCTCCATAAAACTCTAAGTAATTAATCCATAAATAATTCAGAATAAAATACAAAAATCCTTAATTAATTACAACTTGAGAATCCTATAACTCAAGAACTCCTAAATCCATAATTGGAGAGAAACTATAATCTAATAATCTAGAAAATAGATTAGTATCAAGTCCCTACTCTAAATAGACTGGAATAGAATGTAGACATGTGAATCTAAAAAGAAACACGAACTCCACTCTGTAACTGAAACTGCCTATGACCTAAAAGTTTGTTAACAACAAGTGGGTTAATCCTATGAGCAAGTCCTCTCTACAACAGCCCAATAAAGTACCGATAAACCCACCATCTCTATCAATACAACAAAAAAACCCACAGTATCATCCATACATGTTAAATATATATAATTGATCAATAATGAATGTATAACTAACTCAACCACGCCTGCAAATTTAGTAAATATAAATAGGCAACTCAACCATGCTTGCAAATATAATAAATATAAATAGGCAAGTCAATCATGCTTGCAAATAACCACGTATCCAAAAATTCAACCATGTCGTAGCAACTCAACCATGCTAATTGATACTGGTGAGTTTGACCTATTAGTCATCCCACAGTGGTTCAAAATACAGATACCCATATTCAAAATTTGATAAGAATCAATATAAACATATCTAATAATTTATCTGAAATAATTTTCACATTTATCATATGAAAAGTAACATTCTAAGCTCTTATGCATAGTCAAAATATCTCAATACAATCATTAACCTACCAATCATCAATACTTGATTTCTCAACATAGTTCCTGCTAGAGCCCCAAACGTCAAAGAAGAGACAAGTCATCGTAGACTTCCTGCTAGAATTCAAACCCGAAGATAAAGAAGAATAACCAACTATTCCATGTTGGGAATTGTATGTCGATGGATCCTCGGGAAAAATGGGGGGCAAGAATAGAGATCGAAATCAGAACTCCCGAAGGGTCAAAGTTTCACCATGCTATCAAACTTGAGTTCGAAGTGCCGAATAATGAAGCTGAGTATGAAGCACTCATAGCAGGCCTGCAGTTGGCAAAGGCCACAAGTAAAATATTTAACAGCATGTAGCGACTCATTGCTGATTGTGAAGCAGGTAACAAGAGAATATCATTCAAAAGAGGAAATAATGAATGCATATAGAGAAGTGGTGAATGAAGAAGCCAGTAATTTCGATCGAGTTCAATCTTGCCACATCCCGAGAGAGCAGAGTGTTGGCAGTATATACACTGGATAACCCGAGCACATATATTGGCCCTGAGACATTAGCCATCTCCAGGGAACCAAGATGGATGGATCCTATATTTCAAAAATGGAGTCCTTCCAGACCAAAAACATGAAGCGCGAAACTGAGGATGAAGGCGACCAAATATATTGTCATTAATAACCATCAATACCGAAGGTCGTTCTCAGGTCCTTACTTAAAATGCTTGACCACCTCAGAGGTAAATAAGATCCTAAAAGAAATACATAAAAGAATGTGTGGCAATCATTCTGAAGGGAGGTCCCCGACCCATAAAGCTCTCACCCAGGGGTATTTTGGCCATATATGGCTCGGGACACAATCAAACATGACAGAAGTTGTGACAACTACCAAGGGACTTGAACATGATGATGATCCCATGGCCATTTGCTCAATGGGGAATGGATTATGTGGGCCCACTTCCTCCAATAGTGCAAAACAAATGTTTTGTACTTTTGGCAACATACTACTTCATAAAGTGGGTAGAAACAGAAGCTAACTCATCTATCACCCATGTCCAAGTAAAGAAGTTCATTTAGAACAACATCATTTGCCGCTTCGAACTTCCAATTAGAATTATAACGGATAACGAAAAAAACTTGGACAATAAATTTGTGCAAAAATTCCACAAAAAGTATGGAGTAAATCAAAAATTCTCATCCAGATCATACTACCAAGGAAACAGACAAGCAGAAATCACCAACAAAACCATTTTCGCCAAAATAAAAAAAAAATTGGAAGATCGAAAAGGACGATGGTCAGAAGAATTACCAAACGTACTGTAGGCCTACAGAACGACTCCGAGATGACCGATCGGGAAAAGTCCATTCAACCTTACCTATGGGTTTGAGGTAATCACACCGATCGAATTTTTAGTACTAACCCTTAGGTCTGAGGCGTTCGAAGAAAAGGAGAATGGACAACTCATTGGACAGAACCTAGATTTTTTAGAAGAACGAAGTGATTTAGCCTAGATCCGTATGGCGTCATACCAGCAGACATTGAGGAATCACTACAATAAAAAAGTGAAGCAGAGAGCTTTCAACCTTAGAGATTAGGTCCTGAGAAAGGTGACAGAGAATACCAAATAGCTCAATGTAGGAAAGTTAGGGGCAAATTAGGAAGACCTGTACAAGATCATCAAGGCGATCAAAAAAGGTGCTTACAAGCTTTGAAGAATTCGAAGGGATGGGGCAGAAATCAAAAAATCATGGAATGCGATGCACTTGAAGAAATATTATGTGTAAATTCACAAGGCAAATGATAAGTAATGAATATTGCATATTCAATGCCCTTAAAATTATATGAATTAGTGTCTTAGTAATACTTATTTCATGTTTTTATTAATAATTTTAATCTTTTCAGGATTTCAGGTGATTAAGGGTAATTCTAATTAATAATGGTGCAATCGGGTTACATATGGTGTTTGGCCTATTCACATTGAAGATTTAGCCTATTCATGCCTAAAAAGTCCTGGACTTGTGTTGGTATTCAAACCATAACTCCGTACACAATTGTTAAAACGACCCAAACTCCGCCTGCCACTTTTGAGGCGCATGTGCCATTTTCTTATGCGCATTTGACACTTTGGGAGGGAGGTGTCCCATTTGTGTTTTCTTCGCTGAATAAAAGAGAGAAAAAGAGGAGAAAACGAGGGTATGCTAGAGGGGGGAAGTAGAGAGAGATATATAGAAGCGATTCATGACGATACGGGCAAGACGACGGCGACTTCATCATCGTTCAAGCCTGGACCTCCGATCATGAGCGGCTAAACACCATTCCAGGGAAGTGATGTAACCCTAACCTGTCTTTCAATATTTTATTTTGTATATTAATTTGAGAATTATTTATTTTGCATGTGCATTGATTGTATAACCGAGACATAAACAATAGTTGTGCTATTGCTTTCAATTTGAATGTATTGTTTCATTACATATTTACTTTTGTTCTTGTAGAATGAATGCAAGTTTGCAGTGATTAGGGTTTAGTTCTTTTCAACTTCTGTGATTTTGTTAAGACAGGTTACACAATAGTTTTCATAGATCATTCAATTTAGAGTTTTTATAATTCGTACTAAGCGAAGATGGGTTATCACATCATTAGTTAGTCTAATGTATAGGCCATGCTAAGCGAAGACGAGTTATACTTAATTGTATGTTGAATGAATCCTCTTGATAGAACTGAATTTGGCTTGTAGCCATTCTTTTCTGAATGCATAGATTAAACATCCCAAATTAGTACAATTGTTATTATCAGAAGGTTAGTGGTGAAGTCAATTCCCAGGACCCTCTCTCCAATGTCTACCATTTATTTATGTTGTATTTCATTTCATTTAATTTCAGCACCTTAGAATTAAAAATAAATAAATTCTTTTTTAATTAAATTAGACAAGATCTTGATAGCTTAACAATGAAACCAACGCAATCTCTGTGGGTTTGACCCCTACTCACCACTTTACTAATTTTAGTAGAGTATTTGTAGGTTTTTATAAATTCTCTTTTGTCGAGGTGTAAAACAACGACGACACTGTTATATATTATTTTATCCCGTTTTGCACGTCGATCAAAATGGCGTCGTTGCCGGGGACTGCCGTCACGGTTGCGTTGTTAATCTTAAAGATTAAGTTTAGTTTAATTATAATTTAGGACTTGTATATATTTGATTTTTAATTTGTTTCAGGTGTTTGGTGTGTTTGAATATAGGTACAGGAGCTACTACACAAGTGGAAAGAAGTTAAAATTTCAGGACCTCTTGTGAGTTTTTGTATTTTAATTCATGCACTTTTATTTAGGATTGTTAGTTTATTTTAATTTTGAAAAAAAATTGAAAACATGTTGGTTGAGTTTGAAGACTCTTTGGAAGCATGTTTAGATTAATTTGATTTTGATATTAATAATTTTGCATATATGGAAAATATGAGTGAAAATTTAATGGATGTGTCCAATAAATTAGATATATTATCATGGAGATTGGACCAATTTATGCCATTTTGTCATGCTCCTACTCCTACTCACTCGTCCATACTATATGAGTCATGTGCATGTTGTTTCAGTCCTTTTCATCATGTGATAAATTGTCCTATTACATTATGATTTTTATCCTGAATACACACATAAAAATTTTTCTATACCGGGTGATGATCCATTTTTCCATACTTATTCTCTGGGATTTGAGGACAAAGTTTTGGCTGCCCTTGGCAAACTTGATGAACGAATTGGCAAGCATGAAGAACAAACTGAATTGTTAAATTCATAAACTAAATTGTTAAATTCACATTCACAATCCATAGCTAGGCTAGAAGTTCAAACCGAGGAAATAACTAGTGCTTTGAATTGTGAAGATCAAGAGGAACTTCCAAGTCAGCCCATGACTAATATTAAACTCACACAACCAATTGAGTTAGACCATGCCCCCTTTGTGGAACCATTACTCATACTGGACTCCAAAAATTTACATGAAGAACTTAAGTATGATCACTTAAGTCCTAATGAGAGTCCACCTTTTACCTTTGTTTTTGACTTGAGTAGTGACAAATTAGATATCATTGAGAAAATTAGTCAAGAACAAGTTAAAGGGTCATATTTTCCTGAATTAGTCAAATTTTATTTGATTGATTCATTTTTCGTAAAACTTCACATTAATATAGATAAGAGGTGCCTAAAAATTGTTTGAATTCCGACACAAGAAAGTGAGGACAAAATAGGGGGGACACTCTTAGATCTCCTCAAGAGATGTGGTATAGGGTGAACCTTCCATCAAAAGTAGTAGTTAGGAAGTGTGTGTTTTTCTTTTCATTTATTTTTTTTCATTTTAATTATTATTTGTGTTTGTTTTTCATTTTGTTGCATTCTTTTTTATTATTATTATTTTTTTCCTTCTAATATTTTTTCCCTTTTAATATGTGTGGTATGTAGTTGTGTTTTTTATGGCAGGTTCTTGCATCCAAGTTTGGGGGGATGGCCAACCCTTATTCATGTGAATGTTTTGCCAAATTTTTACAATTCTACCACCATGGTAATATTGTTCTATCAATTACCATACGCTTTATATTTTTGTTACACATTGAGGACAATGTGTGATTCAAGTTTGAGGGTAAGGAAGAACACTTTTGTTTGGTTATTTATTTATTTATTTTAGGTTATTTTGTTTTCAGTTTAGATGTTTTAACACCAATCAAGAGTTTAATACTTTATGTAGGTTCTTGACTTGCAATTGTAGAGTATGTGTAAAATTACTAGAAAGTATGGTTTGAATGCAGTGGTTCAAGTCGTTATTTGCTTTCACATGCACACTAGTATAGTTAGTGGGGTTTGTACTTGGCTTTGAGTATCAATTATGTGTGCCGAATATAAGTTGGTATCCCTTGAGAATAAACATTTTAAACATGCTACACTTGTAAAAAAAAAATCATGTGGTTTGTGGCCGTTTTGGTTCGAGTTATTAGGTCCTTCGGGGTATCTTGAAATCTAGTGCCCTAAAGCCATTTGGTTTGGGAGTCACAGGCTGAAAGCTCGCTACATGGACCAATTCGAAAGCCTAATAAACCTAGGCATTGCATTATTGGTTAGTCTATGGTTTGTGGCCGTTTTGATTCGAGTTATTAGGTCCTTCGGGGTATCTTGAAACCTGTTGCCCTAAAGCCATTTGGTTTGGGAGTCACAGGCTGAAAGATCGCTACATGGATCAATTCGAAAGCCTAATAAACCTGGGCATTGCACAACCATAAAAAACAAATAAATAAAAAATAAATAAATAAACAATTTGTATGTGTTCATGTTTTGAGTGATAAATTCAATAAGGGGATCCAATAAATTGAAGGGACTTGTAATTGCTCACTCAGGGCCGGGTTAAACCACATTGATGAATGCTAGTTCACTTGTCACGAGGGGGCTAGAGTTGGTTTCTTTGAGTTGTGTTGTTGTAAATTTTGTATGAGAACCATTGTTTTGAATTATGGGATTTAGGGATTTGAAAGTATTCTTGAAAGCAAGTCTTTTAACTACATTTTGCAGTCTTCGTCTTGATTAATGTTTAAAACAGAAATTTTGGCATGTTTGTGCGTAACATCTCTAGAAACCCTCACAAGACTTCACTCGTCCACTAGGGGTAACCTAGGGGTTTAAAAGGCTTGTTGCATATGCTAAATGCAATCGGATCTCCCACGAAAGAGGAAATAGTTTAGTTGTTTTATTTCATTTTTAGTTGTGTATTGCTATGAGACTAGCAATATGTAAGTTTGGGAGTGTGATAAGTAATGAATATTGCATATTCAATGCCCTTAAAATTATATGAATTAGTGTCTTAGTAATATTTATTTCATGTTTTTATTATTAATTTTAATCTTTTCAGGATTTCAGGTGATTAAGGGTAATTCTAATTAATAATGGTGCAATCGGGTTACAGATGGTGTTTGGCCTATTCACATTGAAGATTGGGCCAATTCATGCCTAAAAAGTCCTGAACCCGTGTTGGTATTCAGACCATAACTCCGTATACAATTGTTAAAACGATCCAAACTCCGCCTGCCACTTTTTTGGTGCAAATGCCACTTTTGAGGCGCATGTGCCATTTTCTTATGCGCATTTGACACTTTGGGAGGGAGGTGTCCCATTTGTGATTTCTTCGCTAAATAAAAGAGAGAAAAAGAGGAGAAAACGAGGGTATTCTGGAAGGGGAAGTAGAGAGAGATATACAGAGGCGATTCGTGATGATACGGGCAAGACGACAGTGACTTCATCATCGTTCAAGCCTGGACCTCCGATCATAAGCGGCTAAACACCATTCCGGGGAAGTGATGTAACCCTAATCTATCTTTCAATGTTTTAGTTTGTATATTAATTTGAGAATTATTTATTTTGTGCATTGATTGTATAACCGAGACATAAACAATAGCTGTGCTATTGCTTTCAATTTGAATGTATTGTTTCATTACATATTTACTTTTGTTCTTGTAGAATGAATGCAAGTTTGCAGTGATTAGGGTTTAGTTCTTTTCAACTTCTGTGATTTTGTTAAGATAGGTTACACAATAGTTTTCATAGATCATTTAATTTAGAGTTTTTATAATTCATACTAAGTGAAGATCGGTTATTGTATCATTAGTTAGTTTAATGTATAGGCTATGCTAAGCGAAGACGAGTTATGCTTAATTGTATGTTGAATGAATCCTCTTGATAGAACTGAATTTGGCTTGTAGCCATTCTTTTCTAAATGCATAGATTAAACATCCCAAATTAGTACAATTGTTATTATCAGAAGGTTAGTGGTGAAGTCAATTCCCAGGACCCTCTCTCCAGTGTCTACCATTTATTTATGTTGTATTTCATTTCATTTAATTTCAGCACCTTATAATTAAAAACAAACAAATTCTTTTTCAATTAAATTAGACAAGATCTTGATAGCTTAACAATGAAACCAACGCAGTCTCTGTGGGTTCGACCCCTAATCACCACTTTACTAATTTTAGTAGAGTATTTGTAGGTTTTTATAAATTCTCTTTTGTCGAGGTGTAAAACAACGACAACACTATTACATATTATTTTATCACGTTTTGCACGTCGATCAGCAGATCAAAATTTTTTTCTTTTGAATGATGATTTATGAAATGAATACTCAAAGCCACCCTTTCGCCTTGAAACAGTTCTTTCAAATGGGCATGGAGTTCAAAGAAATGGCTACGGTACGACCAGTCGAACGCCAAAGAAGAAAAATTAGCTAAGGCATGGCCAGTCGAATGCGAAAGAAGAAAAAATTGGCTTCGGCATGACCAGCCGAATGCCGAAAAGAAAATGAAAACGAAAAAAAATGGTTAAGGTATGACCAACCGAACGCCAAAGAAGAAAAATTGGCTTCAACATGACCAGTCGAACGCCAAAGAAAAAAAAATGGCTAATGCGTGACCAACCAAACACCAACGAAGAAAATTTGGCTATGGCATGACCAGCCGAATACCAAAGAAGAAAAAATTGGCTTCAGCATAGCCAACCGAATGCCAAAGAAGAAAAATTGGCTACGATTTGGTCAGCCAAAAGCCAAAAAAGAAAAAATTGCCTTTGGTATGGCTAGCCGAATGCCAAAGAAGAAAAAATTGGCTAAGGCATGGCAAGTCGAATGCCAAAGAGAAAAATTGGCTACGGCATGACCAGTCAAACGCCAAAAAAGAAAAAAATTAGTTTCGGTAGGACCAGCCGAACACCAAAGAAGAAAAAATTGGCTTCGGCATGGCCAACTGAATGCTAAAGAAGAAAAAATTAGCTAAGACATGGCTGGCCGAACGATAAAGAGAAAAATTCACTACAACACGACCAGCAGAACACCAAAAAAGAAAAAATTGGCTTTGGCATAATCAGCCGAATGCTAAAGAAGAAAAAATTGGCTACGACATGACTAGTCGAACACCAAAGAAGAAAAATTGGCTTCGGCATGGGCAGCCAAATGCCAAAGAAGAAAAAATTATTTTCCGCATGACTAGCCAAATGCCAAAGATGAAACAATTGGCCAAGTTATGGCCAGCCAAATGCCAAAGAGAAAAATTGGCTACGACATGGCCAGCCGAATGCCAAAGAAGAAAAAAATTGCTAAGGTATGGCCATCTGAACGCCAAAGAAGAAAAAATTACCTTCGGCATGACCAGTTGAACGCCAAAGAAGAAAAATTGGCAAAAGGTTGCAAGCAATCTCAAAATGTAATTAATGATACACCAATTTGTTGTAACATACATAGTTTATCCCAAAAAATATCTTTCCTTTGATAAATCATAAAGCTCATTACAAAATTACTGGAAGCAGCTAGCATATTAATTACAAAAGTTCGGTTAAAAAAATAATAATAAGTACTAGCATCTGGGACCGACAGATGCAAACTGCCACCAGCTGAATCATCGATGGTAGGGGCACTCATACGAGTAGCCTCAGGAACTTCAGTAACGGTCAGAACCTCAGAGTCTCCCATAATTTTCACAAGAACATTTTCTTGATCAGTGGCATTAAGGTCTTGGTAGTCCTCATTCAAAATCCCCATCTCTGTCTCATACTGATCAGGATCCTCAGCATAAGAGCGTTGTTCAGAGTAAGCATGGCATCCTTAAAACTAGTTCTCCATACCTCAGCATTCTGAACTTTAGGTATTCTAATCAACCTCTTATAAAGCGCTCTAGATCCATCTTCAAGGTGACTAACCCGATCGATCAGAGGGGAGATCGTCAGCCTAGATTCATAAACTTTCGACTCTACTACAGCCTTCTTCAGTTCAGTTCCCTCTTTCTCTTGCTGAAGAGAAACATAGAGAGCCTTACTCCACTCCAAATTTGCCATTAGAGCACTGCACTTAAAGCGCTCAGAATCCGTAGCCGCCTGAGCGGCCTTCATCTCAGTCTTTGTCTTCCTCTTCTTAATCAAGGTTCTTTCACTTTTAAGGCTGCCTGTTCAACCAATCGGCACATAGCCACCACCCCAAACAGATTCTGTCAAAAGATACCAAGCAGAGTTAGTGCACAGTCAAAAGGTCAGTTTGGTAGGAAAGAAATAGAAGGAAATGAAAAGAAAGGATTTGGAGGGTTATGATTTTGTGTTTTTGGTATGAAAATTTTAAGGAAATGAAAGGAAATGGAAGGATTTGGAGGGATAAATTAAGGGTGAATAGTAGCTTTTGTTATCCTTCCAAAAATAGGAAGAAATGGAAGGAAAGGGAAGGAAAGGCAACCTTTTTTAAAGAAACTTTGTTAATTCTAACTTTGCCCTTGTTTTGATAAAAGGTAAATTTTGTTTTTTTAAATATAAAAGGGTATAATGGTAAATTTTTTAAATTATTTCCTTTCCTTTCTTTCCCCAAACATGTTAATTATCCTTTCCTTTCTTTTCCTTTATTAATCAATCAAACACTATAAAAGTTTAACACTGTCATTTTCTTTTCTTTTCTTTTCTCTCATTACTAATGTTATCCTTTCTTTTATTTTTCATATTACCAAACATAGCCTAAAGGAAAATTAACATACCTTCATGGCTATGTAAGGATAAGACTCTGCCAAAAAAGAGATTGAGGTTTCTTTTATCCTTTGTGCTTCACGTGGAGGCTACATCCCACTAAGGTAAGCTCTAAGAGAGCTCGGGTAATTGAGAATTGAGTCCTCAACAGAGAGAGGCAATCTATCAGCTTTGACCATCTGGGGAATCCAGGTGGCAACAGTATCGACCGAAGGGCCAACAGAAGCATTGTCGGAGACAAGATCAACCAATCCTTCCTCTGCCACTGGTGGAGGAACGACACTGGCGGTGACAAAGACAACTAACTACCAATTGGTTGAAGACGATAGAGCATCTGAATTCCTCTGAATCTTTTAAGCAGGGCCGCTTGGTTTGGACTCAGTAACCGTGGGCACCTCAGGAGTCTTTCTCTTTGCCAGCTCATCCTGAGCATGTTTTTCCTTAAGTAATTTTGTTGCATCCCTCTCCTCATCAGTCAGTTGTTTCCTTTTCTAATGTGTGGCTGGTGGCAACCTCATTTCCTTAATTTCCAGAGCACTCTTGGCAATAGCTCTGAGATTCTCAAAACTCAGAAGTGTCTTTGATTGAGATGTGTCACACCACACCTTATCTTCAAGTGTCTTTAGCCATGCGCGAATTTTTGATTGGGGAAGGGATTCCTTAACTACACCAAGGTAAGAGTAAATTTTAGAAAAAAAGAAAAACTTCACAAACTACACAATTGCACTGAAGATTCACAGTGAGATCAAAAGTATGTATACTTACACCTCCAAACTTCTTCAGGATCGGGTATTTATCCGAAGAAACAACTCTCTAATCACCACCTACAATAACTAGTTGTTCTTTCCAGCCCTTGTCAGAGGTGGGGCCCACACATAGGGACTTTTCCAGACCGAGGGTAAAAGTGGTATCTGCATCTCTCATTTTTTGTGACACAAACTTGATAACAAGCTAGTAAATCGTCAAAACCTAGTTCCAAACTTGATAACAGGCTAGTAAATCATCAAAACCTAGTTCCAATGATCTGGTTTAGTTAATCGCCAACACACAAGAAATGACTCTAAAGAAATTAGGGTTGACCTGAAGTGAGGCAAGATTCATGTGGCAAAGAACTAGGTGGTAAAAAGAGTGAAAAGGGAAGCAAAATATGGCAAGATGTTTTATCGAAATCCTTCCTGACTCTCACTAGATTCGGTGTAACCCTAACCGAATAAGAGGGATCAGCCTCCTTCGGATTAATGTACCCAGAATCAACATCCTCGCCACTAACAGTTGCATCAGAGCTTCGAGTAACCCCCTTATCCTCAAAACTATCAACCATCCTTAGATCTACCCATGGTGATGTGCAGAGAAAAAGGGATAAATCAAATAAGAACTAAAAGAGAGAAGGGCACTGACCTCTGAGGAACAACGAAGCACAACCTGAATAGGGTTTTTGAGTTCCTCTTTTCTTTTCACAAGGTAGCAAGGCAAGAAACAAAGGTAGAGTGACCCACAAAGAGAGTCATGATTATATACAATAAAATAGGACATCGTTTGACGACATGGCATCACGTCTTCACACTTCTCAAAGACCACAGTCTATTTGGTTCAAAAGATATAGCTGCCGCCACAAAAGAAATCCTTTTCAAATTCTATACATAGAAAATCTACTTTTATAGTATAGTGATAGACATTAGCAAATTGTTTAAGTGGAGGGCACAAACGTTGTAAGTGAACTACACATGGCATCTGATGAGGCAGTCCAAATGCTCAAAAAGTTATAAAGCGACTAAGTCAAAACTAATGTAATCCAAATCCCATTATTATGGGATAAAAATTTGTATTACATTTGTGTAGTTGAATATAAATTCAGAGGCCCTGCCCAGGGAAAAGGGTAGGGTGTGAGCTTCCACTTAAACAATTTGCTAATGTCCATCACTATACTATAAAAGTAGATTTTTTCATCTACAGTTCCTAATAATGAGCTTTTAAGGTTAGATTTTTTATTATTGATTTTTTTGGTATGTAGCTACTAATTTGTTGATATTTATGCATGAATTGAATGTTCTGAATACTTTATTTTTGAATGTTCCTAATTAGATTACTTACATCTATTCTTAAAAATATATAAACTAATTGCAAAAGATAGTAAAGTTCAACTAAAATATTGTGAAATTGCCTTTTTGTATAAATCTTATACCTGAAAATATTGTATTGGCTCTACTTTGATAAGTATGATGTTAAATACCCATCCTTCATGGAGATGCTCATAAAAGCCATGAGTTAAACAAGAATAAGAATTGGCAACAGAAAATTGAAACTGAACATGCTTTATTGCAGAGAATCTATAAAAAGAAAGGAAAACAAAAAGATATGTGATAAGTGTTCAATTCTATGCATTTGAACCCTCTTTATTGCATACGTTAGTTCCGTTTTTGCGTTTATCGAGATATGTTTACGGTATTTTTGTGTTTTTGATGTTTTACAGGTATTGGAGTAAATGGAGCAAAGTTGGAAGCTTTCTGCAGTCAAGAGAAGAAATCAGGAAATGCAGCCAAGGCATCTCGATCAATCGAGATGTTGATTTCGATTAATCGAAATCTCGATTGATCGAGATCTCATTTCGATTGATCGAAATCTCGATCAATCGAAATTCTGCAGAGCCCACTTGGCCACTTGCTCACCTGCTCTCCCACTTGCAACAAAATCCCCTTTTTTGCACGACTTAGGGGGATTATCTGACTTGAACAAGACTTTTGGGGGCCTTCTTGATACAAGAGATATATATAATGATATATATATATATATGGTGGGCCCAAGGTTGAAAAAGAAGCCAAAAAGCACACAAAAAGGGCCATATCTCTCATATATGGGGGGAGCTCTCAAGCAACATCAGAACATCAGAGAGAGACCTTCGGGAGAGGAAGAGAAAGAGCTGAACCAGACCAAGAAGCTTCATTCTTTTCATCAATGGAAGGGTGCAAGGCAACCATGAGCAACTAACTCTTCTACTAGGGTGTTGGTTTCAACCCCTAGCCATGTAAACTTGTTCATCTTTGTAGCTCTTAGAATTTATAATTAAATGTTGATTATTTAGCCTAGTGATTATGTACACAAATACATTTCTTTTATATATTCATTTGATATGGAATTTATTCTTGTCTTAGAGTAGATTTTGTCACTTGAATGCACAACATTTGCATATTCCACAAGAAGTGCAAATGATGGCTAGATAATGGTGTTTAAATGAATGTGTGATGTTAATTTGTATAGACCATGCCAAGACAAGGTAGTTTGGATGCATGTAGTGTTCACTTAGAGAGGAGTAATTAGGTAGTTAGTTAGGTTGAAGAGTTATGCTTGTTGAAGATGGATTATGATAGGTTAGCACACACATTGATCTTTTGATATGTTATTGAGGTCACAAGCCTAATGACATTGTTAGGCATTTAATTAATGAATCCCATGCTTGCTACACTTATGAACATGTGAATGGCTAGTGGTGGAAACCAACCCTAGTTCTCTCTCCCAACTTTAAACTCTTTACTTTTCTTGTCATTTCATTCATGCAATAGTTTTTAAACACAAAACCAAAAATCTGTTTTTAGAATTAAAGTAGAATTAATCTTCCCGTAAGACAATTATGACTAGTCCTCGTGGGATCGATACCCTCTATATAGAACATTATCTACAAAGATTCGTGCTCTTGCGAGTGGTTAAATTATATTTTGATAAAAAGGGCAAAAATTAAGCTTACAATATAATTTAGTTCCGACCACATCAAAATTTTGGCGCCGTTACCGGGGACTACGGTTTTATTGTCGCCATTGGAAGATTAAATCTGGTTTAATTCTTAGGCTAGAAATTCTTTCATTCTTTTTGTATATATTTTGTCCTTATTTCTCAAATTTTTTGATTTTAGGTATACCACATAGCGGGCATCTAAGAGAAGTAAACTTGGAACCCTTTGTGAGTATAACGCCTAAAATTAGTAGTTTGAATTCATTCATTCTTTTGTATATATTTGTTTATCTTGTATATTGAGGTGTTGTTCTATTGGTAATGCATGCTAGGTAGACGGTCATTGTCACTTCCTTTGCTTCCGTGTAACATTGAACTTAAACGAACACTTAGACAACGTAGAGGAACCTCTAGGGACCCTATATTGCCTAGGACTGAAAACATGGATCCAAATGAGAGACAACCTCCCGGGCTACCTCCTTTTAATCATGAACAACCACCTCCACCACCACCTCCTCAAAGAGAGTTGCTTATGGACTTTTACCTTCCGACTACATTTGAAGTACCTTCATGTATTCAATTTCCAGATGTAGCTGCAAATCAATTCGAAATAAAGTCCTCCACCATCAATCTTCTTACTAGCTTCCACGGTCTTCCTAATGAGGATCCGTACCTGTACTTAGATTATTTCCTTTCCGTGTGTTCCACTATTCGTGTACCACACTTTACGGAGGATGATCTAAAGCTGTGTATGTTCCCCTTCTCCCTAAAAGATAAAGCTAGAAGTTGGTTCAACTCCTTAGAACCTAACTCAATCCATTCTTGGACGGAGATGCAAATAGAGTTCTTGAAAAAATACTTCCCAATGGGTAAGACAAGTGATATTCGACGAGCAATCACCGGATTCACCCAAATTGACCAAGAACAATTCCATGAGACGTGGGAGAGGTTAAAAGATCTTTTAAAATCTTGTCCGCATCATGCTGTCCCAAAATGGCAGCTAGTGCAAAGTTTTTATGATGGGGTGAGTGAGCAACATAGACAAATGATAGACTCCGCGTGTGGGGGTGGATATCTTTCGAAAAGCCCCGATGAGGCATGAAAACTTTTTCAAACCCTAAGCAACAATTCAGCTCAACGCTCCTCCACTAGGAAAGGGAAGGCCACCCAACCTTGTAGAGGCGTGCATGAGATTTCACGGGTAGATGAGGTTGCCATGCAAGTAGAAGCCCTATCCCAAAAAATGGATTTAATCATGAAAAATGGGCTGCCTACTCCAAACCAATCTGTCCAAAATCAGGAAGGTTGTTCGTTTTGCTATAGTACTTCACATGAGAGTTTTTCTATTTATTACTTATGATGTCGAACTTTATAATTCATGGGCATTTGCAAGAGTTGCAGCTTCAATTATCTCAGCTTCAGTTGCATTCACTTTTGCATATATAGTGTTTTTTTTGTGGATAGTTTCTGCAAAGAGAGTGGACTCCTGACTTACCAATGCAATATGTGACCTTAGAGCTCTCAGGTTGTATTGAGACTATCTACTTCATTTGGATTCATTTTGCTTGGTAAATAAAATTGTGCAATCTTATAGCTACCTTATTCGTCTGTTTTTAGTTATTTTATTGATTTATGCATGGACAGGTTTGAAAAAAACGTAAATGACAAAGACATAGATACTCTTATTTCAAGTTCAAAATATCAATTATTCGAAGAGGTTGAAAACTCCCCCTTTGAAGACATAATTGAAAAATATGCAATGACATTCAAGTATTAAATTACTATCATTTTGTTATATATTCATTTAATTTTTCTCTATTATTTCATATGATTATAATTAATTTATTTGTAAACAGGTTATACTGCTACAGAAAACATATTACTTTTTTGAAGCAAAAATTATAGAGATTAAAAATGCACCTGAACCACGGTACAGTACATGTACGCAATGCAAGAGAAACTTGAAGTACGAAAAATGGACTCAGTTGTACTAATTGCAAAACAAGAGACACAAAATGATTTCAAAGGTATTATTATATTTTTAAGCATTCTATTTGTTTTTTAAATTGTTCTACAAAATGAGAAATATGTGATACTTTATCATTATGTAAGAATGAAGTATATATACTCATTTATGCAGATTTATAATGTAATTTCGAGTCAAAGTTATAACAAATGATGCATATATAACAATATTCAATGATTCTCAAACATTAATAAATTGTTCATTGGCTGAGCTAATATAGTTAAAAAGTCTAAGTAATATTTTTTTCTCACTTATAAAATTTATGAATAAAACAATTCATTTGAAATGAATCAATAGTACTAAAATAATTTTGTATGTTATTTTTTTAGGACGATGAGATGAATGAATTTTACAACAAAGTGACGAACTGCAAAGGAAAATTATTTTCTTTGATGGTGAAGATAGGCAATAGTAAAAATGATATAATAAAAAATAGTTTTCTGGTGACAGCTATCAAAGAAGTTTCACTTGAGAATTATTTTTTTGAAAAAGAACTCAGAAATACAAAAAGGATAAGAGAATTTTCAAAAGAATATCAAAAAATAGTTTAAGAATAGTTAGAATTATATTTTTTGATTTCTTATAGTTTATACTTGATTCTTTCCATGTGAATAATAAAAAAATTATTTGTTTATTTGTTTTAATAAAATTTATCTTATAGTTTTATACTTTTCAACAAGCTTCTGAGTTTCCATTACCATGGTTTTATAATGGAAATAATTTTAGGTGATTTAATCAATGACCTTAAAGAATCGTTTAAAAAGATTATGGAACATTAGAATGTTCTCATAGAATTCAATATGTTAATCATTAAATATATACCTAAAACAAATTAATAAAAAATAAATTAATTATAACAAATACAAAAAGAGATATTATTTCCTTCACTATTTGAATATTTGACATCCATAAAAAAGCAGAACATATTTGCCATGGAGCGTGTTTTTTCCATGAATATTAGCAAGTAGTTTATATTTCAACCAATAATTGACCCAAAGTAGGTTGTATCGTTATGCACAAGAGTAAAATCACGTGTTAACAAATCACATGCAACCCACATACACCTTTACTAGTTAAAATAAGTATATGAAGCAATAGTCAAATTTCAAAGTATATAGCGAAACTAGAGAGATAAATCATATGATAAACTTCTATTTGGACAAACCCACTTGTTATTCACCCAATATTGCTTATGAACCCTCAACTAACTCATTGGGTAAGCGATCTCATCCCCTGTATTCGGACAAATGCTGTTTAATTTCCTATTGTTGAGTTAATTAATTGAGTCTATCTTTTTGCATAAATGGGGCAACTGTGGTAAAGGTTAGACACTCGCTTTGCCTTTCTCAAGTTTAAAACACTTTGATCATCTTATTGAAATGGATAAGTAGGTCTGCTTTTTTACTGTGATTAGGGCTTTTCTAGCATTAAACTGGGTCTATGCTCATTGTTGACTTATGAGTTCTACAAGATCAAAATTATAAGCACTCCATTTCTTATGATACATTGATATATGAAGTGGAGCACCTCATGTATTTTAAAGCTCAATGTCATCTATGTGAGTTGCACGATGCCAAGTTCACGGAATAAGTTCAGTGAATTTAGTTATAGATACAATTCTTAGACTTAGCGGAAGTTAATATGCCTCTTATTCAATTTTTATAATTAATTAATTACCCACAATAATTAATAATTACGCATTTAAATCAATCACAAAATAAATATGGGATGAGATCAGAACCCCAAAAAGGAAAGATCCACTATTTCAAAGTAAAGCACTATAGACTTTACTTCAGTCTCACACTCACTCCACTCTATTAAGAAATAGTTGTTGCTGATTCCTCAATTCTCGCAGAAAGGTTGTTTAAGGAACAAGAACACTCCGCAATATTATGTTCCCTTCGTAGTTATCCATTCTCCTTCTTCTTCAAATAAGAAATTTAGAAGAAATTAACTTCTGACTGTATAGTCTGATAATATCTTTGAAAACTTCGTCATTCAGATAAAGAAGAATATCACAACATAAACACTTGTGTGTGTGCTTTCAAAAATATAATTAGAAAAATTATAAAAAAATTTCTCTCATAAGTCTCTCTCTTAACTTCAATCTCTATAAAAATATTCAATTTCAATTCCACAAAAGTTCTTTTTCTATAGAGATTCTTGCACTATTTAGCTAAGTAAGATCGGTCCAAATTTTTGAGAACCAGTAGGACTTTGCAGACTTGCAAAATATCAAAACTCCCGAGACAAGTTGGACCTGTCCTAAAAATTAGAGACCAATCTAGAAAAAGTCATATTTTAAGTTTAAAGCATATTTTCTAAGTTCCAAGACCTCCCAAATTTCAAACATAATATAATTACTCACATGCATGTACTAAATAATACTTTAAATCATATTCGTGGTATCAAGACACTTTCTGCTCATCTTTAAAAATTAAAACACAATATCGAACAAAAATTATAACTCGATCAACGAGTATTACATAAAAATTTGCTAACATACAATTATACATCTCATAATCTATATACACACGTGCATGCATGATAGATACTGGGCCCAAAAACCTTCATGACAGCTCCTCAGTTCTGTTTAGGTTGGGTTGTTTGGTGCTCGATAGCCTATAGTTCAATCCTTTTCTAATCCCTATAAGAATTTTCCTTCCAAATCTTGACAAATATGTTTAATCAGAAAATCGCTAGAAAAGGAAAATACACACAAAGGACACTCAATTGTGTGCAGAGCACGATGGACACTTCGGTAGATGGGAGAGAGAAAAAAATACAGAGAGGAAAAATGCGAGAGAGATAAAATTTTAGAGAGAGAATCAAGTAGAGAGATAAACAGAAAAAAATCTAAAGCAAGAAACAATTTTAGAAAGAGAGAATCTCGTTGAGAGAAAGACTAAGGGCACGTGGGTTGGAAAACTAAAAAGGCGAATTTTTGTCACTCAAAAAGAGTAGTTTTGGATTTTAAAAAGTCTGACATCATGCACGGCAATTTTATGGAATAGGGAATAATTTGCTCTAAATTTTGAAATTAAAAAAATTTATATGCACATGCCAAATAGTAGAGGTGTTTCTTGCACATTTTTTATATATTTGGAGAGTTTTTTGCACTTTATATATAATAGCATTAGAAAATATATTTATAACATATTATATATTATATAATATCAGATCGCGCACTATTATTGTACCAGATCAATTATAATCTATATTTTCTTTATTTAGTTAACAAATTATTAGATTCGGATCACTAATAGATTATCAAATCAGATGTTCTAATTTATATCCGAATTATTGAATAAAATTTAGATCAAAATACGATCCAGGTCTAATTTTATCCAAGATTTTATAATTTGACAAAGGAAGCTGATATTGGCACTCCACCAATATCCTCTGACACTCCACTCCTATATTTTTGTAAAGTAAAATTATAAAAATGGTCATATGTTATATCATTTTAGATTCTTATATTTTTAGTACCCTAATTGCCCTTCTAATTCAAGACTCAAATTTTATTTTATTTTATTTTTCTTAAAAAAAAGTTTTTTCAACTTTTTTACTTTAGGTTTACAATATAACAATCCATTTACTATCACCCAAATACTATAGTTTAGACATTTTTCAATTGAAACTTGTTGTTCGTGTCCCTATCCTATATAACTCAAAGAATCCAAAATTTGAAATATACTATTTTTACTCACCAAACGTGTAATTTATTTTTCATGTGTCTTATTTATAAAATAACATAAATTAAAATTTTGAAACATACCATCAATTTGTGAACAAACAAAATAGAAAGGAAGGAGAAGAAAATAAAAGGCAAATGAAGAAAAATATCATATTAATTTTTTTATTTTTATTTTTTGAAATTTTGATGCAAAGGCTCCTTAGTTAAATTAAGACAACTACAATTGAAAAAATATTTCATAGAGTCATGTTTTTCTCTTTTCATCTTTTAATTTCTAAAAGTTCTCTATTAAAATAAAAAAGATTTCTTTAGTTTTCTTAAAGAACTATATATCAGAATTTTTATTCAAGTGAAATTAAACTTTCTTTTGATTTTAAATATAATTAATTTTTTTTCAAATAGGTTTTATTCATTGATATAATGTTTGTTTCCAACTCAAATACATTTTTAATATTTCTCTAGGTAATCTATTATTAACAACTTCTTCCCAACTTATCTAATCATGTAACTTTTATTATCCGAATCACATACATTTGATTGATACTCTCTAAATCATAATATTGAATCCTAAACTTTTTTAATTCTAAATTAAATATTGATAAATTGATTCAACATGAAAAAGTAATATTTTTAAAATCAACTAAGAAGTATTTTCACACAAAAAAATAATGTGAGAGAGAAGTTGCAATTTGGAGTTAAGAATTCTAACATTATCAAATAAGGGCAATTAGAGAATTAAAAATATAAAAATCAAATATTGTATAGTAAAGGGACACATTTGTAATTGTATTTTACAAAAAGGTGAAAGTGGAGTGCCAGAGAATATTGGTGGAGTGCCAATATCAGCTCCCTTTGACAAATATTTTCTATTGAATTTCTTTATAGCCAATAGTTTTCTAATTTCTTAATTCCTGTTGTCCAATGCAGAATTTAATGTATCAATTTACAATGGGATTAATCAAAGATTTTTCATTGATCTCATTCCGCTCTCATATAAAAGGTGCTAAATTATTCGAACTTGTTCTATTAAAAATGAGTTATGATCTAAAAAACATGGATACATATACAATACAATACATATACAATAATATAAAAAATCTTTAAAAAAAAACATAATATGGATACGGTAAGATACAACAATATAAAATAATAAATTAAATTTTTATATATACACAAAGATTATTTTATGTTATACATATTGTTATTAATATTTATTTATAAAATATTGTGATTAACGAACAAAATAAGAATTAAGAGTCATATTGCATAATTTGCATAAATAAATTTTGTACTAAATCGTGATATATATCTCAATACTTCTTTTTTTAAAAAAAAAATTGAACTTTTCTTAATAATTATACAATGAAATTATTTTTGGAGAAACTACATCTCAATATTCAATTTCAAAACTTGTTAAAAGCGTGTCAAGAGAAGTATCTAAGAAACATCGGATACATAGTCCAACTATCTGTTGGACATGTATGTGTGAGTATCCACGATACGGATACATCACTCTTGTAAAAACATCCGTGCTTCCTACTCTGTGATATACTGAATGCTCTTGAGAGTGTAAGGTATTGCCGTCTTTAGAGTTTTTTTTTTTTATATTAAAAATGGAATGATGAAAATGGGCGTGAACTGAAGTAGAGCTGAGAGTATTCTGTGTGCAGTGTCAAATGGCGAGAGGATGCATTTGGATTCGACATCTGATTGTTAGGGGTGACCACATGGTCCACATATGAGATCAAATTAGACATTAATCATAATTTGATCCGCAAACTATTAATTGATATCTAATCTATGGTAAGAGTTAATCCAAATCGATTTGTGAAACATCGGATTGGACTTGTAGTAATAGTTCAGTGTTATTACTTTTTAATAATAGTCCAATATATATTTATAACATGACCCAATCTATAATTTAGAATCATGATTTAATATAACCAATTTCAAATTCTTAGCCAAACTAACCGCCAACATAAACAATAAAATGATCATTAACCAGTAAAACAGTAACATTAGTTATTATAATGTCAAACTAGTGAAAAAAATAATAATATTTAAATATAATATATTTTAATGAATCGGATCAAATTCACAAATAGAATCAAATTTCTAGCAACCTAATCTATAATCCGATTCATGAAATACGAAATCTTTTCTTATAAATTCACCATCAAATTTTATCTGTACAGATGGAACTGGACGGGATTGATGAATTAATTGAAATGCACAGCCTTGATTGTGATATTATAATATTGATGGGTCAGACCGTGACATTAGCAATTAATGCTTGGACGGTTTTCTTATACAGTTGGACGTTTTAGAAAAGTTAGAAAATCTTATCAGTTCTCTAACCTGATTTTGTAAATCTAAATAAACTCTCTACTGATTTTGTAAATCTACGTAATCTTAGGGACAATAATGATATCTTATAAAGGTGGCTTTCCAGTTTCCACATTTTGTTACTTAAAAAAATAATTAGCCCTACACGTCTTCTTTTTTTTTTTTCGATTCCTTCCGGGTGGGGCAAATATCTTAATCAAGATTTGCATATCAAGCTTGCTGCTCTATATATATATATATATAATCTACACATAAAACAAAAAATATCATACTGCTTCTTTTATTTTTAAATGAAAAAAAAAAAAAAAAGTCCTTAATAAGCATTCTCACACTCAACAATTATCTAAAAAATATTCAGGATAATTGTGTTATTTTGATACAAAGAAAAAAGAAAAAAAGGTCAAATTGAATATCAGAAAATTATTATTTCAATTTTATTATATTTTATAAAATATATACTAAGAGAAATTAAATAGGAATCATAGTTTGAGAGTAGGGATGTTAATGGGCTGGTTCGGAACAAGACATTCCTTTTCCAAACCTGTTCACAAATAAATAAAAATTCCGAACCCATCCCACCCCTCTTCACATTGAAGTAGGGGTGGGTTCGAGAGCCCCAATATACATACTTTTGAAAAAAAAAATTTCAAATTTAAAAAAAAATAAGATAGATTTTGTAAAAACAAAAAAGTAGTATAGTTGAGTATATAACCATCGTTATAACAAACGTGTTAAAATTTAAAATTATTATAAGAAATAAAGAAAAAAAATTTATAGCTAATAAAACAGTATTTATATATATTTTTATTTTACTTCAGAAGATAGATATCTATGTTTAGAACTTGACATGGTTGGAACACTAGAGGTCTAAAAGGTGTACGCTGATCCCCGATCATCCATATATAATTGTTCAAACTCATCTAAGTCCTCAAAGTCTTCGTGTGGAAATCTATGACTCGTGATTCGATGGTGAACGTGTGATAGAGGCTGTCTAAAATGTGATATGCGGCTCTAACTAAAATAGGTTTGTCTCCTGTAATGGTCTCAGAATGGTCTTAGAATAACAAAAATGTCGCAATAGTGATATGCAACTCATCATAATAACAACTGTGTGCGTTTCTAGTGTTCAACATAAACCCTGGAGAGACAAATGTATCACTCCTGTTCTAACTCAAGTCATGGGTGGTCATAGTGGTCTCAAAGGAACAGTCGAAACATGAGTATAGTTAAGGACAAAATGTCAATATATGACTCAAATTTATTCAAGTAACCCAAAATTATAAATTAACACAATGCACAGTTAAGAAATTGAATGCAATGAAAGTGATTATGCCAAATGCATGCATTGGTTACAAGTGTTTAGGTGCTAATTCAAGAGGAAATAGTGAGAGCAAAAACAAAAGTGATTTTTGTTTTCATAAGTAAAAATGAAAGTGGATACAGTGATAGAAAGACAAAATATAATAAACAACCAAAAAAAAAAATAAAGGCGGATTTAATGGAGGATTTCAAGCAAATAAAAGTATGAATTTCAAATCTCAAATGAAGTACATGTACCCCAACGTATATAACTGAACAAAGAAGGTTCCAAAAATTGCTCCAAAAGCTTAAGTAGGTCAATCACATTTTGAAATAAATTTCTAAATTTTTTTTTCCTATTACTAAACACTGTTGAACTGGCTGAAGAAGTTCTTGAAAGATTCTACTTTGTTCTGGTTCTCAAACTGGGCTGTTTGGAGTGAACTTGAGCTGGGCCCAGAAAAAGAATCAGTCTAGATCCAAAGCTACCCTGCTATTTTTTTTAGCTTATCGCCTTGTGGGTCGGGTTAATTTTGGGAATATAAAACAAACCCAACTGATTGCCTTTACAAATCGATCGATGGCTAAGAAGACGCAGGATTTCTCGGCTAGAGTGGCGACGCGATGCAAGGCTTGAACGACGCGATGATGGCAGCGAAAATCAGTCACAATACAAACGACGACGACAACGATGAACTCCGGCGATGACAAGGCGACCTGATGGTGATGACTGACGACCAACGTCGAGAGTTGACGGTGACTGACAACTCGATAGTTGATTTTCAGTGGCGGCACGATTAATCTGAAGGATTACAGGTTTGGTAAAGCTTTGATCTTTGGTTATTGGGTATGGACACGATGACTTCGAAAAGTCCGAATCCTGATTGGGTTTGGTTTTTCAACGATTGGTTCCGGCAAAGGTGATGATCTTGCGAAGGCTGGTAGTTACGGCGAATATATTTGAACTGTGTGATTTTGAGACAACACAGTGAGATGAGAGTGTGAGACACTAAGGTATGAAGGTTACCAATGCAGTAGTGGTGTGGCTTACGGTGGTGGGGTTTGTGATTGGGTTTCGTGGATGAACAATGGGGTTAAAGGTAATTGTGTAAAGTACAACAAGGCTGTGTTTGGGTATACAATTGTTTCTATGTAGCTATGCTCGACTGTGGGGGTTGTCCAATGATGATCGGTTTGGGTGAATCATAGCTCTTCCTGCGTTGCTTTTACTTTCGGAAGGATAAGAAAATTAGTCTTTATTTCTTTCTCGAATTTCCTTTCTATTCTTTTCTTCTCCTTCCAATTCTCTCCGACCAATTATGCTTACATTGTTGTTCAATATGTTTTACATGAATGAAGTTGAATCTAAACTAGCAAGGTCCATGGAAATGAAAAAGGATAATAGCAAAGCTTTAATTTGGATGAATGATAAGAATCATAAACTTAGCCAGTCGAAACACAGATGTGTCGAATACTTTTTTATTGTGAATTAGGTCAGCATATATTAAAACCCAGAGCAGTCCATGATTGGGGCTTGGATTAAGAGTTCATTCACATTGCTAGCCTATTTAGTATTTATGGTTTTAGACCACCTCATGTGAAAATTCTCCTACCCAAATTGAAGCAACACAATAGTCTTGGACACTGTGACTGTGACCTAACTAAACAAGCACAATTCATGGTGGAGTTCAAATGTATATATTTAATTTTTGTCATTATTTTTTTTGCACGAAATATCATTACTTGGCCTTCAATAATTTTAACACTTGATTCACACTGTTAATCGTGTCAGTTTGAGCCTTAGAGCAGCCACATTATTAAATATCAAATGTTAATTTTGTATCGAATCTTCTTCCATAGACCTTGCTATAGTGGGGTCCAGTCCCAATATATATATATATATATTTTTTTTTTTGACATGAAATGATGCTTACTTGTCTGATCTTTTATCAATTTGTTAAGCAATATCTTTTTTTTTGGCATGTCAACTCCCTTAGATGGTAATGCATGTTGGTGTCGTAGCATCCCTAGTTAACTTCCAACTTTCCTCTAATAAAAGTGAACGACTTGTTGTCTGTACTAAACTTGATGGCAGCCCAATTCTTTAATGTGGTCTTTTAACTAAAAAAAAAAATTTGTGGGACAAGCTACGCGGAAACTTAGCCGACTTTAATAAGCAACACCATTAGGCTTTAACCCATGTTGCTAATTCTAGTACAATTGGCCCACCTTAATGTATGCTCATAGACTTCAGGCTCCGTTTTTTATAGATAAAAGAAAAAAAGAAGAAGATAATATTAGCAATGAGAGAAAAAAAAGAATAAGAAAGGATACCAATAAACTCCATTCATGTTTGGATAAATAGGAGAAAAAAAAATGATAGTATTCTTATTTAGATAAAATAGGAGAGAGAAAAGATAACGATCAAATTACTATCATTTTCTTTTATATTTATGGTTTTCTCTTTTAAGTTATTGAGCATAGTTTTGGAATTATTACTTAAACATAACCCTTTCCCTCCCAATCTTTTCTTTCCCTCCTTATCTTTTATTTCCTTTTAACGAAGACTATCTAAACACAACAAGGCCAATTCTCTCCTTATTCTTCTAAATCCTTCAATCCGAACGGAGCCTTAGGCTTTGTCAAGGGAATGCCCATGTCCAGCATATACAAGATGACATAAATGTTTATATAAATATATTCTAGTATCTTATACAATGTAATTGCACCTGAAGATTGTTGTAGCGATTGAAGGTTTTGTGGCAGACTTGGCAAGAAAAATGTGTGAAGCTGACGAGGATTTGTGCAGGAGTTGGAATCTAGAATTGGGTAGTTGATAGATTTACATTATCTGTCATCACACTTGGATTGATGGAGTGATCAACGTTGGTGCAATTAGGAAGGCCAATGTGTAAGGCAACAGTGACATCTTCCTTATCTTCATGGCAAGCTTTAGGGTTTTCCTCCGGTGGTGGCGGTGGTGGTGGTGTTTCGGGTGAGCAAAGCAAGCTTAGCAAGGGAAGGGGTTCAAGAGAAGTTTGGGTTTTATTTGGGAAGAGATCTAATGGCTTGGTAACATGATGATCAGTATGAACACCTAAAGAAGATGACAAATGACTAAATGGGATAATATCTGAGGGTTTCATGCTGTGAGTGCAAACAAACACATAGTGTACAAAGTGTGTTGTTTGTGGGATTCAATAGGTTGTTATATATAGTGAGATTGTAGCCTTGGTTGAATGGTTATATGATGACAATTTGGATTTGAAGTTTATGGTAAAAAGGTAAAATGGGAGATATTAATATTATATACATATATGTGAGCATATATATATATATATATATATAGGGAGGGTGGCCGGAGAGAATATGTCGGTTGAATGATAACTACCTTTGTTGAGAGGTTCATTAATCTCTTTTGTTCGTTTTCTTTATCTGTTTTTGGTATTGAAAGCAAATAGCTGTCGGGTGCAATTAAACTCAATAAGAGCACCCTCCTCAAAACGTTTCCTTTTTAATTTTGATGGTTGGTCGCACCACAACAGCTGATTCTTTCTTCCTCTGTTCATATCTGCACATGGTTATATTTTTTTTATTTTTTTGGGTAACATACTTGCACAAGTTGTCACTTCATGATATTTTTTTGAGAAAAGTACATTAAACCCCGTTAAACTTTGACACTTAACTCCTTAATTTATCACGATTGTTGCAGAAAATCCCAAATCGTTAGCTAGCCGTTTGGATAATTATGTTAGTGTAAGGCTCGTGAGGCATGTGTCATTGCAAAAAAGTTATAATTCCCAGTATACCCTTATAACCGTTTCAGACCTATATACACCATTACATACATATATGACTGGTTATATATATCATGTACAAAACCCCCAAATCCTCTAGGTTCTCTACTATTTAATCTTCTTGGCTCTTGATTGTCATAAATTTTCTCTGGTCTGTATTTCTCTCTCTCTTCATCTGTTTGGTCATTTAGCAAGAAAATGGCGTCATCATTTAGGGCTTCATTAATAAATAGCAACAGGATATGTTTTTGTGGGCGAAAGGCTATGATATACATATCTGAGTCTGAGAAAAACCCTGGTAGGATGTTTTTCAAATGTCGATATGGAAAATGCACATATTGGAAATGGGGGAAAGATGTTCGATACCCAAAGTGTTGCACATCAACAGCCACCAACACCACAACCAGAACAGCCACCAACACCACCACGAGAGCTACCACCAACACCTACATTTGCTACCATGGTGGAACTATGTCTTGCAATGGTGAAGGCTCTCTTCGTTGGAAGTCTGTTGTTGTTTCGGGTCTCTTTTTTTATGTTTATTTGTGTCTTATTGTATAAGTGATGGGAATATATGGGGGTATGATATTTCTTTTGTAAGTTTAGTTGTGTAAATGGGCTTGTCTATGTTTTTGTGTGAATTTGGGTTCTCTGTTATATACTTGTATGCTAATGAAAAAGGTTGTTCGAATTTTTAACCTAATGGTTTGCACACAATGATTGAGAGAGAGATAGTATAGCAATAAAGTATAAAGAAACATTTCCTGATACCAAATAAAATAGGAACAAGTTAATAACAAATCTCAGAGCTACCATTAAAAAGACAAACATTGAAAAGGTTGTTAATAGCAGACACACAAACATTGAAAATGCATTAAAAAGTTATTATAACTGTGTTAATAGAGTTGTGTCATAAACCACAAAGGGACTTATTTACAAACGAATGGAGCAAAAAAAATAAAATTGTAAAGTGCATATGTTCAGGTCTTCAACTATAACTGCATCCAGTTGCCCCTTTTGCACACTTTCAACAAAAGAAACTTCATTCCTTGTTCACCAACAAGCATACTCATCACTAAATACTGATCTAAAAGACAATATTGTGTTATGTTGTTGTACACACAAATTTTGTGTTCGAAAATCTAGGAACGAAAATGAGTAACAAATAATCAATTTTATTAATTTCAAAAAAATGGGTACAATTCTCTGTGGTCGATTCTTTTACAACAAAGAATCTTCCTCTGATTCAATCTCCTTGATGTTCAGTACAAGGGCTTCGAAAACTTGTTCTTGAATCGATTGTGATGAGCTTTCTTCAAAATTTCAGGATTGAGGAAGGCTTGATTGGTTTCTGATCAAGGGCCGATAGAGCTTGATCTCGAATGGTGGATTGAAGGTCTTTGAAGAAGAACGACACTTGTCTAGCGTGCTTGATGTTCTTCGTCTTTAGAACTTCAAGGGTTGAAAGTCTTTGAAGTAGAAAAGCACTTTTGTAGCGTGCTTGATGTTCTTCGTCTTAAGAACTTCTAGTGTTGGTTGAGGCAAAGGTTCAGCAAAGCTTTTGTATTTTCTTGAACTCTTTCTGTTTGTCTCTGTGTGTGGGTGGCCTTGTATTTATAGGCCAAATGGTGGGGGTTTAATTTGGTAACTCCCTATTAATTGTGCCAACTTTCATGAATAAAGAGATTTTGTCTCCTTTTATATAGAAATAAATTCAAATTTAAATTTGAATTGTCACACATTTGTTTGAAGGCCTGAACCTTCAGGATTTTGACACGTGTTCGTCAATGGGACCTGCAATCATGAAATTTAATTGATCGAGAATGTTTTACTTATTGACCGATCAGACGGTGATTAGACCATCACAAAATTTATATGTCTACAAATTGCCCCCACTTCAAGGCTTGCATTGCATGCATGCTTGTCATGCATGGAGGGCAAGGCTTGAAGTATTTTCTTTCATTGTATCTTTAAACTGGTATGCCTACGATCAATTTCACGTAAGAGCATGTTGATTGAACCTCCTTGTACATACAAGTTAATTTATTTATTTATTATTATTATTATAATTTTTATTCTTTTTAAGCACATGGACAGAATAGTTAGAGTCGTGCACCCATGAGCAACGAGAGGTATGTGGAATCAGTCAAGATGGGCAAAACTGGATCACTATTCATAGGTTCTTTTTTGCCACCTTCTAAAATAAATCATTGTTTGCAAGGCTTTACCAAGATCAAGCATTTATACAATCTCACGTGTGATTCGAAAGCTTGGAATCAAGGACCCATGGCAATCATGGTCTTAACAGGTGGTAGGTAAGTATGTTTCTCCTTTTATGATAGATTACAAATATACATGCATGTATATGTTATTCAACAAAGGAAACCCAAATCACATAGTTTATTTATTTATTTTTTTTTTGACTTGCTGTTCACGCCAAAGAGATTTTCTCATATTGCAACTCACTTCCCTTGGCTGATTTTTGCTTGATAACCATGCAAAGTTTCCATTGTCTTCACACCTTACATATATATATATATTAACCATGTACGGTGGTTTACTTCCATCTCACTAATTTGGACCAAATTTAAATTCTGAGATTGTCCCTTTTAACTCATAGGTATATGAGAAAACAAAAAGTCAAAATCCCATATGGAAAGAGATAAAATAGGGTCCAAAAATATTTGGTAAGAATTATCACGGGAAACATGTGACACAAGAAGGCATATTTTAGACCCATTTCAAATCTTCGCAATGGGAAAGAATCGCACCTTCTTGAAACAATTCGATCAACCGATTCTCTCCCTCTTTCTTTTTTTCTTTTTTTTTTTTGTCTTGGCAAACAAATCAGCCAGCCCCCTTTATAAGCCAAGGCGAAGAAAACGTTCTTTCATGAGCCGTTATCTACTATTGGCGAGAGAAGATAGATCGCACAGATCAAGCCCATGCTGTGAAAGACCTCCACCATGCAAACACTGTTTCATTTAGCAAGGTATGTCCATCATTCCCCTTTCTTTCTTTTTTTTTTTAACATGCAACCATTCATTTTTGATCCTCTCTCTCTCTCTCTATATATATATATACACTTTAGGGATTACAGAACACTGGAGTTACTTCTACTCAAGCATTGGCTTTGGCCTTTGAAATCTGGTACACTTCTACTTATTTATTCTTCTGTTAGAACTTCATATATATGTTGGATCTTCATATATATGCACTTGCATGGAAATACATCATTCTCTTACACGAGTTTTCGTGGCCTCACTTTACTATTAAAGAACCAAATAGTTTAGTTTGGCCAGTTTTTTTTTTTTTTTTAGTGGTAATGTACATGTTCACAAAACAAACCACTTCCACTTTTAGTTTTTTTTTTTTGGCGATATGCATGTTTGCAAAACAAACCTCTTACGTATACATACATCCTAAGTACTAGCAGGATCTTAAGGAGATATACATCCCCCTTTTTTTTTTTGGTACGCATGGAACATGTATTCTAACATGTCTCTTGCACCACCAAAGCAGGAAAACAATTTTTTTTTTGCATGTGATGACTTGACTTCATACCTACACTAACCGGTTGTGTACTAACACGTTCCTTGTAACGCCGATAGGTATCCAAGAAGACACCACAGTTTCACAGAGAGAAAACAAATCCTAATTTATTATTATTATTATTATTATTTCAGATGCATGCTTACCCTTCCTGCAGATCCAATAACCGAGAGTGCAATTTTCGGTATTGACACATTGAAACAATGAGTTTTTTTTCATCTAATTTTACTCTCACTACTTGTACATCTGCATGCATTATTTCGTTCAACTATAAGGGTCATTAGTTCCATCACTAAAGTCATTTCCCTTTTCTAAGTAGGAAAGAGCAACCATTTCACCATTTTCTACATGTCACCCTTCAAAACTTTGATATACACATCCTTATTTCAAACTTGCTGCATGACTTGACCAAAACATCTAATCTTGAAGGAAGAACTTTTTGTTACTTTGTTTAGAGAATCACCAAAATATGCCCAGTCAGATTTTTTTTTTGAACCATGCCTTGACTTTAGTGGCTTGAAGATCACTTTCATGCTTAGTAAATCTTCATCATGTGGATACTGCTATTGTTGGATTGGCTTTGTGACATTGTTTGTATTCAATTAATCTTAGGTTTCTTTAATTCCAACCTTGACAAACAAAGCTCCTTTTGAATGCGCCTACACTTCCAATACGTAAGTACAATACTGAAGCGCTATCTTTTCTTTATGACTCAATCTAATAGACCTGTTATCTTTATAATTCTCACTTCATGCGATGCAATTTGTTTCACCAAGCTCGCCCAGTGTTCCCGGTCACTTGCAAAAGCTTTACTGCAATCTAACACAGTTTTTTGTATATGACTTGGTCTGGTACTACGGGTCACCTGCGGAGGATCGATTGCAATTGACACGATTTTTTGTGCATTGACATTGTCATGTACTACGGGTCACTCGCGAAGCCTCGACTGCAATCTGACATGATTTTCTGTAATTAGATTTTGTCATATACTACGGGTCACTAGCGGAGTCTCGACTGTAATTGACACAGTTTTTTATGAATTGACATTGTGATGTACTACGGGTCACCTCCGGAGGCTCGATTGCAATTGACACAATTTTCTGTGCATTGACATTGTCATGTACTACGGTCACCGCGGAGCCTCGATTGTAATCTGATCAATTTTTCTACACTAGGTCTGTTTGGTGTTGAGGCTGTATTATAGACTCATGCATTTGAACATCATAATCAAATTGACGTATGATTATTTGTAAACTCAACATTTCATTTCCTTTGGTAGAGATCGCATTGCACTATGGATTACTTCTAACATTTCAAAGAAGGGACTGTGACTATCACCGAAAAAGAAGTGACCTAATTGAGAAAAGGACAACTTTTGACATCCACAAACCTCTTATAGGGCCGTATACTTTAGAGGTTCCCCGCCCAGATAATTCTCTCCATCCAACTTGGTAGTCAAGTGAATTTCCTTACGAGCTTTCAAACATGGGTCCAACGGAGGATCTAGAAATGACTTCAACTCCTCAGGCATTGACATTGCAGTCTTCTCATCATGATAGATCAGTGGATGTAGTAGACCAATTTCAACTACTAGGACACAAAATGCAGTCCCAAGAAGCGAAGTGGAACACGTCGTTCAAGTTTGTGGGAGATTTATCCTTTGTGAATGGTTAGTGGGAATGGTTAGAGGATATCTTGGGCTGCCATCAAAATTTCCTTAAGAAGATGAGGTTGTGTGATGCTATTTATGCCTCGCTTTTCTCATATGATCGTCATGGAAATGTTCTCAAAGCATTTTTGGAGTCTTGGTGCCCTTCGACTAACACACTCCATACTTATATTGGAAAATTATTTATTTCCCTTTGGGATTTTTACAAGATAGGTGGCCTTCCATTTGATAGAATGTTCTACGATGAAGTTGTTCGTAGTGCAGAGGAGTTTTCTAAAATTGGAGGTGATGGAAAGCCATTTCTTCCATCGAGCTGTCAATATTTGTTTCTAGCATTCCATCGCCTTTGTAAGAGGGACAAGGGAAAGCCTTTTGTGAGAATCCATGATTGGGTGACCTTTTGGTTTAAGGGTCCCACAAAATATAACAAACCTCTTAGAAAAAAGACAAGGAACAAGACTCAACGACCCAGAGAGACACACAACCCTATTGGAATCATTGGTCCTATCCAAAAAAGATCATCCCAAGGAGAAGGGGTTTTTGCTTATCTTGAAGTGGGAAAAGAAGCTCAAGAAAAGACATATTTGGCTACTTTCTTAGCTTGTTGGTTAAACTGATTCATCCTACCAGCTGTACCTGGTGGCATGATTCGTTCAGGGGTATTCTAAATTGTGAGTATGGTGGCACATGGGGATAAATTTTGCCTTTCTATCCCCGTTTTGGCAAGTATATACCAAGGTTTGAATGAGATCGCTTCATCTTTCGAGCATGGGAGCATCATTGTGGTATTCCTTATCCACTATGTCTATGAATGGTTAGGTGAATATTTTAAAATGCATTTTCATTCGGATATTCAACTCTCACCTTATATGGTTAAATATTCTGGGGAAGCATCAGCGAAAAACTTTGACAAGTCTGAGGCACAATCCTTGATTAAATCATGTGGGGGTGTGGTTATGCATCATTTAGCTATGAAAATTTAACAAAGAAAACTCCTAGTTGATGATGATAAGATTTCTATTCCAGATTTTTAGTATTTTGCTAGCCTTCGCTTTGGTTATTTGACCTTACTAAAAGGAGGCACCCATGTTATAGAACCTTACAATCCCCACAGATTCAGTAGACATTTTGGATTTCATCAAGACCTCCCTGGAAAATTGAAACATGATATATGGACCAGTAGTTTGGCTGATGTTTTGGATATCATTCACTCAGTATAAGACTCGATCGTCAATAGTAATTCGTGACTGTATAAATCTCAAATATTTTTTAGTTACCAAAGCCTATAACGCTTGGTGGTCTAAGGTACACAAAGATTCATACGTTGAGAAGTCAAAAACTTCAAGGCCCAATAAACGTCATGCATCTCCTAATGGCAAGCCAAACAAGTGTAAAAGAGGTATGATTGATGAGCACACGATAGATGAGTCTGTTAAGCAAATCTCAAATGCTGCCTCTGAATCTCGTACTGGTGAAACTGTTCCTCATAACTTACCGCGACGTCTTCGAACCATGGTGACTAGAATTGAAGGAATGAGAGGTGATGATGATCGCAATTGGAAACATGCAGTGGATGATGTAGATCACACTTCCTTAGCAGAGAACATCCTCCCTGATTTTGTGGACTACTTCGATGGGGTTCCTAGTGGTTTAATGCCATTTCAGATTGTAAACCAACAAGTTCCCCTTTTTATTTATTTATTATTATTTTTTTAGTTGCTCCTTTAACTTATGACATTATTTTTTGAAGGTTAATGATGATGAAATTATGGTAAATGAGGCTAATCTTGCTGGAAAGTATTTTGCTAGTAAGGAGTCTGTCCAAGGGCCTTCCTCTTTGGAGTTGGCAATCATAAAAGAGAGCACTCCATATTCTTTAGAAAATGTCACATATTCCCTTCACAATCTTGGAAAAGCATTGATAGACCTTCATCTTCACGATTCTTCTACCGGACATGGGATTCAAGATCAGGCAGATGAGAAGACAGTAGTAGAGAATGTGATACCCCAAGTGAATATTCAAGAATCACACCAAGCCACATTTTCTGAGGCACCTACCTATGATGTGATGAGTGTGATTTCTAGAATCAGACATCAATCGTCCTTAGCATTGGAAAACAACCTCAAAAGGATGCTGAAGAGGACGGAGTTTTCTAAAGCTCCATTACTTAGATCAAGAGTTAGAGAACTTTTTGATGAGATTTCCTGACTTCCCATAGACTGTTCTGAATTTCAGGAGAGGGTTAACTCATATTTATAGAGTGCAGAAGAATACAATGATGTTAAGTCGAGGTATACCCATGCCTTGACTGAAGAAGTAAACTCCCAACACTTAGATCACATTGACTCACACCTTAACGAGGCCCTTCTTCAAATAGCACAGATGTGGCACATGTTCAGAAACTCCAAGCAGATCTTCTCAACGATACAAAGGAGTTAGAGATTTTACTTATTCAAATTGAGAAGCATGAGGTTTTAATTTTGGAGGCTAATTCACGAATCTCTTAGAGGAAAGATGTCATTGTTAGCATCAAAAATAAAAAGAATGCAATTGAAGAGATTCCTATCATCCCTGATCGTGATCATGGTGTTGTAAGCACTTTAGAGAAGTTATTGAAGAAAGAGGAAGAGGAGATCCTAGAGTTACATTGGTTATCTTAATTTCTCTCTTTCATATATTGTTTTGTTATTAATGATGATTTTATGTTATGCATTCAACAAACTCTTGCAGAATTGTCATGTCTTCCATTTTAATAATAAAATAACCAATTTTTTTTTACAAGACAAAGAGTTTTATTTATTTAGCCGTTCACCTTTTATACTCTTGTGGGCCAGGAGTAATATTAACATAATTTTTTTTTGTGGATGACTGGACTTGGAACAAACTCCCAAGCTGCCTACGTACCCCTTAACAGGGATCAAGTCACTTGTGTAGTTCGAAAAAAGAAAATAAAACATTTTTTTGGGGGCCATACACAGTTTTAGCTCATGTAGGCCAGGAGCAATCATTCTATTATTTATGGGTAGCATCGCTTTAGAAATTTGGCATTAATGGGTCCAACTCTAACCCCATCTTCATCAACAATTTTGTAGGCGCGATTGGTGTAGACTTCTCGCACCACATATGGTCAATCCCATTTGGATGTAAATTTGTTACCCATACGATGGATGGTGATAATGGGCCTTCGCACAACAAGCACCAAGTCACCAACTTGAAAGGATCGAGGATGAAATTTTTTTTTGAAGGCACTTGAGAGTCGAGCTTAGTAACACTCCAACTGCTGTTGAGCCTCAAGTCTTCTTTCATCCAATGCCTCCAACTCTTGAAGACACAATTTGGCATTTTCTTTATTTTTTAGTCCTTGTATGGCAATCATCAAAGAAGAAATTTGTTACTCAAGTGGGAGAACTACTTCGACACCATAAACTAGAGAATACGGTGTTCCTTGGGTTGGAGTACGATATATTGTTTGATATGCCCAAAGAGCCACTCCCATTCTTTCATGCCAGTCCTTTTTAGATTTAGAGACTACCTTTTTTAGTAAATTACAAAGAGTTTTATTGAAAGCTTCTACTTATCCATTTGTTGGCGTATTGTACATTGAAGACTTATGTTGCTTGAAAGCAAATCTTTCACATAAATTGGTCACCAGACTATTTTTGAAGGCTAATCTATTGTCAGTTATGATGTGACGAGGAACACTATATCGAAAGATAATGTTTCCTTTTATGAAGTCCACCACTGTCTCTTTTTTCACTTCCTTGATTGAGATTGCTTCAGCCCACTTTGAAAAATAATCGGTTGCTGCAAGGATAAATAAATGACCTTTAGAAGATTTCAAGAAAGGTTTAACTACGTCTAGTCCCCATACATCAAATGGCCAGGACAAAATTGTAGGGTGCAACACCTTAGGTGGCTGGTGTATGAAATTGGCATAGAATTGACAGGCCTAACATCTTTTAGTGTAATTCATGCAATCTTTAACTATGGTTGGCCAACAGTATCCCATCCTCTTTACTCGAAAATGAAGCTTAAGACCTGATTGACGAGCCCCACAGACCTTTGAATGTGCTTCTTCCATTGCATGAGTTGCTTATTCTTCTTCCAGATAATAAGGGAAAAGACCTTCGCATGAACGTCAAAATAATGTATCTTTGTAAAAGATGAATCGAGGAGCTATTTGATGTATCTTAGTTCTGTGACGAGGGTCTTCAGGAAGCTTCCCATGTTCCAAGTAATTGATGATGGGTTGTCTCCAGTCTTCGGTCTCAACAATCAAAACAAATATTGCATTTATTTCTTCTAATTAGCCTTCGAGAAACTGTGGTAGTACCCATCGTTGACATACTGGAACGGTAATTGCCTCATCCTCCCCTAATGCCATTGTGGTTTCCAAGTTAGCTAATGCATCTGCCAAACGATTTTCTTCCATTGGAATATGTTCAAAAACAATGCTATCAAACCTACTAAGCATACTAAAAATATGGGATCAAGTTATCTTTCTTGCTTCGTAATCCTTGAGAAGTTGGCTGATCACTAACTTAGAATCTCCATAAATTCCAATGTCTGAAATTTTCATTTTATTTGCCATTTGAAGACTAATTATCAGAGCTTGATATTCGGCAATATTATTTGAACAATTTTTTAGAAATGAACATGCGTATGGAAAAATTTGCCTTTGTGGAGAGACAAATACCATGCCTGCCCCAACTCCTTTAGAACGTGCCGCACCATCAAAAAACATCACCTATAGGGGAAGGATATCAATAAGGAACACCTCCTCATCAGGAAAGTCCTCTAAAATTTTTCAATTGATTGGTATGGGATGGTTAGCTAAGAAATTAGTAAGGGCTTGTCCTTTGACTGCTTTTTACAGAATAGACAAGGATTTGAATTCATTGAACAAAATCAACAATCTTACAAGTCGCCCAGAAAGAATAGGTCTTGACATGACATATTTGAGAGGGTCTACTTTTGCAACCACATGGACTGTGTGAGCCAAAAAATAATGTCTCAATTTTTGGGAAATGAAAACTAATGCAAGAGAAGTCTTCTCAATCGAAGGGTACTTGAACTCTTTCATGGTTAGTCTCCTACTCAAATCGTATAGAGGTTTTTGCTTGTTCTCCTCATTGTTTTGTGCCAGAAGAGCCCTGAGCGATTCTTCTTGAGCAGTAATGTATAGTATAAGTGCTTTTCGAGGGATAAGAGCTCCCAACATCGGGTGGTTAAACAAGTATTTCTTGATGTTGTCCAAAGCATTTTGGCAAATTTGGTCCCATATGAACGGAGCATCTTTCTTCATAAGTCGGCTAAATAGTTGACATCGTCTAGCCAAATTTGAAATGAACCGACGAATGAAAGCAAGTTAGCTTTGAAGACTTCGCAATTCACGTAGATTTTTAGGTGGTGCCATTTTTTTGAATGGCATCAATCTTTGATGGGTCGACTTCAATGCCATGATGCTAAACAATATATCTAAGGAACTTTTCTGATGTGACACCAAATGCACATTTGAGTGGATTAATCTTTAGTTGGAATTTTCTTAATCATTCAAAAACTATGCAAAGATCTTCGAGACGAGTCATTCTTTCCTTGGTTTTAACAACCAAGTCATCAACATAGCATTCTAAGATTTTATGAAGCATGTCATCAAAAATCTTTTGCATGGCCCACTGGTAAGTAGCACCGGCATTCTTAAGTCCAAAAGGCATAACCTTGTAGTAATAAATCCCCTTTGGAGTACGGAACATAGTTAACTCTTCATCTTTTGGCGACATTCTTATCTGATTGTAGCTAGAGAAGCAATTCATGAACGAAAGAGCCTCATGTCCTGTTGTTACATCCACCATGAGTTCAGCCACAGGAATAGGGAAGTCATCTTTTGGGCATATAGAGTTTAGGTCACGGAAGTCCACACAAACTCGTATTTATCCATTTTTCTTTTTAACAAGGACAATACTTGAAATCAATGTTGGATATTTAATTTCTCGGATAAAGCCTGCATCAATTAGTTTGTTAATTTCTTCTTCAATCTTTGGGATAAGAACAGACTTGAAGAAACATTAAGATTGCTTGATTGGACGTGTGCCATGCTTAACCGCGAGGTTATGGACTACAATCTTTGGCTCAAGACCCGACATTTCTTTGTAAGTCCAGGCAAAGATGTCTCTATATTCAGATAATAATTCGACATATTCTTTTTCCTTTGAAGGGCTTAAAAGTGCACTGACGAAAATTGGTTTAGACTCTTCAGACGAACTCAAGTTTATTTCCTTAAGTTGATCAACTTTATATTGCCCCCCGTTTTCAAGTGTTGGAGGTGCTTCCCTGACTTCTTCATCTTGTGAATCAGAATCCAAATCTTCTTCCTCCACTATGATATGGTGTAAAATAGCATAAATCATTTCATTTATAACCTTTGTTTGGTCTTCTTGGTTAGAATGCCCCATGCATATGATAGTTCGTCTTTTGACTTTTAGTACTTCATCAATGTTAACTTCTAAATCCACTTTACGCTTCATTCATGATGGAATTAGGCTTCGAACATCATCATCCTTCTCTGATTTGAGCTCAATATTTTCTTAACTTACCTCATTACTTCTTTCCTCAGGTGTGGAGCTTGTGCCTTTAATCTGAGAAAATACAGAGTTTTGTGGCTGAGAATTTAGAACTTCTCTATTTTTAGTAGGGGTATCTAACCTACTGAATACTGAAGCCCAGGGAGAATGGTTGGTATGAGGAGATGATCTATTTGTTTGACCAGGCATATTCAACCTTTCAAATACCAAAGTATGGGGACTTGGGGCTCCGATCCGATCAAAGACTGAAGTCCATAAAGCAGGTACTTGGTCCTCATTCTCTTCAACTTCTTCAACACTAATATATTATGTAATTTCTTGCTTTTTCTTTCTTCTTATAGAGACTCAGATAGGCTCAGTTGGTGTGAATTAGGCCAGTTTTAGGCAAACTAATTTTATACCCTTGTTGACGCAACTTCTTTCGCGTTTCATTAAAGCCATGCACTTTCTCACCCGTGACTTCGAGATTGAGTTGCCCAAGTCTTGTTGGATTTTCAAAGTCATATCTTGAATTACCAAGAGCTTATATGCATATAGATCGAATCCTTCTTTAGTTCTTTGATGAGGGAGCGATTTTTGTTTCGTTAAGTCATGAGAGCCAATGACAAATCCCTTCAGTAGCAATTTGGTAATTCTAAACTTCTCTAACTTCATGACAGAAATTATAAAATCCTCATTAAGTACATGCATAACATTTTCTACTATAGCATGAGTGGGTTTCGCCTTTATTTCCTTTGTCTCGTCAAGCTCAAAAAATGGTGACTGTCCCTCTTTTCTCTGAGACTTTGGCACATACTAGAAAAATATGATTCCACCTCAGTGAATGGCTTATCATCTGCAAACACAACCTTCATGCCATTCTTGTAAAATTTGAAACATTGATCCAATGTGGAAGGGACTATGCCATTTCCATGGACCCAAGATCTCCCTAGCAACAAGTTGTAAGAGGTCTTTGCATCAGTGACATAGAATAGAGTTTCAGCATTTAACTCCCCGATGGTGAGGTGGACCCAAATCATTCTGATTGCTCTCTGCCTTCCTTTATTAAAGCTTTGAATAATTAGACGATTTTGAGCCAACTCATCAACCGTGATGCCAAGATTCTTCATAGTAGATTTTGGCATGATGTTCACTATAGATCCTCCATCAATGAGGATCCGAGTGGCTTTCTGTTCCCTAATATATCCAAAAATAAAGAGTGGTCGATTATGTGGCTTCAACCCTAGTTGAAGATCTTAATCAGTAAAAGTGATTGCTGCATAACAAGAGGCACAAGTCACAGTAGGGACTTGCTCATCATTACCTTCCAGGGCTTGAGATTCCTCTTCAGAATCTTCTTCTCCACTCTGCCAGTCAGTTTCAGCAATAGTTACTGTGTAAACAGTCTGAATTTGATCATCGCTAAAATATCCAGTTGGAAAGAAATCTCGTAAAGCAGCGAGTTTGCGAGAATTATTGTTTGAAAATTCATCTACTTGGTCATTTTCAATGATTGTCTGTCTCTTCTGAGCTATTTTTTTAGGGTGACAATGTTAATGTTTCTCTTTTCTTTGCCCCCTGTTGGAATGAGCAAGTTGCATCATAGTATATTATTTTCCTTGCTTCTTTCTCGTCACAAGAGTCCATCATTCTTCTTCTTGTCTAGATAGCTCTGTATGTGGCACTGGGATAATTATTAGATCTAATGAACCAAACTGGATAATCTTGGTACCGGTCAAGTTGAGAAATTCAGATGTAACGGTAGCGTGATTTAATTCGGCCGTTTCATCACCGTTCAAAAGAATCTTCCCTTGTTTTGCCAAAGTCATAACCTATTCTTTGAATATGAAGCACTTACGGTAATACTTGCAGTATTTTGGATCATGCACTTATCCCATCTCCTCCGGGCATTTACATTATGGGAGTTCAATTATTTTCTTTTTGAGCAAAAATTCTAATATACCAAGTACATTGGAGTCTGGGAATGGGTACTTCTTTTTCTCCAACTCCTTGAGTGTGGGATGAGGTTTTTCTTTCTCTTGAAATTTGCTTATCCTGCCCTCCTCTTTATTCTTTTCTTTAGCAATGATCTTCAATGGTACAGCCGTGACAGCCATAGTCTCTTTAGAGACCTTCTTCAATAGCTTATCGTCTTTCTTTCTTCCTTCTTATCCTTATGTTGCTCCAAGACAGAAGGGTTCTTTCCACCATGGGCGTTGATGCTAATTTCCATGTCATGTGCACGTGTAGCCAGCTCTTCAAAGGAATGAGGTTTGATACCTTGAAGGATATAGATGAGTCCCCAATGTATACCCTGCATGCACATCTCGACACCAAAAATTTATGAGAGTCGGTCCTTGCAGTCTAAACAGAGCGCACGCCACCTGTTAATATAATCTGTAACAGGTTCATCCTTCCATTGTTTAGTATTAGTGAGTTCTATCATGTTCACGGTACGATGAGTACTGTAAAAGTGATTTAAGAACTCTCACTCCATCTACTCCCAACTATCGATTGACTTAGCCTCCAAGTCAGTGTACCAATCGAATGCATTTCCTTTAAGGAATGGACAAACTGTTTTACCAAAAGATCACCCTCAATTCTGGCATTATTGCAAGTTTCGACAAAATAAGCGATGTGTTGTTTAGGGTTACCCTTTCTATCGAATTGTTGAAGCTTGGAGGTTGATACCCAGTTGGTATCCTCCGTCTTATGTAAGACTTTGAATACATGAGCGAGCTTTGAGAAATATCACATACTGTGACCTGATCTTGTTAGTGATCATGTCTTAAAGTTGTTGAACAGACAACGAAGTGATAGAGGGAGCAAAATTGGGATGATTTGCCCTTTGCTCGAACGCGCTTACATGGTGAGCCTTGTTTGTCATGGCCCTTGTGGTGTGAAACTGCGAGGGTGTGAGAGTTCTTGACTTGACTCCTTAGATTTCTAAGCTTCCAACCTATTCATGAGGGAAGCAATCTGCAAGTCTTTTTCTTCAACGGTTTTAGTGAGCTTTTCAATAGCACGAGTCATGGTCGCAAGTTGTTCCTCTAGTATGTTGTATTAGTCTCATAACTTGCATATTGGTTGATTGTGATTGCGTCTAGGAATCTAAGTACCTTGGAGAAATCAACTCTCTCGAAGATCCAGGGGAGGAACCTGAGCGCGATCCCGTACTCGAATTAGAATCTGACATATAACGAGATGAGCGTGGTGACATGTCTTTCAGAAAAGAGCCTTCAAAAATTGGAGAAACTTCTTCAAGAATTGTGGTGTTGAAGTTCATCATCGTCAAGGACTTGAGAGTGATAAATGGTTGATGAGTTTTTGCACTTGCAGGCTTGGTCGAGTTGATATCCTCTCAGCTTTGTTTCTGTACTAGAGAAGTAGTTGCTTTTGTTTTGCTGCGAGTTGTTGGTCTAGTAGAGGTGCTGCTACCACTTGATGGAACTATAACATTCTTAGTGTCCTTCTTAACAGGAGAGTTGTTGATTATTGCAACCGCAACATTCTTAACAACACTCTTTGAGCCTTGACCGAGTTGAACCTTCTTGGAGGCCATCAATGCAAGTGAAAAATATTATTGACAAATTGATTAAGGAGATAGAGATGAGAGGCAGAGAGGTCCCATTGGGCGTGGCAAAAATTTGTACACACAAATTTTGTGTCCGAAAATCTAGTAACAAAAATGAGTAACAAACAATCAATTTTATTAATTTCAAAAAAATGGGTATGATTCTCTGTGGTCGATTCTTTTACAACAAAGAATCTTCCTCTAACTCAATCTTCTTAATGTTTGGTACAAGGCCTTTGAAAGCTTGTTCTTGAACCGGTTATGACGAGCTTTCTTCAAAACTTCAGGATTGAGGAAGACTTGACTGGGTTTCTGATCGAGGGCCGATAGAGCTTGATCTCGAAGGGTGGATTGAAGGTCTTCCAAGAAGAATGGCACTTGTGTGGCATGCTTGATGTTCTTCGTCTTTAGAACTTTGAGGATTAAAAGTCTTTGAAGTAGAACGGCATTTTCATGGCGTGCTTGATGTTCTTCGTCTTCAGAACATCCTGTGTTGGTTGAGGCAGAGATTCGGCAAAGCTTTTGTGTTTTCTTGAACTCTTTGTGTCTGTCTCTATGTGTGGGTGGCCTTGTATTTATAGGCCAAAGTGATAAGTGTTCAATTCTATGCATTTGAACCATCTTTATTGCATATGTTAGTTCTGTTGCTACGTTTACCGAGATATATTTACGGTATTTTTGTATTTTTGATGTATTGCAGGTCTTGTAGTAAAAGGAGCAAAGTTTGAGGCTTTTTGCAGCTGAAGAGAAAAGTCAAAAATTGCAGCCAAGGCATCTCGATCAATCGAGATGTTGATCTCGATCAATCGAGATCTCGATTGATCGAAATCTCGATCAATCTCGATTGATCGAGATTCTACAGAAGCCACTTGCCCACTTGCTCTCCAACTTGCAACAAAATTCCCCTTTTTGTATGACTTAGGGGGATTGTCTGACTTGAACAAGACCCTTGGGGACCTTCTTGATATAATGGATATATATATATATATATGGTGGGCCCCAAGGTTGAAAAAGGGAGCCATAAAGCACAAAGAAGACACATTTCTCAAAAATCTCTCATACACACATCATATACAAAGAGGAGAGACATTCGAGAGAGGAGAAAGAGGAGCTGAACCAGACCAAGAAGCTTCATCTTCTCCATCAATGGAAGAGTGCAAGGCAACCATGAGCAACTAACTCTTCTACTAGGGTGTGGTGAAACCCCTAGCCATGTAAACTTGTTCATTTTTGTAGCACTTGGGATTTGTAATTAAATGTTGATTATTTAGCCTAGTGACCATGTACACTAATACATTTCTTTTATATATTCATTTGATGTTGAGTTTATTCTTGTCCTAGAGTAGATTCTTTCATATGAATGCACAATATTTGCATATTCCACAAGAAGTGCAAATGATGGCTAGATAATGGTGTTTAATTAAATGTGTGGTGTTTACTTGTATAAACCATGCCAAGATAAGGTAGTTTGGATGCATGTAGGTTCACTTAGAGAGTAGGGTAATTAGGTAGTTAGTTAGGTTGAAGAGCTATGCTTGTTGAAGATGGATTATGATAGGTTAGCACACACATTAATCTTTTGATATGTCATTGAGGTCACAAGCCTAATGACATTGTTAGGCATTTAATTTATGAATCCCATGCTTGCTACACTTATGAACATGTGAATGGCTAGTGGTGGAAACCAACCCTAGTTCTCTCTCCTAACTTTTACTCTTTAAATTTATTGTCATTATATTCATGCAATAGTTTTATAAACAAAAACTCAAAACCCTGTTTTTAGGATTAAAGTGGAATTAATCTTTCTTTAAGACAATTGCGACTAGTCCTCGTGGGATCGATACCCTCTATATAGAACCGTATCTACAAAGATTCGTGCTCTTGCGAGTGGTTAAATTATATTTTGATAAAAGGGGCATAAATAAGCTTACAATATAATTCGAGTTTAGCCACATCACAAAGGATGGGGGTTTAATTTGGTAACTCCCCATTAATTGTGCCAACTTCCATGAATAAAGATATTTTGTCTCCTTTTATATGGAAATAAATTCAAATTTAAATTTGAAATGTCACACATTTGTTTGAAGGCCTGAACCTTCAGGATTTTGACACGTGACCGTCGATGGACCTGCAATCATGGAGTTTAATTGATCGAGAATGTTTTACTTCTTGACCGATCGAACGATGATTAGACCATCACAAAATTTATATGTCTACAGCTGTCATCACCAAATGTTTAGAAATTTAACATTTGAAAGCTGACAGTCGACTTTCTACCTAAAACAGTCGACTTTATTTTGGTCCTTAAAGAGTAAAATTCATACTGCTAGAAAGAGTAGACTTTCTCAATTCACTAAATCGACTATTTCATCAAATTTCATTAACTAAAATAGAAAGATAGTCTACTATATGAATTAACACATTCTTCTAACTTAGTGCTCTAGAAATGCTATTTTTATAGCCAAGTCAGCAACCCAAGGAATCAAACAACTTAAACGATGTTGTTTCAGTGAGGACAAAATGGTAAAATAATTTTTCCATTAACGGCTTGTTTACGGTCCATTCTTCTATGCAACAAAGTTATAATTCAGGTTTTTTTTAGTACATGGGGGTTTCATGCAATTGACTAATAGCTTAGGGGAGTTTAATGCACGTTTCTCTATTTTTTTTATTTTCTGTGGGCCAAACAATAGGGTGATGTCAGGTTTGGTCAGATAGGAGTGTCTAAACAACTCATAACTTTAAGTTATAACTTAACCTCAAGGTTCAAGTTCAAGTTCGAGCCCAGTGATGATTGTGGTTTATAGGTGATTAAGAATATGTTTACTTTATAGCCACAAGTCCGAAGGACACAATTACAAACAAAAAATAAAAAATAATACTATGGTTGCAGAATTTGGAAAGGGCATGGTCTTGCTTCTGTATGCGAAGAGGTTGTTCTCATTTCAAATATAATTTCTTGAATTTATAATGAAGCAATCTTATCATTGCACAAGACCGCAAAAAATACTTAATTTTTAAACTTTCCCCTCCTTCCCAGTTATAATCATTTCCCTATGTAAAGTATAAAAATAAAATAAAAAACTTCTACTTCAAAATACTTTTCTTTTAACAAATACTTAATGTATATATGCATAAATTTCTCAAGTTTTTAATTATTAATCTAAAAGATCATGAAAAAGAATAATAATAAATAATTGTCGATAATATTTATTAGGATTGATTACTCTCACCTTTTTGAGATTTGTCCAAATTTTTGACGGACTTAACTATTGGCGAAATCGTTGAATACATCGTTCCCTCTTTAACATTTGATTTATGAAGAAGTGTGAGATCGTTGAATACATCACTGAATAGCTCATTGAAGGTCGCATCGTGAGGGTCACTTTTTTCCCTTCAAACGTGAGGGTCACTTTAATGACTTCCGTTGGGGCATAGAAATCCAAATATCATCCCTTATCACTCATTTTTTTTGGGTAATTGAAGATCTGGGTTCAGTTTTATACTCCAGATCCTTTTGTCTCCATGTCACGATTAATGGATTTGACAATTTAGCATTAGCTTGGTATTCTCTACATGTACATGTATGTGTGTCTGTGTTTGAATTGACCATGCATTCAATACTTCCTATAAACTTGTTGGAGTTCTATGTTTTCGCGAGGCTTTTTGTTGGTGTTAAATGTAACTTTTCACTAACATTTGCATTTCCTTGGTTCAGGTAGAAGTGAAAAAAAATATATCTTTTGAGTTAACACTAATTGGATCGACTCAAATTCCTCAATTTTGATGATTGACTCACTCAAAACTGTTGCTAAATTAATCTTTCACTTTTGAAGATTATACGTTAAAACCATATGACTGATTTTGAAATCTTGTGAAGTTGGGTGATCTATTTATATTTGCTTTGCATATTCTTGCTTGCTCAATTATGTTATTTATTTGAAGTTGGATTCCATGGAGTTTTGACCCACAGACGGATCAAGTTTGCTGCCTTGTCGGTTTCTTGAGAAAGACTTCATTTCTTTAATGAGAGAAGCTTTCCCTATGACATATATTTTTGTAATTGTCAATCTTTGGTGTCAAAACTAAACACGATCAAGTTATAATATTTGATTTATATTCTCGTCACTGATAGTCTCAAGTGAGCATAGAGTTATACACCAACCATGCATATATTCTTCAAAGGGATGAAGTTTGAATCTTCGGAGGAAGGCATCAATGATCTGAACAAGGATTTGATCAATTGAAGTTTTTAAATGGTTTCGATTATATGAGGACACCGTTCGTCAAGTATAAGAGTCACGTAATCCAAGTAGAGTGGTGAGAACACATATATTTCAAATCGGGAGGTTCCAACCTTGAAAAATAGAGTTTTTAAGCATATTTTCAATATATTCAAGGTTGGACCAGTCCGGGGTTTAAGATGGACTGGCCCATGAGGTCTCAAGACTTGGATTTCTGTTGGCAGAAGCTTGGACCGGTTCAATCTCTCTGGTGGCGAATTTTGGCTCTACAACACTCCTGTTTTGACTGGGACTGAACTCTAAAATTTTCTAAAACATTGGGACTTGTTTCCAATTAATTTTTAACTTGTTTTTCAAGAAAAATTAGGGTTTTTTTAATCTCTATAAAAATCACATATGATTTCTCTCTCGGTGTGCCTTCATTACACTTTCAATAGACAAGAAATTCATATTCTAGAGAGAGAAAGATTGAAATATTTTTTAATTGAGAATTTTCTTCTACTGTTTATATTTTTGAGAGTACACAAATATTCACTGTGTAATTTAGGATGTCTCTCTTTACTTGATCAAGTTACTAAATTGGTTTCTTCTATAACTATTCGTTGCTGAGGAAGGAGAAGAAGATCGCACTACGAAGGGGACAGAATACTTGTTGAGTGTTTGTATTCTTCCAGTTACCCTTCCGCAAGGATTTTGATGTTAGCCGAAAATCTGTAGTAATTGGACAAGGGAATCGCAGTAGTATGCTTGAGGTGTTCCGCATCAAGTTATTGTTAGAGTAGAGTGGGTGTGACTCTGGGACAGAGTGTGTTGTACTTTGTTTTGACGATAGTAGATTTGGTTCTCTGGGGTTACAAAGTCTCACCTGTAATTTTTTTTCGATCTGGATTTTTCACGTATATCTGGTGCATTCGTTTACTTTACTCCACTTTATTTATTTACTTGCTTTGTGGGCTTGCTTTAATTTTTAATTGGACTTAGAATTGGATAATCTGAAAGATTAAGCAAAAAGCGAGTAAACCTAATCACCCCATCTAAGTTTTAAATCTAACTTTTGCAATCGTTTTCGTACCGCGTAACTCACAATTGGTATTAAAGCGGTGTTCTCTAATTTGTGAGTAGTTTCTTGCGAAATTAATTTTTAAAATCAAAAAGTATTTTTGTTTTAAAAAATCATCATGCAATCTAGTATAAAATAGGGTGGATCGATTTAGCGAAATTCTTTGTTTGATGGTTCAAATTATAATTTTTGGAAGTCTCACATAAAAGCCTTTCCTAAATCTCAAGGTGAGAGAGTATAGATGTCTGTTGAGAACTGATATACAATTCCTACCTCTACCACTTATACTGGTGATGCCATTATGACTGTAGTGAAGGATAAGGCAACATAGTCAAATGTTAAGTATGAAGAACCTAATAATAACAACAAGGGCCTATATGCTATATTTAATTTTGTTATTCCATCTGAATTTGCTAAAATCTTTGCTTGTTTCACTTTAAAAAAAGTATGAGATATTTTACAGCTAACTCATGAAGGTACTACCAAGGTAAGGAAGTCAATCTATAAATGCTAGCAACCAAGTTTGAAATAACTCGGATGGATGAAGATGATATGTTTTCTGATTTTTATTCTAAGTTTAATGATATAGTTCAAAGCAGTGCTAACATTGGTAAAAGAATTCCATCTTTTCAGGTTTTAAGAAAAATCATGAGGTCACTTTATGATAGATTTCAAACTAAGTTGAAAGTTGAAAGTCTTAGATGAGAGCAAAAATGTTGATTCAATAGATGTGACAGAATTAGTTGGATCAATTCAAACTTTTGAGATGAAATATCGAAAACTTCATAAATAAAAAAAAACTTGCTTTAAAATCCTCAAAGACTTCTAAGTCTTCAAATTTGTCAAATATTTCAAATTCTTTAAGAGATGAAGTTGAAAAGGTTGAAAGTTTTGAATATGATTCAAATAATGATGTTGCACTCCTAGCTAGAAATTTTAAAAAGATCCTTAAATATGAAAAAGATAGAAATCTTAGGAAAGGAAATCATTCTAAATTTCATAGTCAAGGTTCATCATCTAAAGGTAAGAATAGGAAAGAAAAAGAAGTTTATAACTATAAGGATTTTGAAATCACTTGTTGCACATGTGGTGGTAAAGGTCACACATCTACTCAATGTCCATGAAATATTCAAAAGAAAGCCATTAAATTAAGCTATTATTTTTTAGTTTGATTTTTCTAATTCTGATAGTGATTCTTCTATTGAGAATGATACTCTTGCTTTCGTTGCTTAATTGAATGATGATACTGTTGATTATTCTTCTTTTGATGTAGGTGAAACAGAGAAATATACAACTCTAAGTCAAGTTGGATCCGATGATTCTGAAGATGAAGGAAGATAAGAACCAACCAATAAAGAATTGTCCAAAGCTTTTGATGAGTTGTTTACTGAGACTATCAAAATCAAAAGAGCTTACAAAAAGCATGCTAAACAATTGGAGATGGTGGGAATTGAAAGAGAATCTCTGATAAAAGAAAGTGAGAATATCCAAAAAAAGATTGAAGAAAAATTTTGAATCTTCAAAGTAAAGTCAAGTTCCTCGAAAGCGAGGTAAGTCAAGTTATTTCTACTAGAGATACTCTTATTACTAGAATTGATTTTCTTGAGTCTAAATTGAAAAAGTTTCAAGAGAAATTAATTACATTTACTTCTAGACAGATTAAGCTTGATAGTGTGAGATATAAATTTTAAATTGGCATATTTCGGTGATTTTAACCTAATTGATCGAGTTGTAATTTTTAATTTATTCTTTGTATCGATCGTCGACATCTTCGAGCTGACACTCAAGTGTATGAAAGTATATAAATCAGTAAGAACACCATATAGTACAGGTAAATATGACGAGGATACTCTACACTTTATATTTCCGAGTCTATTTTGAAAAACTAGGGATTCATGAAAAATTTAGGGTTTTTCAAAGTAAGACCGGTCCAACTTTTCTCGGTAGTTTAGTTTCTGTAGGTTTTTACAAAGTCCCACCGGTCCTATTATTTTGGCACCGGTCCCACTTAGCCTGTTCCAAATAGGAAACAAATTTTAATGAAAATTCTGATTCCTATTGGGTTTGAAACTTCTAAAAGAGTTCTATTTTGATATTTAACTTCTTTTCCAAGTACACCAACAACTAGTTGTAGAAGACATCAATCCAGTAACTTGATCACAAAGAAATCTTTAATGCAATCTTCGAATAGTTGATCAAGCAAATATAGAGAATACCCAAAATCATTCACTGAATATGTGTGTGATCTCAAAAATATAAAAAAAGAATTTGAGGAAAAAATTATCTGCTCAGAAAAATATCTCAATGTTTTCTCTCTCTGAAAAATCTCTGTTTTTTTATATTAAAAGCATGTATTGAGAGAGAAACTATATGAGGTTTTCATAAAGATTAAAAACCCTAATTTTCATTAAAAAAATAATTTAAAATCGAATAGGAAACAAGTCTCGACAGTTTTAGAAAGTTTCAGGTCCAATCCTAGTTAAAACAGGTTTAAAGAAGGTTGTTTCCGCCAACCAGCCAACATGGACTAGTCCAGGCTTTCCTTGGACCAGTCCAACTTCCTATGGACCACTGTATGAGATCCCGAGACATCATGGATCGGTCCAACTAAAGCCTAGACTGGTCCAACCTTGAAAAATGCACTATTTTGCTTAAAAACTCCTCTTTTCAAGGTCAGAATCTCCCGGTTTGAAAAATACGTGTTCTCACCACTTTACATGGACTACGTGACTCTTATATGTGATCAACGATGTTCTCATGCATTTGGAATCATGTTAAAACTTTAAACGATCGAATCTTTGGGTAAACCCTAGATGGTTTTTCTAGAAGATTTAATCTTCATCTTTTGACGAACCTTTGCATGGTTGGTGTAGAACTTCATGCTCACTCTGAAACTTCAATTACATGATTAATACTAGAATTATGAATCAAAAAATATAACTCGATCATGTTTGGTTTTGACACTGAATATTGCCAATTACAAAAATATACGTCACAATCTCCCCTTTTGACAATTTCGTAACAAAATCAACCTAGACAAATATTGAAATACCCCCACAAAATTTCGTTCATGAGGTGGCCAGTCTCATACGCAAAACCTGAGGTATACTAATAGCTGATAGCAACAAGCATAGAAGACAAAAGACAAAATGAAATAATTTTTAAAAGCTGAACAGAAAATTCCACTGAATTGAAATAACCGATAAATAAATAATTATATACCTAGTACAATTTGGAAGTCCTGTAACTTAAGGACCCCTTAACTAGAATGAACAACAGTTTTTAATTGTAAAATTAATACCAACAGTCAAAGTCTCAAAAGTTCATAGTCTGACTTTTGAAGAAGATAAGTTCCTACTCTATAACTGATGAGATGAGACATCTGCTACAACCAACCCCTAAAACTCTATCCTCGCGGTGGAACCTGTCTGGGACCTGAAATGTCAACAAAGTGGGTTAAACCCATGAACAAGTTCTATCTACTACATCCCAATCAGAGAACCATTATACATACCCTCAATATAAGGGACACAAACGAAATTCATAAATTTAACATACAAGTTATTCTTTTATCCAGTTTCATGTTTTCAAAACAACAGTCATTATTTATAATGTTCCACCCAAATCCTTATTATGCAAAAAGTGAACACATTTTTTAAGTTCAGCAGAAATAAACATAACATGAAATAATATCAAGTTTAAGCAATCCTAACATGACACCATTTTATCCTTTGATACCTTAATAGGTATAGGTATATACATACTGGTCATTCCCTACCTAGTTCATGTTTTCAGAAATCAAAATCATCTTATACATTGTCCCAACAAACCCTTATCATTCAACAATGAACACATTCTTTAAGTTTAAAATAAAGAAACATATGCATGCATTTTATTAAATCTAGGCAATCCTTACATGCCAAATATAATGTATATCTAACCTTATTAGGTATGGGCGATCCTGACACTCCGGGCAATCCTAACATGCTAAATATATGTATAGATACCTTATTAGATATGGGTGATCTCGACATGCCGGACAATCCTTACATGCCAAATAAAATATATAAATATCTTATTAGGTATGAGCGATCCTAACACGCCGGGCAATCCTTACATGCCAAATAAAATGTATAGATACTTTATTAGGTATGGGCGATCCTTACACGCCGGGCAATTCTTGCATACCAAAAATAATATATAGATACCTTCCCAATGTGAAATCTAAAATAATCAAGGGGCATTATGATTTTAATTTGCACAAACAAAGTAATTCAAATGATTCGATATGAAATTATCACCATAAGATAAATAGTTCACAAGTAAAATTATAATTAAGTATTGTATGGGCATTTATACCTTTAAAGGAAAATACATTCAAGTACATCAAATAATACAATAATCCATTTTAAAAGCAACCACCCAATTAAACCTCCAATTTATTTAAACCTTCAAGGGAGTTAAAACCTAACTCGAATTTCAGTTCTCGGCCTATTCTGTTCCTAAAACAACGTTTAAACATTCTGAATTTTTTTTTATATTCTCAAAAATTTAAAAGAAATATTTTCTAATAAGAAACAAATAAAGTATAGTCAGAGGCATACTTATACAACCGATACATCCTCAAGGGAAACTCCTTTTCACTTGAAATTTAAAATTCAGGTGCATTTTAATCCTATAAAGTTACCTGCATTTTTTTACGAATTTTTTGAAATTTTAAAATATTTTCTAAAAATACAAGAAAGTGAAAACCCAACTTTTAGACACTTTAAAAATCAATTGAACTCTAAGGGAAGCTCATTTTGAGATGAAAATTTAAACCCAATATCATTTAATATCTAGGAAGCTACAATAAAAACATAAAATTTTTTGGAAATTTCTAAGTATTTTCTAAAATAAAAGAAGGTGAAAATTCCAATTTTTAGACACTTTAAAAATTAATTTAAAAACAAGGGTAAATCTTTTTGACGTGAAATTTAAAACCAAAGCTCCTTTAACCCCCAGAAAGATGAGATAAAATTTTGGAAATTTTTAGAATTATAAAAGTATTTTTGAAAAATAATTTTCCAAATTTTTAGGTTTTTCCAAAAATTTTAAAAATTCAAAAAAAATACCAAACTAATTCGGAATGGGCCCATATCGGACCCATAGGCGGGCCCCCGCGAATGGGGCTCAAAACTCATTTTCTGACCACCGGCCGGCGCAGGCGCCACGGGCCCGTTGAGGCCTTTTTCCCCAGTGCGCTGGGGGCTATTCTGGCGCATTTTTCGGCTTCCCTCAACCTCCGTTTGGCCTGATTTTTGTACCATTTTTCTTCTCTTGATCCCCTCTACCCATTGGTACAAAAAGCCCCATCAATAGTGGCCCAAATCAGAAACCCCTAATTCACAAGTTCTAGGGTTCTTCGTAAAAAAATTCAAAATTTAAATCTATTTCACTAAATCTGATTTTATAAGGGTCAAGGTTGTTTTCCCACACAATCCACAACATAACAAAAGCAAATTAATATTCTTCATCCTCCTAAATTCATGCTATTATGAATTCACTTCGTATTACACACATATCATATATATATATATATATATATATATATATATACACACATATATATTCATGAACTTGTTTATATATTAATTCTTCATATATATTAAGTTGGCATAGAAGATCTCACGAATTTAATTCAATAGAAACAACATAAATTACCATAAAATGAGATACACAAAATTTTAAAGAGCAATCATAAACAAAGATTTAGACTATGCATACGGATTCAAAGGGAAAAAGAAGAATCAAACTTGCCTCTTTGACGATTGAACAACTCGTTCACCCGATCGTTCCTTCACTTTCTCTCTTTCATTTACTCTCTTCGTTTCTGTGCGTAAAGTAAACGACAGAAACCCTATTCTATATTTTCTTTTCTCTAAAAAAAAAACCAAAACAAAAGAAAATAAAATAATTTAACTATAACCTTGGCCCATCAATTTAAGTATATCCCTAGCCCAACCATTCCAATCCAGATTCCTCCCTAGCCCAATCCAAAGCATTTAAAAGATTTAAATCAAACAATACATAATTAATAAACAATTCACATAAAATGATAAAAATATAAATAGAGAAATTCACATGAGAAAATTGGAATCTATAAAACATAAATAATCCATATAAAATGATAACAATCAAACTTATCAATTCACATGAAATGATAAAATGCAAATAAAGGAAAAGTAACTCACATAAAATGATAAATATAAAGATAAGGCATTTCACATGATTTAATAAAATAATAATAATATAAAAAAATTCAAATTCTTTAAAATAATAGACGTCCAAATTTTCAGGGTATTACAAATATAACCTAACCACTGGAAAGATCAGATTACAATATGTCCCCAATTACAAAAAAATATAACTTGAAAAACTCAAAGCATCATGAGCAAGCTTTCATCTTTCATGTGTAGTGTCTATCAAACCCGTAAAATCTACATATTACATAAACAACACTATCTGTGAAAGCTTAATCAAGAAAAATACAATGATATAAAATCATTTTTAAACTCCCCCTTAATTATATAACCAAATATAATATCTCCCCACATGTCTCAAACAAATAAATCTCCCCCTTTGTCAAAGCACCCTATCTCCCCCTTTTTGGAACAAATTGACAAACTAAGACACATAAAAACAAAAGAGAACAAAACAACATTTAATTAAGTGAGATAAAAGTGTAACATTCAATCAATATTAAAATTATGAAGGTTACACATAAGCACAACATAGACAATATTAAACATAACAAGTCTAAGCAAATCAAAACATAAAACTTATCAAGTTCAAGTAACAAATCTAGACAAAATATAGATAACTACTCAAAGTCTAGCAAAATATAAACTAAGTCTCAACCATCAAGACCTAATCCTAATCATCCTCATCATCATCATGAGCTCCAGAAGTTCCAAGAAAGGTTCTCTTAATCAATGCTTCAAGCTTTGAAAACCTCCTCTTCAAGTACTTTTTCAACCTCTTCATGGATTGATTGTACTATCTAGTAGTCAAGGCACGATTGGAATCTGGAACATAGAGTCCGGCAATAGGAGCATTATCATCACTTTCATCTTATTAGTGATTGAAGACTTAACATTCGAAGTCGTGAACTAACCCTTTTGGCTTCATCACTAATGCATTTGAAGGAATGTAAACATCCTTTACTTAGAGAATTTTCATTATGATCAAAGGAAAAAGCAAAGCATTTGTAGACCTCGAATGACCCGACTCTCGAATCGTAGTCCTCAAAATAGTTGTCGGCACATTAATTCTATCACCATTCACAATGTGATACAAAATCTCACCTCGATGCCATAGCAAATCGCCTTTATGATCATAAGGGTCAAGAGTATAGGAAACAACCAAGTTCAAAGTAGACACATTGTCAGGGATGTAGGCACTTGGAACTTTGTTTGCAAGCAATGGAGCATTTGGTTCACATAACATCCCAATGATTTCTTCCATGCTTGGTTGATTTTCTTTAGTACCTAGTTAAGGAAATATTAAACCATTGTGCCTCTGGAACTCCAATAACCTCTGCAATTAATTGGGTTGTCACTTTGATTACTGTCCTAAAACATTTAACCGTCATCTATAGTTCATTGTCACTAAATGATAGCACATTGCTATAGAAATAACAAACCATGTCGGGAATGCAATCCTTACTTATTATGGCTAGTAAACCCCAACCATTGTCTCTAAAGTAATGCACAAACTCCAACTGATATCCTTTCCATATGTTATCCAAGTCAAAGCTTCTTTCACACCTCATTGGTCTACAACCAATTATATTCTTATAATGCTCAAAGATTCCTTCATCATCAAAATATTCTTCCAAGAAGATTATATTGTCCTCCGGTGTTAGAGAAACATTGATTCTTTGTCGCCTAGAACTATCGGCCATTGCTATAATGAGAGGAATGCAAAATAAGAATGTAGGAGCCATTGAAAAATTTTCACAAACACTTGGTGTACAAGCTTAGAAAACACAAGCTTCAATGTCACTTGGTTACTTCAATCTCCCAAAATAAACTCAAATACTTCAATGATCAATCCCTTCCACCAATTCAACTTTAAATCAATCACAAATATCAACTAAAATGATGTAGATTATGTAACACAAAGTAGGTTGCAGATTGATGCAAAGTGCGGGAAAAAGAGAGAAATAATGCACACATGGAGAAAGTAAGCACAACAGAAACAAAATGCACACATGCACTTTTAAACCTGCTGGTTGAGCCCTGATGGACTGGTCCACCTCTTCCTTGGACTGGTCCAACTAGTTAGTTTTGGCCAATTGACCAACTTTGACCAAAAATGCAAATTTTTTAAAAGAAATGCATAAAAATAACAAAAACCTAAAAAATCTGAACAAATAGAAAAATATTTTTGGATTTTTATTTATATGAAAATAAAAAATATAATAATCATATAATCATTAAAATAATTTTTTCACATAAAATAACAATGAGTTCTAGAATTTTGGAAAAAATTCAAGACAATTCATGAATGCACAATTTTAAAACCCATAAATTTGCCAACAAAATTCATCATTAAATTCATAATCATGAAACAATTTTTAATACACAAACATTTATAAAAATTTAAAAATTCATCTAATAAATCCATGTGTGTGTGTGCAATCAAACTTTATCAAAAATTAATCAAATCCCTTTGATCCATCTTCAAAAACACATTGGATGATAAGCAAATCAAACCACACATGATCAAATTATTTTTCAATGAATTTCATCATTTTTTTTATGATTTCCAAGATGGTGGCTTTCACCCTTATGGGCAACCAGCTATTTTCTCAAAACAACTCTTTTTAAAAGATACCTCATCGGAGATTTATGTCGTAGGCGAAACTTCGAACACATCTCGAATATAGCCTTTTCCTTTTGTTTTAGATTTTCAACAATTCATTTTTTTCCTCATTTTTTTCATGCTGAATTAAATATAGAATCTTTTATTTTTCATTTTTTTTCAGTGATCATTTAAGTTTTCAATGCTACTCACACAATATACTCTAGTCAAATTCTCATTAGTTTTCAATCAATTCTCTCAGAGGTTGGACTAGTGCACAAATTGTATGGACTTAAAAAATTCACCTCTAAAAGAAATAAATATAGCACATTAGTCATCAATGCCTAGATCATAAACTCAAGTACTTCATCCATTGACAAACTAAATGTCCCAATCATGCATTCACAAATCAATAGTGAACTTAAACAGAAAAATAGAGAATTCACATTATTTCATGGAAGACATTCACATGATTATCATATAAAATAAACAAAACCTAACCTAAATAAATATGATCCAATGAAAAACAAATAATAAATATAAGCTCAGTCCATGACCATAAAAAGTCCTAGTGACTTAGTTAGGGGGTTTTGCACCCAAAGACCTATTATGAATATATTTCATAGTATCAACAGGCACAAACTTCACCAAATCTTCCTTTCTCATCCAATTTGTTTTAACATGTAACTTATCAGGAAAATAATGTGAAGAATCAGAAACATTTTTCTTTTTATTTGAATTTTTCTTAACATAAGAATTTTTGGGTTTGTTCTAATAATGTGGCTTTTTAGCATGAACCATATTCTTAGCAGAAGAATTATGCACATGAAAATTAAAATTAGAATATTTTATTTTCTTATAATAATAGTGTTGACTATATCCATTCTTACCACAAAAAGTACAATGAAGCACATTGGACACAACATTAGCATGTATAGATTCAACTTGAAGCTTACGTTTGGGTGCAGAAAAATTCAAGTTCTCGGGTTTAATAAACACAATTTTCCGCTTAAATGATGACCCAACAAAACCTAGTCCAGTCTTATCTCCTACAGGCTTTCCAATATTAATCATGCAATCAAGCTTAATCTGCCCGGAGGTAAAAGCAATCAATTTCTCTTGTGATTTTTTCAATTCAGACTTAAGAAAATCAATTCTAGTAACAAGAGAATCTCTAGCAAAAATAACTTGACTTACCTCACTTTCAAGAAACTTCACCTTGCCTTGAAGATTCAGAATGTCAACTTTGTTTCCTTCAATTAGCTTCACTTGCTCTTCATTCTCTTTCTTTAAAGTTTCTTATAAGCTTCTAGCAAATTATCAAAGAGTTCTGGCAGCTTGCTCTCACATGGTTCTATATCTGACTGCTCAACTTCTGAATCATCAGACCCTACTTGATTAAGAGTAGTGTACACCTCTGTTTCACCTATATTAGAAGAAGAATCATTAGTAGTATAATGATCAATATGAGCAACAAGAGCAAAAATATCATTCTCAACAGAAGTTATTCTTTTTATTTTTTAAAATTTTCTTTACATTAAATTTATTCTTCTTAGGACTTGAACATTGATTAGATGTGTGACCTATACCACCATATGTCCAACAAGTGAGTTCAGACTCCTTAGAGTCATCCACTTCTTTTTCCTTTCTATCCTTACCTTTCGATAATGGGCCTTGACTACGAATTTTAGAAGGAGTAATTTTTCATGAAGTTCGTCAAAAGTGAGGGGTGGATCACGAGCATGAACGGCATTGACAAGGTCTTTGTAATCACTACCAAGACGATCGAGAATTTTTTTCGTGAGATCATTGTCGTCCATAGGGACTCCAAGAAGAGCAAGTTCATCGGCTCGGGCTTTAATAGATTGTAAATAATCAGTAACACTTTGAGAACCTTTGGTGGGATTTTTGAGGTGACCTTTAACTTGTTAATTTGATCCGACCTCGAGAGGGCTTAGCATATGTATTAGCAAGAATTGTCCAAACTTGATGAGAGGTAGTTGCACAAGCAATAAAAGGAATGATAGTAGGAGAAAGTGAGCCAATGATAGCATTGAGTATAAGTTGATCCTGACGAATCCAAAAGGTATAAGCCTGGTTCGATTGAGTTGTTTGATTTGCAGTGATAGTGTCGGGTGGGCAAGGTTTGGTACCGTCAATATATCCAAGGAGATCATTACCAACAAAAAGGGTTTGAAATTGGAGTTTCCATGAGGTATAATTGGTGGAGGATAGTTTAGAGGGTCTTGGGCAAAAACGTTGATGGCAATAAGTGCTTGGTTTGCAACGTTTGCATTGGAGATTGTGGGAGTAGTAATAGCAGTGGTGGGAGAACTTTGAGTGGTCATGGTGCTCTGATACCATAATACGTTTGAAGATATAAGAGAATATGGCATACTTTTCTATTGATCAATATTGGTATAAATATATGTTATTCATGATACTTAATTACCTATAATTAATGTAGACCAAAACAATCTCCTCAAATAAGGGAATAGCTAAACAATCTCCTATAATAAAGGTACAGAAAGTAAAATAAAATCACAAACGAAATATCTACAATTAAATCAAATATTATCTACAATTAAATCAAATATTTTGAGGATTATCTCTAACAGTTCACACCATATATATGCACATATATGCATTTCCTCCACCTCATTTCCAATGTCCACTCTCTATTTCCTTTCTATTAATGGACCAACACTGATCAATGTCTCCCATAAAAATTTCTACGTGGACATTTATACAACATAGTGAGACTTTATACTCACATTTTTCAGAACCAATCCAATAGAGGATATTACTTTCTCCAGTAATAGTTACTCTCACTTTCCATACTAGGTGTTAAACACCTAACTTAACATATAGGCATATAAAGAAAAATTTGCAATTAAAAATCATATATATTATCCTCACACAATTAGACCATTTTCTTCTTTAGTGTCCCGAGATATATAATATAACATATAACAGTTATAAGTAATACAAGTTAGACCATTTATTTCTATTTTGTCAAATTCTAATTAATTAGTCAAGTGTCTAAAAATTCAATTAGATTAATTGATGAGTCTAAACCATTTATTTTGAACATCTAATTTTATGATATTAAGTTGTTCTTTAGTATCCCGAGATATATAGTATAACATATAACAGTTATAAGTAATATAAGTTAGACCATTTTCTTATATTTTCTCAAATTCTAATTAGTTAGTCATGTGTCTAAAAACTCAATTAGATTAATTGATAAGTTTAAACCATTTAATCTGAATATATAATTTTATGAAATTAATTTTTTCTTTAGTGTCCAGAGATATATAGTATAACATATTAGTTAAAGTAAGATAAGTTATACCACTCCTTTATTTTTTGTCAATAATACTTTAACATTAATATATATTAGAATGTTAATAGTGTACTAATGTCGAGAGATATTGACGATGATCTAAAAAATATGCTAATTCAATGAGATGTATACTTAATGTTTGTTATCGATGCTCTATTATTTGAGTGAGATTAATGATTTTATTTGGTTTCAAGATAATGAAAATTATGTTATTGATTTAGTTAATAATATAATTTATAACATTTGTTTGTTATATTCAAATGAGAGAGAAAATATTATTGTAATTTAATTAATGTTTTAAACTTAATTTAATAAATGACCCAAACTTTTAGTACTGTAGATAAATATTAATGTTATGTTTTATATAAAGATGAAGTGGTGGTAGGAGTGTCTAACTAATGTTGAAGTGTGTGCTCAAGGGATGAGGTTTGATTCTTCACAGTAACATATTATTTTAATAGCCCAACCATTAAAAAAAATCACATATATTATCCACACACAATTAGACCATTTTCTTCTTTAGTGTCTCGAGATATATAATATAACATATAACAGTTATAAGTAATACAAGTTAGACCATTTACTTCTATTTTGTCAAATTCTAATTAATTGGTCAAGTGTCTAAAAACCCAATTAGATTAATTGATGAGTCTAAACCATTTATTTTGAACATCTAGTTTTATGATATTAAGTTGTTCTTTAAAATCCCGAGATATATAGTTTAACATATAACAGTTATAAGTAATATAAGTTAGACCATTTTCTTATATTTTCTCAAATTCTAATTAGTTAGTCATGTGTCTAAAAACCCAATTAAATTAATTGATAAGTTTAAACTATTTAATTTGAATATATAATTTTATGAAATTAATTTTTTCTTTAGTATCCAGAGATATATAGTAAAACATATTAGTTAAAATAAAACAAGTTATACCACTCCTTTATTTTTTGTCAATAATACTTCAACATTAATATATATTAGAATGTTAATAGTGTATTAATGTCGAGAGATATTGACAATGATCTAAAAAATATGCTAATTCAATGAGATATATACTTAATGTTTGTTATCGATGCTCTATTATTTGTGTGAGATTAATGATTTTATTTGGTTTCAAGATAATGAAAATTGTGTTATTGATTTAGTTAATAATATAATTTATAAAATTTGTTTGTTATATTCAAAATGAGAGAGAAAATATTATTGTAATTTAATTAATGTTTTAAACTTAATTTAATAAATGACCCAAACTTTCCGTATTGTAGATAAATATTATTGTTACGTCTTATACAAACAAAAGATAGCGATGGAGTGGTGGTAAGAGTTCTAATTAATGTTGAAGTGTGTGCTCAAAGGATGAGGTTTGATTCTTCATAGCAACATATTATTTTAATAGCCCAACCATTAAAAAAAAAAATGTTAGCGGGGCGAGTATAGTAAGACTACTAATAACCCATTTTGAGTTTTTAACGGAAATGTTAACGGGGCGGAGTAGGGTTTAGGCGAACCCGCCCTGTCAGAGCTATCAAAAGGATGTAATTAACTATTTTTGTGTAATTACGCTTCTATCCTTACAACATCACACAAATGAATGATTTTTGTGTAAACGTTGATCACACTGACTCTTAATGGTCATTAAAGAAAGAAAATACGGTGTTACAAAAATACAAACTTTAAGAAAGGTTAGTGTAATTTTGCAAACAAGAGGAATGATCAATGTTACAAAAATAAAAATCTCAAAGGAGGTCAATGAAATTTTGCAAACAAGAGGGGAGGTAAGTGTATATTAACGAAACCTCAAGGGAGGTTAGTTTAATTTACCTTTTTTAATTATACTACAAGGGCATTTTTGGCATTTTAGTTTTCAATTTAAAGAAATGTCTTTATTTGCACAATTTCAAAAATGTAAGGAGGTAATTGAATTTCAAGAAAATTTTTGCACATTCTGTATATAATAGAGGGGCGTTTTTGCACTTTACCCTTACTGAAAAAATATAATATGTTTTTTTCGTTGTTTATAGGTCATGTAATAAGACAAACAATTTGAGGTCATACAATCACAACTTTGTGAAACTAATATCGATAAGGCACGACAGTTCGCATAGCATATACAAGATAAACATGTCACTAGATATGACAATTTAAGACACGACAGTTCGCATAGCATATACAAGATAAACATGTCACTAGATATGACAATTTAACCCATCTCAGAGAGAAACTATTTTGTCTCATCCCGTTTAAACCGGTTATGAAGGAGGGTAAATGGTTTTGGGACTGTTATGGGGTTAAGAGGAAAAAACTCGCGAAGTTGCGGGGCAAGAATAGGGATAGGCACACCCGCCCTGCCCTTTCACACTCCGTCCAGTCTCATTTATATTTTATATTTACTATATTATCCTTATATATATATATATGATTTATTAATTCAAATTTTATTAGCAGTACACATGTAAATTATTAAAGATCTTATCACATAAAAATATAAATACTAAAAATAGTACAATTATAAAAGTAATCCATTAAAATAAAATTCTTAAAAAAATAATAAAATTTGTTTTATCCCGTTTACATCTCCTCCCGCCTCATCACCTCGCCTAACAGTCAAATAATTGAAACGTGAGCTTGTTTCACCCGAAATTCATTCTTGTTGGGGGTTGAAATATGAGCCTGACTGTTGGATGGATGGTTCGTATAACAAGCATTGAAGACCTGCCTTGGGCCATGAGGACCATCCCTCTCTGAACGTGGAACATGAGGAAACAATGGCTCATTTATTGCTTCCATGTGGGGGTCCACCAACTTGACTAAAAAAACAAAAATGATTGTGTGTGTGAGGCGATCTATACTGCCGACGTGAATTGGTGCCAATGTGATAGTTTGTTTTGGTTTTACAATTCACATTGGATACCTTAGGGGGCGTTTGGCAACCGCTTTTGTTTTTGATTTTTTGTTTTTGCAAGATCACTGTAGCACTACAGTGTTCCGCAATATGTTTGGTAACATATGTTTTGCTTCCAACAGTAGTCTTGTTACTTCAGATTTTCGGGCTCAAAGTCGAAACAAAAAAATGGTGTTTTTGGTTGTTTCAACACTGTAGCAAAAGCACTGTAGCGGAGATTAATAAACACTGTAGCGCTATATCAGATGGATACTGTAGCAGAGTTTATATCCGAAAAGCCAAAAATGTTTTTGCCCAACCCATTATCAACTCCAGAGCTCTATACAGAAGACGATTTGGGAGAACTCGATCTGCAGTCCCTACCGATCTCGAAAGCTGTCATTGTAACGCCCGTTCACCATCCATTCACCTCTGCAAACTCATTCAGGTCTGTTCACCATCCATTTCGTTTTCTCTATCTTTAACTTTTCTTGATTTCTGGGTTTAGAGTTCCAATTATTCTATCACAAACGTAGATCAGAACCTATCTTTTGTGTCTTCTATGTAATAAATATTATAGATCTACCAATTTCACCTTTTGCTGTCATCTGAAACCCTAGTTTCTCAAAAATCCTAATTTTCTTCTTTCCTAAATCGTAGATCTGATCATATATGTTGATATATTATACATTACCTTCAAATTTGACCCATGTTTATTATTTTTTTTGTATTTTTCAAATTTTATTCTTTGCTAAACCGTAGATCCGATCATATATGTTGATTTATTATACAAAAATACATCAAATTTGACCCATTTTTATTATTTTTTTTTGTATTTTTCAAATTTTCTTGCTTGTTAAACCGTAGATCTGATCATATATGTTGATCTATTATACATTATGTTCAAATTTGACCCATTTTCATTATTTTTTTTGTATTTTTCAAATTTTCTTCTTTGCTAAATCATAGATCTGATCATATATGTTGATATATTATACATTACCTTCAAATTTGACCCATGTTTATTATTTTTTTTGTATTTTTTAAATTTTATTCTTTGCTAAACCGTAGATCTGATCATATATGTTGATATATTATACATTATCTTCAAATTTGACCCTTTTTCATTATTATTTTTTGTATTTTTCAAATTTTCTTCTTTGCTAAACCGTAGATATGATCATATATGTTGATCTATTATACATTATCTTCAAATTTGACCCATTTTCATTATTTTGTTTGTATTTTTCAAATTTTCTTCTTTGCTAAACTGTAGATTTGATCATATATGTTGATCTATTATACATTATCTTCAAATTTGACCCATTTTTATTATGTTTTTTGTATTTTTCATGAAGAAAAGACTCGTGACTCTCTGTTTTATTTTCGGTTTTCTTTCAACTTGAACTTCAACACTGCTCCACTACGCTTCAGAGGTACGCATAGTGTTTATATTATTTACATAACATTTTGATAACATATAAAGCATTTTTTGAAAGTTTAATACAATTTTTTAGTTTTATTTTGATCGTTGTTTATTTTTGTAAAATTATTATATTCATTGGTGCATTGTAATTCTGAATTAAGTTATGTTATGTCAAATCTCTCAGTTTAAAGAATAATAATTCGAGTTAATCTATTCATTTCATATAAAGCAAGTATGTATTTATCAGTGAAATTGTGAATTAGATATATTTTACATATGAATCATGATTTAGACCCTCCTAGTTGAGAATATAACAAAAGTAAACTAAAAGTTTATTAGGATTCTTCATATACATTTTTTTTGTCTTCTTAAGGTGTTATTGGTATTCATGTTTACTATTTTATTATTATTATTTTTTAACAATGATGTATAGTTACTTTATATTTCTTAAGATTGAATTGTCATAATTAGAACTCTAAACTTGGTCCTAGATATATTCTGTCATCTTATACATATGCATGAGGTATTTAGGTCAACTCTGTTAAACTAGTTATTTAGGTATTTTTTACTAGTTGACAATCCTCATTTGATATTTTTCCAAACTTTTTCAAAATATCATGTACATATAGGCTTTTCTCTTCAAATCAGACTATGTATATGTGTATATATATTATATGCAATAGGATTCTAAATTGGCAAACTGTTACTGCACAAATGACTTACTCACCTATCATACTTCACCATGGTGGCTGAATTATTTCATTATATTATTTACTTCACTTCGGCTAGAACACAAGTACCATATTAATGTATTTTTTATTGGATGTGCGTTTGAAATTAGATGGATATCAACTCCCAGAATATGTACGAATTTGCTGATGACATAACTTTGAATGACACTGAGGAAGTAGGGGAGGTGACTGAGGATGGGAAAGTTCTATGGGATGATGCCCTTGAAGAGAAGTTTATATTATTGATGGAGGAAGAAGTGAGACTTGGTAATCGTACCACTTCAACTTTTTCCACCATTGGGTGGAGACATTTGGAGGAGGGGATGAAGGCTGAAACTGGTAGGGAATACAAAAGACACCAACTTAGGAATAAGTTCAACTCTTTAAGGTCTTATCACAAAGATTTTAAAAAACTCTTACAAGAGACTGGGGTGGGATACAATCCTGAGACTGGCATGGTTGTCGTAGAGGATGAGAGATGGGAGAGGTTGGTTAAGGTTAGTTATAAAATATTATTAAATAAATTTTTTTTCATTAAGTTAAATATTTATTTATCTTACTGTTGTTTGGAGTTAACAACATATTAATATTAACATTATAACTTGTAGGTTTTTAAGAATGCAAAAAAGTTGAAAAGGAAGGGATGCAAACATTATTACAAGTTGAATACAATATTTGGGGACACACATGCCACAGGTAACCTTGTTCATCCATCCACTAGAGCTCCCACATCCATTCCAGTGGTTCCAAACACTGGTGGCTTGAACACCATGGATGACCTTTTGATTGAGGAGGTAGCTGAGGGGGGAGGTCGTGAGAGGAGTCTCTCACCACAACCTCGTCCTAGGAAAGTGCAGAAAGAAAGTTTTGCATCCACAATGTCTCAAGTTATGGCAACCATGACTGAGAACTCGAAGAGGAAAGCCGATGCCATAGAAAAGGTGGCTTTGGCAGCAGCTTCCTCTTCGACCCACATAAATGCATCTCACGATACACGTGAAGATGCTCTTTCTCCCTCCCAAAAAGAAAAGGAACTAGCACAGTGTGATTTATGCATTAGGATTTTAAACCAATTGCAGGGGGTTGATGATATCCATTATACTAAGGCCCTAGGGATGCTTCATGATGATGCATTGTGGAGGGATTTCTTTCTGCGCATTCCTGATGAGAGGAAGGTTGGATGGGTGATGAATCTTTGATAGTGATGTTCATGATATGGACTTGTTTTATATGACTATATTTCTTATGTTGTTTTTTCGAACTGATCTTTTTTTTATTTGGATGACTGTAATAACCTCTATAATTACTTCTACCTGGATGACTGTAATAACTTAATTTACTTTTTTAATTAGCTAGATGACTATATTAACTATATGTGTATCTGCTTATACTATTATATGACTTTAGAACTTATTGTGTGTGAAGTACTTTGATATGATTTAAAGCTTATTGTGTTAAATACTTTGAAATGACTTTAGAACTTATTGTGTTATATATTTTAGTACCTATTGTGGGAAGTAGTTATATAATTAGTACTTAGTTGCTTACTACTACAATTGTTGTTTTCTTTTAAATTAGGGTACTTTAAATGGATTTATGGAGTCTCGTTCAGTTGTTAGATGATGATGATGATGAGGAAGAAGAGTGTATAGTTATTACATGTATGATGCTTGAATACGAAAGACAGTTTTATTCCAAACGACCCTGTAGGACTTCAATGTTACAAGGTCAAGATTACATAGTTGAAGTATTGAGCGGTAACGAGGATAGATGTTATGAAAATTTTAGGATGCACCCACCTGTATTCATTGCACTGTGTGAGCGATTGAAATCATTAGGTCTGGAACATTCAAGGTACTTAAGTGTACAAGAACAAGTAGCAATTTTCCTACTTATCATATCTCACAATGAAAGGATGAGGGTTGTCGCCGAAAGATTCCAGCATTCAACATGGACAATTTCTCAATACTTTCACATTGTCTTAAACAAAGTTTGTGAACTAGGCATGACAGTTATTGCTCCTCCAGATTTGAGTGTCACCCCTCCAGAAATTCGATTCAATCCTAAGTTCTATCCATTCTTTAAGGTTAGTTGACAATCATTTACAGATTCTTTAGATCCCTATTATTCTCAGTAATTTAACAAGTCTTCATATGTCTTTATAGAATTGTATCGGAGCGATTGATGGAACCCATATACATGCACAAGTGCCAGCTGATATGCAAATTCCATATCGTGGCAGAAAACAAGATACAACTCAAAATATCATGTGCGTGTGTTCCTTTGATATGCGGTTCACATATGTCCTAACGGGGTGGGAAGGGTCAGCAAATGATTCCAGAATTTTAAATGAATGCTATAACAATCCCACACTTGGATTCCCACGAGCACCTACAGGTACTTATTATTTGGACAATACTATGACAATACATGTATTTTACAAAAATTATTTGCATAATTATGCCATTGCTAAAAGGTATATTATAATTTACAGATAAGTTTTACTTGGTTGATTCTGGTTATGCCAACCAGCCAGGCTTCTTGGCCCCATATCGTGGTCAACGATATCACATGCAAGAATATCGTAGGGGTAGGAGAGCACCTCGGGGTCGGGAAGAAGTTTTTAACCATAGGCATTCATCTTTGAGAAATGTAATAGAGCGGTGTTTTGGTATGTTAAAGGGTCGATTTGCAATTATAAGAGAGATGCCTCCTATGAGCATGCGTGCTCAAAGACTCATTGTCATTGCTTGTTGCACGCTACACAATTTTCTTAGAATGCAGGGTCATACTGATAGAATTTTTCAGGAATTTGAACCCCAGAACATGGTACCTCCTGAATCAAGTTCGGAGGGTACAAGTCAAACTGGAACTGAACCTACTGTAAGTGTCAACATAACACAGAGTCAAGTACGACAAATGGATCGCGTTCGTGATACAATTGCTGACAGTATCTGGCAAACTGTGCGTAGACCATCATAAATTCATGGATGACTGTAATCTTTAACTTGTTGGATAACTGTACTAACTAATCTTGAACTTGTTGGATGACTGTAGTAACTAATAACTAATAACTTATTAGTACTTGTAATAACTAATTAATTTTCATAACTCTTATTAGTACTTGTAACTATATGACATGCATATGCAGTAATGTTCAAAGTAGAGGGTGAGGGACCACCATGTGCTTGTGGGAGAGGTCCCATGAATCTTTTTATGGCAAGGACTACCAAAAATTATGGGCGCTACTTCTATAGATGCCCAGCATGGCAGGTATTAAGCGTAATGATACGCAGTTTATTATTATGGTGTACCATATATATGCTTTCAATTCATAGTGATTTTACATGTGTAAATTTTGTAGTCACACGTTAATGCCTTTCAATGGTTGGATGCCTTGCACGAAGGTGCACATGTTGAGGGTAATGTGGATGATGACTTGGAGAATGTCATTGCAGTGATGAAAGCTGAACAAACTAGACACAAGTTATTTATAATTGCTGGTTGTGGTTGTGCTGCTATCAGTATAATATTCATGATGATTATTGTGTTCTTCTTGCTCATTGTTGTTCTTGAGAAATGATGTTTGGAAAATTTAGATTAAAACTTCGTTGCTTGTATTATATGCTAGTTTATGAACTTGTTGACTATTGCATTATTTATTTCGTTGTATGATATGGAATAGAACTGTTTGTATAAATGTCCTTATGTCATATGTGACGACTTTGAGAATGGGGAACGGGAAAGTGGCAATGATTCAATTCCATTACTTTTGCATCATTTGAACTTTGAGATTTGGAGACTCTAACGAAATCTGAAAAAAGGTATATTTTAATTACTTTGACTTTTCATTTCAAAAACTTTATACCTAATCTGAATAATCTAATATATATTATTGTGTCTGAATGCACTTGCTCTGTATGTGGGAGAATCTACAGACATTGATACGGATAACAATAAAGTATGAAAAAAAGGTATATTTTCTTTTGTATATGTGGTTGATTTTGCTGATGATGAGTGTTATTCTTTAGTTTAGATAGTTACTTTGTTGCATTTTTAATATCACTTTACTCTTCTAATATCAAGCATTTTATTTTCTTTTTTTATTGGTGCTGCCTTTGATGAGTTTGGTGGGATTACACTAAGTTTGAAGTTGGTGGTTCTGAAGCAGGACTATTAAAAAGTCATGGGCCTCTCAATTTTCTCAAGGTCTCTCTCACTCTATCTCTCTCTATATATATATATAGAATTTTAAATTTCAGAAGCTTATGCATTTATTTTTCTTATATAAATCTTTTCAATTATTGTTCTGGGTCCTAATGTGAATATGCTTAGTAACCATATAATTTAAATTCTTAACTGACCTGTTTTTAAAAGAACTTTAGAGTTGTTTATTTGGACAAGGCTGTATGGCAGTTTGTACAAAAGTGGAATATGTCATCTCAATAAGGTTCTGCCACTACAACTGATCTTTACTGTATTTTTGACTACCAGTAGCATGTAATATCAATTTTATCTTTGCTTCATAGCATTTCACATGTTGTGTGACAGTTAATTAGAAATAAGATCAGTACTAATCACTTGGTTGATCCATGTTGTCGGAAGCTGTGGTGATTTATTGATTTGTGCTAACCTGTAGAGCAAACTGATTTTAGTTGCACTTCTATGGAGCTATTTAATGGGGCTAGGACTTTTCAGTTTGGAGAGACTATTCATGCAAGGAGATATCTTAAACATTTTTTTTTCTTTTTTTTTCTCAGGCCTGTCAGTCCTTTGAAACCATTATGCACAATTATTTGTTAAACATTGAAAGGTGGGTTGAAAAAAATATATATGTATATGTTTAAAATTTATTTCAGTTGTAGAAAAGGTCAAGAACAATGTATTTTGAGCAAATTTCTGGTATCAAAATATAAGTGGGATATTTTGACATGGAATATTCAACAGGTGGATACTTCTGAAACTTGGGAGCCGGCAACTCTCATTTTGAGACAATCAAACTATCAAATTAAGGTCAATAGAACACAAGCTGTTTTAAAGGCAGAGAAATTTTCGAAGGACTTGGTGGTATGCTCATGAATTCTTTTTTTGTTGCATTCCTTTAAAAAGAAAAGGAGAAACTCTGAATGCTTTGTTGAGATATATTGATTTAATAAGTTAGGAGGCAAAATAATTATGATTTAAAATGCAGTGATAATTTAGGAATTCATACAGGTCAACTCACACAGACTAGTCTAGAGCTTGATAGAAGCCATATTTATATGTTTAGTACTATACAATTGTATTCATGGTTTTGAATTGCCAAACAATTGTCACATTGTGGATGTTTTTTAATGTTTGAATTTTATCATTATGAATATATCTACCTATTAACAGTTTTTTTTATCCATCCTTTCACGGGCAAGATCTCTAAAATTATCATTACACGTGATATAATTGAATCAGAATGAATACCTATAGAGTTGGCCAATTAGTTTGACTAGTTAAAAAAGATAGTTTAATTATGAAACTCGTGACAGCCAACTTATTGCATTCATCACAGCTTATGTGGTTGAGTTGTTTATGGGATTCAATCCATTGACATACTCATAGGATTGCTAAACAATTGGTAAAAAATATTTCCAGAAAATGCCCCACCACCAAATACAAGAAATTTTGTATTGTTCTCTGATATGTTTTTCTTGCAGATCAAAATTCCTTCTGGGCTCTCATCTCAATTTGGATTAACATGTTCAGATGGTTCTTCGCATCCTTTTAGCACAAATACAGATGTCCGGTAATATATTGATTTCATGTATTTGTTTTTTAACATTTATTCTTGCGTATTATGTTGTTTGTTGACTAGCTGTGAAGTTAAACTTTCCCATTATCTCTGAAATTTAAATCTTGTGTTAGAGATCTATCAAGAACTTATTATCATCACTAGCAATACACTCAATGTATAAGAATGTGCATGTCCTCTGAAGAAATAAAAGAATTTTCTTTTATTGTGTTTGCCTTGTCCCCTTTATATGCCTTGATTGTGGGAGTACAGATGCAATACATTTACAAGTCCATTAGTTTTGTCAGTTGGAAAGAACAGAAACACGAAAATAAGTGCTGAAAAATATAGGAGGAAAAGGATTTTTCTCAATTTCATTTCTTAGCATTGGGGTAATTGCATGGTGTAGTAAAAGATCAGGTTGTCGAGCTCGATAATGCATTTTCAGTTTGAAGGCAAATGCCAAAAGGCCCAAAAGTTAATACTGTACTAGGCCATCGCTCCCAACATATTTGACTAATGGGGACCTCACACAGGGAATGCAGCAAATGCAGAGTGTAATAATTAAGTTGCAGCAATCTGAAATAAGGAAAGAAAGAGGGTCCACTCAGACCAGAATTGCTCTAAATACTATCTTCGCCTAGATTTGTAAGAAATCTGGGAAAAGCGTGAGAAATAGTTATCGAAGTTATAACATACTGAAATTATATTGAAGAAAATTTTCTGGGAAAATATATATATATATATATATATATATATATATATATTGAAAAAGACTTCTTACAGTAGATAAATAATAGTAATGAACTAAGGGCAAAACTATTTGCTTATAGTGTTCCTTAAATTGGCTTAATGATGATATTCTCGGAAGTATAATCCTTAATGTTCAGTTTAGAGCCTTAAAATTTTATTAATGGTTGGGCAAGAGCCAAGAGGCTACATGTTTTCCAAATTAAAACAGTGTCCTTTTAAATTATATAAACTGCCATTCAATAATTTGGTCTTTTTTTTTATATAATTTGCATTACTTATTCGACAGGAATCCAAGTTAAAAGCATCAAGAATGCACATCTATGTTCGAAGAGGTGGTCCCAACTATCAGATTGGTCTGGCAAAGATGCGTGCCTTGGGAGAGGAACTGGGAGTTCCCCTTGAGGTATGAGATAGCAGCCTATTTTCAGGATACTTTTAGTTGGTTTTAGGCATTTGATTATCTTGGGGCATTTGATGTCTTTAGCTTATGATAAACTAGAAGCACCTCTACCACTTACTACATGTGGAAAGCAACTACTAGATTGCCACCTGCAATTCAGAAAATTTTGGGACCTTCTATCATTATATGAAAGTGTATCCAAAATAAAATTAAAAAATAGACGAGGTAGATTCTATAGGGTAAACTCCATGCAACCCCAAAAAAAAAAATGAAAAAAGAATCATTAGATTGAAACTATATTGGGTGTTCAATTTATTATGCTCTTGTTTATATTGAGATTGAATGACTTACACCATTCAAATTAATATATATATATATATATATGCTATTGGACTTGAGTATCTGCATGAATTGTCAACTATATACATGTCTGTTTGTGTGTGTGTAAGAACATATATATCTATATGATATAGATTTAAAGGTTGAATGACTCACACTCATACATGCTAATATCTTATTAGATTTGGTTTTCTATCTACAAAGGTCTACTATAAGACTTCTCAGAATAGTCAAACTTGTAATCCAATCCTTTTCCTACCCAAATTTTAAAATACAAAATAACACACACGTACATATATATATGATTGAATGTTTTAAAAATTATATATGAATGCAGGCCACTGTATATAATTTTGATTGTTAATGTCACTTCTGTAGTTCTGTTTTCATATATGGTTTCTCTAAATCAGGCTTTCTCCTTCTGCATGTTACTACTGGAAAGCCTTTTTTAGTTCTTTAGATTGAACTTAATGTATTGTGTCATTTTTCTCTTCTGGTTGCAGGTTTATGGACCTGAGGCTACAATGACCAAAATTTGTGAGCAAGCCATTGATTGCGTCATGTCTGCAGCATAATCTCGCCCTTTGTTCATATGTCTTTCGATGTGCTGAGAACGTAATGCTCGGCTTCCTTGATGGCACAAACTTAATAGTACTATTTTTACACTTTCCAAAGTTTTTATTTTTTCATTTTTTTAATTTAAATTTTCTCAAATTTTAAACAAATTTCTGCAATACGGATGTCACAGTTGCACCATGCTCATTGACATTGTCAAGGCTTGTGAATTTTGATGACAGTACACTGATCCTTTGTGGTCTATTTCACAATTATGTAGTTCTTAAAATTGTTGGTAAACCAACTTGGCGTGATATGAAAGTAAATGTGTTTCTAATGAATACATAAAAGATAACTGATTTAAAATTTTAATCAGCAATTCAATTACTTGTAGCACTAGCTACTAGTTTACATTTAGAAATGTCCACTATTGCGTTGTTGCTAGCATTTGGTATTGAGCAAGATGGCCTTGAATATGCATAAATATTCATGCTGCCAATTGGACCTTATGTGTTAAATGCTTTATTATGCATTACATGGTCTGAGAGGGGCGTGGGTTGATTGATATGCACAAATCCATGCATTTGTTTGCCATGTTTGAATGGACATGAACTTCTCAGAACATTTTAATTTGATAATGGAATATTTCTTCATTTCAAGTGATCAAAAACTCGGATGCAAATGAGTCGAGTTCAGTTATTACTCCCGTGCATCAAAACTCTTTCCTTTTCAGGGAATGCTCTAGGAGATTTTTCATATGAACTGATGGGAACGTATGAACGTTTATTATGATAATCAAATTTCACATAAAAAGCAAATACTATGGCTCACAAAAAGTTTTGGAAATTAAGGTCATAAATATACCAAAGGTATAGTAGCTGCTGATGCATATCTTTCACTTTAGAGTCTATACACGATTGTATTATGGTGACATCCACTTTAGAAATCATCCAAGTATTTTGGTTTTCTTTTTGAATTTTAGGATCTTCCAATGATAAGTGAAATTAAAAGAATTAAAATTCAAAAATTGCTTTAGAAAAATACATCATTTTTTAGTGTTAGAAAAAAAAAAAAAAGGCGTGTACAATTTTTTAAAAGTCATTACAATGACGATTATTAATCTAAAAATTAATCATATATAAAAGATTAAAGTAAATTTTAAAACAAAATTAAAAACATTCATTACCAAACATGTTTTTTATTTTTGTTACCAAAATTTTGGCAACATTTAGAGTTACCAAACATGTTTTCACTGTTTTGCTTTCAAAAATTTTGCAACAATTTGATGTTACCAAACATGTTTTCATGTTTTTGTTTTCGAATTTCAAACAACAAATTTTACGTTACCAAACACGTTTCCAATCACTATTAAAAACACAACACAACAAAAACATTGTTTCTGTTTTGGATAAAATCAAAAGCATAAAACGTTTTCGGTTACCAAACGGCCCCTTAGAGAGGCGTGTAAATTAAACAAGGAAATAAAAGGTCCGATTATATTACAAATTTATAAATTTACAAATTCACCCTTTTAAATATGGGATAATTACATTTACCTCCCTTCTAATTTGGTTTTATAACACTTACCTCTCCTGTGTTTTGGAATATAACACTTACCCCCTCTAGTTTGCACATTGGTAACAAATACCCCCTTTTGTCAATCAAACTAACGGTTATTGCTAATATCATCAAAATTTAATCTTAAAAGGACAATTATACACTCAAAAATGTTGCAACTGAAGTTAGCGGGTCTCGATTTCAATGACAGCTCCGACATTGGGATAGTAGTAGCTAGTGGTTTGGTCGGAGCTGGGTCTTCTCAGCAATGGGATGGCATTGGGATGGTAGTGGCTAGTGGTTTGGCTAGAGCTGGGTCTTCTCGGCAGTGGTTTCAATGGTGATTGTTGATGGTGCAGGTGGTGGGTGCTGACTCTTCTGGAGGTGATGTTGCTATGGTTGAAGGTCCGAAGTGGGTCTGCTCAAAATGGTGGCTCATAGTGGGGTATAATTGTCTTTTTAAGATTAAATTTTGATGATATTAGCAATAACCGTTAGTTTGATTGACAAAAGGGGGTATTTGTTACCAATGTGCAAACTAGAAGGGGGTAAGTGTTATATTCCAAAACACAGGGGAGGTAAGTGTTATAAAACCAAACTAAAAGGGAGGTAAGTGTAATTATCCCTTTAAATATAACCCTTAAAAATCCTACCCTAATCTCCACAACTCAATCGTTCAGATCAACCATTTCCCTTTAGTCGTACACCCTTACCCATCACCCTCACTGTCAGTCTCGCCAATTACCGTAAGCTTTCTCGACCACTGTTGCTGACCAGTGAGTTTTTTAACTTGATTGTGGAAGTGCAAACCTTCAAGAGATTTAAATGATGATTATAAATCCAGTGTAATCAAATATGTGGTAGTTTTTTAAACTCACAAACGACGTTAACGGTCTTAACGACAAGAGTGTGCTTATCCACTTTTAAAATTACAGCATTTATTTATTAAAAAAATTATATGAAAATTTTATTGTAAAATTGTTTTTATAGATCTAGAGTGAAAGAGATGGGGGTATCTATATATATATATATATATATATATATATATATATTGAGAGAGAGAGAGAGAGAGAGGGGATAGATAGAGAAAGTAGTTCATTTACGCCAACTGATTCGTCGTTATTATTTAGTATAGATTTGAGGCCCGCGTTGTGGTCTATTATTAGTATAGATTTGACAAGACTAGAATGCCAGTATTTATTTGTCGTGACATAGTTGTGGAAACCAACTCCATGAGTATCCTCACACACACACACACACACGTACACACACACAAACGGAGAGATGTCAGAGAAGCCTCACGCAGTTTGTATACCATGCCCGCTTCAAGGCCACGTAACTCCCATGCTAAAATTAGCAAAACTCCTCCATTTCAAAGGCTAGAGCAAGAAACAATTTTAGAAAGAGAGAATCTCGTTGAGAGAAAGACTAAGTGCACGTGGGTTAGAAAACTAAAAAGGAGAATTTTTGTCACTCAGAGAGTAATTTTGGATTTTAAAAAGTCTGACATCATGCACAGCTATTTTATGCAAGGAGAGATATCAAAATTTAAAATTATAGGAATTTATATACGTATGTCAAATAGGAGATATTTTTTGCACATTTTTTATATAGTTGGAGAGTTTTTTGCACTTTACTATTTTTTTAATAATATATAAATATTATATATAATAGCATTAGAAAATATATTTATAACATATTATATATTATATAATATCAGATCGCACTATTATTGTACCAAATCAACTATAATTTATTTTTTCTTTGTTTAGTTAATGAGTTATTGGATTCGAATCACTAACAAATTATTAAATTAAATGTTCTAATTCATATTTGAATTATTGAATCAAATTTAGATCAAAATCCAATCCATTAATAGATCTAATTTTATCCAAGATTTTATAATTTGACAAATATTTTCTATTGAATTTCTTTATAGCCAATAGTTTTCTAATTTCTTAATTCCTCTTGTCCAATGCAGAATTTAATGTATCAATTTACAATGTGATTAATCAAAGATTTTTCATTCATCTCATTCCGTCTTTCTCATATAAAAAGTGCTAAATTATTCAAACTTGTTCTATTAAAAATGAGTTATGATCTAAAAAACATGGATACATATATATATATATATATATATATATATATATATATGATACAATATAGATACCACAATATATGAAAAAAAACTTAAAAAAACATAATATGGGTACGGCAAGATACAACAATATAGAAATAATAAATTAAATTTTTATATATACACAAAAATTATTTTATGTTATACATATTGTTATTAATATTTATTTATAAACTATTATGGTTAACGAACAAAATAAGAATTAAGAGTCATATTGCATAACTTGTATGATAAATTTTGTACTAAATCGTGATATATATCTCAATACTTCTTTTTTTAGAAAAAAAATTTAACTTTTCTTAATAATTATACAATGAAATTATTGTTGGGAAAACTACATTTCAATATTCAATTTTAAAACTTGTTAAAAGTGTGTCAAGAAAAGTATCTAAGAAACATCGGATACGTAGTCCAACTATCTGTCGAATACGTGTTAGAACTAATAATATATATTTTAAAATTATAAATACATTTAGAAAGTATCAAACACGTATGTGTGAGTATTTCACGATGCGGATACATCACTCTTGTAGAAACATCCGTACTTCCTACACTATGATACATTGAACAACATCGATGCTCTCGAGAGTGTTAGGTGTTGCCGTCTTTAGAGTTTTTTTTTTATATATTAAAAATGGAGTGATGAAAATGGGCATGAACTGAAGTGGAGCTGACAGTATTCTGTGAGCAGTGTCAAATGGCGAGAGGATGCATTTGGATTCAACATTTGATTGAGAGGATGCATTTGGATTCGACATCTGATTGTTTGGGGTGACCACTTATGAGATCAAATTAGGCATTAATCCTGATTTGATTCGTGGTATATTAATTGATGAAAATAAAATCCGATCCAATCTGTGGTAAGAGTTAATCCGATTCGATTTGTGAAACATCATATTGGACTTGTTGTAAATAGTCCAGTATTATTATTTTTTAACAAAAGCCCAATATTTATTTTTTAACCTATGACCCAATCTATAATTTAGAATGATAATTTAATATAACCAATTTCAAATTCTTAGCCACCGCGAAAATAAAAACTAAAATGATCATTAACCAATAACATTATTTATTAGAATGTCAAACTAGTGAACAAAATAATGATATATTTTAATGAATCGGATCAAATTCACAAATAGAATCAAATTTCTAAGAACCTAATCTATAATCCGATTCATGAAATACTAAATCTTATCTTATAAATTCGCCATTAAATTTTATCTGTACAGATGGAACTGGACGGGATTGATGAATTAATTGAAATGCACTGCCCTGATTGTGATATTATAATATTGATGGGTCAGACCGTGACATTAGCAATTAATGCTTGGACGGTTTTCTTATACAGTTGGACGTTTTAGAAAAGTTAGAAAATCTTATCAGTTCTCTAACCTGATTTTGTAAATCTAAATAAACTCTCTACTGATTTTGCAAATCTACGTAATCTTAGGGACAATAATGATATCTTATAAAGGTGGCTTTCCAGTTTCCACATTTTGTTACTTAAAAAAATAATTAGCCCTACACGTCTTCTTCTTTTTTTTCGATTCCTTCCGGGTGGGGCAAATATCTTAATCAAGATTTGCACATCAAGCTTGCTGCTCCATCTTTGATGTGTTATATATATATATATATATACACACACACATAAAAGAAAAAATATCATACTGCTGCTTTTATTTTTAAATGAAAAAAAAAAAGTCGTTCTTAATAAGCATTCTCACAGTCAACAATTATCTAAAAAATATTCAGGATAATTGTGTTATTTTGATACCAAAAAAGAAAAAGGTCAAATTGAATATCAGAGTAATTTTGTGGGTTACAATATCAAATTCTTTGGATGCAGAACAATGTAACCCTACACAAAAATTATTATATCAATTTTATTATATTTTATAAAATATATACTAAGAGAAATTAAATAGGAATTGTAATTTGAGAGTAGGGATGTCAATGGGCTGGTCCGGGATAGGGCATTCCTTTTCCAAACATGCCCACAAATAAAAAGAATTTCAAACGACCCGTCCTGCTCCGCTTCACATTGAAGTTGGGGTGGGTTCGGGTGCCCCAATATACATACTTTTGAAGAAAAACAATTCAAAATTTTGAAAAACTGAAGATAAATTTTATAAAAACAAAAAGTAGTATAGTTAAGTATTTAACCATCATTATAACAAAGGTGTTAAATTTTAAAATTATCATAAGGAATAAAGAACAAAAAATTATAGCTAATAAAAGAATATTTATATATATATTTATTTTACTTGGAATAGGTTCGGAACTTGACAGGTTTTAAACTCTTTTTTTAAATTTGTTCCTAAATCTATTAGAATGATCTCAAATTCATTCCTACAAAGACGAAATAGAGTGGGGGGCAGAATGAAGTAAGAATCCCACAATACGGGGTTAAATTAACATCCATATTTAAGAGAGACAGAAGAAAATAAAATGTAGCGAGATTAGTACGGCCGACACCGATTCTACTTGGGTTGACTAGAAACAAAAAAAGTTGTGGGCTTACGACTCGTTCTGCGTGGAATCGGGCACTGTCATTTTTTCTTGTAAAAAATAAAAATTAAAGAATGTTTAAGGAAACAAAAAGTAAAGCTTAAAGAATCTCCTCTCTAAAAGCCTGGCCAAAACTGTAAGAAGCCACACTTTATAGAAGAAGAAAAAAACCAAAAAAAGAAAAAGGAAAAAAAAAAGAAGCCCAGTTAGTTGTCGAAGCCTTGCATGCTGGGGTAAAAAAGGGAAGTCCTTACTCCTTAGCATGGGCAGAAAGTCTATGGGTCCAATTTACTGAATTTTTTTTTTTTTTTTTGAACTTAAATAACAATAGATATATTTTGTGATTAGCACATGTTTGGTATAATAGGAGGGGAGGGGGAAAGAGAGAGCGAGAAAGGATAAGAATAGTTATGAGCAAAAAAAGAAAGAGAGAATAATGTAAAACAAAAGAAAAATAGTATTAATGTTAAATCATGTTTGGAAAAGACAGTGGAGTGAAAAGAAAGAAAATGATGTTTTATTTTGTGAGTGATAAAGGTGAAGTTGTAGTTCATTTGTTATTATAAAATAGGGACAAAACAGGTAATTACTATCTCACTTGACAATTTTTCCGTTTATTTTTTTTATGTGGAACATGTTCACAAAAATGTGGAGGCATTGGAATAAAATTAATGAGCTGTCAAGGGAAAAACCCAGATAAAATTTCAAAAGAACAACTACCAATAGGCCAATTGATCAAACTATGATATGCACACTCCACAATAAATAACAACTCCCAAATGTCAAGGTGCATTATTAAAAAATAACTAACCACTTTATTAGACTTTGGTTAACAATCTCAAAAAAAAAATTCAATTTGAAGTCAATATGCGAAGGAAATTTTCAAATTGGTGTCCAAAGATGTCCGGTGTATTTCAATTTGGAGTCAATATGCAAAGGAAATTTTCAAAATGGTGCTCAAAGATGTCCAATGTTTTTCAAATTTGACTTTTGTACTTAACATCCTTTTTGACACAATGGAAGAATTATTTCTAATGAAATGTTTCTTTAAAGACCTAATTATTTGTTGTGCATGTTCAACACACTCCCTAGGATGATGTGGCATCTTAAGTTCAGATGGTGTAGAATTAGACACATCTTCAGATGCAACATGGAAAACTTCTTTTGCCAGGATTTTGTTAACACAAGGTTGATTAGAAGGCATATGTAGTGTTTTAGAACCCTATATTGATAGGTCCATAGGATTTTGCATGATCATTTTATTATAGTACTTGAAACTATAGTGATTATTTGTGATGTGGTGAGTTACATTTAAAGCATGGATCTAAGGGTAACCAAGTGGTACGTAGTAGTCAAGGGTAAAATATCACACCAAATCTCATCGAAGTATTCACCCATTTAAATAGAAACTAAACACCTTTCCCTCACAGACAAGAAAGTTTCATCAACCCAAACCATCCTATATGGTTGTGGGTGAGATTCAAGATTTAGTTTCATTCTTGCAATACCCGATTTTGACACTGCATTTATTAACCTATTTCCATTGATAATGATCTTGATTACTTTTTTTTTCACATTTGAGAAATGTGTGAAAAATGTTGGTGCGTGTCCAATTATCTTTTTTCATGAAGGCATGTGACATTAAATCATTATAGCAAGTCTCATGTCCATTTGATTTTTTATATAGTCAAGGAATGGTCCAATCTTATTTACGTCATCTAAATCCTTAGGTAGATATCTATGTTCAGAAGAACTTGACATGGTTGGACAACTAGAGGGCTAAAAGGTGTATGATTATTCCTGCGATCATCCATATGCAATTGTTCAAACTCATTTAAGTCCTCAAAGTCTTCGTGTGGAAACGTATGACTTGTGACTCGATGGTGAACATGTGATAGAGACTGTATAGAATGTGAAACTCGGCTCTATCTAAAGTAGGTTTGTCTCATGTAAAGGTCTCAAAATGGCCGACCTTAGGCTAACAAAAATGTTACAATAGTGATATGCAGACTCGTCATAATAATAACCGTATGCGTTTCTAGTGTTCAACATAAACCTTGAGAGACAAATGTTTCACTATGTTGTAAGCTAAGTCATGGGTGGTCATAGTGGTCTCAAAGGAAAAGTACAATCATGAGTATAGTTAAGGACAAAATGTCAATATATGATTCAAATTTATTCAATTAACTCAAAATTATAAATTAACACAATGCACAGTAAAGAAATTGAATGCAATGGAAGTGATTATGCCAAATGCATGCATTGGGTTACAATTGTTTAGGTGCTAATTCAAGAGGAAATAGTGAGAGCCAAAAGAGAATTTCGTTTTCATAAGTAAAAATAAAAATAAAAATAGTGATAGCAAGACAAAATATAATAAACAACGAAAAGAAATAAAGGTGCAATGAAAGCAAATAATGGGTTTAACGAAGGATTTCAAACAAATAAAAGTATTAATTTCAAATCTCAAATGAAGTACATGTACCTTTACTGAAGTCCAGCGTAGATAACTGAACAAAGAAGGCTTCAAAAGCTGAAGTAGGTCAATCACATTTTGAAATAATTTTCTAAATTTGTTTTTCCTATTACTAAACACTGTTGAAGAAGTTCCGGAAAGATTCTCCTTTGTTCTGGTTCTGAAACTGGGCTGTTTGGAGTGAACTTGGGCTGGGCCAAGAAAAAGAATCAGTCTAGATCCAAAGCTAGCCCGCTTTTTTTAGCTTATCGCTTTGTTGGTCGGGTTAATTTTGGGTATATAAAACAAGAGCCCAACTAATTGCCTTTACAAATCGATGGCGAAGAAGACGCAGGATTTATATATATATTTGGCATTAAATGATGCTTATTTGTCTGATCTTTTATCAATTTGTGAAGCAATATTTTATTTTTTTTGGCGTGACAACTCCCTTAGATGGTAATGCAAGTTGGTGCAGTAGCATCCCTCTTGTCTTTGAATTTGGTAGTGTCAATTGATGATCGATAGATACATGATGGAGTTTACATACATGGGGCTCCGATACTAAACTTGATGGCAGCCCAATTCTTTAATGTGGTCTTCTAAGTAAAAAAAATTGTGGGCCAAGCTAGGCGGAAACTTAGCCGACTTTAATAAGCAACACCGTTAGGCTTTAGCCCACATTGCTAATACTATTACAAATGGCCCACCTCAATGTATGCTCATACACCTTTAGGCTCCGTTTGTATATACACAATAAAAAAAAAAAAGATAACATTAATAATGAGAGAAAAAAAGAGAAGAAAGGATATCAATAAACTTCATTTATGTTTTGATAAATAAAAAAGAAAAGAAAATAATTGATACTATTCTTATTTAGAAAAGATAGGAGAGAGAAAAGATAACGATCAAAATACTATCATATCCTTTTATAGTTATGGAACACGGGTGCAATAACAATTTTCTCTTTTAAGTTATTGAAGATAGTTTCGGAATTATTACTTAAACACAACCCTTTCCCTCCCAATCTTCCTAAACATTACCCTTTCCCTCCCAATCTTCCCTTTCCCTCCTTTTCCTTTATTTTCTTTTAATGAAGACTATCCAAACACAACAAGGCCAATTCTTTCCTTATCCTTTCAAATCCTTCAATTCAAATGGAGCCTTAGGATTTATTAAAGGAATGCCTATGATGTCCAGCTAATACAAGACGACATAAATGTTTAAATTAATATATTCTAGTATTTTTTTTCTTTTGGTCATACCAAATATTGCACGCACCTATGTTGTCCCTGTGGAAAAATTGTTGTCATGAGAAAATTGAGTAATGTCAATCTAAGTTGTCCATTGAAGGAACAAATATTGAATGCGCCAGACCATTACAGTCCTATGTGTACAACACGCGCTGTGTGTCACACCACGCGTGTTGTGCACGTAATGTTGTGATGCGTCGGGTGTATCGAATATCTTCTTCCATTAAAGGGACAATATGTAGCAACTTTAACAAATTTAGTGTTATATCTGGTCTTTTTTTAACGCCATCAAACTGAAATTTTCAAATAAAAAGGGTTGTAATATAGTGGTATTTTTTCATCTTTAAAAAAAAAAACAGTTGGGCCGGACAAAGACTAATAGGTGTGTGAGTTTTCCTGTCCAGGTAATTTTCAGGTGCCTTGGAATATGTGAGAAGACAATTTCTAACTCTTAGCTGGTATCTTTTAGAAATTGCCAACGTACATATTTAGTGTTAAATGTTATCAAACATGAGACTGATTATAACAAGTCAGTGATATGAGCTCTCTTAGAGGCTTGAAAAGTCAAAACACTACAAAACCTGTCTAAATCCTTGACCATAATGATAAAAACGAAAAATAGATGAATACATTGTTTGACAGTCATTCAATTGATAAATATTTTCTCGTGAGACTAAGATAATCCATCTAGATGTGGGGATATATATATATATATATATATATATGCTAGGCAGCTGGGGCACATTATAAGGGGACAACCTTAAACAAAAAGGGAATGCATGGTGGCCCCGTGTACCTCAACTCCATCAAGCGAAGGAGGAAAAGGGGCATGACCAGAGCCAAATGACCTCATGTGGTCTTTGAGAGACCTCTTGTGCTTGAAGTCGGAACCACAAACACACAGCCAACGCTTGCCACAGTTCTTCTCGTGGGTTCGCCAGTCGCCTTTCACGGCCAAGCACTTGCCGCACTTGCGACACGCGAACCGCTTTATCCCATGCTTCCTCTTGTAATGTGTTTGCAGTGTTCTGAAATCTTTCAGCGGCTTCGCTCTCGGGTGTTTTATGTTGTTCTTGCACCCTTCTTCACAGCAGTAGCATGGTATGCCTAACATGGCTCGTGGCTGCGTCCCCTTCAGTGATTCCGGTCCTTTCCTGTACTGTGACCCATGTCCCCACATGTGCATCTACAAAAATATATATGCATATATGTATGTATGTATGTATGTATATATATCAAAGGAAGGACTAATGGAAAACAAGAACTAATTAATGTGCATATATATATAGTATGTTATACAATGTAATTGCACCTGAAGATTGTTGTAGCGATTGAAGGTTTTGTGGCAGACTTGGCAAGAAAAATGTGTGAAGCCGACGAGGATTTGTGCAGGAGTTGGAATCCAGTATTGGGTAGTTGATAGATTTATATTATCTGTCATCACACTTGGATTGATGGAGTGATCAACATTGGTGCAATTAGGTAGGCCAATGTGTAAGGCCACGGTGACATCTTCCTTATCTTCATGGCAAGCTTTAGGGTTTTCCTCCGGTGGTGGTGGCGTTTCGGGTGAGCAAAGCAAGCTTAGCAAGGGAAGGGGTTCAAGAGAAGTTTGGGTTTTATTTGGGAAGAGATCAAATGGCTTGGTAACATGATGATCAGTATGAACACCTAAAGAAGATGACAAATGACTAAATGGGATAATATCTGAGGGTTTCATGCTGTGAGTGCAAACAAACACATAGAGTACAAAGGGTGTTGTTTGTGGGATTCAATAGGTTGTTATATATAGTGAGATTGTAGCCTTGGTTGAAGGGTTATATGATGACAATTTGGATTTGAAGTTTATGGTAAAAAGGTAAAATGGGAGATATTTGTATTATATACATATATGTGAGCATATATATGTATATATGTAGAGGGAGGGTGGCTGGAGAGAATATGTCGGTTGAATGATAACTACCTTTGTTGAGAGGCTCATTAATCTCTTCTGTTCGTTTTCTTTATCTGTTTTTGGAATTGAAAGCAAATAGCTTAATTACTGTGGCCCATGGTCTCCAGATTTTGCAACAATTCTACTACAGAGGGTTTAAAATATATGGCAATGTATTATAAAGTCTGATTGCAATTGAATTCATTCTCAAACCACCTTAGCAATATACTCGATCTGTGTGCGTGTGAGATTGAGAGCGACTTCAGGGTGAAAGATAGATTAATTTCAGAGAAATGACTGCAGTACGAAACGAGTGGTTGACTTTGAATGGACGCGGTATTTAGTTATTTACTGTTTGCATGGACGCGGTATTTACTGTTCAGCCATGTAAAAGCTTGGAAAGTATTACCGGGCGAATGGTGAATTCTTATTCCTTATTTAAAAGAAAAACGGAGTTAATTCAGCGCTGTGCTATCTTGAATATTTTTTCTGCCTGACCATATGGAAACTGATCAATGAATTATTGACCACATGAGAAGAATTTTTTTTCTACTCTTTAATTTACTATAGCTGAAAAGTAAATTTGTCCTATATGCCATATTTTATGTTTGCTAAGTACCATCTAAAAATTTTCAATATATACGTGTGTGTGTGTGTTGAACACTTGAGAGACTCACAATAGATGCCGGGTGCAATTGAACTCAATAAGAGCACCCTCCTCACAGCGTTTCCTTTTTAATTTTGATGGCTGGTCGCACCACAACAGCTAATTCTTTCTTCCTCTGTTCATATCTGCACAAGGTTATATTCTTTTTTTTTTTTTTTTTTGTGGTTAACATACTTTCACAGTTGTAACTTCACCATATTTTTTTTTTTTTTTGGAGAAAAGTACATTAAACCCCTTAAACTTTGATATTTAACTCCTTAATTTATCGCGATTGTTGCAGAAAACCCAAATCGTTAGCCAGCCGTTTGGATAATTCTGTTAGTGTAAGGCCCGTGAGGCATGTGTCATTGCAAAAAAATTATAATTTCCGTCCTATTATTTTGGCACCGATCTCACTTAGCCTGTTCCAAATAGAAAAAAAATTTGACAAAAATTCTGATTCTTATTGGATTTGAAACTTCTAGGAGAGTTCTATTTTGATATTTAACTTCTTTTCCAAGTAGAATTAGGACTCCTTTGCATAAATATATGTATCTATATTTTCTCTATGAAATAAGAAAAGAAAATCCTGGAATATTATTTTTTAGAGAGAAAGTATATACAACATAATTAGGGCTATATATTTTTAAAAACACACATCTATATTTCACGAGTGATCTTTAGGATAGTGTTCTTCTTCTATTGATTAGCTGTTCAGAGACTGAATCAAATCATTCGTTGATCAGAGCATTGGATTGAAGGTTCTTCTCTTGCTCACTGAGGAAAAAAGGTGATTATATCGCACTACGAAGGTAACGAGATACTTGCTGAGTGTTTTTATTATTCCAGCAACCTTTCTGTAAGGATCGTGACATTATCCGAAAGTCTGCAGCAGTTGGATGTGTTATCGCAATCATAAGCCTGAGGTGTTCCGCATCAGATTCTTGACAGAGTGAAGAAGGGTATGAGTCTGAGACAGAGTCTGTTGTACTTTGCTTCATTATAGTAGATTAGTTTCCTGAGACTTTCCGCCTCCCTCCGTAGTTTTTTTTCCCACCTTGGATTTTTCACGTATATCTGATGCATTCTTTTCTTTACTTGCACTTTAAATTATTTTATTGCTTTAATTGTTTGGTTAATTATTAATTGAACTTAAAATTAAATTAATTTGAAAAATTAAGAAAACGAGCAAGTGATCCTATTCACCCCCTCTAAGTTTTAAAGTACTTTTCGCAACTGCTTCTGCACTACGCAACTAACAAAAAACATGATTAATGTTGGAAAGCCTCTAGGAGATAAGACTGAACTAGGTTTTGTTGAGTCATCATCTAATAGTCAAACTGTTTTTGTTCAACCTAAGCATTTGAATTTGTCTACTGTAATACTCCGTAAATTTGAGGTTATTTAATTTTAGTATTTCTTATTTATTTAAATTGTTTATTGTGTGTTTTAACTGCTAAATGCTCTATTTGTTTAAATTATTATTTTTTTAAATGCTAAATGCCTTAGGTAAATTTTGTCAATGTTTGTTCTTGTATGTTTAATGTAGAGGTTTGATTTATATGATGCTAAGTGATTGCTTACCTGTAACAAGTGTGCAGTGTTTGTTTTAAATATTTTTTATTTAAAATAAAAGATGTGGGTATTTTTATTATTTTTGCGGTTGGACCATAATATGTATTTCTTTTATTTTTATTAAATTTTATTTCAAAATTGGGCTAGGAGGAGTTGGGCTAGATTATTGAGTTGGGCTGGATGATTGGATCATTGCTATGCAGGTTGTTTTATGATTATTTAGGTGTTGGGCTATATATATATATATATATATATATATATATATATATATATATATATATATATATAGGTGTGGGCTAAATATATTTATAATTATTTTTTTCTCTATTAATTCGTTTAGTAATTATATTGGTAATTCTAAAAGAAAGAAAAATAAAGAGAAAAAGAAATAAGTTTCTGTCGCTTTTACGCACAGAGATGGAGAGAACAGTAGATGCCATAAAGGAGGGAGAGAATGAGTGATTTTGTTCAAAATCAAAAGGCAAGTTTAATCTCTACACTTCCCCTTTGTACTCATAAACAGAGTTAAATAATACTGTGCTCTTATAAATGTTCTTGATGATTTGAACCTAAATTGATAAAAAATTCTTTTTGTTTATGTTCTGATTTTTGAATTTACATACATAGATTCTCGGTTGTACTACTGTATATTTGTATGTGCTTGTGTTACTGTGTGTAATTATATGTATAAATAAATATATACATGCACACACATTTATGTTCTATATAACATATAGAAGTTGTATGAACAGATGATTCAGAGTTTTTGAAGGATTCTAATCCGATTAAGTGTTTAGCTTGGTCTCTTAAATAATCCTTAATCATTGGGTTGTGATTTGTTGAGTAATTTGACAGAAATCTGAATTTTAAAAGAAGAACCCTAGAAATTTTGATTTGGGAATTTTCAATTTGAAAAGTTTTTTGTGGCTATTTTTATGCCAGAATGTAATTGAGGTGAAATGGAGTTGAATGATATGAATTTTAGGACAGTTTGAGGCTATTAGGTGGCTGGAAAGCGCCCGGGAAGTCAACGGTGAGGGGCTGGCGCACTGCTGATGTATTAGCGAACAAGGGTGGCTGAATGAAGGAGTAGCGGAGCGCATCGCAACGCCCACGAGCGCTACCAATGCATGGGGCGCGTGCGCCCTGCTCCGGCAACCAGCCAGGATCGAAAAATGATGGTCCAGTCCCACTCGTCGAGCACAACCTCTGGTCCCAGTTTAGGCCCAGTCCATTTTGTAAAAGTATTTTTTTATTTTTGAAATGTTTTTAAAGTGTAGAAAATAGGAAAAATATTTTTTTAGAATATCCCTTTTTATTAGAAAACTTCTGAAAATCAACTTTATCCTTTTAGAACAAAATATGCATGGGACTTTAATTTTGAGATAAAATTAGTCACATTAGTTTTAGATTTAGCACAAAAAGTATGCTTTTAAGGTTGTGATTTTGTATTCCTTCTATTTTGGCTTTTATTTACATATATGGTTGATTATGTTGTCTTATTTTTGGTTTGGGTATTATCATTATGTAGTGATTGTTGATGCAGCTGTTTTATAATTGTTTTTATTATTATTGCGGATAGAGGGAAGAGGACAATTATGTTTCGGATAATTTTTATTTTATCCTTGTGGATTGGTATAATATCATTTTATATTATCTCTAAGGCTTTTAAGTAGATGTTATGTTTTTGGAAAGGCATGTCAGGATTGTCTAATACCTAATAAGGTATTTGTAAATTATATGTGGAGACATGTTAGGATTGCTTCTAGTTTGAACTTAGAAAACTTGTTCTATATTTATTGTGACAACGGATGGGTTGGTACAATACACAGTTCTCTTTCTTTTGAGACAGAAATTGAAATGATAAAATGGTATATATATATATATATATATATATATATATATATATATATATATATATATATGTTTTATTGTCCTCATATAGGGGGTATATTTATCAATTCTCTGTTGGGTGGTAGTAGATGAAACTTGTTCATGGGTTTAACCCACTTTGTTGATATTTCATGTCCCAGGCAGTTTACACCTCAAGATTAGAGGGTCAAATTCGTAGAGCGTGGCAGTCATCTTTCCTTACCAAACTTCAGTGTAGGGACTTTATATTATTTATGTTTGAGTTGTGGATTATTTTGGGATGTTATTTTAGATTCATTAATATTTAGTATTTATGTTTGGGTTGAGGGGTCATTGAGTTACTGGACTTTGAAGTTGTATTCTTCGGACTCGTAAATTTTATTAAACATTGTTTATCCTTTCAGTTAAAGTTTTCTTTCGCAATTATTTATTTCCTTTTGTCATTTTCATTCTGTGCTTGTATGTTATCAGTTATAGGTATTCCTTATGTTTTGTGTGTAAAATTAGCTACCTCATGCGTGAAATTGTAGGAGTATTTCATCTACACCCAAATGTAAGCTTCAAGTTGAGTTTTTGCATGCTAATGTTGTGTCCAACGTGCTTTATTGTACTTTTGTGGTAAGAATGTACATAATTAACACTATTGTTATAAAAGAGAAAACATTCTAAATCTGATTTTCATGTGTAAAATTCTTTTGCTAAGAATAGAGTTCATGTTAAAAAGTCATATAATTGGAACAAACCCAAAAAATCTCAAGCTAAAAAGAATTCAAATAAAAAAAAGAATGTTTTTGGTTCTTCATCTTATTTTCCTGATAGGTTGCATGTTAAAACAATTTGGATACAAAATGAATATTTGGAGAAGGTTGTACTTGTTGATACTATGAGATTTCTTCCTAATAGGTCTTTGGAAACCCCCTAACTAAGGTCATTAAGACTTCTATGGTCATGGATTGAGCTTATATTCATTATTTGTTTTTCATTAGACCATACATTGTACGTAGTGTAGATCAGGATTTGATTATTTTTATATGATAATCATGTGAATGTGAAAATCATATTTTTCTATAAAATAATGTGAATTCTATATATTTCTGTTTAAGTTCACTTTGATTTGTGAATTATATAACTGGGACACTTATTTTATCAATGGATGAATTACTTAAGTTTATGATCTAAGCATTGATAACTAATGTGTTATATTTATTTCTTTTAGTGGTGAATCTTTTGAATTCATACAATTTATGCATTAGTCCAACTCTGAGAGAGTTAATTGAAAACTGATGTGAAGCTGACTACAGTATATTATATAAGTAACATTGAAGGCTTAAATGATCAATGAAAAAAAATAAAAAGAAAGGATTATATTTTTATTTAGCATAAAAAGAAAAAGAGAAAATTATGAAAAGAATTGCTGAAAATCTAAAACAAAAAGGAAAAGGCTACCTTTGGAATTTGTTCGAAGCTACCTGTATGACATAAATTTTCAATGAGATATCTTTTAAAGACGTTGTTTTGAGAAAATAGTTGGTTGCCCGTAAGAGTGAAAACAACTGTCTTAGAAATAAAATAAAATAAAATTCAATGAAAAATATTTGATCATGTGTGGTTTTATTTGTTTACATCTAATGTGTTTTAGGAAAAGAATCAAAGAAATTTGATTAAATTTTGATGATGTTGAATAACACACATACACATAGATTTGTTAGATGAATTTCTAAATTTTATAAATATTTGTGTATTGAAAATTGTGTCATGGTTTTGAAATTACGTATGAATTTTTTTGAAAAATTTATGGGTTTTAAAATTGTGCAAGTGTGAATTTTCTTTAATTTTTTTGAAAATTTAAGAACTTATTATTTTATGTGAAAAAATGGTTTTAATGATTATATGATTATTATATTTTTTTATTTTCACATAAATAAAAATCTAAAAATATTTTTTATTTTCAAATTATTAGGAGTTTATTTTTATTTTTTGGGCATTTTTAGGCTTTTTTTTTTGTGAAAAATTGCAACAATAATCAAAGTTGATTAAACTTGTCAACAAACCAATTGAACCACGCTAGATCGGTCGAAGGGATAAGCTGGACTGATCCCCAAAGGCTCAGCCAAGGGTATATTAAGAGCAAGTGTGCATTGTGTCTTCATTTGTTGCTTACTCCTTCTTATATGCACTTTTTCTCTCTTTTTTCTCATTTTGTCTCAACTTTTAACATACTTTTAGTTAATATTTGTGTTTGATTTTAAGTTGAATTGATGGAAGAGATTAAATTTTGAAGGATTTGTGTTAGTTTTAGGAGTTTTTACTAACAAAATTTCATTCAAGCTTGTGTTTTCAAATGTTGCACTTCAAGTGTTTGTGTAAATTTCTCAATGGCTTTCACATTGTTATTTTACATTTCTTTTATTGTGGCAATGGCCAGTGGATCAAGGAGATAAAGAGTCAATGTTTCTCTCACATCGAAAAGTAATATAATCTTCACTTTGAATCATTTTGATGATGATGATATCTTTGAGAATTTTAGGAAAGTGATTGGTTGTAGACCAATGAAATGTGAAACAAGCTTTGATTAGAAAGCATTTGACCAGGTTATCATTTGGAGTTTGTGTATTACTTTAGAAATAATAGTTGAAATTTCTTAGCTAATATAGGCAAAGATTGTGTTCCCGACATGGTTCACTACTTATATAAAAATGTGCTTACTTATAATGAGAAGGAATTATGAATGACTGTGAAGTGTTTTGGGACTGAGATCAAGGTGACAACCCAATTAATTAATTTTTGAGGTTATTGGTGTTCCAGAAGTAGAAGATGGTATAATTTTTTCATATGAGGGTACTGAGGAGAACATACCAAACATGGAAACAATCATTCGTATGTTATCTGAACCTAATGATCCATTGCTTGAGAATAAAATTCTTAGTCCTTACATCACTGACAATATCTTTGCATTGAACTTGATTGTGTCTTATACTTTTAATCCTCATGATCATAAGGGAGATTTGCCAAGGCATCTAGGTGAAATTTTATATCACATTGATCGAGGTGAGAGAAGAAAAAAGTATTTTTTTTATACATGGACAAATTGGTAATTTCATATATTCAAATAATTTATCAATTTTAACAACAAAAATGGGGTAAAACAGTAAAATCACTCTGTTTTTAACGTCTATTTTGCCAAATCCGTTAGAGGGGAGGTGAGTACAACAAAATACATTACTTTAATGCTACGTGTAATTATGTCAAACTTGAGGAGAAGTCAGTGTAATTTATCCAAAAACTTTTAAAATGCCCAACCCACTAAGCATATCTTATGTGCAAATAATAATAATAATAATAATATGAGAGGGGGAGAGAGAAAAAAAAAAAAAAAAAGAGTATTAACACAACTAAGCGTAGATCTCATTTTGAAATTTAAACCACTTGAAGAATAATAAAATTTTGACAAAGAAATTCATTTATCATTTATGTTCCCAATAAAAGAGGGGAAATTTTATGGAACCTACATGATTTATCAAAATTCTTTATCAAGGGAATACACTTCCCTAATTTTGTTCATACAATGATCGAGAAAAAAAAAATGTTAAGCTGTTATATATATTTGAACATATGTAAGGCGAACGAAATAGAAATAGAAAAGAAAAAATAATAAGTAATGCAAGAATATTTTATTTGAGGAAAAAGTTTTGCAAAAGGTGCATGGTTGATCAATAGTCCATCTTCACCTGCCATAGCTAGCTGTTGATCAGAATTTGAGATCACAAGTAGTAGTCTCTTGAAGCAGTACGTAAGCACCTATAGCTACAGGTTTGGACCCAAAAAAAATGATGAATAATTGAAGAAATAAATAGAGATAGATGAATTAAGAATATTAGTTTGTCAAAGGTTGTACAACGAACACTTGTTGGCCAAGCCATGCATGCATATATAATCTCTCTTAGGGGTTTGGACTTTCTGAAGTAATGGCCCCAACTTCTGTTTCTGTTGAGGTATTCTGTGGAGTTTGTGAATCTGAGATTAACAATCATATAAATTAAGATTAAGCTTAGCTCTGCATGTACATACATGAATTCTAAGCAATATATATATATATAACACATGCATATGCACATTGTGTACAAATTATATTCGAAACCTGGAAAAGAAAAATACAAGTTAATTATATTCTCTGAATTTTACAATATATAACATCACACTCATAGTTAATTATGTTTAATTTCTTGTTTACTTGGTTACTTTACATTTTATTAATATAGTTGGTAAGTGACTAAACGCCTTCAAAGCTAGCTGTCAGAGCAATATATGGTATATATCTAATTAATATTCATTGCTTCCATGAGAAGATTACTAAATACCAACTAAAATGTTGTAGTGTTCATTTTAAGAAATGACAGCTTAGACACACCATAACTTGGGTTTTAAAAGGAAGAAAAAGCTACATTATCAAAATGAATACTTTTATCACAATTAACAATCCGTGGTCTTATATAGTAAGTATTAGTTCATGCCAGATTTTGTTAACTGTCATGATTGTTGGGGTCATTCTTGGCATGAGGTTTAGAAAAGGGTTATAACCCATTGCCAAATCTAATTTAGGTGGTTGACTATTAAATTTTTTTTTGGGTGAACCATTAAATGAATTGCTGTTAATTGTTTAAATGCAACAACTCTAACAATATAACCCAATTTCATGTTATAGATGCCTTAAATATATATATATATATAAGTGACATTATCTAACGTGCGCCGGGCCTTTTCTACATAGGACCCCAACTGATCACTGCTGCAGCTTGAGAACCACTCAAACATCTAAATTATATTGCATTCACATGTAGTCGCTATTAGTTTACAGTCTGCCTCACTGGCATGACTTCCATTGACCCATGATGGGTCACAGCATAATTTGGACAAATCGATCATGTCACATGGTATCCATAGGCCATGTGACCCCTTGTCAGCACCAAGAGGTGTTGGCACGGCCAAGACATAGTGACAGACAGCCTCATATCATGCCAGGGACAAGCTGGGTTGCAGTGCACCCCTGTCATGGCTGCACCATTATATTATATATGACACAACTCACTCTAGGAAGCACCATCAACTTCCAATTATCTGTTTAATTATATGGTTGTTTTCTTAAAGGTAATTGGTTTTATACAAACCAGTTAGAGACACTGTTTTATATTTATCAGTTCTCTAAAATTAGAAAATTTGAAAAGGGTTCTATAAGTCGAAAGAGGATCCCTTTTGTGCCGAGGGGATCTGTTCACCAAAACGATCCGGGTTTGACGCACATCATGCACGGAACGCAATGCAGATCTAGTGTTAAACTCGGTGTATCAAAACTGCACTGTTTTGCTGTACCAAACTAACAGAACCAAAACCCGGCACAAGAGGGGATTCGGATCCTATAAGCCTATATTGACTAAGATTAAGTTTTACCGTTAGTACTATCGATTTGGTGAAATTTTTGACCATGAGACACGCCATGACCCACGTAACATCAACCCAATATAGTTCAGATAGTATAACATCTCCTCCCTTAAAAAGAAGATAGAGGTTTGAACCTTATTATAGACATTTGTGGTTGAGTGTGAGAGTATTTATCTAACCAAATAAATAAACATCAATCAAATGTAATTGACACACATGATGCATGCATTACATAATAGACACACAAGTATATTACTATATATATAAGTGGCGTATTTTGTTTCAGATAATGCTATTCAGGCAGAATTCGTACGCAGAAACATTTATATTCATTGGATGCATGTGGTGAGTGTATGTGGTGGCCGGGGTCTACCACATGCATCTAATAGATCTAAAAATTTCTGCATGTGAATTCTGTCTAAAAATTCTGCCCAGTAGCATTACCCTTTTGTTTCTATAATGTATGAGAATTGTCAAATAATATAAAGAATTATGGAAAGAACAGTTACCGGTTGAAGAAGGAAAGGGATGCCTTGTTGTTGGTTGTAAAGGTAAAGAAGGAGGTGTTGGAGGAGGATAGGTGGAGAATGACCCCTCCATCTGCGCAGGATAGTAAAGATAAGATGGTCCTTGGATGCGCTGCGCCTGGGATGCAGGATATGTTCCCCTTGAAGCTTGCATGGGATATCCGTAATAATACGGAGAGCCAATGGTTGAAGATGACGTTCCATACAGTTGATGATAGTACTGTGGTTGCTGAAATTGTGGGTTATATATGGCCTGCATGCCCAATTGATAAAATCATTAAATTATTATATTTAATAGTAATGTTACATTCACCGATCAAGTTTTTTGTACGACTGTAATTCAAGTCTCACTCCTTGTAGGGTGTTTATTTCAATGATTACTATATTAGTTGGTCCGTAAAACGGTATCAAAAACTGAGCGATAATTTTATGTTTTCTGATATCTAATCATAACTATTATTTTCGATATATATATATATATATATATATATATATTAAAAAGAATCTAAATTTTTTCACTGAACACCACCGAGAAGGGTGTAAATCACTCTTAAACACTCTCTTTTGTGCACAAATTAATCTAAATAATCAAACAAAAGAAATTGACCAAATATGTACCGATGATATCACATTAGGCGAGACTCGTATGAAAGTATTTAGAGAATGCTAACGTCCAATATATATAGATGTACCGATTGTAAAATATTTCATTCATGTTATTTAGCCAGATTATCCTTCTTGCGTTATATATATATATATATATAGAGAGAGAGAGAGAGAGAGAGAGAGAGGTGACTAACTTGGTGGTAACCATATTCAGGTGGGTAGCTTGCATAGCTGCAAAAATGAGATGCATTAAAATTATTTAGCAAATTAAAAGATGTATTGCACTGAGGTAGAATAAGAAATAATTTTACATGTTACATAAATTTTCTACCCGTGAAAAGATATTGCTCAGAGTAACATCTTTATCAAATTGATGTGGAATATATAATAATATGAACTCAATATGACACGACCTGTGTGTCCTACATATATCAAAAGCAACTGACACCAACCACATTGTTAGTTATGGTGGTTTCTGAAATTAAATACAGAGAATATATATAGTGATATATCTTATATATACAAGTAAAGCAAAAATATGCAGACTTACACACGCAGACAAAATAGAGTTCAATTTAGATCTTAGTGACAGCTTTAGTTACAGCGAACAGGTGAAATCATATAAATCCAATGTCACCGAAATTTTCAATGTTGCTACATTTTCAATGTTAGTATATACCATGTCTGTATAGGCATATTTGTTTCATAAAATAATAAAACATATGCCCGTCCACGTAGCCGGCAATAAATAGACACTTACAAAGAAATAAAACTCCATTGAACATGGTGTCAATACCAAAATGAAATTTCAAGCTTCGAATATGTATATATATATATATACACACACACACACACTCACATTCCACGTATAATATGTTAGTCTATGCTTTGGTAAGCGTGGTCACAACTATCTAGTCAATGAAAGATGAGTACATTAATTTATTGGAAGAGAGAGTGGGATTATTTCAATGTATCTAGAAAAGTTCAACATCACAAAATCTTTGTAAGCCAAATATTAAACTCATAACAAATGGAATAAATGTGTGGTTGTGTATATATATATATAAATGAATTGAGTATAAATATACGGTGATTTTGACCACTTATATGATAGAGGTAAATATAATTTGGATACTACAGAAAAGAAGGTCGTTGGATACAAATGAATCCTTCAGAGGAGAATACAGGCCAGGAAGAATGCTATATATATATATATGTTATGAGAATGAAACCACCCATTTTTCCATTACATGATTAATGATTCGACCTCTAATATCAATAATGTACCAACAATCATATGTGAGATTCTATAATGTTATGCACATGTAAGCTTAGACGTGTCACAAGTGCATTGCACATCCTTCCAATTGCCAACTCATTTGTCATTGACTCACCAATACCAATAGTATTGAAAACAAAAATAGTTAGAAGAAATAAAGAAAAGACAATAATATATACTATATATCAAAGCCTTTTTTTCTGCCATATAATCATATGTATAAACAATTATATCTATCGATCAGTGGTATAGAATAGACCACTATTGACCTTAGTATATGGAAAAAGCACTCACCCATAAGGTGGATAAATGACTGGAGGTTGTGGTGGCGGTGGTTGTGGAGGCAGTGGTCCTTGGACTCCACTATATGGTGATTGTGACGATGATGATGATGATGCAGTACCCTGTGGTACACTACCTCCATGATAAGGATTACCACCTTGATTTCTACCTACATTAATCAGAAGAAAAAAACACATCCAAATAATAATTTATATTTCTCATCCTAATTAATCAATCCTTCATATGCAAATAATGCAATCATATAATTATACAACACTTGAATAATTCATCATATATATATATATATATGAACCTCGAGGCGGTGATGGTTTAGGCCTTCCAAATGAAGCAATATTACAATTTGCTCTTCTCCCATCGATCACAGGGTTTGGATCAGTACATGCCCTTCTTGCCGAATCAGGATCACGAAAAGTCACCTATTTAATATTTTTATATAAATAAATAAAAAAGAAATCAATAATATGTACAAAATTAATTAAACCTTGATCATATATATATATATATATAACTTACAAATCCATATCCTTTAGACTTTCCAGTGTTCTTATCGGTGATGATAACAGCTTCAAGAATGTCTCCGAACTGCTCAAAATACGTGCGCATTACATCGGTGGGTGTCTCCCAAGCTAGTCCTCCGACGAACACTTTGGTAAAGGTGGTGTCGCCGAACGGTGATCGATAATGCTGAGATGCCATGGCATCTAATTCATCAAAATGAGATGTGGGTTACGCATAAATTCTTCATAAATCACTCATATATGCATCTAAGTTGAACAAAATAAATATTGGATGAGTTGGGTATGACTTAATTCTCATGTAAATATATATATATATATATATATATATGCTTCTCTCTCTCCTTTCACTTCTATAGTTCTATCCCCATTGAGAGGGAGAAATAAAAAGAGATAGAGATCGGTGAGTGATATTTGTTGCTGTTGTTGTAGAGAGAGAGAGAGAGAGATCCGACAGGTTCAAACTCTTATTTGCTGTCGATGAGAGGAGATGAGAGAAGGGTTGGGGGTTGTGTGGCTTTGTTATATCGAATGACAGCTGCGTGAGGGGGCACTTGAGTCTGTCCTCACTGTCTCTGCATTAATAAACCCTCCCACCCTCCAATCAATAGTCATTTCCCATCTCTTCTCTGGTTGTCTATGTGTTCTCTTCTCCATGTTTTCTTATGCCTTTGGCCTCATCACTACTCATGTGTGTTCTCTTAAACCTTAAAATATATCTATATCTATATATGTCATCTTTTCCATACAAATACTTACTTTTTCTTCCTCTATCAATTACTATAATTTTATATTAATGTGTTCGTTACACACACACTCTCTCTCTCTCTCTCTCTATATATATATATATAGTTATATACTATTTAGTTAGTTATAATATACTTACATATGGTTGATCCCCACATCTTTACCCATTGTGGTCTCTGCATAAAGGTCGTTATGGACCCCTGATCATCACAAGGTCGCCACTTGCAACCACAATATGTAATCATATATCACTGTCTGGATAATCAGGAGTGTGAATTACAGTATTTGCTGTTGCTTATTAGTGAACCAAATATATGTGATAATATATTGCTATATACATTTAGGCCTAAATGGAATTCGGACGGGTGGATCATAAGTTTTTTTAACTAATGAATTATTGGATTTGAATTGTTAACGAGTTATCGAAATATTTCAAATAATATTTTAATTTGTAATTATCAGATCGAATTCGAATCATATAAACCTCTAACTGCCTTCATAAAATATGATTTGAAAACTTGAACGTCTAATTGGTCACTGAGAAAGTAGGTCTTTGACTTTTTTTTAAAGAAGAAAACAATAAAAAAAGATAAAATAGAGAGAAGAACAAAATAATAATAAGTAAATATTATATTTAAGTATTAAATAATCTATTTATAGTATATTATATCGGATCGGATTATTATCGAACCATATCGACCATAATTTATATCTGGTTTGTTTAATTAATGGATTATCATATTCGAATCAATAACGAATTATCGATTAAATGTTTCAATCAATATCTTAATTATCGACTCGAATTCAGGTTAAAATTCGATCCATTGACAAATATGCTGATAAAAAGTCTGATAGTCAGACAACTCCAACTGCTTTTATATGAGTGGAGCATGGGTCTCATTATTGACATCACCATGGCTTCAATTGTGGAGCTCACCCCGACTTACTTAAAAATATGCTTATGAAAGTTGTCTCAATCAGAATTGTTTGACCGTCAAATAATTGATATATAAGTTGATTCGGCTCTAACTTGATTACCACATTCGTGTGTAGTATTTGGCTGCAACTCAATCTTACATTAAATTTATAATTTTGTTTTGGTGTGACATTTTTGGTTCACCTGGATTAGTTTTCCTCAATTGGTGGGTCTTAGGTACTATCATTTTCTGTAGATCAAACGAACAGCTAATTTAGAACAGATTGTCTTTATGTTTTTACTCCTTTCTATTTGTTGGGACATGTATGCTATATATATATATATATATATAGATCACTACCTACCAACTTAATTCAGTAAATAATATTTCTCTAGACCCTAATCAAACATTCCCCACATGACCCCACGTTCCTATCCTTCCAATCATAAGCTGTTATAAACCAACTTCCCAACAAAGGTAAAATAAATTTATGCAACAGTTGTGATCACCTTTTTTTTCTTTTTTGAAAAGTTTGATGATTTAATTAATTTAAATATCCTTTAATTTCTAATTAATAAATGCCAATCAGATCATGAATTTGCATCAAATGGTCAATGGGCGGCTGATAATAAGACCAAAATTTTGAACTGTAGTCTTGTTTCATCAGATAAATTCTTGTCCAAGCATGTTAAAGCTAATCTAAGTATTAATTTATGTTTAAATGGAAGACCATTATATTGTCTACACTCCATTAGAGCTCCCATATGATGACTTTGATGGATTCTTCCACGCATCCTTTGGAGTTGTACAGGTTTGTCATTTCGCTTTTGTAAAGCTGACTTGATTTCAGTTTTATATCATATAACTAATATTAACTTCCCAAGAAAAAGCCCATGAAAGGTATCGATATGATCTTACAAAAATGTGAAAATTATGTCAAAATCTATACAAATTGATTGATATTAAACTCAATTTATATTTCATTTTTTTTAAAAATCAAAAAATTAAAAGATACTCTTGTCATTGCATAATTTGGAGGAGTTAATATGAAGGCAATGTTGATTTATCACTCCACCAGATATTAGTTGTTATAATACACCTTTTTATACATTTTTTGTTTTTGAGGCCACAAGAACACACACTGCACAGACATACAGTAGTGTGTTTAATTTATAACATTGTATGTATTATATATACATATATATTTATACTGAGAGAGTGAGAGAGAGAGAGAGAGAGGGGGGGGGGGGTGTCATTTTCCAGCTTGATGCCAGCATTAGGGACGTGGAGACAGCTATGGGGACCTCTAGTTTTATGAATGTTACTGTAGTCCGTGATCTGACAGTCCTCTCCACGTGCGGTCGTGACAATGTTTGAGTACAATGAGCTGGATTTCATCTACTACTTTTTACACTATAGGAGATTTTTTTCTCTCTCTCCCTCTCTCTCTCTCTCTCTCTCTATACATATATATATATTATGGTATGGGTGACCCACCCACTACCTCCATCTACAAATACCAACCAATGAATGGGAGGCAAAGTCCATTTGCAGGATACCAACTTGGTTTGGGCAAATAAAGCAACCTAGCACCTTAAGTAAAATATTCTTCCTCAAAGTCTAATCCTTTCATATATATACACACTATTTTTCATTTTATTCCCACGTCAAAAGAATACCCTTTTTTCTGAATTGTGACTTGTGAGGGTCCTCTTCATTGCAATGATTCAAAAGCTGATGTTCTTCATTTTCTCAGGATCTTTGCTTGCTGGCACATTATATATATATATATATATATATATATATATAATTGGACTTCTTAAGACCATCTAATAATTGCACACTTAATTAATTAGTAGAACTCACTTTGATAATTTTACTAATTTCCCAATGTTTGGTGATGATGGTGACTTACCCCATTCCACCATAATTCTTATCTCATCTCGATTAATGATTTTTCAAAAAATTAGTCAAAAAATCTTATCATTATCCACTGCATCCATTCGATAGATAAAACACAACTAAAATTTTAGACTATTAGACATGAATAACATTAGTGTTGTAACAAAAAAAAAGATGATGTCATATCTAATCTTTTATTTATTTTTATTTTTTATAAAAGTGGTTGTTCTAACATTCAAAAGCATGACTAACATTAATCTCAACAAATTAAAATAGTAGGGGTTGTAATGCCCTGAGGGCCACACCCAAAAAGAGTAATCTTTGTTGATGTCCAGGACAGCATCCTGAATGTGGAAAGGGGCCTACAATTCCAAAGCCCTAATACTGACATTGAACAGCATTATATATGGCAGGGATTAATGAGCTGTCCAGTCCCATTCAAAGTTCCCCATCTGCTGTGCTGTGGTATATATTCAAGGACACATTTGTCATTCCACATCATAAAATTTGATTTAGTACCATTTTAAGGGCCAATGATAAAAGTTAGGAAAGACAACCATAATGCTTTTTTTCTTTTTTTCTTTTTTCTTTTTTCTTTTTCTTTTTTTTTACAAAGGCACCTTACCCATTTTAAACAACTTCCAACATAAAGGTTCTCATGTCCTCGTCAACTACAAATTATGAATAACATTGAGAGCTAAATTGTGTATTGATTCCGAGTGTAGTTTTTTTTACATTAAATAATGTTAAAAATTAAGTTTATTTTCAGTCTTTTCTTTCTAACAAAGAAATTTGGACATCCTGAGTAGGGATAACAACAGGGATGATTTGGGCGGGAGTACTCTTTCGCATTCCCTCTCCCGTTTAACTATTCATGTTCTGCCCTGCTTGAAACTGTTTAAAAAAACCCCTTTCTACTCCATCCCATCCTATCCTGTTTAAATTCTAACTCAATTTTTTTCCTAATTTTTTCACTCAAATTTAAAAACTCATATCTAAAAATAAAAATTTTAAAAATATTCATTCAAAATCTATATAATTGTACAAAATAAACATTAACACTTTAAAATAAGAGTAATTTTGTATATAAGGATAAAATAGTAAATTTTTAATATAAACAATGTAGCTTTAGAGGACCCCAAAACCATTTTAAACTTATTTGGAGTGTTTTGTCATCCCTAGTCCCAAGGACATCACTGTAGTATGTCATATTTATGTCTATGTTGATAATTAATAAAAACTTTAACCTACTATTTTTGTTACCTTCATTCTCTCCTCTAACTTAGTAAATGTTTTTTAACCACCACAGTTGTCACAATTGATATATTTTTTTCATTTAACTCCATAGTTAGGACTTAGGAGGTACACCCATCAATTGTATGTAGTCAACCATCTTGCAAGGACATGGCCTAAAACCACCATAGGCCTATCTGTCCTTCTATACATCAATGCTTTCTACTACTGAAGGTGATTTTTGCCTCATAAAAGCATAGAATTACAACTCCCACGTCAAGGAGAGTCAAATTTTGAATTTTTTATGAAAATGTCAGGAAGTATCACTCGATTCGATGGTGAATAAGAATAAATTCTCTTTATTAAAATCATTCTAAAAAGTTTTATGCTTGTACAACGTTTTTAGTGAAATAAAATGAGTAGCATAGAAAGTTTATAGTTTTTCTTTTTAATTTTTCCTATTTCCAAGTGAAAAAGAAAACATCAGAAAAATAAACATATATATTTCAACAGTGTTTGTTGTTCATGAAATTTAATCATCCCACCGTGAGCTATAAAACAAAAACTCTTTGATGCAATTTAGTTCAATTTTTTACTTTTCCTTTTTGGGAAAAAGAAAAAGGAAAGAAAAAAGCTTTACTTCCCCTTTTACTTTAGAAAGAATAATGAGTAATTACCCTTATAACCCCTTAGTTTAGACAATATTCCTATCAGATTTTCTATGGTTTCAATATTCCCTACTACACTCTCTATTAGTAACACTCATCGAGTCTACTAACTTTTTTTTAATGATTTTACGATTTTACTCATGAGATCAAAGATGTCATTTCATGCATGAGAAGGGCAAAATTGATCATTTCTACATTTTTCTGTTGCTAATGTCAGCAGATTTTATTTGTCTGTTGACATTGCACTAATAGAGGGGAGAAATCAATACATAAACTCAAAATTCATGGGATGTAATCGAAAATAATGAAACCTAAGGGAATCAAATTGGAATATTGACTAAACTGAGACAAAGAAATGGTGTTTTATGTGATAAAAGAATATAAAATAAACTAATTAAAAGTGAAATTTTGTAGGATTATTATTAGGTCAACTATATATATTATGTCGATCAGAATGTTGGATTTTTAAAAATGAAACAAGAACAACACATTCATGTAACTAAAATGAAAATATAAGATATGTGATAGGAGTGAATAGAAGCTACATGATTACTAATCAAAGTATGAGAAAAATTATGAGTGATGTCTTTGAGCCATAAAACAAGAGAAAATAGGCTAAAAGGTAGTACGACATATACAATGAATAGCCATAGATGCACCAAAAAAACTAAGAATATTTAATTTGAATAAAAAATGAGAGACAAAGGACGACGAAAAACTAATATGGGATGAAGTTATTTGAAATAATTTTAAAAAGGCTAAATTACTTAGACCCCCCTTGAGGTTTCGCCAAATTACCTTCGGATTAAAATTTTTAAAATATATTGTCCAATCTCTCCTAAGGTTTTGTTGACTTTATTTCAGGTATCTCTGTCGCTAATTGATAGTTAGCTTCGTTAAAGTCAATTACCATAAAAAAATTAAAATACCAAAACTACCCTTGATATCAGTAATATTGATGTGACATTGATGGAGAAAATATATTTATATAATATGTTAATCTTAGTCAAATGATTATTGATGTTATTTTTGCACAAAATTATTATAACTTGAGAGTACTTTTGTAATTATATATTAGAAGTGATTTTGTTTAACGGATCGTTAGTTTGACAGGGGTGTCAAAGTAATTTTGTAAAATCTTTAATCTGAGGGTAATTAAGTCAAACCTCAGGAAAAGTCAGAGTAATTTACCCTTTTAAAAAACTAAGTATAATAGGGCAAAGGACTTGTAATAGAAAAAAAAAAAAAAAAGAGTATTCGATGACATGGCTATATATAGAATTAAAGCAAATGATAACAATATATATATATATATAAGTACTAGTCTTATGAAGTAAGATATGAACCTAAGACACAAATTCGACTCAACAATAACATGTTATAAAAGTATTAGTCTTATGAAGTAAAATACGAACACGAGATACAAATACGACTCAACAAAAATAACAGCGATATGGAATCTCAAAAAATTAAGACACAGATACAGAAAGATACATAAAAATGCATACAAGTGTCTACATTGTCACGAATGTAATCACTAATTTACAACTTTTAGAGTTGAACTTGTGTTGTTTTTGTTTTCTAGTAAACTAGTACTTTATACTATTTTTCTAATTATTCCATAATATTTTTAAAATTACATTCTAACTTTATTTTATTTTTTAAAAAATAATAATTTCAAAACTACTATGTTGTTTCTAAAAGTGTTCGAGATGTATTCTGTCATGTCCGGACACTGTCTCAAATATGTTCCATCATATCCAAAACCATGTCTACCTGGAGTCATTGCCTTGTGCCATGGTAAATACTTGGATTGAGGATAAAAAAAACTAGTTGGGCTTTAGGTAATTTCTCAGATTCCGAGGTACTCAAATCTTCCTAGCCCAAACCGAGATCTGAAGTTCTGGAGTGCCATTACTCTCAGCCTCTAGATGGTCCATCAAATATTGTACATAGCTATTAGTTAAGCCCATTTATAATAGCCCATCACACGACGCCACACATCCAATTTAGGCCCATAATCTAGTTAGGATTCTCCCCTCAGATACTAATCCGAAGAGCCCTAGCCCACATCAATTTTTTGGGCCCATAACAAACTCCAGTCCAGCTTTACCATAAAATAAAAAGAAAATGTTAACAAATAATTTTCTCGTACACGAGGATTATTGATTATGTGTACTCATAATATGCCTTTATTCTCTTTAACGGGGAAGAAATGCAATACGTCGGTGTAGTTGTACTAGCGCAATCTCAATGATGTGTGTACAATATGTATCGTGGATTTCAATGCACGTGTTATATATGCACGATTGAGATTTACCCTGTGCACTGAGTGCATTGTAATTTTTCTCGCAAATAGGGCTCGAACTCTTAACTTTTTTTTTGAAAATAAGAGATCATATCATTCGAACTAAAAGCCCGCGGTAAAAGTTAGCTTTCAATGGCCCTCATATCCTACAAACTCTTTGAAACATTGCGGAAGAAAAAGTTGGGTTTATGCAAGTCTTTTTAGCCTCGCATGTTAGCATTTGTTTGATGATTCCGGTTAGCAACATGGGCCCAAATTGGGCTGGTTTGAGGGATTATGTAGTCAACCTGTGGGCAATACAAAGTATATAATCTAAAGCACAATTCGAACCTCACCTCCAACCCAAACTTAGTTTTCTAAATTTTGGTTAAGTTGGGCTTGTGATCGAATTGGACACAGATAATGCTAGGGTCGGGGTGGACCATGCTTGCCTTCGAACCAATCACCTTGAAACCATTAATGTGGCACAGTATAGATTGATACGTGTCTTTTCTGAATTTTAAATATATAAAAATAAATTTAAAATTTATTTCATTCTTTACAAATATTTATTAACCAGAACAATTATCAAACTATTATTATAATGCACTAGTGGTATGGAAATGGTTTATAATTCTCACGGAGGTAAGTATTGTGTTCGGTGGTGGGTTGTGGAATGTTCTAAAACAAACTCGGCACCACCATCCACAAAAAAATAAAAATACGAAGAAAAAAAAAAAGGGGGTCTCAAAGCATGTTAGACTTGAGTTGAATTCAGACTGACGAATCAAATTTATACCTATAGGAATGAATTGTGAAAGCCAATAACTTATAATGGCATGCATCCCAAGGAGGAGCAACTCTGGGCCGGATATACTAAGAGGGCCTAACAATTTTTTTATGCTCGACATGATAACTTGTATGCATATCTCTCTCTCTCTCTCTCTCTCTCTCTCTCTCTCTCTATATATATATATATATATATATATATATATTATATACATCGATAAGTAAGAAATTGTTGCACACCATAAATATTAATCATCGGATATAATTGTTGTGTTTTTTGTAATTACCTTTTTTTACATTTAGATTATATTCCATGGTTATTATACTTGATATGTAAAAATTTCTTATTTACTAGTGAGCAAGAGATCATTACTGTGAGTCAGTATATATATATATATATATATATATATATATGCACACACGAGTGGTAGGATTAAACATAGAGGTAGGGGTCATTAATTCTTTCTCTTTTGTTTTATTTTAATTTATTTTATTGATTGGGAAGGTGAATTGATCTGTGTTTCAAATCAAATTAATACAAGGAGTTGTTTGAAGTTGGTCTGTAATGTGGGGATCAATTAATTGTTTAGAATAAGCTTCTAGAATATGAATCTGATCATCTAATTATGTATTGCAAATAACTATGTTAATTTGTGGATGAGTTACATGTGTGCTCGTCCCTGTTAGGGCCACAATTCTTCCAAAGAAGTGTGAAATGGATACACATATTATGAATGATGAAAAAATAGGAAGGTACTCGTTAATTTGGTGGATCAGGCTGTGCTTTAATTCATGGAGAAGAGACCATATATATATATATATATATATATATATATATATATATATATATATATATATATATATATAAGTGGTGGTCCTTTATTCTTCTTTCTTATCTAGTTATCTTTAATTTCTTCTAATGTTGCATGTGGTTGGTGCACTACTTAATAATCCAGTTGCATTCATACTTATGATCCTCCAACTCAACTTTCTTAATAATCCCAGTCGCATTCATATTTATTTACTTACCATCAGTTTGAATGAAAAAATAATTTTTTACCACATGTACATCATTAGAGATAATACCAAATTCATATAGCCGCGAAAAATTGCATATTATTGATCACGATCAAAAACTGAACTAATTTTTGATTATTGGTTCTCAACGAGATAGAATTTTTAGAAGGACAATTCGAAAAAGAAACAGTGTTTTTTTTATGTTCATCTCAACTTTTAGATCAAATACATTATTTTTAAAAATCGTTCACTTTGACTACATGAATTTGTAATTTGTGATTGAAAGTACATGTGTTCATAATTTTCCTTATAGATAATACAATATCTTGGGTGAGGATTGATGCTTGATCAGACAAATGCTTTGCAAAATGTGGCCACCAGAGACACACATATTGTGGTACTCCTGATAGAGTACATAACCCTTTTTGTTTTTTCAATTCAAGGAGCAGCATCCTCACACCCCTTGGTATAGCAAGTTGTCTCACATGGTGAATAATTTCCACACCTTCCTCACCATGTGGGCACGCGTGTGTCTATTATATATATATATATATATATATATATATATATATATATATATATATATATCCACGAGGGAAAGGGTTGGTCTTCTGGAATTTGAACATTAATTAAGCCTAGATGAATATTAAAGTTAACAAGTTACACTCTCTCCAATGACTTAACTTTTAGAACATACATGGAAAGTAAACAAACTCATGCTTGATAACTTGAACTTAAGAATTATTATAAATACATGAATTTTTGGAGTGTTATTTACCATTTCATGAAGAGTTCTCAAAGTTGTGAAGTTTTGAAAAAATGGACATGTAGACATGAAAATTTCATGTTCTACAATTTTTCATGTCTAAATTGTTATTTTTAGTGAAATGGCCTGCACAAATAGTAGTACATAAAATAATTGCACAAAATATTATACTTTTCTACAAAAGTGGTACCTACATGCACAAAAATTATTCTTAAACATTAACTGGTGTAAACTTTTTTTTTTCCCGAAATTGTAAAACATGTCCACAATCAGCATTTTAGTCAAACCCATTTTTTCAAAACTTCAGGACTTTGACACCATGAAATGGTAAATAGCACTCTAAAAATCCATGTATTTGTAATAATCCCTTAAGCTTAAATTACTGCACCATGGTTATTATTAGAAGCACCTTGCTAAATGAAATACATTCAGTTTGTGTGTGTGTGTGTAGCTAGGTCACTCAATTAATTAGATCGTAATTTCCAAATAAAGGAGATAAAATGGGAGTTGCAAAAAAAACACATCTATACAATTACATATAGACATATATTGAATGGGAGTTGATGGGCTGTAAATGAAACTTTTGCAGCACCTCCGAATCATTGAAAGTTAGTTATGAATGAAGCTGAAGATCTAAGTTAGAGAGAGAGGATTTAAGAAAGTATTTTCATCAGAAAATTAATTAAAGTAGAGTAGCTATATAGGTCCTAGGTATAACTTTATAAAGAGATTGCATGGCAGTGTATTTAATGAATCATATGGTGCCCATGCATTTTTTTCAGATGGATCACAGCATTCCATATGCCCTCCATACCAACAGTACTAACATCATATATATATATATATATATATATATATATATATATATATATATATAATGGTATTAAGCATTTAGTCCACTACATGCAATTTGACTGAGACTTGACACCTTACTTAAAGACGTACCACCTATATACTTTAAGTAGAAATTTCCACTTCTAGTAATGGTTATGGGAAACCATACATGTTGTTATTGTGATAGCAACAATGGTAGGTAATCTGTAAATTCAAAAAGAAACGAGTATAGAAAATTTACAATTACACACTTTTAAGTGCTAACATGACTTTGATATAACTGAAAATGACCCTGATTATGACCTCAGAGAGTACTTTACAGAAGGAAATTAAAAGGATATGTGCATTGTAATGGTCCATTACTCTACCAGTTGTTATGATCACATTAGAAATTTGCAAGCACCCCTTTTTTTTCTTCGAAAGTTCAAGCAAACACACGCACACACTAATTTTTTTCATATTTGGGCTCGACCTCCCCCTTGGCATGCATGAGACTCCATTTGTTTCAATATAAAATATTTTCCGTGTAAAATATTTTTCCTTGCAAGACCAGTTACATGTAAAATAACTTCTTACTTATATATTCGATCTGGTGTTCGGCAGATTCCAAAAAATATATATATAAGAAAAAGAACGAATAATCGTGAGTTTACAAATTAACCATCACGTTTTGAATTCACAATGCAATATGCAGAGACCAAAATCCAAAGCTCTACAAATTGTCGAAGTTCCAGCCAACTAAATTGAGTAGTTTTAAATTTTCATCTGCTTATACATAGATACTCATGAGATACATACATGTGTGTGCATATATATATATATACACAGACACATATATAACTCAGTTTGCTCTAATATTCACGAGTGTCATTGCTCTATTACACTATGAATTAAAGTTAATCACTGAGTTCACTGGTTGTCTTGATCGTCACAATAAGTGGTTTTTGGACATTTTTGATTGATCACATGACCGTTAGGGCACATTGATCAATCTTTAAGGGGACCAATGTGACTAGTTGATGGGAGAGGTCACATGAAATGATAAATTATTGATTCCATAATATATATATATATATATATATATATTGAATGGAGAGTAATATTGTGGACTGCTTAAAAAGTATCTTAAGATAGGAATGAGAAGTGGCCTCATTTAAGCACACCACATGCAGTTTTTTGGGGCCCTGAGGCTACTGTGGGTGGGTGGCGTGGACCTCACACTCGCCATGCCGTGGCTCCAATTGAAGCCATTATTGTTGTATTTGAATTGATACAGATCGCACATGCTAACTTTTTATTATATTTAACCAAACTTTATAATACATAATGAGTGGTTATAATCAAACTTATATAACTCCATTGATGCTGCCAAAAACATCACGGTCATAGAGTAATCAAATTTTCATACATCACAGGAATGATCAGTACCGGCCAATTTCGATCTCATCTAGTGAATTTGATGTGGCCTTGTGTAGTTTTCATAGATCAGAGATTGGTATTGGTCACCATCCCTGTGATGGGTTCATACAAAACCATTGTTTCGTGTGACAGTTCTGAATCATATCGTCGATCAGTTTCTTACTATTATCTATCAATCTGCAGTGAATTAATATATATATATACAACCATTTAGGTTCTTTTCGAGTGATAGAAAAACAATCTGACAAAAGTGTGACAATTTCATTGAACACTTTTTCTTTATATATATTGATTGAAAGCTGAATTTAGCCAAACTTTCATATCAAGAAAACGAAGGCGATGAAAAGAATCAGCCAAATTTTACCACTTTATGTCGTCAAAATATATATATTCTTAGTTGGTATGCACACTCAATCCCAAATTTGCATTCAAGAAGACTTGATGTTTATATATACATATATATATTATTTGCTGGCGATTGAACTGGCATGATGGACTGAATCACAAAATCACATTAATTCAAATTTAGTTTAGATAATTAAATAAAGTTATCAGTTTTTGTAAGTCCCTGTCCATGTTAAATATGTGAGCAAATATGTCTTGGCCTCTATTCGTAAGGTCCTAATCATCGAATAAATGATGATATATATAATATATGTATAGATTACAACAAGAGAAAAAAAACAAAGCAAAAGAATTTTTTATTACTCCTGCTACCAAGTTGTACATGCAAAATGGCCTACTATTGTTTGGTTTTGTTCCCCCCCACAATATATATATATATATATATATATATATATATATATATATATGCGGATAATTTGATTTGGACCATTATATGGGTTATTGTGGGGGGTGGAACAAACCCAAACAATAGTAGGCCATTTTGCATGTACAACTTGATGACCTACCATTATTAGTTCATTCATGAAATTTTTAATTTTATTTTTTCAGCATTAATGAAACGAGTGAAACCCAGGAACTAATAATAAGAATCAAGCAATCAATAGATGTCTCTCGTACCAAATTGGTAAATGGTAATAATGAACATTTAACATTAGGTGTAACCAACTAGAAATTAAATTCTGGAGTACATTTTTAGATGCAAGTCAACATTTACCGAACCCTAAGTGGATCTTGGCCCTCTTAGTTTGACTTCATAGTGGCAAATCTTCAAAGGACATTGAACTGATAACAACAAAATATTAATTGCAAGAGATTGATTTGAGGATGGGCTTTTCTGGGTAGGTCAAAACTCTACACCATACACGTGGATTTTCGGTCCAAATGCATTAATCACTTAATTGACCTCGAAACTTTTCCTTAATTAATCATAATTAATTATGCATCAAGTCATATGTACCAAAAGTTAATAGTCATACTCTAAAAAATCGGGTCCAAACAAGAGCACGGCGTGGTTTGCGCCTAATTGATGTTTGGACGTCTTTGAACATAGGTCTTCATGTTAATAGACAATATATATATATATATATATATATATATATATATATATATATATATATATACGCACATATATATACATATATATATCTGACCCCTGCAAATTAGAAAAACATTTTTTTCTAATTTCATGTTGAGAAATGTCTCCTTTCTGAATACAATTCACTTACCTATGACCAAAACATGGATCTTGTCAGACTTCTTCCGATTAACTAGTCAATGAAGCCGGATTAATGACACACAAAAGCTACCTAATACATACTTGCACTATTTCGTTTAGTGTACTCCTACTAAGAAATAGGGTGCAACTTTCACGTGCTAACTTTAGTACAGAGCAATCACAAGTTTGACTAATCATTTTTCTAATTGGAATTGGAATTGGAATTGAATCTGACTTAAAAATTATCAACTCAAATTTAATTAGAATTAAAACTTGAATTAAGCTACAAATAACTCGAATTCAAATTCAAATTTATTAATTATTTTTTGTTTAAATATATATATATATATATATATATATATATATATATATATATATTCCAAATTATGGTTAAGCTAGTCTCACGAGTGATTCATTTGTTATTATATCATAAAATGTACGAATCGATATCTTCAATTATATATTTCATTGCTAAAAAAGTTAAGATTGTTTCAAACATCTTTTAGTTTTTACAGTAATTATGTCTAGTGTGGTATAGAATATTTATATTGATAAAGTTAGTGTGACAATTTGAAATCTCATCTCAAGTTGCAGGTATGAAGTCAACCCAAGCTAAAAAATTTAAGAATTGATTAAGCTTGGGTTGGTTAAATCGAGTTGAAGGTTTGGTTAAAATTAAGTTATGATCTCATATGTCAAGATTGAGTTGGAGTTGTACTTTTAACTCATCCAAGTTACTCTCTTACAAGAGAGCTCTCGTAACAAGGACACGAACTCTCTATTTATTAACCACTGTATTGAGAAATTTATTAAAAGATTTTTTTCGCTTTTCATTAATTTTAAAAACTGTCTCAATCTAATGATTAATAAATAGAGAATTATCTTTGTATTAAGACTTATTATTTTCTTGTGAAGCTTACACAAGCATAGATGCATGTCATCTCTTTTAGTGAAAAAAATCATCCCAGAGTCACCTATACAGCACGAACACTTCACTGAGGGTGTTGTATCTGTGTCAGACACTTGGATACCGTGTCGAATACTTGGACACTTCTCGAACACGTGTCAAACACTTTATAGAAGTGTCCTAATATTTTTCTTTTGAGAACACTTCTCGAACACTCCTTGGACACTTCTCGAACACTCCTTGAACTCCTCGAACACATGTCGGACACTTCGTAACAGTAATGTATATTCAAGTGTTCTGAAAAAAAATTATATGCGACTAAATTATGATTAAAAATCTAAACTTAATATATGTAGAAGACTTAATAAGTTTGGTTCTTTAATTTATTTTATTTTATTTGTCTATTTTTGTTTATAAGTTTGTTTGGTTCTTAATTGCTTGATAATGAATTAAAATATTTCTGTAAAATAATTTTTTTTCTTGAATAATTAATATATATTAATATATTATATTATTATTTTATAACCGTATCTCCTTACATCCTGAAAAAAATTCTTTCATCTTCTATCATTTTGAATTATTAGTACACAAAACATAGAGATAACAGGCAAATAAATTAAAGTAACATTAAAGTGTGAATCGAATCAATCATTTTTTTTTCTTTTTTTCTTTTAACACTTCTATTTCCTTTTTTTTTTATTTTTTTATTTCAAGATATATAAAGAGATGGGAGATCTGTTTCATTGATGTCAACAAAGGCATGATAACATTGGAATCATCGAAAATGCTTCAACGCGTATTCATAACAAGTTGCATCATCATTTTCATTTAGTATATATTGTCGTGTTACTTCTTGTGTGTGTATATATATTATATATAATATATTATATAATTGTATGCTTATCAGTTAAGATATTGGTTCGTCACCTTTCTATCTGTCCTGCACTAAGCCCAGCTGTTTTTCTTTGATGGTGCATCTGATCTGACTTAAAACCACAAGTGGTAAGTCTGAGTCTAACTTAAAACCACAAATAGTAAGTCTGAGTTTACATCTCTATCTCGATCTCGATCTCCATCATTTATATACTTGTAATTACTACTTATATATATATATATATATATATATATATAGAAATGTCTCACTAAAACAAATGAGTGACATGCACTAAAGCAAGTAAATCAATGGATGCTTGAAAATTCTGAAACCTCTATTCACATATAAAATATATAACAAGTGCCCTACCTCTTGTTAGAATTTCTTTTCAAAAAAGAAATTGTGTAAATTAGTAGTTAAAGAATTTTATTTAATCTTCGTTAGTTATAAGGAATGTCCGGTTGAATGTGACGAGTTTGTTTTCTAAACCTTCTTTTTAAACCAAAATAATTGAGACACGCTATCATATTTTTATATTGTATTCAACTATACTGTCTCATGTGACTATAGTTGATCACTCAACTACAAAAATATAATCCCTAAGTAATAACACACAATATTTAATTGATCTATCTCAACATAAATATTCATTTCGAGTTTCTATCGTTGTAGCAGAATATTGAAGATTCAAAATTGACCTTCCAAGACTTAAAATTTTAGATTGTTAATTTAATTTTTTTTGTAAAACTTGAGCACCATTTATCATTTATATTAAACTTAAATTATATAGATTAATATTTTAAAGGGTAAAGTGCAAAAAAAATTCTACTATATAAAAAACGTGCAAAGACTATTTGTTGTTCGCAAAATCCGTTACATTTTTCAATTTGTGCAAATAAAGACAAATCTTTAATTATGTAGAAATTAATCAATGAATTGACTAAATTACCCTTATTTTATAAAAAAAAATTCAAAAAAAGCCAGCGTGAAATAATAAAAATAGTACTTTTGGATTTTTTTTTTTTTTAATTCTGACATCATCGTATGCCATCAAGGATAATTTGTTCTAAAATTTAAAATTATAAAGATTTATATGCAGATACCATTTTCTATATAGCGAAACTTTTTTTTCTTTACATTTTATCGGAGTTGAAAAAATATTTAATAGAAGAAAACAAAATTCTTCTCATTCTGAAATCGAATCTAAAAATTGATCGATTTTAATACCAATTGTAACGAGTAAGTTGTCACCGACTTCCAAAAAAAACCTAAACAATTGTACGGGGCCGTCGAGCTCAGTTACCATGAGATTCCATGCCAACCCGTGAAGTTGTTCAATTGCTTTCATGTGAACCTGAGACAGTAATAGTACGCGACGCGCCCACAGTAACTGGTCCGTTTCAAAGCGACACGTCACCGAAAGAAGGCTTCACCGACACAGAAGGCGGTCAAGTGAACCCCACATCCCGATACGGAAAAAGACAATTTTGGTCGCAACAGTTGACACAACGTCGCATGTGACTCCTCTTTTCACGTTCACATCGTATCATTCTCAATCTCAATCCTTTGTTTAAAATATTTTTATTTATCGATCTACCATGAAATTAAATGGGATTATTTTAATTTTTTCTTTTTTTTTTTACGCTTTCCAATCAAATAAAATGCTTTCTTTCTCGAAATAAACATTGTATATTTTTCAGTATTTGTTGAGTGTACCGAGTACATTCGTTTTCTGACCAATCACATCTTTAAGTTCAACAAGTCATGCATTCTGGATCTTTTGTTTATTGAGATTCGTGATATATAAATGTAACAGCTGTTTAGTTCTTGCACTTTGTTTCATGAATGACTAAAAATTCTCTGCACTGATATTTTCCAGAACTCTAAATTATGAAATTTGCAATTATTGTAACTCACCATACTGTTAGTGTAATTTTAAATTAAGTGTAACCCTAAAATAAGTTATATAATATTATATAATCTTACACATTTTAATAACATAAGTTACTAATGATTGATAAGCTGCTAGTGATTGATATCAACCAAAATCGTTGTTATTGGAGAAACTAGAAGGCAACTCTCACGAAAGAGATAATGCTCATGGATGAAATGAATCATATTATCTTTTAGCATATATATATATATATATATATATATATATTGTATTTTGTGTAGAATTTAAAATAGGAAAAATTACAAACCTCCAGACACTTTGAGAGAGAGAGAGAAATCGAGATTCATTGAATGAGTTGGAAGAGAAAGGATAGGGTTTCCTGTTCATCTCATGAATGGTACAATCTCTAAATTTTGATATTTGATAAATCTCTTATAGCTAGGTTTGGCCAATACTTAATGATATAATAAACAACATAAAACTTTTTCAATTTTTTTTTTTTTTGTACTTAATTCCTAAAAACTTGAAAATGGTTCATGATTCTCTCATGTTTTCAATGTAATGCGTTGGATGGATTGCTTGTTTTAATATATGGGTTTGTTATTTCAAGCATTTGAGTTGGCATGAATGTTGGGGAAAATATCTATCTCGTGTTTTTCATTATATTATATTGAAAGCGGAACACATTACATCAATAATAGATTACGTACTCGTGAAATAAATTAGATGTGATAATGCAACTTTATTTAAAAAAATGTAACATATTTGCATTAGTGTTGTATCATCGATGAAATAGTATTGTAACTTTAATTGTAATGGTATTGAGTTTTTGGTGTAAATGTACAACAAAGTACTAGATAAAGCTTTGTATTAAAATAAAAAAATAAAAAGAATTCTAAGTCTTGAAGGGACATTTTATGACTAAGAAAGTATGGTTGTGAATTATACAAGTTCCATAAGATGACAAAAATAATAAAATAAATAATAATAGACATTATCCATGTATCCCTATGGATGACAAGGAGAACAATGAATGAGTTGTGTCTCTTTCAATCTTGGCTAGCAAGCAACAAGTCATGACATTCATGTCTTAGACACCAAAAAAGAAGAAGAAGAAGAAGAAGAAAAAAGAAAAATGTTCAATGGCTCATCACATCTTGGTCCGACATGAGATCATGGCAATAAATGTGGGTAGGAAAGTTAGGGCTTAGTTCACAATTTGAAGTTGATTGACTGAATCGTGAGAGAGAGAGATATTTGGTAGTATGAAAATCATGTCTTATAATTAGATTTACAGAAGAAAAAAAACTAATTAAAATTTGATGAGACATATGGTCTTCATTCTAATTTCAATATACAAATTTCATACCACCAAACATAATGTAACTGAATTTTATCAAAAGAATGAATGGATGATGTTATTGATGTAGTTCTAAAGTTTTTTTTTTTTTTTAGTGAATTAATGCTGCTTATTGGTTTGTAACTAATTAATTTTCCTATAATGTTTGCAATAAATGGCAAAAAAACGAAAAATTACCTCTCAGCTCTGTTGGGTAATTTACATTGAGACCACCAAAGACTTAATTCAAAGTGTGTCTTCTTTGTCTTTTAAATAAAAGGCTGAATGTTTTTCTATAGAACTAATGGTTCGTTTCGTAAGAATGAAGAAAGAGGGGGTGAAGAAAATATAGGAAAGAAAAGATAATTTTCTTTCGTATGGTACGGAGGAAACAAGGAGAAAAAATTAAAGAAAATGGATGAATCATTCTTCATGCTCTGTGAATTTTCATTCTTTCAAATATAAACACTTAAGAGAAAAGAAGAAAAGTAAGAATGTCATAGAAAATTTAAATTATAATACTATCTTTCATAATTTTTAAATAAACGCAATATTAACAATATTTTTCTTCTTTTTTCTCTTAACAAACAAAATAAGATATTATTTTCTTCTCTTTTCTTCGATCCAATTAAACAAAAAATATATTCTATCTATCTTTTCTTCTCTCTTAAGTTCAATTTTTTTCTTTACTAGCAAACGGAGGATAAGTGTGTATGATTTATGTAAATAAAAAAATCTAGATTGTACATGGAGCAAAGTCACCAAACCGACTTAGATGAACCAATCAGGTGCCATTACAATTTACAGCCACATGACCCTAATTCCTTGACACGTCCTTCTCTGACTGATCACCGCAAGAATCCTAGATGAATGCACCGTATATACTTAAATCATATGCATCAGCAAATCTTCAATGCCTCGAACGTTAAGAAATTTAGAATCTTTCATGGTGGGCCTATGTATATCTTTATTTATTTATATTCTCAAGGATAAATTAGGTTCACCATTGTTGAGGCATAGAGTAATTGTATGAATCTTTTTTGTTAATTTAAAAATTACACCAACTCTTTGGTTGTATGTTTTTGTTAACGAGTGTGATTTTAGTTTTTGCCCTTAACAATTAGTATATTATTTTAGTTGAAAAGTAGAGTTAAAATAAAAATATGAGAAAAATCTTGTATTTTGAAATTATATTTAAATTTGCCTATGTTTGGCAATAAAATTAGACACGTGTGGTCGTCCAAGGTCACTTGTTCGTGAGGCTCGGATTCTCTTTTTATTTTGATAGTTTGCAAGCGTGTCAGAACAGTTATGTCCAAATCTACTGAATGTGTGCAAAGACACTAATGATGTGTTCGACTACGTGAAATTGGATTTGGTGGAATTGGAGCCTTGGAATTACAAAAAAAAAATCAATTACACGCAGCCAAACACACCCTAAGTCTGAATTTGTTGGTTATTAATAAACTGAGCAAACTCGGATGTCAAGTAAATATTTCTAATGCTATAGTTGAGGTGGCTTGTAGACTTTATGTAAGTTGACTTCATGTGATTGTGGAGAGTAGAAAATGACCATCTCACTGGTAACTTACTTCTGTCTCGAACAACACTACGGGTTTCTTGAAGTATTAGCGTGTGTGTTTCTAGTTTGAAACGGGTTTCTTGAAGTATTAGCGTGTGTGTTTCTAGTTTGAATTAAAAGAGAGCTAAAAAGTATTGATCGAATAGCATTTAACAAGAGAACTGTAATACTATCATTAACATTGATTGTCGAATAAAAATTTATTACAACCTCTTTAATGTTACATCATCTTGATCCTAAGTACACTGAAACAAACTGAATGCAACCAAAAGTAGAGTTCTAAAAACTACTTGAATTTTAAGAGACTAGGAGTGCTAAGAAACTACTTGAGTTGGAAGAAAGGATGCTAAGAAACCACTTGAGTTGAGAGAAAGAGAAACAAGCAGTAAATATGAGCAAAAACATTAAATGAGAATATAGTTCTAAAAAACTAAGTGTCTGTTTGGAGAGCTTCTTGGGAGATTGAAATGGGATTCTAAGCCCAAGAAGTCATTTTAAAAAAAATATTAGTGTTTGGTGAAATAAAAAAAATAGACTTCTAATGAAAGTCGAAGTCCTAAAGTTGAGAAAACTTGCTTTCGGAAGGGAGCCAGAATTATTTTAAGTAACAAATTTTATAGACAATTATTTTACCTCTTTTTATTTTGTAAAATTTGCCTATTGAGAGTAATTATTTAGGATAAATTTATCAAGTAAAAATTGTATTAATTGCGGAAGAAATTTCAAAAAATGTATCCACCAAACAATTTTTTTCTTTTAAATTTCTTTTATTGGAGGTATTCTTTAAAGACCTTTTAAAAGGAAGGAATTTTAGAATCAGGAAGCTCCTCCAAACGGGACCTAAGAGTTTTAAGAAGGAACTACTTGAGTTTTAAGAAGGAACTAAGACATTTAAGTGATAGGTAATGTGAGACATTGGGTTATAATTGCTCGAAAGTAAGGGATACCCGTTGGAGATGAGTTTATTTTTGTTTGTGGTGTTGAACCTCTTTCTTGTTGGAGGAAGTCCTTTATTTATAGATAGAGTCTTGCATGGATTCTTGACTTTGGAAAGTATCATTTGTCGAATTGAACTCCACGTGGTTGGCTGTGATTTATTCTCTTAGTTATATTGGCACATGACTAATTATATGTATGTGGATTTGATGGTGATAATGAATCATCTAGTTAGGATAACTAAACTTGATCAAGATGAAACATCATTTTAGTTGGATGCTTGACTTACCTAATTGATGTCATCTACTAAAATGATCTTTCGGAAAAATTTCTTGTATCAGAACATTAAATGCGCTGCGCTGATCTCCGTATATATTAATATGTGAAATAAAAAAATATTAGGGACCAACAAGAAAGTCGGTCGAGATTTTATTTGCTTCATCAGATTTGATCCTAACATCTTCTATAGGTGAATCTAATGCCGATATTTGTCTTGATCGAGTGAGTTCATAACCAAGTTTTCTGATCGGCTGTGGATCGAATTTTACTTCAATAACATTTTTTCTTGAATAACAATGCCTAGTCTTGGTTGACCGACCAAATGATCAATTTGGGTGCAAACTAGGAGTGCGCACGGTTCGGTTTGATTTGTTCTACAAAAATTAGAACCAAATTGAACTGTGAGGATTATGGGAAAACGGTTTAATTTGGTTCGATTTTACGGTTCTAGACTTGAAAATTAAAAATATATATATATAATATAGTGTATATAAAATAAATAATATAATATTAAAATATTTATAATATAATATAAAAAATATATTATATATATAATAAATGGTTCGGTTTGGTTCCGCATAACTCCAAACCATAACCGATCCATTATTTAACGATTCTATAATTTTGAAACTAAAACCGAATCGAACCATCGATTCAGTTTGATTTTTCAATTTCTTTGATTTTTTGTGGACTCTTATACAATCAGTTTATTAATAATTTTGAGAATAATATTGAAAAATAATATAAAATATTAATTTCAATGGAAGTCACAGGTAAGTGAAAATATTTTAATGGATGTGAGTACCGAGTATACCTAGGGTGAAATTTGAGTGGACCAACTCAAACCTAGGAATTAATTTCTTGATAATTTTCGTACATTTTCTTATACATATTTACATTTGGAAAAAGCTAACTTCTTACTTCCGCGTAAAAGTTTAAATTGTACCCACACAAAATAAATCAAACATAAATTTACTGCTTACATTAATTTTGTCCCATGAGACTTAAATTTCTAACCTTTTATTTTGGAAAGGGTGATAATAATTTATTCGTTTTAGTGGCTTAATTTGATACCAACTCCATTTTCAATCTAATTTTTGTAATTCAAGTTCAAAATTCTCAACACAGGCAGAGCTCAGTTTGAGAGTTTGAACTCAAAATTGGGTTAAATTAAGCTTAGATTAAATATTTTATACCTCTCTATTTACTTTTAATTTTTACTGTATCATGCTACATTAGTAGACTATTGTCTTTTTATTTTTTCTTACAAAATTGCTTTAATTCTCCTATCAAAATTTCTATGGCATGTTTCAATGTATTATTGTATAAGGAACATCTACTTCACATAAATCATCAACCTCACATGAGTTGTAGGGTTATAAACGCATTGCCAATCATATATATATATATATATTATTCTTGTAATATAAAAAGAGTCAGAGTCAAAGTGCCTTTGATGTTTCTGGATCGTTGTCGGTTTTCAAAAGAATTAAAGATTTTATTAAAAAATTAAATAAATAAAGATTCAATTAAACAAAGGGCAAAGAATAGTGAAATCACTCATTAACCCCCAAAAGAAGGGAATTAACTTTTAAATAATCACTGTCTGTAATTTTATAGTAGAAAATCTATCTTAGATTAATCCACTTATTCTTTCAAATTTTCAATAACTACAGAGACAGAGACAGACAGAGACTTTGAGCAAGACTTGTCAAAACAAAAAGTGAGAATTTGAGCAAGGAGATTGTGATATATATATATATATACATACACACATATAGTGTGTTTTGTGTGTTAAAGTGTCGATTTCGTAGAACATTTGAGAGCTGGGGCTTAAGATTTTGTATTTTACTACGCGGGACTAAGGGTTTGTTTTCTTTTCTATCACTATGTGTATGTGTCGGTGTATTTATACATTGATTGGTGTCCGGCAATTACGGCGAAAGATGGTATTTTTTGTCAAATTCTTTTTAACTATTTTATCAATTTTGGTGTCTACTGTCTTCTTCTCATAGATCTACATGCATGTTGCTGGGAAGTAAATGTAATTTCCACGGTTAGAGAGAGAAAGTAGAGAGAGAGAGGGGTCGTAATTATAAGCCAGATTTATGGCTATGAAGTCGAGCTTGGGAGGTGTCTCTATCGTAGTAACTTCACGCTTTTATTTCTCTCTCTAAACACCCCTCTCTCTCTCTCTCTCTCTCTAGGGGTGTTTAATGAGTGGTTAATTGGACGGTGTTCATATTAAGTAATTAAAAATTATACTAGTTAGAATCGACTCTACTAATAAGCGCAAGTGTTTAATGCAGAGCTAAAAATATATATTTTCATTATCAATATAGTATATATTGAATTGTATCTCATGTATGCCGATGAGAGGATAGTCATTCACGGGTGAGCTCTGTCGTGATTGGATCCATACAGAACCCCTTCCCCTTCCTATCTCTCTCTCTCTCTAAAATCAGGAGCCGCGTAGCTAAAGCTAGAGAGAGAAAGTGGGGGTGTGAGAGTTAAGAGCAGACAAAACTGAGGTTGTGCCGTGACAACTCATGTAAACCGCATCATAATACGCTGAATTTCGGGGTTTTGCTCTGGGTTTCTCTCTATATCTCAGGTAGTGTTTTCTTCTTTAACTACTTGCTCTGTTTTTTCTGTTCTTTGTTGGATTTTTTTGTGGTCAAGATGCCCTTTTTTTCAGTTGCATATTCGCTTAATTCAAATGGGTTTTTGCTAATTTATTTGTTTGGTTTGAGGTAATTTGACTGGAACTGAATTTGATTTGAAAATTGCCGTGTATTCTTGGAGTTCAAAGGGACTTATCCAATGATAGAACGTGTCATGGTCTCTCTAAATTAATGCATATGGTTTAGCTGTCCCTGTTCTTTGAATCTTAATTTTACAGTCTTGGTTTTATTCTTACAAGTACTTGGGAATTTTTTACTATTTTTTTCGGAAGTTAAGCACTTGGAAAGTTTTGTCTTCTGATTGATATGTGATATGATTGTTCTCTAAATCAACAGAATATGATATGTTCCTTTATAGTTTGTGGATCTGGAATACGATTGTTCACTGTTTTCCTTCAATTTTTTTACACTAGTGGTTATTTCTTCTCATGTTTCAGCTGGTTTTCACTGAAGAACCTTCCTGGGTTTCTCATTCTTTCTTCAACTTGTTTGTGTGGACTACCCAGGTTGAAAAATGGCAAGGCCATTCCATCGAGGTATATCCATTGGGGGGCGATTCTCAGAGAACACTCCTGATTTCTGGAAAGACTCTCAGATGAAAGACAAAACAGACAAGGAAGATGTTGATAGAACTCGCTCATCTTCTGATCACACATATTTATCCTTCAAATTCCCTATTGGGTTACTTTTCCAGGATAATTCATCCTCCAAACATGGCATTAGTGGGAATGGTTTTGCATCCGATCCCTTAATTAGCACAGGAACTTTGAGAAGTCGCCATAAATTAACTTTGCTTTTTCTCAAGTTCAGTTTAGTTGTAATTGTAATTCTTGCTCTTACTGGATCCTTTTGGTGGACAATATCAATCACGGCCTCATCAAGAGTTGGTCACGTATTTCGTGGATATAGGCGGCTCAATGAGCAACTTGTATCAGACTTGAGGGAGATTGGAGAGATCTCTCTTAGTTCTGCAAGATTGAAAGAATTGGAATTATGTTCTACAGAGTCTGAGAATTATGTTCGCTGCTTTAATGTTTCAGAGAATCTTGCTTTGGGTTTTTCAGAAGGTGAAGAATTTGATCGCCATTGTGAGCATGGGTCAAGAGAAAACTGCTTGGTTCTTCCACCTGTCAACTACAAGATTCCTCTTAGGTGGCCTACTGGAAGAGATGTCATCTGGGTTTCAAATGTTAAAATTACTGCAGAGGAGGTACTTTCCTCAGGAAGCTTGACCAAGAGGTGGGGGAGACTGCTGCTTTTCTTTAATTAAGAAACTCTTGCGTCAGGTCTTGAACTTAATCTGTTATTCATTCCATGGGCTGCAGGATGATGATGTTGGAGGAAGAGCAGATCTCTTTTCGTTCAGCATCTCTCATGTTCGATGGTGTTGAAGACTACTCACATCAAATTGCAGAAATGATTGGACTACGAAACGAATCTAACTTTATACAAGCTGGAGTAAGTTGATATATATATATTTTTTCGGGATCATCATTGTTGATGCCCTTCCCCATTTCTAGTCTGTTTTTATTTTACTGCAGCTCTTAAGTTTAGTGTTGACCTTACATTACAAGTAAAAATTCTAAGTTGTTATCATCTTTGCAACTTCTGAGAGCAGTCACTCTGTACAAATAATGCCAAAGGTTAGATTTGTATCCCAATCCAACCCTTTTATCAGATTTACAAGTCTGGATTGGACCAAGTAAATGCCTCATTTTATGGTTGTCTCTAATTTCAAGAGAAATGATTCCAGTTTGTCCTTTATTTTATTTTATTTTATTTTATTTGCAAATGCTTTGTTAATATATAGTTGTGGAGGTTGGCAAAGTGTGGTGCTGGTAATGTACTCTTTGCTATCTATGTGACCTTCAGTTTGGGCATCTAGTAATTAGTTATGTTTGTTTGATCAGGCTTATGTGAAAGTAATTTGTACGTCCAATGATATATATATATGTATGTATTTTCTGATAAGTATTTGCATGTCAAATGATATAACTGTGCTCATGTTGAGTTTGGACCTAGTTTTGAAAAGTTTTTATTTAAACATCTACTTGCTGTTTAATAAAAAGATATATGTGCTCTATCAAACACTTTGAACTCCTCAAACCAGATGTAAAATTTGGGCAGTTAATGGTCTGTAATTTATGTCATGTCTGCAATGATTAGCAATTACTGGTTTGGGAAATCACAGGTGCATTTAATGTGTATTTGAAGTAGATCCTTCTGATGGATGCAAAAGATCTCACAGGTTGATACTGTTACGTCAATTTTTCAGGTTAGAACCATTTTGGACATCGGATGTGGTTTTGGTAGCTTTGGAGCACATCTTTTCTCAAAGCAACTGTTAACTATGTGTATCGCAAACTATGAGGCTTCAGGCAGTCAAGTTCAACTAACTCTTGAAAGAGGTCTTCCTGCAATGATTGGTTCTTTTACTTCGAAACAGTTGCCATATCCATCTCTTTCCTTTGATATGTTGCACTGTGCACGATGTGGTGTTGACTGGGATCGGAAAGGTATCATTCTTAAGCTATTCGTGAAAGAAAGCAATACTTCCATATATCTGCATTGGCAAACATATTGCATTGGAAAATGCTTCCCCCCCACCCCCCCCGCCCCGCCCCCGGCCGCTCTTTCCTTTCTTCTTTTTTCGCACTTGTGTTTGTGAAGTGCGGCACTTGAGGGAAGATAATACTGTTAATACTACAAAAATAAATTGAGAGAGACTTGTACTATTAGTAATACAAATATTGAGTAACATATATCATCTTCAATTATTACAATTTGTAAGTATTTTTATTACAATGAAATACGCCTTGCAGCGAAACTATCATGTATGATCTATGTTACAAGGACTTTTCAAAAGTAGGTGTAGTACCCCTGTTGGACACACAATACTCAGACATGGGTATGGGATATGTACCTTGACACTTTTGGTTAGACATATACTTAAAAAACATGTCCAATGATTCAATTCTAATATATTATTCAAAATGAGTGAAATGCATACTAAACACTATGTTATCTAAAGATATTTTACTCTAGAAAATGAATAATAATATTCAGTCATTTGGATATTTAGCAATGCCCTTGTGTACTTGAATTTGAGATTTGACACATTTGATGCTGATACAATCCCACACCCAACACACGTACCCAAGTCCATGTATCATAGTGTATGATAAAACACTGTAGATACTGTATATCATGGTGGTTTGAGCCTCTGTTACATGAACTCTCCTGTTTTCCTTCATGTACTCATGTCAACATGACATGGGTATGGGCATGAGTACTGGATATGTCCGACACACAAACCCAAATTGGACACCTCGATCCTGGCATGAATAAAGTAGATATAAAATAAAAGCACAATGACTATAATTGGAAAATGATGGAAGTTTTTATCAATGTCTTGGTCTACCATATTACTTCTACCCTATTTCATGTTTCTGTGGAACAGGAGATAGAACCTGTGTTCACATCTCTGTGGTAAAGGCCAACTAGTTGGAGCACTAAATTTTTTAGTATTCCTTTCCTGTATTAGCTTGGCCTCATTTGAAAATTTTCTGTGCCTGTTAAAATTGTTAATCTACTTCGTTTCCTCTCTATTTTCTGAGAAACATTTTCCAAGTTAACAATGTACCTTACTAGCGATCAATAACAATGACAGAATTTAATGCTATCTGGTGGTTGTGTTGTGCTGTGAGAGTGCAGAGGTTTTTGTGGCGCCAAAACTATTAAAAAAAACAATAATTGGTTTTGAATGTATATCCAAATTAAACTTCATTATCTGCTTTGGTGAAGACTTTATTGCCGAGATTAAATAAAAGGTCAGTTAAAATCTGATTGCGGAGCGAATAGGAAGTTCTCTCGTAGTCAAGGATGATTGAAAGTGCTATTCATGATTATAATACCTGGCCCTATCTAATCTGTAATAAATCAACCACCCATCGTAATTTGGTGCATATCTTCCGTTTGTGGAGTTTAGGTGAATATTTGATTGCATATATTTCATATAAAAAGTTTAAATAAATTTGTCTTTTCCCAGGTTCACATTTACCTGATTCATTGTATTATAAGCATATTCTCCACTTTTCTATCTTATGTATTGACCAAAGAAAGGTAAATTCATTTGGGTAGGTAAGCAGTATTTGATGAGTACTTGAGCTGTTTATCTAGATTCTTGTGGAGTGGTCTAGTGTCTGTTAACCATGCTCTACAATTTTCCATATAGCACATGGGTGTCAGATATCTTTTCTTTGGTTCTCATGTTTTCTTCCATAATGTCAGAGTTAAAACCCTTTTTTTGAAGATTCATCGACAATTGTTAAAGATATTTCATGAACCAACCTTAAGTAGTTTGGATTTAAGACTTTGTGGAGTTGAGTTGAATAGATTATTTTAGGTTTCTGTTCAGAAAAGTAATGCAGTTTTTGTTTTTCTAATTTTCTTTATTTCAAATATGTATGCTGAATGGGTAGCTGGACTAATATGATTTTGTTGCAAATTGTGCAAAAACCAACTTAAGAACAAAAGTAAATAAGTAGTCCAAACTTTGTTCCTCTTTTTTTTTTTTCCTTCCTATTTTCATCCTTTTAAGGAGTTAGTTGCAACAGGATCTACATGTAGCATAGAGTATCTAGATTTTGGATACATTGATATTTGTTGTGGTGGTAATGCGTAGCATGTTACTATGTGAGTGCATAAGCATTGTTGTCGATCATGTATGAGCCATGGAAGCTACTGAAATATTTAGTAAAAATAAATACCCAATTGGTTAACAACAAGGTTATTGCTTTTGCTTGAGTTATGTTGTTAATGCTGAGGAAAAGGAAAGAACCTATTGCTTACTTATCAGTATTTTGTAAGATTTGTAGTTTTTGTTGGCCAGTTGATACCAGGGAGTCTGATAAACTGAATCCAAACATCTTCTAAAGTTCCAAGAACTGTAATTATTGCTTTTGGCTCCCCTAAGGCATGTACTCCTTAGGAGATCCTTCGATGGCGAGGAGACTCCTGTTGGGGCTCTGAAATTCTCTATTATTAGTTCTCTTTTTTGTTGGGCTCTTGGGAGAAATTGTAAATCCATGTGGGAGATAGTAGAATTTTTGGACATATTGAGAGTTTAGGGGCCCTATTTGGTCATTGCGTAGCTTTTATGGGATGCATTCCCCATTTGAATGTTTTCTAATACAATCTTACTTATCAAAAAAAGGCGTGTACTCCTTAGCGTCAAGTGTTCCATCACTTCTTAAACTTCTACCATAAAAGAACATGTTGATGTGATGCACAAATCCTTTATTACTAATAAATTAGAGAATACATAGTTGCTTTCTTAGCATTGGTCGACTTGATCACTGTTTGGATTTGGGATATTGTGTTTTACGATTGTATTTTTCCTGATGCATGCAGATGGTATTCTTTTGATTGAAGTTGACCGAGTCTTGAGGCCTGGTGGATACTTTGTCTGGACTTCACCACTTACAAATGCTCAGGGCTTCCGTCGCAACAAAGAGAATCAGAAAAAATGGAATTTCGTGCGCAATTTTGCAGAAAATCTCTGCTGGGATATGTTGTCACAACAAGATGAAACCGTTGTGTGGAAAAAGACTACTACAAGGAATTGTTATGTCTCAAGGTGAGATGACCTGACCTGACCATCATGATTAGTTTTAACTTGTTTTGGTGTTTTAAGTTTAATATGGGCATTGATGTTGATTGAATATATGTGTAATATGTACTGATGGCAATATGATCATGGAAGAGATAGGCCATTCTAATTTGTGTATAAACTGCTTCTATTTCTAGGAAACCTGGTTCTGGTCCTTCTATCTGTAGCAAAGGACATGATGTTGAATCCCCATATTATAGAGCACTCCAGGGCTGCATAGGAGGTACTCAAAGTCGTCGTTGGATTCCTATTGAAGAAAGGACAACTTGGCCTTCTAGGGCTAAATTAAACTCAAGTGAACTTGCAATTTATGGTAATTTTTTCATCACTTAATTGAAATGGCTTTGTATTCAGCACCTTGTTTGAACATGTGTTGATGGAGAAACAATTGGGTTATATTGGCACTTAGGATGAACTTGTTCTGATTTCATTTGTACTTCCTTGTATATATGTTAGCAATGATACTAATGATTTTCATGTTCTATCAGGTCTGCATCCAGAAGTCTTCTCTGAGGATACCCAAAACTGGAACTCAGCAGTTCGTAATTATTGGTCCCTTCTCTCACCGTTAATATTTTCAGATCATCCAAAGAGACCTGGTGATGAGGATCCTTCTCCACCTTATAACATGCTCAGAAATGTGCTAGATATGAATGCCAATTTTGGTGGTTTCAATTCTGCTTTATTGGAAGCTGGGAAATCTGTTTGGGTCATGAATGTCGTCCCTACAAGCGGGCCCAACTACCTTCCTTTAATTCTTGACAGGGGATTTGTTGGAGTATTGCATGACTGGTAAATTCCACCTTCTTTGTTTTTTAAGCAAAAACTCATTGCCTTCAATATGTCCAACGAGTACTGATTTTATTGACATTCTTGCTTGACATAGAATTTATAAGCTGTGATTTAGAGAACTTATAAGCTATGGTTTAAAGGACCATTCACTTTGTTGCCTCCTGTCCATGGAATTGTGAAATATTAAAACATAATCTATTTTAAATTAGATGCTGAACTATTGGCTGTTGATGCCTCAAACTATTTCAGAGATTTGTCTGTTAATAATTTGCTTTCCCTGGAGGAATAAAAATGTATGCTCTAAGGGAATCATGATGCAAAATTATTTATGCCTCTATATTGAGATTGACCCAAAATTTTGTTTCATCAAAAGGACTTCGACCTGATTCCTGGTCACTAGGAGTGTTAACTGTTATCCATGTTGATCGGATACCCTTTCTCTCTCTCTCAAGGTGATCAGATAGGTTTTTAGTTGATCTAATTAGCGGATGTTTATATGGCTATCCCATAGTTCAGATAGATGTCTCAATGGACACTAGCACTATACAAGTATAATTACACGATTAAGATTATTCAGAATTTTGGAGCTAGTCAAGAAGAAAATTGGGATAATCATGACAAAATCAAAGAATAAATTTGATATTAAGATGAAATTCATGTTAAGGGAAGCAGGGGGAAAAAGAGAGGACGTGTGATTGATTGTTCTTAATTTTTTCAGACAATTGGTAGTTATGCACATGACTTTAATTATTTAATATTGGAATATTCGTCCGTAATTGAGATTCTTTTAATTATATGGGATGAATTCTTTTGGTCATGCACTTGGTGAAAAATGAAAGATCGCCGTGCTGAATTAGATACCTGCGACTTACAAACCTTAGGTGTATCTCATGTTTTACTCTCTACTTCACATATCCCATTCTGGGATTGTTGTAACTAGTGTAGTATGTTCTCTCTATGGTTTTGTGATTTATATATGATTTGAATTTTTCTCATTTAGGTGTGAAACATTTCCAACCTACCCAAGAACTTATGATATGGTGCATGCTGAAGGACTTCTGTCACTTGAAGCTAGTCAGCATCGAAGATGCACCATGCTGGATCTATTCTCTGAAATAGATCGGTTACTTCGGCCAGAGGTACCTTTATCAGTTGTCTTTTTTCTACATTTCTTGTTTGATTAAGATGCATTTATTTCTTTATTCATAAGAATAAAAGTATCTACGTAAGAGCGGAATAACTATGGATGTTTAAGGGTGAATGTGAAATAATTAGTTGGATGTGCCAACTGACAAGTATTCTGATGTTAATTTGCCAAATAGAATCTGATTATTACCATGCCCTTGGAATGTTGATGAAATTGATAATTCCATAGAGCGAATAGAGATAACATCTCTAAGCTTTTTAATTACCGGAAAAAATGATCTCTAAGCTTTTAAGGACTGTGCAAGGTAATGTCATATGTGCTTATGAAAATAATCATGTGATCGTTTAGTTGATGAAAAAAATGTGATAACACACATGCATAAAGATAGCTATAACCTATCTAGATGATGGCAATTATCGTCTTTCACATAATAGGTCTGATGTACTATGGAGGCTGATGTATAACAAGTGCCATGCCATTTTCTATTTGGTTATGTTCCCACAAAAGAGATATCAAGTGCTGTTGGAACTAAACGAACTTATATAACTTCAATTATGTCTTAAGACACCATTACATGTCTAAACACATCCTTAGTTACCTCTAAATATATTATTATTGCTGCCACAGCTGTTGTAGCAAGTAATTAGGAGCTGAAAAGGCATCTAAAGGTGGGATCAGGGTTCGATTCTTGTAGCTATATCAAAAAGCATATCTATTTTATCTTTTTCTCTTTCTTTTTTTTTTTTAGCAAGAAATTTTGTTTTATATAATCTAAATGTTTCCATGCACAAGCAAGGCTTATGCTCTCAGTTCTGGTATGCATGACTTGTGACTTATGAGAAACTTCTGTTTATAGAATCCCCTATTTATAGAATTGCCAGGCATGCTATCTCTCTGTTTCTCTCCTCCACTGCCTTGTGATAAATTTGCTAATCTAGATGGGTTGGTGCAGGGCTGGGTGATACTCCATGACTCTGCTTCTCTCATCGAAACTGCCAGAGCTCTCACTGCACGGTTGAAATGGGAAGCGCGAGTCATAGAGATTGAGAGCAACAGTGAGAAGAGACTACTCATCTGCCAGAAGCCTTTCTTTAAGAGGCAAGCACACTAATTATGAACTCGAAAAGGGAGCCCGACAGTGTAGTCATAATATTTATATTCATTTGTGGATCTGAGCTAATCATCATAAAGTTTCTCCATTGGATTGAGAATCAAAATTTTTTAACAAAAAGAGAAAAGCAGAGCGCCGAAGGAAATGGATGGTTCTAACTGGAACCAACCACAACTCCTATGGAGCCGTAAGGCACACATAGGACCATGTAATTACACAACGAGACACAGGGTGAGTTACAAGTATAGGATTATATAATTTTTTTTCCTTGTAATGTCTCATTATAACTATACAACAAGATGGAATTATATTGTGAAGAAAATTACACAATAAGCAAGTGCTATTTGTTGTAGCATATTCCTTGCTGTGCATTTATGTGGAGAAATTTCATCTACATTTTCTTTCCTTTTCATGTCTTTTCTGAAATCATTCATCTCTGTTGTAGAAACATTTCCAAAGTGTTCATTATTCAATGCTACTAGAGTACTGTTGTTTTACAACAAAGACTTTGATAATTTCTTTTGGATATATTTGAAATTAGCTAGTGTAGCTTGTGAAGAAGAAAAAATTGCATAATATTAGTGGAGATAACTCTCTCTCTCTCCCACACACACACACACACACAAGTATCTTGTGGCTCTTATTTCCATCTGAATTACCTCATAAGAATGAGTTGGTGGGAGGTTACCAATTATAAAGTTATGGTCCCTACCAAACCCAAAAAAAAAAAAGAGAGTTAAGGTTTATTGGTTGAGGTATATTACTATTAGCGGGGTCCCAGCCTTTCAGGTGACTGGAACGGGGCATGGTTAGTCCTTTCATGTTTCAAAATCAATATGTTAACTGTAAAAGAGGTGCATTTTGATGGCCCTTTATGATTGTACTAGGATTTGGGGAGTCAGATATGGACTACTCTGCATTAGAAATTTATGTCATTGAAGTGTCCTTCAGAATGGGGACCAAACTCTCTTCGGCTTTATGGTGAGAACTTTTTTTTTATCTACCTACCTTTGCAGGTAGGGATGGCAACTGATTGGTTTTGGGACGGGAATTTTAATCCCCATTCCTATAACTGTTTAATTTTGAAATTTTCATAATTGGTTATAAATTCTTCCTTTTATTCCATCTCCACTCCATAACCGACTTAACACATCTCGCCTCAAACCGTCCCGCCCCATAACCGGTTATAACTCATTTGATTCATGAATTTTCAACATTCTTCAAACATTAACATTTTACCCTTTCCAAAATTTCCTTATATATTTTTGTTGTCGTTGCTTAAAATAATATATTACACAACTTTCAACAAAACCAAATATTTTGAAATTTAACATTTTTTAAAGTATATATAGTTATATACACATAAGTAATATAATATAAACAATTAAGTGTAGTATAATCGGGACAGATTTTAAATGGGGCGGGGTGACCTTGCCCCGCCTCGCCCCGAAACCGACCGGGTTTTAAATAACAAAACTCATCTCCATCCTATTTAAATAAATAGTTCCCCAAACCTGCTTTAAATGGGGTGGGGCAAGGCGGGTGTTCACCGAGTTGGAAATTTTTGCCACCCCTATTTGCATGTGCTTTATGGTGATAAGTTTCCCTATACCCTCTTACCTTTACATGTTTGAAGACTAGGTCTGTGAATGTTTGATTTACTCATGTATCGGTTGGTCCAGGACTAGATTTATTGGGCTTATTTGGACCTGTCCTTCTATTCTTGTGTGGACCGTAATCGAATTGGAATTAGGATCCCCTCTTGTGTTGGGGATTTCGTGTGTGTTTGAGTTTTGTACTGCTAGTGCAACGCAACACAATACATTGTTTACGCAAGAGTTCTATCATGTGATTGTGTAAGCGATCTAACGAGTTGTTGCGGGTGATCTAAAGTTTTGTGCAAGTACAAAATAGATTCAGGATGAAAATAGCACAAGGTAATCGAAAGTTTTGTGTAAGTACAAGACAGATTCAGGATGAAAAGAACACAGGGTGATCTAAAGTTTTGCGCAAATACAAGACAGATTCAGGATGAAAATAGCACAGGGTGATCTAAAGTTTTGAGCAAGTTCAAGACAGAATCATGATGAAAATAGCACAAGAGAAGATTCGATTCATTAAATTGACTCCAAAGTGTATTTGGATGAAAAGAGGGCTTGCTTAATGTATGAATGATGAAAAAGTAGATGAAAGGAGAGTAGAGGAATGAAAGAGCGTTCCGAGAAAAGAAAAGTTGTCATTCTCTCCTGTGTAAACATGTAAGAAGTAAATCATTTATCCTTCCCTCTTCCTCTTCCTTATATTAGACAACAGAGACTTAGTAAATCATTTCTCTCCTCCATGAGAAATTATTAGATGGTTCGGCACTACATGGTTTTGGTCAATCACAGACTAACACATCACTAAATGTGTCAGTTTTCCCACCCGTTTTACTTTTCTCCTAGCAAACAACGGTTAAACCGTATTTGTTTTAAAACATGAAAGAAAAAGAAATAAGCGGGAAAAGCAAAAAGATAGTTTACCCCTTAAACGACACATTTTCAATGATTACCAAATCTGTTCTTATTTTCTATAACAACATATTTTTTTATTTTCTTTTCTTTATTTGGGTCAGAGAGAAGGTTAAGTAAGCACTTAATCACCCAACTCAACAAACTTAAACACTCAACCTTCTCACTTGAGCTTATATATTAAGAGGCCTATTAGGTGATTGCTAGAGAGGGAAATTTTGGTGGATGATCCTAAGTCATGTTCCCCAGCAATGGTCCATTGTATGGATAAAAATTGGTGAATTAAAGTTTTTTTTTTGGGTATTTTTTAGTAAATTAATCAGTTTTTTATTTTTATTTTTATTTTTATTTTTATTTATTTGTGAGGATATTTTTGTCATTTTAAGTCAATTTTTAATTCAAATAGTGCCAAATAGGGGCAAATTGCACCAATTTATAAGTTGGAAGGTATTTGTTGCACCCAAAAAAAGGAAAGGGGAGTATTATGCATCATTTTAAAACCAGAGATGAGTTTATTGCACTTCGGCCTTAATTTTTCTATCTATCTTACTTTGAAAGACCCTTTCCAATAAATCTTCAAATAATTGAGACTAAAATATATAATTGTTTTCCATGATTTCTTAAACTTAAGTTTGGGACTCTTACTCTTAAATAAGTACACTATCTACATGTGTGAATAATTAGACAAATACATAATATACTTTAACTTCTTATAATTATATTTTTATTTGGTATTTTGGATCAAATATGAATTTTAGAAAGAGAGCCTGTAAAGATGAAGAGAAGTTGAGCGAGTGAAAAAAATAATTAATATATATAATTAAATATACAAATAAAGAGAAAACAAAATTAGAGAGATTTGCTAGAATATGAGAACTTAAGTGTAATATGTATTATATCCCCGACACCTCACAAGCCACATGCGCCGGATAAGTCCGAGTATTATAATACTCGTGTGACCAATAAGGGAAGACTAGAATCCTTTCCCTTTCGATTTGAAAGGAGAGGACATACCGTTAGGTCACTAGGCCTTTGATTTATTCACTCATTATATTATTTACTCCTTTTCTTTTTCTCAAAAATTTAAGCAATTGTATAAAAGAAAAGGTATTTGACAAATGAAAGGGAAGATGGAGAGGCCCATCTAATCCAATTGTCTAACAGGCTCGCTTTGCAGCCCATTAGTTGAGAACAAAAGAAAAAAGGCCGAAGGCCCAAACAAAACAGCTAAAGGGCGATGTAGACGTTACTGTTCAACAGCCCATAAGGGCACAAACAGAAGAACGAAGCTTCAATCCGCATCCTGTACAATATATTGAGTTCATAAAAATGTAATCATCTTTGCTATAGATCGAATTGCCTTTTATTTACAAACTCAAACCTTGCTATGTTTGGTACGCAACAATGAAATGAAATAAACATTCCATTAAAGTGAAAGTGAAATGAGAATGAGAATGAGAATGAAATGGAATGGTCATTCACATTCTATTGTTTGATTTCAAACATGAAATGATACAGAAATTAAATGATGATTACATTATTTTTAGTAATTAAATTTTGAGAAATGTTAAACATCATAATTTTATTTCACGAATTTTAACTCGAATCTATGTGGCAGGTGATAATACCATAGGGACTCTGTGTATGGGGAAAATTCCACCAATAATAACTTACCATTTAATTTTATTTCCTAAAATAATGGACCATATCACCTGCCACATAGATTCGAGTTAAAATTCGTGATATTTATTCGAGACGTGTAGCATTGCTCTTAAATTTTATTTTTTAATGTTTATTGAAAATGAAATGACCATTTCATAAGTTGAGTAGTGAAATGAATTTTTATTATTTTTCATTCCAAATGAATGACGCAGAATGATCATTCCCACTTTATTTTTTCTTACCAAATAAAGAAATGGATCCAAAAAAGTAATATTGACATTCCATTTTATTTTATTGTTGCATACCAAACGCAGCATTATAGTTGGACTTTAGGAAACCACCTGTTATCACATTCAACCTTCGTTTTAAATTTAAGGGAGCAAAAAACAACACGAAAAAACACTATATATATATATATATATATATATATATAATCAAATATGTCCTTTAAATTTTTATACATATACATAGATAAAAAATTTCTACACACCAAACATAATAACCGGTGAGCAAGAAAATTTCAACACACCAAGCATAATAACTGTTGGATATTATCTAGGTGTAAAAAAAGTAACTTTCAAAAATCATTGTAATCATATCTAATGGTTACCATACATGATGTAGAAGAATTTCTTACTCGCCGATGAGCAAGATATCATTTCTATATATATATATATATATATATATATATATATATATATAATCAAATATGTCCTTTAAATTTTTATACATATACATAGGGCAAAATATGAATAGTTGAACACGCTAAGCTTGTAGAATTTTCACCATCTAAGTTTCAAACTTTAGACGCTTATTCAAGATAATATAAATTTAATAATAAATTACATTTACATCTCTTCTGGTTGGAGTTTTGGCTTAATTATATTACAGTTACCCTCCAGCAGAGGCAGAGGAGGGTAGGCGGAGCCTCACACATACCCATCCACCTATTTATGGTAATTAATAGTGAATTTGTATTAAAAAAAACTAAATCTCTCTCCCCCACTCCCAAATTTAAAAATAATAATCTATTTATGGTTTTTATTTTTTCTATTCTTTCTTTTAAAAATTCAAATCTAGTTAAAAAAAAGTGTTAATTATAATTGTAATTTTTGCTCCAATATATTAGTACTCTATTCATATAATTTTTCCATTTTTTCTTCTCATATAATTTATACACATGGAGGAAAAAAAATATAGCCATGGTCTTAAAAGTACACTTGAGAAAGATTTGTTACAACTATTTTATTTTATTTTTAAAACCCCCAATGAATATAAAAAATTCTCTCTCATCAGTTGAGCTAACAGTCTGATCAACGTTGACATGGTTAATATTCAAGCATTATATGACGAATATGCTCTTTAAATCTCTGTTAGTACATTTTTGTCCAATGTACTATGTGCTAAAATACAATTATACCCTCAATTAAAGTGAATCAAAGCCAGGATATAAAAGTAATTGCAACTTTTAGATATTTTTCAGCTAAAGTTATTTATATAATAATAAGGGCATAAAGGTAATTTTACATGCTCCGTTAACAAACATTAGGGTTCGTCACTTACAATAGAGTAATTGTAATATGCGAAAACACATAAAAAGTAAAAGTAATAAACCCTAGCTAGAAAGGGGGCTAAATCTAATTTACCTTAAACTTAATGTTGAAGGAGGGAGAAACAAATATTTACTTTAATAAGAGGAATGCTAACTTTTCTACGTTGAAGATATTTTAGTGATCAATATTTTACGAATTCTAGTAAGAGAAGGCAAGATTAACGGTCATCCTTCATGGATTATAGTAAGGGAAGGAGAAAGATACAACCCACCGTGGTAGAGAGAGAGAGAGAGAGAGAGACAAATTACGAGATAAATAAATTTGGAGACTTTTTAAAATTACATTAATATTCATGTTTTAAATGAGGTGGCAAGTTTTAATAAGATTGTTTTGGTCCACCAAATTGTGGCGAGAGTCCCAACTCCCCATGAAGGTAGAGAGGTTAGTTTTTTTTTTTTATTAAATTTATTTGTGTGAAGAGAATGATAATGGATTTTATTTATTTATTTATTTTTGTAAAAAGAGGATAAAGTTAGCAATATTATTGTTAGCCGAAGGGCATAATCAGTCATTTTTCAAAGAGAGTAAAAGTTCCCGTATTATATAGATAATGTGAAATTTTAAACTAAAAGATAATTATATTTGAGAGAGTTCATAAACTAAAAATAAAATAAATAATAATAATAATCTAGATGTATAAGAACTTGGGACATTTAAAGGCGGTTACCTTAAATTCAATTTATTTATATATATTCACATAAAGAGATAATAAGGAGAGTCCATTATATAATAAAATAAATATAAAGTTGTTCCACGTTTGAAGAAATCTAACAAAGTCCCATTATATAATAAAATGACTATAAAGCTGTTCCACGTTTTAAAGAAATCTAATAAGTCCTCCTATCACACCGACCTTGGTTCGTAAGTGAATTGGCCTTGCAATAAAAAAAAGCCATTCCTGTATATAATCTTGTGAGATATTACTTACATGACCGACTCCTTGAGTTAATTTTTTTTTCCCAGGTCATGACTTGTATTCCAGTGTAATTATGATATGGGACTCGAAAGTTTTTTTTAGATAATTGAGTGACATGTAGGGGTGGTAAAATGGGTGTAAATTTGTCCGTATTTGCTTACTTTTTAATAAATATGGGTAAACTATTTTAAAATACGGGTCAAAAATAAGTTGGATAAATCAAATTCATTTTTATAGAAGTTTAAATGAGTTGAATATGGTGTCCATATTCAACCCAGGTTATGAAAGATCCAAAAGTATTCTAGGAAAAAAAAAATTATACATTATATTAAGGAGGTATGATTCTCTCTTTGTATATCACAATCTAGGAAGCATGGATACGGATACGGGACACGGGTACGATACGATACAGATACGGCGATACGACAAATCTCAAAAAAATAGGATACGGGTACGGCAGAATACGGCAATATAAAAATAAAAAATTATATTTTTATATATACAAAAAATAGAGTTATTAACATTTCTTTGTAAAATATATTGATTAACAAACAAAATAAGAGTTAAGAATCATATTGCATAATTTGCATAGATAAATTTTATATTAAATTATGATATATATCTCAACACTTCTTTTTTAAATAAATTTAAACTTTTCTTAACAATTATACTATGATATTATTGTACATTTTAATGTTTAAAACTTGTTAGAAATGTGTTGTGAAATATTTGAGAAGTAACGGATACATGGTCAAAGTATCTAAGAAGTATCGGATACATGTTAAAAATAAAAATATATATTTTAAAATTATGGATACGTTTAGGAAGTATCGAACACGTATCCGATGAGTATCGGTATCCGATAAGTATCGGATACGGGTACGTTACTCTTGTAGAAGTATCCGTGCTTTCTAGATCACAATCCTCTCTCTCTCTCTCTAAAAAATTCTCTCTATATCATGATCCCCTCTCTCTATATATATAATCTCTTTCTCTCTCTTCGGCTCTCTCCCGATCCCCCTCTCTCTAAGGTTTTCTCTCTATATATATATATGCAAAAGGCCCATGATTTTATTGAATCAAGTTACAGGTGAGGGTTGATAGATACATATACATCTATATGTGCATACATAGGTGTTATTATTAATTGAATTTTATAGTTTTTCGGGACTTACAAAATAGGTCAGGTCGGGTTGGGTCTTACAAAATGGGTTGGGTCGGGTCCAAATATTTGGAGTTCATAAAATTAGAATTATTCTAAGGGATTGACAGGTTGGGTCATGTTAATGGTCGGATCGGGTCGAGTCAAAATACATTATAAAATTATTATTTTTCTCTTTTGTTCTATATTAGCCTTGATAATATCTGTTTATTTTTATTTCTGAAAAATATAGTTTTTCTGGATAAACGAGTCGAGTTAAAACACATTATAAATTATTATTTCTCTCTTTTGTTAGATATTAGCCTTGATAATATTTGTTTATTTTTTATTTCTAAAAAAAATAATTTTTCTCGTAAACAGGTCAGGTCATTGTAAATGAGTCAGGTTGCATAAATGGGTCAGATTATTATAAACAGATACGAGTTTATATAAATGGATCAGTTCATGCTAACTTATTCTGTTAGCTTCGAATTTTATAAAATAGTATAAAATTTAAAAGAATTTTCAAAAAAAGTTATTGAATTTAAGTGATCAAGCAAATTTTTTCATTTCAACCTACAGTTCATATGGATTTGTGTTTTTATTCGTTCATTTTTATTTTTTATCTGAATATGATAACGGAATTAGCCCAAATTAAAAATAACATTTATATATTTTTAAATTTAAAAATGAGACAATGAGTTAACGGATTAAACCGATCCATATTTTTGACCAACTTATATTTAACTCTTTTTAAATAAATTGAATATGAGTCTTAATCCATATTTGAGCGAATCTAAACCCGTCCAACCTGTCAATTTTGCCGGGCTTAGTACTGACACGTAAAACTCAAAAGGCAACCCGAGTCTAAAAAAGTAATCATGTATTAAAGAAGTTAAAGATTACGTGTTGAAGAAGGCAAGATCTCATGTGAAAAGAAAATACAGAAAACGAATACATCCGAAAATATCGCGGGAAGCAGGTCGAGTGAAATTTTGCTTCAACAAATTATAGACATAAAACTTAGTTGCAACTTGCAAGTTAACCCAAGTCTAATCTCTAAACACCCTTGGCCCTTATCCTTCACTTGGAATTTTCTTAATTATTTTTTATTGGTTTGCTTAAATGTTAAGCACTTATCCTACAGTAACTACTCTCTCTCTCTCTCTCTCTCTCACACACAGACACACACACTGATCACACCCAACCCCACACCCACCCACAGAAAAGACGAAGCCAAGATTGATTGATTAGGTAGCATCTTTAAACACCAGATAAGGCAAGGCATGCATTATCCATCTATCTGCAGGTTTAACCAATTGCTTTCCTCTTGTCTCTTCACAGTAACCAAAGGTCACCTCAACTTCCTAAATCCGAAATTGAGATTTGCAACGTCATTTTCCTTTTTTTTTTCTTTTTTTTTTTTCTCCATTTAGCTCTTGTGTCAAACAAGATTAGTTAGTAACCTATGGGCTTAGTCTGGTATCATCTCTTTTTTATTATTATTATTATTATTATTATCTGAAGTTGAGTATTCAAGTTATGTTAAAAATATATATATATTATTGTTAGTGTTTGTTTGACTGAATTTTCAAAAAAAAAGAAAAATGATAAATGTCTTGTTCACCTTGACTTATTTCACACGAAAATATTTTTACTTATAACTATCATACAGACTTTGGTTAATATTTTCTTCCCTATGCTAATCTGAGTAAGAAATGTCTACTATACTCTTATTTTTTTAATAAAATTTAATAAAAAATATGAATGTTGTCAAAGACAACTTTGCCCCTGTTACTACATGCCAATTCTCTCTCTCTCTCCTCTCTCCATGAAACTAGTGCACTCATCTCTGCAAGTCCACCCATGTATGCATACACAGCTAGCTAGCACACTATACACACGCATGCACTGTCCAACTCATATACCCATGCTCTCCACCCTCATTATCTTCATCATCCTCACCCACCAAAATGTCACCATACACAAACCCGTTGTCAGAACTCAGAAGCAACCAAACAAACCCAAAACCTTATTCAACAAAGCCTTTATTAAAACAACCATCACCAACCACCGTCGTTCACCCCATGGCTTAAAACCCACGCTAAACTGAAACCCAAAACCCAGTTCATCGTCAAGATCCGTCCCCCACCGCGAAGCTCCACCTTCAACTTCAACTTCTGTAGAATCTCTACCCCTGTCCACAGCTGCGCCGTTTCCACCAACTGAAGTTCCACTACCGGAACCACCATCCATCGTGGAGTTCCATGGTTGGCTGTAGAGTTGACGGTGGTGCTTCGCCCGGCCAATCTTGGAGAGGTTGAAGATAATGCTGGGTATTTGATGATGAACTATGAGTGTGTATATATAAAATACAAATATAAAAATGTTTGGACATAAATAAAAATATCTAAATATATAATAATATAATATAGATGATATAAAAAATATATTAAAAACTAACAAGAATATAAATATACATTAAATCCTTTAAGTATCGGTCACCCAAAGGCAGTTAGGTAATTTATTATCTACTGTAAAGGGTGAAATGATATCTATGTCTTTTTTATGGTATCACATTTGTCTATAGGTTTTGGGATATCTTTGATTCACGATACAAAATGTTTGAATTTATAGGATGACTTTAACAACAAAAAAAAAAGGTTTTTTTCACGTGAAATAAATCCAAATCAATTTTTACTCAAAGAAAAAAAAGAAAAGCAATATAGTGTCATGGAAGGATCCTAAATGTTGTAAAAACGAGGGAGAATTGGCCAAACACCCTAATCATAGATTCACGTCATAAATTGGCACCTCCAGAATTGGCCACACCTTATTCTTTAGTACAAATTTGTAATGGAAGGGAAGAAAAAGGATATTTCTCCAAAATATCTTATAGCCCTTTTTTTCCTTTACTTTGTTTTATACAACCAAGCCAAAAAAAAATGGTGCTCATGGATCTATCATCCAAATATAGGAATTCTATATTGGGTTTGACAATAATGGACCACAAGATGATTTGACATAGTGAATATGATCTGTTGATAGAGAAAAATTAGGATGGTGAGAGAGAATTTTCTCATAAGCCACAAATGTTTATGGTTTCAATCCCATACAACTTTAGCACCACAGATTCATAACTGAACAAACAAGACCTACCAGGCTACCAACCTTCACATCCCCAAGTCCAATCACCTCAAGACCCAACAAGGCTTAACAGCTCTATACTGGAATTCAACATGCCATGGAAATTTGATGTTTCTAATACATATAAAGCAAATCCATATTGTACACATTTTCAACATTGAATTGTAACACACCATTGGACTCAAATTATTGTACACATTTTCAACATTGAATTGTAACACACCGTTTGAACTCTAATTATACATACATTTTCAACATTGAATTGTAACACACCATTTGAACTCAAATTACACTGAAGACAGTAGATATCAGCATCCAAACTAACTTGCATCTTGCACTTGTGGAAATGCAAACAAAGAACAACACTTCCTCAAATGTACCTTGAATTCTCAAGGTAGATTCTCCAAGAATGGGAAAATATTTAATGGGACGAAGAAGCAATTGCAGCAGATGATTTTATCTTTAGGGATGAGTGGTTGTGAGGCCGGCTTTTCGACCTGTGCTTGCTTTTCTGCGCAACACTGGCACTGCTCCTATTCACACCGGAGGAAGATGATCCACCTTGACTACTCACCCTTTTCACTGTTCTTTTATGGGAGCTCCAACTGCTGTTCCCAAGTGCAGCTCTGGCAATGCTTTCGCCAGCCACTTCTCGCGCCTTGTGTGGATTGATCGGTTGCTTGTTGAGGTAAACTAGCTTAGGAAGAAGACTGCAAATCGCCTTGCGCAGTTGGTCATCGCTAATATTGCTCTGGATTGGATTCCCCAATAGATTCAAACCTACAAGGGTGTTGTAGTTAGCCACAAGCTGGCCAAGGGCTTTCGTTGTAGTTATTTTGTTGAAGCTCAAATCCAGGACAGTCAGCTTCAAGAGCCTATGCAGTCCCTCGACATCACTGATCTTGTTTCCGGCAAGGTATAGCTCCTTGATCAGTGTACAATTTGACAACCCTGATACCATTTAGCATAGTCCTCATGAGTTGTATAAAAATCAATTAAAGGAGATTTATGGGTTGAATTCAGGAAATTAAAAGGAGTTCAAATTCAAGATCATAGACTGCAAGAAATCCTTACCCTGCCCAATTCGAGAAATACGATTGTAACTGAGATCCAGTACACGCAACCGAGTTAAATCTCTAAAGCCTTCAATTGTGCTGATCTTGTTTCTGGACAAGTTGAGTGTGTGAAGACCCTTTGGCAGAGAACCAGGAGTAATATGAACTGCAAATTGAGAAAACAAGTGAGCAGTCAGTCAGTACCATCTCTATTTACAATCATTCTCCAAATTTATTAATGCTATGTTGGGTAGCATGGAATTGGTTCTCCAATTCCAATTTCATGCTACCTAACATAGCTTTAGTTTGATTACACACCTAGTAGGTTGCCTGATAAGTTTATGGATCGAAGACTAGAGAAGCGTGAAATGGTGGGGACAACTTTCAACCCAATTCCTGAGATGTGAGCCACCTTTGAGGAAGAATTCAGAGACTGGATAACATTATTGGCATGTACAATTTCCTCCGGAAGATTCATATCTTGATGCCGAGCCAAGTGAGATGTGATTCTCCCCAGTGCGTTGGGAGAGGGTGGGACGACAATGCCACCATAACTGTTGTCATCATCCTTACCCCAGGGTGGAGATTGAGTTGCAAGTTCTTTCACCCACTCATCCACCCTTGATAATGACGATTCGGCAGGGAAAGCAACCCACTGGTTCTGTGTCAACAAACCAGAAACTCCACCATGAAAACCATCCCAGCTCGGATAGGCATCATTGTTGCCGATGCCTCTGTTCAACGGTTCTCTGGTGAATGATCTGGGTGATTCCAACTTGTTTAACTCGATATATCTGCTTGGTTCCAAAGTATCTGAAGAGTATCCACCTTGTTGCTTCAAAGCAGCCATAACAGGAAGCGTTGGTGGTTTCACAGTCCGTGGTGTTTGCAGGTTCCTATGGCTCCAGAGAAACAATTTCCACCAGAGTCTTCTACTCCTAGAGGGTAGTATTTGACTCGAAGAATGCTTCTTCAACATCACTTTGTCAGCACTAAAATGTGTAGTTTCAGACCTTGGGCTGCCATAATTCCCCAAAACAGCTTCCTCCCTCAATTTCTCAGCCATTCTTTGCATTTCTTCGAAAGACTGAGATTTCGAAAGAGTCAACTGATCAGATATCTTCTGGAGTACATTGCCTGTTTCCAGATTAGAGCAAGAGCGCTTAAGATTTGGAGAGGCCCAGAACTCTGCCTTCCCAATCCCCGGATCACTAACATGCCCACTTTGGATCATCATATCAACACCCTCTTCAGCAAATTTCTCAGTTTTATTCACAAATTGGTTATCTGTCTTGGTATCAAATGACTCAAAAGAATTCATCCTTTGGTCCATTGATTTATCATTTTCTTCATTTGACTCAACGACATGGGCTTGGAGATCAAAATCAGAGTAATCCCTCTTCATCGACGAATTCTCATCGTGCTCATCTTCCCCTTCATAATTTACCTCTAGTTCATTGCCTTTGACAGGACTCTCGAGGTTCATTACCTTGTTGCACCTAGAATTTCCCTGTGTTTCAGAAGGTATCGAAACAGAAAGAGAAATTGATTCCAAGCCCTCAGTTTCGGTAGTTTTCACTGGGTGTTCAAGTTTCACTGGCAAGGTTTCAGGCCCCTTGTAGTGACCAACAGCATTTGAAGATTTCTTATCTCCCTACAAACAAACAATGAGTGGGTTTGGAAAAAAAATCAGCAACCTAAATGGTACAAATCTCAAACAAATTATAAAACACACAAATTTCAAAAGAATTGAATTGAAAATCACATTGGATTGAATGATTATCACCTTATCCTTCTTCCTCTTCCCAACCTGTGAACCGAAACAATTGCATTTTGCCATTTTAGATGATGGGTTCGCTCAAAATCCTTTGCACAGAACAAGGACAGCTAGCTCAATCCTCTTTTGAGGCCTTCTCAAATCTCCAATAGATTTTAAAATTGAGGTCTTAAACAGTTGAGAAAAAGTAGATTCTTCACAAGCAGAGTTCAGGTTGAATCAAACGTTAGCCATAATCAATGGGCAACCGCCAAACCAATGACAGAGCCCAGGTGGACAAAGACGACGACCACGAAAGCTGACCGGAAATTGAAGTATTGAGGCCAACCCTCGCAACCCTCTTCAAAGAGCGAGAAGATTTCTCTTGAGGGTCGGCCAGAGTTATATAACCTGCAGCTTCTCTCTACAAGCTTTAGCAAAAAAATTCCTGCATATACATACACATATATATATATATATATCATCATCATCATCATATATAAATTGAATAGGAATAAAGAAAACATGTTACAAAAATTCGAGAACCATATTGAAACTACATGTATAGAACCTGCAGTCTAACTTGCAAAACATTCCAGAGAAACAGAATAATTCAAGGAGAGAGAGAGAGACTGTTTTGAACATACTAGTTTTTGTATAAAGGTCTAGCAGAAACCTCTGCTAGCGATTAAGGTAGATTGAATGCAAAAGGTGAAACATGGACTCTTGATTTCAGAATTTCCATGCATAAAAATAGTTTTTGACTAAAAAATAAAGAAAAGTAGTGAATATATAAACCAGCACAATCTATGTGTGTATATATATACCTGCAGCTGAAGCAACGGTGGGTTTGTCTGCCAGATTGAGAGATGCAATCTCTGAGAATCGAACTTTCCCGATATATATACGGCCCCAATGTTGTGAACGAGAGAGAGAGAAAAAGAGAGAGGGGGTGGTTGGGAGCGAGTTGGGAGGCGAAGCTGGAAGAGACTTGAAATAGGCAGTGACATTTGGGAAAGGACATACGCGCATGGTACACGCAGTCTTCGCCAACTCTATATATTAGAAAATAATTGAACTTTTTATATACCATATTCATACGTATACAAATATATATATATATATATATATATATATATATAGAGAGAGAGAGAGAGATTGATAAGGGTTAAAGGATCTCGTGAACCTTTTTTTTTTTTGGTAGGTATATGATGTATATCTCATGTACTTTTTCCTATCAATACCCGTTATGACCGGCGAAATTCCAAATTGAGTCGAAAAGTATGTGATTTTTTTTTTTGAAAGGTGAAAAATATGTGATTAAAACTAAAATTAAACTATGCTATAGAATTTTGAGTATATTTATCAAACCATCGTGCATCTTTTGTTGATTTAAAATCTTGGTAAATATGACAACATGGATTGAAAAATTATTCTAAATGTAGATTTAATGAAATACCATTCAAATAAGGGAGCTGATATTGGCACTCCACTAATATTCTCTAACACTTCAATCATACTTTTTTTTAAAATAAAATTATAAAAGTATCTTTCTACTATACAATTACAATATTTGATTCTTATATTTTTAATACCCTAAATGTCCTTATTTGATAAGATTATAATTTTTGGCTCCAAATTGCAACTTCTCTCTCATGTTTTTTCTTTCTTTTTTTTGCGTGAAAATACTTCTTTGCTCTCATGTTCCCTCTCCCCTCAATGTCTGAGTTAGAGGAAGTTATTAAAATTACTAAAACACAAGGACGGAGCCAGAAAATTTAGTTTGGGGGGGCCAAATTTACATTATGTAATTAAAATTTGAAAATATTAGCAACCAATTGTAATATATATTTTTTTTAAATTTATTTATAGTGTTATATATCTTGAGAAATTTGTTCAGGAAATTTTTTTTAAAAAATTGGGAAAAATGCAATTTAAATAATTAGACGAAAAATTGATGTGAGAAAGAAAAAAATTGAGAAGATGAAATGATAAGTTACAACTAAAAAGTGACGAGGTAAAGAAAAAAAAATTAGGGAACCAATTTTCCTTCAACAATTAATTGTTTCAGTTTTTCAAAAATCGAATTTTTAGAAAAAGATTTTGAGTAATTTGATTCCACTTCAGAAAGATATATTTGATTTAAAAAAATAATGATTTTAACTAAACAAAATCTCACAAGTTTTAACAAAACAAGATTATTTTTTTAGTGGCTTAAACATAAATTAGTTATAGAATTTGTTATTTGTTAGTAAATGACCATTAAAAGTTTTAGAATATACGATCATTGTTGTGGTTTATAATTTCACAACACTTGTTTTTCCTCCTTTCAATTTGTCATTTAGCAAATGAAGATTGATATATAATTCTAGATGTTTTTCTTGTAAACATCAATTTACAAAAATATTTGATAAGAAAGGTTCATGCATTTTTATTGAATATGAGGGGACATTAGTGTATTTTTCTTTTGAACTAATATAATAGATATTGTACATGTGTATATGTAAATGAAATAACGATTTGTTCTGACAAGGATTACAATGTTAATGAATTTAAATTTTTATTTCACAATATTTGGACTTTCAAAAGTATGACTACGAGGTCTAAGTTTAATTTTTTTTATATAATTTTCAAGGGGACACAATCTAAATTTATTTTCAAATTCTCTATTTGGGGTCAATATATGAGTGTTTTGAAAAGATTTGGGGGGGGGGGGGGGGGGCAAATTGAAATTCTTAATAAATTTTAGGGTGCTATTTAAAATTAATTTTTTTTAATTGAGAGTATAATAAAAAATTTAAAAAATTTTGGGGGGCCCAACGCTCCGCCCTAGCTAAAACAAGCAATATTGAAGAGAAATCTATGAATCACTCAACCCTAATTTTTATAGTAATGTGATTTTTTTTCTTTATTCTTCAGACTATATTATTTGAGTTGATTTTTAAAATATTGTTTCTTCTTGTTTTATTTTAGAAGTAGAAAAGTTTAGAATTCAATATAATAATTTAGAGAGTATCGATCAAATGCATGTGATTAAGATAATAAAAATTATGTGATTAGATAAGTTGGGAATAAGTTATTAATAATAGATTACCTAAGTAAATATTAAAAAAGTATTTGAGTTGGAACCAAACATTATTATATCAATGAATAAAACCCATTTGGAAAAAAAAAAAATTTGTATTTAAAATCAAAAGAAGGTTTAATTTTACTTCAATAAAAATTATGATATATAGTTCTTTAAGGAAACTAAGGAAATCTTTTTCTTTTTTTAATAAGGAACTTTTAGAAATTAAAGGTGGCTAATATTTGCGCTCCACTAATCTCCTCTGGCACTCCATTCTCTTTTTTGTTTAAAATGAAATTACAAAAGTGTCCCTAAATCACATATTAATTGATTCTTATATTTTTAATACCATAATCGTCCTTCTATATTGGATTCTTGAATTTCTCCGATTTGTTTCTTTAGTTTTAATGCATCATTTTAGTTTAGATTATAATTTTTTTTTCACGACAAGAAAAGAGAAATATTAGAAATCAAACATCTTAATGAAGATTTAATGAAAAAAAAAAAATTGGGATAGGAATTTCTTTTTTGTTTTGAGTCTCAGCCTTCAAAATTTTTTATAATACATATATACACTGTAAATATACATAAACTATATTATATACTACTTAAAAGTAGTTAATTAAATTACATAATAATATAACTTCTAAAAATTTATATTTAAATCAAACAAGCTTTCATTTGCTTGCTTATTGAAATATACTATGGAATTTTTATTTAAGTAAAATTAGGATTTTCTTTGATTTTTAATTCAATTAGACAAATCTTTTGAAAAAAAAGAAAAAAAAACTCAATTAAAGATTACGGTAGAGATTGGCTTACTTTCAATTTAATGTTTTCTCTCAATTACATTGATATAAAATTTGCTATTGGTTTACTTTCAATTTAATGCTTTCTCTCAAATACATTGATATAAAATTGCTTTCAACTCAAATACTTTTTATCCTAATCACATACTTTTTTATCCTCAAAGATAACCTTCATATATTATGTAACTACTAATGTTAAAGAAAATGGAAATTATGTCATTAAAAAAATAAGAACCAAGTATTCTATGATGTAATGACTCTTTTGTAATTTGAGTTTAAAGGAAAAAGAGAGCAGAGTGTCTCACTATATTCGTGAAGCGCCAATATCAGCTCTCAAATTAAAAGATGAAAAGAGAAAAACATGACTCTATGAAATCCTTTTTCAATTGTAGTGATCTTAATTTAGCTAAGGAAATGAGCATTTGCACCAAAATTTCAAAAATAAAAAATAAAAAAATTAATATGATGCTTTTCTTCCTTTGCTTTTTTATTTTCCCCTATTCCTTTCTGTTTTGTTTGTTCACAAATTGATGGTATGTTTTTAATTTTAATTTATGTTATTTTATAAATAAGACACATGAAAAATAAATTACACGGTTGGTAAGTAAAAAGACAATATTTCAACTTTAAATTTTTTTAGTTATATAGGATAGGGATACGAACAACAAGTTTCAATTGAAAAATGTCTAAACTATAGTATCTGGGTGACAATAAATGGATTGTTATATTATAACCTAAAGCAAAAACAAAATCAATCACAAATTACTTGGGATAACAAGGACGTAGTTGAAAAAACTTTTTTTTAAGAAAGATAAAATAGAATTAGAATTGAATCCTGATTTAGAAGGGCAATTAGGGTACTAAAAATATAAGAATCAAAGATGATATAGCATAGGACCACTTTTGTAATTTTATTTTTAAAAAGGATGAGAGTGGAATGCCAGATGATAATGGTGAAGTGCCAATATCAACTCCCTTCAAAGAAACTCAACTTGACAAAGTCTTTTTAATTATTTGAGGTTCACCTCATAATTTTTTTTCATCATTCTACTTTATTTAAAGATAGTTGAACCATACGCTAAGTCACCGAGACTTCGTGTCTAGCCCAAGAGTATCTCTTCTAAGGGTGTTCATTTTATTCGTCAATTTGTCAATCCAAACCGATCCAATTCATTTCATATGACTCAGATTGATTTTTTATTTTCATAATTAGATTACGAATTTAAAAATTAGGAATCCTTTGACCATAGTTTAGTTAACAGATTGGGTCATCAAAATATTGAACCGATCTGTGTAATCGAACCGAACTTATTCGTATATATATTATGTACAAATATAAATTATATATATACTATTTCAACATTTCTTAATTCTTTTAACCTTATTCACTCCTCACTCCCCAGCCGTAGTGCTCCTCACACCTCGTCTCATTAGCCAAAGCCGCCAAACCCTAGATCTGAGCTCAAGCTGGTACGATCTCCTCATTCTCCAGTTCGTTGACCACCACCTTCTCCACCGTCTTCGTTGATGATAGATTTCTTATAAGGGTGACTACGGATCAGATCAGTTCGGATTAAGCATCAAACCTAAACCAATTTGCTCCCTATAGATTGATGAAAATTGAATCCAATCTGATCCGTGAAATCATGGATTGGATCAAATCTACAAATTAGGCTTTTCTAAAAAGTTCAATAATTTTTTTTCTTGACCATGGTCCAATAGATGAATAATCAATTTATATTAACACATTTAGCCGAACAATTGAATTATCAATTTATATTAACATATTGCTAGTTCATACTTGCAACTACAAATAAGCATAGGAATATAACTTTCATAGTAATTTAGGGCCTGTTTGGTAACTGTTTTTATTTCTTGTTTATCGTATCTTAAACGTAATCCATGTTAATGTTATTTTGTTGTTTATCGATACACAGAAATATTGTTTGATAACATAAAAATAGTAAGCTTATTTTAAAAACAATAAACATAGAACTAAAGAAATAATAGTGTGTGTGTGTGTGTGTGTGTGTTTATATATAATATTTTTATATATTAAATACTAATGGATTGGATCAGTTATACAGATCGGATCAATTTTCTTAGACCCTAATTCGTTAAATGAACCGTTTTATGTGAATTCCTAATTTATAAATCAGTAACCGAACTGTTGGTCTAAAAAATAGATCCAATTCACACTTGGATTGAATCGATTTCACAAATTAGCATATCAAATGAATACCCCTAATTTCTTGGGAATTTCAATGGAGTCGACATTCCCAAACAAATGGTAGCGAATAAGAAACAAAAATCAAACCTTAACTTGGGGATTGCAATGGAATCGACGATCGATTTCTTCCGGTGACACCGACAATGAGTCAAGATATGGTAAATTTGATTTTTGAACAATGGCCTTCATTCCAACTATTTATTTATTTTTTTATTATTTCTTTAAGTAATCAATTTCTATGATGTTCAATGTAATCAAAAATTGAGGTCTATGGTTTGATTGATATTTTGTGTTGATGATTTTCTTCTATTCGTAAACTAAATCCAATCTAATCCGTAATCTCACATATCGAATTGATTTGAATTACATCTTCCCATGGATTAGATTGAATTCAGTTTTTACCACTCCATTAGGAACATATTAATTTAGGTTTGCTGCCTAAACCAAATCAATCCGATTAATGGTCACCCCTAATTCTCCTTAACCTTCAAAATAAAAAGGTTAAAAGGTTGAGGCGCTCATACAAGTACACTGGGTGTGTGAGTCATTTGCTAGGACAAAAAAAAACCCATATACCAAAAAATATTTCTAATTACCTCAAGTAATGTTAGTTTCTATCATTACCCTTAACAAAGATCTTATCAATTATGCTCTATTTGGAACCAAATTCTTTTGGAATTGGATGGTAATTAAAATGGAATTTCTTTGTACAATTGAATAAAGTGGAATTTGTAAAATAAAATAAAAAATTGAAAGGAAATAAAATTTGTACCATTTTACCCCTATAAATTTGTGTATCCAACATCTAAAGCCAAACACATAGGCAAAACTTTGCTTGTAAAAGACATCGCTTTTTAGCTAAATTTTAATATTTATGGCTATATTTTTGTGTTTTTCAATGTTATAAGAAGACATTTGAATTTTTGCAGAATTTTTTTGTTAGTGGTTGAATTAGAATCGAATTTAAAGGATTTTTGGCAGTTTCTTTTTAGTGATTAGGTTCTTATTCCTATTTTTTTTTTTATGATTTTTAGTGTGTAAAATTGAGGTTGTTTTTTTTTTTTTAGAATTGCACCGGGTGAGTGTTAAGTATGGCACCAGATCAAGAATTGAGTTTGGCTCTGATACCAACTGTAACGGGTTGGACGATTACCAATGCTTCAAAGACTAAGCTATTGAGTAGTGTTACCTATCCACCCATTTAGGCTTTGTTTGGATAAATAGGAAAAAAAAGAAAAGAAAATGATAACATTAGTTATGAGAGAAAAGAAAAGAAAAGAAAAGAGAGGATAACATGTATTCATGTTTGGATAAATTATGAAAGAAAAGAAAGGAAATGCTTGCATTCTTGTTTGGAAAAAGGTAAAGGAGAGAAAAGAAAAGAAACCATTTTAATCAATTTACTATCATGCCCTCTTGCGTTTATATTACAAGATATATTCAAATGTCTTTTAAATTTTGTTCTTTAAAATATTAGGATTATTTTTGGAATTATGAAAAATTCACTTATTCTTATCATTTCTTTCTGAATCTTTCTACTTTTGGGAGGATAGCATATGAGAGATTTGGAGGGATAAACTATCCCTCCAAATTACTCCTAATTCTTTTTTTTTTCTCTTACCAGTGACAATCCCAACATAAAAAAAATACTATCATTCCCTTTCTTTTCTATTCTTTTCCTTCCAATTTCATCAATCCAAACGAGTCATATCCATTCTCTTTTCCATTCAAATCCGATGTAAAATATGACACTCTAACACTTTGACTTATGGTGTGTATGAAAATGCGAACCTCAATAATTAGAAGCCCATATCATCAAATATATATATTTAGGCAAAAATGCACTAATCGGATAAAGTGCATTAGTTGCAAAATGTACTATTCAACTATTAATTGTTGTAATTTTATTTTTTTATTTTTTAAAAGTGCTCACATTACACCGTTAAATGAGTCACGTGCAACATCAACTAATTTATTTAATGACCAACATACCCTCCTTATACCTATTTTACTCCTGCACCCATTTATTTAATCCGTTTTATGGTAATTATCTCCCAACGGTTCCAACCAAGATTCTACTGCTTGCAACTTCTTCACCCACATAGTTGACGATGCAACGGGCGACATTGAAGTTTACAATCTTCTATCTTTACAATTTTGTAGATCATCAATTTCTTGATCTCTTGCTTTACCGAAAGACAAGATTGAAGTTTTGAATCTCATTTTTTCTTCACTTCTATTTAATTTGCGAGAACAAGATTCATTTTTGATGCATTGAGTTCAATTTTAAGATCACACTTTGAAAATCATAAATAATGTTGATAATTAATCAATAATATGCAATGGATGTTAGTAGTTGACTATTCCCTTTTTTTTTTTTCTTTTCAATCTCATTTTGGTATTAGCTCACTCGGATATATAATAGAATCAAAACAGACCACACATAAAACACAATTCAATAGAGGCCACATTTCTGTTTGGAAGCATATACAACGATTTTTCTTTTCCATTATAAAAAATTGTCAAAATAAATAAGTTAAAAAATGTAATTTTGGGTTCTATTTTATTTTAACATTTTTTTAAAATTATTGAGAGATTTTATGTAATTTTAGCTCACTTACCGATCAAACTTAATGACGATCAACTTCATGAAAGTTAGAAGGATTAAATTGTATCAATGAATAATTGCATGGCGCATTTTGCAACAAAGCAAAAGTTGAGGAATGTTTATTGCACTTTCGTGTGTTATATATACCTACAGGAAAAAAAAAAAAAAAAAAAGGACTATCATATCTCTCATAGAGTCAGATCAAGAGACTTTGTCACGGACTCATACTCAAACTTATGACGATGATGCTCTTGCCTCAACTAGTATCTTCGTTGTTTGATGAAGAAAACACCAAATAAAGATGGAAATCATAGCGGCGTAATTGCATCGATTCGTACCTTCCTGGACTCCCCCACACTTCATCCCTAACCAAGGATTGCTTGAATCCTCCACGGAAAAAATCTTCAATCACTATATTTAGGGGCGGACCTAAGATGTTTGATTGGGGGAATGTTAATTTTTTCTTATATACTTCTAAATTGATACTTTATATACATGTATTAAATTAAAGGGTTTTCAAAAAAACTTGGTCTTCACTCCGCTCCATTGTATATTGGAAATTTTTTATTATAAGCACCACTAGTTTTGTGCTTGTGATATCCTTTGTGTTTAGAGTCTCATCTTCGTCAAATTTGATTATAGTCTCTTTCTTACGTATGAAAAACTATTAAAATCACTATGAGAAGATGCTCTTTCCTTTAAAAACATTTAGGAAAAAAAGAATTAAATCATTGACGGTAGAATAGCCACGTCATTTGACATAAATATCACGAAACAGATGCCAAATTCGAAAAGTCAAGTCGAGTCTCGATCAGTCAAGTACACCAACCACGTGGTATGACGGGCACTCAAAGATCCGGCAATGGCCCACCCCCACCCAAGGCCGCCTATGTGATAGGGAAACTAATGGTTAGAAACAATCTTTATGGTTTTGGTATGCGATAAGAATAATACAAATTAAAGTTCAAGTTGGTTGGTGAGCCTAGTGATAGAATTCTATCTAGCTTAGTTCGTAGAACAATTGTTAGGTTAAATATTTTTTTGTTGCTTCAATGTTATAGTCTACTTGTTCGACGAATGTTCATTCTAAGATTTCATAACTTTTTTTTATTGACCCGAATTATTTAAATTTTTTTTTTTAATTATTCGTGCATCGAAAAAATCACAACTATCCATAGGAGAGTGAACTCTAGTACTCTACCGTGTGATACACCTACAACTATAATTCATCCGGTGTGGGTAGATGGGGGTGTGGTCCAAGAGTAGCGTACTATGATGGCGGGTCCAAGACTCCAAACACCACATGGCTGAGTTTGTAGGGGAAGCCACCAAGTATGGTAAGGATCCCATGTGGCCACGTAGGCAACTCTGACTGTCCAACTCCTGCATACGACCACGTACGTATCAGTTAGGAATTTAAGTTGTCACCTCAAATCCAACGGTATACGACAAAGGAAGACGTACGCATTCACATGACAGTGTTGCAGCTTTAAAAAAGTTGGAAGGAAGAGGCTCAGATCCATGAACTCGATCAAGTGATCACAGTCACTTTAGTTCTGAGCAGGGATTTATTTTGTTTAACTATATTTAAGGTTAAATCTTGAAATTCATCTTAATTAAAATTTTGAACGAAATTGAAGAAGGATTAAAATAACTTATATCGTACAATAAATAATTTAATGACTCAGATTTTAATGTCTCCTATTAAACATATTAAAATGTACTAGTTTTAGAACATGGGCGGAGCTAATGGGGGCATCATTTCTCAAAATACTCTTTATGATTGCTTATTATGGTTATTAGTGGTGAGTTTGCATAAAAAAAAAATTATATACAGGCTACCAAATATTTTTCAAAATACTATTTACGATTACCTGTCTATGAGTTTTATGGAATAATTACACTAACTTTCTCTTTAGATATGCTAAATATTATATAATTTTTTCCTTAATTTTGAAAAAATCTCACTTGCCTTTTCTCTAATTAGTACATTTGTAACAAATCGACCTTTGTCCTGAGTTTTTATTACTGTCAAAGGTAGTTGACACTGATGTTATCATTTTATCAATTACTGAAAATGTCTATTCTACCTTTGAAATGTTTGTGAAGATAATTTTGTCCATTTAATCTTATGTAAAAAGACATTTGTACCCTGAGAAAATCTATGGGCTGAAGTAATTTTTGTGTATGTAATTCTAGATCTAAAAGATATTTGTATATATATATATGCACATTCATGTATGTGTAATTTTTCATTTATATATATAGATATATATATATATATATATATATATAGAGAGAGAGAGAGAGAGAGAGAGAGAGAGATATGGGTGGTATTGGAACAAAAGTGGAGGAAGTTGGCATGCAAAATTCCAATACAACCTTCTAAGTTAGCTCTTAACTTGGTTGAAGGGATGAGGCAAAGCTAACGATGATGATTGGTTTCAGAACTTCTCGTCATGATACTTCCCAATTTCGACACTGACAAAGATCGTCACTAAACATCGGCAAGGGAGGGTTGAGCTTCGAGTGAGGATTGAAAAGTGGAAGGTTAGTTGGTGCGCTAGAGTTTACAATTGCTTTTAGAGATAGTGCAACTTAAATATTTAAATCATTATCACGCTCTTTTGCGTGTGGCCTTCTTTTTTTGTCCAACACGTGATTCAAATTTAATTAAGGTGATGATGAGATTCAAAATTAGGACTTTACCTGTAACAGAAATCTGCTCTGATATCACATTAATAATTAGGGCTTGTTTGGTTGGATAACCAGGAGAGAAAAGAGAAGAAAAGATAACTTAAGTTATGAGAGAAAAGAAAAGAGATGATAACATGTATTTGTGTTTGGATAAATTATAAAAGAAAATAAAAAAAAATGATAACATTGTTGTTTGGATAAGTTAAATGAGAGAAAAGAAAAGAAACTATTCTAACTAATTTACTAATATGCCTTAATATCTTAAGTTAGGATTCAGATGTCATAAAAAAATTTTATTCTAAAATGTTATGGGCAATTTCAGTACTATGAAAGTATCACTTACCAGCTATCATTTCTCTCTAAATCTTCTCATTTTTTGAGGAATAAGAAATGAGATATTCGGAGAGATAAACTATCCCTCCAAATATCTCTCAATCCTTTCTTTTCTCTCCACATTAGTTATCAAAACACAAAAATCATTATCCTTCTTTTTCTTTTCTCTCCTAATCCTTTTCAATCTATCAATCCAAACGAAGCCTTAGAGATGATGCAACTTAAATATTTAATTCAGTAAGAGACCCTCAGTCAGCATCTCTATGTGAACACGAAGTGACGAGAACAAGAAGAGCCACTCGCCATTCTCTCTATGTCTATATTTTCTTGCTTTAAACGTTGCGAAGACTTTGCAACTTTTCGTATGAAATGGTTTCATTCAGCTACTGTGGGAGAATGTGTCAAGGTCCTTCGAGTCATTTTAAAAAAAATATATATTTTTTACCTAAAAATATATTAAAATAGGAAGGACAAATGAATAATTTTATATATCTTGTTCTTCTTTGGCAGAGAAGGACAGAGTAAAATTTTCAAAACTAAGGGATAGTTTATGTAATTTAGCATATCTAAACGGAAAGTCAATGTAATTATCCCTGCCTTTTAGTGGTAAGTTTGCAAAATAAAAAATATCATTTGGCTCCTCTAAAGTCCAATGAATCCTTTTCATCTTCATTATATATATCAGTGCTTTCATTCGTTTATATAGATTATATATATTATTTGTTATATATGAATTCAAGAGAGAAAATAAAGAATGATTATGCTTGACCCTCCCAAATTATTTGTTAAAATTTAAATTTTATATTATTAGTTTGACCCTCCCAAATGAATTGCAATAGAAAGAAAAGAGTGTAATGATTATGCTTAAATAGGCAAAGATCCCTCTAGCATTCTTTAGCAAAGCCCTTATATACCTTTAATCTAAAATTCTCTTGTAAAATCTTTTTCTCCAAAACTATTCTAGTAAAGTTTACAAATTTGAAACCAAAAGAATTCTTGAACCTTAAACTTTAAAATTATTAAAAAAAATTTAATTAAAAACAATTTTCAAACTCCGGATCTTAGGTTCTTTAAAATCTTTAAACATTATAAATCTTAATAATAACCCTAAACTTTTGTACCTAAAGGCTCTATTTTGTAGTTTTAAAAAAATTACTGCAATAGTGAAATTACTGCATTAAAGAGATTACTACCTATCTTTCACCACTTTTAAGGACATAAAGAAAATTTACATTGATCTTGCCTTAACATATAGTAATTAAGTATTTAAAAGTTAAAACCCATCAAATCAAATTAGTTTTCTCACCACCGCACGACAATGAATCATGCTTGGTCTGGTGATTGGTGGGTAAAAATTATTGGTTAGCTCCGGACAAGTTGCCTCAGGCTTTTTATCTCGAATAGAGAGACACCAGTGATTGTTGTCGGCTTCACATGTTCTCTCACAAGAAAGAATGAAGTCATTCCTTATGTTCAAATGATTATGTGTTGTTTGATAATTTTCATTTTGTGTTATTTTTAATAATTTTTTCATTAATTTCACATGGCATGTTCATAATTACTACTATTAGATATCACTTAAAAATAAGATTTCAATGAATTATGAGTGAATCATTGTTACATTTCTAAAATTTTATACTTAAATTTTCAATTTTATCATTTAAAATTTTCATTATTTTTACTTCATATATATATATTAAAAAAATCAATACTTAATTTTAAGTTCATTAATAAAACACCTTAGGAAAGAATTTAGGATATCATTTCTTACATGTAATATGAAGTGAAATCTTTAATGGAGGGAGTATTCGCATTGCGTGTTTTTTGAGTCAACCTTAATGTTGTGTCTCATTCTTTTTTCTTATAGATGTGTGTTTGCATTCAAATTGGGCACACAATTTGGTGCTCATGATAGAGTACTACTCGTTACATATGATAAGAGCCCTACATGATCGCGACATGGGTTCTACGGTAACATGTACACATATATTGATTTTAGTTTTTCAAACACTCGGAACACTAAATGGGTTCAATCCATTATTGGGCTATGTTTAAATTTGAGGTGAGTCATCTATTTTTTTAATTTCCACAGCCATAGTTTGGATTCCATGTTGCTAACCATCTCCGATATAACGACACCAATATTTTGGGTCATGGTCGGCCAAAGGTTTTGCGATTGTGAGTTTAAAGTAGCTAAACTTGACCTATTTGGCCTCAACAATGAGTATTAAAGCAAGGCCTTGCTAACTTACGTATAAGGTAAGATAAAACCAACCCATCAACTCTTTGGAAGCGCCACTTGTCAAAGATTTTCACGGACCAAGAGGAAAAATAAGCAACAAAAATGTCACGTGTGAAGACTCGAATGCCCCGAAAATGAGCAAAGAAAGTGTCGACATATTTGATTATGATATTTGGTATTTAATTTATATAAAATATATATACACGATTTGATGATTCTATAAAATAAAATAAAATAAAAAATTGGATTTATTAGTAATTCTCCTGTATATAATACTGAATTTATTTCCAAGTAACTCCCGCATTTAGTCTGATGTTACAAGTCTAAACAATAACCTTATTTGCATGCATAAGCAATTGAATATGTATATAGAGTTAGATGTGTATATATGGCGTGTCAATTGTGATTGTTTCTAGGCACCTGCTTGGCTAAACCCATCACATCTCCAAGTTTACCCGGTGTAGGGTATAATGACTAGGCTTGTGACGACATTCTTTATGATAAGAATGCCCACTCCCAAATGGAGAGCAATTATTTTAGATGCTCCCAAAAATTAGGTTCACAATTATTATTTATTCATCATTGGTGGGATTAAAGTGGCCTAGAATCTTGGTGAATTCATTTGTCAAAGTTTTTTTTTTTTTTTGTTTTTTTCTGGAAAGTCTCTTAGTGGGACAAAAGTGCCCTAATTACATGGTCATCTCTTCAAAACTAATGCTTAACCAAGCATGTGTAATATGAGTATTTTTTTTTAAAGCAACGATAGGAATAGTAACCATTATCTTCGCATTAAAAAAGTAAATCACTCTTATTTTTATATAATGTAAATCGAACTCACACTTTCACAATACAATGAATAAATACCTTCTTCACTTCACATTTAGTGATCGATAACTTTTCACTGTATAAATAATTATTTTATTATTATTATTATTATTTTAAATATTGGTATTTGACCAACCACAATTAAGTTGTGTGAAAATTGAAATTCATCACTATCACTCGTACAGTTTCAAATTAAGTGCACATGAGAGGGAGATCCACAGAGAGATAGAGAGAGAGACTAGTAGAAATATATATGTCTGGTGAAAAGATGGATACTTGCACTTGAACAACAAGACTAAAGAAGCATACACACCAACCAAAATAAAGATTGGGAAAAAGAAATAATAACTAATAAATATAAAACAATCGTATCTAGTGCATGGTCGTTGCTTTAGAACAAGAACTAAAAGCAACATGTCCAACCATATCCACCACAAGAAAAAAGCTTCCAAGTAGACTATTGCGAAAATCATAATTGCAGATTATTTATATTCATAACTACACGGCTGTAATTAATCCAAACCCCTCCGGGTTAGTAGGTGGATATTGACATTAAATGCCCACTGGCTTAGTTCAAAATTGATAATGACACTATATAAATATCTCTCTCTCTCTCTCTCTCTGTGTATATATATATATATATATAGACATGGAACTGCAATTTTTTTTTCATAAATTAAACACATATTCATAACCACGACTTGATCCCTAAAGACGACGAATTCTCAATTGATGATAACACTATATAAATATCTCTATGTGTGTGTCTATACATATATAATATATTCACGTAACTACAATAAATACTAGTCATGGTCAACCATATGAATATGTCAGTCATGTTAAACTAACACATATTTTACATGTATTGGATATGTGACACCATATTAGTTTTACATGTATTGGATATGTGACACCATATTAGTCAAATGATAGTGCATCATCGTTGCAACACATAATTTCTCACATTAACAATCTGTAAATTTAATTACAAGAGGAGAGTGAAAAAAATTTATGTAGGTTTTATCTTTGTATGTCCTTCTAATGGGCTCCTTCCATTTGGATAGACAAGAGAGAAAAAAAAAAGAGGATAACTTTAGTTATGAGAGAAAAGAAAAAAAAAAAAGAAATGATAGTAATAACCTCTATTTATATTTGTATAAATATGAGAGAAAAAAATAGAAAAGAAAGAATAATATTCTTATTTGGATAAGATAAATAAGAGAAAAGAAAAGAAATGATAGTAAACAAATTACTATCGTACTATTTTATATTTAATGAAACATGAGTGAAATAAAATAAATTTCTTTCTAATTATTGAGAGCAGTTTTGAAATTATGAAAATACTACTTAATTCACTATCGTTTTCCTCTCAATCTTCTCATTTTTAGAAGAACATGATACGAGAGATTAAGAGTGATAGTTATCCCTTCAAATTTCTCTCAATCCACTCATTTTTTTCATTTAAAATATCCAAACACTAAACACACCATTAACTCTTTTTTTTTCTTTTCTTATCCTTTCAAATCCTTCCATCCAAACAATACCTAACTGTTGATGTGTAAATGGCAATTTCATGAATATAATTCACTTATGCTCGGTTTGAGCCGACACAATATAGACTATATATTGCTCAACATGCAAAAAGTAGTCTGACTGTACCGTGATAAAGAAGGAGGGACAGAGGAATTTAAGAAGTTACATTTGGGGAAATATGTTGCCTTAAAAGTCGGAAAAACAATGATTTCTCTCCCAGTTCATGTCTCCATGCGATTTTAGTATTTTACCCAATTAGGCCAAATTAAAGGCTTATAAATTCTTAAAACTTATCCCAGTTGATCCATTTAATCCGCTTTACCAAAAGTTCAAATCCTAGAGGTTTGGTTATTGGGCTGCCCCAATCTGGGAAAGAGAGCCCATATTGGGCAAGCCCGAATTGTGTGCTTGTTTATTTTTTTATTTTATTTTTTTTTTGTTTTTCTTCAGGTTAAACCACGCCATTTTCCTTGATTTTTTATTTTTCTAAAAAAATTATGCAAAATTATCAATATTCGAACAAAGTTACCAAAATCAGAATGCAAGCACTCTAATTCGGAGAGTCAAATTTAGAGATGCTGATGGAGATACTCTAAAACGCATAAGTAAGAAGAACATCCAAAAAATATGTAACTAAAATATCTAATTTTGCCTCAAATAGAATTTTGTCATTTAACGTTCTGACCTTAGTCGAGACCTCCAATGCAAGAGAAAATTGCTACAGAGGTCAAAATTTAGTTGTTGTCATCGTGATCATCTTTGTCTTAAACTTATATGAATAAAGTCGACTTGTATGAAATATCTTCAATTGAATGAGAATTCATAATAAAGATTAGACATAAGTTTTTTCTTGCAGCCAAAATTTAAAACATTTTCTACCTCCATTCACTACCTCTCTCAATATGAGCTAGGATTTATAACATATCCAAACTCCATCTTTCTCACACAAACACACTCTCTCTCATGAATTCCGTTTGTTTTTGTTGTAGTGCCCTTTTGCCAAATATTTGAATGGCAGATTTCTGGATCTAACCAAGGTGGTAATCCCAAATATTGATTGATCCACCCTATGTGAGTAATCCCAATGATGCTTCTAATGTATTTTCGTAAAGTAATTGATCAAAATTGATTAATTGCCACGAGGTGCAATGAGAGAGATCCAAAATATATATCATCCAAGAAACTTGGAAGCAATTAGTCCTGGAAAAGAATAAAGAAGCATCATGGACAAACAATTGAATAAATTAATAATCAGCACTCCCCTTCTTCTCATCAACTTAACAGTACCACTCAGAACTCACAAGTCATAAGTCCTTGTCTCTTGCTGCATTGTGAAGCATCAGTGATAACCCCTTTTTTGCACAATATGAGAAGGTACGGGCCGGAAAAGTTGGGTTGCCTTGCTGCAGTTACTGAGATGATTGGATCAGCCCACCCGGCTCCACACACACACACACACACACACACACATATATATATATATTCGGGAACACGCTTAATTAAATCTGAGAGGCTCAAATATCATTCATTGAAAGGTGAAAAAAATACCATTAAACTATTGATTGTGTCTTTTTTTTCCCTTTCACTCAACTAAAAATGAAAAGAGTTTCCGTTCCAGGGCTTCCTCTTCCATCCCATTTAGTGTGTTCCCGTTCACCGTCATGTCAGGAAATGAGTATATAATAAGAGTGACAATTGTTAGTGTGTCATGTTATAGGGATTTACATTAACACGACACGATTGTTCTTAAGGCACAAACACGATACAATTATTACACCTAACACATCTTGTATTTACAGGAATTATCGTGCAAAGCAAAGTAAGAGAAAAATATTATTGTCAAGCAATTCATACTTTCAAGTACTCTATTGGGTATCATTGTACATATTACGACGGCAAGACTAAGGGGTCGAAGTCATACTAACTCCGGATTTTGATACATCTCGTACCAGTCAGTCCTTCAACTTATAGAGTATGACAATAGATAAGCTCATATAAGGTACACCATTATTACACGGGTAACACAACATGACACGAGTAACTCATTTAATAAATGGATTAAGACCTAAAACTACATGAACACATCAGCTCCATTTGGTTAGACAAAATCAAAGTAGAAAAGAAAAGAAATGAAGAATGAAAAGAAAACAAACTTTCCCAAATGCATTTAGTTAGCATGAAAATTTTACAAGAAAGTTATTGGAAAATATTGTTTTGTTAGTTTGGATGACATGAAAGTGAAAAGAAAATTATTCTACCTACCAAAACTACCCTTGTGATTTCAAATACTAAAAAATAATGAATTTATATTAGATAATCATTTTTATGCACAATTATTTATATTCATTTTTAGCAAAGAAATAGTAAAATGATGATTTATTAAAAATAATAAATATAATTATTTGTATTTATTTTAAAATTTGTTTATTTTTAAAATAAAGCTTTATAATATTTTTCTTAGGTGAAACTCATTGGTTACTTAAACTTTTTTTTTTTTGTTAGATGTAATTAAGTAAAGGAAGTTCAAGTTCATGTCATCAAAACTATGGATATATATATATAACTCAGTGATAGACTAGTTGGTTGAGTAGCATAGATAGAGAGTGAAAAAAGAGAGAGAAAAAAAGAAAGGAAAAAAGACAATATATATATATATATATATATATATATATATATATATACCATAATTAAATAAAATAAAGTAAAAACAAAAAAAGAGAGTTCGTCAAATAATAAAAGAAGAAAAGATTGCCTCCCTACAACATAAAATGAGCATTGATTTTTAAAACATATTATTGATTTTCACGTTATATTATATTACTATAATTTTTAAGTGAGAGAGAATGTGTTAAATCAGGAAAGCTGTAATGAATAAGAAGAAAAGTAAAGAGAGACAACTAATGCGGCATAATATGAAACATGGGTATAATAGTAATTTAGAATATAACCACACCAATTTAGTGAAAAATCAAAATTTTCAGATATTTTTTGCTGGAATTGTTTTGGAAAAATTAACTACATGCAGGAAACTTAGGCCTTGCTTGGTTTGTAACTCCCAAAATTGTTTTCAAGAACAATTTTTAAAAAATGAGTACAGAAAATAGTTTTCAATTTTTTCAGTTTAAAAATTCGCTTGGTATGAAAATTTATAAAAGTTTTTAGAGAACAAAAGCTCAAAAATCTGCTTGGTTGTATCTATTGAAAATAATTTTTCTAAATTAAGAAAATAAACAATATTACACATCACTCTTAATATTTATTTATTTTTAAGATGTTAACTACTAATGCAATAAACTTTATTTTTCCTAAGTCTATTAATGCAATATTTATTAATAGGTGTTCGAGGTGCATTCTTAATTTAATAAATATTGCACAAATACAATATCACAACTATAAATAAAACATGAGAAAGACATGACTTAATTTAATTTAAATAGAGTTATTTCAAGTGTTATACGCACTTTTAGTTCTACAATTATTAAGTTTAGTTATACATACCAAAACAAAATATTAAATAATTAAAGAGACAAAGTTTCATCTATCATTGCCTGCGAATGATGCCCACATAAAATTCGTTATTTGATTTCTATAAGTTGTCATCTGTATCGCATCATCATCAGATAAGTTGAAATGATTCAATATACCATATCCACTACTGTAAGATATGAGCTGAAGTTTATTGTACAACTCTCAAGAAGTGAACTATTAAAGCTGTCAGGCATCTCCTATCATTTCATAGTGTTTTAAAGCTTCAAAGCAGACCGGGAATGACAAAAAAAATTTCTTGTTCTCTTTGACAGCTTAAAATATAAAGTATATCAAATTTTATAATTATGGGCTTCCATTATTTGTGACCCCAGGAGAATGAAACTTCCACCCATCTATGTGCCTAATAAAAACTAGTTGGTCTAATTAACATTACAAGAAAATTTTGATTTTGCAAAAACAAAACAACATAGAATACAAGTGGCGTGACTTTATTTTCTTTCATTATTTTCTGTTTCCTCACTAATCAAATAGAGCTAAAGAATTTCAATCACAAGCTGAAATAAATTAGAAAAGAATAATGACGGTCCTATATTTTAAGTGAAGAAAAGAAGCTGGTAAAACTCACCAAACATCAATCCAATTCTCATTGATCTTACGATCACCAGCTAATCAAACCACCATTTAAGCAATAAAATTAAATTAAGAAAATTTTCTATCACACAAGTTCAATGTGACTAAAAGTTATGCACAATCACCAACACTCTCAGAAACCCATTTCGCCAAAAAAATAAAATAAAAACAAGAAATTTTAAAAAAAATAGCTCAGATGTGTGAGAGAAACATGATGAAGACCAAAAAAATCAAACCACAACTCAAATTGAAAGTTTAAATATGAGAGAGAGAATTTACCTGAAGAGAGAAGGACCTTCAAGATGTGTAGATCAGCGAGAGAGACTTTGCAGAGAGAGCTTCAAGAAGAAGAGAGAGTCGTTGGAGAGAACTTGAAGAGAGAGAGAGTGGTTTGTGCGGCGACGTTATAAACGATAGGGTTTCGTATTTAAATTTTTTTTTTTTAAGTGAACTTTTTGTAGCTCCATGTTTTCATTTATGATACTCCTTATCTCCAAAAACACCGAAAACATATTTTTATTGTTCTTTTAAAACTTATACTCAATTAATTCAATTTTCAAAAAAATTATTCTTAGAAAATATTACCAAGTAGTGCAAAAATTTGTTTTGACAAACCAAGTAAAGCCTTAGTTTTCTAATTTTTTTTCTCTTTTATGTGATTTTCTGTTAAACAAACTCGTAAAAATTTTAATTTTTTTCCTTTAACTTGTTAATTTTAACACAACACAACACATTTATCTTATACGTTTAGTTAAACTGGTTAATCAAAGATCGGTAGGTCAAATACTAACATAACAAGTTTATTTACGGTATTAATGCGGGTTGACATGATTACTGCATGAACATGATTCAGTCAAATTTAATTCATGTTAGCGTTAAAGTTTTTGTCCAGTTAAATATTGCCACCTCTACCAAACAAGCATATACTTACACGTGTCTCACTGTCAGATAAGGTTCACGAAATCACAAAAGTACCTTGGTTACGAAATAATCCTCTCTCAACTTTCCAAAGAAACCAAATAAATAAATAAATAAAAATAATAATCTCTTTATCTCTCTCTCCAAAATCTGATCAAAATTACGAAACAGTTATGACTTCAATCTAGATCTCCCTCTATAAGCGTACTTCGTATAAACCCTCTCCCTCTCAATTCTGTAGAAACTCACAGTATCTCCTTCTCCCGATGGCCTCCGTCGCCGACGATTCACCTTCCGACCACCTTTCGCCGGAGTCAATACGGACCCTCGATCTCCGCCTCCTATCGCAATCCGAACTCTACGCTCTCTCCCTCTGCTCCGACGCCGCATTCGATCCCCGCCGCTGTGACGACGTCGTCATCCCCAAAATCGACCGCTCCGTCTTCAACGAGTCCGCCGGCAGCCGCAAGCAGACATACTCTCGCCTTCGCCTCGCCCCTCGCAAGCCTGAAACCGCCTTCGCTTCCGCCACCACCACCGCCGTTCCCCGCCGCACTCCTCACCTCCGCACTCCCGATTTCGCCGACAACAACGACCCCGAACGAGCAGAGAACAGCCGAATCGTTGGTCTATTGAAGGAACTATTCGCGTCGGAGACTAACGGCGACGAATTAATCCCTGTTCGCGTCGAATATAGTGATTCGGTGCCTGAATTATCCAATGTAGGTCAAAATAATGGAATAAAACGAAAGAGAGGGAGGCCGCGGAAGAATCAGAATGCAGCAGCGGTGGTGGCGGTCGAGGTGGAGGTTGACGTCGGAGATGATATGATTAGAGACATTCTTGTTTATGAGAATGTGGAGGACAGGGATAGGGAGATTGTAAACAAGAACGGTGTCGTTTTGGATTTGCGGGCTCTGGCAAATTTGGAGGATCCGTACGGTCCGGAACTGAAGACGAGGACTGAGGGTATGGAGAATGAAGAGGCATTGCTAGGGTTTCTAGGGGGTTTGAATGGGCAGTGGGGGAGTAGGAGGAAGAAGAAGAGGATTGTTGACGCTAGCGATTTCGGGGACGCATTGCCCAAAGGTTGGAAACTCTCGCTAACTGTCAAGAAGAAAGAGGGCCGTGTGTGGTTATATTGTCGCCGATACATAAGGTTTTTCTGCATTGTTGTTTGCTGTCTCAGTTCTTCTTTTTAATCTGTGCTGTTATTAATCTGTACAGACAAATGCTGTTCAGTCTGACATAAATACTCCTTTGCTTAATGGATTCTTTCAATAAGTATTTTAGATGATGAAGAAAAGAAACACTAGGATAGGATTGATGTCAATTTGAATTGAATTCAACTGATGTTATGGAAGTATAGTGCTACAAATAGGTCATTCACTTGAGTGGTTATGGCTTTTCAATTTGATATGGAAAATTTATACTATTTCCTTAGAAATTTAGTATACTTTTACTTAAAAGTCTAGTGATTGGGGTTCTGAGGAACCTATGATGTCTGCACACCTTATGGAGCTCTTCAGCTGCATATTGTATATTCTTCACAGTTTTTTGCTCCTAAGGGGACACACACACACATTGTTGTTACTTTTTCCTAGCTTCTTACACCTCATATGCTAGCTCAATGTGCAGGCTATTAGCGGCTTGAAATTCCATTATTAACTAACACACAAAAAAAAATTTATGGGGATCACTACACTAATTGTTTTACCATCCAGATCTAACTATGGCCATAAACTTTATCAAATTGTAGACCGTCACTTCTTTTCTTATTCCTCGACCAACTATTTTTAGACCTTCTAGTCATTCATATTTGTCGTTCATGTGGTGAAACCAGCTATATAGGTCTTATTTTTTGTTGAGTTATTTTATCTATGTCTCATGTGTGATCTTAATAGGTCTATAATATTGTTAATAATTGAAGTTTATTTTTTCCTAATTCAAAGTAACGATCTTACTATTTATAAATATATATTTAATCTTTTTATTTAAGAGGGTTTTGAAATTTGAAGAGAAGATATGGAAGCATTGCACGAGGTGTGATTTAAAATTAACTTAGGGGGCAATTCCTATTGAATTTTAGGTGGAATTTCTAAATGTCTCCTTCTCTTTTGTAACTGTTCGCGTGTTTCACTTACCAAAAAACAACCCGTCACTTTCTATTATTTCTGCCAACTTTTTAGAGAACTTGAGCACATATTGGTTATCCTGATATCCAACTCAGCAAAGTAGGGACAGTGCATAAACCTCAAGTGAGGGCCGGTACCCTACATTCTCAAATGTTAGAATACTCTTAGTTCCCAACTAGATCTAATGTGGAGTGAATACGTCTTTCAAAACTTTAAATTAAGTCACCAGAGTACTACTTTTGCTTCAAGATCTATAGGCTGTTCATGACCTTTTGCTCACATAAACCATTGTTGTAAGCATCACTATTATAAGTCTGTTTTGTTCTCCATTAGTTTTTAATCACTTGTCCTACATCAGTATAGTATTATAGAGCTGATAGAAAATCAATCTGGAAAAAAAGAAGGAAAATCCCATCAATTATTTTTTTATTCGTTCTTGCCTTTTCTTTATTATTTGGCAACTTTTTAGAGAACGTTAAGCACATCTGGATTATTATGTTTCCCAACTCAGCAAATGAGGGATGCTACATAAACCAGTACACTATGTCCCAACTAGATTTAAAGTGGTGAAGAGGTCTTTCAAAACTTTAACCAACTATAATGGAAATATAAAACCTTTAACTATAATCAATCAAACAGTAATCAATGAGAGTTAATAACAGAACTTTAAGTAAACTCATTTAAACATAGCACCAAGATTTACATTGATAACCCCATGAGAGAAAATCACAGTACTCTAGGCCAAGCTGATCAAATCCACTATAAGAAAAGGTAATACAACTCTAGGTATCAGATTCTAAATCCATAGAATCCCCTAAGCGACCTGCGACCTCTAATTCTGACTCACACCAAATAATCTACATCGAACTTTGCTGATGTCTTTCAACGAATCCGTTGCTCAAACGATCCATTTCTACTTCTATGATTGATCTCCTTTACTAATTGTCTAATCTCCTTGAGTCTTTGTTTGCGTGATTTTTGTGTTGATCTCATTTGAAGATTATAGGTTTCATGAATCAACACTCACAAATATTATTTACCATCTAATGCAATATGCCTAACAAAGGCTCAGTTTGTGGCCCAAATCTAATCCGATGGTTCGGATTTAGTATAGAATGTTTGATCCGACAACCTAGCAAGTTCAGATCCTGTTAAATCTGTTAACTAAAGGATGGAATGTGGATTACGCCTGCTCCTATATAACAATGATTTGATTCAATAGAATAAGTTAACATTTTTTTTGGATAATATTATATATGGTCTTCTTTCATATTTAGTATTTGATCTTTAACAATTTAATGGTGCATAATTAGATATACAACCATGGCATTTGGGCTCTCTCTCCTCCCCCACTGCTTGCATCAGGTCATTGCATGTTCCCTTAACTGGGGTGTCATTGTGGTGGCCTAGATCTTTAACCTTTGAAATTTGGATTCGTAGTGGAGTTATTTGTTGGATGATTGGATTGGATCAAATTCGAACACAGTTTAGGCAAAGTTCGTGATGAGGTAATATGGAAAGATGTTATTTTATATATTCATTAATTGTTTTTTGCTCTAAGTAGTAATATCATCTATGCACCATTTATAATTATCTTATAAGTTGCATCTGAAAAAAATGGTTACTGTTCAGCTCAATTTAACTAAACAAGCCTTACCACAATTTCTTAGGGTCGGCTACATAAATCAACTTCCAGTCAGCTCAATATAAAGCCATACCCTTGGTTCAGTCCAAGGCAATTGTATCCTTTCTAACAACCTCAAGTCCTCAACAACATTCTTCTGGCACCTTCAACTTGGAGTCTTGGACAAAATACTCCTCGGTGCTGATATGTTTGGTAGTTTAAGCTACACATGACCAAACCATCTTAAATTATTTGATCTCAATTTCTCTTCAACTAAGACCGCTTCTTTCTTCTTTCAGTTGGGTTCATTTTTTAATTCCTGTATTGTCTTTTCATGTAATGCTACTCATTTATCTCAACATTTTTACCTGCACTTAGTTTTTAAACACGTCATTTTTTAACTATTCAACGTTGATATATGTTGAGAAACAAACCCCCAATCACGAATCACCAAATATTACGATGTGATGATAAGTTAACAAGCACGAAGAAATTTGCAAGAACACACCAATAATTATACGTGGTTCGGCTAAACAAGTCTACGTTCACGGAGAGCCCGATTTCACTATATAGATTGTAACAATACAAGTAGAAGAATTGTCTCAATAGTACTCTCAACCCTTAATCCTTATACACCCAATCTCACTCAAAAGGAAATCACAAATTCAAAACAAGAATTTAATGTCCTCTCAATAACAATGAGAGTATTGCCTCTTCTCTTCTCACTCATCTCAACCTATAACATAGGTAACTATTTATAGAGCCCAAAACTCAATTCCTTAGTGGACAAGGATTACAATTCCTTAAAGCCCAAGACTTGCCTAACAAGTACTTTCCTTCCTTAAGACCAAGACTTGCCTACTAAGAAATTACCTAATAAGATACAACTCTATAATAGAAACCAAATCACAATAGGAATTTGAGCCAACATAACAATATATGTGGCATAACTGGTCTTACAGAGTCTCCCTTTAACGTGGCCAGATTACCTTATTTTCCCCTTCCTTTTAGATAGAAAAATATCGAAAATGGCCATCCTGAGGTATCACTTGGCCATCAAGTTTCTTCTTCTTCTCTCTCTCTTATAACCATCAAGTTTCACTATATGTTTACTCTTGTTTTCACTTTTGCTACAATTGCATTCTGCGTAGCATTTAAAATCTAGATTCTATAGTATCTCTCCACATTTCTAACTTAGGATAAAATCCTTTTTGCAATTTCATCAATTAAAACTATCATAAATAATTTACAACATGGGACATCTTAAACATCTGGTAAACTTGTTCATAATTAAAGTAAAACAATGATGACTCGATCATTTGCGTAATTCTGCTATAGCTAAAAATTAACTTGTTTCTACTCACATTGTTTTTGTCAATAATTAGGACTATCATGCATGACCTTGATAACATCAATATATCTAATTTTTAATCATTTTGTTTTAAAGCCTCCACATTATGTCCCTAAGGACTTTGTCATATGCTCATTTTAAAGTCTGCCAATACCATATGCCGCTCTTTCTTCTTCATTTTATATTCTTCCTTCAATCACCTTAGTTCCAAAATAACTTCCGTATTAGATCTCCTAGGCATAAAATTAAGTTGATTATCAAGTTCTATTGTCTTGTGTCTTAGTGGTTGCTTCATTTTTATTTTTCAATGTTAGTTTATATGACTCAAAGTTTAATACCATGGTAATTGGTACAACTTATGATGTTTTCTATGTTCTAATATATAGGTAGAGGTTGTCCTCCATTCATCAGGCATCTTCCCAGTTTTAACCTATGTTACCTAGACTTGGGTAAGTGTATCGGGTGCTGGTGTGTGTCGGGCCCTCAAATCCTATATCTTTGGATATGTGTCCAAAAGTTGTATACGGGAATGTAGACACGTACTACGCATTTAAATACCTTAAGTTTTAATTATAGTGTAATGTTCAATTTTATTGTTTTATAAATATGTACTCAATTATTACTCAAATTAAATGGGTTGTGGAAAAAGAAAAGAGTTTCTATCTATCTCATAGATAGGAAACTCATCTCTGCTATTAATTTGAGTTTTTCATCTTCTTCTTGTTGAATCATGCCATGTGAAGGATTTGGTGTCCGATTTGGATTCGTGTATCAGACAAATATCTTGTCGGTGTTGTGTCAGTACGGGTACTTGAAAGGAAATATGAGAGTCTATGTAACAGTGGTTTTAAGATCTTATTAAACAAATTAGTCAACAAAACTGCTCTTCGATCACCCAAATACGTGCAAACCTTAATAGGAATTCGATCATATTCTACACTCCTTCCTGTTCTCATTTTTCTTAGCCACTTTATTTCCACTACCCTAATTTTCAAAAAAAAAAATGTGGTTTTTAATAATGCTAGAGTTATCAAGTTTTGTACATGATCTTCGCTGACTAATTTATGATAATAATTCTTCGATCGTTATTTAATCTCGTTCTCTTTATTTAGATTCTCTCATCTTTACCTTCAATATTCTTGTTATTAGCATCCTTGTTGCCTTTTTTGTTAATTTATGCCTTCCAAAATTTTAGTCAGTTACTTACATATTCATGTAAAGCTTTATGAAAAGCTCTTGTTCTAACTACTTTCTCAACCTCTTCATTCCTCCATCAATTTTGTTTGGAAATTGACCCACTCCCCTTAAAATTCTCTGATGACCTTTTTTGGCACCCTTTTATTGCAACCATCTGACAACACATTGCTTGAGTTCCTCAATTGAAATCCATTTTCCTTATTTGGTCGCTTGTTCTTAAGAAGAACTACATTTTCCCCTTTAAAGTTCCACTATCTGTTTCTTGGATGTTTGTTTCCCTTGCTCTTTCTTTCTTGTCTCCCAAATGCATATATCTAGTACCATTAATCCATGATGTAGTTAATATTATCCTTTCATTACTTTCCAATGTTTATATTTTATTCTGCCAACCTTTCTGACATAAAAGATATTTATTGGATTATATTTTTGTTCCACTTTTAAATTTCATTTAGAGTCTGTTTCTCTTTTAGAGCATGTGTTTGCTATTACAAGGCAATAACTGATTGCAAACTCTATAATTACACTATCCTTCCAAATATAAAAAACATCAAGTGCTCTCTCTCTCTCTCTCTTTTGGTAGGTAAGTTACACGCACGGGCGCGCGCACACACACACACCACTAATATGGGGCTCGAACTGCTCACGTCACCTTTCGAGAGGAGAGCTTGGACCATCTGGGCCAATGGCCCGGTGGTACCATTTGCTATTACAAGGTAATAACTGATTGCAAACTCTATAATTACACCATCCTTCCAAATATAACAACCCCAAGTGCTCTCTGTCTGTCTGTCTCTCTTTTTTGGTAGGTAAGTAACACGCGCACACACACACCACACTAATATGGGGCTCGAACTGCTCATGTCACCTTTCGAGAGGAGAGCTTGGACCATCTGGACCAATGGCCCAGTGGTACTATGTGCTCTCTTTTACCTTCTGTATTTTCCCCAAAGAGCCATTGAAGTCGCATACTGTAGTTTCCCTTGAATTAGTCCAAACAGATCCTCCCACTAATTTATCTATCTAAACACTTGGGATACATATACACTGACTATTTCGATGTCTCTTGTGTTAGTACCATTTGGAATAACTTATTCTAGATCTTTTTCTTTTAGCCTCAACAACTTACATCTTTTAATTTTTTTTTTTTTTAATCTACAATTGCACCTATCCTGTTCTTATGGTTTTATTTTACTGTAGACCAAAGTTAATATCCTGTTTTTCAATAGAACTTCCATCAAAGGTAGACTAACTTGACCTCACTAGTCATCCCTCAAACATGCTTCTTTTCCTTGTGATTTAGATATATTTAGCACAACTGAACCTAATTTCGAGATTGGTACTTGCTATGATTTGATTTATCTAATTTCTGGTTACTCTAGTCAATATTAGAATCAATTCCATGCTACAGTATGAGGCCAGTTTAAATTTAGGAAATATGGACCTGTCATTATTTATTAAGTAGGCTCAATATGGGACCCAAATATTTTGAATATTTGCGTTAGCAAAAGAGTTGGGACTAATTATTTTGGTTATTAGCTTTAGTATACAAGTGTTTGTCGAGTGGTGGATGGTGCTAGGGTCGACTCATTGACCTGGTTGGCTTCCTCTTAGGGGAGGTTTGACGTGCGCTCTTTCTATAGGAGCCTTTCTGAGACTACGGGGTCGGCTTTCCCATGGAAGGCAGTGTGGCGTTCAAAGGCCTCTACTAAGGTGGCTTTCTTCGGGTGGACGACTGTCTTGGGCAGGATTCTGAAGTTAGACAATTTGAGGAGAAGACGCCATGTCATTGCTAATTGGTGTTGCATGTGCAAAAGAGATGAGGAGACAGTAGACCATTTGTTGCTCCATTGTTCAGTGGCACGGGATTGCTGGTGCTTACTTTTGGGGCTGTTTGGGGTCCAGTGGGTAATGCCCAGCTCTTCTAGAGGTATGACTTGGAGAGGTTGTATAGTGGGTCCCCCAAGCTCGCATCTTTTGGAGGGTGGCGCCCTTGTGTGTGTGGCGATAACTTTGGAGGGAAAGGAATAGGAGATCCTTTGAGGACGAGGAGACTCCTTTCAGGGCACTAAAATTCTCTATTATTTGTTCCCCTTTTTCTTGGGTGAATGGTAGAAATTGTACATCCATGAGAGAGATAGTTGAATTTTCAGATATTTTGAGTGGTTAGGGGCCCTATTTGGTCCTTTATTTGTCTTTGGTCCCCCTTTCTTAGAGCATTTCTAATACAATCTTACTTATAAAAAAAAATAAAAGTATATGAGTGTTTTATCAACTTACTTTTTAAGATTGTTTGGTGTTTGGGTTATTATGTGTTTCATAACACCTATTCTTGGTTGGGGGTTGTAATTTAATGTTTTTCTTAGGGTTTTTTATATTCAAATGTTATACTTAGAGTTGGGTTTTCAGTCTTGCCGTTCAGCCTGATTTTTGGTTATATATGTTTTATACTTATTACTTATTAAGTGGAATTGACTTCTGTATAATTACTATTCAAGTGGCCCTTACTTTTAAGGCTCATGTGTGGTAATAGGGTTCTCCAACATCTATAAAACAATTATATATTTTAAAGAATGGTTGTTTTTGTTGCTGAACAGTGAGGGTTGTCAATTAGTTTGAGTATGATTCTCACTTCTCACTCAACCTTTACATGAGGGTCACTTTCTCTTCTTCTTCTTTTTTATTTTTTAACTTCTTTTTTCTTCATCTAAGATGTTCACAATCCTTTTTATTATAAAAATATGAACCTAAGGCTTACATTCCATTGTTATGGAGCATCTAACCCTTATGTCCCTTGCTTTATTAACTTAACCATCATTTTCCTTTTTTATATGAGCCTGGAAGGCTGTACTAAGAAATCTAGGCTGTCTTGCATCACATATTTTGTTGAATTTAAAACATGTCTGTTGTTGTTAGATGGTTGTAATTGTCCCATCTTGCTCTATATTACATCATCATCATCCTGGCCTTTATCCCACGGGAATAGGGGTCAGTCATATGAATTCTCTTTTTCCATTCTTTTTTACTACAAGCCATTTCTCCTATTATATTTAATTTTTAAAAATTATTTATACTAGTTTCATTCCATGTTAGTGTTGGTCAGCCACTTTTTCTCTTACCTTCTATGCAAACTACTCTTCTGGTGCATCTACAAGTCCATGTTCGTATCTAATAAGTGGTTCCATCATACTCTTTATTGTTATTTGTAGTTACATATAAATTTCCCAATCAGAGCCCTATTATAAACAATTATCAAAGAATGTAATTTTTTAGGTCAAAAGATACTCTTTTTCTGTTTCTTATAAAATATTGCATTTTATGATTATGTGGTTCTTACTAAGACAGTTATCCGCTATTTGGTGATACCCAGCCCTAATGGACGACAGTTTGCATCATGCAAGGAAGTCTCTTCATATTTGCTCTCCTTTTCTGGAATCCAAGATGCAAACCGGCCAAATTGTAGTCACAATGTTGAAAATATTCAGTCGACCTGTAAAATGGATTCTGGAAATGTAAGTTGGTATATTTGTGATATTTTCATCAGTTTGTCTTATTTATTTATTTATTTTTTTTGTCACTACATATGCCACAGGCTGCAAATCTTGCTGTTAAAGAAGACAACAAAAGGGGAGACTTTGTTTGCTATTCACCATTCTCCACTTGTACTTTTAGTGACCATGAGAAGCAAGTCACTTCAAAGATTGGAAATCCAGGAGAAGTCCAAAGAGAGACTTTAAAGTGCCACAAGTGCACCATGACTTTTGATGTGCAGGATGATTTATTGCAACATCAGTTTTCATGTCACAGGAGAAAGCGATCTAAATTTCATTCTTCTGTCTCCGACGGGGTAATTATCAAAGGTGGAAAATATGAGTGCCAGTTCTGCCATAAGACATTTAGTGAATGGAAGCGTTACAATGGCCATGTTGGAGCCCATGTGAAAAACCATGTGAAGAGTGTTGAAGCAGCAGCAGGAGTTTTGAGTATGCAAAATACTGTGGACCCTATATCATTGGGTGGAGCACCTCCAAGGGAGTCTATGGTGCAAGCATCAATTGTAGAGGACAGTGTTGCTGCTTCGAAAACTATTAATGCTAAAGCTGATGATGTACTGAACTCTGTTTCTCTCCACAATAAACAAGATTTTGATGTAGAAACTCATTCCAACAAGTTTGATCATGAACTTGATTTTTTGTCTAATGACGAACTGAATATGATGGCTAACAGAAATGAAAAAACTTCAGCTGAAGAATCTTTTGTTGAGCAGGATAGAGATTGTAAGATGACTGATGACTATGACTATCCGGGAAGGATAGAGGAGGCCACCGTTGTTGCTGAAGAATTTAATCTTTGTTTGGGTTCTGAACCTACCGTGCCTAATAATGAGAATAATGGTGATTGTGGAACTTCTGGTCCAACAAATATTCATGACCGCACTGCAAATGGGTGTTTTGTAGGGCAAGAAAGAATTTTGGAAAGCTTTTCTCCTTTTACAAATGAACAAACATGCTGTGTTGTAATCAATGCGAATGAGGTTTCTGCTAGCACAGAGAAGCCCAATCAGGACGGAGGTTCTGAAAGTGGTTTATTTACTCCATATGGTAATGAAAAAATGTGTGGGATTGAAAATTTGGATGATAGGAATTTTAATAGCACAATGGAAGAGCAAACCTGTGGTGTTGAAGAATTTTCTGATAAGGTCTCTAGAAGAGAAATGGAACCTAAACATGAAGAAGTTCAAAGCTTTAGGAATGGTGAACTTGTTTTTGGAAGCAGTCACAGTATACCAAATGAAGATGTTCTGACTAGCACTAAGCAGGAAAGTACTCTTGAATTTTGTTCACTTGTTCCATCTGGGAATCAACAACTATTTGGTGTCAATGATAAAGTTACTAGGGTCAACAATGGCACAGTGGAGGAACCCAAGCAGAAAAGTGTTTCTGAAAGTGATTTACTTGCTCGGTCTTGTATTGGGCAATCCTGTGATGATGTATATATTTTGAGCATGGTTTCTACTAGCTCAATGGATGAGCCCAAACTAGAAGATTTCCAGAATTCTAGGAATACTGATCCAATTTTTGCTTTCGACAACACTCACATAAGTCTAGATGCTGATGCTATGACTAACATTGGGATTGATCTAAGTAGGGTTAACAATAGCAGATTGGTGGAGCCCCAAGAGGAAAGAGGTTCCGGAAGTGTTTTTCTTGGTCTGTCTTGTAACAGTAAAACATTTGGTTCTGGAAATAATTTGAATAAGGTTTACCCTGGCAGAGTTTGGGAGGAGCCCAGAATAGAAGAGGCTGAATGTTCTGGGAATGAAAAGTTAATGATTGGTTTTGGCAGCAGAAATAAGCAACTTGATGAGGATGTCATGGCTTGTGGTATTTGGAGAACTGATGAAGAAAATGCCTTGCGGATTGGTTTAGTTGATGATAATTCAACGGATCCGGTGCAATCTTCAAGCTGTTTTCCCACCTTCAATATAATTCCTGATAAGGTATGAGTTTTGATCCATCTTGAACATAGTATGTCGACAGAAAGAAGCATTAAAATGTCTTATACGTGATGATGAACTGATATTACTTGATGTTATTTGCTTTAGTTAGGTATTCCATACTTTTCTTTGTTCCAATTTACTTTTGAAATTTTCATAACAGCCGTGACAATAGCTTTTCATTTTTTTGGGTAAATAGCTTTCCTTTCTTGTTTCTCATCTATTTAGCTTTTAAATTTTTTATTTTTCTGTACCTTATATATTCTTTTAGGTAAAGCTACCAATCCTTGTACCAGATATTGTTGTGCAAGGAGTGGAGTGTTCATTGCATGGTTTGCAAGATACATGCCAATTTTAATCTGCCTTTTTTTTAAAGAAACTGCATATTGCTTACTTTGGGGAAATTGAAGTCCTGAATGTATGAGTTGATTTGTAAACAACATTTTTTTTCCATATCTTATTGAAATAATCTAGTTTATTTTAGTGGCTTAGCCTTATTTTAGTTCCATTATGATTGAAAAGTTTTTGTTTTCTTCTTAACAACTGATATTAATTCTGTGTACAGGGTGAAAACGAATTATCTAGAATCAATGAGAAGTATGATAGCATGTCAGATTTAGAAGGGCTGAGATCAGGTAGCATTGAACACGTGGAATTTAATTTCCTGCACTCACAAAATTTAAATTCTCATCCAGAGAATTCCAAGGTTTTGGCATATGACACAGAGATTGGGCAAGGGCTTGGTTCATCTTTTTGGCTTGAAAAGGATGCTTTGTCGCCGAATATAGCTACCAGAAATCAGGTTACTTCTATATGTGTCTGGTGCAGAAATGAGTTCCATCATGAGCCTGTCCACCCTGGAACTCAAACAGGTGCAATTGGTTCTCTGTGTCCAACATGCAATGCAAAAATTTCGGAGCAATTCAATGTGTTGTAGGGTAGGATGTCCTTTAAGACTCCAGCACCCGAAGGGAATTGTTTTCTTTTTATATCATACAAAGGATAAGACCTTGACATAAGGTAATTTCTGCATCTGAATAATAATTTACATTACTTAGAAATGCTGTGATCTAATTCTAGATTGACAAGATGTTTCCTTGGAGTCTAGTTTTCGATTCTGTTCTGAGAGATTTGAGTCCCAGCATCTGACATTGATATCAAGCAATGTTGGTACTAACCTAGAATCAAACATAACTAGAAAAATGAGCTGACCATCTATAACTAGTTTGTATCAAGGGCTATGCAAAGGAGGTTGGGAGTTGTCAATGACAATCAACCCTGTGCATAGGTAATGTTTCAGCCCATTGTTTGGGTGGGTTGGCATGTGCTTGGTTAGGATTGGTGTGTGGGTTACAGTGTTCGCCAGTGTACCAAAAACAAAGAAAATGAAAATGCTGCACTTGAGTCTGAAACAAATTGACAATTTTCACACTGGAAATGTAGTTTTAAAGGCACATCTGGGCCCCAAAAAATGAGGCTCAGTCAGGTGGACATAAAACCCTAATGCAGATGCTCAAGGATTAAAAAAGGCATGCTTTGATACTGCAATCATTCACTCATTATCTTTTTCTTTCCTTTTAGTTTCAGTGGCAATTGATGGTCAAATTCTATCTGATATTGCTGTAATATTTGATAGATAATGTTAATTAATCCTAAATAGACATTTGGTTTTCGAATATCATGAGCTACTTGTGTTAAATGTCATATTGCCTGATTGCAAATATTCATGATGATGTATCTTTTGAATCTATATGATTGTAGTTCTTTATTATTGTACATTTAATGGTATTTGATATTGTTGATGCACGTGCATATTGAAATGCACATCAGTTTGGCTGACCATTTCATTGAAATGGCAAAATTTTATTTTAGAAAAGAAAATTTGACTAGTTTTTTTGTTTTTTTATAGAATTTTTGAATAGTTTCAGTTGTAGATTTAACTGAATGCATATGTAAATTGACTCAATATATGTACACTAGTTTACCCAATTCATCTAATCGATATGCGGAAGAGTTCCTCATTTTGATGTTGACCAGTTTATGTTGTATATTTTTAGATTTTCAATTATATTATAGTTAATATACACTTTTATCAATATAGACCTTAATTGTGCATGCCTAATGATTCGCCTTGCGCTTGGACTCCCGGAGATCTTGTGCCTTCAAAATTTTTGAGTGGATAATTGTTGTATAATGTTTAAATGTCGTTTAGCCAAAAGATCCCTATTCAAGACAAATTCATCTGTGAGTTTGTTAATTTCTTTCTGAAGAACTTGGAAAAAACTCACTCAATAGCAAATGAAGATTCTGTTTAGACAGGCTTTTTATTACATATCCTATAAAATTGTTTGATTGTTTTATTTATTGGACCCTTCTGTTTGGATAGCCTCGTAATTTGAAGTATCAGGTCGCTTTCAAGAAGAATCACCAGAAACCTTATTGAGTAAGGATTCAATTAATAAACATGAAAGGATTGACATCTTTGAACTAGAAAGAACTTGTGTTATCATTTCCTTAGAAGCATGAGACTTCTTTAGCAAAATCATGTCCACATTGGATATTGACACTTCTTGCACATTCCTAGATGTGCTGCACATGTTGAACATGTCATTGTATCAAAAGTTTTTTTTTGGATACTTGGCTTTATGTACATTCTTGGAAATGGAAATGTGTTCGGCTCACATTTGAGAATGAGATATACTTTATTTTTTAGAGTGCATTGTAAGAGGGTTGTACAGGAAAAGAATTTGGAAACCCCCTTCATCTATTGATGTTCTATGCTTGTTACAATGTAATATATCCTAGCATATGTCAGCTTCACAAATTGTTCAACTTCATACAAATTGGATGTTCTCAATTTCGTTTTGAAATGTCAAACTCATCATTAATGGTTTCCGGTAATGACCAGCAAAATTAGAAAACAATTCTGTCTATTGCAGAGTTTTATTTTGTATGATACTCTGTCGTTTGCTTAGCTATTGAGCACTAGTTTTTGTAAGATTTCCACTGCTCTATATTTCTCTGCAAATAAGGTTATTTTCACTGCTTTGCAGGCCTTCTCCTAATTGATACGTGTATATAATTTGGAAACTATTTCTTATTCGTGACAATCTAGGAACTTTATAATGAAATTTCTCCCTTCCCCTTCCAGACAGAATTGAATACATATGGTTCTTGTACAAAAATTCTTGTGGTTTCAGAAATTTATGGAATGTGATGTGGTTTTGCTTGCCAGAGGCAAATTTGTATTTAGGGCTACTATTTCACCTAAACATTTGAATAGATGTCACAATCTGGAGCCCCCTTTCTTCATGACAAATTGTCAATTGTGCTACTGTGTAAATGTGTTGCTGGTTTTCTCATCCCAGTTGTTGTTCCTTTCATGTTTTACACCTTCTGTTTTGTGTTTATATTACAACTTTGTTACTTATAACATCATCTCTACATGCGAAAGTAAGACTGCATACATCTGACTCTCCCAGACTTTGCAATGACGGAAGTTTCGTTCACTGGATTTGCCCTTTTTTAATTTCTCTATCACTAAAATCACCGTGTGTCTCATATTGCAACCTGTACCTTGGCATGTTTGGTTTCAGAGTTTTGGACTCATACTCAATTCATAAACAGCGAACTGAGCTCGGCAACTTAAGTCGGTTTGAGTTGGAGCATAAAGATTAACCAAGTTGGACCATTTCATTTTTATAAGGAATCTCAAATCGGTGACTTGAGAATTTTATTAGAAGAATTCACTGTAAATGTTTCTTAAATCTACCAGTTATTAGTAGACCAAGATTTTTCAATCAAATAACTGACTAATCAATTTACAATGAAAGTGTTCTCTAATTTCTTAGTTACTTGTCTTCTCTTTTTCAATAACCTCACTTATTTTATTTTTTTCTCAAGCAAGTCGATGTTTAATAAATTTTGTTGTTAATGCTAAATGATATACTGAGCAAGGTTGTCATGACAACTATAATGAGCTCTTTCTTAAATTAATACATTTTGATTATGAAAAATCGTGAATGGCCGTTTTGTCACATTTCTCGTACTTATTATGCAGTTGAGTTTTGGTAGAATGAATTTTGATACGAAATTGTGATTGCTCTTTAGGTTGCTCAACCACTAAGAACTCATGAGCGCAATAATGAGTGAGGTAGCTACCTCATTATGACTTCTTTCTGTACTAGATCTATTTATACAGGAGAGGGACATGAAAATAGAAGTAGGTTGGACGAATTGATGGTTCAATTTGTATGCAAATCTCTTCAAATTCAAGTCCAAAACTTAAGAGAGGTCTTCTTTTTCTTCTCCGTTCGGAGTTATTTTACAAAAACTTGTCATGATAAGAAAGGACAGACGAAGACACTGGTGGTTAAAAAATGATTATATATGTTACCAATGTCCTAATAAAAATACTATTAATTAATAATAATATAGGACATATTTTTTATTAAAATAGAACACCTGTTTTTGTTATAGTGTTTTGAATAGTAATTGAAATCACATTTGTTAACGAAAATGTGTTTTAATTTTATTTATTTATTTATGATTTTTTATCGCTATATTAGCCGAAAGACATGAAAATATTATTTTGGTGTTTCCAATTTCGACTTAAATTTTTGAAACGTTTTGACACTATTCAAAACATAACGAGTGATATCAAACATATTTTGTTTCAGTTATTCACTGCACGGCCAAAAAAAACAGTAGTCTCTCCTTAAAGATTTTTACCTGCAAAAAAGAAAAGAAAAAAGAAAATGGAGATGTATTAAAAATTGACTATTAGTATTTGTAGTAAAAAAAATACTAACAAAATCTATTAATAATACTAATAGGTTTTGAAATTTTCACTGGTGCCTTTAATGAACAACATAATAATAAAAAATAAAAATTGACAATGATGCATCAGTTTAAATTAGAGATAGAGTTGGAATGTACTAAAAATTGACTATATTGGTATTTGTATTAAAAAACAAAAATAAACAAATAATTAAATACTAACGAAATGTGATTGTCACTGTCTCTACAGTTACAGACAGGAGAGTGAGTGACATGGATGGAGGGACCATGAAAAGAAAAGGCTAGCATGCGCACCCAGGTTATCTTCACCTCCTTTCCCCTTCCGAACCATACAGAATACCAAACTCCACAACATATATCTCGGAAACACACACACAACCCAACCGTTATTTTTGTATAACAAAAACAATTTGGATCGCACCAATCCAATCATCAATCAATCAAACACACAGCTTCAGAGATTGATTGATTCATCGTGGCCGTGAAATAGTTCGATCCTCGACGCTCAAATGCCTCTCCTCCAAAGAATCTGATGATTTAGGCTTTCTTTGGAGGGTCCTCTGAGTCCTAATTTCTAGGGTCTCATCATACATACATATAATAAGATCCTCATCGTCGTCGTCCTAATTCATTGATCAAATGGAGACGACCAGGGTTTGGGAATCGGGGTTCGTTCTGTTACTGGTTTTCGGCAGGCTAACGTGCGCCGAGCTCGTTAGGGCTTCTTCGTCGGCCATGTGTCCTATAAACTCCCTTACGGACTCCATTTCCGGAGGTTTTTCAGATTCTAGCTGTCACTTCAATGGAGAACAATCATTTCGATCTGTCGATGCCGTTGGTGTCAAGGAGGTGCGCAAAGTTCTTATTTTTAGTATTTGCCTATATCATTGAATGATTGTTTTGTGAATTTTAGTTTCTTTGATTGAATTAATGAAACTGAATTGTAGTTATTGTGTTGTTTGGGGAGCTTGGTAGATGATAACGCAGCCGAGTTCGTTATACTTATTTATAGGTTTACGAGTATGAGGGCATTGAAAATGATGTTCTAATTATCAACTTTTATAGTTACATAGTAGTGTGCATTGAAATTGATTGATTTTGTAGAGAGAGTGGTTAGGACCCTTTACAATGTATTTGTGATATTGATCACTAATCTTTTCAAGAAACTTCACAGTTAGATTGAAGAGGGTGTCTAGGAGGTAGGGGTGTCTGGAGCTTTGGTATTTCTTTTAGTGATTTTGATTTGATTTCAGTTTAGCGAAGCTGCTGTTGTAGGTCAGATCATTTTGTAGCCTCGTTTTGGATCTCAATTCTGGAAATCAGAAATGTCAAGCATGATATCTTCGAACTAAATGTAATGATTCTAACTGCTTGTTTTTAGTTACACATACAATTTTTCTCCATTTTGTTCCATCTAGAGCCATTGTACTCTTTAAAATTGGGGAAATTTAGTTCCCCGTTTGAATGCTTTCTAATAATCTTACTTATCAAAAATAAAAGATTGGGGAATTTATGTCTTGTTTGTACAACCTCATTTCGTCAGTTCATTTTACTCATGTCCATTATATTAACATCAACTTCAATCAGAATTCCTCCTTGGTGGTGCAGTATTTAGCCTCTGTTGCACTTTACTGTGTCATCGTATTTCACACTCCCTTTTCCTTTCCCTAATTATTTTATGGACATGCAGTCATGCATGTTTCTTGGTTGTCTGAAAATATTGTCTCAACCTTGTCATTTTAGAAAATTAGAATTTGCGACAGTATTTTCATTGGAAAAACGTGCTAAATGATGATCGAGTTGATTTTGGTCAGATTTGAACTAAGTTTTTTTTTTTGAACTGACATTTTACTTTTCCAACTTGAGTAGCTCTAAGATGCATGTTAGTTCAGACTTCAGACTTGCCCAAAAAAAAATGACTGCATGTTACTGAAATTCATTTGAATATAATTTAGTGGTAAACCAAGAATTTGATCATTGTAAGGGAAATTTCTATTAAAAATGTGGGTTGTATAGAGCAAAATGGTAAAATGAGATTCACATTGCTGACTCATGCCATGAATTGCTATACTCATTTAGTATAATGAAGAAAGAAAGAATCACATGACTGGAATCCTTTTAACCTAAAAAAATAAGTAGCCTAATGGGCTTAAGATAGTTATATACCCATATTGACTATGAAATACTAATTATAATCCCCCATAGTATCTAATCTTTGAATTCTTTGATCTTTGACTTTAGTTAATTAGTTAGGTATCATAGTCATCTTAGTTGAGGATATGTCCAGGTTGGAAGTTACGTCCGAAAAATTGTGTGGTGTGTTCTGGACTCTTTTAAGGGTGAAACTTCAGTAAAGCTACTTCTGAAAAATTGGTAAGGAGTCTGATTTATGAGGGAGTCGAGAGTGAAGGTTAATTTCACCATCACTATCGCATCCGCTGATTATCATTTCATCTGTGTGTCGACTGTCATAGTCACATGCTGGCAACTTGGTGCTGCATAGAAATCATAGCAACCTGCTTTCTTGAATTTCATCAACTTATCATCTACCATTGCTAATCATATATATATATATATATATATATATATATAATGAAGTTTGATCTGCAACAAAAAAAATTTGTGTTCCAAAGAGATGTGTTCGAGTTTCAGCATAGAATGTCAGCTGCATTCTCTTACCAATTTCTGAAATCTTAATGTCAGCTGCCTTCTCTTACCAATTTCTGAAATCATATAAGAACTAGTTGGACATCTTAGTTGCTTATTGATATTTTTGTCCCTAATAAGTTAAAAGGCCACCTTGAAGTGTTGGTGAAGCCGATTTTTCGTAAGGGATGAACAGGCACAAGATAACGTTTGGCATTATTTGTTTAAAGTGGTTGCTCTTAAATAAAAAACCTCTTTCTCACCACTTAGTGGCACGACCTTTTGCAATTGTACCACATAGTGGCCCTGGCCCTGAGTCGCCGCCGGAGTTGCCTTCATGCGCCGACGGCGCACGTGTGGGACACGCTGGCCTTGAACACCTTCATCTCCTTCCTCAAGCAGACCCGGGATGCACCAGTGGCACCTTGTGTGGTGTGTTCTGGACTCTTTTAAGGGTGAAACTTCAGTAAAGCTACTTCTGAAAAATTGGTAAGGAGTCTGATTTATGAGGGAGTCGAGAGTGAAGGTTAATTTCACCATCACTATCGCATCCGCTGATTATCATTTCATCTGTGTGTCGACTGTCATAGTCACATGCTGGCAACTTGGTGCTGCATAGAAATCATAGCAACCTGCTTTCTAGAATCTCATCAACTTATCATCTACCATTGCTAATCATATATATATATATATATATATATAATGAAGTTTGATCTGCAACAAAAAAAATTTGTGTTTCAAAGAGATGTGTTTGAGTTTCAGCATAGAATGTCAGCTGCATTCTCTTACCAATTTCTGAAATCTTAATGTCAGCTGCTTTCTCTTACCAATTTCTGAAATCATATAAGAGCTAGTTGGACATCTTATTTGCTTATTGATATTTTTGTCCCTAATAAGTTAAAAGGCCAACTTGAAGTGTTGGTCAAGCCGATTTTTCGTAAGGCCGTTTGGCATTATTTGTTTAAAGTGGTTGCTCTTAAATAAAAAACCTCTTTCTCACTACTTAGTGGCGCAACCTTTTGCAATTGTACCACATAGTGGCCCCGGCCTTGAGTCGCCGGAGTTGCCTTCATGCGCCGACGGCGCACATGTGGGACACGCTGGCCTCGAACACCTTCATCTCCTTCCTCAAGCAGACCCGAGATGCACCAGTGGCACCCCCTTTCGCAACTACAGATTTCGGCCACTTAATCTAGCCACTAGTTGCCACCAACTCCACCCAAAATATACACTAATCAACTCTCCATGCATCAAACGATATTTATGGACAAAAATATTTCAAAACGGCGATCTAGTTTGACTGTTCCTAATGATGAAATTTTCTTAGGGGACAATAATCTTTTGAAGCCGTGATCTTGTATGGCCGTACTATCATATGATTTCTTCAAATCCTAATACAATAAAATGAATGCCTAATACACCAAATGAATACAATCAAATCAAGATATAGGTATTGGTAGAGATTTTGGAGAAATCATGATGTAGGTTCTATAAAACACTATAATTATCTTTTTACACAATTAATTTATCAATGCCATCATTTAAATACAATTAAACATGAGTTCATCTATGTTGTATACTATTCATATATAATACATATATATATATATATACACACACACACATTGTTTTTGCATGAATTTTACCTAAATTAGGGATCTATTATAGGTGGCCTTGGCTTTGCGGAGTTGCAGTGGGGACAAAGCTCCAGGGCCTCATGGTTTTCCATGAGTTTCTTTCATCAAAACTGGGAGGTGGTGAAGGGGATTATCATGGGGGCGTTTAGGTTTTTTCACCTACATGGGAGGTTTGAGAAGTATATGAATGCCTTAGTCATTGCGTTTATTCTGAAGAAGGGAGGTGTTGTTGATGTTAGGAACTTTAGGCCTATTAGGTTGGTGAGTAGCATGTACAAACTTTTAGCCAAAGTCCTAGCGGCGAGGTTGAAGTGCTTGATGGGCTTATCTCAGAGTCTCAGAACCCAGATTCTGGAATCAGTTTTGGTAGGTATGTGGATGCCAGATTCACTAGCGGAGAGCCGGGGGTGGTTTGTAAGCTTGATGTGGAAAAAGCTTATGACCATGTGAATTGGAAATGTTTGGTTTATCTCCTAGAGAGGATGAGCTTTGGGGAGGAATGGAGGAGGTGGATTTGCTTCTGCATTTCCACATTGCAGTTCTCAGTCTTGATGAACGACGTACCTTCTAGCTTCTTCTGTAGTTCGAGAGGGTTGAGACAAGTTGACACCTTATCTCCTTTCCTTTTCATCATTGTCATGGAGGCCTTCAGTAGATTGATGGGGAAAGCGAGGGAGTTTGGTTACTTGAGAGGCTTTAGGGTTGGCAAGGTTCATTCTAGTCAAATGGAGGTGTCCCACTTGCTTTTTGCAGAGGATACTATAGTGTTTTGTGATGCCGAAGTGAGCCAACTAAGGCACTTTCAAGGGGGTTTTGGTGTGCTTCGAGGAGGTCTTAGGGTTGAAAGTTAACCTTGGGAAAAGTGAGATTGTGTCAGTGGGGGAGGTGGAGGAGATTGCTCGTTTGGCTAGTATCCTGGGTTGTAGAGTCGGGACCTTCCCAATGGTTTACTTGGGTTTAACATTGGGTGGTCAGTCGAGGAGAGTGACGTCTTGGGATCTTGTGGTTCAGCAGTTTGAGAGGAGGCTGGATAGATGGAAGTAGTACTTATCGAAAGGGGGTGTCTAACCTTGTTGAAGAGCACTCTTTCGAGTCTCCCCACGTATTGTCTTCATTCCCAATTCCTTCTTCTGTGGAGAGGAGAATTGGGAGGTTGTAGAGGGACTTCGTAATTCGTATGGGGTGGTATGGCAGATTAGTTATCTTGTAGGACAGGAGTAGATTTGTAGACCTATGAGGGTGGGTTTGGGTGTGAGGAGATTAGATGTTCAACAAAGCTTTATTGGACAAGTAGTTGTGGAGATTTGGGGTGGAGAGATGGAGGCTTTGAAGAAGAGTCATTTGCTGCAGATATGGTGAGATCAGAGGTGATTGGTGCTTCATGGTGGTGAGATCCCTGGTCGGGGTAAGATTGTGGAAGAACATCGGGAAAGGTTGGGATGAATTCTCCAAACATATTCGCTTCAAGGCGAGGGATGGTCACCTTGTGAGCTTCTGGGATGACTTATGGTGTGACGAGAGACCTCTGGAGAAGTTGTTTCCTAGGTTGGCTAGGATTGCGAGAGATAGGCATGAGATTGTCGCACATTGCTATTTTCTTGATGGCGAGAGATTGACTTGGGACATGCAATTTGAGAGGCTTTTACACGATTTGGAGGTAAGAGGATATGGTGGAGTTCTCGGCCTTGATAAGCCATACAATTGTTGGTGAGGGCATGGATGAGTGGCATTGGTCAAGTTCGAGTCACGGGAGGTTTGAGGTGCGGTCCTTCTACTGTCGTCTGTTGGAGGTTCAGGGGACTTACTTTTCGTGGAAAGGAATTTGGCGCTCCAAGGCCCCTCTGAAGGTGGCTGGCCTTTTTTGGGTGGACTGTCTTGGGGAGGATTTTGACCATTGGTGTTGTATGTGTAAGAGGGATGAGGAGTTGGTGGATCATCTCCTTATACATTGTCCCAGAGCTAGGGATGGATGGGACATGTTGCTTGCTTTTTTCGGGATCTAGTGGGTTATGCCTTATGCCTGTATCTTCTTTGAGCTTGATAGAGACTTGGGGAGGATGTTTAGTGAGATCTTAAGTTAGAGATGCTTGGAGGATTGCCCTTCTTTGTCTTTGGTGGGCCATTGGGAGAGAAAGGAATAGGAGGTCCTTTGACGGGTGGAATCACCTTGGGGGGCTTTTAAATTCTCTGTTCTTAGTTCTTTATTCCTTTAGATTTGGGGGTCAAATTGTAAATCTGTGGAGACTCTTTTTATCTTTTGTAGATAGCTTGAGGCTATAGTTTCTTTTGTTGTGTGTTGTTTTGGGCTGCATCCCCTGTATGGGCACTTTTCAATGAAATCTTACTTATCAAAAAAATATGTATATATATTCATCAATTAACAATTCACATAATCTCATTCTTTACTTAACATAATTAGATTATAATATTACCAGAATATAATAATTATTGTAAAAAAGTTAGACACCACTTGCTTGAATTTGTAGATGATTGTTTACTTGTTAGGTTAATTGCCTCTCTTTAAGTCTTCTCTTATCTTTGCCTAAAGTTGCAGAGAATATTATGAAATCCTAATTACAATCATTCTCAACTTAAATACTAGTTATATTTTTTCCTTGTTTGGCTATTAAATTAATATATTTTTAATTTACTTTATTCCAACATGGAATAGTAGGCTATTCCCAAATATTATTTCAATTTACTTATAATTATATTATTATTTTACAATAATATTCTTTTACAAAATTCTTATTTACATATTAAAATTTTTGGGTTATTACATTAACGGTCACAGCCCCCAAGTTAAGATCAAAGCACTCGACTTCTTACTCAACATGTTCATGGCTAAATAATCCAATCATTCCAATAAAATTAAACAACTCAACAATAACCAATACCAACTTGCTATCACAATTTTTTCTCTTATAACCATAAAGAATGACAACCATAATTCCATGTCAACATAAAATAAACCAACTCATATTTATAAACTAAATAAAATTCAATCATAAAATTTCCCACTACAAATAATCCTCACTACATAAGTTTCTCTAAATATAAGTAAATGAATAATAAAATAAACTACTAGCACAATCACCACATATAGTTTGCCCTAATCACGCCACCAAGCAACAAAACTGAAGTACCTGCAATGTGGTGAAAAATAAGGGATAAGCTTGGAAGGCCCTGTAAGTATTATTCTAGCTAATCGATAATAACCGCCATACCCCAACACTTAATATAGTTATATTAAAGTGTTATTATTATTCAATGTAATTTATTAACTAATTAATAAATAAATTAACTACAAAAATATATAACGAAGAAGATAAGTTGTCTACCATCACTACAAGGACTCTCTTGTGTAACCTAATCGCACAAATGATTCTTGTCAGTGGAGTTATTCAGGCACAATCAATGGATGATAGGCTACAAGCCCAATGGACAAAGTTCATAGGAGAGGGGAGTATTGTGGAGTGAACACGCGAAGCTGTGGAGGGGTGAGGTTCAAAGGGAGGTTGTGTGTTCCCGATTTGCTGGAGCTCAAGAGAAATTCTGGAGCAGGCACATCACTCTAGGTACACAGTGCATCCTAGCGGCACTAAGATGTACCATGATCTTAAAAGGTAGTTTTGGTGGAAAGGTATGAAACATGATGTTGCTGAGTTCATGTCTAAATGCCTCACCTGCGGCTACTAACAAATGAAGGTTCAGCACCAGAGGCTAAGAGGAACCTTATAGTCATTGCCAATACTTGAGTGGAAATGGGAGTACGTGACTATGGATTTTTGTGGTTGAGTTGCCAAGATCCTGACAAGGTTATGATACAGTGCGGGTTATTATGGATTGTTTGACGAAGTCAGCCCATTTTCTTCCTATTCAAGCTAGCTACACTATGAGCGAGTTGAGTAAATTGTATATTCAGGAAATAGTTAAACTCCATGGTGTTTTGGTGTCGATTGTTTGAGATAGATAACTTTACTTTACCTCAAAGTTTTGGAGGAGTTTTCAGAGAGCTATGGGAACCACTCTGAGTCTGAGTATTGTTTTTCACCTACAAATTGATGGACAGTCAGAGAGAGTTATTCAGATTTTAGAGGACATATTGCGAGCTTTTGTCCTAGATTTTAGAAGTTTGTGGGAGGATCATCTACTGTTGGTCGAGTTTGCTTATAATAATAGCTATCAGTCTAGTATTGGTATGGCTTCTTATGAGGCATAATATGGTAGACCTTGTCGTTCATTAGTTTGTTGGGCAAAGGTTGAGATAGTAGTGTGTTGGGGCCAGATATAGGGCATAGGACTACGAAGAAGGTGACGATGATCCGGGAGTGGTTGCGTACGACTCAGAGTCATCAGAAGAGTTATCATGATCGACATAGGAGACCACTTAAGTTAAATGTTGGAGACTATTAGAGCGTGTGTTCCTGAAAGTCTCATATATGAGAGGAGTTGTGAGATTTGGGAATCGGAAGGGGAAGTTAGACTCAAGATTTGTTGGACCATTTAAGATTATAGAGAAAATAAGGAGTGTGGTTTATAGACTTGCTCTACCTCGTGGTTTGTCGGTAGTTCATGATGTGTTCCCCGTGTCTACGCTGAGGGAGTGTCTGAGATATGATTCGCATGTGATTGATCAGGACACGATGGAGCTACGTCCGGATGCTTTGTATGTTGAAGTGCCTGAATGCATTATTGATTGGATGGTAAAACAACTACAATGCAAGGAGATTGCTTTAGTGAATGTGTTGTGGAGCAACTATAAGGAGGACAAAGCTTCTTCAGAAATCAAATCGGAAATGAGGAAAAAATATCTGCACTTGTTTGACACATGTACACAAATTTCAAGGACGAAATTATTTTAGGGAGGGTGGAATGTAATAAACCAAAACTTTAAATAAGTAGATAAGAATATTGTAAAAAAGGCAATTTTCGAAAGGAAAAAAAAAAGAATTTTTTAAAAGGGTATTATTGTAAAATAATAATATAATTATAAGTAAATTGAAATAATATTTGAGAATAGACTACTATTCCATGTTGGAATAAAGTAAATTAAAAATATATTAATTTAGTAGCCAAACATGGAAAAAATATAGCTAGTATTTAAGTTGAGAATGATTGTAATTAGGGTTTCATTATATTCTCTACAACTTTAAGCAGAGAAGAGGAGTAAACATGAAGAGAGGCAATTAACGTAGCAAGCAAACAAACAATCATCTAGACATTTGAGTAAGTGGTGTTCTAACTTTTTTACAATGATTATTATATTCTAGTAATATTTATAATTTAATTATGTTGATTAAAGAATGAAGATCAATAGTTAATGTACAGGTTATATAGGTGTGAGATTATGTGAATTGTTAGTTGAGAAATATGTAAGTGAATATGATGAAGGGATTGATGGATACTTTAATTGAATAAATTATAGATCCCTAATTTAGGTCAAATTTGTGTAAAAATAGTGTGTGTGTGTTTATATATATATATGTAGTGATTGTAAAAAGATGATTGTAGTGTTTCATGGAATGTATATCATGATTTGATTGTCTTAATTTGATGTATTAGTGGTGGATTTTAAGGAATCATGTTGTAGTTAGTATGAAACCCTATAAAGTTTCATGTTTAGGAACGGCCAAACTAGATCACCGTTTTGAAAGATTTTGTCCATAAATATAATTTGATGCATGGAGAGTTGATTGGTGTATATTTTGGGTGGAGTTGATGGCGGTTAGTGGCCGAAATCTGCAGTCGCAAAAGGGGGTGTCACTGGTGCATTCTGGGAGCTAAAGTCAATTTGATCTTCATCTCCTCAAATGCTCGCTCAGATTTATCATCCCTTCCGAGTCAACAAGGCAGCAATCCGAGAGAATCCCTTTATAAACCGACGGTTGTAACCTGCCAATCACAGGAAACTACGAATCTCTAATACTGTACTAGGTCACTCCCAACTCAATACAACCTATATCTTGGCAGCATCAACTAATTCATCCTCTCCTGAAATCACATGCCCCAGAAAATTGATCTGTTGTTGCCAAAACTCACACTTAGTAAACTAAGATGCTCACGCAAAGTCCGAATTGCAATCTTCAAATGACTCATTCTCCTCTCTAGTCTTGGGATAGATCACAATGTCATCAGCAAACACTATCACAAACTGATCCAAATATGGTTGATAAACCCGGTTCATTAAATCCATGAAGGCAACTGGTGCATTAGTTAGCCCAAAAGGCATGACTAAGAACTCATACAACCCATAACGAGTCCTAAATGCAGTCTTGGGGATATCCCCCTCCCTATCTCTCAACTGATGTTAACATGTCCAATCTTTAGAGGATACTTGTGCCCCGCGGAGCTGATCAAACAAATCCTCAATGTGTGTAAGTGGTTTTTTTTTTAATGGTCACCTTGTTCAACTCACAGTAATCAATGCACAACCGGAGTTAACCATCCTTCTTCACAAATGGGTTTGCTTGAGGAAGGAGGTGAAGGTCTTCTCTTTGATGCCAAGACTGTCTGGCTGCGAAAATGATTGAAGTATTCACTCTTTAGTCACCGTTATTATGCTTCAATGGAGGTTTAATGATTTGTGATGAGTGATTAGTTGAATTTCATTTTGAGGATTCCGCTTGCTCTGTCCTCTTTTCCTCTCTACAGATTAATTTCTTATCAACTTTCTCATTGCCCATTAGAATTTCATGTTTATTCTCGTTCCAAGAATTAAAATTCTCAGGGCAGGCCCCATCTTTGGTTAACATTAGTTGTGCCGTGCTTTTCCAGGCCCATTCATGTTATTGTTTAAATCAGACTAATAGAGTTATGCTTCTATCATTCCTGTTCAGGCTGCACCTGTGTTCATATTATTACCTTTGCAACTCTGCAGTTTAACACCTGTGTCTAAAACGCAGAACTTTCCAGAATGTGGTGATTAATGATCCATTCCAGGCCACTGTGCACCAAAGTCTTCTTCATTTGCTTTCTAATCTTTTGCTGCCTTTTCGTATCCATTTTGAAGAGTATCTTTTGGTTCAGCTATTGTTGCTAGATAAATAATTTGACAAGGTATAGTGGAAATTAATTGTGTTTTGGCAGTCAATGTAAATGGATACAAGTTGATATGTGATGCATGTGGCAACATTCTCAACGCCTAAAAGACTAATTCCCTTGTTCTATATATAATAATTCTTGAGATGATTGGTATTGACACAATTAACATTTATAATATACAGTATAGAGACAACCAAAATTATATTGGAAAGGTGTTTGTCATAACATAGTTTCTGATATATACCGATGACATTTGCACATTTGTGTTGTGAAGGGAGATGAAATTTCATTGCAGAGGGCTCTGAATATGGTTCACAAGAATAGTCATGATTATGTTGCTGTGCTTTTCTATGCATCTTGGTGCCCTTTCTCTGGAACTTTTAGACCAAGCTTCTCCATTCTGTCTTCCTTGTATCCCTCCATCCCCCATTTTGCAATTGAAGAATCAGTTATCAGGCCAAGGTTTGAAGACCAATATTATTTGTGGATTTGTGTTTTGTGAATGTTACTTGTTACACTTCAGTATAACATTGATTAATTATCTTCAGCATACTCTCAAAATATGGAGTTCATGGATTTCCTACTCTTTTCCTTTTAAATTCTACCATGCGTGTGCGCTATCATGGCTCTCGGACGCTTGGTTCTCTCATTGCTTTCTACAGTGATATTACTGGTAAGGCCTCTCTCCTGGATATCATTGCTTTCAAATGCTATCAATCTGGATAAGAATGTAGTTCTTGTTTTTCCCCCTTTCTATCTGATATAAATAATTTAAGACGGGAATCAATTGATATCTTGCATTTTTTCTAAAAATGTCCATTTAATTACTTAAGAGAATTGCTTATATATATCTGAAGAGGAATCTGTCTAATATCTATCCTTAAAATGCAAATCAAAATATCAACATTTGATACGTTAGTAGACCTTATTAACTTGATTAAAATGCATTCTTTATCTATCGTTTTCTTGTAGTCTCTCCCGGACACACACACACACAGGAAATGTTTCTACTTCTATTTTTCTGCTTGGGCATGCAGGAAATCTCTCAACTGCATATGTGCCATATTATTCTGAAGAATATCAACCCTTTGCTCTTTATGGCATATTTTTCTCTGTATATTTTCTACTGGCTTTCTGAAGAAATATTGTGTCCTGTGGTGATAGGCATGAAGGCTGCATTGTTGAATGGAACATCCCTGGACAAACCTGGACACTCGTCAAATCACGAGACACATGAGGAGAATGAGCTGGAAAGCTGCCCATTCTCATGGGCTAGATCTCCAGAAAATTTGCTTCGGCACGAAACGTATTTGGCATTGGCCACCGCATTTGTTATTTTGAGGTTGCTCTACTTTATTTTGCCAGCCTTCTGTGTATGTGCTAGATTTGCTTGGAGAAGGTACATCATGAACATAAGATTGAGGAGCTTGTGGGAGCATCCTCAGGCCTATCTGAATCGGGCAATACAGTTGTTCAATTCTTTGAAGGAGCCTAGCAAGAGAAGCAATTTGCAGGAAGGGGCAATGAATGCCAAGGCATGGGCGTCAAAGTCCTTGGCTTCAGTTTCATTTGGAGATGCAAGCACCAGCCGGGTTGTGCCAGTAAATTGAATTCACTGAGTCACTGAAGCTTTTCCCAGTGGTAATAACTGCTCAGAATTTACTTCTAGAGGTTTGGCTGGGGTATTTTAATGTCGTCCGGGGGGAGCTCTTTTAGAATTATGTTGACAACCTCATTAGGGTTTCATTAGAGCTTTGGTGTTTCCTGGTAAGGTGGAAAAAGCTTACCATAATTTGTTGTTACGGTAACCTCTAACTTAGTCATGTCTTTGTATCTCAGATTACGATTTATTTTTTACCATCCGAAAAAATATGAAATTGGCCTAATTTTGTTAATAGCTCATAACCAACAGTCTCAACTTGCCAATGTAGATCCTTAATATTGTCCTTCCGCCTAATTTGTTATTAATTTTATAAGGTCTGATGATTCTTGGCTATGTTGCATGTTTAAGTCTTCCAAAGAAGAAAAATGATTTTGTTCTTAACAGAATTGTATGGATAAAATGCGTTTGCTGTCTGTGTGTGTGTGTGTGTGTGTGTGTGTATAGTCTTATTTAGCTATTTATAAACATAAAAAAACTTTTGTTGGTCCTTCCAGATTATTACTAAAATGCAAGTTAAAATGGAATTATAGTAGTAAGAAACCATGTAGTAATATCAAAAATGGTATGACACTTGACACTACAATCATAGTTTTGATGTAGTTGTTTGAGAACTTCCCACACTCGGGAAATTATTTTTGTTTCAACTGCTTTATAAGCTGAATTTCTGAAATTGAAGTTTTAAAGTGAGGGATTTTAATCTGAAGCTGTAAGTCAGCTGGGCGTTGCCTCAGTTGGGAAATAGTTTTTGCAGTGCCATTATTCAAGGATGTTAGATTCACAATATAAGAGAGTATATGCACAGGGATCAGAATTGATATCAAATCAATAAGACCACAGATATTAGGAAGATCTAAAAGAAACATCATACAGGAAATTTTGATCCCTTACTCATTTTGTGGAAAACCCAAAAGAAAAATGATAAAGAGTTGACGGTTTTACCGGTGTCATACGACTTATAAAAACGTTGATCAGTTTTTTTAAAACTGGTGTCACATGATTTATTGAACACTGTTTATTGGAATTGCTAAAAAAATAATTTTTTTAAAAATAATAATAATAATAAGATATTCTTCCTTTATCCATCTGTGTTTTCAAACAAAAAAAAATCATTTCTTTTTCTTGCATTCCCTCAATCACAGTGAAATTTACATGAATTTTTGAAAATGTTTTTTTCGCTTCACACAAAATAGATTTTCATGAATTTTTGAAAATGTTTTTTTCCCTTCTCACAAAATAGAAACATTCCTTGGTGTCAATCAATGGGTTGAAGAATAAGCTTACTATGTCGCCTACAACTGCATAAATTTATTTTGTTTAAATAATACCCGAAATAAAAACATTATTGATAAATTCTCATTAAAATTTATGTGCCCCAAGCCTAAGGGCATCCACAATGACTTCTCTGAGTTTTCTTTTTCGTATTCAAATTCTAGCGATCCATGTCACTATTTTAGTCAACTACATCAGAATGTTAGAATTCTTTATTTAAATTGAAACTCTCGGAATTCTTCAAAACAAGAACATATATAAATATATATGCGTGCAGAGAACAAAAAAAAATGATTTGACTGACTAAACAGTTGAGTAAATTAAGCCAACTATTTAGTCAAGTAATGGCCTGATCCACAATTTTGATCAACCCCATTGTAACGCAATAGTGGGTTTTGTTTGGTCAGATCTGGTCCTATTGTAATACAGCGAGTCTCCTATTGGTTGGTTAGGAAAAAGAAATGCTAACAAGCTGATTGTGATTTTGGGGGACCATACACACATACATACATACATACCAGCACCAACTTTCTCTGCGTGATTGATTGTGGAGAGGGGACCTATATAGGCCACTTGATGCCTCATAGTCATATGATATGGTCCTATTGGTGGGTTCCATATCTAATCCATCATCATTCGTCGGAAGAAAGTACACCACCAATTAAAGTGTTCCACCTAAAAAAAAGTCTAAAATAATAATGGAGAACTCTGTCACGATGGATCACCTCACCTGCGCACACGCGCGCGCATATATAAATATATATATATTTCTTATACTCCATTTCAGACAATATTTTGATCACGCTCTCTTTAATTTTAATATTTTTAACTATTCTTCATGAATTTTGATTTTATGTATCAATATTTTTCTTCCGTTAGTGTCACGTTAACAAACAAATAAAATTTGCTGACATCAGTAAAAAAGTAAAATTGACGAATGTTATTAACGAGGATATAATCGAAAATATTAAAACTAGAGGGTCTGATCGAAATATTTTCTAATTTGAGAAGGTGTAAATGATATTTATCCTTTGTTTTTCTAAGCATGTTGCAACGAGAACGTGTTTAGTGAACTAGCTTCCTTGTATCATCAATCACTAAGTTTTCAGTGAGCGCACTAAGAATCCCCTCGTCACAATTCACATCATTTTTTTCGGAAATTCACAATTCATAGTATTATTCTATGTATAATCTATTATTTTGAAAGGTAAATGGTTGCAATTTAATTACAACCCTTAATTAAAATATATTTTAAAGATTAATGATAAAATTACAAATTTTATGATAAACTTTTAAATTCAGTTAACTTATATTATGTTTGGTACGCGAAAATGAAATAGAACAGAATTCAAGTAAAAATAAAATGGAGTGATCATTTTCATTATATTGTTTGGTTTTTAAAACATATAATATAATGAATTTCAAATTGAATTATCTAAAATACCACAATCAGTGATAAATAAATTAAACTAAAAAAAATAACATTCTTTTATAAAAAAAATTTAAAAAGAAATGACGGTAGTGGAAGTGGTGGTGGAAAGCAATAATGATGATGGTGAAAGATGATGACGGTGTTGTAGGTGGTGGTGATGAAAAGCGACAGTGGTGATGGTGGAAGGCGACGATGGTGTAGGTGGTGGTGGTGGAAAGCAGATGAAGGCGGTTGAGGTGGTGGCGATGTAAGGTAGTGGAGGTGGTGGAAGGCGATGGTAATGGTGACGGTAACGATAGTTTTTGGATTTGGAATGTGAAGTTTGTTTAGAATATGATTTTTTTTAAAAAAAATATAATTTTACTTGACGACGATAGATGACCATTTCATAGGTTGAGATATGAAATTAATTTTTTTTTATTTTTATTTTAAAAAATGTCATTTTTATTTTAAATTTTTTACCAAATAAAAAAATAAGTAAAATAAATATTTCATCCTATTCCATTTCCGACTAATATCAATACATGAATATTGTTTAAATATGAAATACACCAACTTTAACTATATTTTTCTTATAAGATTTGGAAAAAAGAAAAATCATCATGCAGGTGACGACTACGCAACCCAATTGCGTTAAAATTAAAGCGAATGACATGTACGTGCGTGTGTGAGATTTCCCATAATTGAAAAGAGAGTTAAGATTATCTTCTTATTCTCTATTTTGTTGTGAGAAAGAAAGCTGAAAGTAAGAAGAAATAAGAGAGAGAGAGAGAGAATTTCATTATTTTTCTTTATTAGTTGATAAAAAGTGAGATTTTAAAAATATTTTCTTCTCTTCTCTCCTCTTCTTTGAACAAAAATAAATAGGAACACTATTTAATTATTTCTTCCAATTAATGTAATAAAAAGAAAAAGAAAAAAATTGGTACATACGTGTCACATGCGTCCTATATCATCTGACGAGCAGCATGAGTCATGAGAGAAGCTGATGATCATCAGACAGTGGTCAGCGGTTAACTTAGTCAACGTCAGTCTCACTTGACCGACGGCCCATAGTTTACCACATCTTCTGACCCTACAATCAAACGCCAGTCTTCGCCCAAACGTGCCGCATACGGTTTAGATCTCACCATCCACACCAGACTTCACACGAACCAACTCAAATTTTAACCGTCCATCGTACCCATTAAACCCCAATTACCTCCAATCCAATGGCCAATTGATCAAGTACACTGTCCGCAAAAGCAGTTACCAAGCCCCAAAAATCAAGTTCTTCCTTCTAGAGAGAGAGAGTGTACTATCAGGGGAGAGAGAGAGAGAGAGAGAGAGAGAGTGTGTGTTTCTTAGCGAAGAACGACGATGGAGAAGGAGAGAGAGCAACTAGTTTACTTGGCCAGACTTGCAGAGCAAGCCGAGAGATACGATGGTATTGCTTTCTTTTTTGCCACAATCAATATATACATGTACATATACGATGGTATCTATCTTTTTTTTTTTTCTGGGTATCTCTTTGATAGTAATTGCATAATGGAAAGAGAGATGCTGGGCTCTGTTTAAATTACACCAATTAGGTTTTCCTTGTGTGCTTGTGCGAATATGTATGTATACATCATGTATGCCACAAATTTCAGAATTGTACTTCATCTATTCCTTGTTCTTAATTTCCATATTATATTTTTTAACACTTTTTTTTTTTGAATGGAAGTGTTTGTCAGAGTATTCCAAGTATCTGATTCACTGATTCAGTATAAAGGTGGTTTTTTTTTTCCTCCGATAAATATTATACACTAAAGCGTAAAGGGAGGCACAATCCGTGTACATGCAATATATATATATATATATATATATATATATATATATATATATTCAGGAGCATCACATTAAGCTCCCTCTATCCACTATAAAATTTTTCCTTTTTAATCATAATATTTTTACAAGAAGGATATTCACAAAATTTGCTGTAAATGTTTATTTAAAAGTTATAATTTCTTCTGGTTTCTATTCTTCGTATGGTCATGCAATGCTGAGATTTTGATTGGACTGATCTGGCTAGTCTAGTTAATTTTTTTGAAAATAATTAGTATTTAACCATGGTTGTTCCAAAAATCTCTGGTACAGATAAAAAATACTCTGACTATATATTTCTGTTGGGAAAGGCGGGATCGGTCTTTCCATGAAAACTGAATTACATACCATTTGGTAACACTTTATCAAAGTCATTTACTTTTTACTTAAAATTAGAATGTACAAAAGTTGAAGTATGATATTTTTCTTTGAAAAGTAATTTATTTCGTAAAAATATTTTTTTTGGTAAGGTTTATTAAAATCATTAATTGAAAATAAAATAAACAGTGGATGGATATATATGCTTTATGAGCAAATGTTGGTACATATATTTGTGTGTCTGTGCATAGCACATATATAAAGGTTTATAATTGCATGATGTATATAGAGATCTACATGTGATTAGGTCTATATATAGGCATCTATGTGAATATGTAGAAACATATATAGGTATGTGTAGGTCTGTATAAAGGCATTTGCAGGATCATATGTGGTAGTAGTGTCATATATAGCAATGTGTGTATTTGCAAATAGGCATGCATATGAGCCCATACGGGCATATAAAAGCATGTACAAGCACTGATGTGCAACACTACCATGTGTAGGTGCATATGGGCATTTAAATGTATCATATAACATACAATTGTTATGCTTACATTGGCATATATACAGGCATATACATATATGTATATGTATGTAGTGCATATATGCTTGCTCATATATGTATGTAGGGGTGCACACGGTACGGTTCCTCACGGTTCTTGGTGGAACCGGAACCGGAACCGTTACCAACGGTTCCTGATTTTCGGAACCGGAACCGGAACCGTTGGGGGTTGGAACCGTGAGGAACCGTACCGCGGTTCTCGGTACGGTTCCGGTTCCGAACCGCGGTTCCTTAGGAATTTTTTTTTTTTTTTTAAAGAAGCTTGAAAATACAAAATATATATATATATATATTCATTAAATAAATGTGAAACCTACAATCTAAAAATGGCACCCTATATATATATAATTATTATATTATATTATAGATATATATACATTACATATAATGTATATATATTATGTATAGTAATTATATTATAATATAATTATTATATATAATATATGATAATATAATTATTATACATAATATATATACATTATATATAATTATTATATGTAATGTATATATATATATATATATATATATATATTATATATAGTTATTATATTATATATATATATACACATATTTAATATAAAACGGTTCCGGTTCCGGTTCCGGTTCCAAGGAACCGTTACTCCCAACGGTTCCGGTTCCGGTACGGTTCTACTGGTCCTGGAACCGGAACCGGAACCGTTGGTAACGGTTCCTAATTTTAGGAACCGGAACCGGAACCGTTGCCACGGTTCGGTACGGTTCCGGTACGGTTCCCTTCGGTTCCGGTTCCGGTACGGTTCCCTTCGGTTCCGGTTCCGGTTCCGGTTCCGACGGTTCTTTGTGCACCCCTATATGTATGTGTGCATGCAATTGATTGTGACAGTGGGGTGACCCGAACAAATAAACAAAAATGGCAAGATTTTCCTTGTGAAAATCAAAAAACTTTTGCTTTCAAATAAAATTTATTTTTTAAGAGTACTTTTTTGGTGCAAACAAAACTCTATACGCTTTTTCTTTTATAAAAATAATAAAGAACGTTTCTAAATGTTACCTTAGCTTTCAAAGCTTTTCTTAGCATTTTATAACTTAAATGTAGTACATCAGCATAATCACAAAACGATGATATAATTCTGTGATACTTTAAAATTTCTTAGATGAACTTAACAAAATCCAAGAAAGAAGAAATTTAGTTGGGTGGGTTTATCTTTAATTGAGGTTTAACACATTTTACCAAAACATATATTGTAGTAGTCCATAAGGGGAGCACAAGGGACTGATTGATCATATTTTTCTTGTTTATGTACCACTACAAATGACTTTGTTGTATTTCTAATGATCTTTTTGTTCCATATAGATATTTTGATTTTGTATATATGGTATTGTGGGCACAACAATAACATGGATATAAAGTGTTTTAGACATGGAACCTATATTTGCTGAAAGGAACAGGGCTATGTTTATGCATGAACTATCCTGTGAACATATATACTTCTATATAATTCTCTTTGTTCGAGGATTTAAATATTAACTTTATACCCTCTCTAACAATAGAAGCTTTTAGAGTAGATGGTTGTTAACATGATATTAGAGCGGGTAAGGTCCTGAGCTCAAACCTCACCATCACCTTGATAATTAAAATTGAAACACGTGTTGAACCAAAAAGAAGGCCACACGTGAGGAAAAATGTAACCATTCCTAACATATATTTGGGTAAAGAAAGTTGGACCTTATTATTGAACAATAGAGGTGGACCTTTTCAGTAAGCATCCGATCTATTCGTGGTGCAATTTTTGTTGTAACAGTGTTGCTAGTTGCACTTTTTTAAAGGCATCACCTTTGGTCCAATTATGAAAACATTTTTAAGGTGATTTTATTATTCTTCAATTCCTTTCGAGCATTTGTAAAACATATAAATCTTTTTTCTGTAGTTCACTTTATTTTTTTGTTAAATTTCATGTTTGTATATTTTTCATTTTCACTTGTTGCAGAAATGGTTGAAGCAATGAAGAAAGTTGCTAAATTGGATGTAGAACTGACCGTCGAGGAGAGAAATCTGGTGTCTGTTGGGTATAAGAATGTCATTGGGGCACGAAGGGCATCATGGCGTATATTGTCTTCCATTGAACAAAAGGAGGAGGGTAGGGGGCATGAACAAAATGTGAAGAGGATAAAGGATTACAGACTGAGGGTTGAAGATGAGTTAACAAAAATATGCAATGACATATTGTCAGTCATTGACCATCACCTCCTGCCATCTTCTGCATCAGGAGAATCAACTGTTTTTTACTACAAGATGTGAGTCTTTTTTATTTATTTGACTTTTTCACTAGATTTTAGTGGTCGAGCGACTTCCTTTTTTTTTTTTTTTTTTGCTGGGGGTGTAATTGATATAGGTAGAGATAATATGAAAATGTGTTTGAAGTCTCAGGAACTGGCAAGAGATTTAATTTTTGATTAGATTAAATATTTGAACAGGATCTATCTAGTAACAATGAGCCCTTGCTTGCTGTAGTGATAAAATAGCTTGGACTGTCAAGCGTGAGATTTCACATGGGTTTGAAGTTAAAGTCAACTACTTTGTGCAAATAATGTTAAATGTTGGTCTGTTCCTAGTCCTCCTCCTGACACCCTATGACGAACATACGGGAACTAGGTCATGACTTTTATCTTTTTCTTTTTCCTGTCTTGACTTTTATCTATTCAGCGAACAAATGAAGTAGGAATAAACCTTGGACGTTGATCATGTGCATTTAGAAATATTAAACATTAAAGAGATCTATTGTGTCTGTGCAAAGCATGCATGGAGAGGGCTTTTGATGGACCATGTAATTTGGTTAACCTCGCTTTGAAGTTTTCCATTCTTGTTATAGCAGTATTTCTTAAAGTTCTAGTGATATTGGTTTAAAGTTGCATTAGGTGGAGCATGTTCTTTTTTGTCTGGTGTGTATCTGTTCCTCTTCATAAATTCTACAATTTCTCAAGTTGTACTGGCTTTGATATCTTTAATATGCACTAGGTTTTTTTTTAGTTCTCTCTTTTTTTTTCTGTTAACATGTTTTATTACGGATAATGCTTATTTGCTTTTATTTCATTTGCAGGAAAGGAGATTACTTTCGTTATTTGGCCGAGTTCAAAGCAGGAAACGATCGTAAAGAGGCAGCAGATCAGTCACTAAAGGCTTACGAGGTGGTTTCTGTTATACTTTTTTCACATCTTCTTGTACCTCTGTTTTATCACTTTATTTTTCTCATGACTTTGTTGGAATCTGATATTCTCACTGGGTTTCTTTTTACTTGGTTGCCATCTGATAGTCAGAAAACTGATCTATTGTTTGTGCCGCAGGCTGCCAGTGGTACTGCTTCCTCAGACCTGGCTCCCACTCATCCAATCAGACTTGGCCTGGCTTTGAATTTTTCTGTGTTTTACTATGAAATCTTGAACTCCCCTGAGAGGTTGACATGCATCTCTCTCTCTCTCTTTTTCATTTAGTCACACACACTCATTAAAGGTTTTGCTTTTATTAGGGTTAATTATTATAACGTTTAAATTATCTTTCATATTCCTTTCTCTTCTTATAATATGGTTTATTCACTTCAAATTATTGTCACGTTTGCATTAGCTCGGAATTATGGATATTATATTCACTATATTGAGTTGCCTATTTTCTGTTCTATGTGAATATTTTCTGTGTTGCACAGGGCTTGCCACCTGGCTAAACAAGCATTTGATGAGGCTATTGCTGAACTTGATAGCCTGAATGAAGAATCCTACAAGGACAGTACTCTTATCATGCAGCTTCTCAGGGATAATCTCACGTTATGGACCTCAGATTTGCCAGAAGAGGGAGGTAAAAATTTTCCATAAATATATAGACATATATATGAAAGTCCACCATACATCTATACATACATACATGTGTGTGTGTGTGTGTGTGTTTGTGAAAGACATGACCATATTAGCATATGTCATGTGTAAGTGATGCTAAGGGCACTCACACATCGATGCTCACCCACAGGTTGGGTTTTTTTGAAGAGGGGGCAAGTGTGAGGGTTTCTCACTGCCCATGGTACCCTGGCCTATTAGTGTTGCTAGTTTACTAATGTATGAAAATATGTTGACAAAACCCCCCAAATTTGTAAACGCAAAAAAGATGTTTACACCAATAAATGGTACACACATACCGAGCCACTTTTGTTTTTTTACTTCTCTGTTCTATCTTATATATCTCTCCTTCAAAAGAGCCCTCACTGCTCTTTCTCTCATCAACACTCACTTCTTGCCCTATCTCTCTCTTGCCACCGATCAGTCTCAGATCTGGTTCATTTAAGAACCTCTTTTTCTCAGATCTGAACATTTTCCATAATCAGACCTGGTTCAATAGCCTCCTCTTGATTTTGTTGATCTCATGTTGCCTCCTTGATGTCTGAAGTATACTTCTCTGGACATGCCATAATCTGTGTAAATCTACTAATTTGCTTTTTCGTTTGTTTGGGAAAGAGATCGCTTGTGCAAATCAACGTAGGGCTCTTGACTTGTATTGAAACTTTGTAGCATGTAAAACCAGTTGATATTTTTCAAATAAACTATCAGTAGCAGAATATGGATAATTAATCTTACATAGTATACATTTATACTTGCAAATTGAACCGTCTTTTGGCTATATAGTTAGTGCTTAAACTACATGAATGACATTATCAGATTATGAATGAAAGAGGGGTGGTGAGTATAGATGCTCAGTTCTGGGCTCTTTCAGTCCTGAGCTCTTGAAGAAATGCTGAATTTTGTTATTGAATTATAAACATGTTCAATAAGTATGGAGCATTGTATGATCATGGAAGTTAGTGCCCAACATGGCTCCTTAGTCATCTTTATAGTTGTAGGTAAAAGACTCTCTTGCTTATTCCTTTCCTTTTTCTACTCCCTTGTGGGTGCAGGGATTCGTGCTTCTTTTAACTGGTTCACTGATTCTCATTTAGGTGGCTTCCATGGTTTTCCCTGGTTTTGTGGGTCTATTTTCAGGGTTGCACATTACCAAACATGTTTCTTGTTCACTGTTTACAAATTTTTTTCAACAGATGAACATAACCAAACGCTGTTTCTGTAAACACAAATAGTAAACATTAAACACAAACATTAACATTACCAAACAACCCTTTATTTTCCAAAATGGCGGTGAGCACGAATGGAGTATGCGTGTATTCATGATGTTCTGTTTTGCACGGAGTATTTTATTGGTTGAACATGGTGGGTTTTGTTTGCAATTACCTACTAAAAAAAGTTTGTCTTCATTTGATTATTTTGCTGTGCTGCCTTTTATATTATTATGTGACTTGGTATTAGAATTATATAGATTTCTACATTGTCAATAACTAACTCATGTTGTTTTGCAAATATGTCACTTAAATTGGCAGGTGAACAATCTAAAGCTGATGAACCTCAGGTGGAGGTAAGAAGTTAAGAAATAAGATCGTATTTTTCTTAAAAAGATTTCGTCCATGCAATCAAGTTTTTGTTTTCCACTGGTATGGGTTCTTAATTGGAGAGATCTTTAAACAAATCAGACGGTGGCAACTACTATTGCACTTTTGTGGATTCTGTTAACTATCGTATGTCTAATCATCATCATTATTGTTACCTTAATCCCATGTGATGGGTTCGGCCATATGACGGGCTATCATAGTATGGCTGATAACGTCATGAAAATTGTTATGGCTTGGCTTGGACAAGACGGGCTATTATCCAGCTATCTTGATTTAGCATCCCTATACCTTTATATCTTTCCTTTTTGTTGTATTGCCTAATTTCTTTTTAATATTGTTTACTTTTTTGCAGAACTAGTTGAAGGAGTGAGATATTCTTTGAGACAATGGGCTCACTGGGGAGGGAGAAGTGCTGACATGTAAACTTTCTTATGTTACTATAACATAGATACAAGGATTAGCTGACTATTGGCTTGTATTATGTGTTACGAAGTGCTTCAAACACTATCGTTATCTTTCCTATTTAAACAAATTTATATGTACTACTGTGATTATGTTGCCATTTTCTTTTTTCACAGGTTTAACCTCTTTTTAAGCTTTCTTTTGTTTTAGAGTACTAGTTATTACAATTCATTCTCATTCACCATCTTCTTTCATGCCATGCCATGCCATGCCGGTGCTTGGATTTCTGAAATAAGTCGATTTTCTGTGCGTGGGGAATCATATATCCATATTAGTTCGTTATATTGCTTTTGTTATGAATAATTTCCTTAGAACTTGTACCTAGTCTCGGATGCTTTGAAAAGTAAATAAAAGTGAGTGCATTGTGGAGCAGTGGAGTTCATAGCATGACTTTGGATTCAAGTGTGTGTGTATATATATTTGAAGTTAAATACACCAATGTCAGGTGTTAGATTTGTGTTGTTTTACATGAAAATTGACGGGCATTTCTTGCCTCACTGAAAGGGTGTAAACCAGGGAGAAAGTATGCTTTGGTTTTTATGGTACAGTGTTAATTATGTTAGTGCCATTTAGTCAACATCCATTCCATATGTCGAGAACAGTGACTTGTGAAATATCAGAAGATAAATCTTTAATTGTATAAGATTTATGCTTTGTTGAAAATGAGGTCTTGTCTCAAACATAGAGAGACAATGCCAGTGCTCCACAAAAATCTGCCAATATTTTGTTAGCAATCAGAAATTAATATAAGATATCGAAAAAGTTATGACTACATATAGATGTTGCAGGAAAAACTTTATCATAACACAAAATTAATTCAACCAATCTGTTCTAAATTTGTGAGATTCATGTCTGTTGAACATGAATACAACTAAACAAACAACTAATCTGAGTTCTAAATTTGGGAAATCAAACCAAAACCAAACGATGTTACATTATATCATGATAGACTTCAGTCTAAAACCAACAATTGGTTCAAAACCAGGACACAATGTATGTACCACACGCACAAGACATCAATTTTTTACTATCTATTAATGGCCTAGAAGGAGAAAAATAAAACAAATACAAAATAAAAAATATTGTACAATTAATAAGAAGAAAAGGACAATACCTAGTGTAGTTCTTGCCAATGCAAAACCAAACACACTCACAAAACGTCAAGTTATATCGAACTGCAAATTGTGCAATTGGAGAGCAGAAATACAAGATCACAATGGTTGTGAATACCCCTAATCTATTCTAATATGACCCAAGAGAAAGGAAAAGAAGAAGAAGAGTAAGAGAACAATAAAATCAAGAAACAAAGTGTAGACATTAAAAAATTACATGATGGATCCAAAATATAATTTGGGTTTATCTTCAGTTTAGCCTACTTTGAAATGTGGCACAATGAATCAGATAATTTGAATCCCAGACCCACTACAAATAAATGGATCATGGGCTGATCCAAATTGTCTAAAAACATCCAAACCCACTTAAAAATGGGTCAAATGGATATATATATATATATATCATCAAAGATAATTATTATGTATATATTGGATAATTATCATAAAGGATAATTATTAGAAGAAAAGAAAGTTACAAATCTAGCCCTCCAAGAAGTCTATAAATAGAGGTAGAGGGTGAAGAGAAGAAGGGGAAGACTCTGACAGAATAGCTCGCTCTGAAGACATGCATTTATCCAACCTTCAAAGCTTTGAAGAAGAACAACAACAAGCATATTCAAAGTCGTGTCGTTCTTCCTCTACGATTCAACAAATTCAAAAAATCATCAACAAGACTGTTCGAAATAAAGCTTCTTTAGCCTTTAATAAAAAATTCTCACCGGCTTTCTTCAACAACAGACACTTGAAGAGGATTCTTAATAACCCGATTTAAGATCAAGCTCCAGTAGCTAGGGATGGCAACGGGGCGAGGCGGGGCGGAGCGGGTTTTGACTTCCCCATCCCCGCAACCGTTTAACTTTTCCCGCCCCGCAACCGTATATGAACGGGGCAGGGCAGGGTTGGTTTTGACTTCCCCATTCCCATAACCGTTTAAATTTCCCCACCCCGCCCGGTTTATACTTTTTTTTTTAATGCAAATTTTTTTATAATAATAAATCTGATATTTCAATACATATACACCAAAAACACACATTTAGATACATGTAACACAATGGCTAATATTGAGTCATCTATTACTGAAATAATAAACTTGTATAGCCGTATGATATATATAATATTTATATTTCCTTCATATATTATTAATATTTCCTTTATATATATATATTTAAACTGGGCGGGTAGCTGTCGGGGTAGGGTCTTACCCCGTCCCTGCCCTGTTTAAGCGCGGGTTATTTTTCCTAACCCCATCCCCACTCCGTTTCCTTAAACGGTTCCGTAAATAGGTTTTAAACGGGGCGGGTACTCGACGGGACAGGGCAAATTATCATTCCTACCAGTAGCCCTTCAATCCGGATCATCAACTAGAAGACTCTTAGAAAAAGCTAAAATTCTGTAGAAGTATTCACTCAAAATTCAAAGCTCCAAAACATCTAAACCCTGAAGGAGAAGAACAACAAGCACATCATCCAAGTGCCATTTTTCATTAAAGTTTCAATCCAATTCAAGATTAAGTTCCAACAACCCTTGAATCCAGATCATCAAGGAGATCGAATCAGCTGATTTTTTTTTATTTGTAAAGATCTATAGAGAGTTGTAAACCTATATTTATTGAAATTAATATATTTGATATATTTGTTCACGTGTTTTAATTTTATTCTCAGACTCAAAACTTATATGAACAAAACTAGAGAGGTTTTTATATATTCTTATTCTTTTCTATTCACAAAGGGGACAAGAGAGACACTTCCATTAAAATCAAAGTTACAAGAAAAGAAAAAAAAAAAAAAAAAAGCAAAAGCTTACTACTGTTGAACAAGTGGTTAGTCTATATGTCAACATCCTTGTCATCATCATCCCATCAAGCATTGAGTGAAATGAACTTGTAAACGATGTTTTCCTTATTCTGAATTGTTAGCAAATACGCTGGTGTCTCGAAAACAGACTTTCTGTCCCATTCTTCCGCCTCGATTCCTGGTAATCTCAACCTCGCCAAAACCTCGAGAAAAACAACCTCTTTGTTTATTCTGTTCATATTAATAGATATGATATAACAACTATAATCTTTTCTAACTATAATCATTTTTCTTTATTCTGTTCATATTAACAAAATATATATATATATAGTTGAAACGATTATAATTGTTATAATCATATCTATCTAGTAGAATTTTGGCTTTGTGTGTACATGTGACCGTACAACCCAAATTTCATTGCTAGAATATCAAAATTTTATTCCTAACAAATTTTTTTCATTTATAAATAAAGAAAATTATTTTCTATTGTTTAGTTATCATGAAACAACACATATATAATTATTTTCCTCTTATTTTTCTTGATTTTAGCATTTTTTTTTTAAAATCTTTATTCTCTAATTTTATTAGAAATACGAAGAAAATTAATTCTCTTCCCGTTCTTGATAGGTGGTAATTTGAAACATCGAGTTTTGCTGGAAGATTCATAACACTGTAACTATTGAAATTATCTGAAAACTTGTAACATTCTTACAATATTTTGAAAATGATTTTAGTTTATCTTATCAAATACATATCAATATAATTTCTAAAAATGATTTCAATTTATCATATCAATCATAATTTTTATAGGTTAAGCACCCTCCACGAAACTATCCACTTCCAATAAATTTCATATGAACAATTTAAACACCCCATGCAACTCTTCACTCCAGTAAATTTCATATGAACAATATCAAAGATATATTTACTAATTTCAATCTATAGTAGAAGGACTAATCAATTAGTTGTTTTATCGCCAAAACATGCCAATATTGACATAGAAATAAATGAACATGATTACTAAAAATTCTGAAATTATCTAAAACCTTGGAAATATTCTTACAAGATTTTGAAAATGATTTTAGTTTATCTTATCAAAGACATATCAATATAACTTCTAAAAATGATTTTAATTTATTCATATGAACAATAATATCAAAATAATAGTTACTAATTTCGTTGGCGTCTATAATAGGACTAATCAATTAGTTCTTTCATTGCCCCCAAACATGCCAATATTATTACTTGTTTTATGAAGATTTTGTTTAATTCATGGAACTTATATTGTACCAACCATGTTCAAACGAGCATATTAAGCATGACAATTGTGGTCACAGTTTCTTTGGAGATACTGAAGTGTTACTAATCTATCTTCAAATCACTATATTAAGCGATCACAATTTGTTTGCAGATAAACAAAACATGTTATGGGTATGAAATTTAATAATATAATAAAGCAGCTCACGTGACTCGGTTGGTAGGAAGTGAAATAATAAATATAATAGATTTGGTGATGTATTGAAGAAAATTAAAAAGGTTGAAGACCCAAGAAACAACCATGTTTCTCTATGAATATACTACTGATACATATAATGGGCTATGAATATATTGGTGATACATATAATGGGATGTGAGAATATATTGGTGATACATATAATAGGATGTGAGAGTTACTATACACTGTAATGTGCGGTGAGAGTTACTACTATGCACATGTGTGTCATATATACACTCTCGAGGCGAAAATATCAAATTTTATACTCGTGTGAATATGTTTTTATATACAAAATATCAAATTTTATTCTTGTTGTGTGAATATTTTGTTTAATTCATGCATGTATTAAGTTACCGAACAATGTTGGAGAGGGAGATTGTTTTCTTTCTTTTTGATAAATAAAGGAAATTATTTTCTATTGTTTGGTTATCATGAAATGAAAGAAAATATAACGAAAACGAAATCCTTTTCTTTTTTATTGATTTTGGACTTTTTAAAAAAATCTTTATTTCTAATTTTATTCCGGTATGAGACTGAGAAAATTAAACACACCTGAACTACATCCACTAATTTTTATAATTTATCTAATCAAGTACATATTGATCATAACTTATCTTTATTTCTCTCTTCACTTAAATTTCATATGAACAATATCAAATATTATTCAGGTTAATTACACCTACCTCTCTATGATTTTTAAAATTACACTAAACTCTTCTAAAAAGAAAACTTAGTAACACAGAGCTCCTTTTTTTAACGGTTGGTCATTTACTTAATGTTTTAAAATGCCAGTATTGCCTTCGTTGAAGTAAAAATTTTGGCAGTCGATAGACATATTTTGAAAGCTCATATTTGAGGCTTCTAAAATGAGATTCTAGTTTACGGGCACTGTAGCTTACAGCGCTACAGTACCACTTAAAATTTACGGACAACATGTATGGTTTATAACATAAAACTTTGATAGGGTTCCATATACTCAAACAAAATCATCTCCTACGCCTCAACAAAATCGAACCCCACTGCAGCAATAGCAGGTTTCTCTTAACCTCGCTCCATCTTTGTCGATTCACTAGTTAGTACTCTCTCTCTCTCTTTGTTACAATATATGTTTGTGGCATATGGGTTTGGCTTGATCTGATTTGTTTGGTAGTATTTATCAATTTGTACATTCATGGTTTATATATATATATATTGGTGGAAGATCATTGTATATCCATAGTTATATATATACCATAGATATAAATTCTGAACAGTAGTAGGTAATTTGTTAAAAAAATAGAAATCATTTTGTGGTTGTTGATGTGAAAGGAGATCATGATTGTTAATAGAATTTAGTGTGATGTTGCATGAGATTGAAGTTCAGATGGTGAATTGGAAGGAAATTGGTCTGGAACGTAAAACCCTAGATTTGGCAAGGTTTCAATTGGTGGTTTTGGGAATTAAGTGTTGCTTCCAATTACAGCTTGGTCGTGGTTTTCGATCCATTTGGTTTTTCTCTAGACAATGGTTCATGGGTGTGTATGAACAGTCGATTACATATATGGTTTTCTGGACTTGTAGTGCAGAAATGGCTTGATTTTGTTGTACTGTGCTTTCTTTTTTATTATTATTAATATCTTTTGGTCATTTTGAGTTTGTTTTATCCTCTAAATTAAAATTCATAGATTATGTCCCCAGATTTTTACCCATTGGCCACTTCTTTGATGAAACTATCCAGAAGAAAATGCAGTTATTAACATTGCCTAGTCTTGTAAGTTAGTCGTACATTTAACATAGAAACTTGTTTTTGTTGTGAAAATGTTGTTAGTTAGTCATTAACTTTAGAGTGGGGGTCAGATGTATGGCTTTATGGAAAATAAAATTTTTGATAGGATACCTTTTCAGTTTACCCTTCTATATTCTGGTGATGACTCTAATCATGGAAATTTGATATTTTGGTTTTTACTCCTCCAATTTTCCTTTAATTAAGAAAATTATCAAGATGGTGGCTTAGGTTTCTAAGATCTATTACCCAATATCAATTTTAACTATAGTTAATCAAACAATAGAGAGAAAAAGAAGGGAAAAGTCTTAGTTTGAAGACTCTAATGTAGTGTACTATTTTTGCTTATTGTTTTTTTGTTATTCACACTGATCAAGACATTGAAGTGATTATTGAATTGTTGTCATAGGTTAAGAGGATAAACAAACTACTTGTGTAAAGAGGAAGGGGCATACAACAAAAATCACAAAGTGAAATGGGAAGAGCAATGGCAACTTTTGGACATGGAATGGGAAATGCAGCTTCTGAACATGGAAGGGGAAGTGGAAATGCAACCACTAGAAGAGGCAGGGGGAATGCACAATCCAGAAGTGGAAGGGTAACTTTTGACAGGGTTGCAGAAACTTTTTGGTGGTTGTGTGTTGTTTTTGTTTACAAGTATAGTAGGTTGGTGAAGTACAAACAAGGGGAAGATAAATTGTCAATTTTTTGGTTCAAACATAAATACCATATGCTAGATTCATGGAAGTACAGACATTAGGTTTTCTGAGTTTTATTAGTGAAATATGGACAAGTAGGGGATTGAATGATGTGTTTTTGGTGAAATATATATGTGCTAACTTGGAGTATAATGCTGAAATTATTTTTTGTACATGAGGGATCCAATGTGGTATAAACAAGTGGGGGATAGAATGGTATATGCTAAGTTGGTATTTTTGATCAAATGTTATTAGTACATTGATGAGTTCTGTAATGACAGATGCAGCTTCATGATATATATGTAGCTTTGTTATTACCTAATTTGTGTCAGCTCTCTATAGGGTGATAGTTGTTAGTAGATTTTTGGTGGATGTGTTAATGTATGTAACGCCCCAAAATTCGGACAGCCGGGACTCCCTCGGTCCGAGCTCGGACTCCAGGTTGTGAGGTGTTATGATTGTCTGATCGTCTTTCCATAACCCGGACAACTATACCAAACTACCATTTTATCACCCTCGGCTCCTATCCGGACCACCGAGATCAGTACTTGTTGTGAAAGCCTTTTTATTAAGGCCACATCCACTCCAACCCGGGATGGCACACATGGTCATTCAATCTAAGTTGTGACCTCATAATTTAGCGAAAACATTACATTATACATCAACACTATCATATCCAATGATCATTCTCATAATAGAACTCCATGTACTCACCATACATACCTATTGAAAACACACTATTTATGCACTTTTGATTAATCAAATTGCATCCTTCGATTAAACGGAAAGGAGGTTTCGATCAATCGAAAACTACGTTTGATCGAACTTGTATTGAAGTACAATCGAAACCTTACTAGAATTGATCATTCAAACATATTTGAAATTTTAATTAATCGAAATGGAGATTTCAATCAATCGAAACCTCTCGAACTTGTTTCCCTACAGAATTTTCCTAAGTGTTCATTCTCATGTCTTGGTTCTCATTCTTATCATGTTATACTTTCAATCCACCAATTCCTCAAAACAATCATTCTTACAAGTTTACACATGCATAAATGGAGATAAATGTAAAATCATCATTTATATTGTCTAGCATTTACCATGCTCAAAATCGTGCATATAATGTATAAGATCATAAAGCATAATCATAACGTGTTCTCGAAACATAAAAGGGTCTTATACATGTTCAAAATATGTATATAGTCCAAATCCCGGATATGCATTCAAATAAAGTAATAAATGTCTTTAAAAGAAGACTAGCTATGCTCCATACCAACTCGCGGTTAGAGAGACTCTATCACTTCTTTGTCATTTCCTGAAAAGATTAATACTCATGAGATGAGCTACAACATGCTCAGTAGAAATGTCTAAAACACAATTTTACAAGTCTTGTAAATACCACATGACACATAATCATATTATTATGTTAAACACAATTCATATACAAATAACCATGTCATGGATGTATAAATATCATGCCATGCACTCACACTTTGTCTGTGTCTCACACACACATGAATTCCATCGCTCTGACTTTGGCTCACCACCCACAATGTCAACGATAACAATTGGCCTAGATCCCGACTCTTGGCGATCCGACTTATCACAACTTTTTTGTTTCACCCCGGATCCTGACTCTTGGCCATCCAATTCCTACAAAACTTTTTTCATCTCACACCCGGATACTGACTCTTAGTTATCCGGCTTCCACAAACCTTTTCAAATGCGTACTCACTCCACGTAAATACAATGCATGAACAAATCATATTTTCATGATCATGTCCACATCTTCTCATGTCAAAGCATTTATATCAACAATAATAACATGTTTTATATCTACTCATGCTCGTTAAGACAATTCACCAAACACATAAGTATCACATTCACATATTCATATGAAACATATATAATTCTCTCACATATCACTTTCAACATTCTTTATAATTATTTAAAACAATTATACACATGTAATCATATCAATTCACATTGAGAATTCATTCAATTGTATAATCTAGCATGCTTTAACCTTGAAAAATATCTAATTATACCCACATAATCCAATTGGTTACCATAGACAAGTAATATACTCACACAAATCCCAGATTTCATGGGTTAGGCATCCCCATAGTTGTTAAAGGCTCAATGCGCACCGAGGCGCTAAGGTCTCCTAGAACCTGAGGCGCGAGGCGCGTGTTTGACTGAAGCGAGACACAAGTTGATTTTTTTTTTATTTTAAAAAAAAAACATTTGTAGCCAACATCTAGCAATATAAAACCAACAACAATACAAACCTTATAAATACAATAGGCACTATAGGCAAGCAACAATAAAAAGCCTGATATTGGTTGCAAAAGTTAACTAACGAAACAAAAAATAAAACAAACACATAAATGTTCACTTCTTCCTAAGAAGACAACACTAAAGGATTAAGGATCTAAGCATCATTCTCATCATCAAACACAAGATCTTCGTCATCATTAAAGGACTAATAACCCTCAGGATCCTCTTTTATCTCCTCTGAATCTGCATCTTCCTCATCCTCATCTATAAGTTGAAGTGGAACTTTAGAGGAAGAGCTTCCAGTAGGCTTCGCCGCTGGCCACGAACTAAATTTTGATCTAAACCGGAGACTAGTACCACCCTCTCCAATGCCAGCAGCATTAGCAACAACACCCCATGTCAAGAAATCATCATCAAAGACTGGATCATCTTCTGCATCTGAATTGCCATCCATCCTCCCAATCAACCACTCATTGCTATCATCAATGTCATTGAGCAAAATGGGATCAAGAGTGTCACGCATGTTATATCAGCGCTTTAATGCCCTATTATATTTGATGAACACTAAATCATTCAAAGTCGTTTGAGAGAGCCTATTTCTTTTCTTGTTATGAAGCTGCAATAAATTCAATTTTAACTAGTAAGTATAAAAAATTAATAATTTGATTTTCAATAATTAAATTACCAATTAGTTATTAGTTACTAGTTACTTATATGTTCAAACATGCTCCAATTTCTTTCACAACCAGAAGCACTACAAGTGAGGCTTAAAATCACTATAACAAACTTTTGCAAATGTGGTGTTGACTTGCCATATGCTTCTCACCAACTAGCTGTTAAATAAATTAGTAATGGATTGACTTTATTGTCTAAATAATTAAATAAATTAGTAAATATACTAAATGATATACTAAGTTGATATAATTTATCTGGTGACCGTGTACATCTCTGTCTAATAGCAAAAGTACTACCAAAGAGGCCCTTTGGCTTTATTATAGAACTTCAACTCCTCAGTAACTTTGTCTTGTTGTGTGATTTTTGGGATTAACTTTTCTATACATTCATACAAACGTTTTGCAATCTCTACATCCCTCTCAATATTCGAGTTTGAATAAAAGAACTCTGGGTTCAAGTAATAACCCACTGCATGCAAAGGGCGATGAAGTTGAACATCCCACCTCCTATCAATGATTTTAAAAAATTTCTTATCAGACCCTACTTGATTGAGAGTACTGTACACATCTGTTTCACCTACATCAAAAGAAAAATCATTAGCAGTATTATGATCAATATGAGCAACAAAATCAAAAGTATCATTCTCAACAGAAGAATCACTTTCAGAACCCAAAAGACTCAGATTGAGAAATAATAGCTTACATGGCTTTCTTTTTATCTTTTAAAATTTTCTTTGCACTAAAGCTATTTTTCTTAGGACTTAGATATTGAGTAGATGTGTGACCTTTATCACCACATATCCAACAAGTGAGTTCAGACTCTTTAGAGTTATCCACTTCTTTTTCTTTCATATCCTTACCTTTCGATGATGAGCCTTAACTACGAAATTTAGAATGATTTCTTTTTCTCAAATTTCTATCATTTTCATATTTAAAGATCTTTTTAAATTTCCCAGCTAGGAGTGCAGCATCATTATCTGAATCATATTCAAAACTTTCAACTTTCTCAACTTCAGATTTTGAAGAATTTGAAATATTTGACAAACTAAAAGACTTAGAAATCTTTGAGGTTTTTAAAGCCAAATTTTTTTATTTCTGAATTTTTGATATTTCATGTCAAAAGTTTGAATTGATCCAACTAACTCTGTCACCTCCATAGAATCAACATCTCTGCTCTCATCTAAGGCTTCTAACTTGGCTTGGAACCTATCAGGCAATGATCTCATGATTTTTCTAATAACATAAAAAGATGAAATTTTCTCACCAAGGTTAGCACTACTTTGAACAATATCATTAAGCCTATAATAAAAATCAGAAAATATCTCATCTTCATCCATTCTAATTGTTTCAAATTTAGTAGCTAGCATTTGTAATTTTGATTTCCTTACCTTGGTGGTACCCTCATGAGTTATCTGTAAAATATCTCATGCTTCTTTCAAAGTGAAGCAAGCAAATATTCTAGCAAATTCAGAAGGAATAATTGAATATAACATATAAACCCTTATTGTTATTATTAGCATCTTCATGCTCAGCATTAGACCATGTTGCTTTATCTTTCTCTACTATCATAGCAGCATCACCAATACCAGTGATAGTGTTAGGAATTTTACAGCCATTCTCAATAGACATCCAAACTCTCTCACCTTGAGATTTTAAAAAGGCTTTCATGCGAGACTTTCAAAAAGTATAATTTGAACCAACAAACAAAAGAGTTCGCTGAATCGATCCACCCTCTTTCATACTAGATTCCATGATAATTTTTAAAAACAAAAATAAAATTTGATTTTAAAACTACTTCGCAAGGAATTACTCACATATTAGAGAACACTGCTTTGATACCAATTATGAGTTGCGCGGTGCGAAACGATTGCGAAAGTAATTAAAAACCTAAAGGGGGTGATTAGGTTTACTCGTTTTTTGCTTCATTATTCGATTTATCCAATTTTAAGTCCAAATAATAATTAAAGCAATCCCATAAAGCAAGTAAATAAAGTACAGTAAAAAAAATATACGAATGCACCAGATATACGTGAAAAATCCAAGACGGAAAAAAACATAGGTGAGGCTTTGTAGCCCAGAAAAGCAAATTCACTATCGTTGAAGCAAAGTACAACAGACTCTATCTCAGGATCACACCCACTCCACTTTAACAAGAACTCTGATGCGAAACACCTCAGGCCTACTATTGCGACTACCTCGTCCAACTGCTGCAGATTCTCGACTAACGTCAAAATCCTCTCGGAATGGTAACTGGAAGAATACAAACACTCAACAAGTATTATGTCCCCTTCATAGCACGATTTTTTTCTCATTCCTTACCAACGAATAGTTGTAGAAGACATCAATCCAGTAACTTGATCACGAAGAGATCTTCAATGCAATCTTCGAATAGTTGATCAAGCAAATATAGAGAACACCTTAAAATCACTCAGTGAATATGTGTGTGCTCTAAAAAATATAAACAAAGAATTTGAAAAAAAAAATTTCTGCTTAAAAAAATATCTCAATACTTTCTCTCTCTAAAAAATATTTGTTTTTGTATATTGAAAGCATATATTGAGAGAGAAACCATATGAGTTTTTTATAGAGATTAAAAATTCTAATTTCCTTGAAAAACAAGTTAAAATCCAATAGAAAACAAGTCCCCACGATTTTAGAAAGTTCTGGGTTCAATCCGAATCAAAACAAGACAAAACTGGTCAAAGTTCGCAGACCAGCCAAGTTGGACTGGTCCAGCTAAAACTTGGCCGGGTCCAACATATATAGAAGGGTCCAGCTCCTGCAGCAATCTCATATGAGATGCTGAGACCTCTTGGACGGGTCCAATCTTTTCTTGGACGAGTCCAACTTTGAATATTTAAGCATTTTGCTCAAAAGTCCCTCTTTTCAAGGTCAGAACTCCCGATTTGAAAAATATATGTTCTCACTACTTTAGCTGAACTACGTGACTCTCATATGTGATCAACGATGTCCTCATGCATTCGGAACCATCTCGAAACTTCAAACGATCGAATCCTTGTGTAGACCCTTGATGGCTTTTTCCGAAGATTCAAGCTTTATCTTTTGACGAACCTTTGCATGGTTGGTGTAGAACATCATGCTCACTCTAAGACTTCAATTATATGATCAATAATAGAAATATGACTCACATAATACAACTCGATCATGTTTGATTTTGACACCGAAGATTGCCAATTACATAAATATACGTCACAACTTCATCTATAGTAATATTTTATTTTCCACTATTGTTATGTGAACATTTTGTTTAATTCATGGATGGATAATGGATTCTGTGACCGAACAAGCAATTTTTTTGTTAAAAAAATATTAATTTTACGTGTTCTTTCATTTTCTTTTGCATTTTTTAATTTTATTCCGGTATGAGACTGAGAAAATTAATTCTCCCCAATGAACATAACTTCAAGACAGTGTAATTATCTAAAAATTTGAAACATTCTTACTGTTACCTTATCAAGTACATATCAATTATACATTTTAATTCTCTCTCCCATGATAAGCAAAATACATACCCAACTATTCGCACCAGAATTTGTTAAAAACTTTGAAACATTCTTACATATTGTGAAAATAATTTTTCCTTGTTTTTATTATTTATTTATTTTTGTATATAAAACTTCACACATGAATCCAGTTGGGAGAAAAATACATTTTGGAACATTTCAAATATATAGTAAAGAGCAATTTTATATGGCATAAAAGTAAATTTAACCATCCATTTCTTAATTCAATATACAAACTGACATGATCCTAAATTTCAGCCAAATTAATGAAACAGTAGTATTTATACAAAAACAGTTATTTTGGACAATTTAACCAATACTAGCGATTTCTATTAGGAAAAATTAGATTTCGGTGATCAATCCTAAACAAAATTACTCTAAAGTGACTATAAAATTCGAAAAAGATGAATAGTTACCAAAATTGAAACTTAATTGCCGATGAGTGACCATTTGAGGTTAATTTGATAAAAAAAAAAATACTTCATATTTACTAAACACTTTAAAAATAATTTTTAGATGATGAAATTATCATTCAATATAAAAATAAATTCCTTGAATTTATTCTCCTCTCTCTCTTTCTCGTTCATCAATTTATTTTTTTCCTTTTTAATTTGTCAGTTTACTAATTAAAAAGATAGTATTGATATATATGTGAACAGTTAGTTTTGATTCTTGATTAAAAATATATCTATCAGCTTGCTCTAACATAAATCAACCGTGCTAACTACATCTATTCAACCCCTCTATAGGTATTCACTCTACTTCCGCATAGAACTCACAAGATTCAGTTGATTGGATTGGATAAACCTTTAAAAGATCTATGGTACTTTATGTTAGAGATTTCATTCTATTAACATATATTTTTTTTTTTGCAGAATTTTTAATATGACAAAAGAATTCTTAATGATATAAATTGTAGAGAAAGCTCTCAGCAAAACAAGACCACCATGAAAAAGAAACAAAATCACTACAAGATCCAACTGTATGAGAAAAAGATTTTAATTGTTGCCGCTCCAAATTATTATTTCTTATTCTAATTGTTACTTCAGTATTCTGGTTATCATCACCAAATAACAACTTTTAGAATCACTTACAAATAAATAATAAAAATAAAAAAAGTTTTCCACTTTTACACATTATTTGAATCCAATTTTACAATAAATAAGAATATAAATAATACAATATCTGAAAATAAAAATAAATAATTATTAGTTAAAAGTTCTTTCTAAATATTTATTTGACAACTTGAAAGAGCAGCCTCTTATTAGGCAACTCTTGAAGTAAATGTTTAATTGTGATTAATGTAAAGGGTAACTTTGTCTAATTATAAATAATTTATTAGAGGAAGGATATTTATGTAATAAGTGATCCAATGGTCACTTATCAGCAATTAAGTTTCAATTTGATGACTATTCATCTTTTTCCGAATTTTATGGTCACTTTAGAGTAATTTTATTTAGAATTGGTCACCAAAATCTAATTTTCTCTTTCTATTAAAAGTTATTCAGTATTTTAGCTCAAATTTTGATTGGTAAAATGCTCTGACGTATTTATTGCAATTCGGGTTCGCGGGTTGTGTCAAGACAAGGGTATTCTGATAAATGGGTCAACTCGAACACGACACGATTACTAATCGTGTCACATACCTTGAACACGAACATGACCCACTTATTAAATAGGTGACACGACATGACCCGTGTAACCCGTTTATAGGTGGGTTGTGTAGCTTAAACACGACATCTCCTTCTCAAAAATTAAATAATAAGGAAGAAAAGAAAATATATTATTCTCTTCAGTAATCATCACTCTCATGATCAAGTATGGCACAATCAAGCCCACATTGGTATAACATAAAAAAATTGATTATCGTATGAATTTGATAGAGATAGGTTTTTAGTAAATTTTAATTAATTTAGTGAATTAAATTGATTTTTTGGAGACCATTTAACATAAGTAATTATTCATTTATAAATTTTGTATCCATGTCTTTATTAAAAAAGTTAGTAATTGTTTTATTGCTAAATGAATCAATGAATGCTAATAGATTTAAGAATGAAATAAATGAACATTTATACTATATATAACATATTAGAAGATAATATATATATATATACTAGTGTATTGCCCGTGCCTACGACACATAAAATAAAAAATTATTGAACTGAAATAGAACGCATGATCACTATTTTTTGTCCTTATCTTGTCCAATTTTAATCTTAATCTGCTGCACACGTGATAAAAATCTTCTATATAAAATTACACAACTTATTAGAGGAGATATATCAAATAAAAAGATTTTTAAAAATCTAATACCAACTACAATAAATTTTATTATCTTTATATACAAAAGATTGACCGATAATTTTTTTTTTTTAAACAAAAATCTTTTGACCATAACTTTATTATAACATAAAGTGGAGTGCAGTGAATACTAATTAAAGGTAGAAGCACCATCCACAACCAATAAAAAATCAAAAATTATTATGATTTCTGACATTTTTATTATCCCAATTTTGTTTCAGAAAGGGTTCTTTAAATGCTAGATAAAACAAAATGATCCATTTTTACACTATCACACAAACTAACAAAATTAGAAGATAGAAAAGGTACATGCAAGGCAGTTGAGTAAATCATGGCTTAAAAATAGTTGCTAGAAAACTTGCCTTCATAAATATAGATACTGCAGTGACTACATATATAAAAATCAGATAAGATGGCTTTTCCATTGTGTGTGAGAGAGAGAGAGAGAGTGTGTGTGTTGTTCCATGTAGTATACACCGCCAAGTAGTCTCCTCTGATGACAACAAAAGACCTGGTACGTGTCCAACAGCAACCCACTCTTCCTAGTGTTTAACTTGTAAGCCATCAACATCATTTTGCATTACAATTGTGAGTCCATCAAAATCAGAATGTGGTGTTAGCCCAAGTGTTCGGTGTGGCTTTGGACATGGAGGGTAATAATTAGAAACAACGATCTGAGAACCTTGACCGAGTGACTTCTCTATGTAATCACACTCAAGTCCTAAGCCTTCTGAATATTTCTTCGCTACGTACCTTTGATAGATTTGGTGGATTGATTTAATTAGCAAAATAAATATTAATTTAATAAAGAAATTATAATTACCTGTAGTTAGAGGGATTGTTAGGCCAAATATGAAAGGTATTATGAAAAGGATGGCCATAATGCTTGAAATAGTCCCTCCAATGGAGAGCATGCTTCTTTGATGTACTGAGGCTTGTTCCATACCTCACCGGATTTATCATATCGTCCGAAGCATATTTCATCTTCTCTTCCAAAGACAGACCTTCATATCACAATCTGTTCATTTTTATTTTGGTAAATTATTTAAGTAATATTAACAAATTAAAGAAACAATTATTAATTTCTTAAAAAAATGTAAAACAAATTAAAACGATTGGTAAATTATTGAAGTAATATTAACAAATTAAAGAAAAAATTATTAATTTCTTTAAAAAAATGTAAAACAAATTAAAATAAAATTACTCAGTTTGTGAATAATATATAGTTTCAAAAAATTATCCTGAAGAATCCCCAGTCGGCACAGGCAGAAGTGTGTGATGAATCTAGACTCAGTGGGTGCATAAAGACCACTTAAATCAATGGCAAAACATAATCTGAAGGCAGTGTGCGCATGTTAGGCACCATATCAGTAAGGTACTTGATGCCTTTTTTGTAATCGTCATTACTTGGCAGCTCATAAGCTGGAGGCAAACAAACAGATCAGATCTAAAACAAAAAAAATAACAAAATTTTTAACATTTAGACACTAATTTACAATCATCTTTAAATAGTTTCAGATCTACCTTCAATTGGCCCAAAAATATGAGTTGAAAGCTTTTACCTCTCCAATTTGGTCTTTCCTTCAGGTGGTTGTGAAACTTCAGATGGTAGATGAGTGACAAAGCGAAAGCTGAAAAGAAAAAAACAAAAGTTGCACTTACACATAAAGAGAGATAGATAGGATCTGCAATACCCAACACAGAGATGTAAAGAGAGTGATACACGGGCAACGTGATGGTATGGTATAAAGTGCCTAAAAAGGTGAGGTATAAGTTAGGTATAATGTTTAAATTTTGAATTTAAGTGGTTGTGAGTTGTTGAGGGTTGAAATTTGAATTTTGGTGGGAGTAAATGGTGATCGTAGATAGCAAGAGTAATTTTAGACTGTAGATAGCAGAAGACATTTTAAACCATAGGATTGTTTTTTAGCGACTTTAGACCGTTGGATGGCCTTTTTGTCATTATTATGCCAAGCTCAAATGTAATATAAATATAAATATAGATATAGATAATACACGTAAGCACAAATAGTGTGAAAATATATGTTTACATGTTTTTAACATTCTAAAACAAATTTACAATATTAAGATTTATATTTTTTACATTTTTAAATAAATTAAATAAATATTAACGCTAAACGGGTTACACGGGTCAATTCAACTCGCATTGACCAGACATGACACGACACGGCCCGTCAAATTAAACCGGTTAAGCAGGTTGAATCCGAATTCGACACATTTTTTTCATGTCGTAATCGTGTTAACCCGTTTATGATCTGAACCCGTTTAACCCAAACCCAAATTCACTAACTTCGTGTCAATTTTGAATCGTATTGTCGAATCATGTTGAATTTTGCCACCCCTATTTGTTGCCCACAGGGATACTTGTGCACCTTTGGTTTAACTAACTGTAACACTCGTTTTTCTTTTCTTTTCTTTTTCCCCTCTCTCTCTCTCTCTCTCTCTTTCTTAGCTTTTCTCTCTCTTCCTATATCCCTTTCTCTCTCCATTGAAGACCCATTACAAGCATCAACAGTGAAGCAACCTCCACCATCAAGTACATGAAGCGGCTCCCATGATTATTATCTAGAAAGCACGGACACTTCGTATAGGGGTGCCGTGTCCGTGTCGGATACTTGGACACTCCTCGGACACTCAGACACTCCTCGGACACGTGTCGGACACTCCGTAGAAGTGTCCTGGAATTTTTTTTTTTAGGACACGGCAAGGACACGCGGGGGACACGGCAAGGACACGCGGGGGACACGGCGGGGTACATTTTGTAATTTTTAAAAGTGCAAAAAAACCCCTGAACTTTTGCAAAGTTACAAAAAGACCCCTTTGAACTATTTTTTTTAGCATTTCAGCCCCTCATCTTCTAAAAATTGACATCTTGACCCCTTGAAATAACTATAATGACATATATCATTTAATATGACTATTATGCCCTTTTCTACATAAATATAGTATTTTCTAAAATAAAAAATTTTAAAAATAAAAAATAGTTAGATAAAATTTCTAAATAATAAATTTAGAAACAAAAAAAATAAAAAAGCCAATACAATGAACATCCTTTTTGAAAATACATTAATTACTTGATAATAAATTGAAGTATTTGTGTGATTTATTATTTTTTTATTGTTAAATTTATGGTATTGTGATATTGGTTAACTTGTTGAATATATATTAATGTATTATTTCATAGCCGTATCCCCGCCGTGTCGTGTCCTATTTTTTTGAAATTTGTCGTGTCGCCGTGTCCGTGTCGTGTCGTACCCGTGTCCCATGTCCGTGTCCATGCTTCTTAGATTATTATTTAACTTCACTTTCATATGCATTCCCAACATAATTAGGAAGAAAATTCAAAAGTAATAGCTAACTGCTAATATAAACACAATAGATCTTTTTTCTTTGAAATTAACATTGATGCAGAAGAGTTTCAACAAGTTGTTGATAGCTTGTAAAAAAAAAAACGGCTCTCATCTTTCAATTATATGTCCACTTCTCTCGAATTAATGAAATCCAAAACATGAGTAAGCTCACACTTTTATTTCTCAATCCAATATTGACCAACTAATTAACTGTCTAATGGGACTGATCTGTGGTAGTCTCGAGTACTATCAGTATTAATTTAACTGCAAGAAAAGAAAGAGAGAATATGAAATTACAGAGGTGTTGATGGGTCTAACGGCATGGCCATGGTGGCTCGCAGTATTGGCCGGAAAGGTGGACGGTAATGGCTTCTTGACGGGAAAGATAACCCAGATGCAATGTTAGAGATGGTGGCTGTCAGCAGTGGCCGGAATGGCCATGGTCAGCGGCGTTGAACAGTGATTGACACGGGTTGGGTCTTCTTCGTGGATTGTGAGGTGCTCGGTTGAGAGAGACACGGAAATGGGTCTTTGATCGGTGGTTGAAGATTATGGCTGTTTATGGAGGATGGAGATGGAGTTGGGCCGGTGATCCACGGTGGTGATGGTATTGGGATGGGTCTTCAATGGAAAGGACTAGAAAGCACGAACATTTTTTATAGGGGTGTCGTGTCCGTATCGGATACTCGGACACTTTTCGGACACTCGGACACGTGTCCGACACTCCTTAGAAGTGTTCTGAATTTTTTTTTTTAGGACACGGCAATGACACGTGGGGGACACAGCGGGGTACATTTTGTAATTTTTAAAAGTGCAAAAAAATCCCTGAACTTTTTCAAAGTTACAAAAAAACCTCTTTGAACTATTTTTTTGAACATTTCAGCCCCTCATCTTCTAAAAGTCGACATCTTGACCCCTTGAAATAACTATAATGACATATATACCATTTAATATGACTATTATGCCATTTTCTATATAAATATAGTATTTTCTAAAATAAGAAATTTTAAAAATAAAAAATAGTAAGATAAAATTCCTAAATAATAAATTTAGAAACAAAAAAATAAAAAATCCGATAGAACTTTATTTAACATAAAGTCATGTTGGTTTATTTGGTATTTTGTATTTAAATTTATTTGTTTGTTATTAGAAAAATGAGTAATATGCAAGATTCTAGTAGAGGGTTTGAATAGAATGAACATCCTTTTTGAAAATACATTAATTGCTTGATAATAAATTGAAGTATTTGTGTGATTTATTATTTTTTTATTGTTAGATTTATGGTATTGTGGATATTGGTTAACTTGTTGAATATATATTAATATATTATTTTATAGCCGTATCCCCGCCGTGTCGTGTCCTATTTTTTTGAAATTTGTCGTGTGGCCGTGTCTCGTATCCGTGTCCATGCTTCTTAGGAGAGTAATATAGGCAGAGAGAGAGAAAAGCTGAGAAGAGACCGAGAGGGAGAGGAAAAAGAAAAAAAAATTGTAATTTCAAATAAAAATGAAAGTTTTGATAGAAAGAGGTATTAGACTTAGTTAAATCAAAATCTGATGTGGCGTGAGAGTTACTGTGAAAATGTAAACTTCAAGGAGTCTTAGAGTATTTTATCCAATTTTAATTTTATAATCAAAATATTCTTTAAATTCAACAGAATAAGCTAAAAGCCAAAATCTAAATTTTAATGGTAATTAGACGCTAATTTATATAAGGGCAAATTATATTTTGATCTCCTGAGATTTGTCCATACATCAATCTGACCCTTCACGTTTGTAAATCATCTTCATTTTCACCTCCTGTTAGTAGTTTTTGGTTGACTTTGGTTAACAATATGCTGAAATGACTAAGCTTCTCTACTTATTCTCTGCCAAAGACTACCACTAACACCATTGGAGCCCTAATTTGAGTTTGTAATTTCAACCAACACCCATGACCGGAACACTCAAACAGCCAACCGAGAACCACCATCAAGCTCCACCACCAACTCCACCACTCAACCCAGCCACGACACCACTGCCACCCTCAACAAACCCAGCCGAGCACCACCTCAACAGCCTTCACCCGAAATAGCCAAATCGAAACCCACCACAGCAGCCACCATCATGCACAACCCCAGCTGCCATGGCCACCACCACTGACACCATTGGAGCCCTAATTTGAGTTTGCAATTTCATCCATCACTTCAGCCACCACTCATGGCCGGAACACTCGAACCATTAAGCTCCACCACTAACTCCACCACTCAACCCAGCCACAGCACCACTACCACCCTCGACAAACCCAGTCGAGCACCACCTCAATAGCCTCCACCCGAAACAGCCAAACCGAAACCCACCACGACAGCCATCATCATGCACAACCCCAGCTGTCATGGCCACTATCTAATTTGAGTTTGCAATTTCAAAAACAAAGACCAACCCAACTTCCAGCGCCTTCGAATCAGATGTCGTCAGCTTCGATGGCAGTGATGAGGAGTGGTCGCGAATTGAAACGACAGAGGAGGCGGTGCCGCCCCAAGCAAGCATGATGAGGCAGAGAGTGAGGTACTCCTCTTCGCCATGGCTAACGGGTTTGAGCTTCACAACAAACAATATACACACATAAATTGTAGAAGGGAAGTCTAGACATTTTTTTACTACTGCTTGCGTGATATAAGCAATCTAACCGTTGACAATGACACGAGAGACTAAAGTGATATATAATTTCAAACTTAAGAGGTGTAAAAGTCAATACGCAAACGTGGAGGGGTCAAGTTGACGTATAGACATACCTCAGAGGGTTAAAATATAATTTTCCCTTTATAAAAACAATATTTCCACAAATACTTTCATTCGTTTGTTTTTACTATTGGGTGGAGATAAGAGCTTCAAAGAAAACACAGCGCAAGCCCTCTCCTACTACTCCCAAAAATATTTGGACTAACCAGCTGAATGCCATTACAAGTAAATGATCATGCATCGAAAGGGAAACCAGAAACCTATTGGATTCACAAACACAAAAACACTAAATTATTATTATTTGAATCTTGAAATGCCATTACAAGAAAATCATCATCTCTCTATTACAATAAAAAGCATGTCAAGGACAATGATCAAATTTCTTTATGAATCTATCTTACTAGCCTACTATGTTCTGAGTTGGAAATGACAATTTTAAAGATAATAAGAGAATTAGGGTAGTAACAATTATGACCTGTACATTTTCTTTCACCTTACTTTACTATCCCATTCCCAAACAAAATGATCTCCTGTCTATTTATTTTTTTTAAGAATTTGTATTACATGGAGTCAGAGACGCGTGGTGGGTGTGGGGATGGGTCTAATCACTAGTATAGAATTATTGCTAAATATTCGTATTATTTAATAATTTTCTTTTAATTTGTAGAGTATATATATATATATATATATATATATATATATATATATATATATATGCATGTTAGGCACTGTACTAAAGTCAAAAGACTACAAGATACAACTCAATGCTCGTAGGCCCATGTCCCCTGTAACACGTCCGAAGATAGACTATATAATCATATCTAAAATCTCGCTGTCCATAAAGACAATTTATTTTTGGTAACAATAATCACGTCACCATAACTTCTCACAGTAAAACCTTCAATAATTACTTCTAATTTTTATTATAATATCTTCAACATAATGGACAAATACAAGCAATATCAATACAATAGTGTCTTATGAAGGCTGAAATAGAAAAAAATTAATATTCTGCTAATTGAAAATAGAAAATAATACTAGAATTTTACCTTCAAAAATAAGAAACGTACTTACTAAATACAAAATAAAAAACATGTACTTGATTTCCCAGCTTGCACTAAATGCTAAGGTGGGGTGAAAGGTGATTTTGATAAAATTAATTTGAAAGGGTAAAACAGTCATGCAAAAGAATATTTGGTGACAACAATAGTACATGAGAGTATTTTGTACCTCTCTGAGAGCACCAAGGTTTAGTGCAATTTTGCCTAAAAGTAGGAACGAAATATTGATTGAATTAAGCCATGTTTTTGTTCATACCTATTAGGTTAAAATAAAAGCTTCAAAGAAACAAAAGATACAATAATACTTGGAGAAACCAGCTTGAATGCCATTGCAAGAATGATCATGCATCAAAAAGTAAACAGCAGAACTAAGAGGATTCAAAAAAACAAAAAACACTAATTTGTTATAATTTGAATCTTAAATGTTATTACAAGTAAATGACCATGCATCGAAAAGGGAACTCATAGAACTCATATATCTCTATGACGAGAATGTTGGAATTAAATCTAATATGAAAATTGATGATTTTTCCATCAGTGAGTAACAGCTAAATCTTAAGGTTGTTCCCACCAAACCTGCTAATCTATGAGGACATCCTCTTTTGAGTGTTAGCAGCAAGAGCCCTAGACTGCCAACAGGTCCAGTCACAGCTTTAGAGGAAATTGAGAGAGGAGATAATTTTGAAGAAGAATTAGTATTTCAGGAGTGCCTCATAAATAATCTGCATCAACCTAGACCCACATATACACCATTCTCAGTAACAAACACAAGTCAATTCAACCCTAGCCCAGAAATAGATGTTGACTCAAACAAGCCATTTCAACGATAGCCCTGAAAAAGACGGAGCGGAGACGGCAGCAGCTAACTGAGTGCTCATCAGTCTCTTACTGCATATTCACAAAGACCGTTCATGACAGTTTTCAGGAAATTCCGTATCACATCTTGAAGATACCAAACTTTTGCAAGCATAAAAGCCTAGCCCTCTCATCCAATTTATTCCGATTTCTCCCCCACTATCTTGCAGGTTGCACCTTGTTAGCATACTTTTTTAGTAGAAAACCAAGGCAGCAAAAATGATTTGTCAACTATGTTATGGGCTATTCAAAAGTACACAAAAGTACAGGTGAAATGGCAATGTTAAACACCACATTACATAAAATAAAATAAAAACACATTATTTACTCTACAAATTAAAATAACATGTAAAAATATTAAACAACATAAATATTTAGTAACAATCATGTAGAGCTTCTTATGTTTAGACTCATCACCACACCCACCACACGTATTTGAGTTCATGTAACATAGATTATTAAAAAAATAAACAAAGATCATTTTGATAGGGAATGGAATAGAAAAGCAAGGTGAAAGAAAATGTGCAGGTCATAATTGTTATATCCTCTTATTATTTTCAAAATTGTCATTTCCAACTCAGAATACAGTTGGCTAGTAAGATAGATTCATTAATACAATGTTTTCCAAAAGTTATTGACTGTATTTTGGAAACCAATGTTTCCTAACCAACCAACTAATTCTATATTATGAATCACAAAACACAAATTAGTTAAGCAAAACAGACATTTACCAAAACCCTTGTATGGTAATTTGCAGATGTTTCAGAAAGCAATTCCTAAACAGAAGATTTAGCATCATATTCTCCAAACTAACGTCTGGCATCATATTCTTCAAAACCAAGGCTAACTTGACATACAAACTTCCTCTAAGGCCAATTTTTCCATATCAGGGTATCCGTGAGTTGATGCAGTAACTAAACCAAAACCACCTCTCTACTGACAATCCATTAAAGGAGCAAAGAAATAATGCGACTTGAAGTTTTAGGATCTCTTCTTCCTCCAGCTTTTCAGCAACTAAAAGTAGAATGTAGAAATATATAAATAAGTGTTTACCAAAAATTATAAATATATATCTAACAAAGAGACAGAGATGCAAGAGATAGATAAATTTATTAAATATAAAAAAAAGGGGAGCCAGAGAAGGAAGGTCACCAACTCTGGATAAAATCAAACCCCCAAGACTTTGGATGAGATTAATATACGCCTTCAGAACAACACTAGATAAATCTAAACTTACACAAGATTCAGAATTCAATTTACATGAAAGATATACTCATTCCTAAAGGATAAACACTCATGTGACTCCTATTAATCATGGAATCTTATTTGTCTGTGGAAATTATCTCTCACACACACCCTCAAGTTCGGAGGGTTATTAAACATAGTGAGCTAGTCATTCAGGGAAAGAAATCATCTGCCATCTAAAATCTTATGGTTAGAACATCAACAATTTGATTGATTATGGGAAGAAATAAAAAAGAACATCAGGATCCTTTGAGGCTACTTTTTCCAAAGAAAATGAAAATCAATTTCTTAATGCATAATGCGTCCACCGAATATGGGATTTGCAGTTAGATAGGTAACTCTACCAAGATTATCATACCATAATACAAGAGAAATGGAAAAAACAACTCAATAAAACACAATAACAATCAACATGACCAAAAAAAAAGAAAGCAACACACAAAGTAGCAATATGTGATAGTAGACTTTAAAAAATGTAAAATCCACTTGCCAGAAGTCCAATGAACATCAATAGGTATTGAAATCAAATGTCATGTCTATTAAAAGAAAAAGTATTTAAGTGGTCCAACTATGTGACAAAATTCAATAGGATTAGTCAACGGTTTACTGGCCAATCAAGATAAAGCACCAGAAGCCATAGAACAAGGTTCAGCTCCTTCCATTCTTGTTTGGCGCAAAAGATCATTAATATATTTGCTTTGATAGAAATGAGACAATGACCTATGTGACTTCCACACAAAGGAAAAACTCAAAGTAGTGAGCAGATAACTTTGAGGACTTTCACCCTTTTTTAAAGGTTGTTAGTCATTATAATAAGCTTTAAGCAGTGAGTTAGACTGACCTATGAGATAGGCTTATGTATGAATCGCTTAAAAAGAATCAAAATTGCTATAGGAACCAATCCACAGTATCAAGGAAAATCAAGTCTAAATAGAAGGCAAAAATATTCAAAGATTTGCATTACAAATAAGAGAAATGCTAGCCACAGTCGCCTGACAACTGTGGCAACACACACACAACACCAATGGACACCTGCACCTTGCTTTTGAGTAAATGAATGAAAACAAAAGTTAAAATTGACATGCCCTTTCATTTTGATAAATTTATTATACTAGCACCTTTACTAAAGTTGTGATAGATGGCTTCAACACTCTTTTATTCCATATGATTCTTCTCCTCTCTCTCTAATACCTTCTAACCAAATCCAATACAAAACAAATATTTTAAATTTACAATAATTAATAAAACATTATATCTAAAGATATTATCAAAGACTTCAAAGTTTAAATGAAGATGTCCTTCAATGTGAAGAGCGTGAGGGTTCTACGAAATCTCAACTTGATACATCATTCAATTTTTCACAATATATTCTCAACTTGATACATCATACATTTTTTACAATATATTTTTAGCAAACTTATTTGACTTTTTTATAATGTGCAACTGATTGTTGTTTTTGATGATTGCTTATAAATCTTTGTTCTCGCCAAAATTGAGAGTTGTAGTTGTAAAGACGGTGACCATTTTTGGATGATTTTCTTTTTATTTTCATTTATTATCATATAAGTGATTTAAATGAGTATATGCATGTTTTAAATATAAAATACATATTTAGAGACTTGTATAAGAGTTCGGGAAAGTTTTAGAAGCATTTGATGAAATTTGAATTTTTCAAGTCGGTGGAATCCGATCCGCTGGTCGGGTGGCGTTTTGGAGCGTTTGATGAAATTTGAAAATTTCAAGTCGGTGGAACCCGGTCCGCGGGTCGGGTGGCATTTTGGTAAATTGAAAAGACTAAGACTATAAATACAAGAGATAATGGACTCTCTTGATCGGCTGCTCTGCTATAAAGAGGGAGAATATGTGCTGAATTGTTCTCTCTTGTATTTATAAACTTAGTCTCTCCAATTTACCAAAATGTCACTAATCACTTAACGTACATTCTCAGACTTCGTTTTCAATTTTGAAAACTCTTACGAACTCGAAATTGATTCCATAATTCATCATATTTTTTATTTAGATCTCAAAATTTGGTATCCTTCAAAAATTTCAGATTTTTCAAGCCCACCCAACCCACGTGCCATAGACTATCCCACTAAACCTAATGAATGTGAAGGACCACTCCTGAACATCTTCCTTGCGTGCCCCTCTGAAGCAATTGTCAAATTCTTGTTCTACCTCCAAGCCTCTCGCTTTTCTTGTCTATCTTTGGTCTCGGCTTCAGCCATCAAAGCTTTTTCCACTGCCTCAACATACACCTTCAAACCCAAAATAGACCCAAAATATAACGCATGTTATCACATGCATGATCTGACCGTTACCCCTCGTCTCTAGGTGTTCGAACCTAGATGCTCCGATACCAAGATATGGCGCCCCAAAATTCGAACCACCAGAACTCCTATCCGAGCCCAAACTTCAGGTTGTGAGATGTCTTGAGCGCCCGATCGTCATGCCACAACCTAGATATCATGACAACCTTTTATCATCCTCGATTCCAACACAGACCACCGAGCCTAATTTGCGGAAGCTTCACCAACTCACCCTAAGTTCCCTGTATAGAACACTTAGATTTTATTCTCAATCATCATTCTCACAACTCTGCAGAAGCTTAACTAACTCACCATGAGTCCCTAAGTAGAACACTTGGACTTTAAACTCAACATTTCACCATCATGGTCATCCATGTATTCATCGTAGCATTATAGTGTGTCCTCTAGGCTCAATTCATCATTTCCACATTAAGAGTTGTAGCAATGGTACACTTCCCTACCTTCCAAAGTACAAGATCGAGGTCTCAAGCCCCAATCATTGGAGCAAATACAAAAAAAAATTGTTTTCTTGGTATCAAATTGAGATTTCATAGAAAATCTACCATCTTTGTCTATAAATAAGACTTTTTTCTTCATATTTCAAAAATAAAACATGTGTCCTTGAAATGTGAGAAAGATAATTCTATTTATAGGCAAAGAGAGAGAAACCTCAACAAGATCTCAACTTGATACAATATACATTTTTTACAAAAATATTTTTGACAAACTTCTTTGGTTTACTTATAATGTGCAACTGATTGTTGTTTTGTTAATTGTTTCTTGTAGCCTAATGGTACACTTCCACACCTTCCAAAGAAAATGTCAAGGGCTCAAGCCCAAATCATTGGGGGCAAGTGAATATAACTTTCAAATAGTCAAAAAAAAAAAAATCTATTTTGCAAACACAAAAATACTCGCACAAGTATTTTGATTTGCAAGAAAGTTGAACAAATTTTGGACTAACAAGAAGATTTAACACAAGTGTGAACATTTAAAATTTTGTAGATCTGAATGACCTTTTGCTATCGTATCTATATATAGGCTTCATGTACTATTATTGAGATATAATATTAATATATTGGAAAAAATTAAGAAGAGTACATAAAAGCCTATATATAGTCACAATACCCTAGATGTACAACAAAATAGTTTAAAGACAATATATAGTACAAAAACATTCTTAAACAAAAACAAAGAAGAGAATTATGTGGAAACATTAATTAGCTTTATTATTATTAATTTTGTAAATGTTCAGTACTTTTTCTTCTAGAACTAATGAAAAATGAGCTAAGTTAATTAAAAACAATTGATGGGAATTGAACTTGGTAGTAGTATCATTCTCCTGGACAAGCTTTGTTAGAATAATAGTTAATTTTATCACATTAATTACAATCTGTTATAAACCAATTTAATTTGGAAGCATCTTTAAAAAATGATATTTTTTATTGGGGAAAGTTAATCTCCCCACTTTGAAGGGGAGTTTAGCCATTGTCCCCTTTTTTTGGGACAAAGACCATCGTTAAAACCTGACACCACATAAAAAGCATGGGTATTCATGTCATTTCAAAAACAACTCCTTTTAAAATTGAATTTCACTCTCGTTAATTTCAATTCACAACCACCTACCACTACCATCACTCACTCCAACCAACTGTTTTTCGACTACCAACACCCCCACCCCCACTTCGACCTAATACCCAAAATCTAGATTTGTGGCCCAAGAACCCTATTGATGTATCAAGGACTTCCAAGCGATCTCAATCACCTGTACAATTTACAATTTGCAATATCTATAGCTGAACATTTTCATGCTGATAACTAACCTAGAGAGAGAGATCTCGGTAGTGGAAGATTATGAATAAATGAACCTAGAACTTATGGACATTTGAACATGCCAAAAAAGGATATGAATGTCTCAAAATTTGACAACACTGAAAAAAATGGATGTCATGGTATTAGAGAAAGAGAAGGGGGTATCGCTCAACATTGGGCGATGCTAGAAAAATGGAGTGTCAAAAATGAACTTCACCAGAAAAAATGAGAACCGAAGACAAAAATAAACAGAGCTGGCACGAAGGGATCGCCTCAATCTTTAATGAATGGTGGTGATTAGTGGGAGATCATAGACAAGAAATCGATTTCACCAAAATGATAGTAGCCTACATTTTTAATGATATGGTAGCTCCTGCTGATGCTACTATTGTCCAAAAAAATACGGGAAAAAAAGTTATTGTTAAAGTTTAGATTAATAATTTAGAATGGATTTGGTTATTTTAACATAAGTATGACTACGGGTAAAAGAAAACTCAGGCAAAGTTTCATATAGAATGATGGAGATTTTGAGCTACAGTAGTAAATTTTACAAGAAAGGGCATCTCAGTTTAAATTTTGTTTACAATAAAAGACTCAAATACTGTAAAGCTTTCATTTGCTTGTGCAGCGGCTTGCTACCATAGTCGGCAAGCAAATGTGACTAACATTTCTCTATAAAAAAAGAGGTGATAATGCAATCTCTGATACTTTGCCCAAATATGATAGCCTTGAATAACATAAAGGTAAACTAAGCAAATAAATTATATCACATGCTACAGCAAATGTCTCAATGCCTATCCCAAGACCACCATTGATCAAAACTACGAAATCCAATGCTTTGTGAGAAACACAAAGGTTTTAGGGCAGACATCAAGCAATAAATTGCACCAAATGATCCTATGGTATTCTCATGCTTTGTATGGTTATCCAAAAGATCTAGAAAATTTCTATACCGATAGGGATCTAAAATAAAGCCACGCCAACTCTGATTAGATATAAAATTAGTATAAACTTTATTTCTTACACCCTCTAGGCAGCCAAACGGAGCACAAAGTTACTATAGAAAAACAAAATAATCTCACAATGGAAATGTACCAAAGAAGGGGAAACCAGAGAAGCAAAAAAGACCAGCTCTGGTTTATACAAAAACCCCTAAATTTTGGACGATTGAATATATGCCTCCAGAACAAAGCCATCAAGAAACAGATCATCAGATCTATGCCGTTGCAGCTGAAAGGAGAGGCAATATACCAAAGCATACATACATACATACATATATATATATATGAACTACAAAATCATCTCTTATGATAAATAGAAATGATCACCGTAATGACTTACCAGTCTGAAGATGCTCGAAACTATGACTATCATTTGGTTGGCTATGTGCCTATATATAGAGAGAGATATGCACGGAACAACTGTACCATTGCTGCTTAAAAATGCATTTTAGGGTTTTTGCTTTTCTTGACCGTCAATACCGTCTACTAGCGGCTACGTTCGCCTACAAAAAGATGGCACACTTGCTGTGAGAGAAAGAAAAAAAAAAAAAAAAGAGGTATTTTATATTCTTTTACAACTATATGTATTGTTATATAATTTTTAAAAAAATTAGTGAGGTACTGTAATAATTAAGGGTGATCACGGATCGAATTGGATCAGATTGAATTTTCGTCAATTCGTAATCTGTAGATCGAATTAGGATTATGCATAATCCTAATTCACTAATTCGATCCGATCCGTGATTGAATAGATCGGATTGATAGATTATGCTAGTACTCCTATTTGAATTTTTTTTTGTCTACTTCAAAATTTTCAAGAAAAAAATTAATCAACAAACACAACACTTTATAATTCGCATCTCAAATGAACACAATTGTTAAATAAAAAAATATAATATATATTGAGTTTTTAGGTTTACCCATGTAAGTATGTAGCAAATTATATTACTATACATATAATTACTATATATATATGTATATATATATTGCCACAAATGACCCTCCAATTTATAATCCGATTCGTGGCTATTGGATTCTAATTTTTTAATCTGCCACCAATCAATTAGCTAACGAATTGGATCGGATTCGTCCAGATCAATTCGGATTCGCGGTTTTTTTGTGCACCCCTAGTAATAACATCACTTCAAATAATATGTTATACTTATATTTTTCTTTTCTTCTCACTTACGTGTGTACGCACGTAATAGGTCTCATCGTGCGCGCATACCAAACTTTTTTAGTTTTGGATAAAATACTCAAATGAGATAACAATTGGAAAATAATAAAATTATAATGCTCAGTTTGGTTGTAGGAATGGAAAAATGGATGAAAGAGAGAGGAAGAGTGATGGATGAGGCATTCCTAAAAAAAAGAATGATACTCACTTTTTGTTTGGTTGAATGGAAGGGATAATAGAAAGGAAATGATTGATGGAGTGACAATTTTGTTTAGGTTTCATATCACTTTTACCGATATATCATCATTAATTAAGTTGATCAATCATGCATCACTTTTTACATATTAAAAAAAATTAGTGAATTAAGGTAGGCTTAAAATACATAAAGGCTAAAATAAATCATTTTGTAAATACATTAAAGTTATTTATGAGAGAGAATTGCAATAGGGTTAAAATACATAAAGATTAAAATAAGTTATTTTGTAAATAGATGAAGATTAAAATAGAAATTACAAATTTATAGGTTAATCTTTCACTATTTCCTTCATCTCTTCCACCTAAATTTGGACGAATAAAAAATTAGTAATTATCAATGGCTAAGAGGAATGTTCCATCCCTCCTTGCTTCCTCTCTTTCTTTCTTCCCTTCCTTCCAATCAAACAAGACAACCCTCTCATTTCCCTCATCTCGTCCATCCCTCCGCAGTCCTTCCCTCCAAACAAATGGAGCATAAATCAATTACAACTTTCATTATAAGCAAATTTATCCCCAACCTTTTTTTTTTTCTTTTTCTGAAGGTAAATTTATCCCCAAACTTGCAATAAAATAAGAAAGACCTTTACATCATTTACAATTTTTAGTCATCTGAAAAAATCATTTTATTAGTGCACTTGTGCTTAAAAAAACAAGGGGGCTGATTGCAGTCAGGAAAATTGAATTCCAGAACACTCGCTGATGAACTTCTCATGGTGGTTAATGCTGATTCTTCTACTGCTGTGGCTGTGACTAATCTGTTACAAAGCTTTCAACAAATCTCTGGACTTGCAGTCAATAATGAGAAGAGTTTGGTGTTTTTTTATAGGTGAGTTGGGAGAAAAGGACTCTTCAGAGAATTTTGAAGTACAAGTTGGGGAGCTTTCCTTTCTGTTATTTGGGACTCCCTATACACTTCCAAAAGCTTAGACAATCTGCTTTTAATCCTATGATGGATCAGTTTGAGGCTAGAATATCCAATTGACACTCTAAATCTCTCTCTCTCTCTCACTTGCTGTTAGAGCTGAACTTCCTAAGACTATTTTGAACTCCTATCTTTATTACTGGTGTGTTGCTCTTTCCCTTCCTGTTTTGGTCTCTAATAGATTGGAAAAGAAGAGGAAAGACTTTCCTTTGGGGTGATAAACACACTAGTAAGAAGATGCACCTATTGAAGTGGTCTACACTCTCATCCTAAATCTTAAGGAGGTTTTGGACTGAGGAAAGTTAGAAAAATTGAATTGTCTGCCTAGTGTTCGAGAAGTGGTTCTACAGCTGATTGATTTCAGAATTGGGACTGGTCAGCCTTCAGTACATTCAATGATCCCTGGTTTGATGGGCAATCTCTCATTACCAGGTTTGGTCATCGAATTGTTAAGAGAGTTTTGCTCAAAGAACACTCTTTTCTCTCAATGAAATGGTAAATTTATTTGCCTTTTATCGGTAATTTTTGCTAGTTATTGGAAATGGTATTTTTCCATTCAACAAAGCTTGTACAGTGAGGGCATACCCTCACTTTAATTCTGTACTCTAGTACTGCTTCTTACCAATGAAAAAACACATGTCATTTATTAAAATAGTGAAAACAATTCTATACATAACACATGGTATTTATTTCATATACCATTGCACAGGCAGAAGCATAATCTCTCGTAACATACAATAGTGATTTGAATTTCCTAAGGCATCAAATATCAGAGGTAAGAAGCGTAAAAGCTAATGAAACAAGTCATTCTTGAAGTTTGCACATTGCACAAATAGAAAAATAAAAATAAATTATTAGCTATACGTGCCCCTTCCTAGGTCTAAGTTCCAAATCTTAAAGTTCAAACGATGAAAAAACAATGCAATTTCATTGTCTGACACTCCTCATATAGATGAAATTCATGAACTGTATTGAAAATATATACAACTTCTAAAAGTAATATTAAAAACTTGCAAGTTAATTAATTAAAATAATGTATTCAAAAATCAAAAATCCAACCATTTCGTGAAGTATACACAAGTCTGTGGAGAGATAAGGCCATCAGGTGTGCACTGACTTATCCTGGGACAAACCCCACACGGAATTGAAGCCATGGCCCCTGTTTTTGGGGCTCCCGTACCAGTTGCAGTTCTATAACAAACGGTTCCAATTGGAATAGATTCGTATTCTCCTAATCCAGTGCTCTTCACCTCAATGATCTCCTTGGCCAGAACCATAGACCTAAGTATCTCTGCAATTTGCTGTCCCGTGCATTCACTCTTGGTGATTTTATTCTTCTTGAAAAAGTCTGTGACCCCCTCTTGAGTCGCAACCTTCAACTTGCGTATGATTCTTAAGCATGCATCTTTAAGAACATCAATGAAATTTGTATCAAGATTCCCCTCAACATACCATGTACCACCAGTTAGCTCCTTTGACGGTTCAAACTCCACTGCCATCAAGTGTTTTCTCCCCTTGCTTTGGATGTTCACCACCTCTTTTATCAGTTTCTGGGCAAGGAGCATCTTCACTGCTTTATTAACCACATTGTCAACGAGTTTTGTTTCTCGCTTCAGGTCTCTCATCCAGATTCCCATATCTTCTTTACTTTTTATCAGATTTAAAAGTATTTGCTCAGGTGACTGAGCAGAACTCGAGTCTTGTCTTTTCCTTTTAAGGGCTGAAGTCTCTTGTGATCGGCTCATTCTGAAATAAAGGAAAGATAGGAACAGGATAATATACATTCAAATTCTATCTGCAATTAATTTTCTTCTACGCCAGAGGAAAAAAAAATTATGAACAGCTCAGTTAGATTTCTTCTTCTACTCTATAACGTACAAGTGCATGAGCCTACATGAGCCGAGTCTACCACTATCCAAGCTTGTCAAGTTAGATCTGTTTACTTAGGAAACATGAACTGAACTCCCAATGATGCGAGTCAAAGATTTTATGAACAACCCAATTTAATTGCAATTCCATGAGTAAGGGGCATAAGAAGACTTTTACTATTAATTGCATGAATAAGGGCATAACAAGACCTTGGTAGCTAACAATGAGATTATGAAACCCAGTATCTGATTATTGCCCATTGCATACTGTTAACAAAAAAAAAAAAAATTTCTTGTAGAGATAATTTTCCTCCACAGAGAAAATGTCATCCACAACCAACCCTAGTGCCCAAAAGCAGAAATTCTCCATACCATTACTATAGAAATTTCACAGTAAAAGGACTAAGCCCAGAATACAACATATTAGAGGTTTATCTGCTTAGGTTCAGCAAAATACAACTCAGAGCAGAACAAAATAAAACATTTTCTACTATTATCAGCAAGAAAAGCACATCTACACATAGGATTCAGCAAAATAAAGTGAAAACAGAGAAAATTACATCAATTACAACAATCAGAAAAGAAAATAGAATATCAACGATTATAATCTCAAAAAATATATTTATATATGTATTATACACATTCAAATACAAATATATTAACAGTAGGAGAGAGAGAGAAGCAAACCTGAGAACGTGAAGGACTGCGGCCAGAGACGTGAACAGCTATGAGACCCTAAGCCTTTTTTTTTTGGGTAAGTAACGTCGTTGAGCTTCGATTTGGGGTCAGCGGTTAGGGTTTCCAAGGAGAGAAAGAAGCTACACAAAGACAGAGCAATAGATTAGGGCTACATTAATTTTCCAGTTTCTAATATAAACATCTATTTTGAATTTAAAAAAATATAGAGAGTATAAAAATTAATTTTTTTATTTTTTCTTTACGTTTTTAAATTTCCAAAATCAATAAGTATCAATAATGGGTAGGCATTTAAAAATTTAATACTTATCCATTTTATTATTCCCATTATTCATATTTATACACTTTGAAATTTAAAAATGTAAAGAATGTTCTTTTGTTTTTAAAATTTAAAATAGATGTGTGTCATTCTAGTGGAAAGAAGTATAGTAAGTTTAATAAAACTTTTGTAATGTCCATTTTATTTTACTATTTATTAAGGACAAGAATAAAATATTGTCCCGTCTTGAAATAATATAATTTCATACACATATTACGCACGCATATGCAGAATGCACATATCTGTCTAAAACTAAATTTTCATCAAAAGAAATTTCAATACAAAATTATAAAAAGTAGAAATACCTGGAAAATCACCGATCTCGTCAAAGCCACTGCTCCGATCTCGCCAAAGCCATCGTCACCATCTTCCCATGCCACGAGAGAGAGAGAGAGAGAGCAAACACAAAATACAGATCGGCTGTCGTGAGTTGGGACTTGGGATGTAGAGAGACTGAGAGAGGAGTGCGGGCTGTGCGGCTAGGGTGGAGAGGAATTGAGTAGTTAAAGAATATATATCTAGATGGGCTTTCAGAACATGGGCTTAGGTTTGAGCTATGTTAATTCTGTTGGACTTGGTCCATTTTATTGATTTGGCTGGGCTGGGCTAAAGTTATATGCTTGTTATATTATATATATATATATATATATAGACATATTTATATTTCTTTTCTTTAATTTATATTTTACCTACTGATTAAATTCTTATTCATTTATTATTCTACTACCAAAAATGCTATTAAGTCCTAAAGCTTGACTCGCCCAGGTCAATCCACCAAGAAGTGAAAGCATGTAATGTCAAAACGCTGGACAGAGTTATAGAGCAAAGATAGACAAGAATCCAGACTCCCAGAGTAATCTACTGAAATCACAACTTATAGTTCCACCATTCACAATCAAATCCATGTTTCTTCCTTTACACGGTGCTGCTCATCTATTGCATAATTTAGATGACAATATACAACAGAGAAACCTGTGAGAATCATCCCAATAGGGTATGGTATATTCACTCAGAAACTCTTATTTTACATACTGGCAACAGAAACAATATGCTGCAAAGAGGTTTTTATCTACCAAATCTAACTACTACACAAGATATATCATCTTTGCTCTCCCTCTTCAATGCTTCAGCTGTTAATTGCTTGGCTGCCTTCTGAGGATCTTTGATTCTTCTTGCAATATCAACTGCTTCTTGATTAGCCATTACCTGGATTCATGTCATGTCGAATGTCAAACAAGGAAAAAAAATAACCAACTACGGTGCCAATTTTTATTTTTCATCTATGATCTATGCAAGCACTTATTTTCACACCAATCTGTCACCCAGTTTATGTAAATGTGGTAGTGACTGCCAATGCAGCCAGAAATTATGGGATAGATGCATCACCTTCCAGAGACCATCGCTTGCAAGGATAAGTGTATCGGTGCTGTTATCAATGTTGGTATCTTGAATGTCAGGATCTGATCGCAAATGTGACTTGAGGCTTTTATCTCCAAATGCACGAGAAACGGCCAGCTGCCCATTCACTCTAGGGACATCCCCTGATAATAAAGTGGAAAAGACATCACTTTTTCTTCATATATTTTATTTCTTTTCTTTTAAGCAAGAAACGGCAGTATCAACATCCGTATAAACTTCGGCCCAACTAGGAGCCTCACTAAGTAAAAATTATAACACCACCAAATATTTTACATTCAAGTACAATAAAAGAAATACCAAAGAACTACTTTTCATTCAAAGAAGAATAAGTCATGCTGCAGTTTATGGTACATATGAGAAAGATGCACAAAACATGCTTATACTCCTCAAGTTAGACCTCCATCATATTATTGACCAATTATTATTGAAGTTCCTATGCTCCTAACAAAAATGTTTCACGCTAAAATACACACTTAAAACAAGGCATTCCGGAGAATCTTGAAACACCAGACAAGACTACTTACCTGTGCAAGTTCAATTTAATTTATTAAGTATTTGTACTTACTGATTTGCTACATACACGTTTACGAGTCTTGATGAATTTATGTTGCAGTTAGGTGACACAAAAGAATAGGTTTTCACATCACTAGCAAGAAGTGAAAACTTCAGTCAACTCTTCTATATTTTAGTGCTAAAGTAAAAAGAAGTGATACCTGAAAATCCAACTGAGTTAAATTAATAGAATTAGTATGTGCATGGCTGCCACGTGAAAATTGACCAACTCTATTACACTTTACATAGAATGTGACAGTACACATCCATCCAAAATGGTGCTGCCATAACGAAATGAGTTGTCATCAAAACTTCACGAAAATGGCTCACTATTATTTAAAATGAGGTATTTAACACTTCAAATGCAATGCAGATGACAAAAATGCTATCCATGTGAAGTCTACGTCCAGGAATATAGAAAGTGATTCAGAGGAAGGGAAGGAAAACATGAAGCATTTTACAAAGCAAGCTAATTAAGGTACTGCAATATGAAAAATTGAAGCAAGTTTTCAGAAACAGGGAGATAGGTGAAAAGCACAAATTGGTAGTTTAAACTATAACTGAAAATAGTTTTCCATAAACAATAGTAGAGGATAAAGAATATGATGTGAGACAGAATCTATCATCCTGAAGATCAAACAGAAACATAAGACAAACAACACTCTAGATGTGACAAAAAGACATAAACAGAACCTACAACATCAAGAGCCATAGTTTGGGTGCTGCAAAAAATAATAATAAATATATAAATAAATAAAGAAGTTATACCACACCAACAGCATGGTTAAGTTTGTTGGGATGCCAAACTGACCACTATTGGAACTGTTTCCTCCACAGAACATAACCAAGAATGCTGCTGGAATGGACTCCTAACTGTGACATATAATAACTGTGGGATTTAGTATGCTCATCTTATCACATCATAATCATTGTGGTTCTAGTAAATCCTAGGAGCATGCCCTCAGAACCAAGGGATAATTATTCTAAACTGTGCCGCACAAATAATGTTGAATCGCAATTCAGCACAAGTTTTCTCAAATGGGTATACCTCAATCCTAGACTACACTGCAATCAAGGTAAGATACAATTTAGATGTCTCACACAAGCTGCATACTGGGCACATAAGCTGTATACCACTTTTTATCCGATTCTAGACCCTGACACACTTCAAGGTTGTTTTTGATGGGCGTTTCTTGTTTTCAATTTTTCTAAAGAAACTCTCGCTTCAGGTATCCTCCCATTCAGGTATGGGAAAACTATGAAACTCCTTAGTTGAGATCTGGTCGTCATCAAACTTGTTAAAGAAAACTCCACCCCAGATATGTGCATCTGAAGACGAGAATGAATTCATTGTGCCTGCTACTATAATTGTTACTTTTACCCAATTTGCCTTATTTATTTGGTCATACAAAGAGGAAAAACACTATAAGCATGCATCCAAGATCTCCCAAGGAGGAGCTAGTAAGAAGGCCCCCATTTTTTATTACATGACAGTCTCTAAGAATCTAAGGGTTCTTCCCACCTTCAGATTGACATGACAGATACCCAAGAGTTTATATTTATCTATTACTAAATCCTGTGAGACTTATCGGGTGGTAGCATCGTACAATCCTTGAGGATTCCCATGGCATGTAATACAGGCATTAGCATGATGTTCATAGAGGCACCACTATCCAAGAAGGTACTCCTGAACTTGACTCCATTCACATGGGCAAGTACATTAAGCGGGCAAATGTGGGGGTAGTGGACTTTCGTGTCCGCTTAAGTGAACGTTATCACAGAATTCACTTCTTCAATAGGCCACAACTAGATCCTCTGTTAAAATGCATTCCTTATCATACTATGGTACAATCTCCATTATGCCTTTTGTGACTTCGTTCGAGCCATGCGAGTTAGGCCTAGTTGAACCAATAGGCGTAAAAACTTTAAGTTTGTTGGCCTTGGATCGGGCTGTGCCATCTCATCTGAAAACCAATCGGTGTCCAGGGAGGAAAACACACATTTTTTATGGCATTCAACATCCAAGGCCCCTCCTGGGCCCACCCATGCAAGAAGTGGCATTGTTGTACCCCAACAATCCCTCCCCCACGCAATGGGATTCCTTGGACTCGAACCCATGACCTTTGGCTCTGATACCAATTGTTGGCCTTGGATCAGATTGTGCCATCTCATCTAAAAACCAATTGGTGTCCAGGAAGGGAAACACACGCCTTTTATGGCATTCAACATCCAAGGGCCCACCCGTGCAAGGAGCAGCATTGCTGTACCCCAACAAAGTTTCTTTCGAAGAACTTGTTGAGATCTAGGAATACACTAGGGGTGGTGTATAATTGAGCGAACTAACTCTAAAAGGACAAAATTTCTTCTGAGCCTGATATTACATTTACCGACTTCCCAGCATCACGTATGTATTGTCGTAGATTACTTCTTGTCGTGATTTCTGGTTCTCCATTTGCTACCTTTTTGTAAGTGAGTGCCTGTAGCGTGAAAAGGTCTGCCAGTTTCTTGATGCTCAATGAAAGTGGTAGTAATTAATTGGACCATTCTTTGCACCTTCTTGATGCTTGTTGATTTACTGGGGGTAACATTACAGCACCATCAGAACCTACCAAGGATTTTAACGGCCTTGTGCACTACAAGGAGGTGTAGGAGGTTTTTAATTGACATCTTCTTCTGCTATTGGGACTTCCCTCTCCTTTCAAATTTCGTTGATCATGGATGGAAGCCGCAATAACCAACTTTTTTGGTGGCCAGCATTTGCGAGCAGTCAAGGACCTAATATGCTCTAGCTGAGCATTCTTTCTTTTTTTCCATAAGTACAGAGAATGTAGTGAAATAATGATTAATAAGAAGAAAACAACATTCGTTAAGCATTCCCTAGACAGATTTTGACCAAGTAGTCTTTTGTTACCGGTTCATAGCAACCCATAGTTGGATTTTATATATTATAAAGTAACAAAAATTCTGGGAAGAACCAAAATTCCAGATTCGATATGAGACGATTTAGTATTTCTTCATTCATTCTCATCAAATCAAAAAAGATTTTGTTTTGATTGGGTGGATTGCTTTCTTCATCTTGATGAATCGGAAGATAAAAAAGATATTTCTTATTAATTTGATAATTCCAAAGAGGTTTCCTTGAAATGTTTGACGTAGTTTTGATGTCCTCCCACAGTTTTGCTTGATAACAGAGAGTGGTTATTCTTTTCTTGGCTTGGAAAAATTTGGAGAATAACTTCTTAACAGTTTGCACCCAAGAGGTTATGGAACCAGATGGGAGATTCGTGTACCATGTGTACGCCTTACATCCTTACTGGGAGGTTATCATTAATGATATAATTGCTGAGGGTATCAACAAAGCGTACAATGTGCTCTCTAGCATGTCCACTTCTTCAGTCAAATTACTTAAAATTTTAGAAGTGTGCATGATACAGAATTTTGTAGTTATGTTCAAGAGGAGGAGGATTAAGCTCAAATTCAAAAGATGAGAACTAGCGTTACAAAAGGTTGTGTTAATAGTCTGATTTTGAGATGCCATGGTGGAATGTGGCACCACAGTGTTGCTTAATTACTTTCAATGGCATTATTTGGGTGCGGCATTTGTGAAGAAGTATTGTTAATGAGTAAAGATGTTAGACATAACTGGTACTGTTTCCTGTTGATAAAGTTCTATCTTGGCCAATTTAATATTACGTTTGTTGGACTTGTTGCATTGGGTTTATTGATGTGGCTGAAGATGGGTTCTGTTGGTTATGGAGTTCGACAAACTTGGTGGAACACTATTGCTGGAATGTTGGAAAAGGTTTTCTAGGATTTGCTTGGGCAATGAACAGGTGAAGCTGAGTGAGAGCTTTTCAAGCCATTCCCTTGTGATCTTGATAAAAATGTTAGAATAGTCAAATTCATTGACAGCGTTGTACTTTTGGTTGAAATGGAATGGTGACAGAGGGCTCAAGAAATGAGGTTATCATCAAATGCAGGCTAGTAATAAGCTTGGATAATGAGGTTATCATCAAATGAGGGTCGATTGGTGGGTTGGTCCATTCGTCTGTGGTAATGACCGAAGGTATTAGGTATGGTAGCCATAGCATCAACCATTTGCTAAGTTCTTGCTCATTGGTGGCCAGCTACCACTGACCCAAGTGAAAATGTTGACAACCTCTTCAGGTCCTCACTTGTGTTTTGACACACTTTCCTCTAGTGGAGTCAGTGAAAACCCACTAAGTTTATGGTCCCGAAGCCCTCGGTACTGTACTCTCCAATTAAACAAATCGGATGTTTTCATTCGGGTAAAACCAATGATATATCTAAGACAAGATATTGAGGAATTTGATAAACAAATAAAAAGTCTTCTCAATATGAGACTGATTGAAAGTAAAACTAGTCCACATTCAAGCCCTGCTTTTATGGTAAGAAACCATAATGAGCAAGTGAGGAAACAATCTCGCATGGTTATAAATTATAAATGCCACAATCAATATCTAGAATTTGATGGCTATTTTATTCCTCGAAAAGACGTCCTTATTAACCAAATAAGAGATACAAATTTTTTTAGCAAATTTGATTATAAATCTGGTTTCTGGCAAATAAAATTAACAAATATCTCTAAGCCATTAACTGCTTTTAGTACACCATCAGGTCATTACCAATAGAATGTTATGTCTTTTGGTCTCAACATGGCTCCACAAATTTTTCAAAGATGGATGGATAAGATCTTTAATCACTATAAAAGATTTTGCAATACTGTGTTTTTCAATCCTTTTTGTAGGTTTGAAATCTTTATCACAAAGATAAGTATATTTCTCTAATAATGGAATATAAATTAACTCTTCTTTTACGGTTAATGCAATTTAATTTTGATAAATATGCATAGGTAGGTAAGTATTAAGAAAGTTATTACCTAATAAGAAATCTCCATGCATATTTGGGAAACACAATATTTTTGGTATAACAAATTTTTTCTTTATTAACCATATAGCAATATTTTTTGCTTTATATTAAATTAATGTTTCAGTGTCATTAATTCCTGTGACAGGAATTGGATGTTTCATTTTTTGCCACTTTTCTTCGGGCAAAGCGTTCTACCTGCAACAGCAGACTGTTGCTCCTATATCTGCTAAAACACTGAGATTATATGGCTCATAACCTTGAAATTTAAATGTACCCATTAAATAGGTGTGTTTTCCTTTTCCATGTTTTGGAGCAAAAATTATTTATTCTTTACCAAGTTGGAAATGATATATTAATGCGGAATTAATATGGTGTTTTGTTGATGAACCAAGTAAAATTGTTCCTGATAGATCAAAATTTTTTCCCTTGTCTATGGAAAATCTGGGTGAAGTAATAACAGGTGGTCTTGGTCTCTAAAACTTATTCTAGAGAAATTTTGTCAATAAGAATTTTGCAGAAATTCATTTTTCCATCGAGAGTTTTTCCTGACAAGCTTTTCTGGTTTAGGTTCTTCTTTAGAATTTGTAATGTACAATTTTTTTTCCCAAGGCTTGAATTTCAATTTGAGGAGCTTTACTGATTCTAGGTTTTTCAGTAATATTTTGGAACAACCATTGTTTTGGTAGCTCAAGATCAGACCAGTTAATTAACCTAGGTTGAATGACTGAATCATATGGTCTAGGTTCAAAGATTTCAACAAGTTTTTTGTCAAGGGGCCTAGTTGATGTTTCTGTGGTTTTGGTTAGTTCATGGATTGTTTTCCACTCAATAGACAAATCCTGAGTTTGTTCGTTTAAGTCAGTATTTTGACACTGAATTTTAATCCGAATAGCTTTTTCTATTATGGGATCGTTAATAGATACAAAATAGTTTGATTTGATGTTAAACTAGACTACTTGATGGACTAAATTGGATTGAATTCCTCCAATTATAGCTTTTAATGGGTTATTGATCGATTATTCATAACCATTACAAGAATTGGGATGTCTTGTCTTTGTCTATATAAGGATGTTGTTTTTATTTGAATAACTCCTATGTGTACGTATCGAATTTCTGGATATTTCTTTTTCCATCTTTCAAGTTTTTGCTTGTCAAAAATTGCTAGTTCAACTATTCCATCAGCAGTGCATTTTGTTGATGTATTACCACTAAATTGTTCGAATACTCGGGCAGAAAATGGATTAGATTTAGAAAAAAGACAGATCTTATAAATTTCTTCCTTTTTTATTATTTGCATTTTTTGCATTTGTTCTAATTGTTCATCAGTGAAGGAGATTTCTTCACTAATTATGTCACCAAGTTTTATGGTGTTTTCGTTATTACTAGAAGTGTTCATTATAAAAACGTAATCTTCATCTGAGGATTCATCTTCACTAGAAACTTCGTAGAGAATATCTTCTTGGTCAGATATTTCATAACCAAAAATGATTTCTAGATTTTCATCTTTGATTTTCTTAATCATTCTTTTTGTTCCTTTGCCCTTGTTGGGACAATTAGGAGAGATATGTCCTACTTCATTGCAGATATAGCATCTACACTCAGAGTATTTCGATGTTTGGGATTTATCTTTTTTAAGAGAGGATTTTTTCTTCCTAATATATTTTTTCTTTTTTGAAATTTTTTTATTGGGAGTCCATTTTTTCCAACGAAAAGTTTTCTTTTTTCTGAACTGTTTTTTAGAAACTTTTCTTGACTTTGTGTAGGTTGGGTTACCGCCTACTTTCCAATTTTCTTTTAAGATCTTTTCGTAACATTGTCATCATGATTTAAAACAATCAATTTAACTCTTGATTTGCTTTTTTGCTTGAATCGCAAGACATCTATTCATAATTAATCTTAGAACCCAATTGATTCTAAAACCAAGATTATCTGACTTTTCTAATGATTTTAAGAAATCAGGAGAACCTTAATGAGCAAGTTCATCCCATGGGCTCGGGAGTTTGTGAAAAAATTGTTCCAACCAGTATTGGTTCTTTGGTGGACTTATAAGAAAATAATATTTCTTATATAATGTGACAAATTTATCGAATTAACAGATATCATGTAATTCCATTTTAGATAATGCATAGTTTGCATCATGTAAATTTTCTTTCCCAGAAAATTCACACATGTTTTCTTTAATTATGTTAGTAAACCCTCGAAGGATTTCTTCGAAATATTTGGAATCACTAATAAGACTAGCTTTTTGAACTTTTCCTTCTTCTGTTTAATCCCATTGTCTTAGCCAAGCCAGCACATCACCTTGAAGTGTTGCTGCCATATAATCTAAAAGTCTTTCTTTAGTCCAAGTATTTTTGTAGCTATTAATGAGGATTGACAATGATTGTGCCCAATCATTTATCGCTTGATCTTGATCTTTGAATGGTATATTCGTAAGATCGAGATATGTACCATTTTGTGCTACAGTATTTTTGTTTAAGTCATCTTTTCTACTTAAATTGGGTTTTGAGTCAGAGGTTTGACAGTCTTCTGCCTTCGTTGGAAAGACATGTTCAGAGGTTTCAGTGACTCCATAGTCACCAAAGAACTCTAGATCGAGGGGTTCATCGATCTTTCTCTTAGAGGATTTGGGTTGTGAAGTGGAAGGATTTTCTACTTCAATTTCTTCATCGTATTCTATAGATGAAGATTCACTGTCAGAAGAGGACTCACTTTCGGAATTATTAGTTATTTTATTGACTAATTCCTCATCTTCTTCTGTATCAAATATTAGGTTTATCTAATAATTAAAATGTTGTAATAATTCTTCATATTGGAAAGATGTGTTTCTTATTTGTTGAAGAATTTGATCTTGCTCTGCTATTGTTAACTGCAGATCTTTATATAGTTCTTTCCAATAATCTAATATTTCTACAATATTATCATATTCATTTTTATTAAATCTTTTTTCAGTATCTTTTCTGTGAAACATCAATATTTCTTCTGTTCCATAATAAAGATTTTTTGTAACCCGAATTGTTTGTTCAGGATACAAGTTTTCAAGTTTTTCTTCTTAACCTGCTTGAGTGTTTCGAGTAGGCTATTTACGTGCTGACTTCTTTCTGTCATTTCAAAAAGATCTATTATGTTTTGTAAATATTCAATTTTGTTATCGAGTTTCTCTATTGCATTTGTTATGCAATCAAACGAACTTTCTATCATCTCAAATGTAGAATTTTGATGTTTCTAAAATATTTTTATTCCAAGTAGAAACTATATCTTTAAGAGTATTAATACTAGAACTGATCTTATTTAGATCATGTTCTTCACTAGATTTTATATGAACAGAATGATTATATTCCAATGTATCTTTTCCTAACCAAGAACATATGCATTCTAGTTCCTTATCTTCTACCATACTGGATTCCTGAAGGTTCTTAAGACCTCTCGCACCTTTAACAGTTTTATAAAACACCTGACAGCGTCCCTCAGACTCAACGGACAAACAGGCAAATAAAACAAGTATGCAAGCGTATGAGATTTTTAGAAACCAGTAATGTAACAAAAAGAGAAGTAGTAGAGATGTATATATTAAAGATTAAGAGGAAAGTTACAACAAAAAAATATTACAGAAAAACTTACTATTTAGGCTTCGTTACAAGGCTCTGATACCATTTACAACAAGAGGCGGAAGTCCCCATGAGGGGGACTTCCGCCTCTTGGGGCAGAGAATCCATTTGTAAGATATCACTTGTAGTAAATGAGCCTTCTGTAGTAATATCCCACTATCATCCCACCATTACTCCACTATCACTATCATCCCACTATTACATATATATTCCACTACCTCTTGTAGTGAGGGGGACTTCCGCCTCTTGTTGTAAATGGGGCAGAGAATCCATTTGTAAGATATCACTTGTAGTAAATGACCCTTCTGTAGTAATATCCCACTATCATTCCACTATTACTATCATCCCACTATTACCTATATATTCCACTACCTATTGTAGTGAGGGGGACTTCCGCCCCTTGTTGTAAACAACTGAAAGTACTTTACAACATGATGAATGAAACCTTCAGGAGGTTGCGGATGGCAGAAATTTAGGTGACAGTAAAACCGGTAAAGATTAGAAAATGAGGCATTGTCTTTTAGCAGCTTTATGACATTCATAGAAGATTATGTGTGTCCCAGTTAGTTGGAATAGAGAGTTGCACTTGCAGAAGCTAATGGGACCCTAGAGGCGGTGAAAAAGTCTACAATGCCTTTTTAGTTAGTTTTAGCGTTGATGATTACAAAGTTGAAATTTAATTTCAATTAATCAATCAATCAAGCACACACAAGTAATAATGTAAAAGGTAAGAGGAAACGAGAAATACCAAAAAAATTTAAGTAGAAAACCCAAACTAGGAAAAACAGAGACTTAAAACTATCCATAATGTGTTCTTCACTTACCCATTTAAAAGAGAGGATATTTTTCCCTGTTTCCAAAGATTTGCAGTTTTGTATGACTTGCTGGAAAAATCGGTTTGTCAATGCTAACAAACTGTATATCCATTTTCCATGGGGTGTTTCAGCAAATTTGACATCATCAAACTTAACACTGCTTGAGTCTATGAACTGAGAAAAATCCATCATTATCATCTTCCTCCTTTGTCAATGAACTTTATATCCTTTGGAACAAAAGAGAAGCTAATCTCCACGTGCACCGGAAAGCCCCGACCCTTTGCTGTTGGAAACATTTTGATCCATCAGCATAACATAATACCTACAATTTCCCGGTTGTTTGTTGAAAACTCTCGCTGCTCCTAGGCCAACTCGATGTTACCATATTGGTAATATAATTAGAGTGTCCTTTCCCACTTGTTGCACAACGTCAATCAAATATGGGAAAGGACACTCTAATTATATTACCAATATGGGAAAGGACACTCTAATCAGCAAATGGACCATGGCTATGAGGGGAAAGGAATGGTTGAGAAAGGAGGGGAAGGTAACTTAGGGAAAAACTCTTTAGAATTCTAGAGAGAGAAACTCTTTAGAGGGTAAGTTGGGGTTTTTTGAGGAGGAAGAAGAAGAAGACATCTGTATGGGTAAATTAAACAGTGCTGAGCAGAACATTCTTAAAATGGGTAAGAATTTCTATTTTCAGTTTGTTAACTACCATCTACTTTAAAAGCTTAATCTGTTAGAGAGGGTGTACTTTAATATATAAATCCTTCAACACAGTTTAAAAATTTTTGGGCACATTGCACATGATTATTATACAGGTAGATTGATAGAGTTATCAGTATGCGCCAATATGTCATCCTTTAAAAAAACAAAATAGAAAAACAAAAACAAAAGCAAGATCCTATTATGTGATTCCTATTATGGAATGACCAATGATTCAGTATCATTACTTAAAAACATAAACAGGTGGCAAGGACAGGACAAGAATCTTGGAGTTAATTTGCTCCCAAGAATCCCTACCAAAAATAGAAATTGTAGTGCAAACTATAAACCCAAATAAGAAATTTTGAAGCCACATCCCCACTTCAGAGATGATGAGAAAATATTAAATAATTTGCCCATTCTGATTATTTAAAAACATATTAGTAATGTCCACATTTAACTTTATAAATGCGAATAATCAATTTATCATTGAACAATGGTTTCAGCAAAGAACCTGGCATTGTTGAGACAAAGCCTCCTTTATGTTCGATGCTCCCTCGTTCAGTGTTAGGCTCATGGTCTGTAGTCATTTGTATCACTTGACCCCCTTTTGAGAGAACTGCTCGAGAATCTCCCACATTGGCTACCCATAACCTTCGGCCATTCATCAGAATCGCTGTAACGGCAGTAGACCCACCTCTCCCCAAGTTGGAAGTTTGCGAAAGAATTTCTTGATCGGTTTTCTCATAGGCTTTCGAGATAGATCGATTTAGATCAGTCCAAAACTCTTCCTAGAATATGTAACCCCACAAGCATAAGATACATCCTTGAATATTAATTTTGTTCCAAAATAAGTCAAATATGTAATCAACCATTACAAATTTAAATCAACAACCCACCTCATTTAAGATGTTGGCAAACAAATGCTTCTGTAAGTAGGCAGGCACACTATCCCCCAAATGGCCATCATAAATAGCAAAGAGTCCAAGCTCATGTTCTTCTATCTGCATGAACTTAGCAACATGGTAATCCTCCATGGGATGATCAGCTTTCCCTTTCACTAGGCTGAAACCATACTTGATTTGACCTTCATTGCTTCTTCCCTTACCAGAACTATATGAAGATACTCCTACACACTAAATAGGAAAAAACGGCCCAAAATAATCAAAAATAAAAAGAAAAAACTTCAACCTAAAAAAAAAAAAACTTCCGTAGTTCAGGGGCAAAAAATATTCAGAAAGTAGTAGTAGTACATTTCAATTTATGGTAAAACACTCAAACGAGATAACAACAGTTGGAAAATAATAAAACTATAAATCAATTACAACTTTCATTATAAGCAAATTTATCCCCCGACTTGCAACAAAATAAGAAAGCAACTTCTTTTAGTTCATTTACATTTTTTAGTCATTCTGAAAAAATCATCTTATTAGTGCACTTATGCTAAAAAAATAAAAACGGCTGATTGCAGGTAGGAAAATTGAACTCCAGAACACTCATTTGTTTTACACTGATGAACTTCTCATGGTGGTTAATGCTGATTCCTCTACTGCTGTGGCTGTGACTAATCTGTTACAAAGCTTTCAACAAATCTCTGGACTCGCAGTCAATAATGAGAAGAGTTTGGTGTTCTTTTCTAGGGGAGTTAGGAGGAAAAGGGCATATAACAGAATTTTGAAGTACAAGTTGGGGAGCTTTCCTTTCTGTTATTTGAGACTCCCTATACACTTCCAAAAGCTTAGATACTCTGCTTTTAATCCTCTGATGGATCAGTTTGATGCTAGAATATCCAATTGACACTCTAAATCTCTCTCTCTTGCTGCTAGAGCTGAACTTACTAGGACTGTTTTGAACTCCTATCTTTATTACTAGTGTGCTGCTCTTTCCCTTCCTGTTTTGGTCTCTAATAGATTGGAAAAGAAGGTGAAAGACTTCCTTTTGGGTGATAAAGACACTAATAAGAAGATGCACAGTGCACCTATTGAAGTGGTCTACACTCTCTCATCCTAAATCTGAAGGAGGTTTTGAACTGAGGAAAGTTAGAGAAATTGAATTGTCTGCTAAGTATCTCAGAACCTGGGATTATATTCATCAAAAAGATGCACTTTGGGTTGATTGCTGCAGAAGGCTATATGTTTCAAATACTAACTTTTGGACTGCCATTCCTTCATTTTCAAAATCACTATTGTGGAAGGATATTCTGTCTGTTCGAGAAGTGGTTCTACAGCTGATTGATTTCAGAATTGGGAATAATCACTCCTTCAGTACATTCAATGATCCCTGGTTTGATGGGCAGTCTCTCATTAGCAGATTCGGTCATCGAATTGTTAGAGACTTTGGCTTAAGGATGACTCTTCTCTCAATGAAATTATTCAACAAGGCTGGTCCAAACCTCATCCGACTGTTGATGTATTTGGAACTCTATTTCTACTGTGACTATGTCCAGTAGAGAAGATGCTATCACATGGAATAAAGGTAAACCTACCATTAAATCAGTTTGGGATCACATAGATCCAAACAACTGATAGTTCAGTGGCAAAAACTAGTTTGGAACTCAGGTAGACCAAGAGCAAGTTTCACTAATGTACTTCCTTCTTTTGTTCACCTACAGAAGAGAGGACTTCAATTAACATCAGTTTGTCACAATTGTATGGCTGATCGAGATACAGTGGATCATTATTTTGGGATTGTTCTTTTGCTCAAGGGATGTGGCAGTGTCTTTCTCAGTTTACTGGTTGGCAATTGCATACTGTCCACTCTTTCAGCCAGCTGCTGGATTGGTTCTCTTTCAATTTTGATACTGGTACCTAAAAAGAATAAGATTGGTAGAGTATTTTTTACCTCATTTGTCTGGGGCATTTGGAAGACAAGGAACTGTCATCTCCACCAGGGTCTATGCTCTTCTCCTCACATTGTTGCTAACGACCGCGTCTGTGATGCTTTTGCTGCAACTGTTTGTTCTCTTGAAGATTGGCTTGAACTTTAGTTCTTCCATTTTTATTTGCCTTTTATCAGTTATTTTTGCTTGTTATTGGAAATGGTATTTTTCCATTCAACAAAGCTTGTACAGTGAGGGCATACCCTCACTTTAATCCTGTACTCTAGTACTTTGTCTTTTAATACAACACATTTAGGAGAAAAAAAATAACTTACCAATTCTAGTTATAAATTATTTCATTCTTAGTAATTTTTGTGTTAAAAGGAGACAAATTGCAAAATTTTCACCACATCCTTTTATAATTTTTTTCTCAACTTTGGAATGTACCTTTGCTGAATATTATAGAATCCGCATGGTTTAAGTTAACCGGGGTTCTGCTAGGACATGTTTGGGTGTCCTGGCAAATTTATGGCCTTAACTAATGTAACATTTCAGTGTAGAAATCTACCAAAAAACAGCTGTTAGCTTGAACGGTATCTCCTCACCCCAAAAGGGAGAGGTGCAAGGTACCAATCCTGGTGAGAATGTGTGTTTGTGTATCTTACTTGTATAATAGAAAGAAAAAAGAGAGAGAGAGAGAGAGTTCATCTTGAATGGAGCTATTAGGCAAAACAATGCCAATATTAGTCCCAAAAAAAAAAAACAAAAACAAAACCATTATTCCCCAAAATTTAACATTCTATAAATTCAAAGGAAACCCAAAAAAAAAAAAAAATCAATAAATATGGAGAAGTTCCATATATTCTTTTATATATCCCTTTTTCCTTTCCCAAACAGTGGCGCAACATAACCATTCAAATTCAAGGGGCCATCCAAATGCACCATGAGTAGATTGGTAGATTGGGGTTTGGTGGTGGTACTTGAGCTCTTAATAACCAGGATGCGGCGTGGCTTGTGGCCCAGTGGATAGGAGCTTGCACATTTGTGCTGCCCGCCAATGTTCGATTCCCCCAACCCCCTAACCAACTACCAAATTGTCAGGACAAAAAATAAATAAATAAATAACCGGGATGTCAACCCTTCTCTGTTTACTCTATACATGCAGGAGGCTGAAAATATGCATATTATAAAATATAAAATTGAGAAAATCTATAAACAGGAATATTCTGCCTCAGTAGAATTGATGAAATATAGTCCTCTAAAATCTATAATCCTATTTCAACCTGCTGATGTTTAGAATCCTCAAGTGAAGAATTGGAATACAAATACTAAAACCCTCAAACCAATTACTCCGTATAAAACATCCCCTGCATACATGATTCCCATGATATATATATATATATATATATATATATATATATATATATATATATATATATATAAAATCGCGCATTTAAACTACATACTATGATACTAGTAATAAACATGAAACGATAAAATATGAGATCGCAAAGAAACAAAGAAAAATTACCTGAACCCAGATAGATTTGAAACAGCAAAAGCTATCCATAAAAGAATCTGCGACAAAATAAACTTGGGACTCAAACTAATTTGTCATCATCCGCCACTTTAGTCACCTCAGATCAAACTTTCAAACAAAACCCACTTCAACATATCACAATTCTTCCCCGAAACTACAGAGTACAAGGACCTGATCGTTGAAAAAAGACAATCAATCAGAGCCCTTAAATTAATATGCAAAAACACGCAAGTTGCGTTTTTCAGTAGTTCGCTTACCGATTAGAGAAAGCAACACAATGAAGAAAACTCTGGAAATGGCTAAACTTGTTGCTAATACTATGACGTTTGTTGTTGAATTTTTCTTCTTTACGAGTGTTTTGCACTAAGGATTGAATGACGAAATGAGAAAGTGTATAAAATACATATGAAAAAAAGGGTCCAGAGTCCAGACCTGTAGTCAGAGTCCCGTCTTCGCAAATGGGTCAACTGTATGTAAAGCTTTTCCCATTGTATGTAAAGCTTCAATTTGAGAAGGGATCATAAATAGAATTTGTACCCGAGTGGTGCCAAGTAAGGATTTGGCTTGGGCCGACCACACATTTCGCGTAAATACGTTAGTGTTTGGTTCAGACAGAATCAGTCCCGAGTATATTTTTCCTTTCGGCTCCGTTTGGTTCGATGTATATAGCAAGAAAAGGGAAAAAATATAGTATTTTTTTTAATACTTTATAAGTTTGGCTAGAAGGAAAATTACTTTCTATAACTACCTAATTTTTTTATAAAAAAGTTCTAAAAAAAATAAGAAAATTTTAGAGCCTTCTTAGAACAATTTTTCGATAACTAAAAATTGTACAAAACTCTACTTGGTTGACAATTTTTTAGAACTATTTTTTTAAAACTCAGTTAAAAAAATGTATGTTTTCCAAAAAATTCCTTTTATAATTTTTAGAAAACTGTTTTCTATTTCTGAGTAACAAACAAAACAGTCCCTTAATTTCTTAAGAAAGTTTTATGAACTTAGAATAATGTCCTTTCTAATATGATAAGTTTCATGATATTCAAACTATAATATGATAATTTTCTTGAAAAGAATTCATGCTGAATTAAATACACAATGAAAATTTTATTTTTCTTTCATTTACTTCTCTTTCTTTTACTTTCATTTTCACTCTCACTTTCCATTATCAATTTTCATCTAACTAAATGGAGTCGAATCAATTGTTCAATTGATTATTTTTATGGGAATTAAATGATACGACTATTTTTATCACATGTAATTCCTCACCCCTACCCAAAACAATATTGTCGATTTTTTACTCCTCCAAACTAGAGACTTCCCAAGGGTAACACTGACGTGTGTAGATTTAATGGATGAATGTCATTATTTCTCAAAATAAGAGAATCCGCCACCATAGATCCACATAAATAAATTTTCTACTATTCTTGTATAATTTTTCTTCTCATAACAAGTACACCTCACTAATCCAATTACAACTTAGAAAGTGAAGGAAAATATGGAATAAAAAAAATGAATTGGTTGTATATAATCGCGACATTTTTTTACTTAATCTGATGCACATTGGCTAGGTAAACAAAAGTAGGTATTCTTCGAATTACCATTATTTAGCAAACACGAAAAATCTTTCCTCTAATTTTGTAAAAATAAAAATTCAGAATAGAAAAATAAAAGAATTATCTTGAGAAAAAATTATACAAGAATGTAAAACTTACTTATATTTCACCATGATGGTTTCATCACTCCCTTGAAATGAATGTTTAAAAGAAAATAAAATAAATACAAAAATATTTCTTATTACACTTTATTTTTTTCTACAATTTTTATACCTTTCACCAACCCCTAAGACCCCCCCCCCCCTTTTTATAGAGTTAAAAAGAATGCTTTAGGTGGGAAAATAAAATTTTAAATACAAAATTTGAATTTCTAAGATTGATCACCATATTTTCAATCAATTTGAATTATGGAATGTTGATGTAGCCGTCTAAAATAAATATATTTTTCAAAGTTTTGAACTTGAGACCTTGTAGTTTGTACAAAATACTATATCTCCTACAATTCCTCTTTATGTTTAACTTTGGTTATATATGTCATTTTCAGTCATTTTTTGCTTTCTTCTCATTTGAAAATCAACTCCTATAAAACATAAAATGCAAAGATGAGAACATTTAAATAAATTAAAAGAGTAATTAAAGACTTATTTTTAGATATAAATAACAAGTTTTGTGCATATATCAAATTACTCCAAAACAAGTTTTTTGTTAGTCTTCTAGCAAATACAAGCAAAGGAGATTAGTGCACAAAATTGTTACTTTTATTAATTCCTAACTAAAGATGTGCCACTTTTGCAAGCTGCTCTCGATTGCATTTACCATATGCAACAAGGCCTTAAACCCCTAGATTACCCCTAGTGGACTAGTTATAGCCTCGTAAAGGTTTCAGTGATGATACCCACGAACATCAAACAATGGTAATTAACACTCAAATTTTTTTTTTCTCCATTAATGTGTATAAATTAAGAATAACTCAATCATTATACTTTAGTTTGTAATAAAAATAAAAATAAAAGATTAAATACTATCCAAAAGTTAAAAAATTTCATTACTATTCTTGACTCAAAGTGTGTGTGCGAATAACCACCAATAATATAATTCTCAATTTTAAAGCAACAATATTTCAGATTTCCTTATAAAATTAGCTTTGATTTTAAATTTCACTTATGATTGTAGACATTAAAAATTTACATTATGGACCCAAAATATAATTTAGGTTTATCTTCAGTTTAGCCAACTTTGAAATGTAGCACAATGAGTCAGATAATTCGAAACCCAGACCCACCACAAATAATGGGTCATGAGCTGATCCAAAGTGTCTAAAAACGTCCAAGCCCATTTGAAAATTGGTCAAATGAATAATTTTATATATATATATATATAATTATCATCAAAGATAATTATTATGTATATATTGGATAATTATCACAATTATTATAAAAGATAATTATAGAAGAAAAGAAAGTTACAAATCTATCCCTCCGGTGAGCCTATAAATAAAAGTCCAGGGGTGAGGGAGAAGGGATGAGACTTTGACAGAATACTGAAGCTCTGCCAGACTCTGCATTCAATCAACATTTAAAACTCTAAAGACATACATTCATCCAACCTTCAAAGCTTTAAATAAGAACAATAACAAACACATTCAAAGTTATGTCGTTCTTCTTCCACGATTCAACAAATTCAAAGAATCATCAACAAGACTATTTGAGACAAACTTCTTCAACCCTCGATCAGAAATTCTCACTGCATTTCTTCAACAACAAACAATTGAAGAGGACTCTCAACAACCCGATCTAAGATTAAGCTCCAGTAGCCCTTGAATCCGGATCTCCAATAAGAAGACTCCCAGAAAAAGCTAAAACTCTACAGGATTCTTTAATTTAAATCTAAAGCTCCAAAGCATCTAAACCCTAAAGGAGAATAATAACAAGCACATCATCCATGTGTTGTTCTTCACAAAGTTTTAATCCAATTCAAGATCAAGCTCCAGCAGCCCTTGAATCCGAATCACTAAGGAGATCGAATTAGAGGATTTATCTTTCTTTTGTAAAGATCTACAGAGATTTGTAACCTATTCTTCTCAAAGTTAATATATTTGATATATTTATCCACGTGTTTTGATCTTATTCTCAGACTTGAAATTTGTGTGTACAAATTTCTGGCACGCTCGGTGGGACCATCTCTGTCTCCTACATCATACATCCAAAACCCTGTTCATCATAATTTATGACTCCTCCAAGGTTCAGACGACAAACAAGAAAAATTCAAAAGACACCGCTGCTGCAATGGCTAACACCAAAGTTATCGCAAGTAGTGACAAGAACACTAGGAACCTGTCAAGTGCTAGCAACACCTCAACAGGTCCTATGACACGTAGCAAAATCAAAGCAATTGCTTCGCTCAAGAATCAGCGAGATCCAGTGAAAACCAATCCTGCTAAACCAATAGATGTGAAAACTCAACATGCTAACACCATTGCTCCTTAGGGGGCAAAAAAACTTTGATGTTGTTTCAGAGAAAGTTGGTGCCACCACATTCACCCTACTCTATCTCTGACGCCAACTCTAATGTTTCTTAAAGTTGTTACTTGAGATTTCAGAAAAAAAATAGTCTACAATCCCAAATGGAACGAGAGGCTCGAAAAATCAAAAGACTAGAGGAAGGGAAAATGTCAGGACCAAAGCTCGAATATGCTATCTGGATCAAATCTCGCAGTAGAATGAAAGCATACTGGGTGAGATTCAATCCTCCTACATGGACCATGACAAATGAAATAGCTTTTCCTTCTGGGTGGGGAGACTAGTTCGAAGGAGATCTTCTCAAGTATAAGAAGAGTACAATGAAGAAACAAAACAAGAAGCAAATCTCCAAATTGACACCGAGCTAGTTCATACTTTTCAACACAAGCTTGGACTGTCTTCTGAATCTTATAAAGTTGAAAAATAATTAAAGCTAAAGTACTCCCCGATACGAGCCTAAACTATCGATGACACTCTATGACACGAGTATAAAGTATCTAAAAAAACTTCTTGACACGAGTATAAACTGTCTACTAAAAAAAAAATCTCCTTGACATGAGCATAATCCGTTTGCATGAAAAAAATGAAGAACTCTTTGACATGAGTTTAAACTGTCTCAAAAAAAAAAATCAAACACTCATTGACACGAATATAAACTGTCTTTAAAAAAAATACTCCTTGACATGAGTGTAAACTGTCTACTAAAAAAAGAAAACTCTTTGACATGAGTATAAATTATCTACCAAAAAAATAATAATTTGAATTACGTAATGACTTGATCCCTTTTTAGGGTACATAGGCATCTTGGAGAATTGTTCCAAGTTCAGTCAACCCAACAAAAAAAAAATCTTTTGGCATGCCGCCAATTCAGACGTTAACAATGTTTGTCGCACCGTGATGACTTGACCTGCCGCCAAAACATTGACGATGTCTGCCGCATCGTGGTGACTTGGCCCACCGCCAAGATGTTGACAATCTCTATTGTACCATGGGGATGACCAGACTCACCGCCAAAATATGTTAAAAGGTGTTTGTCGCACTGTGGTAACTTGACTTGCCGAGAAGATGTTAAAAACACCTGTCACGCAGTGTTACTGCCGCTAAAATATTGACGATATCTGCCGCATCGTGGTGACTTGGCCCATTATTAAGATGTTGACGATGTATATCGCACCGTGGAGACGACTTGGCTCACCGCTAAAATATGTTAAAAGGTGTTTGTCGCACTGTGGTGACTTGATTTGCTGCGAAGATGTTAAAAGCACCCGTCACGCCGTATTAATTTAGCCCATGGGGCAAAACGACCAATCAATGGGGTTCTTACATTCAGTGTAGTTCCTTTCTCCATGACATTGCTCTCTCGTTCTAAAATTGTTACGGTGTTTGCCTTGAAGTTTTTAAATAAAACCATAATTGGGAGAAGTCAAAGGTTATTTACCTGACTAAAAGAAAAAAGTGTGAAAGAAATTGAACAAAAAAAATGTGTTCGTAAAGGACTAACGAAAGTGTTCCAATGGAACTAAGTGACCTCGAATGGACGATAAGGTGTTCTAAAGGAACTAAGTGATTCCGAATGGCACTAAAGGACAATTAAGTGACCCTGAAGGACACTAAGGGACTCCGAAGGGATAATAAAATGACCCCGAAGGGTACTAAGGGACCCCAAAGGGACAGTAAAGTGTTCCAAAGGAACAAAGTGACCCCGAAGGGCACTAAAGGACCCCGAAGGGACGATAATGTGTTCCAAAGGAGTTAAGTGACCCGAAGGGCACTAAGGGACCCTGAAAGGACGATAAAGTGTTCCAAAGAAACTAGGTGACCTCGAAGAGACTAATAAATGGCGTCTGGAACTCCATATTATGAGAGAAGTGATTTAACCTGCAAGAATTAAAAAAAAAATGAAACTTGCCAGGAAAAGAGTTGAGTGACTCACGTAAAGTTGTCTTCCTCAATGGTTTCGATAGATCTGTGTGTTGTTCCAGATGTAACACAAAACTTGAGTAGTGCTCACAAGTAGAAGCTAATCTGGAAAAAAAAAATCAGCTGCATGTATTCTTTATTTCAATGGTTTGTAGTACATGGAGCAGTGCAGAAGAGATAGTGTGGTGTTATGATAACTCTTCATGAGGTTTCAAGTTCAAAACTAGCAGGTAGCATGAAAGTTTTTTTTTTTTACACATTCAGTCATGTAAACCAACGAGAAGATGAAAGAAAGAGAAACAAGACAGAGAAAGAATGAAGTGGCGAAGAAAAAGGGAAAAAAAAAGAAAAAAAACCAGCGTAAAAAAAAGAAGAAGAAGAAGAAAGAGAGAACTGTATGTTCGTGCTCTCATTATCTCTGATGTGAAGAGTCTAAAACGTAGGTTACATGGATTAATCCTATTTGCCAGTGAATTTTTAAGACTCCAATTCAATTTGAACATTGAAAATCAAATCCTATTTCAGAATGGATAAGAAAAAAATTCTATTTGCAATAGGGTCTTCAAGTCTTCAATTTCACTTGGACAAGGAGAAAAGTTATATTTGCAATAAGGTTTTCAAGACTCCAATTCAACTTGACGAAGAAGACATCCTCTTTGAAATTGAATTTTCGTAAGGAAAAAAAAACTTTGCGAAAATTAAATACTTCAAGTCCCGCTTTAGATACGTGACAAACTCGATATAACGCGAGATTTGAAGTGGGGGCAATTTGCAGACATTAAAAAATTATATGATGAACCAAAAATATAATTTGGGTTTATCTTCAGTTTAGCCCACTTTGGAATGTGGTCCAATGAGTCAAATAATTCAAAGCTCAGACCCACCACAAATAATTGGGTCATGAGCTGATCCAAATTGTCTAAAAACGTCCGATGAGCCTATAAAAATACAATTCCAAGCTCACTTAAAAATAGATCAAATGGATAATTAAATATATATATAACGAGAGTCTATGACCAATTGACTAATTTAAGCTATCCAACACTCTCAGACTTTAGATAGTGAGAGTCATGATGAGAAATGATAGTAATAACCCATTTTGAAAAGAAAAATTCATTAATGGATTACCTAATCTCTTTGCTCATAAAATTAGGGAAACCCTTGCTAAGCTTGCTGGAATCATTGATTACAGCCAACTTACTTACGGAAATATCATTAGCACAATCCAGAAAGAAGGATTAAAAATGTGCATTGATATGAAAATAAGTAAACAACTTAATAATGAAAAGAAAAAAGTTATCAAAGATAATTATTATGTATATATTGGATAATTTTCACAATTATCATAAAAGATAATTATAGGATAATGATCAGAAGAAAATAAAGTTTCAAATCTACCCCTCCGACGAGCCTATAAATAAAGGTCCAGGGGTGGGGAGAAGGGAAGATATCTATTGAAGCTCTGTCAGACTCTGCCTTCAAGCAACACTTGAAGATCTAAAGACATACATTCATCCAACCTTCAAAACTTTGAAGAAGAACAACAAGAAGTACATTCAACTTAAAGCATATTACTTTCAACTTTTTCTTCCAAACTTTTGTCTATTAAGTACTTTTTATTTTACTTCTTTTTATATACACTTCTCAAAATATCATCAACAATTATACTCCCTAAATTTTTTTATATTATTTGTTATCTTCTCTTTTTCTTTGTTTTTTCACCTGCTTGTGCAATCATTGATCACATTCATTCTCGAAAAACCTAAAAATGGTTATAAAAGAAAGGCTAGACAAAAAAGTTTAACTGGTATCACATCCATTCTTGAAAAATCATAAAAAAATGTGACTATAAAATAAAGGATGGGCAAAAAGTTCAACCGGTTAAGTGGTATTACATAACCAAGGAATTTTTTTTTTTTTTAAAGCTCAAACAATGAAAAATGACCTAAAATTATTTCTTTGGATAGGTATTGTTCTTCACCATACATGAGCACAAAAAAAAATATGTGACATAATATGATTAATTCTTAATATTTGACCAAAAGAACGAAATAATAAGACTAAGCAACAAAATTATTCGGATTTAAAAAAAAAGAGTAATTAGCATATTGCAGAAACCAAACAAGTTCCATATATTCTTTTATGTATCCCTTTTTCCTTTACCAAACAGTGGCGCAACATAACCATGCAATTTCATTGTGTGACACTTTCCCCTTCCTCATATAGGTGAAATTCATGAACTGTATTGAAAATATATACAACCTCTGAAAGTAGTATTAAAAACTTGCAAGTTAATTAATTAAAATAATGAATTAAAACTATTCAAAAATAAAAAATAAAAAATCCAACCATTTGGTGAAGTAGACATAAGTCTGTGGAGAGATAAGTCAGTGCCATCAGGTGTGCACTGACTTATCCTGGGACAAACCCCACATGGAATTGAAGCCATGGCCCCTGTTTTTGGGGTTCCCGTACCAGTTGCAGTTCTATAACAAACGGTTCCAATTGGAATAGATTCGTATTCTCCTAATCCAGTGCTCTTCACCTCAATGATCTCCTTGGCCAGAACCATAGACCTAAGTATCTCTGCAATTTGCTGTCCCGTGCATTCACTCTTGGTGATTTTATTCTTCTTGAAAAAGTCTGTGACCCCCTCTTGAGTCGCAACCTTCAACTTGCGTATGATTCTTAAGCATGCATCTTTAAGAACATCAATGGAATTTGTATCAAGATTCCCCTCAACATACCATGTGCCACCAGTTAGCTAGCTCCTTTGACGGTTCAAACTCTGCTGCCATCAAGTGTTTTCTCCCCTTGCTTTGGATGTTCACCACCTCTTTTATCAGTTTCTGGGCAAGGAGCATCTTCACTGCTTTATTAACCACATTGTCAACGAGTTTTGTTTCTCGCTTCAGGTCTCTCATCCAGATTCCCATATCTTCTTTACTTTTTATCAGATTTAAAAGTATATGCTCAGGTGACTGAGCAGAACTCGAGTCTTGTCTTTTCCTTTTAAGGGCTGAAGTCTCTTGTGATCGGCTCATTCTGAAATATAGGAAAGATAGGAACAGGATAATATACATTCAAATTCTATCTGCAATTAATTTTCTTCTACGCCAGAGGAAAAAAAAATTATGAACAGCTCAGTTAGATTTCTTCTTCTACTCTATAACGTGCAAGTGCATGAGCCTATTTTATGAGCCGAGTCTACCACTATCCAAGCTTGTCAAGTTAGATCTGTTTACTTAGGAAACATGAACTGAACTCCCAATGATGCGAGTCAAAGATTTTTATGAACAACACAATTTAATTGCAATTCCATGAGTAAGGGGCATAAGAAGACTTTTACTATTAATTGCATGAATAAGGGCATAACAAGACATTGGTAGCTAACAATGTGATTATGAAACCCGGTATCTGATTATTGCCCATTGCATACTATTAACCAAAAAAAAACCCTTTCTTGTACAGATAATTCAAATATTTTTTTATGAATCTTTGTACAACAAATTTAATTAATTACCAAATATGTTTTTGTTTTGGAATAAATCAAACCAAAGACTATTTCTGTTTCATATGAAACTGAAAATGCAATGTAGAATTTGTTGTTAGAAGGCCCCGTAATGTTTGTATTTTATGTTTTTGATTTTTTTTCATTTTGAATTAGTAAATACTATTAAAGATAAGAGACAGAAAGAGCGATCGAAAATAATATGGGGCGGAATTATTAAAATTAATTTTAAAATTTTAAATATAATTGATGAAATAACCTATAATATAAAAAATTAAAGAGAGAATTATTTGACCGATCAAATTGATATAAAATTAATACAAAGACAACGGTGATGTAAATTTTGATTACTACACCGTCAGGCACTTTTATTTTTTGACCTCTTGTCTTGTTGCCTCGCCCGCCGCCTCGGTAGCTAAAACAAAAAAATTATTTTATCCTTCAGTGTCCCCTATGTAATGAATTACTGGCTCTGAAACTGATGGAGGAAAAGTGGTGGCTTCACTAATACTCTTAACTAAATTTTCCAATGGAAGTGAAAGGAAACTAAGGTGTTGTTTAATAAAATTGAAAATTACGTAGTCGAAATTTTAATATTTGAATTTTAAGTGCTAAATTGAATTTTAAATTGATAAATTTTTAATTATTTTATTTTAAATGGTCAACATTTAGTGATAGTGAAGTCACTATTGCTTAAAATTTTATCCTATTTTAAGTGACACTTAATTATTAACCGCATTTAATCGAATAAGAATTTAATTCATTCAAAATTAAGTGTTGAATTGGATAATCAAACAACAATTAAGTTTAATAAGAAAAATCAAATATCAATTTTATTCTAAGGATATAAACAAAATACCGAATAAGATTGAGCTTATTTTACAATTTGGGTTGAATTTAGATTAACTATGGGGCAATCTGAGAGCAATTTGAGCTCATGATCTTTATTATTATTGTTGTTGTTGATTGTTATTGTTATTATTGCTATTTTTGAAGTTTCATAAAAGGGAAAACTACACTTAAATAAAGTTAGGAGGCCTAAATTACAAAGTGGTCTATTTTAAAAGTTTATTTTTCAATTTGATTGAATTAAGCAAAATAATTACATATGCATTGAAAATTATTATTCAGGTACAAAATGTCCTTCAATCTTTTATTCTAAAATATCAAATTATCATTCTTAAATCAAATAATTCTCACTCAAAAAATTAATAAAATATCGGGAACATCGTTTGGTCTCTGAAAAATTGTAGGAATATAAAAGTAATAAAAGTGAACAAACCCATAAAGTAAAGCAAAATATACAAGCACTTGTGATTAATCTATTATGTTGTAAAGTAGTCAAAATTAGACCGCCTAATATGGCCCTGAATGACAGCAACTTATTTTCCCTTTTAGATTAATGCAAGTGGATACACTTGTGGTATCACAACACATCAATTATATCTGGATGAGAATGAAGTAGATTTTATAGATGTACTTGGGTAACTTTTCGGTATGATATGCCTAAAAAAATATGAACATCAGAAAAATATATTATATCAAAACATGAGGTACAAAAATAAGAAAAATTCAAATTTCACAAGTAAACTCCTATAAATTTCAAGTATGCCTGCAAATGCAAACAAATTTTGAGCTTTATCAGCAAATGAATCATGAGTCATCCTACATGAAATATGTCTGCTCACTAATCAAATTAAGAGCATATTTAAATAAGCAAATATGAATTAGATAGTTGATAATGATAACTTAAAAAAGTGACTAGTGAAACTGTTCATCACATTTAAAAACCTCAAAATTAAGAACCATTGGCACATGAATTTGACATACAATTCAAAAATCAATTCACTAATTATTATTATTATTTTTAAAAGTAAAAATAGCAGTTCACTAAAGCAATATAAGAGACCATATTTTTGTGATGAGAGATAATCAACGACTAATAATTTATTCAGGCAGTGGTGCTTTGCAATGAATTAGATTATCTTCCAGTGAGACGAAAAGACAATAATCTGTTAAATTTTATTTAGTCACGCACAACGCTCCTTCAGTCGCACAGGAACCAAACAGAATTTAGTGTGGGTTAGAATAAGAAATTGAAGAGCATTTTGGACTTAAATAATAATTTTCAATGCATATGTGATTATTTTATTTAATTCAACCAAAGTGAAAAATAAACTTTTAAAATAGACCACTTTCTAATTTAGGCCTCCTAACTATATTTAAGTGTAGTTTTCCCTTTATAAAATTGTTTTCATATTATTATACCTTCGTTTGAGACTTGTCGCGGTAGCATATAACTAAAAAAAGAAAAATGAAATAAATGAGAACAATTTTTTTTTAATTTGATAATTTTATCAACTAAGATTGAAATATTTTTAAAATAAACTTGCGCTACAATTAACCTTTGGTTTTGTTTGGAAAATGATTTCAGTTTTAAAAAAGAATTGAAAAACATAAAATAATTGACTTTTGAAAACATAAAATAATTAATTAAGAAAAATGATTCTATCATGAGAGTGCAGTACTCTTGCAACCTCTAAAGTACGAACACTTCACCGAGGGTGTCGTATCTGTGTTGGACACTTGGACGCATGTCGAACACTTCCTAGAAGTGTCCTGACATTTTTCTTTTTAGGACACTTTTCAGACATTCCTCGAATATGTATTGGACGCTTCGTAATAGTGATGTATATTCAATGTAATACCCCGCTCCAACACATGGTATGATATTATCCGCTTTGGGCCTGAGCCCGCACGATTTTGCTCTTGAGTTTTACCCCAAAAGGTCTCATACCATTTGAAGAGAACATACTACATATAAGCACATCCCCTTTTTCAAATTCAGGCTATGTGGGATTGAGCACATTGTACCCTGTCAGTGTAGTAGCCCAGCCCAGTATCTATCTTCGCACCCGCCCACTCACACCCGTCCACAAGGGTTACTACAATCCACCCCCTACGAGACCCGACGTCCTCGTCGGCACACTTCCGGTTGGGTTCAGGCTTTGATACCAACTATAATACCCCGCTACAACACATGGTATGATATTATCCGCTTTGGGCCTGAGTCCGCACGATTTTGCTCTTGGATTTTACCCCAAAAGGCCTCATACCATTTGAAGAGAACATACTACATATAAGCACATCCCTTTTTTCACACCCAGGCGATGTGGGATTGAGCACCCTGTACCCTGTCAGTTTGGTAGCTCAGCCCAGTGTCTGTCTTTGCACCCGCCCACTCACACACGTCCACAAGGCTTACTACATTCAAGTATTTCAAAAGAAAATTATATGCGACTAAGTTATGAACTAAATATATGTAGATGACTAAATAAGTCTGGTTCTTTAATCTATTTGTCTATTTTTGTTTATAAGTTTGTTTAATTTTTAATTACTTGATGATGAATTAAAGTATTTCTTTAATGTAATTTTTTTTGTTGAACAATTAATATATATTAATATATTATATTATTATTTTATAGCCGTATTTTCGCCGTGTTCATATCCTATTTTTTTTTTTAATTTCTTGTATCGCCGTGTCTGTGTCGTGTCGTACCAGTGTCCCATGTCAGTGTCCGTGCATCCTAGCTTGAAACAAATCCGCCTCCTAAGTCATTATTAGATGGAAGATTAACCACACCATAACTTTTTAAATAATTTTCTATTAGTCAAACTTTTCAAATATAAGGACCAATAAGACAACTAAAGTGAACTAAAGTGTTGTTTGATAAGTGATAACACAATTCAACACTTAATTCTCAATGAACTAAGTGTTTTATTGAATTAAATATGTTTGATAACACAATTTAAATATTATTTTAAAAAATAAATGCCATTGAAATTGAGTTAATTTTTTTTTTCACTTTTTATATTTTCAAAAAGTTAAGTAATTTCAAGAAATAAAAGTAAACTTATGTGAAAAATTTACTATAAAATTTATATTACATTTAAGCATTGTGTTTGAATCTCCCTCCAAAAAAAAAATTACAATCTAATTGTCAAAAAATACTTAAAAAATTAATCTTACTATTTAAAATATTTATGTCTATCTACGGTCTAAAATAACTATCTCTATCTACGATCTAACAGTCATGATTCGCCCACTACATTTACACCTAAATTCGCATACACATCCACCTACTCTCACACCTAACATATATATATATATATATATATATATATATAGTGTCGTAGGCACTGGCAATATGCTAGTGTGTGTGTGTGTATATATATATATAAAGTGTGTCAAGATGATTTTTCTATACAAGAAAATGACACGGATAATAGTAATTTCTATAGAATAAGGCAATATGGAAAAAAAAAACATTAATTGTACATAAATGTACTTCCTAGAAAAAATTATCGTTAAACTTTTTGAGTTTCTTTTCATTTATTTTTATTACAATTGTAAAAATTTAAATAGCTTATTACATATTGTAGACATTAAAAATTATATGATGGACCCAAAATATAATTTGGGCTTATCTTTAATTTAACCCACTTTGGAATGTGGCCCAATGAATTAGATAATTTAAAGTCCAGACACACCACAAATAAATGGGTCATGCGTTGATCCAAATTATCTAAGAAGTCCAGACCCACCACAAATAAATGGGTTATCGGCTGATCCAATTTGTCTAAGAAGTCCAAGACCACTAGAAAATGGGTCAATGGATAATTGATATATATGTATAAATCTTTATCATCAAAGATAATTACTAAGAGTAAAAGAAATTACTAGTTTGCCCTTCCAAGAAGTCTATAAATAGAGGTAGAGGATGAAGAAAAAGGAGAAGAACCAGAAGACTATCAAAGAACGCTGAAACTCTGTAGGATTCTTCACTCAAAATCTAGCTCCAAAGTATCTAAAATCCTGAAGGAGAATAACAACAAGCACATCATCCATGTGTGAGTACTGTAGAAGCGATTGAGAAACTCTCGCTCCATCTGCTCCCAACAATCAATACTCCCAACTTTGAGGTCCGTGTACCAATCAAATGTATTTCCTTTGAGGGAATGAACAAACTGTTTAACTAATAAATCTCCCTCGGTCCCAGCATTTTTGTAGGTCCTGACGAAATGAGCGATGTGTTGTTTTAAGTTGTCCTTTTTGTCAAATTGTTGGATCTTTAGAGGTTGGTACCTTGTAGGCATCCTCATATTATCAATTCTTTTTGGGTAAAGCTTTGAGTATATGAGAGTGCTTTGAGGGGAGTCATCATACTGTGTTTGGATTATGTTCGTTATTATATCCTACAATTGTTGAACAGATAGCGAAGTGACCGACGATACAGGTTAGTTTCGTCAGTCACATGTCTTAAAGCAAATGTGAGATAACGATCTTTTGATTGTGCTCCTTGAAGTGCTAAATTTGAAGTATTCATAGGTAGTTGTGTTGACTCAACAGGATTTTGAATTTTAAGCTTACTCATTAATGCGGCGATCTGCAAGTCTTTCTCTTTTGCGCTCCATCATTGCCAGTTGGATGTATGATGTAGGAGACAGAGATGAGAGGTAGAGACCGTCCCACCGGGTGTGCCAAAAATTTGTACACACAAATTTTGAGTTTAAGAATAAGATCAAAACACATTGACAAATAAATCAAATTTATTAAATTCAAGAAACATAGGTTACAAATCTATGTAAATCTTTACAAAAGAAATATAAATTCCTCTAATTCAATCTCCTTGGTGATCCGGATTTAAAGACTGTTGGAACTTATTCTTGAATTGGATTGAAACTTTAGTGAAGAACGACACATGGATGATAAGCTTGTTGATCTTGCAGATCTTCAGAGTTCTTTGAGAGTCTTCTTTTTCTCCTTCAGGGTTTTAGATGCTTTGGAACACTTTATCGTCCCTTTGGGGTCACTTAGCTCGCTTGGAACACTTTATCGTCCTTTCGGAGTCACTTAGTTCCGTTAGAATACTTTATCGTCCCTTCGGGGTCACTTAGTTACTTTGGAACACTTTTCGTCCCTTCAGGGTTGTTACCTAAGAATTGTCCCTAGAGGGGGTGTGAATAGGGACAATAAGCAAACGATGAAACTTTTTCGGTTCAGCCCATTTTGACAAAGGTAGGAATGTTTGGACTTTTGTCAAACACTTGATAAAATTATTTATTCAACAAGTAGGAATAAGAATGCTCTATCTATTATGCACTTAAATGATCTAGTGAATATAACAAATGAAGTGTTCATCTAAGTGTAACATATCATGCTTCAAGTGTGTGAAAATATTGATTGTGCATTTTATCAAATACATAATATGCAAATTGATTGGCAAAAAGATAATCAAATAAATACTCAATTAATTAACAATTTAATCAATTCCACAACTCAACCAATATACTCTAAGCATTCATCCCATCCTCCTCATATGAAGCATTTAAACAACATTTATTAAAAAAAGAATGAAATGAGCTAAGTGGATAAATGTCTATCAATGCTAAAATAGAATTAAAGTTCATAAAGACATTTCATCAAATACATGGTGTGCAATATCTCCATACAATTATGCTCTTCATATCTATTCAAAATATAAAAACATCTAACAAAGATAATGAATATAATAATGTAAAGAGATTAAAGATAGAGAAACGCAAACATTGACACCATGATTTTTATATTGTTCAGCCCTTCTTGCCTACGTCCATGCCTCAAGAGCACTTCTTGAGGTTTCCACTATAGAGCATTCTTTAAGGGTGGAAAGCAAACCGTACAATTGTCAAGTGAATTACTTGGGTTTTCTTGCTCAATGAAAACCTCATCAAGACTTCTTTGCCAAGCGCATGACTTGGGCTTCCTTACTCAATGAAAATATCATCAAGACTTCTTTGCCAAGTGCATGACTTGGGCTTTCTTTCTCTTTTGACGGTTAAGAGATAACCATTGCTCACTCTAAAGGGTGGAGAGCGCTACCCAATCTTTCTCCTTTTAAGGTAGAGAATGAACCTTTCTCTTTTTCAGGCTTGGAGAAAAATCCTTACAAAGCTTCTTCAAGCTACCCATGCCAAGAGAACCTCTTGGTCTTCATCTCTCAAGAATAAGAAGTTTTGTGTGCAATGAGTGTCTCTCAAATAGACAAGATATACAAATTCAAAGCTCTCTCAAATCTAGAGTTACAATTGATGAATCAATAAGAAAACTCAACTCTAGAATGATAAATGAAATACCACAAATAGATTGATCTTTGGAAGAATATGGTCAAGTGTGGTGACTATCTCTATAGAATATGAATTCTAAGCTTAATGATAGATTTAACCAACAATGGATGATCAACTATATGTTTGGTGATTTCTCTCTCTTGTATAATAAATATATAATGTGGATTTATAGCCTAAGAATGAATTCTAGCCGTTTAGAAGTGGTTGGGAGTCATTAAATGCAAAAATTAGCCGTTCAGATTTGTTCTCGTAAAGTCAGTCGACTTATGCATTTGAATTAGTCGACTGATTTGCTCCTCTGGAAATGCCTAAAGCATTATGTCTAAATTAGTCAACTGATAGATGTGTATTAGTCGACTGATAGAAAGACTTTGTCTAAATTAGTTGACTGATAAATGTGTATTAGTCTACTGATAGAAAGGCTTTTCTGTGAAATAATTTCAAGGTATAAGTCGACTAATGCATTTGAATTAGTCGACTGGTTTACCTCTCTAAAAATGCCAAAAATGCTCTGTCCAAATTAGTCGACTGATAGAAGTAAATAAGTCAACTGATTTATGCTCAACATTAAAAAATAGAGTTTTGACATCCAACCAAGCCTAAATCATCAAAAACTTTTAAGATATGATTCAAATAAGATCAAGTCATATTTTTACATGTCTAGAGACCATTAAAATGATATGCATCAGTTGCATTGGGTCCTAGAGTCAACTAAGTTACGAGATACGTTCTTTGAATATTTTGACAAACTTGAACCTCCTCAAAGTCAACTATGACCTTATGAAATAATAAATCAATTTTATCCAAGGACCTTGACTTCATACTTCACTAAATACAAATATTAAGAATTAAAGATATTTTCAATTGGAGATCCTCTCAATATTACTTAAGGCTTTTCATGATTTAAACATATAAGTTCAAAATCTTATTTCTCTAATTCTTAGAGACCATTTTAAATGATATAAATGAAGTACATGACATATTGTTTATGATATAAGAACTTATGAAAGATATACATGAAATGTATTTGTCTAAGAGCTTTCAAGTGAGAACATCAAAGTAACTTTACAAAGATTACCTATACAATCACCAAGACTAAACTACCCAATCTTCAATATCTTCATTGATCTTGATGTGCATTGGGTGAAGTCTTCTTTCTTTGATATTATTGCCTTCATCATTTTCTCATCTCCTTGATATGAGCTTTTAAATATAGATGGGCATGATCAATGTGAGATTTGGATACCTTTACAAGATGCCATTGATCCTCTTGTCTTACTTTGAGTCTTGTTAGAATGTAACTTGTTTAAGCACAAACTCAAGTAGACATTAAATCCTAGCACTCATAATGTTTTGTTATCATCAAAATAACTGAGATAACTTTGATTGGAAACCTTGGTTCAACAAGGGTCACTTAGTTTCCATCGACAAACCAAACCACTCCATGCACACTGGTTTTTTATTTTATTTTATGTTTTCACCTTAATCCACAGGGCATTTTTTTTGTACTTCCAAGTGTGTTGATTAGCCAAATTCTTCTCACTTGATGGAGGTCCATGTATATCCACATTCAACCTGCTTTATTTGTTGGGTGATCATTCATGCACTGGTGTAATCAGGATGACCTTACTTTATGGTTAGAAAGATATTTTACTTTGATAATGTTATCGATACCGTCTATGTAATACCCCGCTCCAACACATGGTATGATATTGTCCGCTTTGGGCCTAAGCCCGCACGGTTTTGCTCTTGGGTTTTACCCCAAAAGGCCTCATACCATTTGAAGAGAACATACTACATATAAGCACATCCCCTTTTCTACACCCAGGCGATGTGGGATTGAGCACCCTGTACCCTGTCAGTGTGGTAGCTCAGCCCAGTGTCTGTCTTTGCACCCGCCCACTCACACCCGTCCACAAGGGTTATCACAATCCACCCCCCTACGAGGCCCGACGTCCTCGTCGGCACACTACTTCCGGCTGGGTTCAGGCTCTGATACCAATTGTAATACCCCGCTCCAACACATGGTATGATATTGTCCGCTTTGGGCCTAAGCCCGCACGGTTTTGCTCTTGGGTTTTACCCCAAAAGGCCTCATACCATTTGAAGAGAACATACTACATATAAGCACATCCCCTTTTCTACACCCAGGCGATGTGGGATTGAGCACCCTGTACCCTGTCAGTGTGGTAGCTCAGCCCAGTGTCTGTCTTTGCACCCGCCCACTCACACCCGTCCACAAGGGTTATCACAGTCTACGTCTCATCTCAAGTCTTTATTTTTGCTTGCTGAGTTGTTCCATTACTGTTGCCTTACAAGCTTACGACGTCCATTCATATTTGACTATACATCTATTCAGTCTAGTCAGTGTATGTGATAAATTCTGTTAATTTTAGTTGATCATGTGAAGCACATTTTCTCAAATCATAGTTCGGAATAAGTCAATGCCTTCTCCACGAACCAAATTAACACGACGCGATGGCAAGTCAATTTATCACAGTGCGACAAACACCTTTTAATATATTTTGACGATGAGCCAAGTCATCACAATGGTGCGACATGCCAAGTCACTACAGTACGACAAATATCGTCAATATCTTGGAAGTAAGCTAAAAGATTTTTTTTTTGGGTCGAATGAACTTAGAAAAAAGCTCTAAGCTGCCTATGTACCCTACTAGGAATCAAATCATCATGTAGTTCACTTCACAATTATATATATATATATTAGACAATTTAGACTCTTGTCTAGCTTTTTTTTAGTAGACAATTTATACTTATGTTAATGAGTAATTTTTTTTTGGTAAACAATTTATACTTATGTCAATGAGTGTTTTTTTATTTTTATTTTGTATATCGTTTATACTCGTGTTAATGAGTATTTTTTTTGGTAGACAATTTATACTCGTGTCAATGAGTGTGTGTATTTTTTTTTGTAGATAGTTTATACTCGTGTTAAGGAGTGCTTTTTTTTTTGGTAGAAAGTTTATACTTGTGCCAAGGAGTGTTTTTTTTTTTTTGTAGACAATTTATACTCGTGTCATAGAGTATCATCAGCAGTTTAGGCTCGTATTGGAGAGCACCTTAGCTTTAATTATTCTTCAACTTTGCAAGATTCAGAAGACAGTCCAAGCTTGTGTTGAAAGGTGTAAACCAGCTCGGCATTAATTTTGAAATTTCCTTCTTGCTTCATTTTTTTATTGCACTCTTCTTATACTTGAGAAAAAACATCTTATTCGAACTCATCTCCCTAGCTAGAAGGAAGAGGTATTTCATTCGTCATGGTTCATGTAGGAAGATTGAATATCACACGGAATGCTTTCATTCCGCTGCGAGATTCGATTGAGACAGCATCTTCGAACTTTGGTCCCCACACTTTTCCTTCTTTTAGTATTTCAATTTTCACAGCTTCTCATTCTATTTGGAATTAGAGACGATTTTGTTTTTGTTCCTCGCTGTCTTGTTTGAGACCTCCGTTTTGCTGGTTCTTAGAGATAGTTCGAAAAAGTGACTCTTGAGACTTCACTTATGTGTTTCTGGATAATGATTCTTGCGAGGCCGAAAAAGAAAATTCAAGATAGGAATAGTCTTGTAAGAATCTCGCAAGAATCATTGCCCAGAAACACATAAGTGATGTCTCAAGGGTCACTTTCTCGAATTATCTCTAACAATCAACAAAACAAAGGTCTCAAACAAGAAAGCGAGGAACAAGAACAAAGTCGTCTCTAATTCAAAATAGAACGAGAAGCTGTGAAAATCGAAATAGTGAAAGAAGGAAAAGTGTGGGGATCAAAGCCTGAAGATGCTGCCTGAATTGAATCTCATAGCGAAATGAAAGCATACTGGGTGAGGTTCAATCCTCCTACATTAACCATGACGAATAAAATACCTCTTCCTTCTGGGCAGGGATACGAGTTCGAAGGAAATGTTTCTTTTCAAGTACAAAAAGAGTAAAATAAAGAAACATAGTAAGAAGGAAAAATCTGAATTAACGCTGAGCTGTTTCACACCTTTCAACACAAACTTGAACTGTCTTCTGAATCTTGCAAAGTTGAAGAATAATTAAAGTTAAGGTGCTCCCCGATATGAGCCTAAACTGTCGATGATAATCTATGACACAAGTATAAACTGTTTACTAAAAAAAAAAACACTCCTTGACACGAGTATAAACTGTCTATAAAAAAAAAACACTCTTTGACACGTGTATAAACTATCTATCAAAAAAAAAATACTCCTTGACACGATTATAAACTGTTTACAAAAAAAAAAAAAAAAACTCATTAACACGAGTATAAACTATTTACCAAAATAAATAAATACTCATTAATACGAGTATAAACTGTCTACCAAACACAAAAAAAAAGCTAGACAAAAGTCTAAATTGCCTTATATATATATATATATATATATATATATATATATATAATTATGAAGTGAACTATGTGATGACTTGATCCTTGGTAGGGTACATAAGCAGCTTAAAGTTTCGTTTTAAGTTTAGTCGACCGGATAAAAAATTAATTTTCTTTTGATCTGCTGCCAAGATATTGACAATGTATACCGTACTGTGATAATATTGTGGTAACTTGACTTGCCGCCAAGATGTTGAAAACACCTGTCGCGCTGTATTAATTTGGCTTGTAGAGAAGACATTGACTTATCCTGAACTGTGATTTGAGAGAGAGTGTTTCACATGGTCAACTAAAATCAACGTCATTCATCGTATACACCAACTAAACTGAATACATGCATTGTTAAATATGAATGAATGTCAAAAGTTTTTAAGGCAAGGGTGATGAAGAACTCGGCAAGCGAAAATAAGGATTTGACATGAGCCTAGATAATATAGACAACCATTATAAAAAAAAATTAGAATAATTATTAATTTCTCATTTATTTAAAAAATGTGTGAATACCCCCTTCATTTTCATTCGCTAAGCCCAACCAGTGGGTCCATTTCCGGGACCACTAGAAATAATATAATATATTTTTAGTTAATAAAAAAATGATAAATATGACATCCAAACATGGCACAAGGGTGTCAAAGGTTGTGAGGGCATGCCACGCTTCAATTTTTGACTCCAGGAAACTGATGGTGATTAAGTTATAAACCACGCTCCTAATCACGATTATACTTTCTGATATCTTCTTGACACCAATCTGTCACGCCCCAATTTTCATTACCTAGAAATAGGGGTGATTGAATCACACGTCATCACCTCACATCAACTGTTACCAATCTGTCACGCCCTGATTATCGAGTCATAACTCATCGTAGAAGCCTTTACATTACCATCGCCAATTTCTTATCTCATTCATCATTTTTATAACATAGCGGAAGTCTTACAATTTCACCATGGGCCCCTAAGTAGAATACATGAACTCTCAATACTCAACAAAACATTTTTAAGCTCACATTCAGGTTTCGACCGGCTGATGAATGTCCCACCAGTTGGCTGAAACCTGGGCAATCCATCGGCTGGCTACCCTTTATTTTCGGTCGGTTGAAGGGGCCTTTTCGGTCGGCTGAAGGGCTGTTTTGGCCGATCGAAACAGGTACCTGCAGAGTCTGTAGATGCAAATGTTCAGTATCTCATCATTTCGGTCGACTGATAAAAGTTTTAATCGGATGAAACTTTCCAGAAGCTGTTTTCTCCTGTTTTCAATTCTCAATTCATCCTCCACAAAGTTCATAACTCAAAAGAATCATTCTAAGCATGCATGCACCTCATTTTACCAATTTATTGACACAACCATTCTCACACGTTTATACATGTGGAAATTAATCATAAATGAAAGATCATCATTTAACATCTAGCATTATATCATGCTCGAAACCATACTCATAATGTATGAAATCATAAGACATAAATAACACATGCTTAAAAACGTATTTAAATGTATTCAACCACAAAGTATAAACAATACATGTTCGCAAAACATAAGTGGTCTTTACATGCTTTTCACATGCATATAGTGTAATCACCCGTGGAGTGGATTACCGGGGCATGCCAGGATTGCTTCCAGGGCATGTCAGGATTGCTTAATCCCACATCGCTTGGGTGTGAAGAAAGGGATGTGCTTATATGTAATGTGTTCTCTTCAAATGGTATGAGGCCTTTTGGGGTAAAACCCAAGAGCAAAATCGTATGGGCTCAGGCCCAAAGCGGACAATATCATACTATATGTTGGAATGAGGTATTACAGTTGGTATCAGAACCTGAACCTAGCCGAAAGTGTGCCGACGAGGACGTCGGGCCTCATAGTGGGTGGATTGTAATCACCCGCAGGGTGGATTGCCGGGGCATGTTCGGATTGCTCCCGGGGCATGTTAGGATTACTTTATCCCACATCGCCTGGGTGTGGAGAAGGGGATGTGCCTATATGTAGTGTGTTTTCTTCAAATGGTATAAGGTCTTTTGGGGTAAAACCCAAGAGCAAAACTGTGCTGGCTCAGGCCCAAAATGGACAATATCATATCATATGTTGGAATAGGGTATTACATATAGTCCACAATTCGAACATGCATTCAAATAAAGTACATAAGTTTTTAATGAAACCAAAATCCGTTTCACGCCAACTCTACCATTGGGGAGACTCCACCACATCTTTTTCATTTTCTGAAAAGAGTTAATCCTCATGGGATAAGCAACCACACACTTAGTAGGAATGTCTAAAACACAATTTTGCAAGTTTCGTGAATACTATATAAACATACAATTGCATTTAATCATGTTAATAAATATCCACATATCACAACCATATCATAAGTAACGTGTAAATGCAACATGATATGTACAACTCCCTCATCCTCTCCACTCATCCATTGGTCTCCAATTGCCATTGGACAAACCAATCCCACCTATCCGAGACTCTTATACCAGTCCACCTCATGGAAAGACTTCATTTTTGGGAGTATTTTTTTTCATTCTAACTCGGGCTTCTTTACCGGTCCACCCCGTGAGGGTTCCATATACCGGATTACCTCACCACTCGTCAAGAGGGCCTACTACCTAATTGAGCTCACCACCCTCACCATGCCAATGAAGATACATCTCACATGTTCAATCCAATGTACATTCACAATTTAAAGACTAATGAGGCATTCAACAATTATACTTGCACAAATTCTCATTTGATCATCACATGCATTCACATTGAACATGCTTTACATTTTTTATATTTCATGTAATGTCATATCTTCCACATTTCATATAATTCATATGTTGACACTCAAATCATACTTTTCATTCAACATGCTTCCAAGGCAATTTATCAAACACATAAGCATTACATTCACAAATATATATAAATTTACACAATTCTTTCACAATTCAATTCCAACATACTTCATAATTAACTATGACAATTATAAACATGTAATTATCAAATCTAATAAAATGAATTCATCAATTGGCATAATTAAGCATGCTTTACTAGGGATGGCAACGGGGCGGGGCGAATTTTGCCTTCCCCATAATTGAAACCGTTTAACTTTCTCCGCCCCGTCCCCGTCCCGCAACTGTGTATAAACGGGGCGGGTTTTGACTTCCCCATTCCCATAACCGTTTAACTTTTCCCGCCTCGCCCCGCCTTTTTTTTTTTTAATGCAAAATTTTTTATAATAATAAATCTGATATTTTGATACATATACACCAAAAACACACATTTAGGTACTTGCAACACAATAAATAATATTGAGTCATCCATTATTGATATAATAAACTTGTATAGTTGTATAATATATACAATATTAATTTTTTCTTTATACATTATTAATATTTTTTCTATATATTATATATATAAGTATAAATATATATATACTTAAACGGGGCGGGTACCCGTCGGGATAGGATCTTACCCCCGTCCTCGCCCCGTTTAAACGCGGGTTATTTTCTCTAACCCCGTCCCCACCCCATTTCCTTAAACGGTTCCGTAAACGGGGCGGAGCGGGGCGGGTACCCGACGGAGCGGGGCAAATTGTCATCCCTATGCTTTACTATTGAACAAAAATCTAATTATCCCATATAACCAATTAGTTGCCTTAACAATCAATATATTCACAAAAACTCCGGATTCTATGGGTTAGGCATCTCTACCTCAATTTGGAAGAGTTTTCAAATGAAAAATTTTCAATTCTCTCAAAAATTAACTTTCTATAAAATTAATTTTGAACCAATCAAACTCAAGCTCTCGACGCGTAAACCGTTTATCTCTTCTTCAGTGATCTCCAATTATGGACCTAACTCCCTCAAAATCGATGAAGAAGGGAAGAAGAAAATGTTGCTATATATAAATATATGTATAATGCTCCATTTAGCTAAGGAGAATGAGAAATGAGGGTTGGACATTCTCTCTTGCTATTTATTGAATTCTAACTTACTCTTATTTACAAAAATGCCACTATATTTCTACCAAACCTTCTCGAGCTCAGTTTTTGAGTTCCGTAACTCCGATTGACACGAAATCGATTTCATAACACGTCAAATATTTTATTTAAATTTTTTTTCAAATTTGAAGTTATTCTGACACTTTCAAATTTTTTGGACTCACGGGGCCCGCGCCCCTAGGTCAACCAGACCCGAAAAAGTTAACTTTTGTCAAACGCTCTGATTTTTTTTTTCAAACCTTAAATAAGTTCTCAAAACATGTATTTTACAGTTAAAACACATATATAATCATTTAAAGTATTAATATGAAAATAAAAGAAAATCGGACAAAAATGGTCACAGTTCTTACAAGGCATTTTGGTTATTTAAATAGTGTATTTTGAAAATTTCAATGATTTATTTTTTTTTATCATAATTGACGGAGGGAGAGGGGGAGGGGAGTATTTGCACAAAATTTTCAAATATTTGGGGGTTATTTGCACATACTACACTGCATAATGTTTCGCTTATAATTTGTATATAGGAGAGGTTTTTTGCACTTTGCCTTAAAAAAGACAAAACATGAAATGAAAAAAAGGGTGCTTTTGGTTTTCAAAAAAATCTGACACTATCAATTTGTAATATGGGGCAATTTGCTATAGGGATTTATATTCACATACTAAATAACAGAGGTGTTTCTTAAACATTTTCTGTATAGCGGGGGTTTTATGCACTTAACTTTTAATAAAATTACAAACTTTGTTGAAATATTTTCTCACCACTCCATAGATCTCTCTTATTCTTCCAGTTTCCCTCCATAGGAGCGGGGAGGTAAATCTCCCCCTTTCCAACAGGCTCCATAGATTTGGTGTGTCTCAATAACTACTTCCCGTTGGTGATTTTCATGCCGTTTTTCTTTTCATTTTGCTTGATCCACTTGTGTTTTGCTTGTTTTAGGCTGCTATGGGTGGATTTGGCTTTGTTTTTGTATTTTTGTTTTGATTTTGTCCCCGTCTAGATCAGATCTGATCTTGTATCGGGTTTTGTTCCCGTCTAGATCATATCTGATCTTGTTTCGGATTTTGTTGTCGACGATTGCCTTATGAATGCGACTTGGAGCTGCTGCCGTAGATCTGGCTTGGCCTTTGGATCACTCCTGTTGTTACCTCTCTCCCTCGGTTGTTTTGTCATGGAGCCTTTTTGGCTCTCGTCTTGGCAGATTTGGAGATGTTCTTCATATTTTTCTTTGTATTGCTTTAAGATTTGTAATGACTTTATGCCTTTGTAGTCTCTTTGATGATTTGGCCCTTAGTGCCTTTGTAATGATAAAAAAGAAGTTAATAGAGGAATTAACCTAGAATTCTCTTTGATTAATCCAAATTTCTTGAATTAATTCTTTTTTTTGTTGGTTTTTTTATTTATAGTTAATTTGAATTTTATTAACAAAAAAAGAGAGAAAGTATACGAGACATACAATAAAGCTAAAAAAAACACACTCACATTTAGCTCTAATAAACTAAGAGACATTAGTTTAAATAATATGATCTCTCCTCTTTAGGGGGAGATTGAGTAATGTTTGACTCTTGCTAAAGAAAATATTGTGAATGCGTATACTTTTTTGGAATAGGAGGTTGAGGGTTCGAGCTCTAATTATACAAATAAATGTGTGTATGACACTATGACTTGCTTATAAAAAATAAAATAAAAATAAAAAATTTACCATTGATGCCTCCAAATGTCAAAAATAACCCTAGACATTTCAAATGGGATAACCTGCATAAGCAAGGAAGAATATCCAGAGTTAACACAATAATAATTGGCTAAAAATATGATTTCACCATCATTTTTTTTTAAAAATAAACCTGCGTAAATGTTTGCATCATCAAACATTAGAATCTTCACTGCCTTTTCAACTGCAATTTTTCAATCATATAATATGATAAACATATTATATATCTATGCCATAAAACAAAACATCTCTTTCTTGATGTTGCCACTCGTAGCCATAATTTCTATGTCGTTGCCACCAACTATATATATATATATATATATATATATATATATATATATATATATATATCCATCCTCAGTCTAACACACATAAACTTATATAATTAACACATATACAAATACATGATATAACCTTATGAAACAAAAATTTGTCATGACATAAGAAACTTCGAATAGCATCCAACAAATTAAAGGGTGAAAAGTTTTCGTTGTCAATTTCATAAGAAAATGGAGGAGAAGAAGAAACCTAACCACATCGTCCTTTTTATTTTATTTTGTTTTATTTATTTGTCATGTGGTTAGTCCAACTTAATTACCGAAGAAAAGAAAAATCATATGTACAACTTGACTTTAATCAAACACTTAAAGTTTACTCAAGAATCTAATTGATGCCATTGGCTCGTTGATAAGTACTGTTGGATGTTAGTTCCATGAAGAAGACTTTGATTTATTAATTAATTAATGCATGGTTTTATGTTAATTTGAAGGCTTAACACTTAATTTCTTGGTAGATAAGGAACAAAAGCTAGTCTAACTACTCACTAGAGAAATATATATGGTCCGATTTCTTTCCTGCCATTCAATTATAGTTTTAATTTTAATTTTCTTTTGTAAAGGTGTACCACCCCATTTGGGGGCGGAGAACACGAGATCGGATTAATCAGTAATGCCACGAGAGTTACGTGTGAATGTTAATTTAATCTTTATACATATCTTTTATATATATATATATATATGCTCTAACATATTTGCGTAAAATTTTTTTGCTCATTCGTAACCAAGAGATTATTACTGCATATATATGCTCCAATATCGTTTTAGTGCATAGAACCCCTCCCCACACACAACTAGCTTTGTAGCAACTGCTCTAACTTTAGATCAATCGTTCAAGAAGTTTGAGACAAAAATAGATGTGTAAGCTATTTGTCGTAATAAAATAAATAAATAAATCTCCTTCCTCACTCTTATTTTATAAATATACATGGACGTTCATTTGATTCGCAAATTCGATATGATCCAATTTAATCTGTGCAATTTGGATTAGCTTTTTAGTGCATTAGTTCGGTTGAAATATTGGTTCTGTTCACGAAGTTGAGTCCCAAAGAACCAATGCGGACTGAACTGATCACTTATTTATATAATATAAACAAATATATTATATATAATAGTTAAAGTTTTAACACTGGCAGCTACTGATGATTACACTTTTGGCTATTATTTTGTTTCATTTTTTTTCTACTTTTCATTGATTCTTTTGGAATATATTGGAATATATCAGTCATAGAAATTTGATTAAAGTATATTCTTGTTATTTAATTAAACTTTTGTGCCTATTCTGTTCCTTTAAAGTTACTTGTATTAATTACACCTGTTATAATTAGGAAAAAAAAAGAATTATTGGACTATTTAAAAAATCTAATATATAAAAACAATCCGTTCTAATCCAATGGTTTAGAATTGGATGGGTTCAATTTAGAGTCCTCGTCAATTTGAATTGATTTCAATTTTTATAAAATCATTAGGATCAAATTAGTTTTGATTTTATGTCTAAATCGAATTAATCCAATCCGTGTACACTCCTAATGAAAAATATTATTTCCTTCACAATTACTAACTTTTACGCATTTTTGAAGTAGAAGAACACATTCTATGATTGGAATTAGATCATATATACACAATTCAAAATAAACAAAAAATCAAATAACAACCATGATACCGCAAAATTATATGTATACAAACACACACCCCCCACGCATAAATGACGTGTGTGTGTATATATATATATATCCTGTGTTTGTGCATGCATATATGCATGTATGCGCGTATCAATTTGTAATTATGTATCATGCCCCCAGCAATCTACATACGTACCCAAGGTTCATGATGCAACTCTCTATATATATATATATCGATATATATATATATATATACACCTCTAAACTAAAAAACTCCAAAAATTAAATTACAATAACTCATGCATGAAAGGGTCTTCAAATATTAGTCCATGCCAATATGAAGAATCTGATCCACCAGCTCCAAGGCTAACACTGCTGCTACTGGTATCTCCTTGCATGCTAATGGAATTTTCTGCCAGCTGAGGAAGAGGATCAACAGAGTTAAAACCAGCTTGGCTCATCATATCATGAGTACTATTCAAAGGTGTTTCGAAACTGAAAGGGACTTGTGGACGGTGGAGCAGTTGAGAGGTACTAGCATTTTCAATGGGAAACGGGGCTTCATTTTCCAATTCTGACGAATAATTTAAAACTGGGTTTTTTTCTTCGATACGCGACATCGAATTCAATGGATTGAAAGCTTCCATTTTTGCATTAATACCATATTGGGTAGTGTATGGCAAATTGGTAGTTGTGGAGGAGGAGGATGCAGATTGGAGAAGAAGAAGATATTGTAAATTCTGATCAAGATTAGCCAATTGAATAGCTTCTACTTGTGACTTCATGGCATTTTCTTCCAATTTTTGATGATGATCCATAAGGTTAGCCAGTGCTAAAAGATGTGACAAGCTAGAAAAGAGCTCAGTTCTTGGACGGTGAGTCATTGGATCGATACCCATCTGAATCAGCTTCTTCTTCAAATGGGTGTTCCAGAAATTCTTGATTTCATTGTCGGTCCGACCTGGTAAGTGTGTAGCAATTGCTGACCATCTTGTATGTAAACATAATTACATTGAAAAGAAAATTAGTACATGATATATATATATATATAAAATAAAACATATGAAACTAGCTAGCTAAGAAAGGTTGATATATATAAGTAAAATTACTTGTTCCCAAGGATGGAATGGAGATGTAAAATTGTTTGCTCTTCTTCTTCAGAAAATTTCCCCCTCTTGATATCAGGCCTCAAATAATTTGTCCATCTTAACCTACAACTCTTGCCACATCTGTTAAGTCCTGCACAGAGAAAAAAAAAACAAAATTTGAGGACCAACGTACACTTTTTCAAATGTGGTGCAGGAATATAGTGTACCTGTGTGTACAAGTGTGTGTGTGTGTATATATATATATTCATGTGTTTTTACGTATGGACCTGCAAGTTTAGGGAGGGCACTCCAACTTCCATGGCCATGTTTTTGTATGTACTGGAGAAGCTTGTGATCTTCGTCGGAAGTCCAAGGTCCTTTCTTGAGGCTATTCTCAGCAGAAAATGGTGACCTCATGATTCTATATATCGTCTATATTTCCTTTGGCTTTTGGGCTTTTGGCTGTTTCTCTATCTGTTACCACATGAACAAGCTGTAGTTAGTATTTATATACAATCTTTCAGTCTGGCCTCCTCGCATAAATTTATTCAACATATAATGATTAGTCACATAATATGATTTGGCCATTTGCTATCCTCTCATGAATTGACAAATATATTCCTTGACATGACATTATATATATATATATATATATATATATATATATATATAATACTTACCAATTCCGTGTGGGTAGGACACTTACTCTCTAATTCAAAAATCTAAACTATTGAACAATGCTCCTTTTCAAATGCTAGATTGAGGCAAATTTTTATTGGAGCAGGGTAAAAAGAAAAAGAAATATAAATTTGGATGTGCTAAAATATTTATTGAAGTCGAGTGCTTAATTGTTCATATTACATTAAAAGAAACGAGTATTTATAAGTTCCACTACCATCATATATAAGTAATTAACAGTTTTTTTTCCGGTAATTAAATATTACAGTAAGTAATAAACAGCTTAATCTTCGTATTAATGCTCATAAAAGTATACCTATAACCTAACAGAAACATTTTTGAGACAATTCGATGCAATGCAAGTAAAGAATATCTTTTGAAATACACCATGCATGCAATTAAAGCACATAACGACTGAATGAAAATTACTTAACCCTATTGAATTTTTTTCTAATTTTAGAGTTTTTGAAAGGAGATATTAAAGAGAAATGTTAAACGTCATGAAATTATTTCATGAATTTGTATCATGAATGATGTGACAGGTAACGTGGAGAGTTAGTATTGGTGGAATTCAGTGATAATATCATGGGACAATATGTATGGGGGAATCCCACCAATACTAACTCTCCACGTTACCTGTCACATCATTCATGATATAAATTCATGAAATTATTTCATGACGTGTAGCATTGCTCATTAATAAATACTTTATAGTCACTAATTACTAGCGTCAATTATAAATCATGACATTTCTACTTTGATTTTATCACAAGATTGGCGAAATCACGAGAAATCGCAAAAATTTTAAAAAATTATACAATATACATATACCTATATATATGTGTCGGCACAAAACAAACCTTGACCCCAAGACCGACATGCTGTCAAATACTGGAAAAAGATGGAATATCTACTCCTTGTGGAGACTTTTAATTCCTAAATAGACTTTTAATTCCTAAATCTTCATCAGTTACATGAAACGCGCAAGTTATCTTTTGTTGTCTATCTTCAGCAAACTTTCATTGTTTCTTCGTAGTTACACAAAAGGTCAAACATGCTATTTTTCTAAACCATCCCTAAATGTAAGTTCCATCTATTGAAGGATCTAAATATTTAAGTTACACTCTCTCTAACAACTTAAGCTTTTAGAGTAAATGGTTGTCAACATGGTATCAGAGCAGATTTCTGCCCTAGGCAAGGTCCTGAGTTCGAACCTCACCGTCACCGTCATCCTAATTAAAAAAATTACCCTCTCTAACAGTTTAAGCTTTTAGAGTAGATGGTTGTCAACATCAACCATTCATGAGAAGTTTGAAATTATATATATATAATTATATTACATTTAAGTTTGATATAATAAAATAAAAAAATCAATTTACCGGTTGAAAGTAATTAAAAATTTAATCATGTAAGTTAACATATCTTTATCTATTTACGATTCAAAATAATTCTATTTAATAATTACAATGCATTTTGTATATACAGACATACACTGTATGTATGCACGTATATATGCGCGAGCGCATTTAAACGTGCATATGCATGGAAAGACGCCTTGTAAGCAGTACTTGGTCTACAGCTGTGAAGATGAGGTAGGTGGAATGGGGTCCAAAGCATATCTGTTTTCTAAATGAGAGGACAAAGACCCAACTATACCTTATAAAGTCATTCATATGACAACACTATATATAGACATATATAGCAGAAACATTAAACACATGAGGGCAAGTCAGAACAAATGTTCATTAGTCTTACCAAATAACCTAATCTCTACTTGCGGGGCATAAAGAAATCAACATATTTATAAATGAAATGTCCTAACTGCTCATCTCGTTCTATTTAATAGCATTTTTTAAAATTATGATGATCGAAGAAACTCCTAACATATTAATTAAGAGGCAAAAGTGTAGATAAAAATATCTCTCAACTTTTTTAGACGTGCAAATTCACTTTTTTAACTATTTTTTTTTTTAAAGCAAATCAATCCCTTCATCTTATAAAAGTGGACAACTTCACCTCTTAACAGAATTATAATGACATATACTTTTTACTAGGTCCACTATGCTATTTTCGCAATAAATATAGTGTTTTATAAAACTTCAAAAAATAAAAAATAGTCAGATAAGATTCCTAAGTAATAAGTTTAGAAACATAAAAAAATAAAAAGGCTAATACAACTTAATTTAAGTTTTTTAAAAACTAAAAATTTAATCAATTAACATATATACTCTTCTCAAGTATAGTGTTTTCTAAATAAAATTTTTAAAACATAGTTTGATAAAATTATTAAATAAAATCCTATTGACCTTTTATTTTATTTTTTATTTTTTTTAAAGAAAATTGCATAATGGACATAGTAAATGGTATATATGTCATTATAGTTCTGTCAAAGGGTTAAATTGTATACTTTTCTAAGATGAGAGACTGATTTGCAAAAAATAGTCCAGGAGACAAATTTGCACATATGCAAAAGTTGAGGAAAGTTTTTTGCATTTTTGCCTAGTTAAGAATTATATAGTTTTATAAGGAGTAAAATATCTTAAATAACATTGTTATAATTTTTTTTTCTCCTTACAAGTATATTATGTTACATTAGTAAATTTGGTATCAATTGGACGAGTACTTTGACAGTACACTTGATGTGTGTAAATACACTGAATAAATCTGAATTGTGTGTGTACAATACGTACGATAAATTTTATTGTACGTGTATAACACAAATGATTTAGATTTATCGAGTATATTTAGACTCAGTGTACCGTAAATATTCTGGGGTTAAACCCACCCAAAAATGCAGGTTGCATTTCTTTTCCTTTGATTTATTTTTTAATATTATATAAAAAAAAACATGTTGTCCAATAATATTATGATTTTTTTTCCTAGTAGGAAGTTCCACTTCCCGAGTAAGGACAAACTTCAGGTTAATTTAATCAGATTTCTTCTACAGTGAGACGATGAATAATCTAATAGGACTCGTTAAGCAGAGACTAAAGTCCATCAATCTCTTCATATTAATTAACAAAATAACAATGAAATTGTGCCAATTGAATCTCTTGGATTTTTATTAGGAAATGCAGATTAATTCTCAAGACACGCCTGCATTATGATTCATGCATGTATATATGATAGTCCATAATTGGAGTAAGCTTGTCTCTTCCAGTATGTGTATATATATATATGTATATATAGGACATGCAACTTGTGATTCTAATTAATGTTTAAGGACACTTTTGTATGCAAAATGCATATTAATTATATATAATATGATGGGTACTTCTAATAAATCTAAACCCACGAGGCTAATTAAAATGAATAAAGGTAACTTGTACGCTACTTCCAAAGTTTTAGCCATCACCCATATATCAACCACTTAGCCCTATATTTGTGTTGGCTCAACTTCCCACTAGGCGATGACATCATAACCACAGGTCAAAAAAGTGAAGCCAGTGAGAAAAGATAGTTAATTAATGAATATTAAAATCAGCTTATATATATATATATATATATATATATATATATATATCAATTATTAAATATTAAATAACCAAATTAATTAATTATAAGAATTGGAGAATTGTTTTGTTTTATTATTAGTCAAATTCAAGCTCCAATCATTCCTGGAAAAATCAACATGGAAGTCCACCAAACATTTACCAATTTTAATAACCACAAGTGTGTTGCATATAATGGATAAAAAAATTCGTCTCTGAGGGGTACGATGGAAAAGAAAAGAAATGATAATATTAATAATGAGAGAAAAGAAAGGTAGTGTTAAACAAAAGAAAGAAAATGATTGATTAGTAAAACAAAAGAAAGAAAATGATAGTTAACATGTTGAGAAAAGAAATGAAAGAAAATTATTTAAAAATTTTATTATTATACCCTTTTATATTTAAAAGAACAAATTTTAGCTTTTATCAAAATAAAAAAAAATCGGTATTAACAAAATTTTATTAAAAAATGGTGTCATTTCCTTCCCTTTCCTCCTTTTTTTTTTTTAAGGATAACAAAAATTACTATTCATCCTTAATTTATTGCTCTAAATTCTTCCATTTTCTTTACTTTTTATTAAAAAATTCATACAAAAAACAAAAAAATATATCCCTCAATTTTCTTCCCTTTCTTTATCTTTCATTTTTTTCCAACCAAGCTAGGCCTAATGAAATTTAAGTTGGTCGTTGATTATGTCAAATTATAATTCTACAAAATGATTAGCACTTTCAAGTACTTAATTAATCATCTGATCATTATTTGAGTTGTTATCATTGTAACAATCGGTATCATTTTATTTAATTTTATCAAACCCAAATTAATATTTAGAAATATATGTTTTTCTTTGTAATGTTATCGAATATTGCCTCTTCGTATATACAATTATTTAATTGGATATATATTAGGAGGACGTTTCTAATCGTAATATTAAACTCGACACAACTTACAATAAATATAATATTATTACAGCACAATTAACGTACCTTCTTTTATATGTTGCACAGATTGTATATATATAGTTTAAACTATCTACATATCTTCAAACGTAAATAGAGAAACAAGAATTAAGAGATACCTAAATTATGGAAAATATATTATTTATTCAAGATGGTAAATTATGAGTAAATAGCGTTCACCGATAATGTTTAGATTATATATTTCTTATTATAGATTATATATATTTTCTTAATAAATTTCTTATATCATTTCTTAAATTATTTAAGACTAAGATTTCTTATACTCTTTTCTAAATCATTTAGAACTAGAATTTCTTATCTCCTAAATTACTTGATTTTCAAAATTATGTGTCTATATATAGGATTTTATGTATTATTTATAATATTAATATAATATATCAATTTAAAATAATACAATTATCTTTCTTTTATTTCTAACACATACAATTCACAACCTTTAACTTAGGGCTCGTTAGCAATACTTTGGTTTTGGATTTTCAGTTTCATTTGAAAGAGAAATAATTTTTTTCTCTGTGTTGTGATTTATTCTGAAAAAAAAAAAAAATGTTTGGTAACTGAATATTGTTGCACAATGGTTCAACGTAAAAAAAATAAATAATAATAATAATAGGAAAAAAAAGTTTGGATGATAGCGAAAAGAATATGGTAGACTGACTACTTTATTATAGCTACTTCTCTGTGTGTGTATATATATATCCCTTTCACTTTGTGCCAGACTGCCAGTGCTGCCAATTTCCATAATATTTATGTACTTGGTTTTATGTGGCCTTTTTAAAAGAATTTTCTCTGCAGTTAGTTCAGTAGCAAAAATAAATTTAAATATTTTATTTTCTTACTTCCAAATTTTGGTATTTTTATGAAATAAACGTGTTACTCTGCAAAATGTAACAAATGTTACCAAACTTACTTTTATTAGTATTTTTTATATATTTTTTTCAATTTAGTAACAAAAACACGCAACAAAAATGATTGCCAAATAGACTTTCGTAGATTGTAATTGATTTGTTTAATTTAAACCGGTTAGAATGTTACAGAATATTAATTCCAATACCATACATCAACTAGATTTGTAATACCCTGTGAAAACTAATTTCTTTTGTTGTAAACATTATTTTCTAATATTTGGCTAAAAAAATAGGCTTACATATTATAAAATGATTTTCAAACAAACCCAAGAATATCCCCCCACTTGTTTGAGTGATTAATACGTCAAATAGCAAAGAATACCAAACAAATATCTATTCATTAGAATACCGTATTATTTAATTTTCTCTCTTTCTTTTTTTTGCCCCTTTCAAAAGAAAATGGTGATGCTTGGGTTTGAAATCAACCTAACTATTCGGGAATAGCTCGGATTCGAACTCATTCGTTAAGCAAACGAACTGAGCTTGAGCTCAATTTTTAGGCTCGTTTAATAAACGAGTCGATCTCACATAGTATTAGGCTTAGCTTGTGTAGACTTGTTAACATAAACTCGTTGATGTTCATAAACCAAGCTCATATAGGACTCGTAAGCTCTTGGACATGTTCATGAATATAGACTTGTGTAGGTTTATTTACGTTCATAAACAAATTAAAACGATCTTGAACATGAGTTCAAATCGAGTTCAAACAATTTTTTTTATTAAATGAGTCGAGTCCGAGTTTAACTTTTTGAGCTCGTCACAAGTCCGAGCTGAGACACTAACAAACGAACCTGAGTCCGAATATACTCAAGCTTAGCTCGGCTTGATTCATTTGCACGAAGTGAACAGCTGGGCTGAAAGTTTGATATGAATTTGGGCTGGTGGCTTTGGTGACAAAAGTAGAGATATAAACTTCTGCACAAATAAGAACCAAGTCCCATCTGAGATACAAGGCTTGAAGTTAGGTCCAGTCCACATGCTGGAAACCAATAAGGCCCAACAAGAGTTGGTAGAATTGTGAAAAATCAGCTTGCATGAGCATGGCTTTATAAAGTTCTATTGAATAATAAGCATATAAACATAGTCCTAATGAATAATAAGCTTATAAACGTTGTTACTCACCTATATATATATATATATATATAAAGAGAGACAAAAGGTGGAGAAAGTATAAGAGATGACTGCTGAACATTATGTAGCACTTGGCTAAGAAGTTTGGACTTAATGACACAGAAGACCATAAGAGTTTCTCACAATCAGCAAGATTTGTATATATATATATATATATATACATATATATACTTGAAAAATATTAGAGGGTAGATACACAGTGCCCTTAACATGCACCTTAGTCCTTACCTCATTGCATTACTCTTTCTTCTCTATTTTTTTTATTTTATCTTGGAGCACTGTCATGTTAGAAGGAATATTTTTTATTTTTTATTTTTTATTTTTTATCATCTTCAATATACCCTTTCTTCCTCCCCAAAATAAATTGCTGACTCTATGACTGCCATTATAACTAAGTGGTAAAAGAAGGGGCAAAAGGATGATAGGTAGTTTAGTTTCCGTTGATGCAGTCACTCAGTCAGTCACAAAGCGGAAAGACCAAGAAAACAATTAAATAAATTTAATATTTTGAATAGTATAATCAAATTGCATTTAATTTAACAAATAAATTAATTATATATGTTGAATAGTACAATGAAATTGCATTTACAGATAAGTTCAACAACTCTCTTCTTACACTAACAAATTACACGTCAGAATTAATGGTACAATATTGACCCTGCTTTATTTGAAATTTATGTAGTTGATTTTTCATCGTTCGCTTCTTTGGCTCTCTCACTGGCCTCATCAGTGACAGGATGAATGAATGAGTTCACCTCTTCCTCCACTTCATCAACCTGCATTTCATTAAAGAAAAATTGATGATCTGATTCATTTGGTGCGTTTATATATATGTGTATATATATATATATATATATATATATATAGCAGATAAAATAAAGGGTATGAAGTGAAACCTTATCGAGGACTTCGTCTACTAAATGAGCATCCTTAGCGGCTTCTTTGGCCAGATTTTCAACATAATCAAAGGCTTTTCTAAGTCTTCCACCCTCAGGAAGCTCGTCGCCAACTTCATCTGCTACCTTCTCCACTTCCTCGGCTATCTTTTCAATACCTTCTGCTACATCATCTGCTGTATCTACCGCGTTTTCAATTTTCTCTATAGATATATATATACATCAAAGTTTAATGAGTCAAGGTTTTGCAATAAATAAATAAATAAATCTGAATGCACAAAAACAAAATCACTAATAGTTGAAATGTTTGCAAGAATGGTATGCATGAATACTATAGCATATGTTTATTAAATCCTTACCTGTCAGTGTAAATAATGGCCCCAATTTGTGCCTCAAACATGGTAGAATTGCTGATATTAGCATTCCCAGAATCCAATGTTTCCTGCCAGAATATTTGCAAATTAAAAGTGTTTTTAAATTAGAAACCAAAAAAATAAAAAGTTTTTAAATTGCACTGTTGAACTAAAAAGCAAAAAAAGAATTGAATGAAATTTTGGAGGTACAAATACAATCTATGAATCTAATTTCAACTTACCAAGAGTTTGAAGGGGTTCCTGAGGAATGTGGGGCTCCTCCTGGTTGTACACTATTATAGGCAGCCAAGTCCCTGCATCAATATATATATATGATATCACACCTTAGTAATAACTCAAGAGATGCAAATTAGCTTCATTATATGGAAACTGTGTGTGTGTGTGTATATATATATATATATATATATATATATATATATATATATTACCTCTTTGTATTGGCATCGGTTTGACCTCTCCGGCCATTACTGAGATATTGCAGCCTCCCGTTAGCCGGAAAATAAGATTTGTTCTTGTGTTTTGAGATTGCGGAAAGAGAAATGGGATTGAAGATGAATGTTTGAGAACTTGTAGAGGGGTTGATATGAAGCTTGATGAAGCTGTAAGGAACTATAAATCTTGTTGTCGACATAGCTGATGTTTTAGCCTTGGATTCGATTTCTACTGTGTATAGGAATTGGTAAGATTGTGTAGCTATATATAGTATCAAAATGGAGGTTAATGAATCATAGGTTTGTGCGTAGTAGATAACGATTAACGTGTGTGGAACAAAATACACATCTTCAATCACTTGTTGAAATGATTTAATTGAACCAAATATAAGAATATTCAACACACCTTGTTTGGTTGGTCAAGTAATCAAGTCAATATTATAAATATTGAAAAGTCAATTCTGCACATTGTTATCGTTGCTATATACTTTACACGTTACTGCATATTTTTCAAATTCAACTGTTTATTCTTCCTAACTTTTTATTTTTTTTCTTCAATTTCCAGAATTTCCATGGACCTTCCAATTTTAATTGCTACATTTTTTATCACAGAAAAATAATAATTAAAAACACGTTTACTCCACCAAATTATTGACCATGTCATCCCTCCAGCATATATCTTCCACATTTATGGGCGGCTAATTAAATCGAATATGAAAATGAATTTTAGAGAAAGCAATTTTTTCGTGAATTTGATTGCCTCTAGATCAAATTTGGCTTTGTTATATGGAAATGGATTTTAGAAAAAGCAAGTTTATCACTAGTTTGCTTGCCTTTCGATCCATTGGTAATGACAAACGTGAACTTAGACACAATGTATTCTAGGCTTTATGAAGTTATTATTAATTTTTTTTATGTTTTCATATAGCACTTTTCAAAAAAAAAAAAATCAAGTAAATAAATATTTGATTTTTGTTTAATAATTTTTTTTTGAAATAGAAAAAATGTTCTCAATTTACAGAGCCTTTTATGCTTTATCAAAAAAATTGAAATTAACAACAAATAAATTTTGTAACAATGTCACTAACAAAAATGTCAAATGTCAATAATAAATGTTCTAGTGTCTAATAATGAAACATAAACACACAAATTCTACATAGATATCATTAACGAGACTTAATCCCTGTTTAGATTGACTTCTGAAACGCGACTTTCGGCTTTTTAAATTCAAAAGCCGTTGTAGAGAATGTTTGGATTGATAAGACTGAAGAGTTTCGGAGTTCAAAGGAAGCTGGTGGATGCCAACTTTTTCATTTAACTTATGTTTCTCTTTTTCTTCTGCGTAAAAGTCGAAAAAAAAGCTCTGCCAAAGAGGGCCTTAGTCGTGTTTTGGACTTTGTTCATCAAATTAAGATAATTATATTGTCCTATATATGCAAGAAATTCATTGATTCATTATTAAAAACATATTTCATATCAAGTACATATTATTCATTTGTATGTGTTGTGTTTTTAATTCTACAGATGATTGGTTGTTATTATTACCTCATTAATAGGGCAAGTTCTAGGTTTGATACACACACATGTTTCAATCTAAAAACGTGGTAAAATTGAAGAAACATTCTGTGTTTGGTACGTAACACTTTAAGATAGATATTTGAAAATTCTCAAATGACCTCTAATGGTGGTTTACATTTGTAATTCAAATTTCAAAATCCTAACTTATTTGAGAAATGCCATAACTTATTTTTCTGTATAATCAGGTCATCAACGAGCATTCTAATTTCAATAAAATAAATTGAAACTAGATTTATTATAAATACTTTAATTTCGATAATATGAATTGAAACTAGATTTATTATAATTTATAACAAGTTATAGATGATTTGGACTGTTGTGACTGTCAAACTTTATCGTCTCACCTTGTCTGTATGGACTTTGTAGTCATGCGTGTTATTTCTAATGCTGGAACATAAGGAATTTCATCCAAACCTCCTGGAGATGTTTAATTATTTCCAATGTCATTTTGTTTTTTCTCTGTCAATGATGGTGGTATTGAATTTCTTAAAGCACCCCATAATTCACTACCGGACACGTTTAGTTTTTCGTTTCACATGCACTGAACAATTACCTGAAATTTTTTCCGAGAATGCCATTCCTTTCATCATCTTCATGTTCAACCATTACCAAAGCCAACAAGTTTTGATCATTAGGCTAAACATTTTCAGTGGAATCACATCTCCTCAATAGTTATCAAATTTAATTAAAAAATGTCGTACCTAGTGCATAAGGCTCTCACTTGAGCGGGGTCTGGGAGAAGTAGATGTCAGATAGTCTTATCCCCATTTTTGGAGAGGTTACTTACAAGTCTTAAACCCGAGACCTATTTTTGGCGAAGTGTTAAAAAATTATAACATTTTGTATTTTTTCAGCGGCCTCTTTTTCCTTAACAGCTAAATTTTTTTTTTATTATTTTTGGTATATTTAAAGTTTTCTCCATGTTGACAGGATTAATGACAATTATTTAATCCTAATATATTCCATAACTTATAACATCAGGTGGAGAATTCATTTCACCATTTGGCGATGTTATAAAAAAAAAATAATGATTTGGAGGTCGATCGGATTAGTCTGATTTTATTTTTATATGAAGGGTGATGAGTCTCACCACATGATATCATACGGTGGAACTCATCACTGCACTCACATAAAATTATTTTTGGTCTGATCCGATTCGAACTCTCTATCATTATTATATCAAAAATGATATTTTGCCAAGCAAGTAAGAGATAGGTCTATGAATTCTGATTTTTTCATTTAATTATAGTTTTGGGATGGTCAATGAGTGTTCAAACTAAAATTAAAGTTAAGGCCCTTTTTTCAAATTTGTTTACCCACACAGGTGGTCGAGCGAATAAGAAAGCTATCTAGAATGAGTTGTAATATGGAACAAGTTTGAATGATATGTGTTGTTTGTGGATAATTGCTTGGAGTCATAAATCCAAAGATAAGATAGTTGGAAGAGTTTTCGTTTCAAAAAAAGAAAAATAAGGCTAAAGGACTATATATTGCATTAAAAGTAAAATAGAATTACAACAAAGCCAAAAATTAAGATAATTAAATGAAGAGATATTGTTGTCGGGTATATGGACTATGGCAACAAAAGGCAAGACTCTAAACAACGAATCCATTAATTCTCAATTGCAATAATACATTAACATATCATCATCATGTGTATATATATATATATATATATATATATATATATAGAAAGGATTAAAATAACAATTAACATCATATCTCCATTTAAGAAAACCGTTGGAAAATGGTTGAAAAGCTGTCCCAATCCCAACCAACTCCTGCAAAAGCCATAAAGACAATAAAATGTCGCCCAACTATTTTTCATCTCATCTCTTTCTTGACCTCCGTTTTTTGAGTGTTTTTGAATAGAGTACTACAACTGATCTCAAATACATATATATATATAGATACATGGCCAACGACGCGGCTTTCAGATCAGCAATGGTTTGGCTGGCATTGGTACTAGTTTTGATAGGACTTTACACACAATCTTTGAAGAAGGTGTTTGGGACTTACCTCTTTGGCATTTGTGCAATAGGTGGTGTGTTGTTGCCCGATTGGGACTACTTCGACCGCCCGTTCTCTCAGTGGTGCACTCCCATGACTCTTTCTGCACAAGACTTTCACATGGCCTCTCTTTCTCATCAAACACCATCAAGGTCATCATCATCATCTTTTAATTCGATCCACCCCGTTCGTTATTTATTTATTTTTTTTTCTGATTTATAGTTTCCTTTTTTTTTCTTTCTTGTTTGAATTTTTGCTGTATAATTTTTACTTATTCAAAAATATATTTGACTTGTGTTTGGTAGCATGGAATTAATCCACCTCATGAATTTGGAAGAAAACTAATTTAAGCTTTAAAGTGAAGTCTTCAATTCAAATTCCATTTTTCATGTTCCATATTACCAAAAAAGAAAAAAAGCAGCATAAGATATATAGATTTTACAACTATTATAGCAAACTGCGTAGTCTCTCCTAGCCTAACGAATAGGAGATACCATAATATATATATATATATATATATATATATATATATATAAAACAAGATTAACTCCCACAATGCATCTAGAAGACTCGATCTCTCTGTTTTTTACTTTGAAAGGAGAGAAAATAAGGTCGAGTCCGAAGCCTCGGTGAGATAGCATAAGATTCCTAGTTAGATCAAGTAATGTCTGCTCAAAAGTTTCATACAAACTGATCACATAATTTACCAAATCCTAGTTCACATTAAATTAAGTTTGAGTTGAACCGCGAAATAGTTTCTTCAGCAGCAATCCTGTATATGTTACATGTTTTGAGTGCCAAAATTGATGGGCAGAATCAATTGGCATTAGGTTAGACGGTATGATGTCTTTTCTCTAAATGAAAGGTTTAAGGCATGTTTGGAATGCGTTTTGTTTTTGTTTTTTTGCTTTGTTTCGGCACTGTAGAAATAAAACATGTTTGATATTACCCGTTGTGTTTTGAATAGTGTCAAAACGTTTCAAAATTTTGAGCCAAAATTGAAAATACCATTTTAATGTTTTTATTGTGTTGCGGCTACTGTAGCTGAAAAATAAAAAAAAAAACTTAAAACACATTTTCGTTACCAAACATGTTTTTGACTACTATTAAAAAAAAAAGATTGATAGGCAGAACCTTTTATTTTCCCTCTATGAAATTTTCTTTGGTGTTTTGTTCTGAATTTGAGAATTCTCTGTTCTGCAGGTTTAGAATCTACCCTGTAAGACTGGTTGTTTACACTGCAATTTATGGTTTTGCTCTGTACAAGTGGTGGATGTTCATATCAAACTAGTAGACTTCGTTTCATCTGTTTAATCAATTGCAATATAAGAGTTTGGCTAATAGATATAATCAATTGTATGTTCAGTGCTTCTTAATGCAGTTGTGTGGACTCAGGACTTTGTGATCTGCATGAAATGGATGAGAGATTTTTCTCTTTGTTTTTAGCATTCCAAACATTGTTGCATCCCATTTTCATAGACAGGAAGAAGAACATGTGTACCATATCAAATTTACTACTATACGAGGGAAACATACAAGTAAATGTCAATAGAACATACTTGAAAGTGATACATTTAACCATAATTTATTTATTTATTATTTTTAGTTTTAGTAACAAAAAATCAATCCACCCACTAGTCACTTTGGACTCTCGATAGTTTGCAAACTTTGAATGCACACAATCTTCTGCAAACCACATCCATCAATTAAGTCCAAATTTTTTTGCAAAATTGAACTCAGCACATTCGGATTTATGATTCTCTTCAAGTGAGATGAGTCTACTGGTTAAATGATTTTGGAGGTTTTGTTTTCCTTGGTTTCAACTCTAATGTACTTTAGAAAAAGTGCAAGAGTAATTGTTAAAATTAAGTGATCTAAATCCACTTCCAACTAATTTAACATGACTTGGTCTACAAATATGTTTAGGCAAGCTTTACTGAGATTGGCATGAACAAGGCAATAGCTAAAAGGGATAATTTTGTAGAATTGATATGACTCCATGGGGTCATTAGAAAGATTTCTCATTTCTTAGCCAGAAAGATACATGGCCATGAAAGAGAGCTTAAGCAGGACATAATTGTCTGGGTGGGAGAGTCGGAAACACTTGTTTTTTTCTATATTTTGGACCTTAGTCAGTCCATGAAACGATATGCAACCTCTGAAACATGGAAGAATTGAAATCTTAGATCAAAATACTAAAATTGTTTTTTTCTATATTTTGGACCTTAGTCAGTCCATGAAACGATATGCAACCTCTGAAACATGGAAGAATTGAAATCTTAGATCAAAATACTAAAATTGAAAAATAGATGCAGCTTCTCCTTGATTTGCTTCAGGAGAAGAATAAAGAAAACAGAACCCCTGATTCAAACTTCAAATTCTCTGCAGTTGTATTTGGACTATTCTTACATGGTGTTTCACTTATGGGAAGAGGTATGTGAATTAAACACCCAATCAATTCCCATAGCATTCATTAATCTGTCATGAATATGAATATATTAGGTATAGTTGTGTCCATAAAATCTGTTTCCTGAACACCCAAAATGGACTTGACCTAGATGAAAACTCTATACCCTGTTTCAACTGATAAAATTCTGCAAAATTTGGTATAAGATTATTGTTGAAAATAACATGGGTAGCTTCTAATTCAATAATATCCATCTTTAGGCTATTGTAGATATAGTTTTGCCAAGAAGCCTTTTTGCACCTTTGAAAATTCAGAATCAAGAAAAGGAAAAGGCTCATTTTCCATCATTTGGTCCAGTTTCCTTGTTGAAAATATGCTCTTTCTGAACATAACGTACTTTGGAATTGGAATCGATTAAGCTTCAACATTGTGGCAAATAACCAAATGTTGCGTTTACTTCGGAATCGGAATCGGTGAAAATTTAATACAAACTTTGAAGTAAATTTCTTTCTATTCGAATTTCAATTCCAATTTCAAAGCCCCGATTTAGTGCGCCCAAATATAGCTATAAAGTAATTATTGTGGATTTGAGAAACCCTTCCAACTATAGAGAATTCAGGAGTTTTTAGGTCACCTTAAACATTTTTTTTTTCTTTCCCAACTTCTGGTAAAAATTCTTTTGTTGGTTATAATTAAACCAAATCATGATTCAGGAGTATACTGTTAGTTCAAATAAAGAATGGGGGCACTCTTTTAATTCAGTATCCTTGTTTCCCAATTCTTGCAATTGCCAAACACATCATTCTTTAGGCTCCATTTGGATTGAGGGATTTAGAAGGATAAAGAGAGAAAAGAAAGGAGATGATATGTAATGTTGTGTTTGGATAGACATCGTTAAAACAAAAGAAATGATAATGAGGGATAGCTATTTCTCCTTATTCCTCTTCTCCTATCATCCCAAAAATGAAAAAATTAAAAAGAAAATGAAAGGGTTTAAGTAGTACTTTGTTATTCCACTCATGTCTCATAAATATAAAAAAATATGATAATAATTTGGCCGTTATCCTTTCTGTCCCCTGTCTTATCCCAACAAAAATACTATATTTTTTTTTCTCTTATTTATCCAAATATGAATAGAGTTTATTGTTATTCTCTCAAATCTCTTTTTTTTTTCTCTCATAACTAATGTTATCATCTCTTTTCTTTTCTCTTATGTCTATTCAGACAAAACTTCAAATTTAAAGTTAGTAGTGCAAGGATGGGTCATTATAAAGTTATACAAAAACTTTAAAACCAACTAAAAAATAATTAAAAGAAAAAAAAAAAGACTTACATGCACTTTACACACTCGTAATAATGTTCAAAACTATTATTAGTATATTTTAGTTTAGGGTAAATTACCCGGACCTCCTGAGGTTTGAATTTATTATTCTCAGATGAAAGTTTGGAAAAAAAATTCATAAACCTCCCTTGAGGCCTTGAGGTTAGGGGTGCAACTTCGGTTGGGCAACCCGAATTCAATCCGAGCCCAACCCAATTTTTTATGAGCTTGGGCAACTATTTTTACAATTAGGGTTGAGCTTGGGTTGAAAAACCACAACTCGAACTTAATTAGGGTTGAGCTAAGGTTGAGGTGTCAACAACCCGAGCCCAACCCGAACCCGAATTGTAATATTATTTTTATACATATTTTTTATTTTAAATATATTATATATAATATTCAAATCATGATAACCTTTTTCTTTTCAACTTCCTTTATTTAAATCTTAATTTATTGTATGTTAACACTTTGGATAATTAATTTCCTAAAAATTTGTTTGTAATTTTTTAGAAATTTACATCAAGTTCTTAATTTTGTGTGTGTTTAGGAGTAATATAATATGAAACTTATTAAAGATCACTTTAAATTTTTAATATGGAGATTGGTGATATAGATAACCCGAATTAACCCAACTTTCTAACCCGAAATCTCAACCCGAGTTTAAAAATTTAAGGATGGGTTGAGATAGGGTTGAGTAGTTAGGGTTGAAAGTAGGGTTAAGGTTGAGTTAGGGTTGAATATTTCATATGTAGGGTTGAGCCCGAGTTGTACCTCTAACCTGCCTAACCCGCCCGAGTTGCAACCCTACTTGAGGCATGTTAAAAATACAATTAACTCCAATTCTATTAAAGAATTGTCAGAGCCTTTAGTCAACTTTCTTAAAATAGCAGAAATATCCTTCAAGAAATTTAATCCTATGTTATATAAAAAAATACTAAACAAAATATTTCATTTTTAATATATATCCTTAATATACATATTACCTGTTACTAGTGTGTGTATATATATATATATATATATATATGAAGAAAGCGTATATAGACATTACAGGGACAACCGACAAAGAGCAACCCGTCCGCCGGCATTGCTTCTCCTCTCTCGGTTCTCTCTCCTCCACCACGTTCTTCTGCCACCATCACCTCTCTCCTGCCTCTTGGATCTCTCTCCTCCATCACCAATTCCTTCCCCCACCATTGCCGGCTTCTCTACTCTCGCTCATCTCTCTCTTCTTCTACAACTCATTTTAACAGCACCCAACCACCACCCCGCCAAATACTTCTTCCAACAACAGTGTAGCTCCGGTTAGGTTTTGTCTCCCATCCAACGATAATTGGTAGATAACTAGGCCAATTATGGGACATTTATGCAGTATGTGCAGCTTTTTCTTACAATGAATAGAACAGTCCCAAACATGGGACTAAAAAATATCAGTTTAGCTGATATGTCATATGTGTGTGTGTGTGTGTGTGTGTGTCTCTCTCTCTCTCTCTCTCTCTCTCTATATATATATATATATATATATATATATACTGTGAATGATTTTCCCGTGGAAGGCACTTTCTTATAATGGATGAGCCTAGTAAGGAAAAGTGGTCATGTGATCACTCGGTGTCAGTCACAAAAATATGTCTCATGTATATGACAATCCAATGAAGCAACTAGTCTGTTCATTGTAGAAGTATGGTGGCTCAGATATATGTGGGAAATTAAATTTCCACTACAGTAGACCATTTTTGGACCATAGATTTGTCAATCATGAAAATCTCCCCAATTTGCATTAGTCTGATCATATCAAACAATATTTTTTTTTGAGATACAAAAACAAAATTGGATCCCGGCAAACAACTCCCATAAGAGAGACTCCAACCCTCTATTTTTTGTTTCGAAAGGAGAAAAAAATGGCACTGAATAACAAATCTTTTGAAAACATAACGGAGATTGATGATCTTTTTTTTATAATTTGCGGGGCAATTCTTGATGTTCATAGCACTAAATACTAAAAATGATTCACAAACGGAACCAATTAATTAAGTTCAAGTGGTAATTTTGATCTCACACACAATAAATAAATAAACAAACTATATATTATATATGAGAGCGTTTTCCAGATTTAAGTTCAAGCAAATATCTACGTACTTGTATATATATACATCTTACAATTTTAGAGTACGTAGGTGCTCTCTATTTTCTTTCTCTAGCTATATATATATATATATATATATATATATTTTTTTTTAATATCCTCAATTTTTATTTTAGAAGAGAAACAAATAAAGTAGTTAGCCAACCAAAGCTTTCCAGAATTCAAACTGTTACCATGACAAAGCTGGCTGTGACATATATATATATATATGTGTGTGTGTGTGATATAAATGCTAAAAACCATTCATTTGGAGCACTAAGAAGTAGAAATTCTTATTAAATAATTCTTACTAATTAACATAAGAGGCTAAGCCCTTGCTTGAATGAGTTGGGAGATGTTTGATCAGTGGGGTGCATGAATTTGCAATTTGGGCATGCAGGAGAAGACTTGCACATCATCACCAACATGTGACACCTCTTGCACACTGCAGTCACCATTTCTCTCTCATCTCCTTCAAATGCCAACCACGACGGAATTCGTGTTAGTCCCCCCGAATTCTTCTTCTTCTTCTTCTTTATGTTCTTCTGATCATCATCATCATCATTATCATTATCATTATCATCGTCATCCTCGGAATCAATGTCGTTCAAGGAGTTACCGGAATTATGGTTTGTGAAGTTGTTGCCGGCATGGTTGTTGGTGACGAGTGATGATCCACAGGGTAGATTGAGCTCAAGGTCTAAGCTCATATGTCTAGGACTTGGTGGCTCTGGGCTTAGCCTTGGATCCTTTGATGTTCTCTTATGAGTCCTTGTATTGTAAAAGTGTATCCTCCCCGACTGCATTAAGAAAAACAATACAAATTAACAAAGTGTTTGATAGAAGAAAATTACAGTAATTAATTCAAGACGAGCCAGAAATGATGCAGACTACTCTAACAGGTGTTTGTTTGTTCGTTCACCCCAACCATTTGAAAGAGTTTGCTATTGAATTATTTCGCAAAACACTTTCAAGATACAACAAAATTTGAATTTCTGGAGTTGGCAATACTAAAGAAATTCCATGAATTCTCTTTGAAACTGTTATAATGAAAACTGAAAATAAATATATAAGAGAAATGAAAGAAGAAACAATAAAATTCAATGCAGAATTTGGATCAGAACATACCAAAGGGTGCAATTAAGTTGAAATCCAAAATTGTTAGTTGAAACCTAAAAATCAAGAGGTGTGACTATTGGCAGGCAATAGGTGAAAGCAACTTAATCCCATATAATCTCTCATATATAGATATATATATATATATATATATATATAGTAATCATAGTTTAAGGTGTACCTTAATATCGAGGCATCGTTGCCAGTCCAAAGGTAAGGGAGTCTCTAGGTGTAGGTCAGTGTTAAACATGGATTTGAGGCTTTTGGCTTTGATATCTTCAACTTGAAGGTCTTGCAATTTTCTCTTGTTTGATAGATTCTCGAACTCTGGAAATGTCTTTCTTCCAGTTGGTGACAGGGGTGTGTGGAAGGAAACCATGGTTTCGATACAAAGATATATATTGCTCTCTCTCTCTCTCTCTCTCTCTATGTGATCAAATGGTGAATGTTATGGGTGGTGGTGATATAAATATATATAGTGAGCTATGTGTGTGTGTGTGTATCCATATATATATTGGCAAGCACAGCACTAGTGTAGGAGAGAATCTAATAGGAAAACTTGTAAAGGATATAATTAAAGGGGTCCACCTATTGATGACGTGCTACTCAGGTGAAGTTTGGCTTTTCAACTGCATGTATAGCTTAGCTCCAACTTGTTCTTTAAAAGCTTCGATGGCAAGTCCTAACCAACTGTTCTTGGTTAAATACATGCACTCTACAACTGCAATTACTGGTAACTTCTTGTTGCCGCTCACAATTACTAAGTAGATGCATCCACTGATTATAAAAAGAAATACATATAAATATATATACATGCATATACACAAGAAGATGCCCCTCAAGTTGACTAATCGACATGAGAAGGAAGTAATTAGCCAATAAACATTTATGAGTTGATATCATATATGTTGTATCCACGTAAATGCATCCATTGGTTATTTGCTTTTGACAATATTGTTTACTCCGCCTAATTTCTCACATTTAATGATCTTGGAAGTTGTTCGCACCCAACTCTTACTCTTGTTTTAAAAATAGTGCGTATTGAACGGAGAATGTGAAATGAAAAATATCTGCCACGTGTTGTATTAATCCTCATTTTGTCTTGCATATTTTTTTCTTAACATATTTAGAATGTCAAAGTATGTATTAATCTTAGTTTACCGTAATAAAAACTGTTATTTTTTATTCAATAGTTATTATGTTTGGTGTGGATGAATTTTTTACTCACTTCACCGGTGAGTAAAAGATCATGTCTCTGTATATGAATGGATGTGTTATTATATCGGCGGTGACGTTAAGAGGGAGAGAGGAGTGGAATTGACAATAAATGGGGTAGTCTATATACAGTTGAAGAAGGTCTTGAATGCCTATCGATCTTTAATGGTTATAATAACTCCAACTTCCATGAGCTAGGAAATTAGTCGTTCATTGAACTACAAACTTTTAAAGCTCACAACGGCCTCAGCTATTAATTAAAAACAACTACATTTGATGAGCTCTGAATTAATATATCTCTCTCTCTCTTTGTGTCTCTCTCTCAAATAATATATATATATATATATATATATATATATAGAAAGATAGATATTTCAGTTTCACATTTTCGCAAGAAACCAAAGGCCTTCAACTGAAATTGTTGGTCCCAAATTATCACCTATATCATTATCTATTTAATATTCTTTTGGACTCTACACATTCTGAAATTACCTTAATACCCTGGGCTAATACAATTGCATTGTATGCTCCTTTCTTCACTTGTTTTATACAAAGAGTATTTTTGTCATGCGTTTTGTTTTTCAAAATATGTTTGGTAGCGTCAAAACGTTTTAAAAATTTGGGTCAAAATTGAAAATATTATTTTGATGTTTTTATTGTGTTTCGGGTATTGTAACGAAAAAAAAAAAATCAAAAAAACTTGAAACACATTTTAGCTACTAAACGTGTTTTTAGTTACTATTCAAAATATTAAAAAAAAAAGTTATTCTGTTTTAGACAAAAGCAAAAACAAAAACGCATGTCAAATTGTGAAATTTAATGTGATATATTCTTACATATGTATGCACATATAACAAGATTTCAATTGGGTAACTTTATTTGAAGGAGACCGCTGAGGGGTTATAGTTGATAGAATGTGTAGGGTTCAAATATTTATAAAATAAAAGTAAGTTACTACTTAGAGATTTGAACCCTCAATAGCATTATTGGTAGCGACCACTTAAATTGGTGAGGGCTTAGCATATTACAGAGCTGTAAGACAAGTGCCCAAAAGAGAAGGGCATTAAAAAAAATTCCTTTAAATTCTTAGGGTATTCTAGTAAGATAGTCATAACTCGTAACCCATATTTCTATATTAAAATTGGAATAAATATAAGGAAATAGAAAATCCAAGGGGCAAAGCTATTAAAAGTCTTTTAGAGAGAGAGAGAGAGAGTGGGGGAAGGTTTAAGAAGTCCACCTGCCTGCATTAAGTCATCTTGAATTCACTTAAATGCAGAATTCAAGGATGGGCATTGAAACACCTCGCTTTCTACAAACATCTTTTTCGTCACTCTCACCACCTGTTTCTGTTAAATGCTTCCAACCCACCTCTACTTCCTTTCATTTAACCCCTCTATCTCAGCTGATATATATATATATATATATATATATATATATATATATATATATATATATATATATATTTTCTCATTTTCTCTGGCTTCAAAACATATGGAATAACGGCAGAAGCTACTTAAATTATTAGCCAGCCTTGGATCATAGGAGTCACTTGTATCAGAAATAATGTTCAAAATTTTTTTGGTACTATTTTATTAAACTTTCATGAGTTCATTTTTGGACTGGATCAACTATTAAGAACGGAGTTAGAAATTTGTTTTAGGAGGCATAGTGATACGTAATTTTTTTTTTTTTCAATCAACTGTGCAGGAAGACGACAAGCCAAAAAATATAAGTCCAATAACAGCGTGATAATAAAAATTCATATGGTATGTAATAATTCGGGATAATATTGCTGTAAAAAAATCACACTACGGGTCCTTTGAACAACAATTTTTAATTTCACATAAATAACAAATAGTGTTTTTTCTTTTTTTTTTTTTTGTGTGTGTATGGAGTGACACCAATTTGCTAACAAAAATATGAACACAAAAAATGATTGCCAAACAAGCCCAAGTGTAAGATTCCAGTAATAAATTTTAAAATAAGAGAACAAAAAAAATAAGAAGAGAGAAAAGAAGAATATTGCACATACATCATACACAAATGTAAGAAGAAGAAAAATTTTAAGAAGAAAAAAAAAAGAAGATGAAAATAATATATAGGATTTGATTGAAGAAAGGGAATGCAAAACTTTTTGAAGAGAATAAAAAAAAATGAAGAAGAAGAAAGAGTAAGAAAGAAAATGAAAAAAGAATTACAGAGATTTTTTTTAAAAAAAATAATAATTTTAGGGGGGTATTTGTAAAATTTTATAAGTTACATACATATATGTAAAAAATGTATCACCCTAGGCCCATGTTGGCTCCGTTCTTGTCCAAGACTATCAAACAATTTTTTAGTGTTTGTGCTGATAAATATTTAATAAGCTTATTTAAAGTATTTAGGGAAGATACTATGATTATTTACCCTAGTACACACTTATTTAAAGTTTCTATTGGTGAGAAAAATATTAAATAAATTTTCAACAAAGAAATATGTGAAGAGATCGGTTGGATCTAAATTGAATTTATATTGCCCGGAACACATTCCTTCAAGTGAAGTCGCCTTCTTTTAGTTCAACACGATTGTTATAGTGACCGTGACGGCCTTTTGACTCTCATACCTACCATGTTAATCACCATCTCCTATGTACTAAATTTCAAACCGTAACTTTTATATTTATATTTTCTAAATACGCTTTATTGCGTATGAACTTTCTTTTAGTGTAACATGCATGTGTATATGGAGTGACAGTGAGGTTTCAACTTGAAATATTTTGGGTTTGATCTTCGAACCCAACTTAGACAAGATTTCAAGATTTCATTTATGGTGTCCTAGTTGTGCCCAAAAATGTGAAGAGAAAAGGAGGTTAATATTTCTGGATCGTTTTTTATTTACATAATCATGATAATTTGACCTTAATGATCAAATGTTGAGATGGCCGAGTTGGTCTAAGGCGCTAGATTAAGGTTCTGGTCCGAAAGGGTGTGGGTTCAAATCTTACTCTCAACATTTCCTTTTAGTTTATTTATATGGTTTTTAAACTATAAAAAAATGTTAGGTCTTATCTAACATCGGATTTGGATGGGAAAGGATTTGGGCATGCAGCACTATCCAATAACTTAGGCTTTTGAGTTAGAGTGCAAGTACTCAATCCATTACATTTGGTATGGGATGATGACGTGGCACGAAGAAGCTCTCTGAATCTAACATCGCAATGATGTGGCAGGATTACGTAGCACGAATCCTGATCTAGGGCTAATGTGTCAAATAGGAATGCTAAAAACTTCTGGCGGTGTATGTAACCTCCTTTTTGGTTGTTTCTAGTGGCGTCGAATTCAGGAAGCACAATGACAGTCGATGGACAATGACAGTGATCTAACATTGCAATGATGTGGCAGGATTACGTAGCACGAATCCTGATCTAGGGCTAATGTGTCAAATAGGAATGCTAAAAACTTCTGACGGTGTATGTAACCTCCTTTTTGGTTGTTTCTGGTGGCGTCGAATTCAGGAAACACAATGACAGTCGATGGACAATGACAGTGAAGGCTACCAGGAATTAGTAGGCCATAGACAGTGAAGACTATTTGGAATTGGTTGGCCTAATATAGGGTTAACAACGCAAAGAAGCGCTGACCTGGCAAATAGGCTGGCGCATGACGTAGCTCTTTTTCTGGTGGTGTCAATTCAGGAAGCATGATGACGGTGATGAACAGTGAAGACTACCAGGAATTGGTAGGCAATGGACAGTGAAAACTATCAGAAATTGATAGGCTTGATCTAGGGCTAACAACGCAAAGAAATGTTGACGTGGCAAATAGGCTGGCGAGTAAGGGAACATGATGTAGCCCGGTGGAGTGTAAAGGCACGTATAAAATGCTAAAAACTTCTGACAGTCCATTGGGGCACATGTAACCTCTTTTTTGGCTGTTTTTGGTGGCATCAGATTCAAGAAGCGCAATGATGGTGATGGACAGTGAGACTACTGAGAATTGGTAGGCTTTGATACTATGTTAAAAATATTAAGAAAACTGCATTGAATTGAATTGATTGATTATGAACAATACGCAAAGGGCCTCTTTATAGGCATTTAAACTTGGAAGCTACGTAAACAAATAATCTGAGTGATTTAGGAAAGAGAAAATGTTTTATATGATATATAAAATCTAACACTAGTAATTGTCTCTTTAAAATAATTCCCTCAATTAGTTGGGAGAGAGGTTGCACCAAAAAAATTCTAAAAGAATTTTGTGCAAATCGATAAGTGTGAAGGGATACTTGTGCAATTAACCCTAACAAATATTATCAATGACACGTAAACCTAATTGAGACGTACTTTCCAATGCGAGTTTTCCATTAAACATTTTCCTTGACCTCAGTTTGGTTGACCAATGAATAAAGCGAAAGAAAATCAACAAATTGGAGACTACTTGTATGAACAGCTAATTATCGGGAGTAAAATGATTAAATTCAGTTAAGCCTTCAAAAACGGTTTTTAAAAACACTAATGGTTTAGTTTTCTAAAATCACTCAAAAACTTGAAAACAAATAACTATTTCAAAAAATTATAAAGGTAACTCAACCTAACAAAATTGGGGACAGTTTTGAACTGAGCACATGCAACGTAAAAAAAAAACACAACCTAATAATTTTGTAAACTTTCTCCTTTTTTTTCCTTTTTTATTATTATTCTTTAAGAACAGTTCTGTTCTCAAAAAGTAGAACCAAAGAAATCAAAATTTTTGTTTTCTTTCTTCAGTTGTATTTCATAAAACAAAATTAAGTATTTTATCTTGGAATCTGTATCTTGTAAAGTACAATTAACGAAAATTAGTTACTAAAAAACAAGGTAACATAAAATGTCTCACTAAAGCATATAAAATTATACATGCAGCTATAGAAGGCATAATTTACAGTTTCCACTTTCCATATATTTTCTCTTTGTTGAGTATCACACACACACACACACACACACACACACACATATATATATATATATATATATATGATACTGCAGCATCTTACAAAATGCTCAGATGTCCTGATAAATATTTAGATTGAACTGCAACAGCCACATTTAAATATAATACTATTTGACCAGTCAAAGTAAAAAATACGGAGTAAAGAAAAAGGAGGACTGCATAACCTTAAAATCTTGGTATCAGCTACATTTTTTTAGGAGGAACCATTGAGGAAGACATATCAGTAGTCAAATGACCATTTAATCAATTCATTTAATTCTCTCTTATTAGGGTTTATGGTAACTGATGGTCCTATTTTTGTAGTAAAAGCTCTATCTGGACAAGGGGGTCCTACCTTTCTAACTACACTTAGTGTACCTTGGCAGATCTGTGGCCAGATGACAGTCACTGTTGGTTGTTGGGTGCAATTGTTTTAGGGTATACCAACGGCAGCACCGTGTCGGATATCCATTACTCGAATATGAATATAAGATATTTGTCTAACGTTTTTATTAACATGTTCAATAATTCAATTTTTATTATATTATTACTTTGAATTGAGTGAAATATTTATATTAAACACTATGCGAAAACATGATTTCATTTAAAAAAAAGAAAATTAAAATATTAAATAATTAACAACAACTATGTGTTTTGTTGGTTGAAGATTTAACACGCCTCATGCCCGCGTGGGTGAATACACACTTAAGTTCATGTAGCATGGCATATTAGATTCGCATCACATTTACATATCATGATGTCATTTTTCTGTAAAAAATTAAATTTTTTACATGCCCACTGAGGATTTCACTGGATATGATTGATTGTTCAAACCTAACTTGGACTCCAAATATAATGGCAATTATGAGTCAAACAAGATTCATCAATGTTTGACCATTTATTAGTTTATAAATTTCGTGCCCTCTCATGATAAACAAATAGCTAGAGAATCTCTATACATCTTTTCTCATACAGAAAGAATGTTTCGGATAAAACTAAAGTAAATCTCAACAATTTGATTAAAAAAATAAAATTTGGGACAGATTTTTTCCAAGAAATGATTGTGTTCAAGAGTTATTCTATTTCTTTTGGTTTTTTGTTTTGGCAAAAAACTCCCGCATGCTATTGAGGAGACTTGAACCCTCCACCTTTCAGGAGAGAAGATACTCCTAGAGTACAGGTGTGAAGTTGAATGATGACAATAGAATAATGATTCTCGGGTCAAATTCAGACTAACTAGTCCGAATAGGTGTTGTGTGAGTAGAGTGGTAGGCCCCCTATCATATGACATCACGGTGACATCATGTGGTGGAGCATATCACCTTACTCACAAAACTCTCTTTCGGACTAGTCCCATGTATTATTAGTCATGCCAATAATAGTTCTCTTTTTTCTTATTTTCAATTATTAATTTGTACGAAATATTTAACGAATTCCAAGTAATCGGAAATAAGGCTTGGTTGTTGTTCATTCGCATGAAATATTGTTATGTCCATCAACAACATGTGCTCCAACCACCAACTTTGTTGCAGTAGCATAGTAAATTAGAAGACCACATTTTTTAACTTTATGGTAAACCTAAACTGCCTTATCATTGGTTCATTACTCTTCAATATGGGACAGAAATGCAGGCAAACTGATCTACAGAGTCATATTTGAGGATTTTGTTGACTCTTTTATTGAATGTAAATCAAGATTATGTCCAAAAGGTACAGAAATTCTCATCCATGTCTTTCATTCAATTGCAACTGGTTGGCAACAGACAATATTAAAGCTGGAAGGTCCATATATATATGACTTAAAACCATAATGTTCTTTTGTTCAAATAGAGCAACTTTGACTTCAATCACAATCCAGTGCCAACTTATTTTTTAAAACAGCCAAACAAGCCTTTATGACATGTTAAAGCAGCAACATATATACTGGCATTTTCTGAATTAAGGGAAGCATTTAAGCTTACAACTGTAAAGCCAAACAAATATTCAATCTAATTATTAGATTAAGTTTATAATAATTTAGGAGTATTTAACTTAAAGGAAACAAGGCCCGCACAGGCTATAAACTCAACTGATAAGGCTTTTGGGATACTTCTCTTAGATATCTGGTTCGAGACTCACCAAAATGCGAGTCGTGGGCTTAAATACTGCACGTGGTTTCCAGACCATTGCGTGCATTTGGAGTTTGCAAATCCGAGTCTAAAGTGACTAGCGGATGGATTAATTCTTCGTTACTAAAAATAATAATAATACAGGAAACAAGATGTAATGAGCTAAAAAGCCTGTTTTTAAAGGCTATGTAAATGAGGATGATGGAGGTTAGGTATTGCCGGGCTTGCATATGGTTGTCTTTGTCTACCTTACCATTTGCTTTTGCTTTTCAAATTCTTGTTAAAACTTTGATGTCCCCCAATAGAGAATTGATTTTTTATAATTTCCATTTTTAAGAACATCCCATTCATATTAATTAGGTTAGGCATGTGCATCTCTAGCCTAACTTCTTGGCTTCTTTAGTCTGCCATAATGTTGCTATACAGCACCATTTCACAATCAGAACTTTAAAAAAGTTGTTGGTATCATCATTCCATTGTTGTTGCCACATAGCTTTCATAATTTTAATACACATTTTTCTCAAATTTCTTAAATGAACAATTTGAATACCTTGATTAGGGTTGATTAAGGCAATGATGATGATGATTAGGGTTGATTTATATGTTTCTATTCGCGTGTTCCTTGTTAGGACCGGATGATTAGGGTTGATCATGATCACCCTGAAATTCCATGATCAGGGAATTATGATGCATAGGAGATAAAAGATGCAGAGTATAATATCATCATGAGAATAAGCTCCACAAATGCCTTAATTTAGATTTACACAAATGGATCTTACAATGCAGTGGTACCAAATTTTCTTTTCTAGGTTACAGATAACTATAGTCTAAGGCTGAGACTTAACAAATCTACCCCAGTACCAATGCCTCTCCCAAACTGCATACATTGAGTTCAAAGGGATTCCCTTAGTCTCTGGCACGAAAAAATAAACGAAAATACTCATCACAACGATCCAGCAAGCGTAGAAGAGGAAAGCACCGAATTTGAAGTGGCATAGCATAGTCAAGAATGTTTGTGACAGCACAAATGTGGTAGCAAAGTTTACAGCAACACTTATGCTTTGTCCGGTTGTTCGGATATCAATTGGAAATATTTCGCTTGGAATGAGCCAGCTAAGAGGCCCCCATGACCAACCAAAACCAGCAGCATATACGCACATGAGCACGAGTACTAGTATACTGTAACCCTTGCTGATGTGCTCGGTGCCAGAAGTACCCGCTGCAACAGCCAGCACACCTGCCACCACGGCCTTCAACAAAGATGCCACCAGAAAATGAATGAGTACAAAGTTTTATATATGAACTCAATCTAATAAGGTGAACATACATATGTCAGAATGTCTAGTTCACATTAGCTTTGTTATAATATACAATGTTGGATACTGCTCAATTTGCTACTAATTTACCTGTACAATATTTTTATGCGTAATATTGAACATAATTTAAATTTGGTTTGGCTTGACATTAAACTATAACTGAATCTGTGATTGGTTTCTCAATTTCTTATCAAATGTCCAACTATTTTTCTTTGTAGGCATACAGTGACACACTTGTTTGTGTGTATCATCCAACAGCACTGAGTACACCAGTAACACAGACGGTATCCAATGAGCATTTTAGGGCTTGAAATAGAGGGTATACCTGTAAACCCAAGTCCAAATACACATTTTAATGTCAGGATCTGTATTTGGGCATGAACCCAAGCCAAATCCCATGGGCATGATCCAAATTGAATCTACGGTAAAACCCAACTATTTCACATCTCATCGTGTTCAGATCCAACCCGGGTTCATGGCAGATCTTCTAGACAATATCCATATTCTGTCCGTTTTAAAAATTCGGATTTATAATCAAAATCCAAATCTGATAAAATGAATTTTGGATATTGAATCAAATTAAGTCCATCTCAAGCCCACCCAATAAAAACCCTAATTAGGAATTAGAAGTTTAGAACCAAACAAGCATTATCCAATGCTCGCAAGCGCTTCCGTAGCATAGTGGTAGTGCGTTCGCTTCGTAAGCGAAAGGTCGCGAGTTCGATCCTCGCCGGGAGCTTTTTCCTAATTTCTATTTATCCAAAAAAAAAAGAATAATCCAATGGTCATGGAATCAATTTGGAATGGGCTTGAAGGTGTGTCAGTTGAAAGCTAATCTTCATGATAATAGAGTTTGCAAGAAGAAGCCCAGGTCAAGTTTTGATGTTGAGTGGACCTAAATAGCCCTACAATACAATGAGTGGTAAACTTTTGGTCTCTAGGCCTATATCAAACAGAGTTCTCCAGCATTAGCGCCTATACAATGAGAAAAAGCTATCATGTGCTCTAACCCCTTCTCAGCCTTTGGAAGAGTGCATTCAAAGTGAGAGAGCACACTTCTTATGCAAATTATTTACCCAACAAAAAAGGAAAAAAAAAAAACATTTTAATTAAGTTACTTGTATGAGTGCATACCTGACAGAGGCACATTTGAGTCCCACCCTCCATGAACAAAAATCTTCGACCATAACGATCAACCACAAAAGTGGACACAAGAATTGAGCCGAGGTTAACCAGTCCTAATATAATGGAAGCTATTAGAGCCGAGTCACTTCCAAAGCCCACTGACTGAAAGAGGACAGGGGCATAGAAGGCAATGATGTTGATCCCTGTGAGTTGTTGAAAAAATGGTATGGCAATGGACATTACAAGTTGAGGCCGATACCGCCTTTCCAATATTGTCTTAAATGGCTCCTGATTTGCAGCTTTTGCAATTTCACTATACTTAATAAGATCAGCTAGCTCAGCTTCAACACCAGTGCCATTTCCTCGAACTCTGCTTAAAGATTCCCGAGCTTGTGTTACCTTGCCACGCTCCACAAGGCTGCTAGGCGTGTCTGAAATCAGAAGTGCACCAATTGTCATGATGGCAGCAGGTACTATGGCAAGGCCGAGGGAGAGACGCCAGCCCCAGCTGATCTTGGAAGTGCCATAGTTCAAGCAATTGGCTGTCACCACCCCAACGCCTATGAAGAATTGGAAGCCTGTGTTGAATGCACCGCGCCATTTTGGAGGTGCCATCTCCGAGAGGAAAACAGGAGTTGCCTTCATGGAAACAATGCTAGTGTCATGAAAATGAATTGAAACTAATTAATTAAGGCTTCATTTATAGATTATAAATGATTAAAATCTGTCAAAAGTATTATTCCAAATTTTGTTTTGCTTCTTCCATTGATTCTTTGTTTCTCGATGTACTAAGTTGGTATGCCCCCCTCAGAGTAGCCCTTGATTACTGGTTCTCAACTTATAAATTTTGAATATATATTTTATAGAATTTTCTTCATTACCAATATATAAAAAAGTTTTATTATTTCTATCCTACTTTTCATGTTAACTAAATAAGAAAATTAATTTTCTTTACATTCTCTTTTATGTGTCCTTCACTAAATCAGCAAACCAAATGGAGAACGAGAAATTTCTGGCAATGTATTTATGCCAAATGAGGTAAAACTGCTTAGCTATACAATATAATGCACAAATATGCTAGTGTTTTGTGCAGCTCAAATTGCATCCTAGTTAGAAATTATGATCATTGGCCTCAGAAATATATATATATATATAGCAATTGATAGCATCCACATACCTGGTTAGTGAAGCCAACCCCTAATCCTAGGAAGATGCGGCCCAAGATGAGCATGGCTATGTTTTCAGCAAAACCATTGATGACAGCACCAACCAAAAAGGTGCAACCACCTAGCACCATGGTGTTTTTGCGGCCCAAAGCTGCAGTGAGCCGACTAGCCACAAGGGATGCAACCAACCCTGCTATGTATAGTGAAGATGTGAATGCAGTCAGAAGCTGGCTATCGTACACACAATACATGTTTGTTTTGGCATCGGCTGCATTCCTCAAAATCGATGGGAAGAATTTTTGGAGAAATGGTTTCATGGTTGTCACACCTCCTGTAATTGATTGACAGGAAATTAATGAAGTACAATTGTTAGTTTCAGTGAGAAGTTAGTATGTGGTAGCATAATGTGAATTACCAATTTGAATTTTGCATGCTTGCTAGTCTCATCATTGCTCATGCCAATTACTTTGACCAGTGCTCTTATGTTGCTCATGCCAATTAGTACCTATGTGTTAGGCATTGTGTCTCAAAATCCTAATCTAATTACGTTTCTATTTTAGAGTTGTATTTTGTTAGACAAGTCTTGGGCAAGCGCTCTAACAAATTGAGTTTAGGACTTTATATATATATAGATACCTAGGTCTTAGGTTGAGAGATGTAACATCGTGACGAAGTTTATGGGTAGAGCTAATTTATGGATTTGATAGAATGGAGAGACTACCAATGGCGAGAGAGAGTCTCGTGAAGTACACGGAGAACAACTCTAAAGCAAGAGTTTGGGTACATGATCCGGTATTTTGTATTCTAATGTTTTAATACCACTACGTAATTATAGTGAAATCTCTTTTTATTCGTGGACAGAGGTCGAGTTGTGCGGAATCACGTTATATCTTGTGTTTTGTTTGTGATTGCGTATATTTTTATATGGTGCGGGTCTCTCCACTTTGAGGGCCGCACACTTGATGGTGAGAGAGGGGAGCACTCTCTCTTTATCTCTACATAAAGTAGAGAGCACCATATCATTCCCTTATCTGAACTACTTTCTTGGCTAATCACGTTAACTTATTGTGGTAACGTGATTATTCACTTTCAAAAAGTAGAGAGCAAAGTGGAGTGGTGCGCATTTGATGCTCTTACGGTAGCATTTTATTAAAATAATAAAAATTATCCTACCCAATTGATTTAAATTATACCAACCAATTTCCTAGGAACTTTTTAAAAGAATTAAAATTTATAGAGGAGAGGACTTAAATATGAATGTGATTGTTTGATGGGGATTCCATATTCATCTAACAGTCAACACAGAACAAACTGTGGCTTGACTTTACTAATCTGATGCTACTGATCCACCAAAGACTAACTAATCTCAGTTGAACATTTTCCTTGTTGACAGCCATTTCAGAAACTGCACGGGTTCTAATTCTTTCATCATCTTCTAACACTCACAATTGCTCCATGTGATACACATATAAGTCTATATATAAACACACACACACACACACACACACACACACATATATATATATATATATATATATATATATATATATATATTTGAAATTGTATCAGAGAGAGAGAGATCAGTGTGTGTTTAATTTCTAGTTCAGTTTTCAGTGGTATTACTAAAACAGTACTATACGTGAAGGACAAATGTATAAATTATAATATACACGACAAAAGACAAGTATAAAGAAATTTAAAGGAAATTAAAAAGAAAATAAAAGAAGAGGCGCGAACCTGAAATTCCAATATCGTAGCCAAATAAGAGGCCACCTGATGCAGCGACGATGCAGGTGATCACAACCGACGCCGTTATCCTGTCATTAAAGCCGCTGACATGTCCGTCAACGGCAAATCCCCCTGTAGCCATTCGCTCTTTCTCTCCCTACTTTCTCTCTCTTTCTGGTTATCCAAACACTCAATACACTTCCACACAGACACACACACAAAAGAAAAGAGTTCGGTTGTTTGCATATATATAGCAAAATTTCAAAAAGTCAGTAGCACGTTACATCCAACGAAACTGGAGTTATAAAAATAAAATATTTTCCACCTTTTATAATTAAAAGTTTTATTGCCTCTTAACCACTTTTATTAAAATGGTAAATGAAAATTTATAAAATATTCACAAGCATTTATTATCTCTTATTTTATTCTTGGCATGGCATGGGATGGCATGGGGTGGCATGACATGTCATGTCAATTAATATATAAAATGGTCTGTTTTCTCATGCAAGTTTTTTTTTTGGGAGAAATTATCTTCACATGCAAGACCGCTCATTTCCTTTTCTCCAATTTAGAGAAAATGTCAATTCCTTCCCTTTCCTTTCAGTCAATAAACAAAATAGGAGAAGAATATATTCTTTTGCCTGGAAACATCTAATTTATCCTTCTTACTATTAATTTCATCTATTATACCAAAACAAGAGAGTGATTACTTAATGCAATAGTTGATGATTAAAATATAAAAAATAAATATTAAATAATTTTGGGACCATTAGTCTCGGACCAATCAAAATATGACACATGATTGACCAAAAAGAATGATTTCGAAAGTATTTAATAATTTTTCTAAAATATTAGTTCATATCTTTCGTATCCACTTTGTATAAATATTATAATCATTTCATTTTACTTCTTTCCAACTTAACAAAAAAACACTCACAAAATATTTATGAACAAGTTGACACTTCTTCACAATTATTAACACAATAAACTTGTAAAACAACAAGTCAATAAATATTGAAGGATTTGTGGTTGGTCACAAGAAAATTGTGTATGACCTGTTCTCATTCATGTTGGTTAACAGAATATCATCAATCAAAAAAAACATAAGAATTGTTATATCGATCGAAATCAAAATATATGGGTTGAATTCAATAGAAATCGAATTAGTTTAATACATGTAGTATGGGTAGATAAGCACGAGGTCCATCGACTGTTTTACCTAATAGCTATATAACGGGTCTTGCTCATGTGAAGACAAAATTTATTCTGAATTGGTTTTAAAATTGAAGTAGCTCGTGTTGAACTCAATATATATATATATATATATATATATAATTCGAATTCGCTTTAATTAATATTTCATTTCGCATACAACTCAAATGAAAAGGACTGTTGATGGAAGGTTCAATGCATTTGACATTAAGGATGCAACATGCACCATTTGTGTAACAATTATAGAACATATTTAATTCAATAATTCAACTTTAGTAACAAATTACATCGAGCTGAAACAATAATGCATTAAACTCTCCTGAACTATTATCAGATTGCAAGAAATCCCATGAATTACAAATTGGCTCCTTAAACTATCACCAGATTGCAAGAAACCCCATGAATTACAAATTGGCTCCTTAAACTATCACCAGATTGCAAAAAACTCCCCTGAACTATAAGAAACACACACTTAAGGACAAATCGTCAACTACCATTTAACGAAAAAATCAAATTACTTTTTTGTCCTTAGTTAATATGTATGATTGTTGGTGAAGTAGACTAAGGCCTTGTTTGGTAGCACTTTCGATTTCAGATTTCAGCTTTGATTTTCAGTTTTTTAGAAGTCACAACAGAAATCGCATTTGGTAATCCAATTTTCATTTCTGAAAAAATAAAAGTGATGTCAAAATTTTGACAATCCTTAGGCATAATTTGAAAGCTTCATAACAAAGCTTTCAGTTTTAAATTTCATTTTTCAGTTCAAGTTTTCATCTATGATTTTTTTATAAAATACAATAAATAAAAAAATTTCTTGCTCAAAAATATAATATAATACAATAAATTAAAATTTTATAAAAAAAAGTATAAAAAAATTAGAAAATACAATAAATACAAAATTGGTGACTCAAAAAATATAAATATAACAAAATAAAATACAATAAATACAAAATTATAAGTCAATAAGAATAAAAATCTTTTATAAAATACAATAAATAAAAAAATTTCTTGCTCAAAAATATAATATAATACAATAAATTAAATTTTTATAAAAAAAAGTATAAAAAAATTAGAAAATACAATAAATACAAAATTGGTGACTCAAAAAATATAAATATAACAAAATAAAATACAATAAATACAAAATTATAAGTCAATAAGAATAAAAATCTTTTATAAAATACAATAAATAAAAAATATATATATATAAATATAAAGATATATATAATAATAATAAATATATATATATATATAATATATATATAAGAAGAAAATACAATAAAATAAGAGCTATATACAAATACAATTATATATAATATAAAAATATAATATAATAAATACAAAATTATAAGTCAATAAGAATATTTTTTTATAAAATACAATAAAAATATATAAATATATGTAATATATATATATATATATATAGAGAGAGAGAGAGAGAGAGAGAGATATAAGAAGAAAATACAATAAAATAAGACATGTTGGTTATGTTGATTGTAGAGGTTGATATATAAGACGTATTTATATATATATATATAATGGGTTTAACATCATAAGGGTATTTTTGGCATTCTAAATTTGGAGTGGGTCATGTGTGTCAACTAAGGTTATATTTTGAACAGTAATTTAACGATTTGGAGTTTATTGTAGAGAGAGAAGCTAGTTCAGGGGGTTAAGTGTCCAAAATAATAGTTTAAGGGAGTTTTTTTTAGAGAGAGAAGATAATTCAAGGGGGATTAAGTGTCCAAATAATAGTTTAAAGGGATTTTTTGAGGGAGAGAAAATAGTTGAAGGGGGTTTAATTCACTTAACCCTTGAATCAATTTAATGTAACATATTTTTATAAACTAAAAATGACATACCCAATAATAATAGTTGTGATGCATGAGTTATATAACCAAGTACGGGTTTTCTCAAATCAGTTTGTGAGAGAATGAGACTACGAGAGTTAAAGATGGTCAATGGTAATTTTATTAGAATCACACAATTTGAAAAAATTCTTTTGTTAAAATTAAGTGAGAGAAAGTGGAGAAAACCTTATAGGACATTAGATATAATGAATATTTTTCATTGTGTGTAATCCATCAAACGTTTAATATCCCAATTATATATATATGGTTCAATTCAACCAAAAAAAAAAAAAGACATTTATTTGTTAAGTTTCAAATTTGCATGAGAAATGAAAGTCCCTTGCATTTATAGTACTAAGTATTAACTATTGTTCAAAACAGAAATGATATTACTAAAAAAAAAAAAATTTTGAAATTGCATATCACTTTTTAATAAAAGAGGTTTCGTGATTTTTTTACTTATTTTTTAACAAATAACTCTAACAGTGATCTTGAAGAGACCTGAACCCTCTTTCATTTTTTGTTTTAAAAGAAGAGAAAATATTATCAAACACGTGTCTTGGTGGTGGAGCTTGGCTGACCGTTAATGTACTTTTAAAAAAAATGATATGATACTTAAAAAAATAAAAATTAGAACATGAAAGGTTTTGCTTTTCTTATATATTTGTATAAAAAGTGATTTTGGTGAAATAACATTGACACTCATCTATGAAACATGATGTATGGCCTTTCCTGGCCTCCGAGCTCAGTGAAGCCTTAGCTGTTGATAAATGTTTGTATCACTCGTAACTCAAAATTTTCTAAGATTTTGACAGTTTCACGCTTTGTTAGACTTGAGGATTTGCACACTGTTGTCATTTTGAAAATTTTAAAAAGAAAAATACTCAATTAATGAAATAAAACAGAAAAAAATGTTACCATTTTAAAACATGCACTCTAACATTTTTTTTTATTATTTTTTGGAAAAAGAAGTCTCACAATTTTCGTAAAAAATCTTGAATAATTGACCTTTCGTTTTGAAAAGAGAAGAAATACCACTAATGTAAGTCCGGTTAATAGACTTTGATGTGCTCTCACTTATGTAAGTCCGGTGAATATAACTATTATAGTACTGTAAATGCATTCTTATTAGGTGGGTATAATCTCTTCCAATTGATAAAGGTTTAAAGGTCTATTTTTATTTTTCACTCAATCAAAAGATTCAAACAAAATTCAATTTTCTTTTGTAAAAGTTTGTAATTTTATTAATAATTTATTTTTAAAATAATTCTCGTATCATGGTTCACAAATATCCAAATTTTTCTAAACTTGGCTTTAAAATTCTGAAATTACCGTAAAACAATTTCAGACCATACTTACCTCCTAACCATGAGAAAGAAGTTCTCATCTGCCCTAATTATATATGAACACATGTTCAACAACTTCTACAAATATTAAAACTGGACGGATCCATTTTTAATCATTGTTCTGAACAATTTTATCTCATTCTCTCTCTCTCTCTCTCTCTCTCTCTCTCTTTCTTAAAACAAAAGATTAGCCTCTCACACAAAATCTCTATTGAATCTCTCTCTCTTTCCCTTGTAACAAAAAAAAGGGGGCTCTCACAAAGCTATGATATTTTAGGTAGAAAATTCAAAAAAGTCATAATTTAAACACAAACTTTGCATATATATATACACACACTGGGAGGAAAAATAGTGAATAATTATGATTCCAATAAAAATCCATTTCATATGATAGATTGTGATGACCATTAAATTTATAACCCAAATTAGTTTTTAATTAAATGGTGAAATTGGAAAATATTAGTTAAGTTTTTTTTAATATATTAAAAAGTAATAAAGTAATAGGAAATTAAAAAAAAAATAGAATCTAAATGTGATATAGAGATATGGGATTATATAATCCAAATATAAATAGGAGGTATTGAAACCGTATATATACAGGGTTGTCTACAAAACCCTAAGCTTATTTTATTCTGTCAGCAACCTTTGAGAGAGAGAATTATAGCTTAGAGGTGATCAGGGAAATTAGTAAAACCATCCGGTAAGTGATATTCTAATTTTTTTACAATTATTGACATGTGTCTAGTCTAAATTTTAGTAAGTTAAATTGATTAATACTTCGTTTGGTAAGAAGGAAGGAAGAGGGGGTGGAGGGAAGATATGAGAGAAGAAATAAGTTTTTTTCATTTGGTAGAAAGAATACAAGGAGGGAAGAGAAAACATGATGGATGAGATATCCTTCATCTTTCACAAATTTTCATCCCTCCAAATTTGAACAGAAGATAGGAAAGAAGAAAGACAAGACTATTATAAATGTTTTCAATTACAAAACTTTCTATATTTCTCTTATCTCATAACAAACAAAGTAAAATATTATTACCTTCTCTTCTCTTCCATCTAACCAAAGAAGAAGAGAGAAGAACACAATCTCTTCTCTAAAAATGTCTCATCCATTTCTCATTCTCTCTTCCATCCAACTTTTTTCCTTGCCAAACAGAGTATAAATTTTAAAATAATGTTAGTTGATGAATATAAAGGTTGTTATTTTATTAATTGCGCCTACTCTATGATCAGTACTAATTTGATTACATGGATGCCATAAAACTGGCTATTGTGTGAATATATGGACAAAAATCTTCTCCGATATGTTCTCACCGGTTCTGTCAAACCAGTGGCGTTTCATTCCAAAATTAGCTCAATATAAAATCAGTAACTTCCTCATTTACTTACATACTAATACATATACCATATTGCAATATTATACAAGTATGTAAATTTATGACTTGTTTGGGTTGCTGGCATGTTGCCAACTATAATGGGACGAGACAGCTGATTTGGCCGGTCCCGTTTAACAAAATTCAAACACCCGGCAAAATGTATATTGAAATCCCTAAACCCTAAATTTGTCTGCTGCAACAATTTTTGGCCATCGATGATCTAGAGCTCTTTCAAGTTACAATTAGCTTTAGGCCAAAGTGCAATTAACCTCCATCTGATTTCAAAATAGTGCACAATATCCCATCTTCTTCTTTTAGGTGCATTAAACACCCTCCAACTTATAATTTGGTGCAATTTGTCTCTTTTTGGGTTAAGAATGGATGTAAAATGACATAAATACCTTCATAGATAAAAATTAGAAATAAAAATTAAAAAGAAAAAGAAAAAAAGTGATTAATTTATCAAAAAATACCAAAAAAAGAAAATAATATACAACTTTAATTTGTCAAAAAAATTTACCCAAAACAATAACTTTAATTTACCATTTTTTTTTCTCAGTAAATTTTTTTCTATAAATTATAGTTTCTTTTTTCTCGATATTTTTTGATAATTTGTTTCGGTATTTTGACAAATTAAAGTTATTTTTCTTCTTTTTTGGGTAATTTTTTTAGTAAATTAATCACTTTTTTTCTTTTTCTTTTTAATTTTTATTTCTGTATTTTTATCTACGAGGGTATTTTTGTCATTTTATATCAACTCTTAACTCAAATAGTACCAAATAGGGTCACACTGTACTAAATTATAAGTTGGAGGGTGTTTAATGCACCCAAAAAAAAAGGAGAGAGGGGTATTGTGCACCATTTTAAAACTAGAGGGGAAGTTTATTGCCCTTTGGCATTAGCTTTATTTAGAAAAAAATTGAAACTCTAACCATGGTCTTCTCCTTGATAAACCCTAAAGTCGTATTCTCCAAAGTAAAATCAACCAGAAAGGGCCATTGACAATCCAGAGGAGATTCCAGTTCGAACCAACGTTATTTGGGGAAATTTTGAAACCCTAAACAACGTCTTCTCCATTAAACAAAAAAGTCGAAGAAGACTCATTGTTTAGTACAAACCACATCTCTCTTCCAATCAGTGACTTTTAAGATTCTTTTTAATTAAAACTAAATCTGGATTTGTTTGTTTGTTACTGTCATTCGTATTTATGGATGATTGAACAATTGTCTTGGGATCCATGTGTTATATGTGTTCATAATTGTTATAAGCCCTAAATAACAAACATGTTGGTTGAAATTTAGTATGTGTCATTAATTGTTATAAGCTCTAATAAATGTTTGAGAGCTTTTTTCTATTTATAACACTATATTGTCAATTAGTTGGAATTCTGTATTATGTTGTACTATTAGACAAATGCATTAATCTTAAAGTGCATAATATTTAGTGTGAAATCATTAGCTTTCATTTTATAATATTACCAAGTGTATAATCACTAGCTTTCAAAGTGTATAATCACATTAGTGTATAGTATTATTAATTGTTAATCTTAACGCGATATTCAAGTGAGTTAATCTATCAATAATAGTGTGAAATAATTGAGTCCTTTATTGTACAATAGTTATTTGTGAGTTACGTAATGCGAAAACGGTTCAATTAATTCAGTGTGAGATGTTAATCCTTAGACTTAAAGGGGGATGAATAGGTCTTCTTACCCAATTTTTATGATTGATTAATTACCCACAATGATTATCAATTAAGCATCCAAACCAATTACAAAATAAATAAAACAAGTAAGGAAAGTTCTAGAAATTTTACGTGAAAATCCTATGAAGAAAAAAGCCATGGGGGTGAGGTAGACGTCTCTAGAGAAACCAATCCACTATCTCGAAATAAAGTACAACAGACTCTATCTCAGACTCACACCTACTCCACTCTGACAAGAACTTGATGTGGAACGCCTCAGGCTTACTCTTACGACTCCTTGTCTAATTGTTGCAGACTCCCGACTAATGTCACAATCCTTTTAAAAGGGTAGCTGAAAGAACACGTATTTTGTTCCTTTCGTAGCGATCATTTTTCCTCCATAGAATCAAGTAGTATCACGGAACCACTACTACTGCATTTATCAAACTGTATAGAAGATGTTATATTTGAAACTCCGGTTGATCAGCTAGAGAAGAGCATCACAACTTAAACACCTCGTGTGTATGCGCTTTCAAAAATATAAACAGAAGAATAAAAATTCTCTTTTGAAAAATATCTCCTCAATTTTCTCTCTTTAAAAATATTTTCTGATATGTAATGAAAGTTCCTTGAAAGCATTAATCAGAGAGAAAACATATGAGGGTTTATATAGATAATAAAACCCTATTTTTTCTTGAAAAATAAGTTAAAAATCAATAGGAAGCAAATTCTGATTTTTAAGGAAAGTCCAGAGTCAAATCCTGGTCAAAGTAATACAAAGAAAGCAAAATCGCTAGACCAAAAGGTTTTGACCGGTCTAGCCTTCACTTGGATCGATCCAACCTTGTTGAGACCTTCACATGAGATATTGAGACCTCATTGACCGGTCCAGCCTTCATTTGGACTGGTCGAGCTGTGTTGGTGACCAATTTTGAGGTCCTGAGAGCTCTTGGACTAGTTTGGGTAAGACTTGAATCGGTCCAACCTTAAAAAATATGAAATTGTGACACTGAAACACTATATTTCAAGATTGAAAAATAAGTTTTCAAAACCTATGTATTCACACCAACTTACCTGGACTAAATGATGCTTAAATCATGATCAACGATGTTCATGCTCACTTGTAGTCACTTGAATGCTTCATTCAACCAAAGTCTTTATTGAGGCACTCTTTAGATGATGCATTGATGAAAAAAACCCACTCCAAGCTCTCAGTCTTCAATTCTGTGATCGATTACAAAAATATGAATGAAAGATTACAACTCGATCAAACTTAATTTTGACACCGAATATTGTCAATTATAAATATATACGCCACATTATTAACTTCATCCAAATATATATTCTAAAATCAGTAAATTTGACGATTTCTACACATCACCCTTTTAATTTTAAAATGAATGTAATGTTTTTTAAAATGAATTTGTCCATGATATTTTGATATTTGATGTTGCAAATTTGTCATTGATTGTATTAGATGGAAGTTTAATTAATTAACATTGAAGGCATACCATTGCTAGTTGTCAAATACGAGGGAATTGAATGGAAACTAAGGTTTTCGATGGAGTTTGATACCGAGGCAGACACATATGATTTTTACAATACATAAGGGGGTAGAGTCAGATTTAGTATCCAAAAGGAGCACCTAAACAGAAGGAAAAGTAATGGATTAATTACATCAAGATTGTTTGTTTGTTCGAAGGAAGGTATTAGTAGGGGGTATGACAAAAGAGACAGATTAATAAAGATTTATAGGGCTGAAACACAAAATCATTATAGCGCACTCATGCACATTACATACAATAGCTAAAAGGGAAAGTATATTGTTTTTAAATTTGTTGAGACTCACAACCATCCACTAATAATTGATAAATGTACCCATATGATGCAGTCGCATCAAAGAATTACCGCTACCCATGCCATTGATGTGGAGTTCGCTGCAGATTCAGGAATCACGGTTCATAATGTATTTGATCTAATGGGAAAACAAGTTGGTGGTAAACTATCAATTGGCTACACTAAGCTTGATCAACTAAATTATCTAACGACGAGAATATAATTTGATATTGAATTTGGGAATCAGGTTGGCTGCTTAATTATTTTCATACTCAGTCTTGTGAAGATCTTTCATACTTCTCTGCCTTCAAATTGGATAATGAAGAAATTATCATGAATATATTTTGGACAGATTCGAGAATGATATCTAATTATGGCCATTTCAGAGATGTTTTAACTTTCGACACAACATACAAACTTACTTATGGCAACCAGCCTTTTGCATTGTTTGTTGGGCCGAATCATCACCGGGAGACCTCTGTATTTGGAGCAGATTTGATGCATGATAAGACAGCTGATTCGTTTGCATGATTGTTTGATACATTCTTAAAAGCGATGTTCGGCTATGCTCCAAAGACAATTTTAACCGACCAAGATGCAGTGGCAAAGGCACTAAAGCAAGTCATGCCCGGAAATGAACATCATCTTTGTACATGACACCTAATGCAAAATGCACAAAAGTATTTTAGTTACATATGTAAAGGTGGAAAAGACATCAAAATTTATATATCCAATTTAATGTTCTGCATTGAGAATCAAGATGATTTTTTGGTCAAATAGGATTAAATAAAAATGGTGTTTTCGGTTGTTAATAACAAAAGTTGGCCAACTTATTTGGTTTGAAACATAAGTGGGTCAGGTCATACGTTAATCAGTCATGGTCTGCGGGAATAGGAAAGCATAAATAATTTCTTGAAGGAGTACATAACGAGGCAACTGACACTATTAGAATTCTTCACGCACTATGATAAGTTGCTATACGACAAGAGTTACAAGGAGATTGAAGTCGAATATGGTTTACTCCTGAAACTACTTAGGATCATATCCCCTTGTGACATCTTAGTTTAAGTCAAAAAATAGTACACAAAGAGAATCTTTGAAATTTTCCAGCATGAATTTATAGTACTTTATGTCAACCTTAAAGTCAAAAGATGCATCAATGATAGCAATGGGTTTCTTGTTTATTCAGATGTCCGAAATGGTGACAATGTTGAATGCCACATGACAAAGTCAGAGGATGATTGTTTATCTTGTTCATGTGAAAATTTTGAGATGCAGGGTATATTGTTCTGCCATTCTTTAAAAGTCCTTAAAGATGTGTTATTATTTTCTGAAATGTCTTCTTAGTATTTATTAAGGTGGAGTAGAAATGTTAGAGATGACAACTTATTGTCAGTGATGTTATAATGGATCCTAAACTTCAAGTAAGACGTTGGCACAGAACCCTCTGTCATATTCTGATAACAATATCTTCTATTGCATTGAAAAGCTTTGAAGCATTCAATGATTTATTAGTACAGATGATGATGTGGAAAAAGTCTACCGAATAATGTAGAACTCGAAGTTCGACTGACAAAGAATCAAGCACTTCACCAACTGTCGGCCCGTCCCGCCCCGTATAGGACGGGTATGGGAGCCATTTTTTTCCGTAGTGGCGAGTTTGGGAAAGAAAATCAAAACCCGCCCCACCCCGCCTATATATTTTATTATTATAAATATATTTTTATATATATATATATATACATATATACAAATTATAATTTTACTTTTGGTTGTCTTAAGACTTATGTTTTCATTTTATCTTTTTGTTGTATTAACACTTCTTTAATTGTTGGATCAAACTTGTTACTAAGTTATTTAGTTGTGAAATATATTTTCCGTAGTAGGCTATTTAATTTTGGACTCTTGTCATTTTACTTCTTAAACATTGGTTATACTATTTTGAATTTAATAGTATCAAACTTGGTACTACCCACTAGGCCCGTATTTTTTTTAAAAATCAATTTTTATTGATGTTTGATGTGGTTACAATTTTGTGGGGAGGGGCCCCGCCTCGTCCCGCCCTTTTTGAAATTTTAAACGAGGCGGGGACGGGGTGAGGTTTCTCTCAATGGGGCGGGGATGTTTTGAAATTCTGTCCCGTTTCAAACCCGCGGTGGGTTTGGGAATAGTGTTGAAGGCAACGGGGCAGAGACGGGTTTAGGCAAACCCGTGTCGTACCCGCCCCGTTGCCATCCCTAAATGACAGAGTGATGATGTACAAAACAACATTGAAAAGAAAGAGAAAGGCCTGAAAACCAAAGATACATACAAAGGTAAATTTCGTAGGATTAGATCTACTCTATAGATGAAGAAAAAGGTTGGGGGAGGACAACATGAGGTATTTGTCCCGAATCATCTTTACCTATTGTACATCAATTCTATAGCTTTCTGATTTTAACAATAATGTAACTACAATTTTAAAAAATTTCTTGTTCTTTAGAAATCTAGTGAGGTCGAACATCTGGAAAGGTTGGTGACAGTGGTAGCTTTGCAATTACCCTTTTATATGTTTTGAACAATGTGAGTATTGTGGCCACTGTATAAATTCCATAACCTGCTTTGGATGACCTATTGTAATTCTATAAATTTTTTTAATATTTCAAATTAAACTCAATCTAATGATTACTTTGTGATGAAGGGAGCGGAAGTTCTATGTGATACATATGTTTTTAATTACGAGCATTATGCGCCACCCCCCATATTTGTAAGTCAGGGCTATTAATTGTCGTATATTCCTTTATTTGATTAACCCAATACTTCATTAAATAACCAGGTAAGTGATACAATTGCATTAATGTTATCATAAAACATGTATTATCTCTTTAAAACGTTAAAATATTATTAATATTTAAAAAAATTGTAGGCTAATATTGGCAATACAAGTATATTTTCATTTTGAATGTTCAATACACGTTCATTCTATGAAGAATCGTGCGCACCCGATTTGGCAAGTGAATAATTTCTATTTTTTCATAGACATATGTTGTAAGTTTATCATAATCTTAATGTTAATTATAGTATAATATAACATACTTATACCTTTTTCTTATGTTCATAATCAAAAGCACTTGATCTCAACTTCGAGAAATCAACTTCCACGCCAGTGTCCCATATGCTAATGTGACAGATGAATCGTCCATTTTCGCAACGACTATTTTGAATTTGATTGGGAAGGGGTTACTTATGTATTTTTATTTCATCTGTGATGGTATGTGAAATTGTGATTTATATAACATGTATGAAGATTTTACTATATTTTACAATCCAAATTTTATTTTAAAATTTTTCTTAGTATCTATTATACCTTGTCCTTAACAAATTGTTTAAGCAAAATGAGTAAAAATATTAATGAACTTCTTACCAGTAGGTAATAACAACAAAATCATAATAACTACTAAATCAGGCAATCTTCTTCAAGTTCACCGGTCACCAACCACAAATGAATATCACACTGTCATAGGTCGCACTGAATGGTGTCCTCTATGAGTTGCGCGGTGCAGAAACGGTTGCGAAAATTAGATTTAAAACTTAGAGTGGGGTGATTAGATTTACTCGCTTTTTGCTTAATTATTCAAATTATCCAATTTTAAGTTCAATTAATAATTAAAACAATCCCACAAAGCAAGTAAATAAATAAAGTGTAGTAAAGTAAAGATTGCACCAGATATATGTAGAAAATTCAGAAAAAAAAATCATGGGTGAGGCTTTGTAACTCCGGAGAAGCAAATCCACTATCGTCGAAGCAAAGTATAATAGACTTTGTCCCAGGCTCACACTCATTCCACTATAACAAGAATTCTTATGCGAAACACCTCAGGCTTACAATTGCGACTACTTCGTCTAACTACTGCAGATTTTCGGCTAATGTCAAAATCCTTTTAAAAGGGTAACTGAAAGAACACGAACACTCAGCAAGTATTATGTCCCCTTCGTAGCACGATCTTCTTCTTCTTCCTCACCAACGTAACAGTTGTAGAAGATATCAATCCAGTAACTTGATCACAAAGAAATCTTCAATACAGTTTTTGAACAGTTGATCAAGCAAATAGAGAACACCCTAAATCACTCAGTGAATGTGTGTGCTTTTAAAAATATAAACAAATAATTGAGAGAAAAATTCTCTGCTTAGAAAAATATCTCAATGCTCTCTCTCTAAAAATATGATTTTCTGTTCTGTAGAAAACATAATGAGAGAGAAACCATATGAGATTTTTATAGAGATTAGAAATCCTAGTTTTTCTTGAAAAACAAATTAAAATTCAATAGGAAACAAGTCCCCGTGATTTTAGAAAGTTCTGGGTTAGTTCCGGGTCAAAATAGGACAAAACTGGTCAAAATTTGCTGACCAGAAAAGTTGGACCAATCCGGGCTTCACTTGGATCGGTCCAACTTCTGTAGCATACTCAACAAGATTTGTTGAGACCCCTTGGACCGGTTCAACCTTGATATTTTCATAAAATTGTTTAAAAGACCCTTTTTTCAAGGTTGGAACCTCCCGATTTGAAATATATTTGTTTTCACCACTTTGCCTGGACTACGTGACTCTCATATGTGATCAACGATGTTCTCATGCATTCGGAACCATCTCAAAACTTCAATCGGTCAAATTCTTATTTAGACCATTGACTATTTTTCTCGAAGATTCAAGCTTCATACTTTGACAACCCCTTGCATGGTCGTTGTAGAACTTCTTGCTCACTCTAAGATTTCAATTACATGATCAATGATAGAAATATAACTCAAATAATACAACTCGATCATGTTTGATCTTGACACCGAAGATTGCCAATTACAAAAATATACGTCACAATCTCCCCTTTGGCAATTTCGTGACAAAATTTACCTAGACAATTATAACCTAACCACTGAAAAAATCAGATAACAATATGTCTCCAATACAAAGAAATATATCTTGAAGAACTCAGAGCATCATGAGCAAACTTTCAACATTCATGTGTAGTGTCTGCCAAACTTATAAAATATGCACATCATGCGAACAACACTACCTATGAAAACTTAATCAAGAAAAAAAATATAATGATATAAAATCATCTTCAAACTCCCCCTTAATCATACAAAAAAAATATGCATATGTTCATATGTTCTCCCCTTATAGTATTAAGTCTCCCCCTTGTCTTTTCTCTCATTTTTTGGAACAAATTGACAAAGTAAGACACATGAAAATAAAAGAGAACAAATCATGACATGATTAAATGAGATATAAGTATAACTTCCAATCAAATATAACACATAAGTCTCAAAATTGTTGTGGGTTTCATATGAGCATATCATAGACAATATTAAACATAACAAGTCTAAGCACATAAAAACATAGAACATATCTAGTTTAAATACCAAGTCTAGACAGAAATAGAACTAACTACTCAAAGTCTAGCAAAACATAAACTAAGTCTCCATCATCAAGACCTAGTCCTCGTCACCATCATCATCACCATGAGCTTCAGAAGTTTCAAGAAGTGCTCCTCTAATCAATGTTTCAAGTTTTGAAAACTTCCTCTTCCAGTACTTTTTCAACCCTTTCATGGATTGATTGTATTGTCTAGCAGTCAAAGCACGATTAGAATCTGGAACATAAAGTCCGGCAATAGGAGCATTATCATCACTCTCATTCTCAATCTCCTCCTCAACATGATGTCTTGCCACCTCTTTTTGAGCTATTTCCTTCATCTTATTGGTGATTAGAGACTTAACATTTGAAGTCGTAAACTTCCCTTTTGGCTTCAACACTAGAGCATTTGAATGAATGTAAACATTCTTAGCCTTGAGAATTTTCATTATGATCAGAAGAAAAGGCAAAGCATTGGTAGACCTTGAATGACCCAACTCTTGAATCATAGTCCTCAAAATAATTACCGGCACATTAATTCTATCACCATTCACAATGTGATATAAGATCTCACTTCGATGCCGTAGAAAATCACCATTATGATCATGAGCGTCAAGAGTATAGGAGACAATCAAGTTCAATGCAGAGACATTGTCAGTGATGTAGACACTTGGAACTTGGTTTGTAAGCAATGGAGCATTTGGTTCACATAACATTCCAATTATTTCTTCCATGCTTGGTCGGTTTTCTTCAATACCTAGATAAGGAAATGTTAAACCAATATGTGCCTTTGGAACTCTAATAACCTCATAAATTAATTGGGTTGTCACCTTGATTGTTGTCTAAAACATTTCACCGTTATCCATAGTTCATTGTCACTATATGATAGCACATTGTTATAGAAATAATGAACCATGTCGGGAATGCATTCCTTGCCTAGTTTGGCTAGTGAACCCCAACCATTCTCTTTGAAGTAACGCACAAACTCCAAATGATATCCTTTCTATATGCTCTCTAAATCAAAACTTCTTTCATACCTACATTCTTATAATGCTCAAAGATTCTTTCATCATCAAAATGATCTTTCGAGAATATTATGTTGCCTTCTAGTGTTAGAGAAACATTGACTCTTTGTCTCCTAGAACCACCGGCCATTACTACAATGAGAGGAATGCAGGAGCCATTGGAGAATTTCCTCAAACATTTGGTATGCAAACTTTGAAAACACAAGCTTCAATATCACTTGGTTAGTTCAATCTCCCAAAATCAACACAAAACTTTCAATCATCAATCCTTTCAACCAATTCAACTTAAAAACAATCACCAATATCAGTCACAATGATGTAATATATTAAGCACAAAGTGTAGTGATAGTTGAGGCAAAGTGAGGGAAAAATAGAGAGAAAAATACTCAAGAAGAAAGCTAGCACATAGTGAAACAAAATGGCAAACATGCACCTTTTAACCTGCTAGCTAAGCCTAAATGGACCGGTCCAACTGGCTTGCTTGTCCAGTTGACCAATTTTGACCAAAAATGCATTTTTTTTTAAAAAAATGCTTAAAAAAACCTAAAAAATTCACAAAAATTCCTAAAATTTTAGAAAAATAGGAAAATATTTTTGAAATTTTATTTATGTGAAAATAAAAAATACAACAATTATATAATCATTAAAACCATTTTTTCATATAAAATAACAATGAATTCTAATATTTTCGAAAAATTTCAAAAAAATTCATGAATGCACAATTTTAAAACCCATAAATTTGCAAATAAAATTCATCATTAAATTCATGATCATAACACAATTTTCAATACACATATTTATAAAGATTTAGAAATTAATCTAATAAATCCATATGTGTGTGTACAATCCAACTTCATAAAAAATTAGTCAAATTCATTTGATCCATCCTCTAAAATACATTGGATGTTAAGCAAATCAAACCACATATAATCAAATTATTTTTCATTGAATTTTATTTTTTTTATTTCTAAGACGATGACTTTCACGCTTACGGGCAGCCAGCTATTTCCTTAAAACAACTTCTTTAAAAGATATTTCATTGAAGATTTATGTCGTAGTGGTAGCTTCGAACATATCCCAAAGGTAGCCTCTTTATTTTGTCTTAGATTTTCAGTAATTTATTTTTCTTTTCTTTTCATGCTGAATTAAAAATAGAATCTTTTCTTTTTCATTTTTTTCATTTATTATTTAAGCCTTCAATGCTACTTATACAATATACTCTAGTCAACTTCACATTAGTTTTCAATCAATTATTTCAGAATTGGACTAGTGCACAAATTGTATGGACTCAAAAGATTAAACTCTAAAAATAAATAAATATAGCACATTAGTCATCAATGCCTAGATCATAAACTTAAGTATTTCATCCATTGATAAATTAAGTGTCCCAATCATGCATTCACAAATCAAAGTGAACTTAAACAGAAAAATAGAGAATTCACATTATTTCATAGAAAAATATGATTTTAACATTCACATGATTATCATGAAAAAAATAAACAAAATCTAATCTAATCTACTTTAACAAATATGATCCAATGGAAAACAAATAATCAACATAAGCTCCATCCATGACCATAAGAAGTCCTAATGACCTAGTTAGGGGATTTTGCACTTAAAGACCTATTAAGAATAAATTTCATAATATTAATAGGCACAAACATCTCCAAATCTTCCTTTTTTAACCAAATTATTTTAACATGCAATCTATCAGGAAAATAATTTGGAGAAACAAAAATATTCTTCATTTATTTGAATTATTTTTAGCTTAAAAATTTTTAGGTTTGTTCCAATAACATGGCATTTTAGCATTAACCCTATTCTTAACAAAAGAATTATGCACATGAAAATTAAAATTAGAATGTTTTCTCTTCTTATAACAATAGTGTTGACTATGTCCATTCTTACCAAAAAAAGTACAATGAAGCACATTAGACACAACATTAGCATGCATAGACTCAACTTGAAGCTTGGGTTTGGGTGTAGATATATTCAAGTTTTAGGGTTTAACAAACACAGTTTTACCCTTAGATGATGACCCAACAAAACCTAGTATAGTCTTATCTCCTACAGGCTTACCAACACTAATAATGCTATCAAGCTTAATCTGCTCAGAAGTAAAAATAATTAATTTCTCTTGTGATTTTTTCAATTCAGGCTCAAGAAAATTAATTTTAACAACAAGAACATCTTTAGCAAAAATAACTTGACTTACCTCTCTCTCGAGAAACTTGACTTTACTTTGAAGATTTTGAATATCAATTTTGTTTCATTCAATCAGCTTCAATTTATCTTCATTCTTTTTCTTCAAAATTTCTTTTTCAATTTTCACTTGCTTCAACTTCTCAGATTTCTTTTTATAAGTTTCTAGTAAATTCTCAAAGAGTTTTGGCAGCTTGCTCTCACATGGTTCTACATCAGACTGTTCAATTTCTGAATCATCAGACCCTACTTGAATGAGAGTAGTGTATACCTCTGTTTCACCTACATTAGAAGAAGAATCATTAGCAGTATCATGATCAATAAAAATAAAAACTTCATTCTCAATAGAAGAATCACAATCAGAACTAGAAGACAGATTCAAAAATAATAGCTTTCATAGCTTTCTTTTTATATTTTGAATTTTTTTTTGCACTAAAGCTATTATTATTAGGACTTGGACATTGAGTAGATGTGTGACCTTTACCACCACATGTCCAATAAGTGATTTCAGAATCCTTAGATTCATTAATTTCTTTTTCCTTCTTGTCCTTACCTTTAGATGATGAACCTTGATTACAAAATTTAGAAAGATTTCTTTTCCTAATATTTCTATCATTTTCATACTTAAGGATCTTTCTAAATTTCCTATCTAGGAGTGCAATATCATTGTCTGAATTATATTCAAAACTTTCAACTTTCTTAACTTCAGATTTTGAAAATTTTGAAATATTTGACAAACTTGAAGACTTAGGAGTCTTTGAGGTTTTTAAAGTCAAATTTTTTGATTTATGAAGTTTTGGATATTTCATTTCAAAAGTTTGAATTGATCTAACTAATTCTGCCACCTCCATTGTATCAACATCTCTGCTCTTATCTAAGGCTTTCAACTTGACTTAGAACCTATCAGGCAATGATCTCATGATTTTTCTAATAACCTGAAAAGAAATAATTTTCTCACCAAGGTTAGCACTACTTTGAATAATATCATTAAGCCTAGAATAAAAATCAGAAAACATCTCATCTTCATCCATTCTAATTGTTTTAAATTTAGTAGCTAGCATTTGTAACTTTGTTTTTTTTACCTTGGTGGTACCCTCATGAGTTACCTGTATAATATCTCATGCTTCTTTTGAAGTGGAATAAAAAAAGATTCTAGCAAATTCAGAAGGAATAACAGAATTGAATATTGCATATAAACCTTTGTTGTTATTATTAGCATCTTCATGCTCAGGAGTAGACCATGTTGTTTTGTCTTTATCTACTGTCACAGCTGCATCACCGGTACCAGTGGTAGTGGTAGGAATTGTATAGCCATTCTCAACAACCATCCAAACTTTCTCACTTTGAGATTTGAGAAAAGGCTTTCATGCGAAACTTCAAAAAAGTATAATTTGAACCATCAAACAAAGGAGTTCGTTGAATCGATCCACCTTCTTTCATATTAGATTCTATGATATTTTGAAAACAAAAATAAATAAATAAAGAGAACACTAACAACGATACCTAATTTTGCTCGAGTATACACACACACATGTATGTATGCATATATATATAATACAAAAGAAACAAAGTTGGATGAGAAAGACAATGATGCTAATGTTTGGTAGAATGGAATTGGTGTGTTGGACTTGAAATTGAAATTGAAGAGAATTAGTTCAAAATTGAACTACAAATTGACCTAATTTTCCTCTAATTCTAATTATAAGACACCAAATTCATGTTACCGATCATAGCTTGAAAATCAATGAAACCATGATCATCAATTTTACTAAAACTTGAAAAACTCAGGGAAAAAGAGATCTCCTTGGGATGACGTCCATTTAAATGAGACAATTAAAATTGGTCACCCTGATTTTAATAATATAACTTATAGGACATGTGTCAACATATTATTGTGCCACCTCACTTGTTACACAAAACTTTCTTCACCGAGAGGCAAGGATTGTTCTTAAAATTTTATCCTATTTAATTCATATAAGTTTAGATCAGAAATCCAAATTTAAATTTCACTTTAATATTATACATAGAAAGACATCATTTATGTGATGGACAATGAGAACTCAAGAGGATTTGACTTCTAGAATACATGTATCCAAGTAGTGAACGCCCAAAATATTATTTAAGTGGGGGCAACCTTAAATAACAACAAGATAGAAAATTTCAAGCTATCATAATGAATAAAAGAATTTTAAGATTCATTGATAATTTAATTGAGTATATTTTTAATTGTCCTCAATGAGTTTTCATATTTTGAAAACGTTGTATTATAGTTTCATTATTTATGTGACTAAATATATCTTTTTCAACATATATTATCAAACTATCACTCATTTATTGATTTCTCATCCGGTTGTGCAATCGATGGTTCACAATATCTATAGTAGAAGATACCTTATTTACAATGATAATTGTAACCGGTAGGATTAATACTAATGTCACAAGCAAATAAACTAACGAATGCACCTTGTCTTTTTTGGTTTCAACTATTTTTTTTCAAGACCACCAACATAAGTTTTAGATTGATCATTGAGATGGATTAGTTTTCCCTTCTCAAATACAACGAATAAATCATCCAGATAAAGCATGTTATATAAAATAACAATTCAATATTCACTTCAGGAAAACAATTATTTAGTTCTTGAATTTGTATATCTATAATGACATAAAACAACTCAACACAATATAGAAAGAACGATTAGGTTTGAGCCAAATATTTTAGTGGGGGCATATTTTTATAGTAGTTTTATTTATTAATTTTAGTAAGGACATATATTGTATTTTACAAAATATATAGGCACAGTTCGGCCTCACTGTGCCCTCTATCGGTCCATCTATTATCAAGAATCATAGGATGTATCTGGTTTAATTTTATAAGAACAATTCTCAAATAACTAAAAAATAAAAAATAGTATCAATATTATTAAAATCTATAAAAAAAATAAGTTAAAAATTTTGTTTTCAAAATTTTTGAAGAACTGTTTTAAGATATTAGTGGTTCAAATTTGTCGTAAAATGTCACATCAATAGCTAAATAAAAAAAGAAGAGAAAATAAGCTTGTGCGTGGTTCAATTACTTGAAATCAATTCTCAAGAATTTTAAAAATTTAAAAACAATTGAAAAAAATATTTAATTAAAAAAAAAATCTAAAATGTTATTTCTAAAAAAATTTCAACCAAAAAAATGAACCAGGAAGGCAAAAATGCATGTGGACAAAGAAACCGAGGAATGTAAATATGTAATGTAATTTAACGACGAAGCAAGGGCATGTTCGTCCACAACTCAGCGTTCTTTTTGTTTATTGTCTAGTGGTCATCTACCGCTACAACCAGTAGATATTCCCACCTCTAGTCGAAACCCTAGCACAAACCCTAGCCGGCTCGCTCTATCTCTCTATCTCTCTCACGCGAAAAAGATGTCGCACTTTGGAAGATCTGGTCCTCCAGACATCAAAGACACATACTCTCTCCTCGTCCTCAACATCACTTTCCGTAAATTCCCCAATCTTTCTCACCAACTATTCATCCTCTTCCCTTCAGATTCTCCTTTTCTATTTAGTTTTTTTTTCTCTGATTTGTCATTATTTTATTTTTTTTCAATTTTTGTTGTCACATTTATTCATTTTTGTTTTTCATTAGGAACCACTGCTGATGATCTGTTCCCACTCTTCGATAAGTATGGAAAGGTCGTTGATGTCTTCATCCCCAGAGATCGAAGGTTTTCCCTACCTCTCCATACTATCATACATATATACATGTATATGTGTTTGTATGTAATATCAGTTCTATGTATAGGGTTCATTATTTGGTCTAATGAGTTGTGAATGATATATATGACAATTCTAGGACTGGTGATTCTCGAGGGTTTGCTTTTGTTCGGTATAAGTATGCGGATGAGGCCCAGAAGGCTGTTGAGAAGCTCGATGGTAAGTTCTGAACTTCTCTGTGTTATGTTTTGGAACTTTTTTTTGGTGTGCAATCAGTAGTTGTGTTGCTTATAATATATTTGGGTTACTATTTTAGGGCGAATTGTTGATGGCAGAGAGATAATGGTTCAATTTGCAAAGTACGGACCGAATGCTGAACGAATGTGAGTCACTTGGTGTGCTTAATGTTACCTTTCTTTATGTAATCTATTGTCTTTTCTTATCTTCAGTCCATGGGTTGAATTTTATGCAAAATTCTGCGTTCGATGTTGTAACTGCGTTATCAGTGTCACAGTTGAACCATGATATGCCTTGATTTGGGTGTTTTTTATTAACATTTCTACTAGAGTAGTTTGCTATATTTCCTGAATTATTCCCCCTCCAACAACTCTGTTCTTGTATGTTTCTAAAACACACGCACATGTACATATGGAGCTTTATTGCGATGTGTTTCCATCACTTTTATTTTGAGAAGTATATCTCTTGGTTATAAGACGTGGCATAACTTCACTTCTATAGTTTAGCTGGTTACCTACTCTGAGTTGGAGCTGTTTAATCAAGTTACTTGGTTTTGATTTTCAGTCACAAAGGGAAGGTAATGGAACCAGTATCAAGGTCAAAAGGCAGGTCAAGAAGCCGTAGTCCTCGGCCAAGGTGAGGATCCTTCCAAAAGTAACTTCTGGTTAAGTCTGCAATTGATGTGCTCTAATACCAATTTCTCGATTGATATAGAATACTCTCATCCAAGGTTCTGATAGATCCGTGTGTCCAATTAGACCTAGAGAGAGTGAATAAATCTTATGGATTTTAATTTGTAACTAACTAACTAACTTTTTGAATTATCGTCAATCCTTGTTTAAAATTCAGTTGATTAGTTGATTTAGTGTCTCAGTTGCAATCTTATAACATATAAAGTAATAAATAAAATAAAGCAGAGACAATATTTTTTACGTATGGAACTTAAAAAAGAAAAAAAACACAACCTAATCCAGGTAGATCAAAATTCACTATTTGAAGAAAAGGTTTCAGATTAAGTTACTAGACTTTAGCACAAGAATAACAGTCTCTCCCAACTTAGGCTTACGGGAGATCTTTTCAGATCCTTCAGTAGCTGATCAATCAACTTACTCGTTCCTCACGCATTCTGCTCCTCCATAGACTTCTAATCTCCATGACTAGAGATGTCCGATCAACTGGTTCTTTGCAAACTACTTGATTAATGCTCTGATGGATAATTTCAATTCTACTTTTTGCTTTGATTCTCTTAATCACTAATGTATCAAGAATCCTAGGTTGATTTTCAAAGCTCTCTCTCTCTCTCTAAAGATATAAATTATCTCAATAATATTTGAAGAGTTGAAAACTCCTGTGAGGATACCTCCTACCTAAGAAACACGGATACAAATATGAGACATATATACGACACGGACACAACGATATGACAAATCGTAAAAAATTAGGATATGGACTCGGTGGGGGCTCGACTAATAGATATATCTTTTTATATATATGATCTTATGGTTTAAGAGTACTATTATTTTTCATCAATCTAATAATGAAAAATTCTCAAATCATAATAATTAATGAGCTATAAAAATAATTAGTTTATTATTTATAGAACTACACAACAATAATAATTGTTTTTTTTTTTTAAAAACTTAAAATATTATATGTTGTGACCGCCATATTTTATTAAAAATTTTCAAAGGAGTCATCATATTTACACTTTAACCTATCTTTCTTTTTAAAAGTTTCTTAAAACTCTCTTAACAATTTGACATGCTTGTTGGACACGTGTCCATGGCGTGTAGTTCGCGGGGTGTCCAAAAATAAAAAAATACAAAAAATTCAGACATATTTTGGCGTGTCCGATGCGCGTCGGTGTCCCAGACAAATTCTTTGACCTTTTCGGTGTGTTCGTGCTTCTTTTCCCCATACTAATTATAATATCATATTATAGCCAATATTGGAGACCTATGTAGGTAAGTAAAATCCATTTAGGATTCTGATTTGAGAGAGTTTTGATGAAAGTGTCTGTATGGTTCGATCTATCGGGCCTTTGATCAACACTTGCTATCATAGCCTCGATCGAACCAGGCATTTTGGATTTCAAAACATCTTTTAGCAAAAATCTCGATGAATCGACTATTCAATTGAGGTTTACGGTTTTATAAAAATTCCTGTTTTGAAAATATGATTATCAAAATCAATTGACCATACGGTCGAGTTTTACTATTTTAAAAAAATTCTTGTTTTGAAAATCATTTCATTAAAAACCCCAATTTTGAGCTTTCTATATATGTGATTGACTCATTAGACTTTTCCGGCTTGTTCTTCGCTGTGCTCTGTCTTCACCATCTTTTGAGGTTGTAGACAAACGACTCACAACATTGACACGCGGTACAACCCAATTTTTGAGTAAAAAATTGCCAATACATGACTCATTTTTCTAACACTTCCCGTGCCTATTTAGGGGGGCACTGTGATTGCGGAAGAACTTTAAAAACATTTAGGAGAGTTTGGAATTGTAGTTTTCGTATATGCAAGTGAAATGTAAGATCTGGAAAACTGTGCCCTTTAGCCACTTGACTCTTATGTGGTGTGCTTATTTATTCAATTTTAATTTTACTATCTGGGAGAGAAAATCTGTATAGGTGTGTCATGCGTCTTCTAAGTTATCAATTATAAAGAAACCATCAGATTTATTTTTTGTTCTGTCATAGAAAATTAATATATATTTGGAATATTTTCTTGTTCTATTATTCACTGAAAATGGTAAACTCAGTTTTTTTCTGTTCTTACATATTTCAAATCTTATGTACTTGGGAATTTTTAAAATTTTGGTTCATTATTAACTCAAATTTTCAATAGAAGTTTCAGGGGTTCACTTTTTATTGTATGTTGTTGCTATATATTTGTTGCCTTTTGTTTGGAATGTAATTTCAGGTCTAGGGGTGAATTAAGGGACAGGGATTACAGGAGGAGAAGTCGCAGCAGAAGTAGGGATAGATATGACCGTGAGCGACACAGGGGAAGGGAGAGAGACTCTCGTCATCGCAGCCGGAGCCGTAGTGGAAGCCCTGTTTATCACAAAAACCGTGGGAGAGGCAGATATGATGATGAGAGACGTAGCCCGAGTCGGTCTTATGGAAGGTATTTTCTCTCTCCAAATATTTTCTGCATTGAACCGTCTTCCTTTATAGTCTGTTATCAAATTCCATTTTGGCAAATGTTGCAGTGCCTCCCCTGCCCGGCGTAGCCCCAGTCCTCGGAGGAGCCCATCTCCACGCAGGACGCCTCCTTCTAGGGATGGAAGTCCTGTGGGACGCAATCACAAAGAGCGCTCCCCTACTCCAAAAAGTGTATCACCACGTGGTCGACCTGCTGCTGATTCTCGAAGCCCATCTCCACGTAATTCTGATGTTGATGTGAGTCATGAACCTACTACTCATGATTGACTGTAGTTAAAAGTTTGTTGCTAAACTGCATTTTTTTTTCCTTTTTTGTATATATCTTTTTTCATTTCATTGCAGGAGTAAGGGAGCACCAGACTGTGTGATGGACATTTGACCTAAATGTATCATGTTTGGCTGCATTCCTTCTGTAGGGGAAATTTTCAGATTTGCCAGTATGATGAATGGTAGAATTGATTGCTCTAGGCGTATTTCTAAGGTTATAATATTTTATTTCTGTACTTGATACATACCTGCAGTTAGTTTTGATTGTAGTTTCTGCACTCTTTACTATCAGTTGATACTAAGTGGGCATTGTGATGTTATTTTATTCTCGCTTTACTTGATACATCCCTACAGTTAGTTTTGAGGCATGCATGTTGATTAATATTACTTGGTGTTGATTTATATTAGTTTATATAACTGAATTTCAATTTATGATGGACCATGTATTGGCCTTCTATAGTTGTGCCCGGGAAGAGTGGTTATGGCTGACTGACGAGATGATGTAGCAGCTGTTGATGCTGTTTTACTTTGCTGTTGGTTGATATCATTTTCTTGCTGGTTGCAAAGTACAGGGTCTTTACAAATTGACTCTGATGGTCATGATTGGTAAGGGTTAGAATACTCGGATATATTGAGGTCACTTTGGAATTATGGCTTCTGACTTGATCATCTTTCCTGATTTTTGCTAACTCTAGATTTTGCCATTTTGGGCCTAGAAAGGAATATTAGTTGCTATGATGATCTCAAAGATAGTTGGAATCCACATGCCTTTACCGGTAGCTGATGCAGTTAACTGCAGAACCAGATGTTCAGCTATGCATATTCTAATATGAAACCTGCTATGCTGGACATTATTACAATGAGGTTGGATGTGGTGACGAATACTGAGTCACTTGTTTATTTCAGTTTTTGGTTAGATTTTACCTCATCTATTGCCTGGCTTTTAGGTTAACTATTTGTTGCAGCATGTGCTGAAACAATTTCGTACGTGCACTTGCCAATATGGCTTTAAGCTGATACCAGTTCATTATCTTACAGCAAAAAAAATCGTGGCTGTAGCTGTAAAATGATAGCTGATATCTTTGTAGATCGGTTGTTGCTGCAGTTCTTGCTGATAACTATCGAATCTGATGCTACTGTTTTTGGTGTTGATGAGTGATGCTTGGTATGGTAGCTGTGTTGCAGCTGGCTCGAGTAGATGTGCTTTCTTTCTTTGCCTTCCAGTTGCAAAATGCAGAGGTTGAGTTATAGTTTTGGTTTTATCTCAGCTTGCATTTCCTTGGAATGTATTTTTGCATTTACACCCAAGTTGCCCCATTGATTTATGTGAATTTCTTGCAGCTTGAATTATACTACTGTGATTTATTCTTAGTTGCATCATGTAGGAACTTTGTTTCAAAATATAATTGTTCATAAAACAATTATACTGTGTTTGTTTTGTTAAATTATTACTTCAGTATCACTGAAGTGCGCATATTGCACACTGATTCGCATAAAAACACCATTTAAGCCATAAAATAAAGTAAAAATATTATAAAAATGTGATTATTAACTGCCCTTAGGTTTTAGGATTTGATAAATCCTATGCTTAGACACATACCCACACCTACCCTGAGTTCATACAAGTAGGTGGATGCTAATAATATACCTTTGGGGCTGATTTCCCCGTTCGCTCTTATGATTAGTACATAATAGTGCTTGGCAAAGTTTTTGGTTCACCTCTTATGTTGCAAAGCTAAAATCTTGAAGTCCTTTTGTATTAAGGTATTACATCTGCACCCCATTGCCTGCTTTTCTTACTGGTTCAGTTTTAAGTCTGATCTACCAGTAAAATTCTTGTCTTTTGTTACAATTACGTGGGTGGATGGTGAAAATGTTGGTGACTAACGTGGAAATTACATCTTCAACTTGGTGATTTAAGGAAAAAGAAAAAGAAAAAGAAATTATGACATTTACTTTCTTGAAATGTTTATGGCATTGTTTAAAAGTTGTGAATGTGTGAATGCCTTGTTTGCACATGGTTAAGTTATGATGTTGGAGTCAGTTCTATCACACATTCAATCAAGGTTGTCAGGATTGGAATTCTACGTAGGATCGATAGAGGGTTCATAGGATCAGGGATTTGGGTTGTAGGATCATAAGATTCTATAAAACTAGTACAAAAACAACTTAAACTAACTTTCTAAATAAACGTATTTTAAAATAAATAGAGAATAAGGTTAAACACATCATGATCAACATTCTAGCAAAAATCAATTAACATTAAAAGATACTAAGAGAGTAAGATAAGGCAAAGCCTAAACAAAGAGAGAAAAAGAACAGAGACATTGAGAGAGAGAAGAACGATTTAGTTGCCTACTTATCTGAGCAAATTTGGTGGAAAGACTATTTTTTGGTTAAGAAGAATAACAAAAACAGTGAGGGAGAGAATAGAGGGTAAAAACAAACTCTTTTGTTCAAAAAGGGCAAATAATAGGTGGGAAAACTGAGCTCTCTCTGTTTTTTTATTTTGAAAAAGAAAAAAAATTCAAGGACAATAGAGCAAAATAGAAGAATTTTTTTAACTTCCAAGTGATACCATTGAAGTTCTGAGTTGGATCATGTCTACCTTTGAAGTGGGGTCTTTGCCTTTTGTTCTTTTTAAATGAAATTAGGATAAAGTGTAGGACTTTATCCTTAAAAACCTTAAATTTATTTTTCAAGAATGGGTTGTAGGCTCAAATAAATCCAGAAAAGAACAAAGCAACACGATTTAGTAGGATCATATGATCCTAATTCTGATCCTACTTGAATCGTGTTTCCAAGCGATTCTTCATGCGATCCGGATTAATTTAGCAATTTGGAATCATAAGATCCTACAATCCAAATCGGGATTTTAACAACTGTGTTTTCAATATCTAGACATTGTTCTCTTCGGGTTCGCTTCTCTTTGAGTGCTTTCTTAATGACATTTTACTTATAAAAAATAGAAATTATCTAGGCATTGTTTTTAATTCCTCTTGCAAACTATGGTAGGCTTGGCTGATACTTAAAAGCAGTCAAGTGCCCTAGTATGAAGCATTGAAGAATAAATTTGTGGTTAGATCCATAATCTGTGGAGCGCTTGGCATGTCATTCCATTAGTTTATCTTGCTCTGAATTATTAGGCGTCGGGCATGGGTGGGTTTTGTGGTTTATGAGTTCTGAGATCTTCACTACTAGAGTGACCTTTCCTGTTATGCTTCTTGCAGGCTTATTGGCAGTTTTCCAATTGTTTTTGTTTTGCTGATACTGGGGGGTTTTGTTGTTGAGGAAGGTAATAGGAGAGGTTGCATGGATCTGAGAAATTTCACCATGTGGTAGGTTTGGAGGAGTTTGTAGGGAATGTAAAATTAATATTATCATTGCATGGATCTGAGAAATTTTTGGAAAACAATTGGATCAATTTTTTAATGAGCTGTTGAAGATAAGAATATGTTGTATTTTGTACAGTTTTTAAATCCTAGCTTCATGATTGAAGGTTGGGTTGTATGTGGATCTATCTTTTTGCTATCTGGTAATTACTTATTTTCTTGAGGTCTGCATGGGGATGGAATAAGGATTGGAACAAGTCCCCGTGGGACTATGTTTTCAGAATTCAGTTGTAGTAGTAAAGGCATCATATCATGGGTTCTTTATTTATGATGGCAGAAATTGAATGCTCTTGTTTATTATGGCTAGGATCCAACTTTATATTATATTTAACCTGAAATATAAGATTTGAAATCTGGTTTTGTGTTTCAACTCAGTTTTGTAACAAACTTCTGTGGATAAGGTTAGTCAATTCTTGTGGAAGTTTTTGGTTGCACACCATCAGCCTTATACCCATTGTCATGTTTTGCTTGTTTTGACTTCCATCTGTTGGTATTTCTGCAAGCTTAAACATATTAGCAACTTGAAATGACAGGTGAAAGATTAGTATATTTCTACAAAATGTTAAATTTCATTAAGCAGAAGATATCTTTGGTGAGGTCTGTTATGTTCTGCAATTTAAGGGACAGTTCCATTTCCATATGGTGCACTGGCTAGAGAAAGTAGATGGTGGAAAAGAATGGTTGCCGAAGTTAACTGATAGGTTGGTCATGGCAACAAATACATCTATATATTTTGGGGTGTGGATGTATGTTCCTTTGGTATTTTTGATTGGGTATTCATTAATAATGGTGAGTAGCAACCTGTGCCCAGTACATGGCCACTTATATTGGCCAGTACTAGAACTGAAATGTGTAAGACCAATATTGAGGATGTTTCTCTTTTCGATTTTTGAGGCTTAGAATTTTTTTTTGAGGTTTCGGAACTATATATGACCCTTGAAAACCGATTGAAGGCTGAGTGATTTGTTGTTATGAAATATTCTATTATGATATATATGAATCCAGTTATTAGCTCTTTTTTTTTTTCTTGTGTGTATTTGTGGTGGGTGTCCCAACCCTCGAGTAAGATTTCCTATAAATAGGAATCTCACAACTAGTAAATGTCTATTTCACACTATTTTAAATAGTGAGGTATTATTGGTGGAGTTTTACTATACACGGAATTTGTGGTATTTAATAATTTTTCCCTTTGAAGGGCAGGACTAATCCCTTACCTACAGTTGTAAATCCCGTGGCGGAGGCTAAGACTATCCCAGGACCTTTGGGGAGCATGGGGGTGTTTTTTTTTTTGCCCTTTTTTTCATGTTTATTTTTGTTATAGCAGTCCTATTTAGTGATTGATGATGTGGTGGTTTTTGTTTTGTATTTTTCTTGGAAGGTTGAGTTATGTGGTTGTCGCTGTTATATGGTCACTTGTTTTGAATTTTGCATGAATTTTGATGTTTTTTATCAAGTACAATTAGTTATATTTTATTCCAGATGGCTGTCCTTTATTTTGATTATTTTCTTTTTGATTAAATTTAGTCTCTTCGATTCCCAATCTCTAATTTTTTGGACTCTAGTTTTTTTTTGTTTAATTCAATTTTCAAATAGCTTTTGGAGTTTACCAATGATGTTTTATTAGTATCATTGTATACATTATTGCTAGTAATAATTGTACATTAAATTTCCTGAAGAAATAAAAATTTGTTCTCTAATTGACAACATGTGATCTAGTAAGTTGTGTTGGACGGAATAAACTTCCTAAAGACTATTGAAAGTAGTTTCGAAGAATTTTGTATATTTTTCTTTGCTCTATTATTATTATTATTTTAAAAGTACGTGGAAGGGGAACTTCGATTTATAAGGAACTCGATACTTGTATGCTAAAGTGAAGTAGGATTTTGGCAGGCATGGTGTAATCAGACCTTGAAATTATTATAATACAAAGTATGGTTGAGAGTAGTTCCAGGGATTGTTTGTTTTCAGTCTCCAAATTTGAATATAAAGACTCGTTTCTTTGTCTAATATATTGCATGAACTAATAGACCATTCTAAATTAAATCCAATTCATCAACCTCAATGTAATCAAGCAATTAAAATCACATTCAACCCTAACTAAGGGAATGTCACATAACATATACTAGAAATAAATACCTGTCAAGATCACTTATTGAGCAGTTGGAGCTAGAGCTAGGGGTGCACAAAGAGGTGGAACTGGAATCGTACCAAACCGTTCATTATGATTTCGGTTTCAAATTTTAAGAACTGTTCATTACGGTTATAGTTCTAGTTTCAAGTCAAACGTTCATTACGATTTTAGTTCCGGTTTTAAGTCAGAATCAAAATTGTTAGGAAAAAAAAAAATATAATATATAAAATTTATAATATATAAATAAATACTAATACTTTCTAAATTCTAGTGTTCTATTTATATATAAATTATAATATATATAATATATAGATGAATATATTTAGCTTCTAAGTTCTATATATTTATATAATATAATATAAGATATATAATAATATTTTTATAATATAAGATATATAAATAAATACTAGTTTTTAATCTATTGTTATAACTAGGGGTGCACAAATATTAGTGTGTATCTTGTCAATGGTTAAAAAAAAAAATTGACAAAGAACCATTAAGGAGCTGAAACTGCAAAGAACCGGAATCAAACCGAATTTAACGGGTTTTAGTTTCGGTTCCAAAATTAAGAAACCGTTGAGAACGGTTTCGGTTTTGGTTCCATTAAGAATTATAAGGAATTGTACTGTGTGCACCCCTAGTTGGAGCTTTAACTGAAAGAATGTCATGGAATGATATCACAACTCAATAAAATTAGTATAGCTATGATTATAAACAGCTCGGACACGGCTCAAGTTCGTACATTGAGCAAAGAAACATAATTTAAGCTCTTTAATAAACGAGAAGATCATGAATAGTATTGAGTTTAGCTTATATAAGTTTGTGAACACAAGTTTTTGTAGACTGTTTTAGTAAAATTGTACAAGTATGATGGTTGCTCATGTGATTTTTCAAGACTTACCTTGTGAGATTATATCATGTAAGGAGATTACATTGATGAGCAAGCTTAGTAGTGAATAAAGTAACTTTATGATAACGAACTCAAATTGAGCCTAGAAACAAACATGAGATTAAACTCATTTTGTTTGATTAAACAAGCTCATCTGAGTTGAGTCTAAGCTTTTCAAAATTTTGACAAGGTAAGCTTGGCTAATCATTTTGACCTCGTTACGATCTTAAGGCATGTTCGAGTTGAACTTACAAATGAACGAGTTGAGCTGGTTATATCATTTTAATATATAAATACATAACTTACCGTGATTATATAATTTTAACAACTTATGTTAATTCACTTGATTAACTGTTGAACTTCTTAGGGGTGGCAATTTGTCTTGGTGTGTTATAATTGACTTATGTGTGTTATGTTAAACAGGTTAATCTTAACATGACAACAATACGACTTGTATAACCTGTTTAATAAATGAGTCATGCAACCGACTTGTTTAATAACATGTATCGTTTAACTTGAGTGTGTCATGTCTCCTGTTTATTAAATTGAGTATGAAATGCAAATACAAGAAAAATTGAGATAATGGATGATTAAATTCATGCAAATGAAAATAATTGAGACAATACAATTACAAAAAAAAGACCAAATACAAAACTCATATTAGATTTATATTGAAATTGAAATTGAAATAATAGAAATGTCAATAGTAATTGGGTTAAAACAAGGTATGTGTTAATTAGGTTGACCTAACATAATTATGATATGAGTAATTAAAAGGGTGTTGATATGATGACATGATTATGACACGAACACAATTAATGTCAACTTAATTTATGTGAGTACCACAATTAAAATTTAGCATTAATACTCATTCTCTGCCAAGGTGTATTTTTATTTTTTATTTTTACCTAGGCAAGAAACACACTCACACACCCACTTTATCCTATGAGTACTTGAATCCTCGACCTTTTACTTTGCAAGACGAGAAAGTACCACTAAACTAGAATCCTAGATGTATTTGAGAATTACTTTTTCGACATTTTATCCAATTTAATAATATAATTCTCCTCTAAACTTGATTTTTTCATATAATTTTTTCTACTTCTAAGTTATTAAAAATGCAGAATAATTATATATTAGTATCGAATGGAGCTTAGGCGCCCACGTTATTGGGATGGTGAGTGAAGTCTACGGGGCCCAATTCGGAGCCGAAGCGGAGCCCCAGTAACCAACACAAGCCCCACGCCCCGCCAGGTGTGTGTGGGCTTGCGCGAATACATGACCTTCACATACTCAACTCTCCTAATTATATGTTATCATTTTCATAAAGTCTCCACCAAAAACATGGATACTATCCATGGGACTTGAGAACTCGAGTTTCTTGTTAATAACTTAGTAAGGACTAAAATTCTTTTTTATCCAAAAATGATATAACAGGAAATATCCTAAACAAAACACCAACTCTAAAGTATAAATTTAACAAAATTAAAAAAGAAGAATATAGGTGTATGTATTTGTTTTCTTTTTAATCATTTTTCTTCTTGGTCTTTTGCCTCGTTGAAGATGACTTCTTTCTAACCACGTGAAGATAGGTGCATAAGAACTGAGGGTGTGCTTGATTTGTCACTTATAAGACAGATTTTAAAAATTCATAAAACAGAAAACTGTTTTTAGAGAATTACAAAAGACCGTTATTTAAAAACAAACTTTTTTTTACCTGAATTTTTCGTAAAATAGTTTTTTGAAACTGTCAACCAAATAAGTTTTTGTACAATTTTTAAGAAAACAGAAAACTCTTCTTGAAAATTAAATTAAGCAGGCTCTAATGTTCCGAGTCATACAAGTCTTTTAAGATGTTGTAACATTACTTTCTACATTGATATTTTTGTCTGCTCTTAAAATATCTTGGTCAATCAAACCTATCAATCTCATGGAGTTATACTAGTCTTCTTGATGTAGATGTCACTGAGTCGAACGAAATACTCCTATAAGACTTGTTAAATTAAATGAAACAAGGATAACCCATGGCCAAGTCTACACGCCTAAATTCAAGAATACTATCAACTAAGTAGGTTGTTGAATAATTTTTTGATTTAAAATAGAAAATTCTTCGAAAGCTAAACTAAGCAGGCCCTAATGTTCCGAGTTTTCTGAATCTGCTAAGATATTGTAACATTAATTTCTACATTGATAATTTTGGTTGCTCTTAAAATATCTTGGTCTATCAAACCTATCAATATCATGGAGTTGTACCAGTTTTCTTGACGTAGATATCAGTGAGTCCAACAAATACTCCTACAAGACTTGTCAAATTAAATGAAACAACAAGGAAGATGTATATCACTATAGATCGAAGATGTAGGTAGATAAAGGATGACCCATGCCCAAGTAAAAATACACACCTAAATTCAAGAGTCCAGAGCCCTGAGTTCACACAACTTTCTAAGTACCCCCAATGACAATGGTAACAGTTTTACATGAAAGGCCTACCAAAATTTCACACACACACACACATATATATATATATATATATATACACACACACACACTACAACAATTCTTCTCATTCTCTAGCCTACCATAGAACAAACTAGTGTCACTTCTAGCCATTGGCCTGTTTGCAAATTTGCATTCATCCTACAACATCAGACTCGACCCCAATTGTTAAGCAACGATTTTCACTTCAATAATGGCTAAAATAACAAATTGAAAAGAGTTTAAAATCTGTTTGGTTCTTCGCCCTAGTTTATATAACAAGATTTAATACCTTGAAGCAGTAAAATTTATGAATGTGTAGTTGTGTTTCTTTGGCTGCTAAAATTTCAAGCACTTTAGTAACATCTAAAGGTCCTAATAGAAGAAGAGTTCAATGTAGCTTGATCCTTTTAAGACCATGACTTGGGGGTTAATTGGATCAATGTCTTTTAACAGTGCATCATCATTTTCATTCCACTGATAATAATTGGTACGTGGACCAAACAAGTGGACTTCCAAGTCTATGCATCGTCTATGTGAATCAATAACATAAATATAATTACATGGGAGTTTTGAATCATCAATTGCTATTCAACAAACCAAAATTAACCATGGGATCAGTAACCTTACAGAAGATCCTCTCATTTGTTTCCTTAGTCCTATTTGTTGTGTTGTTGTCTTCACCCAATATTGCTTCTGCTTTTGATTCTGCTGAAGAAGCCAAGGCTCTCCTCAAATGGAAAGCCAGCCTTCAACACCAAAACAATTCCATGCTAACTACATGGTCTCTTCCCTGTAACAATGCTACCTGTTCTTCTAGCCACCGAAAAACAAGTACTGGACCATGCACTTGGTTTGGAATTTCTTGCAATATTGATGGAAGCGTCACGAGATTGAACCTCACAAATTCAAGTGTAAAAGGTACGCTTTATGCTTTCCCATTCTCATCTGTCCCCAGTCTTGCATATTTTGAACTCAGTTTGAACGAAATTTCTGGTACCATCCCACCTCAAATTGGTAACCTCTCCAAACTCATCTATCTTGATTTGTCCGGCAATCAGTTTTCGGGAGTAATCCCACCAGAAATTGGGCTGCTGACAAATATTCAGGTCCTGCACCTATTTGAAAATGAGTTAAATGGCTCAATTCCTCAAGAAATAGGCCAGCTAATGTCTCTTTATGATCTTGCATTGTATACGAACAATCTTGATGGCTCCATTCCTGCTTCTTTGGGCAGTTTGAGCAACTTGACTTATTTATATCTCTATAAAAATAAACTTTCTGGTTCCATTCCCCTAGAAATGGGAAATCTCTCCAATCTTGTTGTGCTCGACATAGACACCAACCTTCTAATGGGTCCCATCCCTTCAACTTTCAAGAATTTGAGAAAGCTTACATTTCTGTCTCTGTTCAACAATCATCTATCTGGTCCCATCCCCCCAGAGATAGGAAACTTGAAATCGCTTGAATCTCTAATCCTTTATACAAACAATCTTTCTGGTTCAATTCCTGCATCATTAGGTGATCTAAGCTCCCTCAGTATCTTATTGCTCTATGACAATCAACTCTCTGGTTGCATTCCTAATGAATTAGGGAACTTAAAGCTTCTCAATGATTTAGAATTGAGCGAGAATCAACTCAATGGTTCCATTCCTGCTTCATTTGGTAATTTGACAAACTTGGAATATTTATTCCTCCGTGACAACCAACTTTCTGGTCCTATTCCACAAGAATTTGGGAATTTGTCGAAGTTGTTCATGTTCGAAATGGATGAAAATCAGTTTTCTGGCTATTTGCCAGCAAATATTTGCCATGGTGGAAGACTTGAAAGTTTCTCTGTAAACAACAACCGGCTCGTCGGTCCCATCCCCAATAGCTTGAGAAACTGTTCTACCTTGACCAGAGTCCGCCTAGGCGGGAACCAGCTTGTTGGAAATATTGCTGAAGGTTTTGGTGTCTATCCAAATCTGCAATTTATGGATCTAAGTAGCAATAGTTTATTTGGTGAAATCTCTTCTACGTGGGGACAGTACCCACAATTGACTACCCTCAAGATGGCAAGAAACAATATCATAGGAATCATACCATCAGAGATTGGAAATTTAACCCAACTCCTTGTACTTGATCTTTCTTCCAATCAGTTAATTGGGGAGATTCCAAAAGAATTTGGGAATTTGAATTTAGAGAAGCTGATTTTAACTGATAATCAGCTTTCTGGTGATATACCTATAGAACTCAGATTGGCAACTAAACTGTTGAATCTTGACCTGTCTAGAAACAGATTGAGTGGGTCAATACCGAAAAATCTGAAAAACTGCTTCCAACTTAATTACTTGAACTTGGGCTACAACAATTTTACCAAGGAAATTCCGCTTGAGATCAGTAAGATGGTTCACCTGTCCCAGATGGATTTGAGCCATAATTTTCTTACAGGGAAGATACTGTTACAATTCAAAGATTTGCTGAATTTGGAGAAGCTGGATCTCTCCCACAATAAGCTATCTGGTACCGTACCAGCAGCTCTTGGACAAATGACTAATTTGTTATCTGTTGACATATCCTACAATGAGCTGCAAGGTCCCATTCCTAACTACAAAGTCTTTAGAGATGCTCCCATAGAGGCACTACAAGGAAACAAAGGCTTGTGTGGTAACATTAATGGATTGCAACCTTGCAAAAGGCATTCCATGGCGCCCAAACATATTCCAAAAACAAACCTGAAATTCATTCTTATAATTGCATGTCTCCTTGTTGGGCCATTTCTACTTCTTGGTGCATTCATCGGACTTTTCCTCATATATGAAAGAAGAAAAGGAACTGCAAAAACCAAACAAAGCAATGTGCAGGATAAAGATGTTTTTTCAGTTTTGACTTATGATGGGAGAACAACATACGATGAAATCTTAAAAGCCACCAACGATTTTGATGCCTCATATTGCATTGGAAAAGGTGGACATGGAACTGTCTACAAAGCAGAGCTGTCATCAGCTAATGTAGTAGCCGTGAAGAAACTTCACTGGTCATCTGAGATGGGAGACAGTAAAGGTTTTAGAATTGAGGTAAGGGCATTGACAAAATTAAGACACCGGAACATTGTAAAACTTTATGGTTTCTGTTCACATGCTCGACACTCGTTTTTAGTTTTCGAGTATCTTGAAAGGGGTAGCTTGGCCACAATCTTGGGCAGAGATGAAGAGGCTCAAGAATTGGATTGGCACAAGAGGGTGAATATAATTAAGGGCGTGGCTCATGCTTTGTCTTACATGCACCATGATTGCTCACCACCAGTTGTTCATAGAGACATATCAAGCAACAATGTTTTGCTGGATTCAGATTATGAGGCTCATGTTTCAGATTTTGGCACTGCTAAACTTCTCAAGTCAGATACATCAAATTGGAGTTCGCTTGCAGGAACGTACGGATATATTGCACCAGGTAAACATAGTTTGTTGTTATCCCAATTATAATTTAATTGATAAGAATCCACAGAACAATATATACACATCATATAATTGTCTGTGTCTTTTTCTTTGCAGAACTTGCTTACACAATGAAGGTAACTGAAAAGTGTGATGTGTATAGCTTTGGAGTGTTGACACTGGAAGTGAACTGAAAAGTGTGATGTGTATAGCTTTGGAGTGTTGACACTGGAAGTGATAAAAGGAAAGCGTCCTGGCGATCTCATCACCTCACTATCATCTTCATCCACCGAGAACATCATTCTGAGTGATGTGTTGGATCAACGGCTTTCAGCTCCCTCAGCCGAAGTTGAAGAGTTGGTGAAATATATCATAAAGCTGGCCATTGCATGTTTACATGTCAATCCTCAATTTAGGCCGACCATGCTCACTATCTCTCAGACATTATCAACCCGAAGACTTCCTTCTTAGTCACACGCAGTATGGAAGGCTAGGTACTTCATCAAGAATATACTAGATTAAATCAATTTCTTGTTCAACATATCATGCTGTTTTCTATACCTTTTTTTCACGTTATTTCCTATCTATATGCACTTCGTCTCAATATATGACAGACGATATATTTTCGACATTGTCCTGACACAAGTTTGGATGTCATTTGTAATACCCGAAATATATATATATATATATATATATATATATATATATATATTTTGGTGGGACTAGATGAAAAAAAATATAATAATTTAAAGGCATGTGCGGACAGCCATGTGAGTGGTGTGTGGTATGGGATGTATACGTGTGGTATGGGATGTATATATACATAGATAATGGAAGCATGGGTTGTCTGACACAAAAGGGTAGAAAAAGGGAATGAGGGGCAAATGGTCGGCTGAAAGAAAGAGAAAAAGAAAGAAGAAAAAAGGAGAAAGAAAAAGAAAGAGATAGAGAGTGAAAAGATCTAGAAAAGGGTGCACAGAGAGAGAGAAACAGAGAAAGAATGAGAGTTGCAGACAAAGTTTGAAAGTGATTTTAGAGAGAGTGAAATACCCCCAGAAAATTTCGCGCATGAGGTGGCCAGTCTCATACACAAAACCTGAGGAATATTAACCACTGATAGCAACAAGCATAGATGCAAAGGACAGAAATAGAAAAATTGCTAAAAGCTGAACAGAAATCCCATTGAATTAAAATAAATTGATAAATAAATCATTAAATTCTGGTAATACAATTTGGAAGTCCCGTAACCCAAGGACCCCTTAACCAGAAAGAAATAAAAGTTCAACACTTAAATTAAAATCCAAAACCAAAACCTCTAAATCAGTTCATAGTTTTATTCCTGAAGAAAATGTAGATTCCTACCCTGAGGCTGGTGAGAGTAGATGTCTGTCACAGCCCAACCCTAGTACTCTATCCTCGCGGGGGAAACTGCTTGGGACCTGAAATATCAACAAAGTGGGTTAAACCCACGAGCAAGTTCTATCTACTACATCCCAATCAGAGAATTAATATACATACCCTCAATGTGAGGGACACAATAGATAAATATACGTTCAACCCCTCAGTTTATTCCTTATTTAGTTCATACTTTTAAAGATACAAATCATCTCATATATTTCCTCAACAACCCTTACAATGTAAAAATGATCCCCTTCTTTATGTTCACAAATCAAGATACACATGTATGTATTTTATGAAATCTATGCAATCATGATATGTCGATTATGATGCATGTATACATTAATAGGGATGGGCGATCCTGACACGCCGGGCAATCCTTACATGCCAAATAAAATATAGATACCTTATTAGGTATGGGCGATCCTGACACGCCGGGCAATCCTTACATGCCAAATAAAAATATAGATACCTTATTAGGTATGGGCGATCCTGACACGCCGGGCAATCCTTACATGCCAAATAAAATTACAAATGCATTCCCAATATGAAATAATAAATAAACAAGATGTATTATGACTTTTAATTTTGCACAGACTATCCATTTGAACTATCAGCTATGCAATTATCCCCATATAACAAATCATTCACAAGTGAACCTAAATCAAGTATCCCATGAGCATTTATATATATAATAAGCACAATTGATGTGCTCAAAACAACTTAACTCCCATTAGAGGAAACCATTCCTCAAACCAACCTCCAATGCACTCAAATCTCCGAGGGGATCTAAACATACTTTTACCTAGGTTTCTGGGCCTATTTCACTTCTAAGAACACTAAGAAAATATTCTGGAATTTTCTGTAATTTAAAAACATTTTTAATAAACCAAAGAAGGTGAAAAAAAAAAAAAACCAACTTTTAGGCACTTTAAAAATATATTGAACATCAAGGGAAGCTCAAATCGAGGTGAAAATTTAAACCCAAGGTCCTTTAATCTCTAAACAATTACAGAAAAATTTAGGGAATTTTTGGAATTTCAGAAGTATTTTCTAAAATTACAAAAAGGGAAAAACCCAGCTTTTTGACACTTTAAAATTCAATTGAGAAACAAGGAAAGATCATTTTGAGTTGAAACTTTAAATCCAAGTGTATTCAACCTCCAGAGAGTTACAGTAAAAATTTGGGAATTTTTGGAGTTGTAAAAGTATTTTCTAAAATTACAAAACAGGAAAAAGACAGCTTTTGGGTACTTTTAAAAATTAATTGGTCAACAAGGGAAAAGTGTTTTGAGTTGAAAATTTAAAATTTAGTTTATTTAATCTCCAATATCATACAGTAAAATTTTCAGAATTTTTGGAACCATGAAAGTATTTTTAAAAAATGATTTTTCAAATTTTCAAGTTTTTCCAAAAATTTCAAAAATTCAAAAAAAAAATATCAAAATATATCGGAATGGGCCCAAAGTGGACCCAGGGGTGGGCCCCCGCGAGTGGGGCCCAAATATATTTTTCCCGGCGCCGGCCGGCGCCGGCGCCGGCCCCACGCGCCGGCACGCGCCGGCCAGGCGCGTGGGGAAGCCCCTGCGCTGGGGCTTCTTCCCCAGCGCGCTGCCGGCGACTTCCCGGCGACGGTCCGGCCTCCTCCGGCCACCGTTCGCCTCCATTTTTGCGCCATTCTTCTCCTCTCGACGCCGTCTACGTATTGGTGCAAAAAGCCCCATCCGAAACAACCCGAATCAAAAACCCCCAATTCACAAGTTCTAGGGTTCTTCGCAAAATTCAAAGATTTAAAACCCAATAAATTCACGATCTGTTTTCCTAAGGATTTAGAGTTGTTTACAAATTTAATTCCAACACAGTAGGTTCACAACTAAACAATTATTTCATACAAATTGCATAAATAAATGATTTCTTCCTTAACACAATATACATATACATGAACACATATGCATATAACCTTACATGAACAAAATCAATGAAATATACATACAATCATCATAGTTAATCTCACGAAATTTATCAATAGCAGAAAAATATTAACATGCAATTAATTACAAATTTTTAATATAAATATATGCTCAAACCTAGACTATGCATACGAATTCAAGGGGGAAGAGAAGAATTAAACTTGCCTTTTTCCTGACGAATTAACTGGTTCACCCGATCGTCACTCTCTTCTCTCTTTCGTTTTCTCTCTTTTTGTTCTGTGCGTAACACAACGGCAAACCCTAATTCTTCTTCTTTTCTTTTCCTTTTTTTTTTTGTTTTAATTATTCATTTATTGTTTTTCCTAAAACTAATAAAAATCAAATTAATAATAAAAATAAATATAGCAAAAGCAATATTATTATAACCCTAGGCCCATCATTTTAAACATAACCTTAGCCCACTCATCCTAGCCCAAATTCCTCCCTAGCCCAACCCAAAACATTTAAATAAAAAAAAAATACACAAGTATACCAATTCACATAAAATGACAATATGCATGTATAAAAGACAAGCAACTCTCCTACAATGATAATCTATATAAAACAAAAACATTTCACATGAATTAATAAAATAAAGTAATAATGCAAAGAGATTAAATTGACACCTAAATTTTCCGGGGTATTACAGAGAGAAAGGAGAAAACGAGAGAAGAGAAGAGGCTGAGAGGTGGTGGTGCACGGCAATGGGCGAGGGAGGCGTAAGGTGGTACAGCCGTGGCTAGTGGTGGTTTTGAGTAAGGAAGATGGTGATGATGGTTGAGGGAGATGGTGATGGATCTGGTTTGAGTTCACGGTTTGGTGAAAAGGTTGTAAGATGGTGTTGATGAAGGAGGAAACTGGTTCGGCTAGAGAGAGAAGAGTCCTAGAGAGATAATTCTAGAGAGAGAGAGATGAGGAGAAAGAGAAGGGTGACGGCTTGGAAACAAATTGGGTGGCTCATAGAGGTCAGGCGGTGGTGGCGGCTGACCGTAGGGATGGTGGTGTATGGCAGCAAAGTTGTCCCATGGTGGCTTGGTGGTGATGGGTATGTGAGGCCTTGGTGGGTCTTCGCATGGGTTAATGGTTTGTTTGATATGGGTCCAAGTGTATGAAATTGAAGGAGAGGTGATAGAAATGGGCTGGATTATGGTGTTAGATTGAAATTTGACTGGGTTGATGTTTGGTTTTTGGAATTTGGTTTGGGCCGTCATGGTTTTGGTTTATTATTAATTTGGCCTAGACTCTGAATTGGGCTGAATTTGATGTTTAGTTTGGGCTAGTTTAATTGGACTGGGCCAAAATTTAAAATAGGCCCAGTATCAATTAAAATGTGTAGTTTGGCTTGAACTGTGCACTTAACATTTGGGCTGGGATGAAATTTGGAAATAGACCAATTTTATTTAAAATGGAGACTTTCCTTTGGATTCTGAATCGGCAATGGACAATGCGGGCTTCCGAAAAAAAATCTAACCAAAGCAAGTTAATTCTTCTCTCTGTCTCCTATATAAATATATGTTTAATTTATATATATTTTGTTGTATACGCATGTATTGATGATATTTATATATATATGTGTGTATATGTATAAATATGAATATTTGAATAATTGGTGCACATGTGAATATATATGCATATGATTTAAAAGCATGAGAGTTGATATTTGTTTTTACACGGTTATATGTAAATTTTAATTTATATATATTTTGTTGTATACGCATGTATTGATGATATTCAGTATAAAGTTACATTCAACCCAAACTAAAGGAATGTCACAAACATATACTAGAAATAAATACCTGTCAAGATCACCTATTGAGCAGTTGGAGCTTTAACTGTAAGAATGTCATGGAATGAAATCACAGCTCATTAGAATGAGTGTAGCTATGATTATGAAGAGCTCGGACACGGCTCGAGTTCGTTCATTGAGCAAAGGAACATAATTTAAGCTCTTTAATAAACGAGAAGATCATGAATGGTATTGAGTTAGCTTATATAAGGCTTATAAGCTCGTGAACTTAAGTTTTTGTAGACTTGTTTATCAACATAAGTCATATGCTCTGGTTTAGTAAAATTGTACAAGTATGATGGTTGCTCGTGGTTTTTCAAGACTTATCTTATGAGATTATATATATTTAGTACAAGTTTCTTGGAAGGAGATTACCTTAATGAGCAAGCTTAGTAACTGATTAATTGAAAATGTTCATTGGTAACTTTATGATAACGAACTCAAATTGAGCCTAGAAACAAATATGAGATTGAACTCATTTTGTTTCATTAAACAAGTTCATTCGAGTCGAGTTTAAGCTTTTCAAAATTTTGACAAGGTAAGCTCGGCTGAGCATTTTAAGCTCGTTACGATCTTGAGGCATGTTCGAGTTGAACTTACAAATGAACGAGCTGAGCTGAGCCGGTTATATTATTTTAATATATAAATGCATAACTTACCATGAGTATATAATTTTAACAACTCATGTTAATTCACTGGATTAACTCTTGAACTTCTTAGGGGTGACAATTTGTCTTGACGAGTCATAATTGACTTATGAGTATTATTCTAAATAGGTTAATCTTAACATAACAACAGAACAACAGTACAACTTGTATACCTGTTTGATAAATGAGTTATGCAGACGACTTGTTTAATAACATGTATCGTTTAACTTGACTGTGCCATGTCTCCCGTTTATTAAATTGAGTATAAAATGAAAATGTAATTAAAATTGAGATAATGGATGATTAAAGTCATGCAAATGAGAATAATTGAGAAAATACAATTACAAAAACAAGCCAAATACAACACTCATAATAGAAATGTCAACAGTAATTGGGTTAAAACAAGGTATGCTTTAATAAGGTTGACCTGACATACGTATGATACGATTAATTAAAATAGTCTATTCGGGTTGACATGATTATGACACAAACACAATTAAGGTCAACTTAATTTATGAGAGTACCACGATTAAAATTTAGCATTAATTCTCACTCTCCGCCAAGGTATATTTTTATTTTTTATTTTTACCTTGGCAAGAAACACACTCACACACCCACTTTATTCTATGGGTACTTGAATCCTCGACCTTCTACTTTGTAAGGCGAGAAAGTACCATTAAACTACAACCCTTTGTATATAAGAATTACTTTTTTGACATTTTATCCAATTTAATAACATAATTCTCCTCTAAACTTAAAGTATTTTAACTCGTTTAGGCTTATCCAATTTAATAACATAATTTTCATATAATTTTTTCTACTTCAAAGTTATTAAAAATTCAGAATAATTATAAATTAGTATTGAATGGAGCTGAGGCGCCCACATTATTGGGATGGTGAGTGAAGTCTATGGGGCCCAACTCGGAGCCGAAGCGGAGCCCCAGTTCCCAACACAAGCCCCACGCCCCGCCAGGTGTGCGTGGGCTTGCGCGAATTCATGACCTTCACATATTCAACTCTCCCAATTATATGTTATCATTTTCATAAAGTCTCCACCAAAAACATGGATAATATCGATGGGACTTGAGTACTCGAGTTTCTTGTTAATAACTTATGGTCGTTTGGTAACTGTTTATATTTAATGTTTATTGTTTATTAAAATAAATTTTTACGATAAACATGTTTGATAATTTTTGTTTTGTTTATAAGTTGTCAAAACGCTTTTAAAACAATACTGTAGCTAAGCCTTCAAACCATAAACACCAAAATAATGTTTATTGTTTATATTTATTAAAAAAAAACTTTTTTTTTCTTTTTTTTTTAAATCTAAAATGGTGATTATATTATTTTAATTAAAAATTGAAACTAAAAGTGAGAAATTGAAAAGAAAAAAAATTCTAAAAGGCTATTATTTGATACAACGATAAAAGTATTAGAATTATCAAGTGTGAACAGAATTAAAGAGCATCAATTGCCTTGAAAAAAAAATATTGGGTACAATATGAATAATTACTAATATACTTGATAATAATAAATAGTTACTTAGGGACACCCATGCTAAAATAAAATAAAAAAACCTTATTTGAAGAAAAAACAAAGAAGTCTCAACCATCTCATTGTCAAAGCAATAAGAATGTGACGCCGGACAGAATAGTGATTATTTTGTAGGCTAAGGGCAACAGAAAATAAACAGAAAGAAAGCACGAGAATTGCCCAAAAACTCAGAGAAAAGTCTCTGATATTCAATATTATTATTCAAAATCAAAAGTACCTTCGAATCAACCCACAAGCCGGGTTATATAGCTAAACTTCGTCAACATTACCAAAAATAGCAAAAACCTAATATTCGTGCCAAAATAAAATACAAAATAAAAGAAGTAAGTTGCTAGAAGTCTGGCCTAAATCAAGCCCAGAATCTCTTCCTAATCAACAAAAATAATTATTACTAAAAAAGGAAAGAAATAACTAAAATTAGGGATTCGGAGAGGAAAACAGTGGATTTTGGCCTCGAAAAAATACACACCCAGTTTTAGCGGGTGCCCACGACGTGCGCGCCGAACCAAGCTTTCCGAATTGTGGTCATAAAGGCGATTCTGACACCTGTAGCCAAAGTTATGGCCAAAATACTGAAGCGCATCCAAAAATACCCTAATTAGTGACAAGGTCACGGTTTCCTGCCATCTTTACGCTGATCTGCCAACTCAAGATATTTCAGTGCCATCAACGTGTCGTCTGACAACTCAGCATCATCTGACTCGGATGCTCCTGCATCAGAATGGTATTTTGTACTCATATCATTCATTCATTTTCAGTGTTGAAAAAAAAATAGAAATCAAAAAAATGAAAAAGAAAGTAGTAACGTAAGAAGTTCAAGAGAAAGAGTATGTCCTCCAAATCCCTCTTCTCACTCCATACAAATTGGACCGAATCGAACCGTTCACTACGGTCCGGCTCTAAATTTTAGGAACCGTTCACTACGATTCCGGTTCCAAGTCTTGGAACCGGAATTGGAACCGTTGAATATATATATATATATATTTATTTATTTATAATAACATTTTGATATGTAAAAAATTTTAAACAATGAAGTTATTATAACTATTATAAGGTTAAAGACAACTCCTATAATAACCGAATTGAACCGAACTCATTATTCGAGTTTCAAAATTAAAGAACTGTTGGGAACGGTTCTGGTTCTAGTTCTCCCAATAACCGTAAAGAAATGAATCGTGTGCATCCCCCTACTTGTTAGGGTCTTCTGGGTTGTGGGTCATTCTACTTTTACAGTATCATATGCTGTGTAGATATATATGTAAGTAACCCAATATTATTTATTTCTTTTTTATGCATATTTCTTGCTCTATTATTTCTGTATATATTTGTTGTAACATAAACTTGACTTTTTATACAGTTTATTGTGTTGATTTTAAAATAAAAAAAAAACGGTTTAAGGTTAACAAACATATTTTTCTGTTTATGATTTTTAAAATAAGACAACTTTTTTCGTTATCAAACAACACTCATATTTATGGATAAACAAAATCGTAACATAAACACTGTTTATATAAATACTTAAACAATAAACACTAACGTTTACCAAACGGGCCATTAGTAAGGACTAAAATTCCTTTTTACGCAAAAATTATATAACAGGAAATATCCTAAACAAAACACCAACTCTAAAGTATAAATTTAACAAAATTAAAAAAGAAGAATATAGGTGTATGTATTTGTTTTCTTTTTAATCATTTTTCTTCTTGGTCTTTTGCCTCGTTGAAGATGACTTCTTTCTAACCACGTGAAAATACATGCACAAGTATGGTTGCTCTTAAAATGTCTTGGTCAATCAAACCTATCAATATCATGGTGTTGTACCAGTTTTCTTGACGGAGATATCACTGAGTCCAACAAATACTCCTACAAGACTAGTCAAATTAAATGAAACAAGAAGGAAGATGTATATCACTATAGATCGAAGGTGTAGGTAGATAAAGGATGACCCATGCCCAAGTCAAAAATACACACCTAAATTCAAGAGTCCAGAGCCCTGAGTTCACACAACTTTCTAAGTACCCTCAATGACAATGGTAACAGTTTTACATAAAAGGCCTACCAAAATTTCACATATCATATATATATATATATATATATATATATATATACTACAACAATTTCACTTCAATAATGGCTAAAATAACAAATTGAAAAGAGTTTAAAATGTGTTTGGTTCTTCGCCCTAGTCTATATAACAAGATTTAATGCCTTGAAGCAGTAAAATTTATGAATGTGTAGTTGTGTTTCTTTGGCTGCTAAAATTTCAAGCACTTTAGTAACATCTAAAGGTCCTAATAGAAGAAGAGTTCAATGTAGCTTGATCCTTTGAAGACCATGACTTGGGGGTTAATTGGATCAAAGTCTTTTAACAGTGCATCATCATTTTCCTTCCACTGATAATAATTGGTACGTGGACCAAACAAGTAGACTTCCAAGTCTATGCATGGTCTATTTGAATCAATAACATAAATATAATTACATGGGAGTTTTGAATCATCACTTGCTATTCAACAAACCAAAATTAACCATGGGATCAGTAACCTTACAGAAGATCCTCTCATTTGTTTCCTTAGCCCTGTTTGTTATGTTGTTGTCTTCACCCAATATTGTTTCTGCTTCTGCTTCTGATTCTGCTGAAGAAGCCAAGGCTCTCCTCAAATGGAAAGCCAGCCTTCAACACGAAAACAATTCCATGCTAGCTACATGGTCTCTTCCCTGTAACAATGCTACCTGTTCTTCTAGCCACCGAATAACAAGTACTGGACCATGCACTTGGTTTGGAATTTCTTGCAATATTGATGGAAGCGTCATGAGATTGAACATCACAAATTCAAGTGTAAAAGGTACGCTTTATGCTTTCCCATTCTCATCTCTCCCCAATCTTGCATATATTGATATCAGTATGAACGAACTTTCTGGTACCATCCCATCTCAGATTTGTAACCTCTCCAATCTCATCTATCTTGATTTGTCCAACAATCTGTTTTTGGGAGTAATCCCAACAGAAATTGGGCTGCTGACAAATATTCAGGTCCTGCACCTATTTCAAAATGAGTTAATTGGCTTAATTCCTCAAGAAATAGGCCAGCTAATGTCTCTTTATGAGCTTGAATTGTATATGAACTTTCTTGTTGGCTCCATTCCTGCTTCTTTGGGCAGTTTGAGCAACTTGGCTAGTTTGTATCTCTATGGTAATGAACTTTCTGGTTCTATTCCCCCAGAAATGGGAAATCTCTCCAATCTTGTTGAGCTTGACATGGATACCAACCTTCTAACCGGTCCCATCCCTTCAACTTTCAAGAATTTGAGAAAGCTTACATTGCTGTTTCTGTTCAACAATCTACTATCTGGTCCCATTCCTAAAGAATTAGGGAACTTAATGCTTCTCAATTCTTTATATTTGAGCATGAATCAACTCAATGGTTCCATTCCCGCTTCATTTGGAAATTTGACAAACTTGGAAATTTTATCCCTCCGTGCCAACCAACTTTCGGGTCCTATTCCACAAGAACTTGGGAATTTGACAAACTTGGTTGGATTGTACATGGGTGAAAATCAGTTTTCTGGCTATTTGCCAGCAAATATTTGCCACGGTGAAAGACTTGAAAACTTCACTGTAAACAACAACCTGCTCGTCGGTCCCATCCCCAAGAGCTTCAGAAACTGTTCTACCTTGACCACAGTCCGGCTAGACGGGAACCAGCTCACTGGAAATATTGCTGAAGATTTTGGTGTCTATCCAAATCTGCAATTCATGGATCTAAGTAACAATAGTTTATTTGGTGAAATCTCTTCTACGTGGGGACAGTGCCCACAATTGACTTACCTCAAGATGGCAAGAAACAATATCACTGGAGTCATACCATCAGAGATTGGAAATTCAACCCAACTCAGGTCGATTGATCTTTCTTCCAATCAATTATTTGGGGAGATTCCAAAAGAATTTGGGAATTTGAATTTATTTATGCTGAAGTTAAATTATAATAAACTTTCTGGTGGTATACCTCTAGAACTCGGATTGGCAACTGATCTGGAGTATGTTGACCTGTCTAGAAACAGTTTGAGTGGGTCAATACCGAGAAATCTGGGAAACTGCTCCCGGCTTTATTACTTGAACTTGGGCAACAATAATTTTACTCAGGAAATTCCGCTTGAGATCAGTAAGATGGTTCGGCTGTCCCATATGGATTTGAGTCATAATTTTCTTACAGGGAAGATAACATTACAATTCAAAGATTTGCTGATTTTGGAGGAGCTGGATCTCTCCTACAACGATTTTACTGAGGAAATTCCTCTTGAGATCAGTAAGATGGTTGGCCTGTCCAGGATGGATTTGAGTCATAATTCGCTTACAGGGAAGATACCATTACAATTCAAATATTTGCTGAGTTTGAAGGAGCTGGATCTCTCCCACAACAATTTCACTGAGGAAATTCCTCTTGAGATCAGTAAGATGGTTGGCCTGTTCAGGATGGATTTGAGCCATAATTTTCTTACGGGGAAGATACCGTTACAATTCAAAGATTTGCTGAATTTGGAGAAGCTGGATCTCTCCCACAATAACCTATCTGGTCCCGTACCAGCAGCTCTTGGACAAATGACTAATTTGTTATATGTTGACATATCCTACAATGAGCTGCAAGGTCCCATTCCTAACTACGAAGTCTTTAGAGATGCTCCCATAGAGTTACTACAAGGAAACAGAGGCTTGTGTGGTAACATTAATGGATTGCAACCTTGCAAAAGGCATTCCATGGCGCACAAACATATTCCAAAAACAAACCCCAAATTCATTCTTATAATTGCATGTCTCCTTGTTGGGCCATTTCTACTTCTTGGTGCATTCATCGGACTTTTCGTCATATATGAAAGAAGAAAAGGAACTGCAAAAACCAAACAATGCAACATGCAGGATAAAGATGTTTTTTCAGTTTTGACTTATGATGGGAGAACAACATACGATGAAATCTTAAAAGCCACCAATGATTTTGATGCCTCATATTGCATTGGAAAAGGTGGACATGGAACTGTCTACAAAGCAGAGCTGTCATCAACTAATGTAGTAGCCGTGAAGAAACTTCACTGGTCATCTGAGATGGGAGACAGTAAAGGTTTTAGAATTGAGGTAAGGGCATTGACAAAATTAAGACACCGGAACATTGTAAAACTTTATGGTTTCTGTTCACATGCTCGACACTCGTTTTTAGTTTTTGAGTATCTTGAAAGGGGTAGCTTGGCCACAATCTTGGGCAGAGATGAAGAGGCTCAAGAATTGGATTGGCACAAGAGGGTGAATATAATTAAGGGCTTGGCTCATGCTTTGTCTTACATGCACCATGATTGCTCACCACCAGTTGTTCATAGAGACATATCAAGCAACAATGTTTTGCTGGATTCAGATTATGAGGCTCATGTTTCAGATTTTGGCACTGCTAAACTTCTTAAGTCAGATACATCGAATTGGAGTTCACTTGCAGGAACATACGGATATATTGCACCAGGTAAACATAGTTTGTTGTTATCCCAATTATATATAATTTAATTGATAAGAATCCACAGAACGTATATATACACATCATATAATTGTCTGTGTCTTTTTCTTTGCAGAACTTGCTTACACAATGAAGGTAACTGAAAAGTGTGATGTGTATAGCTTTGGAGTGTTGACACTGGAAGTGATAAAAGGAAAGCGTCCTGGCGATCTCATCACCTCACTATCATCTTCATCCACCGAGAACATCATGCTGAATGATGTGTTGGATCAACGGCTTTCAGCTCCCTCAGCCGAAGTTGAAGAGTTGGTGAAATATATCATAAAGCTGGCCATTGCATGTTTACATGTCAATCCTCAATTTAGGCCGACCATGCTCACTATCTCTCAGACATTATCAACCCGAAGACTTCCTTCTTAGTCACACGCAGTATGGAAGGCTAGGTACTTCATCAAGAATATACTAGATTAAATCAATTTCTTGTTCAACATATCATGCTGTTTTCTATACCTTTTTTTCACGTTATTTCCTATCTATATGCACTTCGTCTCAATATATGACAGACTCTATATATTTTCGATATTGTCCTGCGAGTGCATTGGTGCTCATGTGATACAAGTTTGGATGTCATTTGTAATACCCGAAATATATATATATATATATATATATATATATATATATGTTTATTTATTTTGGTGGAACCTAGATGAAAAAAAATATAATAATTTAAAGGCCATGCGGGGGCAGGCATGTGAGTGGTGTGCGGTGTGGTGGATATACAGGTGTGTGATATGAAATGTATATATATAGTGTTATATATATACGTAGATAGATAATGGAAGCATGGGTTGTCTGACACAAAAGGGAAGAAAAAGCAAATGAGGGGCAAATGGTTCGGCTGAAAAGAAAGAGAAAATGAAAAAAGAAAAAAGAAAAAGAAAGAGATAGAGAGAGAAAAAGTTCTAGAAAGAGAGAGAGAGAAACAGAGAAAGAATGAGAGTTGCAGACAAAGTTTGAAAGTGATTTTAGAGAGAGAAACTGTTAGAGAGTTTTAGATAGAAGAAAGTTGAGAGAGAGAGAGGAGAAAACGAGAGAAGAGAAGAGGCTGAGAGGTGGTGGTGCATGGCAATGGGCGACGGAGGCGTACGGTTTTGAGTAAGGAAGATGGTGATGATGGTTGAGGGAGATGGTGATGGATCTGGTTTGAGTTTACAGTTTGGTGAAAAGGTTGTGAGATGGTGTTGATGAAGGAGGAAATGGGTTCGGCTAGAGAGAGAAGAGTCCTAGAGAGAGAATTCTAGAGAGAGAGAGATGCCGAGAGAGAGAGAAGGGTGTCGGCTTGTAAACAAATTGGGTGGCTCACGGAGGTCAGGCGGTGGTGGCGGCTGACCGTGGGTATGGTGGTGTATGGCAGCAAAGTTGTCTCATGGTGGCTTGGTGATGATGGGTATGGTGAGGCGTTGGTGGGTCTTCGCATGGGCTAATGGTTTGTTTGATATGGGTCCAAGTGTATGAAATTGAAGGAGAGGTGATAGAAATGGGCTGAATTATAGTGTTAGATTGAAATTTGATTGGGTTCATGTTTGGTTTTTAAATTGGGCCTTGACTCTGAATTGGGCTTAATTTGATGTTTAGTTTGGACTGGTTTAAATGGACTGGGCCGAATTTTAAAATAGGTCCAGTATCAATTAAAATGTGTAATTGGGCTTAAATTGTGGACTTAACATTTCGGCTGGGCTGAAATTTGAAAATAGACCATTTTATTTAAAATGGAGACTTTTCATTGGGCTTTGGATTCTGGATCCGCAATGGACAGTACAGGCTTCCGAAAAAAATATAACCAAGGCAAGTTAATTCTTGCCTCCATCTCCTGTATAAATATATGTTTAATTTATATATATTTTGTTGTATATGCATATGTGTTGATGATATTTATATATATGTGTGTATATGTATAAATATGAATATTGAATAATTGATGCACATGTGAATATATATATGCATATATTTGGATTTAAAAGCATGAGAGTTGATATTTGTTTTTACATGGTTATATGTAAATTTTAATATATATATATATATATATATATATATATATATATATATATATTACGGTTGGATTATTTTGTTGCTTATTTAGCATGTTGAAAATGATAATTTTTAAATCATAGGTAATTGATCATTTTATGTGCTTAAATGATGCTTGTTGAGTTGATGTACTTTCAAAGTTGTATATTGTCTTTATAACGAGAAATATATTATTTTTATAAATTGTGAGATTTCGCTGAGAAGCATGTCATGATAGTATTTTGGACTATATGACTTTGGTTGTATGGTTAGCATGTGTTATGTGATCATGTGATGTGCTAATGTGATTATTAAGGAATATGTGCTCCTTTGTGGATTGTTTGTTGATTTTGAAAAATCCTCGGTTTCAGTTACTATCTAGCGAGTGTATAGTATTCAGGGTGAAAATTCCCATTTATAGTGGTCATTAGGTTTGTTCCCTGCGGGTTAGTAGCCCGAAAATAACTATTCTTTTACCGGTGCATGCAGTAGGTATGTCCGGGGGTTTGTGAATCTATACTGAGTTATCCCATTTGTTGATTTCGAATCTTGATTTACAAGTTGGCATCCATGTGTAGTTGCAACTTACGAATTATGATATTTCATTATATTGCATATATTTATTTGTGGAATATAGTTGCATCTTGTTTACTTGCTAGTTTTAGAATTATGCAAGTCATTTGATTTTGAATATGTGCTGAAAATTGTCATATGAATTGTTAACACTTGAATACGATGTGATTTCAAACTGTAAAAGTTAGGTATGTAAATTATGAAAATATAATTAATTTATGTATATTTTGAGAATATGTGGAAATCGACCTGCTGAAGCAGTAATAGTATGATTAGCATACCTTGTTGAGCTTTGAACTTACTCCCTTCCAGATTTTACAGGTAATACCGATGACACGGAGTCATCAAAGGATTTGATAGTATCGACTGAAGAGATAACAATTGGATTTATTAGAGTTTAATTATGTCTGGAATGTGAGATAAATAGATTTTTATTTGAGTTTAGATATGTTGGAGGAATTATGTTTATTAAATTACTCTCCGTTATAATTTGGTGTGTATGCAAAGAGTGTATGTGATTGTACATTGGATATAATGTATATGAAATGCTTTTGAAATGTCCAATTTATTTAAATTGGATAAATATGATTTTTTCTTGAAGTGAAAGAAAAAAAAAATTTGGGTTTCAAGGACATTGATGATTAGATTATGAATTTAATGAAATTTTTACTATTCACCCAATTTTCTTTGCCTTTAGATGGGTGCCAAAAATAGGAACGTGAACATCATTTCTCAAGTGGTTAACCAGTGTTTATGACCTAAGCCATTGTACAAATGCCTCTGGATTTGAGTCCCATCTTCTATCATTTGGAGAAATATAAGTTCTCATGGTTGCTTCTAAAAAGTAAAAACCTTTGAAAATTAAATCATGAAATTACTAAATTCAAAAGCACTTATTTTTCATATCCTAGCTATTCTTCTTCTAACAATTGATTCTGCAATTACATTGAAGCCCAATATGGGTGGTAAGCAATCACCCTCTTAGGCCAATCCAATATTTTAGCTTCTTCATCTCTACCCAAGATTGTGTTGTGGGCTTTGTGGCCAAGCTACCCGTTTCAAGGTACTCATTAACCAAAAGCTCAGATAATGGATGATGTTTCTTCACAAACACTATACTGTCTAGTGCCAACTTTGCTTTATAAACAGTTCCATTATATATATATATCCTTTGTGGCTTTTATGATTTCACCATACATTCTTCTTCCATCAAAATTGGAATTGAAAAAATACAGTAATAATCTTTATCCTGCAAATTTATTTTCTTCATTTTGTGGTTTTTTTTTTTTTTTCCAAACATATGAGGAGTCCTCTAAATGTACCAAGAAGTTGAAGTGGTACAATAAATGTAATATGATTTACCAGAACTAGAATGAGCTTGTGTCCTTTTGTAACTTATTTGTACACCACAAACCGTTGTTCCCTCGTAATGCTTTCATGGTAGCATTTTTCAAGGCTTTGCTGTGGACAACAGGACCCTGAAGCTCATTGTAGGATATGTCAACATGCATCAAGCTATGCATATCTTCAAAAGCCTCTCGAAGGAAACCATAGAGGTTATTGTGGGAGAAATTCAGCTTCTCGAAACTCTGCAAATTTTGTATTTGCAACTGTATCTATATCTATTCCTAAGCAAATTATGACTTGAATGCAACTCATATAGATGAGCTAGCTTATCCATCTCAAGTGGTGATTTTTTGGGGTAAAATTGTTGTTGCTCAAATTTCAAGTAATATAGCTGCAAGTGTTTCTCTTGATTCCATGGTATTGACCCCCCTGTTTATGGACAGGTCAAGATACAAAAGATGAGCTAGTGATAATAGGATGGAGAAGAATAAAATAGAAACAGAGCCTCTCCTCTTTCTTCTATTTTTCTTTCCATCTTTTTAAAGAAAATTATGCATGCATGGGATGATCATGAGAAACTACTGATGTGTGTGTGTATATATATATATATATATATATATATATATAATCGAAGTTTATGCCATTGCACAATCCATTTGATTTATGGGTATGGAAATCCTTGCTATGAGATGAGCATAATGTTGGTTCAGGACTACTTTTTTTTCCCACTTCCAAGAATGCTAAGGTTTTTTTTTTTTTTTTCTCATTAATGTACTCAATAATTAATACAAACAGTACATCATATGTCCAAAACAAGAATTCACTCATAAATGAAATATATATAGAATCATGAATTCAATACCTTCAATAATACAATATATATTACATCAAAATCAACAATATGGACATAACATTAAATCACATAACTTGCCTAGATAATGAGAGGCGTGCAAGCACTTTTCTAAAATCGTATGGCTCTTGTGCGTACAAGTATAGGTATACAACTTAAAAGATACAACCCATATCCGCCTCTTTTTCGAACAAAAAGAGACAAAGTGTACTGGTCTTCAATATAAAATAGTGTATCTATAGGGATGGAAGAATAGAGAGAGTGATAGAATTCTGTAAGGAAACTCATACATACCAACTATATGTTAAAACCCTTTTATTGGCATACAATATGTAATGGTTTTTTACACCATCGATATAGAAATAAAATAAAATAATAATGATCATAAATATAATAAAAATGTAATAATAGTTATGATTTTTATTAAACATTAGTAATAATCCCCACTTATTTAATAAAAATCAAACATAGAAAATATATAGAATTAAAATAAAATAATAATGATCATAAATATAATAACAATTTAATAATAGTTATGATTTTTATTAAATATTAGTAATAGTCCCCACTTATTTAATAAAAATCAAACATAGAAAATATATATGCATATAATATATAGGTTGTAATCTGACCTTTACCATGACAGGTGCGCTTGCATGTTAGGTTAACTTAATAAAATTGACTTTTTTTTATTATTTTTCTTAATTTCTATTATTGAGTTAATATTTTATTAATTGAGGAGATATTCTGTATTGCTTAAATTTTGTGGCTTATTACTGTTATTGATGTTGTTCATACTCATGCATTATTGATATTATTGAAAATAATGTGAATTGATATTGATGTACTAAGCCTCCATGTGTATGAAAAAAAATTGATGTATATTTATGTCCAAATTCTCCAAAATTTTCTACTTTGAAGAATGCAAAAAGCATAATGGTTGCGTCATGGAATTGGAATCGGAGATAAATTAGTTCAAACTATGTGTATGTTGACAAGAAGTTAGGTATACAAAAAGCATAATGGTTGCGTCTTGGAATTGGAATCGGAGATAAATTAGTTCAAACTATGTGTATGTTGACAAGAAGTTAGGTATACAAAGAGCATAATGGTTGCGTCTTGGAATTGGAATCGGAGATAAATTAGTTCAAACTATGTGTATGATGACAAGAAGTTAGGAATACAAAGAGCATAATCGTTGCGTCTTGGAATTGGAATCGGAGATAAATTAGTTCAAACTATGTGTATGTTGACAAGAAGTTAGGAATACAAAGAGCATAATTGTTGCGTCTTGGAATTGGAATCGGAGATAAATTAGTTCAAACTGTGTATGTTGACAAGAAGTTAGGAATAGAAAGAGCATAATTGTTGCGTCTTGGAATTAAAATCAAAGATAAATTAGTTCAAAGTACATATATGTATGTTGACAAGAAATTAGGATTCTTCAGATAATTCAGATTCACCCTGTATAGCAGGGATGATGATATAAACAGGAAGATGGATTGTGCTACACATGAATTTTCAAACCATCAAATCTACCCCCATAAATTCCACAAAAACTTGTTTAAATGCGCTACCATAGATTTCTAAAGATGGACGATTCAACCATTATTATCAATCAACCATTATATGTGAACAATGACCAACTGTGGTCCAAAACAGATTCTCGATTTTGTATCCAATTTTGACTTTGGCATATAAACACGATGATTTACCAGTTCTAAAGACGACGTTCCTCTTTTGTTCAAAATTGAACATAGGAAAAAAAGTAATCGATCTATATATGTCCAATGACATTTACCAAAAATTAAAAAGAAATATAGGAGGCCTTTTGTTTTTCCTTGTATTTTATCTTTTCTTTTTAAGAAAATCCAGCATGAGTGAATTCAATATGTTTTTTCAGAGCTTGCTTACACAATGGAAGTCAATGAAAAATGTGACATTTATAGCTTTGGAATAGTGACAATTGAAGTACTTTTGGGAGGCCATGAAGGCATGCATTTTTATCAACATCGACTTCATCATCCACTATTGCAAAAATTAACAGAATAAAAGAACAACACACAAAATTTACGTGGTTCATCCAAAACTTGGACTGCGTTCACCGAGTTACGGGAATTTTACCGTGATGAAAAAAATGACACACACACACAATTAGAGAGAGAATTCAAAATGAAAATCAACTTTCCGTAATACGTACATTGTTGAGGGATGTGTTGGACCAATGCCGCTCGTCTCCTAGGAATCAAGTGGCAGACAATTTGTTGGAACATGTTTGCTATCCAGTCCACAGTCTCGGCCTACAATAATAATGCAATGCAACAATTTTCACAGCAGTCGGGCAGTTTGACACGATAACACTGAGACAACTGTTTGATTTTTTTTAGGTAATGGAACTCCAATTTATTCTTCTGCATTTTCTTTTCTTCTCAGCTCTTTCTAATCTGTTGCAGTTTGTTTTTTTCTTTTCAGCAATCGGGCACTTTGTCTGGTATATTGTGCTTGAAATTCCACATTAACTTGTGTTAGTTTTCTTTGCACTTGCTCATGCATGAAGTTAGCATGAAACCAGGCATCATGACAATACTTAATTATTTAATTAACTACTCTTCCTTCTAAATTTAAGAAGAAATAATTTCATACTTATTTATTTATTTTATTATATTTTTATTTCACTACTCCTTCAATATGTATTAATTAAGCTAATTTTTCCTTCAATGAAACTGAAAATGATAAATCGTTGAACGGGATTTGAGGTTCTAAATTCTAATATATAGAGTCAAGCAAGGCCCAGCTAGACCATGGTCGGGTTAAGTAGGTCTTTGTAGATTTTTTGAAACCCTAATTGTCCAAAACTAAATTTTGAATTCATTTTTAATTAAATCAATTATTTGTTTTGAATTCCTTCATATTATATGTCGTTTGTTGTATCTGACTGATTATTCAAATATGAAAAGATAATCAAATTGATCGATCAGAGTAAAATATAAAACAATCACACACAAACATATATATTAAATATACGTGAAAAATCTTAATGTATTTGATTGATTATTCAAATATGAAAAGATACAAATTGATAACAGTAAAATAAAACAATCACATAAACGTGAAAAATAATCACTGTGATCACAAAAAATAATTTAGAGAATAGATACAATCTCCAAGGTTCTAAGTCGATTTAGATTTTGACACAAATAGTGCTAAATTCTCTTGTGATTTGTTGTCGTCCCGCCATGCGTCACTGTAGGAATAATAATGAATCTCATTCACATAAAGATGAACTTTCAAAGTGTGTGTGACAAACAAAAATAATGATGCATGAAAATTTTCTACGTAATAACCAACAACAAAATCTATTCTATAGATACACTTATGTTTTTCAAAGCCCTAATAGTGTGTATATAACTATATATAATAAGCTAGCTTTTGATTTCCCAAGGAGTGGGGAAGCCAGTTCCATCTATATATACCTCTTCAAGCTAGCTGTTAAAGGTCTGCCACCCAACCATCAATTAATTAACTGCCACTTGAGGAGCAGCAAAGTCATGGAAAACTTATTAGAAAAAGTAGTCTCTAACCTAAGTGTTTTATTCTTGTTTATCTTTGTCCTTGTGTTGGTTTCTTCTTCTTATGTTGATGCTTCTGCAACTAATTCTATGGCTGCTGCTGCAAAGAGAACTGTGGGAGCAAAGGAAGCAAAGGCTCTTCTAACATGGAAAGCTAGCCTTGACAATGAAAGCCAGTCTTTCCTGTCTTCTTGGGTTGGAGGCAGCCCTTGCAAATGGGCTGGAATCAAATGTGACAAGTCAAGAAGCATCACAAGTTTAAACCTTTCAAATTATGGTGTGAGAGGTACCCTCCACAGTCTCAATTTCTCATCCTTTGCCAACTTATACAGTCTTGATCTTTTTAATAATTCACTCTATGGGACCATTCCATCACATATTGGAAACCTCTCCAAAATCCGTTTCCTTCGTCTTTCTTTAAATAATATCTCTGGGAGAATTCCATCTGAAATAGGCCTACTAGCGAGTCTTAGAATCTTTTATCTCTCCAGAAACTTCATCAGTGGTTCTATACCACAAGAAATAGGAAATTTGAGCTCTCTTACTGAGCTCTCATTGTTGAGGACCAACCTTAGAGGTGTAATCCCAGCTTCCATTGGAAACTTGAGAAACTTAATCACTCTATACCTTTCCTATAACAAACTCTCCGGACCAATTCCTTCCGGTATAGGAAACCTGACCAAGCTCACCAAACTGACCCTCCAAGAAAATCAGTTATCTGGCTTCATTCCTCCAGAAATAGGAAAGCTGAAATCCCTTTCTCTGCTAAGATTGTTCAGCAACAAACTAACTGGCTCAATACCACAAGAAATAAATAACCTTACCTATTTGAATACGTTGCATATAGGTGACAACATGTTGTCTGGGTATCTGCCACAAAATATATGCCTCTCAGGGGTACTTGAAAACTTCACCATTTATGACAACAATTTTGTGGGTCCTGTCCCAAGAAGCCTGAAAAACTGCACTAGCTTGCTTAGAGTGAGGTTTGAAAGAAACCATCTAACTGGAAATATATCAGAAGACTTTGGCATATATCCGAATTTGAACTTCATTGACTTGAGTTATAATAATTTGTTTGGAGAACTTACTCCTAATTGGGGGAAGTGTCCAAGCTTACAAAGCCTGAAAATCTCCCACAATAATATTTCTGGTATTATACCAGCAAAGTTTGGGGAATCAATTCAAACACTTGACCTCTCATCTAATCATCTATTCGGAGAGATTCCCAGGGAATTTGGTAGGATGACTTCATTATTCAATCTAACTTTGAGCAATAACAAATTTTCAGGCACTATTCCATCAGAAATTGGGATGCTATCTAATTTGAGACATCTTAACTTGGCTGCAAATAATCTTAGTGGTCCTGTCCCCAAAGAAATAGGAAATTGCATTAAACTACTGACCTTGAAATTGGGCAATAATAGATTTGAGGGAAGTGTTCCTTTAGGGATCAGTAGTTTACTCTCTCTTTATGATCTTGATCTTAGTCAGAATTTACTTGTGAGTGAAATACCACCAGAGCTTGGAAAAATGTTCCACTTAGAAATGTTAAATCTTTCCCACAATGAGCTCTCTGGTTCCATCCCATACACTTTCAAGCAAATGTTAAGCCTGACATCTGTTGATATATCCTACAATCAGTTGGAGGGCCCTCTTCCAAGCAACAAAGCCTTTCGCGAGGCTCCAACAAAAGCATTTACAGATAATAAAGGATTGTGTGGCAACATCACTGGTTTGAAGTCCTGCCCCTCTATGAAGATCCCCAAGTCAGAAGGTAAGAAGGGTCTTTTGATCTTGATAGTGGTCCCTATTGTAGGCAGTTTGTTTCTTCTCTTTATCATTGTGGGTGTTTTATATTTCATTTGGCTGAGAGTGAAGAAGAAAGGAAAAAACAAGGTAAAAGATGCACAAAATGATAATTTGTTTGCAGCATTGAGCTATGATGGAAAACTGGTATATGAGAACATCATTGAAGCAACAGAGAACTTCAACTCCAAATATTGCATTGGAGAGGGTGGATTTGGAAGTGTTTATAGAGCTGATCTGCATAGTGGTCAAGTTGTTGCAGTGAAGAAACTTCATGCAATAGAGGATGACAGCATGGCTGGTCTGAAGGGTTTTTTAAGTGAGATTCAAGCACTGACAGAGATACGACATCACAACATTGTGAGGCTCCATGGTTTCTGTTTGCATCCGCGACATGCCTTCTTGGTTTATGAGTTCATGGAAGGGGGAAGCATGGAAAGTATACTAAGAGATGATCAAGCAGCAACAAAGTTTGGATGGAGTAAGAGGGTAAATGCTATTAAAGGTTTGGCTAATGCTTTATCCTACATGCACCATGACTGCTCACCTCCAATAATTCATCGAGACATATCAAGCAAGAATGTCTTGTTAGATTCAGACCATGAGGCAATCCTCTCTGATTTTGGCACAGCTAGACCTTTGAAGCCAGGCTCATCCAATTGGACCTTATTTGCAGGCACCATTGGATACACTGCTCCAGGTAAATTTGCCTTTGAATCAAGCTTAAAAGACCTATTTTCTATTGTATAACATTAGCTTCTTTTCTGGACAATATCGAGCATGATTGGATACATAAATTTTGCAGAGCTTGCTTACACAATGAAAGTCAGTGAAAAATGTGATGTTTATAGCTTTGGAATGGTGACAATGGAAGTACTTCTTGGAAGCCATCCAGGCGTTTTCGTCACATTTTTATCAACCTTGAAGTCATCATCAACTGCACGTCATACACTGCTGAAGGATGTGTTGGACCAACGTCTCTCACTGCCCATGAATCAAGTCGCAGAGGATGTGGTCTTTATGATGAAGCTAGCTCTTGCATGCCTGCTGTCCAGTCCACAATCTCGGCCAACCATGCGACAAGTTTCTCAACTGTTATCAGCTCAAAAGCAGCCTTTACGAGAGATGTTCCACATGATAACATTAGGACAACTGTTTGATTTCCAGTAATTTTGATTTCGCATTTGTGTTTCTACATTTTCTTTCTCCTAAGATTTCTGAATTTTGCCATTGTATCAATAAGAATTGTTTCAAGATAGGATGAGTCGCCACATAAAGTGCAAGACAGCTTTATTTCAGAGTTAAGATTCTCCCTTTTTTTTCATAACGATGGCAAGAAACTCACACACCCACTTTTTGTCTCTAACGGACTTGAATCACCGACCTTCTACCTTAGAAGGTTGAGGAGATACTACTAGGATACAATCCTTGGTGGTTCAGGGTTGAGATTCAGATGCAGGACAATGAAAAAGAAAACAGTTTAGAAAGGAAAAAGGAAATGAGTAGTGTGGCAAACTCAACGCCAAATCATAACCACAAGTAATGTTTCAATCTCGATAACAAGTAATGTTTCAATCCCAATTTCATTGAATTTTTATGGACGTGTGTAAATTGCTTCTTGCCACTTCCACATGTTCATCTTCTGGCAATAGAATTTGAGCTAAATCATTGAAGTCAGGCTGCATATTTTATCTGCTCATCAAACCGAAATCATCCCCAGTCATGGTTTTTGATCCATTCCTACTACTTTTTCCTCTCTGAGAAATGAAATTCGAAGTGTCGGATTCCTAATTCCCATTACATGTGGCAATGATGTTGGGGTGAAATAGTGACCTACCTAGCTCCATAAATGAAGGCAGAATTCGATCCCAAATCTCTTGTATGACTATCAAGAGACTTTATCTGAGTCCATGGCAGAGTTCTCTCTCTCTCTAGAATTCTAGAGAGAAGCTCCCCGCTACAGCAACAAAACGAAAAACAACTGGGATATCCAGAAATTCTCTGAATCAAGTATGCGTTATAAACATTCTTGCCAGTAACTGGGATATCCAGAAATTATAGGGAATGATAATTCAAAATGGCCTCATTTTAGTGGCAAGTGAAAGCTGCACTCTGTACCAAGTCCTGAGGTCACTTGTGGTAGGCATCAAGGTGCGGGTGAAGAAGCTATTTGGGTGAATGATGAAGCCTACAAGCTGGTAAACACTCGGGCTTATGAAAAAAAAAAAAGGCTTCCTTGTAGCCATGTAATATGACAAAGCTCTTTCAAATTCGAAAGGAATGAATATAGCCTAAAAAATTCGATACTTCCAGCCATTATGGTTCAACAATACAATCCACATCAAATATATATTAACACACACACACAATGCTAAGAAATTCCAGGTATACAAATGCAGAGTTGGCATATCAAGTAGGCCATTTATGTTGTAAATCAATTTCAGGAATAAAGAACCTGGTATAGAGAAAAACCAGCCATGACATCAGGCAAGTTGAAGCAGAAATTCATTGTTTCGAACCTGTACAATCTCGTACATTCAAGTTTAGATCAACAAGGCCACAGAATAATACAAAGTCAAATCAACAGCTGGAGCAATTGGGAGCAAAATTTGCTTTTCACGGTCAACAGACGCGTGGAGGTCATCCATGCAACTTAAGTTTGTTAATTCCTAGGTAGTAGGTACATCAGTACCGATTTCTAAATAATGTACATATGATGGTCCAAGATAGATATGGGGGCTAAGGCCTAGTAAAAAGGTAGAATTCTTGAGAGAACAACAACACTTCTCAATACGAGCAAATAAATATCACTTCTTTAAGAGGTTGCCTGAGAAAATCTTCTTGCAATAGGGACTGGTGCGGAGGACCATGTGAGGCCGGACTGCTTCGACCAATAAAGCATGGAGATGTCCCTGTTTTGAGAAGAAAATAAAAGATTTTAGCACATCAAACACAGTAGGCACCCCCACAAGCGCACAAACAGACAGAGCTTCCAAACTGGTTTTAAATTTCACTTCCAGAAATGGTTTTGAATTTGCCAATTATAAGCCTTCCATTTTTCTTTTTTCTTTTTTTAGTTTTGGCCAAATTTGAAAGTGTCTGAATTGCTGAGTGTTTTAAATTTCACTTCCAGAATGGTTAAATTTGCCAATTATAAGCCTTCCATTTTTCTTTTTTCTTTTTTTTAGTTTTGGCCAAATTTGAAAGTGTTTGAATGAATTTAAGCTAATGGATAACCTGAATATTCTAGATATTTGAATTGCTAATCTAAATGCTAAAAGACCAAAGAAAAACTTTTGAGGGTCATGAAACTGACTCTTTCTATACTTTGCCAAATTTCCAGTTGTTGCCCAAAATTTGTCATATGATTTTCACTTTGGTGTGAACAAGAAGGATTCAGCCAATCATCAACTTTTCAAATTATGCCCTAAAATTAAACTCGATATAACAAAAGTATGTTAACAACATGAGAGATGAGTTGGCTCCAAACCTTGGTAACTGCAAGTGCGGTTTTAATGACGTAGTTGGCATAAGGGTCTTGCAGCAATTGTTCAAATAGAGGCACTGAGAGAAATTCATTAATTATTCTTGACCGGCTCTCTTCAAAACACTTCAGGCACTTTTCAACCACATGACTGCTGAATTTTTGCATAGAGAGGTATACGTAGTGTCCTTCAAACTGAGAAGTTAACCTGGATATGGCTGAAGGGATCTTAAGCTCTATAATATACTGGACAACATAATTTCTGTGACACAAAAGGACAATACTCAAGTCACATGACAAGATACTGTGAAGAAAGTTTGCAGCTAACAGAAATATAATCAAAAGCAAACATTGCTGTGATCAAATTACTACAAAGGTAGAGGCTTATATATCCCTACATGATGGAAGAAATGAGAAATGTTAGTGGTGACATAAAATAAATAAATAAATCAACAGTTTCACAATTATAAGATTCTAAAGAGCAACTATGAATAATATTACTATTGATTTGAGGTTTATAGGATCCATATATTGCAAGGATATGGTTAATATTAACTAGTGAGCAGTCTGTCTTATTAGAGACTAAGACTGTAACGCCCCACCCTTTCCTGACACAATATTGTCCGCTTTTGGTTCCCCCGGACCAGAGACTTCCCAGGGGGTCACCCATCCTGGTACTACTCCAAGCTAAGGACGCTTAACTGTGGAGTTCTGGTGGGTTCACAACCATCACGGCTTTAAAACGCGTTGTGTCATAGAAGGGTGATAAACATACATATAATACTTCCCCATTCCACACCCAGGCGATGTGGGATTGAGCACCCTGTAGCCTGCCAGTGTGGTAGCTCGCCCAGTGTCTCGCACCCGCCCACATCACACCCGCCCACAAGGGTCACCACAATCCACCCCCCTGGGAGGCCCGACGTCCCCGTCGGCACACTTCCGGCTGGGTCAGGCTCTGATACCATTTGTAACGCCCCACCCTATCCCGACACAATATTGTCCGCTTTTGGTTCCCCCGGACCAGAGACTTCCCAGGGGGTCACCCATCCTGGTACTACTCCAAGCTAAGGACGCTTAACTGTGGAGTTCTGGTGGGTTCACAACCATCACGGCTTTAAAACGCGTTGTGTCATAGAAGGGTGATAAACATACATATAATACTTCCCCATTCCACACCCAGGCGATGTGGGATTGAGCACCCTGTAGCTTGCCAGTGTGGTAGCTCGCCCAGTGTCTCGCACCCGCCCACAAGGGTCACCACAATCCACCCCCCTGGGAGGCCCGACGTCCCCGTCGGCACACTTCCGGCTGGGTCAGGCTCTGATACCATTTGTAACGCCCCACCCTATCCCGACACAATATTGTCCGCTTTTGGTTCCCCCGGACTAGAGACTTCCCAGGGGGTCACCCATCCTGGTACTACTCCCAGCTAAGCACGCTTAATTGTGGAGTTCTAGTGGGTTCACAACCATCACGGCTTTAAAACGCGTTGTGTCATAGAAGGGTGATAAACATACATATAATACTTCCCCATTCCACACCCAGGCGATGTGGGATTGAGCACCCTGTAGCCTGCCAGTGTGGTAGCTCGCCCAGTGTCTCGCACCCGCCCACATCACACCCGCCCACAAGGGTCACCACAATCCACCCCCCTGGGAAGTCTCTGGTCCGGGGGAACCAAAAGCGGATAATATTGTGTCGGGAAAGGGTGGGGCGTTACAAATGGTATCAGAGCCTGACCCAGTCGGAAGTGTGCCGACGGGGACGTCGGGCCTCCTAGGGGGGTGGATTGTGGTGACCCTTGTGGGCGGGTGTGATGTGGGCGGGTGCGAGACACTGGGCGAGCTACCACACTGGCAGGCTACAGGGTGCTCAATCCCACATCGCCTGGGTGTGGAATGGGGAAGTATTATATGTATGTTTATCACCCTTCTATGACACAACGCGTTTTAAAGCCGTGATGGTTGTGAACCCACTAGAACTCCACAATTAAGCGTGCTTAGCTGGGAGTAGTACCAGGATGGGTGACCCCTTAGGAAGTCTCTAGTCCGGGGGAACCAAAAGCGGACAATATTGTGTCGGGATAGGGTGGGGCGTTACAAAGACAAGATGTATGCATTCAGGCAGCAGTCCTAATCTTCAAAAAGGCAGAAAGTTAGGCAATAAGAAATAACATATCCGTTGGTGTAATCACAAACTGAGTGTTGAAAAAACTTTCAGAAAAAAAAATGTGAGTGTTGAAAAACAATAGGAACTAACATGTTCATTAGTGTAACCACAATGTCAAAGTTGAAAAATGGTGAAGAAAGTAGGCAACATAAGATAACAATAAATGCATCCATTTAACAATAGGACTAACCCAATGAATGTGAAATATGAAACATGGATATGATTATGAGTTTTCAAGGAAAAGCTTGTAAGCACAATATTGCCTCTGAGTTTGGGTTTAATACAATCAAAGGTGAAAGCCTTTAGAAAAGGCATATTACCCCTTTTGGAAAATATAAAATTAGAATGGTGACAATGATTATGATGGAGGGAGGATGCTAAAAGAATATGAGTTGAGGCTGTGAAAAACAACGTGATTCTATTAATAGAAACTCTATATACAGCTAACTAGAGAAGAGGACTCATATAGGTGATTCTATTATTTGAAACTAAAGCTTCATAAGTTGAATTTTCTTATATTTTAGAGGCATAAAGCATAATTCTACAAAGAAACATTATAACATTCCATCACAGATAAAATCACAAAAGAATGTAATTGAATGGATAAAAGAAAAAAAAAGAAAAGGAACCATGAATATAAAACAGTTACAACAATTGCTTAAAGGAGTAGAAAGAATAGGGGATAAGTGAAGTTAGACATGTGCCTCACAATTCAAAGCATAAAAAGTCACAAAAGCTGCAAACTTATAACCAAGCTTTCATGTGATATTGACCATATTTCTTATCCCTATTTGCATTTCAGTGGATTGGTCTGAAGCAACAAGATGCCAAACAAGCTTATCAGAAAAAGTAGACTCAAGAGAACCAGCACAAAGCACCAGTCTAAGAGACAACCATCAACCTTAATGCCTAAGGCAAAGCCTAAAATATGCCCGTTAAAAACTTGGGTAAATTAGTATGAATTCATTAATTGTAGGCCTAAATAGAAATATAAAGACAAAAGAATATGGGGATAATGATCAAGTGTTCTGTAGTACTGTGATACTGTAAACAATATCATCTCCTGAACCTAGGCCAAATGCGCTTAAAAAGTTTATATTTCATAATGAATCCTATAACTTTAGGCCTTGTGCATCAGAAAAACAAAAGAAAAGGAAAATGAGAAGACCACAGATTGATATGGTTCAGACTCTTTCCACTTACCCGTAAGCATCTTGAGCGAGGAGAAACCCATTAGAGGCAATTTCTGCAACTAAGTTTTCACGATGTTTCCCAGTTGAATGAGCAATGCATCGATTTAAAACACAACACCCATGTCTATGAGTTGCAATATCAACACAGAACTTTGCAGCAGCACAAAAAATGAACTGCCAAACATAAATAACAGAAAAGACAAAAAAAACAGGTTGAGTACCAATTTGTACAAAAATTAGTGGATTCTTTGAAGAGCATGTTTTGCATTGTAGACTAAATATAAGACCATGTCAAGAAGGCAATCAGAATTACAGGCTTAATGGAAAGCTTATATCCTTGAAGGTTCTCCACAGGTTCATATTCAAGGAAAAGCATATAAATTGATTTTAGATTTTAAACGTTCCAAAGGACCCAAACATATAAAGAAACCATGGTGTATTCATGCTAACATGAATAAACCTGTCAAGAAGGCAACTAGAAAAAGGTCTAAAATCCTGTAACAGAAAGCAGATATAGTGAGCATTATTGATTGAGCAAAGCGAGAGAGATCTCTATTTTATAGAACTTCATGGACACTTTTAAGGAAGCATGTGACAATTCACATGGATCCAAGGGAATACATCCCATACAACATTAAAAGGAATCATGGTATATTTTTTAAAGTAGAACACTCGTAAACTATTCATGAATCATGAAGGGGAAGAAAGAAATTAAAGACATCAACTTGGTTTAGTACAGATAAGATTATACTATTAGAGTGAAGATAATATGAGAGTAGAAATGAGTGGTGTTGGTGAAGACAAAGCATCTTTTACTCACTCTTCATGCCACACCTTGTGGACATAAGAAGAGAAGTTCAAGGTTCAAGTCTATATGGTATTATACTATCACGCACTCAGCTACACATTATCTACAGAATGAAAAAAAATTCAAATTTCAAAATAGAAATAAAGATGAAACAGAAAAATCATCTCAATGAAAAATAGTTTTACTGATAGATCGTGCAAAACCTACAAAAGCTATATTTAGATAATAAACCCCATTTGTAGCGTTCTCCTTAAATTCATGCAAATTCAAATAAAATGCGTCCATAAAGTAAAACCAGAAAGGAAAATATTATCAGTAGAATTTGAAACAAAAAGAATCATGCAACATACGATGCAAGAAAGTATAGGCTGAGATATGAAACAGATAACAAACTGTAACCAATTTCTATATTAAACAATACAAAAATCCGAGGCCTGCCAATAGGAAATGTCCTACAGGGCCCATCCAACAATTCCTTAGCAGGTAGAATAAAATATTGTTGCTGTAGTACCTCAATGATTTCAAATCAGTAAGAGCTCTATTGGGTTGTATTACACATTTACATGATTTCACACGTCCTGTAAATGTAAGGAAATGTTTGTCATAGTATTAATTGTGTTATAATTCCAGCACCTTCATCCATCGATCAGAAGGAAAATTGATGAGGATAGCAGAGTGGAAAATATACAAATTAGCGATGCTTTATGGAGAAGAATTAGGAAATTAGAAGATAACTTGTTAAATAATATTGATGAGGATAGAAGAGTGGAGAATACACAAATTAACAATGCTTTATGGAGAAGAATTAGGAAACTAGAAGATAACTTGTTATACTATAGTTCTTTGAGATGATTGAGTGGGTAAGCTAGGAAAGATAAACACAAGAAGGAATTAGCACTAGAAGCTGATAGGTCAGTCTTCGTTGATTGACATGATTTGATTATCCAAGCTGGTAGAGATGAGTGGACTGATATGGTAGGATTAGAAGATGCTAGCTGGCTAGAAGAGATGAAGTTTCTGGAGATAATTGAAAAAATGAACCGTGACAAAATGGCATGGTGAAGCAGGATTCCACTCCTTCAAATGATGTGTTATCGATTAGTTAAATTAAATAATTGTTCATTCAGGAAAAAAAAATTGTTGGCCTATTAAAGGCCCATTTAACGGCATAAAAATTTATATAGTGTTTGATTATCCTTGTAGAGCTTTCTACTTGAATACAATCGCTCCTCAATTGGTTCATGTGATTCAAACAAAATTGCAAATAAAGTCTCATGTAGCCAACTGCAGGTAACTGGAACAATGCTTCTTTCGTTTGAACAGCATTATTGAAAGCAATAGCAAATGATCATCAAAAACAGTCTTCACGACATATTAGCTTAGTAGGAAATGCTGCACTAAGATGGAATATAAATGCGTGAGAAGTAATCTATAAATTCAACAAAATGAGAGTAAATAAAGAATACTGTTGATTTGATGATGCATAGTGTACATTCACAAACAGGATAAATCTCACTATCATCATTCAGAGGGAGAAAAAATAAACACCTTATTATCTTCCTTGCTAAGGCATTCCAAGCAATGCTGTAGCACATGATTCCCACTGGGGTCCTTAATGAGATCAAGAAAACCTGATTTGAGTGCTGACACAACCAATATAATCTGCTGCCTGGTTTTGAGAGTCTCAATCAACTTCTGCACCACACGTGTGCTGATACCACAAAACAAATTCATTTAGACATAATGAAGGCATTCAAATATTATCAAAACTCTGCCAGGGAAAAGGAGAAGAAATTGAAGGACTTACCCATGCGTGTTCAAAGAAATTCTGACAAGTTCTCTGGGTTCTTCAGTCAACATAAGCACAATATGTGTTATTTGTTCTTCATTGCAGACATCCAATAACTTCTGCATAAGGTAATTTCCAAATGGATTGATCATAAGTTCAACAACATGACTGATAATTTCATTAAATATTATTTGCATGTCTTGATGCGTTCCTTCATCAAATATGCTTTGTAAGAGGCGACAACCTTGCTGATCCTTCGCCAGCAAGTATATATAACCCTGTACCTCAGCCAATGATCTACACTTTGGCTGCAGATGCAAAGCACTATGACTCAATCCATTTTCAAAAATTCCTCCATATTCTGAGTGAATATAAAGGTCTGGTCCTTTCTCTTGCCGATTCAGTATTGGAATCTCATGGCAGGAATCCTTCTTTTGACCTTTGTATCGATCACGCCCCTTTTCGAATACATGTTTCAAACTCTGTCCTTGTAAAATCAAGCTATCTTCACAACTAAAAGCCTCAAGGTCCCCTCCATCTGTCATTGACAAAGGAGATGGAGGGACACAACCATTTGAGATTGCAGTAGTCTTTTGTTTTAACATTGAATGACTATATATTGGATTTTCCACACTCAAACCCAGCTTGGGATTCATCAACCTAGAGGAATTCAATTGATCCAAGATACTCATATCTCCAATAGAACCCAAACCACTTTGTTGTGAGCCATAGAAATCATCATTGAGATTAACCATACTCGTATATGGGCTCTGTACTTGAACTCCATTATTGCAACAGCCCCTTCCCTGCCTCCTTGTTTGATCCATTAGATAATCTGTCCTGTTCTCGTAGCAACTGGGCTCAGAATGCAAAACATTCGACTGATTGTGACTGAGACTAGACCTCATCGAATCACCCACATTGTAACCCTTTGGCCAACCAACTAGTGTCTCCAACATATCACCATCAAAACTCATCAACTGTCCCCGATTCAACGACTGAAACTCTCCATAATCACAACCATTGTTGTTAAAACCTTCGAATGCGCAATAATCTTCAACGTTTCGTGGATTAATACCATTCAAATGCCGATCAGAGAACCCAAACCCATCTGCTTCTATTTGAAAATTCCCAACCATCGAACACTTCTTATGTTCATCCCCAATATGGAATCTATAAAGATTTTCAGATAAATCGTGTTCATCCAACAAATACCCATTGGAGTTCTTCGCAACCTGAGAATCCGAGTAAAGGGTACTCGGTGTTCCGTACATAGTCTCATCAAATGGAGTTAAAGATGGTGAAAACCCACTCTCGGAAGAAAAAAACCCAGCAGAGGAAGAAGATGAACTAATGGGTGAAACGTTCATAAGCAGATGATGCTTATTTTGATGATGAAGATGGTGATTGAGAGATGTCTCATATGGGATCTCATTCAACAACATTCTCAGCTCTCTTTCACCCTTCACGTTCCCTAAACTCTTCTTTCTTTTCTCAGCTTGCTTAACTTGAAACATCATAAAAACCCAAATATAATATATATATATATATATATATATATATATATATATATATATTTGTTATGTATACAAATTACAGAGACAGAGTTACAAAGATGTTGACACCAAAAAAACAGAAAAAAGACAAACTAATCCCAAAACCGAGGTCAGATATCAATCTAGAGGTGCTAAAGAATATATATCAAGAAGAGATTACACAAGCAGTACACATAATACACGAGTTAAAGAACGAATTTCAGTTGCTTTTGTATTTGATTTGGTTTTGGATTCTTCGGGACGAAGGTGAAGGATCGAGATATATATATAGAGAGAGAGAGAGAGATGGGTTTTGATTTGACGGATTGTTCGAGTGTGAAGCGTACAGTCTGTTAGTGTTCATTGTCACGCCATTAAAATGAAGAGAGGAAATGGCATTATGCAAAAACACATACACGGAAAAAGGAGGAGAGAGAGAGGCAGGACTTGATATATTCAGTCTTCTAAATGGAAAGAGATTTAATATTATTTTAGTTAAAGTTTTTATTTTTAATTAATCACTAGTAATTGTTTAGTCAACTTTTGATATGAATTATTAGGATTCAACCCAAACACGTCGCTAACCTCCTTAATAACAAAGTAACAAACCAAGCTGAATTTTCTCCCCCAAGTTGATCTGTTACCGAAGGACCAAGATAACCTCCACTCTTTGTGATATCATACAAATCCCATCTGCCCATAAATTCGAAAACCCTAAGCTCGAAGACCTAAAAATAATTGTACTTAATCGGGTCGTATAATTTGCAAGTGATTGCATACTGCACAAGACTCTCTCATGAACGGAGTCTGTAAAAGGTGAATGTCAACAAGTTTTGCTTGAGCGGGATCATTTAGACTATTGGAATTGAAATATATACATGTATAAGGTTCATATCTAGTGCACACTTTCATTTGAACGGACTCTGAAAGATGTAGATATCAGTAAGTCTTACTCCAGTCCATTTTTAGAAAGATCGCTCCCAAGTCTTAAACCTGCGACACATTGTTTTAGGCGATTACACTTGTCATTTTATCAAAGTCTGACTTTTTTATTATACAAATTAAATTAAAGAAAAATCCCATCATTTTAAAGGAAATTCTCATTTTAAAGTTAGTACAAATAATAAATGTTTTAATATTACACACACAAAAAAAGGCTTTGTTGTGGCTTAGAGATAATCAATTCTTTGACTAATGTGTTGATTAATATGTAGCTATTACAACACTATTCCAACTCATACCATTGCTGACCATAATTTCTCTATAATTTTAATGAGGTTTGCACCAAGTTTGTTCAAATGCTTGAACATAATTTACTAAAAGTATATTTTCTATGTAACCATACTGTTGGAGTCATGATATGAGAGATTTAACTAGAGTGAGAGAGAGAGAGAGAAACGAGAAAAAAGAAAAAAGAAAATGAACAATCATATTTAAACTGGAATTCTATCTATGACCGTGAGCTTGCTTTTGGCAGATATGCTTAGGGTGCACATGAATTAAATTGGATCAATTTAGAAATATTTTGAAATTAAATCAATTCTAATAATTCTATAAAACTTAAAATCAAATCAAATAGTTGAAGTCAATGAAATCGAACCAAATCAAATTGTAAGAGAACGGTTCAATTCAATTTGGTTCTACAATTTTGGACTGAAAATGAAATATATTATATATAATATCATATTCTATTATAAATAATCATAAATATATAAATATTTATATAACAGCACGGTTTGAATTGGTCTTGTAGGATCACAATCAAGAATCGAATCGTTTATAAATAATTTTATACTTTTGAAATCGAAATCGAACCAAACCAAACCCACTAGTCTAATTTGATTTACCGATTCAACTGATTTTGTGTTTACTCCATGACATTTCATTTTATGCTAGTCATCTTAGCAGACGTACAATTTATAATGAGCACTATAATTTTTGAACTGATCAAACTTTTTGCTGCACTAAAGTTACCGTGTAAGATAATTTTCAATTTTAAAATATATTTCACACTTAAATTATATAATTTTTTAAATAAATGTTTGCACTCTTATTTATCACCCACCTTCTCTTTATAAGATAAAATTTGCTGTTTTCGAGGTCAGAGTGACTTAGTCCTACAATCGAATTGGGAAATCTCTACCTCTGGTATGGATACTGTATTGGGTAAATTCCAAAGACAGAATGGCTGAAGGACTTGCTATGCTATTATCGTGTTTCCTTCAAGTGGCTTGGTGGCCAAGAAAAGAAAGAGGACTATCATGTCTTTTTACATGTCAGATTGGACTGTGGTTGCTGAAACGTGTCTACCTTAGTTTCTTCATTACTTCCACAGGGCTTTCAAAAAGTGTTTACTTTAATTTCCTAATAAACTTTTGGTCAGCTTCCTGTCACGGACTTAGAGTTTCCTAAGCACCCGTGCGGCCTTAGACACTTTCAAGCGCCCTTGAAGTGCTAAGTCAGCCTATCCGAATTGCTAGCTTAGTAAAGACTAAGGCTAGACAAATGAAGGAAGAGAAGTTAGGCAAAGTGAGCAAGAGAGAATTTGAGAGAATGTAGAGAACTTGTATTGCACTTGAGAACTCTTACAAAGCTTGGTAGCTTGGGTGAGGAGCAAATGAACTCCCACCTCCTTATATAGGCACTTGGCCTTACAATGAATGGCTAGGATATGTACAAGTGTCAACAATCTAATGGTTAGGAGAATTCTAGAATAGGTTTCTAGAAAGCTCCATAGAAATCTCTCTACAATGCTAGGTATCTCTAGAAACTTCTATACAATTCTAGAGTGTCCTATACAATTCTAGAATACTCCATATAAATCTAGAAAGTTCTAGAAAATACTAGAGAACTCCACACAAGTCTAGAGAGTTCCACACAATTCTAGAATGTTCCACACAATTCTAGAGAATTCCGGAAGAATCCACACTTGTGTAGAAAAGTCTAGAATGTTCCGGAAGCTTCCTCCATGCAGACTCTTATGTCATCGTTCTATTGGGCGCGCGCGTGGCGACTGTGTGGCATAGCTTCTAACTGCGGGGCGTGACATTCTCCCCCACCTAAGCTCGCGACGCCCTCGTCGCGCTCTCTTCCTTGAACCGCCATATGTGCTCTGCAAACTGCCATAATGCATCCTCGCTCTCCCAGCTTGCTTCGCTGTCTGGCAAGTTCTTCCACTTTACCAAGTATTCATAGTATCTGGGCACGCCTCTTCTTCTCCTTTCACGGTCTGCAAGTATACACTCAACCTCCTTATCATAAGACGTGACCACGGCAGTGGGTGCCCGGTGTGATACCCCTCGGCTAGGATCCTCCGTGTCTCCGTGATATGGTTTCAGCATACTAGCATGGAAGACTGGATGGATCTTCATCTTGGGTGGAAGTTGCACTTGGTAGGAGACTTTACCCACCCGTTTGATAACTGGGAATGGGCCTTCGTACCGTCGTACTAACCCCTTATGCACTCCTCGTAGTGACTTGAACTGTTGGGGTAGTAACTTCACCATCACCATGTCCCCCTCCGTGAACTCCACCTGTCTCCTCTTTTTGTCGGCCCACTTCTTCATCTTCTTAGCTGCCTTGTCAAGGTATGCCCTTGCCAAGTCGGTTTGCTCATGCCACCTCTTGGCAAACTTGTAGGCCGCCGGACTTTTTCCATCATAACTAGAAGCAATGGCATTGGGTGTCATTGGTTGTCGTCCGGTAACAACCTCGAAAGGACTTTGATTGGTAGCCTCACTCCGCTGCAAGTTGTAGGAAAACTGTGCCACACCAAGGAGTTTGGTCCAATCCTTTTGGTTGGCACTCACATAGTGCCGCAAGTATAGCTCTAATAGAGCATTGATACGCTCCGTCTGCCCATCTGACTGGGGGTGGAAACTCGTAGAGAAGTTCAAGTCCGTCCCCATCTTCTTGAAGAGCCCCGTCCAAAATCGACCCGTGAAGCGTGGGTCTCGATCACTGACAATGTTCTGCGGAACTCCCCAATACTTCACCACGTGATCAACAAATAACTCTGCCGCCCTCTCAGCTGTGCAATCTGTTGGTGCAGGTATGAAAGTAGCATACTTGCTGAATCGATCAACCACCACAATGATACTCCCGCATCCCTCTGACTTGGGCAGTGCAGAGATGAAGTCCATAGAGACACTCTCCCATGGTCTCTCTGGGATAGGCAGAGGCTCTAATAAGCCCGCGGGATGATGCTGCTCCACTTTATCTTGCTGACACACAAGACAAGTCCTCACATATGCTTCCACGTCGTCCCGCATCCTGGGCCAATAATATGAGTCATCTAGGAGTGCAAATGTCCTCTTCATGCCTGGGTGGCCAGCCCACTTCGTGTCATGACACTCCTTGATAAGCTCCTTCCGCAAGTTGTCCCACTTAGGGACAAAGAGTCGGTCCCCCGTAGTGAGAAGTAGATCCTCCTTAAGCCAGAACCGTCGAGTTTTCCCCTCTTTGGCTAATTGTATGAGGTTCTTGGCTAGAGGGTCATGCTGCAATCCCTCTTTGATACGATCCACTAGAGGGTGTTGGGGTCGACTAATAGCTGCGAGCTCGGCCTTTCGGCTAAGTGCATCTGCCACTACGTTGGCCTTGCCCGGCTTATACTCAAAGTGATAAGTGAACTCAGCCAAAAAGTCTTGCCACCGTGCCTGCTTTGGGCTGAGCTTCTTCTGAGTCTGGAAGTAGCTAGTGGCTACGTTGTCCGTCTTAATGACGAACTGCGCACCGAGCAAGTAGTGCCTCCATGCATGTAGGCAATGAATAACCGCTGTCATCTCCTTCTCTTGCACAGTGTAGCGCTGCTCGGTGTCATTAAGCTTCCGATTCTCATAAGCTATGGGGTGTTCTTCTTGCATTAATACGCCCCCAATAGCAAAGTCTGAGGCATCCGTATGCACCTCGTAGGGCTTGGAGTGGTCAGGTAGGCACAACACAGGCTCCTCCGTGACTGCCTTCTTTAAGTCATCAAATGCCCCCTGGCATAAGTCTGTCCATCTCCAAGCGCGATTCTTTTTTAGTAGATCCGTCAATGGGGCTGCTCGTGCCGAGTAGCCCTTGATAAAGCGGCGGTAGTAGTTGACAAGCCCGAGAAAAGATCGTAACTCCGTCACTTTGGTAGGCGGCTCCCAATCTTGGATGGCCTTCACCTTTGCCTCATCCATCATAAGCTTCCCATCCCTTATCTTGTGCCCTAAGAATAGCACCTCCTCTTGGGCAAAAGAGCATTTCTCTAGCTTGATATATAAGTCATTTTCCCGCAACACTTGGAAGACCTTCCTTAAATGCTCCACGTGATCTTCTAGGGTGGTACTATACACCACTATGTCATCCAAGTAGACCACGACGAATCGATCCAAGTATGGATGGAATAGCTTGTTCATCAAAGTACAAAAAGTAGCAGGGGCATTAGTGAGACCAAAGGGCATAACAAGAAACTCGTAGGAGCCATACCTCGTCACGCACGTAGTCTTAGGCTCATCCTCGTCTGCAATCCTCACTTGGTAGTACCCTGAGCGCAAGTCAAGCTTAGTGAAGTACCGCGCCCCACCAAGCTGATCGAACAAGTCTGCAATGAGAGGTATAGGGTACTTGTTCTTGATAGTCACCTTGTTGAGTGCCCGGTAGTCTATGCACATGCGCAAGGACCCATCCTTCTTTCGCTGAAACAACACCGGTGCACCATAGGGAGCTTTAGAGGGTCGGATGTAACCCGCATCCAACAACTCCTTCAGTTGCCTCCGCAGCTCTTCCAACTCTGGGGGTGCCATTCTATATGGGGCCAAGGCAGGGGGTTTAGCACCCGGTTCCAGCTCAATCTTATGATCCACCTCCCTCCTAGGTGGAAGCTTCTTGGGCAGCTCCTTTGGCATCACGTCCTTGTACTCTGCTAGGACCACCTGAATCTCCGTAGGCACCTCCTCTTGCGGGGGAGGGACTAGCTCATCATCGGGTGCCTCTCGTAACATAGCAAGATAGTTAGTTTCCTTCCTCCTAAAGCCCTTCTTGAATTGCATGGCCGATAATGCTTGCTTCTCGATCTTAGCATTTCGCTCCACCGGCACTATGCATGCTGTGCTACCTTCCATGATGCACATAGTGTTAGCAAAAGGAATGGGGAAAGCTTTTACCTTGTCTAAGAACTCCATTCCAAGGACGAGTTGAAAGTCGTCCATAGACACCACTGATAAATCAATGTTGCCGCCCCACTCTCCAATGCTAGCCTTGACATTACGTGCCATGCCATGGATAGGTTTGGCTGCTGAGTTGACTGCCTTCATGGAGCCCCCTTCTTTGCTATACTTTAGGCCCAGCCTCTTGGCCTCCTCCATGCTCACAAAGTTGTGGGATGCCCCTGTGTCCACCAATGCTCGAGTGGGCGTCCCATTAATGCTTGCTTCAACAAACATCAACCCCTTAGCCGCCGCTTTGGGTATCTCTGTCTTAGCCTTGATGGCATTGAGGATTTGCAATGACCCCATATGCGCTTCCTCTTGTTGCTCCTCGTACTGGCTAGTCATGGCATTGAGGGTCCTCTTTTTGGGACAATCCTTCACCCAATGTGGCCCATCACATAGGAAGCAATTGTTCTTGGGCTTGGATGCCGACATCTCTTTGCCATCTTTCCCCTCTTTGCCACCATTGCTTGGCCTACGGGTCCAGTCCTTGTTTTGCCCAGCGCCTTTGTCTCCCCCACCTTTGCTATGGCCATGCTTCTTATCCTTGTCCTTGGGCTTGGAGGGGTCTTTCTTGCTACTAAAGTCAATAAAAGACTCCGCCTCCGCAATAGCTGTAGCAAGGTCTTGCACCCCACGTCGCCTCAATTCCGTCTTAGCCCAAGGTTGCAAGCCATCCATGAAGAAGAAGAGAGAATCTTTGTCGGACAAGTCCGGGATCTCAAGTGTGAGTGTAGTGAATTCCTTAACATAGTCCCGGATTGACCCCATTTGTTTAAGCCGTCGAAGTCGGCCTCTAGCTTCCTCCTCGGCATTCTCAGGATAGAATTGTTTTTTAATTTCTCTCTTAAAATCATCCCAAGTATCGACAGAGACCATACCTTTGCCAATGTCACCATGCCTCCGTCTCCACCATAGTGTGGCCGTGTCGGTGAGGTACATGGTCGCCGTACGTATCTTCGTGGCCTCTTCCACCATGCCTGTAGCCTCAAAGTATTGCTCCATGCCCCATAGGAAGTTCTCCAACTCTCGAGCATTCCTTGCCCCAGCATAGCTCTTAGGCTTCGGAATATCAATTCGTGGTGTTGCCTCCCTCGTAGCAACCGTGCCGGACGTAACTGCCCGTTTACATAGTGCCAAATCCGATTGCACTTCCTCCACGTGCTCACGAATGGTGCCAAGTTCCTTGTCTATATGGACACGTAGGTTGGCAAGCTCCCCTAACAAGAAGCCGCGAAGCACCTGGATCTCCCTCCGAAGGTCACCATTTAGGGAATTCAAGGACACATTCATGGCCTCATGGATCTCAGCGTCCTCCGACTCCAGCCCCTCTATGCGCTGGTGAGCATCCTCCATCTTTGTGCCCAGGTTGGTTATAGAAGTCTCCACTTCTGCCAGCCTTGCGTCAAAGCCCGCGATGATATCCTTCGACCTATCCCGTTGCCTCGCAACCGTATGAGGGTGTTGCTCCTCCCTACCACGTTCTTGCTCATCATGGGTAGTGTTGTGAAATTCCGCCATAGCTTCCTCTATACAAGTATTGTGACGCCTCACAACCTTGCTCTGATACCAACTGTCACGGACTTAGAGTTTCCTAAGCACCCGTGCGGCCTTAGACACTTTCAAGCGCCCTTGAAGTGCTAAGTCAGCCTATCCGAATTGCTAGCTTAGTAAAGACTAAGGCTAGACAAATGAAGGAAGAGAAGTTAGGCAAAGTGAGCAAGAGAGAATTTGAGAGAATGTAGAGAACTTGTATTGCACTTGAGAACTCTTACAAAGCTTGGTAGCTTGGGTGAGGAGCAAATGAACTCCCACCTCCTTATATAGGCACTTGGCCTTACAATGAATGGCTAGGATATGTACAAGTGTCAACAATCTAATGGTTAGGAGAATTCTAGAATAGGTTTCTAGAAAGCTCCATAGAAATCTCTCTACAATGCTAGGTATCTCTAGAAACTTCTATACAATTCTAGAGTGTCCTATACAATTCTAGAATACTCCATATAAATCTAGAAAGTTCTAGAAAATACTAGAGAACTCCACACAAGTCTAGAGAGTTCCACACAATTCTAGAATGTTCCACACAATTCTAGAGAATTCCGGAAGAATCCACACTTGTGTAGAAAAGTCTAGAATGTTCCGGAAGCTTCCTCCATGCAGACTCTTATGTCATCGTTCTATTGGGCGCGCGCGTGGCGACTGTGTGGCATAGCTTCTAACTGCGGGGCGTGACATTCCGCACCAATCCACACGGTTGAACAACAATTTAAATTGGACTGTTTTGGCTGATTTGTATATCAATAATTTGATTTTTGTTCAAAAATATAATTAATCTAAATTGGACTATTTGATTGGTTTTGTACATTAATAATTTGATTTTTATCCAAAAATAGTAGAACCATTAGGAGTTATTCGGTTCTGATTTAGGGATATAAAAAAAAAAAAGATTGGAAGCAAACCAAACAGTAAAATTAATGCATATCAGTATTTTTTATTATTTAAAATGTTATATTAAATTAATAAATTAATTAATTTTTTTATGGATAGATGAATAAGAGATCAACACTTTATATTATATAATAATAAAAATACTATTTTAGGTTCCTGGAAACCAAGATGAAGAATCGATAGATAGATATATATATAGAGAGAGAGAGAGAGAGAGAGAGAGATATAGAGAGATGGATTTTGATTTTGACGGTTTATTTGACTGGAAGCGCGTAGAGTCTGTTAGTGTTCATTGTCACGCCATTAAGATAAAGAGGAAGTGGCAATATGTATATGCAGACACACGCACGGAAAAGGAAAAAGGAGGAGAGAGAGAGAGAGACCGAGCCAAGACTTAATATTATTTTTCAGTTTTGTCAATTGTGAGCAGGAGAGTTTTAATATTATTTTAATCAAGATTTTATTTTTAATTAATGACTAGTACGACTTGTTTAGTCAAGATTGATATGAATTATCCGTATTATCAGTCAAACAGGTCGCTAACCTCCTTTATAGTAACAAACCTAGCTTAATTTTCTCCCTCAAGTTTATCTGTTACAGCACTAAAATATACATATCATTTATAAAAACCAAACCTCTGTTTTTTTTGTGTAATATCAGATAAATTCCATCTGCCACCGTCTTTTATTTATTTATTTTTTTATGTGTAATATCATACAAATTCCATCTACCATAGGATCGTCTTATTTAATTAAATTAATGTGCAAAAAATCTCTGCTTAGAAAATGTTCGAGGAACACCTTACTTTTTAGTATGCGCATATAAATTTCTATAATTTCAAACTTTGGAACAAATTACTCTTCTTGCATATGACCATGTCAGAATTTTTTGAAAATTCAAAAGTAGCCTTTTATTCTCATTTAAAAAAAAAGTATGGATACTTTAGTTATTTTATTATTTAATTTCTCTCAAATTGAAAATTTGTCCTTATTTGCACAAATTGAAAAATGTAGGGGTATTTGCACATTTTCTATATAACAAAGGAGTTGTTTGTACATTAGCCTTTTATTTATTTATTTATTTTTGTTTCATTTAGAGGGTATGAATGGCAATGTATACATGTAAATTCCAACAGGTGACTGGTGGTAGAAGGTTAAAGAGGAGTGTATTGTAAACTCGGATGTCTTGAGTTCAATTTTTCACGAGTATATGATAGGCCTCCAACTCAGGCAGGTTGAATGTACAACTCGAGAAATAAAATGTTCAACATTAACACAACCCAACTCGGTCTTTAACCCTAATTACTAAACACAAGCCTAACCCATCCTTTAATTTTTAAACTCAAGTTTGCAACTAGGGTTGAGATTTCAGTTAGAAAGTCGGGTTAATTCGGGTTGTCCATGTGGCCAATATCCACACAAAAAACTTAATGTGATATTTTTTATTTTTTATTATTATTTTTTGCCTGACAATACAAAGAAAACTAAACACAAGCAGGAAAATCAGCTTTTAAGGCTGATAAAAGCCACAGAGGCCAAATATCCCAAATAGGGTCTGTAGACATATGCTTAGCAACCCATTGGACAATGAGACAGGCTAGTTTGTTTGCATATCTTGGAGCCCAGATAATTTTGAAATTAGGGTTAGCCTGCAATGAGAGACTAACATCTTCAACAATGGCATTTGAGAGCTCACTCGTCGCCGACGAGAGAGCAATATTAAGGCAATCGGTTTCGATATCAACACTGTCATACCCACAAAAAGATAAAAGATTTAATCATTTTCTAAGGACAGTTGCTTCAACAGCTTCACGAGAATGCTTTCCTTCGAAAAAAAAAGAAGCAACTCAAATGGCATAACCATTATAATCTCGAATAACCAATCCACCACCCATTCCTGAGGAGTTAGAGAAAATTGCAACATCAATATTTAGCTTGAAACGATTAGGAGCAAGAGGCAACCAATATTTGGGGTGAAAAAGAGGAGGGTTGAATTGAGGAATCAGAAGAGAATCTTGAAGATCAACTTTTTTAAACTCAAAGAAACAGAATAAATCTCTATCCACAATAGATTTGGGCTCCCAATGTAGTAACCCTTGTGGACGGGTGTGAGTGGGCGGGTGCGAAGACAGACACTGGGCTGAGCTACCACACTGACAGGGTACGAGGTGCTCAATCCCACATCGCCTGAGTGTGAAAAAGGGGATGTGCTTATATGTAGTATGTTCTCTTCAAATGGTATGAGGCCTTTTGGGGTAAAAACCCAAGAGCAAAATCGTGCGGGCTATGGCCCAAAGCGGACAATATCATACCATGTGTTGGAGCGGGGTATTACACCCAATGAATTCTATTAAAGTGACAATCATTGCAATTTTTCCAAAGTTGCCAGCAAAGGAAAGAGAATAAACTTTTGAGATCAGATTGGTTGGGATGAAAACTCCAAATAGAGGAGAGAAACTTCCAAATTTGAGCCAAATAGATGCAAAGAATAGAATTAAAATCCAGTCACAAATGGCTGATTCTCCAAGCACTCTAAGAGAGGGGACATCTAAAAAGCAGATGTAAAACCGATTCATCCTCTAAATAAAAAGCTGGGCAAGTGTTGTTGTCAACCATGTGTTTAATCTTGAGATTGTAAAGAATCAAGAGGCAATCATGGGCACACTACCACAAAAGAAGTGAATTTTACATTTAGTTTTAACTTTCCACATATCAGACCAATTAAGAATATGATCTTGAGCATTGCTATTGCTAGCAACTTGTGGGGAGACTAGGTACTATTGACTGAAAATTTACCATTTGAAGAGGCTCCTCTAGCCTTCACTTGGACTGGTCCAAGGCTCTGCCCTGCAGGTTTTGAAGTACTAAGACTTCATGAACCAGTCCAGGTTTCAGCTAGACCGGTCCAAACTTGAATATTCTGCATTTTTGTCCAAAAGTCCTTTTTTTCAAGGTCGGAACCTCCCAGTTTGAAATATATGTGTTCTCACCACTTTACCTAGACTTCATGACTTTCATACTTGATCAACAATATCCTCGTGCAATCGGAACTATCCGAAAACTTCAATATATTACATCCTTGTTCAGATCATTGATGCCTTCTTTCAAAGATTAAAACTTTATACTTTTGAAGATCATTTGCATGATTGGTATAGAATACTGGTCACTCTGAGACTTCAATTACATAATCAATTACAAGATTATAAATAAAAGATAACAACTCTATCATGTTTAGTTTTGACATCGAAGATTGCCCATTACAAAAATATACGTCACAATTTGTGCTAAAGTAAGCTCCAGATTTGTTGTAGTTGACCAACTGTCCAGATAACAATTCATAATGCTTCAAAAAAAGTTTAATATTCTTAACTTCATAGGAGTTTGCTTTGTAGAAGAGGAGAGAATCATATGCAAACAGCAAGTAGGTGGTAGTAGGATTGTATCTACTAAGGGAAATACCACTGATTTGACCTTGTTGGTTAGCATGATTGAGAAGGGTAGAAAGACCCTCAGTGCATATCAAAAATAGATATAGAGAAAGAGGATCTCCTTAGCAAGGTCCTTTAGAGGGTTTGATTAAGCCACCTGATTCATCATTGATGACTATAGAGTATGAGACAGTAAAGACACATTCCATAATCAGAGCGATCCATCTATCCTCAAAACCCAAGCTTTTCATCATATGTTTAAAGAAGTTCCACTCAATTCTATCAAAAGCTTTCGCCATATCCGATTTGAGATCAACATAATTTATTTTACTTAATCTGCGACTTCTCAGATTGTGAAGAATCTCATGAGCAATAATAATATTATCACGAATCAATCTCTGGGGCACATGAAAGCACTTTGATTGGGGCATATGATCTGATCAAGAAAAGGTTTGCAAGAGCTTTGGAAAAGATTTTATAAAAAAAGCATTACAGAGTGCAATCGGGCGAAATTGAGTCATTTGAGTTAGAGATTTTACTTTTGGGATGAGGGCTATGTTTGTATGATTTATGCTCTTGAGAAGATGACTGTGGTGAATGAAGGAATTAAAAGCTCTTAAAAGATCAAATTTCATTATATCCCAATTCGACTGAAAGAAAAGGGGGGTGAATCCATCCGGGCCTGGAGTTTTAAAGGATCCCATATCTTTAATAACAACTTTAAGTTCATCTTCTGTACCATCTAGAGATCAAAAATAATAATCTTCAGCAATTGGGCGTACATCTTCCTTCGAGTCTCTCTAAATCCCTTGAGAGCAAGGAAGCACGGACATGGATACAGAATATGGATACGACACAATACGGATACGGCGATACGAGAAATCTCAAAAAAATAAGATACGGACACGGCAAGGATAAGTCAAATAAATAAATAAATAAATAAAAATATAATATTATATATAAAATATTAATTTTTATTCTTCAACCATACAATAAATATAGTTAAAGTACTTATACAAAATATAAGAAGTTAAAATCTAGAAATTCACTATATTTTCTAATATTCTTTACAATGACTCAGTCACTTGAGAGTTTTTAAAATAATTTTGTTTTATTATAAAATGATCCTTATTTTCTAATCTATTAAGTTTTTTATATTTCAATCTCAACCTCATTTTATAGAACAAAAAATTACAAATTTGTCCCGAAAAGTATCCTAGACATATCCTAAACGTATCCTGGCGCATCCCCCCGTATCCTAGCCGTATCCCTCACATATCTTAGTCGTATCCGATATTCAAAAAATAATTTTAAAAAATTGGATACATTTTAGCCGTATCGGACACGTATCTTGCCGTATCCATATTAGATACGTGTCTGATACGGTCACGGGGCTTTTTTTGGAGTATCCGTGCTTTGTAGCTTGAGTCTTCCAAACCTGTAATCTCACTGTACACACAAATTTCGTGTCCGAAAATCTAGGAACGAAAATTAGTGACAAATAAACAATTTTATTAATTTAAGAAAAATGGTACAATCCTCTGTAAATCTTTACAAAAGAAATATGAAGATAAGGTCCTCTGATTCGATCTCTTTGGTGATCCGGCTTCAAGGGCTACTAGAGCTTGATCTTGAATTTGATTGAAACTTTGGTGAAGAACGGCACGTGGATGATGTGCTTATTGTTCTTCTCCTTCAAGGTTTAGATGCTTCGGAGTTTTGGACTTTGAGTGAAGAGTTCTGCAGAGCTTCAGCTTTTTCTGAGAGTCTTCTCCTCTTCCTTCTCCCACCTCTGGACCTTTATTTATAGGCTCACCGGAGGGGTAGATTTGTAACTTTCTTTTTCTTTAATAATTATCCTATAATTATCTTTTATGATAATTTTGATAATTATCCAATATATATATATATTAGACCCATTTTCAAGTGGGCTTTGACTTCTTAGACAATTTAGACCAGCTCATAACTTATTTATTTGTGGTGGGTCTGGTTTCAAATTATCTGACTCATTGGACCATATTTTAAAGTGGGCTAAACTGAAGATAAACCCAAATTGTATTTTGGGTCTATCATGTAATTTTTTAATGTCTACACTCACTTTTACACCTCCTAATGAGAGTTGTTTTATGAAAGAAATTTGTGTTTCTATCACCGTATTTAAGTCAAGCTATTCTGGATTTTTGTTTCGAGAATAACTCTTCATCTATCCAGGCATTGCCTAATTTTGTTTCAAGCTTAAAAATTTCAGATGGATCAAAATTTTGATGAATCTAAAAGTTGAGTCATCTACTCAGATTGAGATTTTTCAACTCAAGTCCAACCCCCTAATTATAAAAATTGTTGTCCAACCCCCTAATATATGATCTCAAGTAATTGAAGATATTCTTAGTGTCAAGTTAGAATGGAAATATGTATTATTATACAAATGTAATAAATGTAAAATTAAATTAAAGAAAACTCCCATTATTTTAGCGAAATTCTCATTTTTAAACCAACTATGTGGTACAAATAATAAATGTTTTAATATCACACCAAAAAAAAAAAAAAAATTTGTTTTTGTTGCAGGGGAGTGCACCCAGAAAGGCTGTTTTCTTGTTTTCACTAACGCGTTATAGACAAACATGTAGCTATTATAACACTATTCTAACTCTCACCATTGCTTTCCATAATTTCCACCAAGTTGGTTCAATTGATTGAACATAATTTACTATATAAAATTATGTTTCTATGTGCAAGATGCTGTTGGAGTCATGGTGTGAGATTTTTGTCATGGGTACACTTAAAAGAGGAATTCAATCAAGTGACATTGTGCACTAGATCATAAATAATCTTCTATCAGCTATTGCTTATTGTTTTATTAGGCGAATTGGAAAAAACCCCTTAAGAATTAAAGATTTGCAATAAATTAATACTCCCCTCAACTGACAAGGGGTGATGGAATTAAATTGAAAGATGGTAAGCCCCTTAAGAATTAAAGATTTGCAATAAATTCTCCTTAAAAAATTTTTTTTACAAAAAACTCACCTCAACTAATGAGGAGTGTAGAATTATATTGAAAGATGGTAAGCTATTTATGAGACAAAAACGCCAGTCCTCATATTCAAGAGGCTGTGGACATGCATTGTGCACTGTACCTCGAGAAGAAAATGAAAATGAAGTGCCAAAACTTGACATGTACATGTGACAATCTGGGGAATCTTAAAAAATTATAAAATATAAATCTCAATTTATATTCTTGAATTCAAGATAGATTATTTATAAACTAAAAATATTAAATAACCCATTAAATGCATAAAATGAGGAGGAGAAATGAGTTACTGGTTATATTTGAGTTATTGGTTTCTTTTCTCTCCTATTTATCCAAACATGAATAGTGTTTGTTGCTATCTTCTCCTCTCCTTTCTTTTCTTTCATAACTAATGTTATCATCTCTTTTCTTTTCTCTCGTTTCTATCCAAATGGACCCTAAATGCTTCCTATATTTTGTTACTATGAATATTTTAAATGTTAAAAAAAAGGACAATTATGTCATTAAAAATATAAGAACCAAATATTCTTTGGTGTAAAAAGTCTTTTATAATTTGATTTTAAAAGAAGAAGAGAGTGGAGTGTCTCAGTGTATTGGTGGAGCTCCCTATATAAAAGCAGGTAAGGGCATTTTTATCTCAAAAATAACTTAGCACCTTTCAATTTAACAAAGACGTGATTCCATCACCCCCTCATTAGTTGAACGAGTTTTAATAAGGACAAATTTTTAATTTGAAAAAAATTGAACAATGAAATGACTAAAGTACCATTACTTTATAATTTTTTTTTTAAAAAAAAAAAGCCAAAACGTGAAATAACAAAAATGTTACTTTGAATTTTTTTAAAAATTCTGACATCATATGCAATAATGTGAATTAAAAAGTATTGTGAATTTTTTTAAAACAAATTTGATCATATGCAATAAAGAATAATTTATTTTAATTTTTAAAATCATCGCATGCAATAAAGAATAATTTATTTTAATTTTTAAAATTATAAAAATTTATATTCACGTAGTGTTTCTTGCCTTCTTCTATATAAAGAAGTCTTTTTAACCGTCAATCAAACAAATAAATGTGTCACATTATTTATTTTTTTCATTATCCCTTTATTTTCAATCGCTTGGTGCCCAAGAAGGAAGACCATGATGTCTCTTTCACATGTCAGATTGGACCGTGGTTGGTGAAACGTGTCTATCTTAATTTCTTGATTACTTTGACTAGCGTTTGAAAAGGGCTTACTTCTTAAATTTCTAAGTAATTTGTTAAGTTTGCCCACCAATCCATAGGATAGGGTTGAACACCAAATTGTTCAAATAGCGAATTCAGTCTGAAACAACCTAAACTGTACTGTTGGATTCGATTTTTTGCATCAACAATTCTTAAAAATTATTCGACTCATGGTTTAGAGGTGATAATAATAAATAAAATAAAATAATCGAACCAAAACTGACCAAACTGTAATATTTATGCATATGCATATTCTTTTTTATTTAATTAGTTATGATACATTAATTAAAGTTATATATTACTCCTTTTATAATATTGAACGCCAAGGCTCTTTGATGAAAATTTACGATAAAAAGTTAAAGTAAAAGAAAGAAATGTGAAATAATTTTTTAATAAAATAATAAAAAATTTCTATTTTATAATTTGAATAGCATGAAACTTACTATAAAAAAAAAAAGAAAGGATATTATTATCTTTCTTCTATTGCTATTTCCGTGAGCCCAGGATAATTGTTGTGTTGCATGTTACATCAAAAATTAAAAAAATGCTATCTCAACTAAAAAGTAGGAAATTTTTATCTACATCATAAAAAGTTAGTTAACCAAGATAATTGGGAATTCCAAACCAATAAGAATCCTAATTAACCTAAAAAAAAAAAGGGTAAAAAGGTTTCTCCTTTTTGAGAAGACCTTCGTACAAACAAATTTGAGAGTCCAAAATTTCTATTTCTTTTCTTGACAACCAATGAACCAAGCAGAACTTGAGGCCTTTTATCAAGAAACTTGAATGCAAGTCATTTGTGTAAAAATGTATCCATTTTTACTCATGAAAATCCATAAAATGTATCATTTTTCTGAAGTAACAATTCAAGTAAAGAATGCATGGTACAATGCAAAAAAATAAATAATAATAATAATAATAATCAAGTAAAGAATGATGGTCCCAGGGAAGAAGGATAATTTTATTTATTTATATTATATACAACCCGTACCCAATTTCGATTTTTTACGGACTTAAACAACTATTTTTACAATTAAGGTTGAGATTGAATTAAAAAATCTCAACCTGAACTTAATTAGGGTTGAGGTGCCAACAACCTAATCCCAACCCAAATCCGAATTGTAATATTATTTTTATACATATTTTTTTATTTTAAATATATTATATATAATATTCAAATTATGATAACCTTTTTCTTTTCAACTTCATTTATTTAAATCTTAATTTATTTTATGTTAACATTTTGCATAATTAATTTCTTAAAAATTTGTTTTTAATTTTTAGAAATTTGCATTAAGTTCTTAATTATTTTTTTTGTTTAGGAGTAATCTAATGTGAAACTTATTAAAGATCATTTTAAATTTTTAATGAAAAAATTGATAATATAGATAACTCGAATTAACCTAACCTGAAATCTCAACTCGGAATTTAAAAATTTTAAGATGGATTGAGTAATTAGGATTGGAAGTCGGATAACAGTTGGATTAGGATTGAACATTTGATATGTAGAATTGAGTATGAGTTGTACATTTAACCTGTCCCGTCCAAGTTGCAACCCTGTATGAAATATGTGCCAAGACTTTGGATATATATATATATTACATTGCAGCACACATTCAAGACATTAAAAACAATCCTCAAACAAATATATATGTATATATATATGGTGCATTAAGGGACTTGTCACTAAGGAAAAAAAAAATTGACTTTTATTTGGTAGTTGAAAATGGAATAATGAGTGAAAAATGAAAGTAAAACAATCAATTCTAGCATTTAGAAATGAAAAACATTCCAAATGAACCAAATAATCTAAAATATATAGAGAAAATTATATGATAAACCTGTATTCTTAACAAGGGGATGATGATCCAGTGTAGGTTGTCTATATATATCGACACAATCGATCACATCTCCGTATTCTTTCTGCATAGAAGAAGAAAAAGGTAGTATATTTAGTAAAAGATTTGTTTTTGTCTCAAATATAATAACTATTTTTGTTATCATGTTCTGAATAATAATCGAAAATATGTTTCGTAACGAAAATGTATTTTAAGTTTTTTATTTTTATTTTTATTTTTTTCATTACAGTAGCCGAAACACAATAAAAAATAAAAATGCGTAGACACAGAAAAAACATAGTAATAGTATCAAACATGCTTTGTTTCTGAGTGACAAAACAAAACTAAACAAAAACAAAAACAAAACGCGAATCATGGGCTATGTATTGGCAGACTCAAATACATAGAGATACGACCTTAATGGTTTTAACTGTTCCATTATGCTCCAAATCCAAATAATTTAGGACCATAACATGTCTACCTTCGGTGAGTACGTGAGACAGCGGTTTACAACTACAACTCTACGGTTCTCATTAGCCATTAAAGTTCAATCAGTATATGCAGAACTACTTTGCAAATATCATCTCTTATCACTATTAAATTTAGAAAACTTGTAAACTTAGCATATACCATGTATGCATATTTAGAAAACCTTCATGCATGAGAAAATATGTATGTGTATATTTATATAAACTTAAGACTGAACACATACTTTATGTAATTTAAACATGTGTAAAACATATTTTATTTAATGCATGAGAAATATATATTTTTTTTTATGTAAAAATATTTAAGTCGGTTCTAGATACATATCATACATTAGTAATCCTGAATCCATGTATGATATGTATGCATGAACCTGTAGGGTGATAGATAAGTATATTAGTATAAATTTACCTTTGTATCCCCTTTGCCTTGAGACAAAGTTAAAATTCTTGTCCTTTTGATGTGGTTTCCTCACCAAGTGTTAAAACTTGGTATTTAAGTAATATAACAATTGCAAGAGGGACATTTTGGGTATGTTAAAAGGACAAAATCAGAATAATACATTTAATTTATATTATATTTCACATAAAAGTAGTCTGAGACTCTGAGGGGTGTTTTCTACCTTTCTGCAGAATTAATGATTGACACAACACATTTTTAAAAGTAGGAGGTCATTCTGTACAAAATCTATATCAAATGAGTGTTTTGTGCACAACCCATGTAAATAATATTGAACTATACTTTTAAGTAAGCTCAATCTTTGAAACCGAACCGATCCAAACTTCTTTTTTTTTTATAAGAGTAAGATTTGTTTAGATTAGGTGGTTTCATTGGTCGATTTGATTCCGATTTTGTTGGAACCGTTAAAGCACTAGTTTACACTCTACGAATCAAATTGAATTGTGTGCACTCCTATAGATGTCACAAATTAAAGAAATTTGAAAGAACACTCCAAGAATTTTTTCGTTTCGACTAAACAAACTTACGTTCACAGAAAGCTCGAATTCATTATATATATATTGTAACAATACAAGTTAAAGGATTGTATCAAGAGTACGCTTAATTCTCAATCCTTAACCCTCATGCACCCAATCTCTCTCAAAAGAAAATTACAAATTCTAAACAAGAATTCTCTCTAGGTGCTCTCTTAAAAACTATGAGAATATTGCCACTACACAAGAGTTTTTCTACTCCTTATTTGTTAATAATATATTCTAGAAACAGAAATTAGAATTGCGTTGTCGAGTGGTCAATATAAGAAATTTCATCTAAAACATAGAAGTTTGGTTCTGATTTGGTCGGTACGGTCATGGCAAGAATTAATAATAATAATATTATTATTATTATACCTTGACAATAAACACATTCCCACATCCATTTTATTTATGTGGAGACTTAAACATTCAACCTTTTACTTTGAAAGGCGAAAAAGTACCATTAAGTTATGGCCATTGACGACGGTCATGTCAAGATTAAAATGAAATTTGAGTTTTAATGGTCATTAAACTGGATTAAAAAAAGAAAAAAAAAGTAAAAGGAAAAAGTACAAGAAAGGAAAAATAGAGAACACATATGAGAGAAATGCATAATTGTAAAACTTATTGAAATTGATGTCAGTCTCTTTTGAGAAGTTACAAAATTTCTATATTTTTTTCTTGACAACCAAGCAGAACTATAGGTTTTTCATCAAGAAACTTGAATGCAAGTCTTAAAGTGGTTAGATATATTTGAGAATGGTTGAGGTGTTGCACCAAATTGATGTCACTCTCTTATGAGTAAGTTCCAAATTTGCTAAAAAAATTTCTTTTATTTTTCTGACAACCAAGCAGAACTTTAGGATTTTCATCAAGAAACTTGAATGCAAGTCTTAGCAAGTCTTAAAGTGGTTAGATATATTAGAGAATGGTTGAGGTGTTGGCACCAAATCACATATTTGAAAAGATATCACATCATGCATGTTATTGTTGGAATATGTTTCGAAATTATATATATTAAACTTTCAGTTGTGACTTTTCATCTTTCTTCATTTATTACAAAATTAAATAGTCATAATTGGTTAATTAATTACATAATTAAAGATATTATATAATCATTTATACATACCTGTATTAATTCCTGTCTTTTGAACTTCCATCATTATGTTTATTTAATTTACCATAAATGACTTGTAACTAAACACACCCTTTCTTCCCCAATGCAATATTAGGGTTTAGTGAGATGAACATTCAGAGGGCGAGATCCAACAGCAACGAAAACTAACAGCCGACAACAAGAATCGTGATCGCAACTGAGATGTTGCAATCTTGATGGCCACAAAGCGAATTGCAATCACCGAAACAACCACCACTACCTCTTCTGACTTCTGACATTGAAGATCATCACCAATCACACGACCTCTTCTACCTCCCGATGATGAGGATCGATAATATCCACGCTCTAATACCATGTTGATTCTACACAGAGCTGTGTGTATATTCTATATTCCCTCAAGTGTTCATGTCTTGCATACAAACGAGTAAAAAAATAGAAAAGGATAGTAAAAGACTAAAATACCCTTATAGGTTTAACCTAATTACACCAATGTCCTAACAATTCTAACAAACCTAAACAGAGCTTCAAAGAACTGTTCTCACAGCAGCCGTTATAATGGCCAAGTTCAATTTTTGTTTGGACAATACTTACCTACTCACCAGTGTGTAGGTGAGCCTTCCTGACATCAATTTATCACATCAGTTTTAAAGTGTAATAAATAAGTATAATAAATGAAGTCAATCTCATTTATTATACTTATTTATTGCATTTTAAATTTAATTTTGTAATTAAAGCTAATGTGTTCACTTTTTATTGGAACACATCAGTGGTCAGGAAGACTCATCTACACACCGGTGAGTAGGTAAGTATTGTTGTTTTTGTAGATAGCTTTCGGGCTGATGCTAGTTGTGGGCCAAGGACTCCAATTTCTATGTTCTCAAATCTTGCTTTGATCATATCATGTTTAGGCACTTAGCCAGAATGGGCTAGGCCCAAACAGCAAGTCCTTTGACACATATATATATATATACACACATTGCTTTACCTTCCCAAAAAAAAATTGGCTTTGTAAAAATCAGCAAAATGCTCTAATGTCCAAGCAAAAGATCTTGAAAAAGTACAGGTTCCAAAACTTAAAGGAGGCTTGATAAAGGCTTTACTAAGGGACCTAACAAGGAAGCACTCTTTCATGCTGTAGTATTTGGAGATGGAAATTTCAGATGGTTCCAGATTACTTGTTATTATTCATCGCATAGAAGTGGAGAACAAAGAAGCAAAATTAGAATATAACAAAATTGAAAAATCCAATAACAAGGGAAAATGCATGGCCTTTTTAGTGCTCTTATAACAGCTTCCATTTACAATTCAAACAGTGGCCAAGTCAAGTCAATCCACAGTGTAATCATGCAAAGATGAGTCCATTGTATACAGTAAGACAGTATAGTTTTCATTATACATAAAGATCCAATCCGAACAGGTAATATTTCAATCTCCAAAAGTTCCACATGCTCGTGAAAAAATTATTTGCATTAATCAAAATCAGAACACATTGCAGCATATAATTGTTTGTAAGAGCTGAAGATAAGATACAACAAGATGATATCCCAGAGTTGATTTATCGATCATGCAACAAAACATTAAGGCAGGAGATTGATCAAAGTAAGGCGCATGCATGATAATGATGCATATTAAAGATTAATATATAAAAAAAAATTAAACTATGTAACACATGCTAGTCAATATCAAAATAAAGAAATCTTTTCAACATTTCAATTACGTGGATTAGCTAAATCAACATACATATATCTTTTCAATTTGTATGTGAATTAATTTAATCAATGTACATTTGGAACAATTCAAGATATGCAAAATAATTAATAAAAAATCTCTAAAAATGGGATCTTTGATATATCAAACTAAGAGGATCAGGTAAATTGACCTGATTTGGACTTTAGAATGAATGAGTTACAACATTTCAAAATTGGTAAAGGCATTGAAGAAATTATAAGACACCTTATGTTTTTGGATAGATGTCTGTGCCTTAATATTTTGGTCATTTACCAAGAGCTAATTTCTACAGGTTACCCATAAGACATCTTATCTTGAACCTAAGACAGCTTACCTTATACCTAAGATGACTTATGTTTCTAGACAAACGTCTGTGCCTTTGTGTTTTGGCCATTTACCGAGAGCTAACTTATGCAGTTCATCCGTAAGATGTCTTACATTGTACTTAAGATGTCTATGCCTTCTAAAGTCATGAAAACACTTAAAAGAAGGCCGATCCAACTTGTTCCAAACACACCCCAACATATCCCAATGGTCATAGACGGCTATACCTTCAAAATGGGTTTTATATACCCATCACCCTAGACATTTCTCATGTCACGAGTTCAGGTTTTGGAAATCAGGGCGCGACAGATTAACATATAGAAACCATGGCTTTGAAAGGTAGAGGAACATGTATATGGTTTATAGATGAAAGGGTCAGAATTAGCTTGGTTTGGGAAGTGATAGGTTGCTAGATTGTAGATACAAGTAATTTTCTGCATTAATGAAGTAATGTAACCCTAGGGTTACTTAGATTCATATTATTAAGAACAATTTTTTTAGGGGAATAAATCAGAAATTGTGGAGAATTTCATGCAAGTCAAAATTAACCTACCAATCAATTGCGAAATGCAAGAATACTAGAGAAAAACAAATAAAGGAAATCAAAACTGACAAAGTTGATTTGCTAAATAAAATTTTACTAGATAAAATTTAGTATATAACAGCAAGTACAAAAATGCCAAACACAACATATTAATAAGATTAAACCAAAGGTAACATTAATGAGCAATGGGAAGACTGAAGGTTAGCCTTCTAAGTTCTATGAAGCTAAAAAAACCATTAACACAATCAAGCAACAGCTCTTAATAGAAGTTAAGACCAAATCTGAGATAATGTAAACTGCACCTATAGTCTTGAAAGTGTCACGCTGTCATAGACAATAAAAAGGGGATATAATAGAGAACGCAGAAAAGTATGGAAAAGAGTGAAAGTAAGGATAAATTCACTAATATTATGCAACCAGCCACATAAAACACTTCCAAAACCCAACTCAAGATAAGAGAAGAAAGAGAGGAATATAAGATAAGAAGAATAGAGAGAAGAAGAAGAAGAAGAAGAAGAAGAAGAGTACATAGAGGTAGCAACCACCTTTTGACTGACCATAGTTTTTGGGAATAGGTATAATACATGATGATAAGCCACAAAATCATACCTTTTGTGCTAAGATCCTATTTGGATAGAATCAGTGTGTTTTATAACTAAACAACATAGGTGATCCTTTAATAAAAGCAATGGCACAATCTACTGCGCCATGCCTATAAATCAAATCCAAAATCAGGCATAGCTTGATTACCATTTAATTCCTCCTTTCCAAAATTTTCTTTTTTTGGTATTCCTTTTCGAAATATCTTATTCATAAGAGAGAGAAATTCAGGTTTGTTGTCATCATAGACAATATCTTGCATTATTTTTACCAAATCATATCTTAATGTGGTCAATTCATTACGATTATTTGTTATATACAAAACTGAAATCTGTGAGTTGTAACATATTATATTTTGCCCTCACCTGTAAAGGCTACATACGAAACAAAGACGTTTGTAGCTGAGAGAAGAGAAGCGCTTTTGGGGTTAAACTGACTTGTCCACAAGACATGGTGCACTATATCGAAAATTGAAAGGAAAAGGACGATAAAATAAAAGAGAATAGAAAATTACAATTTAATCAGAATATGTCGTAAAAATATAGCCAATGGTTACTTCTCTTCAATCGCGAGAACAGAACAAATATTTTGAGCCCTAATTCTTCTATTCTATGGAAACAACTTGGAGTATCCTCGTGATTAACCGTGGTGGTAGCAACGGCAAAATTGGAGAGCACACCGCAACAAAGGACACGACACAACGGCAAAATTTGGGTCAGGTTGAACTATTTAGTACAATACTCGTAGATTGATACGACATGAAGATGACACAGAAACACGAATTATCACCCATAATTCATGTTCATCTAATTAATTAAGGGTAAATTAATTTTATACTTAATTACTCTCTAAGTAAAGTTTTTGCAAATTATTCTGACATCCATGTTAGACTGACGATTCGTTAAACAAAATTACATCTAATATACAATAAAAAAATATCCTCAAGTTATAATATTTTTGTGCAAAAATTATCTTAATTTTTAATCCTTTGATTGAGATTAACTTATTTTATATATATATATATATATATATATATATATATATATTTTAATCATGCTACTTAGACAAAATTGTTAGGCAGAATTACTATACCTACACTTTTACATTCATTGGATGCAAGTGGTAGGTCCCACCACATGCACTCATTATATCCATCCTATGGATGAGAAAGTGTAAATCTGACAATTCTGTCTAACTATTATTTTTTATATTTTTTTCATCAATGTCACACCAATACTACCGCCACTGAAGGTAGTTTTGACATTTTGATTTTGTATGTTAGTTGACTTTAACAGAATTGACTCTCAATTAACAATAGGGGTATCTGGAGTAAAGTCAACCAAACCCTCACGGAAGGTTAATCACCATATTTTAAAATTTTTAATCCGAAGGTAATTAGACAAAACTTTAGGGAAGGTCAGAGTAATTTACCCATTAATTAAACGTACCATGTAGGTAAGTGCAGACCACACTAGTTTTTTTTTTTTTTTATGTAGTGGGAAAAAAACTTGGCTGCTCCCGGTACACCAGGTGAATCACAATCGTAGGTGTACCACACGCGCAGAGCCCACCACTACATCTATGACTGTGATTCACCCAGTGTACCAAGAGCAACCAAATTCTTAAGGTGAAGTGGATCATCACAATAATAAAATTAAGAAGGGTTAAATTTAACAAAACACCCTATGCACCACCTAGGCTTCTGGTCCAGTGATATTTTCTTTCTTTTCAAAGTGAAAGGTAAAGGGTTCGAGTCAAAAAATATAAAACTCCTTGTTTACTATCAAAAAGTTTCATATCGTGACATATTGTCACGAAACCATTAGTGGATAAATGAAATTACTAAAATGATCTTCATTTATTTAAATAAATTTAAGGGTTGAATTCACAAAATCATCACATAATTTCTTTTCTTTTTTTTACACTTTACCACTTGTACTATAAACCACCCATGTTACCTTTTACTATATCCAAATATGATTTTGTATTCAATTATTTTATTAATTATCAAAATATCATAAATTATTGTTGATTTTTAATAGGGGCATGTTACTCTAACCTCCCCTGAGGTTTTGCCTAATTACTCTTAAATTAAAAAATTTACAAAATTACTTTGACACTCCTGTCAAACTAACAATTTATTAAACAAAATCGCATTTAATATACAATTACAAAAGTACCTTTAAATGATAATGCTTTTGTGCACAAATAACTTTAATTTATAATCATTTGACTGAGATTAACATATTATGTATATATATACACATGCGCGCGCGATAATGCCACATCAGCACTACTGTCATCGATGATAGTTTTGGCATTTTAATTTTTTATATTAATTGATTTTAGCGAAACTGACTTTCAATTAACAACAGGGCCCGGAGTAAAGTCAATCAAACCTTAGAGTAGGTTGACCACCATATTTTAAAATTTTTAATCTAAGGTAATTAGGCAAAACCTCAGGGAATGTCAGAGTAATTTATCCTTTTTAATATAATAGGTTATATAGTTTGCAATATTATGCATATATTACAAAATTATATTATACATATTAACTAATAGTAACAAAGATAAATACATTATATTTTAATTGCCATTATTGTTGTCTCTATCTTATATGAATGAGGTTGTAAATATATCTCATATTATGTAATAAAATAAAAAATACTATATATAATACACACTATACACAAATATTAGATAATTCTTTCATATTACATATGTACACAACCCATTATACTCCCCCCTCTCATAAGAGAAAATTCTCAATATCTCACACAAGGAAGTGAAATTGTATTTTCAACTTTCTCACCCACTCACAAACATAAAGATACAGCTCATATGCACAGTTTTACAAGATCTCGCAATCCATTCGTCGGATCAAAAAATAGAAGTCGCCATTGTGTCTGAAGATTCCAAAATATTTAGGATATCTTAAAAGTTAGGAGTGTAACACCTCATTGGTCATTTTGACAATCAACACTTTCGGAAAGGGACAAAACAATCAACTTTTTTTAAAAAAAAAACAATCTAGAGAACAATAAATCTCCCAACATCAATTAGGAAGCATGACATTATGATTACCTAAGAAATTTCTACATGATGACATCATGGGTCACCCATGATGTCACCAAGCCACATTCCCCACAAAGCCCCTCATTCAAGGGCAAAATATAGGAAACTTAGACCATATCCTAGAGATGGTGTGAAATACTATCGTACATTATTCGTGTGATACAACCCAAAAATATTACAAAAATACCCCTCCGCATACGAGAATTGCCTCAAAAAACTCTATAAATATCCCCCCCCCCCAAAAAAAAGAAAAAAAAAACTCCCAAAATACGTGCACATATATATCTCTCAAAGAAGTTTTATTCTCTTAGCAAGCAAAGCAACTTCCTCTAGCCTAAAATTATGTAGAAACAACAAGAGCAAGCAATCTCTAAAGAGACAATTATCACGAAAAAGCAAAAGCAAATATAATGGTAGAGTATGATACAATCAAGGGAGTATTCTCTAACCCTAACCTTTGCATAGCCTCATCGATTGCATGCCTGAACCTTTGTCATCACCTGAGCAACATTCTTACCTATATGTGGATCCTCTAGTATTTATAGACTACATATGGTGAGGTGGCTAAGATTGATGATGAGTTTCTTTTAGCTTACCTTGGAAACCTAAAATCCTTGTTAGGTTTATTTTATGCAAACCATATTGCTTGTGTACATTCATATCATTAAATAGTAAACAATTCAATCCAAAATAATTTTCAAACACTTTTTTCTTCAAATGATGCATATGGCTACATGACATTCAAGTTGTTATGTCATCACAATGACAAAAATTTCTCTACACATGTTTTCAAAAATACACGAGCATAAACGTTCTAACTACATGACACCCTAGTTATCATGCCGTTATAATACCAAAAAGCATGTTCTCATTACTTTCAAAATACGTTCACACACATGACATTTGCAAAACTCCTTTATCATAATACTTCGTCGTTATGCTGCTTAAATTAGGTCATATTCCTAAGTCTTTTACAAAATTCTAAAATTCATATATTTTAGGTCTAGGTTCCGTAGTAACCAAGTAAGTCATTTTTTAAAATAAAAAATATATTTTCCAAACATGTGTTTCATAAACCACATACTTTCCAAATTTGCTTCGTAAAGCATACTTTCTAAAATACACATACTTTTCAAATTTGTTTCGTAAAACACACTTTTCAAAAGCATACCTTTTCAAATTCATTGCTTTCTTAAAAACACACTTCTCAAAAATCTACTTTTCAAATTCATTACTTTTCCAAATACACTCTCCAAAAGTATAAGTTTCTTAAAATAATACTTTCTTAAAATTATATTTTCCAAAATTTAAGCTTTCCTAAAAGCCATTCGATTCTAGAATGCCTAAGCCAAGTCTCGTAAGTACCTAGATGTCAAAGTTCAAGCATTAGGTTTCATAAAACTTACATCTTCATGAATTCAATAAAACCCTAAGTTTCCTGAAGTTTAGGTCATCTTTTAGAACATTCGTATTCCAAAACTCTCAAACATTTGACTTTCGTATAAGTCATCTTCTTTCAAGTCAAATTCATGACTTTTGTATAAAGGCAACTTTCAAAATAAATCTTTCAAAACCTTTTTTTTTGTATAAAAAGTATTTTCTATGTTTATCCTTCAAGGCCCTTTTTGTATAAAGGTGATAAGTGCACAAAACTTGCTATTTTATATCCCAAAATAAGTTTTTAATTACTTTTTTATATTATTTAAATATTCTTATCTTTGCATTCTATGTTTTATAGGAGTTGATTTCCAAATGAGAAGAAAAATAGCAAAAAAATGTTGAAAATGATATATATAGTCAAATATAAACATAAGAAGATTGTAGGAGCAATGGTATTTTGTACAATCTATTCTATAAGAGGCCTTAAGTTCAAAATTTTGTAAAATTTCTTTTTTACACAGCCACGTCAGCAATCCATAACTCATATTGAAGATATGGAGATCAAATCTTAGATATTTAAATTCAAATTTTGAATTTTTATTTTTAAATATCTTATTTTAATTTTTTTTCCCACCTAAGCCATTCCCCTCTAACTCTATAAATAGGGAGTCTTAGGGGTTGGTTTGTAGAGAAATTGTAGAAACAAATAGTATATTCATAATCTTTATTCAATAAAGAAATATAAGTAAGTTCTTTTATTTTCTTATCTAATTTTTCCTCCTAAGAGCATTCGTTTATTCTAAGTTATATTTTCAAATTTTTGAGAGAAGATTCTTCATGTTTGCTAAATAATGGTAATTCGAATAATGTTTACCTCTATTTACCAACTACCAAACAAAGGTACATCAGATTAAATAAAAAAATGCTCTCTCATATATAATTAAGTGTTTTTTTATGCTATATCTTCCTTCATTTTTTTAAGTTCTAATTGGATTGGTGAAGTGTATTAATTATTGGAGAAAAAAATTAGATAAGAATATTAGATACTTTATTTATATGAATCTGTGGTAGTGGATTCCCTTTCCTTGAGATTTTTTCCATCATTTGATCAAAAGTATTTAGTACTAGTTTTTATTATAAAAAAATCATAAGTTTATTTTTAAATATTCATTTTTCATTCCAAAATATTGAGGTTTTGAATTTGAGATTTATTACTGATTCTCACTTGAGAGTGGTTCGATCTTACTTATTACTATACAATTTTTAGCAAAGTTTTTGCGGGTTTTATTTTTGTACGAAGTGTAAAGAAACAATGACATCAATTCCAATAAATCTACAATCATCAAAAGGTACTTTCCAAATATATCGTTGTAGACATTAAAAAATTACATGATGGACTCAAAATATAATTTGGGTTTATCTTCAGTTTAGCCCACTTTGGAATGTGGCCCAATGAGTCAGATAATTCGAAACCTAAACCCACCACAAATAAATGGGTCATGAGCTGATCCAAATTGTCTAAAAATGTCCAAGCCCACTTTAAAATTAGTTAAATGGATAATTTTATATATATATATATATATATATATATCATCAAAGATAATTATTATGTATATATTGGATAATTTTCACAATTATCAAAAAAAAATATAGGATAATTATCAGAAGAAAAAAAGTTACAAATCTACCCCTTCGATAAGAAATAAAGGTCCAGGGGTGGGAGAGAAAATGAGGAGACTCTGACAAAATACTGAAGCTCTGTCAGACTCTACTTTCGATCAACACTTGAAACTCTGAAGACATAGGTTCATCCAGCCTTCAAAACTTTGAAAAAGAACAACAACAAGCACATTCAAAGTCGTGTCGTTTTTTCTCCACGATTTAACAAATTTAAAGAATCATCAACAAGACTGTTCGAGATCAATCTTCTTCACCCCTCAATCAGAAATTCTCACCAGTTTTCTTCAACAACAAACACTTGAAAAGAACTCTTAACAACCCGATTTAAGATCAAGCTCCAGTAGCCCTTGAATCCGGATCACCAACAAGAAGACTTTCAGAGAAAGTTGAAACTCTACAAGATTCTTCATTCTAAATCCAAAGCTTCAAAACATCTAAACCCTGAAGGAGACGAACAACAAGTACATCATCTGAGTGTCATTTTTTACCAAAGTTTCAATCCAATTCAAAATCAAGGTCTAGCAACCCTTGAAGTTGGATCACCAAGGAGATCAAATCAGAGGAATTTGTCTTTCTTTTGTAAAGATCCATAAAGATTTGTAACTCATATTTCTCAAAATTAATATATTTGATATATTTGTCCACGTATTTTGATCTTATTTCCAGACTCAAAATTTGTGTGTACAATCTTTCAAAACCCTTTTCATAAAAAATATTTTCTAAATAAATATTTTTAAACCCTTTTCATATAAAAATACTTTCCAAATACATCTTTCAAAACTCATTATGTATAAAGGTACTTTCTAAATTCATTTTTTCTAAATCATTTTCAAATAAATGTCATTTCACTTTATACATCAACCTCTGCATAGGTCATCCTTTACATCAACCTTCGTATAGGTCACCTTCTAAATCAAATTTTGTATAGGTCGTTATTTACATCGACCTTCGTATAGGTCATTAAGGTCAACGAACTTCAAAAAGGTCATTTCATTCAATCAAATCATTGGCCTTCATAAAGGTCACTCTTTTTGAATCAATACATCGACATTCGTAAAGGTCACCCTCCTTATCAATTTTTGTGAAGTTCATTACTTCCAAATCAAAGCACCATCGGTTCAAGCCTAGTTCACTGCAGTCAAACTACATTTAACCTAATTCCTACCATAGTTAAGATACGTAGGCAACCTTAGGTTCGGTCACACCTTCTTTCAAACTCGTTTGTTTGAAAATCATCCTCTTTCAAAACCATAAGGTCCAAGCCTAGTTCACCATAGTTGAACTACATTTAACTTGCTTTTTGATATAGTTAAAATTGGTAAGCAGCCTAGACAATTTATGAGCTCGGTTATATAAATTCATATCATCATACATAACTCAATAAGGTAGTTAATAATTGGGTTTACCGTAGTTAAACATAGGCCACTAGTCTACACTCAAACAAACATTATGGGATTCAAAAAGTGATATAAAGAATATAGTAAGTAACCATACTTAGTATGTTTTGGGATACTTAACACCTTCCCCGTGCATAATCCAATTCTCGAATCCATTAATTTGATTTCAAAGACTAGTTAGTAGTCAAACATCTAGGGCCCATACATTAACTTCATGTACTTCATTATCTTGACACACATAAGGACTCGTAAAGTCCATAGACATCTCCAGGTGACCTGGCATACTAAAACTCGATGTTAGGTGGTGGCTCCATACACATCAATAAAGGCATTTTCAAACATAAAGTTGTATTCATTCTGTCGCATTAAACCGTGACAACTTAGAAGGTTTAATCCAAAATATTCTTCATGTCACATTCCACAACAACATGATCATATTCACATTTTTACAAAATAACGTGATCGTATTCACAACTTTTTTAATAAAAAACTATGATCATATTCACATATTTTCATGAACAATGTGATCGCATTCATGCAATTTTCAATATAAAACTGTGATCATATTCACATCTCTTCAAAATAATGTGATTGTATTCACACCTTTTTCAACATAAAATTGTGATCGTATTCACATCTTTTCATTGCATTGTATTGCACATTATACATGATCGTATTCACATTTTTATTACATTGTATTACATAAATAATATGATCACATTCATATTTCCTTCAAAGATATTATATGTAATGTTTTGTCTCATTCTACTCTTGTAATCGATCATGAAGTTGAAACTCAAGTGCATGGAAACGATTGTTTAAGTGAGAACAATATCTAGTCATGGTAAGTGTGTTTAGGACACGTTACACTTTATATTTGAGAGGTTGGTTTGAAAAACTAGGGTTTAGTTTCAAATTTATAACTTTTTCAAAGTCTAACATGTCCAACAATTCCTAGACCGGTCCAACTTTACTTGATTGGACATATAATGCAAATCCTGCATAGTTCACCGGTCAAACTTTTTTAGGACCGGTCCAACTTAGGCAGAATTGCTTGTTCAATAAGGAAAGTTATTTTTTCTGAAGGAATTTGGTTTCTAATCATGGTAGAACTTTAAAAACGTCCTAAAATGATTTTTAACTTATTTTCCAAACAATAATAGGACCCTCTCATCTATATATACTACTCAATATTTTCTCTAAAAATTACACTTTTTAGAAAAACCTAGTTTTAAAGAGAGAAAGCTATTGAGGTATTTTTCCGACAGAGAATTCTCATTGAATTTTTTGTTTATTTTTTTAGAGCAATTGAGGTATACACTGAGTGATTTAGGATGTTGTTCTCAACTTGATCAATTGTTCAGAGACTTCACATTTCTTATTCATCAAGATACTCGATTGTTTGGTTTCTTCTCAATTATTCGTTTGTGAGGAATGAGAAGTAAATCGCATTATGAAAGAGACTGAATATTCGTAAAGTGTTTGTGTTCTTTTAGCAACCCTTTTGCAAGGATTGTAACTGTACACACAAATTTCGTGTCTGAAATTCTAGGAACGAAAATCAGTGACAAATAAATAATTTTATTAATTTACGAAAAAAAGGTACAATCCTCTATAAATATTTACAAAAGAAAGATAAATTCCTCTGATTCGATCTCCTTGGTAATCCGACTTCAAGGGCTGCAAGAGCTTGATCTTGAGTTGGATTGAAACTTTGGTGAAGAATGGCACGTGGATGATATGCTTGTTATTTTTCTCCTTCAGGGTTTAGGTACTTTGAAACTTTGGACTTTGAGTGAAGACTTCTGTAGAGTTTCAGTTTTTTCTGAGAATCTTCTGGTCCTCCATTTTCTCCCATCTCTGGACATTTATTTATAGGCTCATCGGAGGGGTAGATTTGTAACTTTATTTTCTTTTGATAATTATCCTATAATTATCTTTTATGATAATTTTGATAATTATCCAATATATACATAATAATTATCTTTGTTGATAGTTATATATATATATATATATATATATATATATATATATATAGTTATCCATTAGACCCATTTTCAAGTGGGCTTTGACTTCTCAGACAATTTAGACCAGCCCATAACTCTTTTATTTGTGGTGGGTCTGGGCATCAAATTATCTGACTCATTGGGCCATATTTCAAAGTGGACTAAATTAAAGATAAATCCAAATTATATTTTTGGTCTATCATATAATTTTTTAATGTCTACAAATTGCCCCCACTTCAAGTCTCACGCTATATTGAGCTTGTCACGTATTTAAAGCGGGACTTGAAGTATTTAATTCTCACAAAGTTTTTTTTTTCTTGCGAAAATTCAATTGCAAAGAGGATGTCTTCTTTGTCAAGTTGAATTGAAGACTTGAAGATCCTATTGCAAATAGGATTTTTTTTTCTTGTCCAAACGGAATTGAAGACTTGAAAATCCTATTGCAAATAGGATTTTTTTTTCTTCTTCAAGTGGAATTGAATACTTGAGGATCCTATTTGAAATAGGATTTGATGTTTTCCATGTTCAAACGGAATTAGAGTCTTGAAAATCCTATGTCAAATAGGATTAACTCACCACTATATATATGTAGCATACGCTTCAGACTCTTCATATGAGAGTATAATTGAGAGAAATTTCATGAACTCCAGCAACTACAAGCTCTTTTTTTTTCTTTCTTATATATATATATATATATATTTTTTCTTTCTTTCTCTCCCTACTGCCACCATTACTTTCTTCTTCTTCTTCTTCTTCTTCTTTTTTTTCTCTTTCAATCTTCTTTTCCTTTTTTTTTCCTTCTTTCTCTCTCTCACCATTCTTTTTTTCTTCTTCTTTTCTTTCTCCAGCATCACTTTTTTTTTTCTCTTTTTCTTCTTTCTTTCTCCAGCCGCAACACTTTTTTTTTTCTTTTTCTTTTCTTCTTCTCTTCTTTCTCCAGCCGCCACCCCTTCTTCTTCTTCTTTTCTTCTACATTTTTTTTCCTTTTTTTTTTCTTTTTCTTTCATTTTTTCTTCTCTTCCATGGACCTTTTTTTTTTTTTTTCTTTTCTTCTCTTTTCCTTTGATGTGTAAAAAATTCTTTTTTGTTGCTTGAAAAATTTGAACACAAGATCTCATGAGAAGACATTATAGCACCACACCATTTCTGCTACACAACTTTTTATATTATAAACCCTTGGAATATAATATAACAAACACCTGAACTTCGAAAATCACACTTTTTTTTAAAAACTTTGCCTTCTATGATCACTATTAACCAACTTTTTTTTTTAGATTAGTTTCTACTTGTGGGCTACGCTCAAGTTTTGTATTGCCTCTGGAACATCGTACAGATCCATTGAACTCACTAAAGAAGACCACTTTACGTGAGTCACTCAACTCTTCTCTTGTAAGCTTCAATTTTTTTTTTCAATTCTTGCAGGTCAAATCGTCTTTCTCAGAATATGGACTTCCAGACGCCATTCATTAGTCCTTTCGGGATCCCTTAGAGTACTTCAATGTCACTTTTATTATCCCTTTGGGGTCCCTTAGTGCACTTCGGTGTTACTTTTTCGTTCTTTCGGGGTCCCTTAGTGCACTTTGGTGTCACTTTTATTGTCCTTTCGGGGTCCCTTAGTGCACTTCGGTGTCACTTTTTCGTCCCTTCGGGGTCCCTTAGTGCACTTCGGTGTCACTTTTTCGTCCCTTCGAGATCTCTTAGTGCACTTCGGTGTCACTTTTATTATCCCTTCGGGGTCCCTTAATGCACTTCGTTGTCACTTTTATTGTTTTAAACCAAGTCACCACGGTGCGGCAAACATCATCAACATCTCAGTAGTAGGCCAAGTCACCACGGTGCAGCAGACATCGTCAATATCTCGGCGGCAGGCCAAGTCACCACGGTGCGGCAGACATCGTCAACATCTCGGCGACAGGCCAAGTCACCACGGCACAGCAAACATCATCAACATCTCGGCGGCAGGCCAAGTCACCACAATGCGGCATACATCGTCAACATCTCGGCAGCAGACCAAGTCATCACGGTGCAACAGACATCATCAACATCTCGGCAGTAGGCCAAGTAACTACGGTGCGGCATACATCGTCAACATTTGAATTGACGGTATGCCAAAAATTACTTTTATTTATTTATTTATTTGAGTTGACTGCACTTGAAACACTCCTCCAAAATGCCTACATACTCTGAACAAGGATCAAGTCATCACGTAGTTCAAAATTTTTTTTTTTTTTTTGGAAGATAGTTTATATTCGTGTCAAGGAGTGTCATATTTTTTTTTTTGTAGACAGTTTATACTCGTGTCAAAGAGTTTTTTTTTTTTTGTAGACAGTTTATACTTGTGTCAAGGTATTTTTTTTTTTGGTAGACAGTTTATACTCTTGTCGAGTTTTTTTTTTTTTTGGTAAACAGTTTATACTCGTGTCAAGGAGTTTTTTTTTTTTTAGTAGATAGTTGATACTCGTGTTAAGGAGTTTTTTTTTTTTTTAGTAGATAGTTTATACTCGTGTCAAGAAGTTTTTTTTTTTTAATAGATAGTTTATACTCGTGTCATAGAGTATAATCGACAGTTTAGGCTCGTATCGGGGAGTACTTTTAGCTTTAATTAGTCTTCAACTTTGCAAGACTCAGGAGACAGTCCAAGCTTGTGTTGAAAGGTGTGAATTAACTTGGCGTCAATTTGGAGATTTTCTTTTTACTTTGTTTCTTCATTATATTCTTCTTGTACTTGAGAAGAAACATCTTCTTTGAACTCGTCTCCCCACCCAGAAGGAAGAGGTATTTCGTTTGTCATGGTCCATGGAGGAGGATTAAACCTCACCCAGTATGCTTTGATTTCGCTGTGAGATTCGATCCAGACGGCATCTTTGGGTTTTGGTCCCCACACTTTTTCTTCCTCCAGTCTTTTGATTTTTTGAGCCTCTTGTTCCATCTAGGATTGTAGACGATTTTATTCTTATTCCTCGCTTTCTTCTTTGAAACCTTCATTTTGCTAATTGTCAGAGACAATTCGAGAAAGTGACTCTCGAGACATCACTCGTGTGTTTTTGGGCAATGATTCTTACGAGATCCCTACAAGACTATTCCCATCTTGAACTTTCATTTTTGGTCTCCATGTGAACATAATTTTTGGATTACTTTTATTTGAAATTGTTTGAGGAGAACTTGAATGAGCTTTGTCTGGAGGGCTTACCCCCGGTCTGTCCAGTCTTCTACCAATATTTTTTTGACTCAATATCTTATATAACTGAGAACTTTCAGATGAAGTTACTGAAGCAACACGATGTGTTTTTTGATACAAGTCGTTAGAGACGATGCTTGTAACGTAAAACGTATTTATTTTATCGTCCGAGTTAGGAAGTATTTCGTCTTCCTCTTCAGACTCAACCTCTTCATCTTTAAGACAGTTGCCAGACATATTGGGAAAGGTAAAAGCTTTTGCACCACGACTTGTTATGCTGAGCTCCATATTATGGGCACGTGTAACCAATTCTTCAAATGTATGAGGCTTGATTCCTTATAGAATGTAAAGAAGCTCCTAGTGCATGCCTTGCATACACATTTCGACTACTGATACTTCAGAAAGACAGTCTTTGCAATCAAGACTAAGAGCTCGCCAGCGTTTGATATAGTCGACCACAAGCTCGTCCTTAATTTGTTTCATGCTAGTGAGTTATAGCATGCTTACTGTTCTACGAGTATTGTAGAAGCAGTTAAGAAACTCTCGCTCCATCTACTCCCAACAGTCAATACTTCGAGCTTTGAGGTCCGTGTACTAATCAAATGCATTCCCTTTGAGGGAACAAATAAATTGCTTGACTAAGAGGTCCTCTTCGGTGCCAGCATTATTGCAAGTCTCCACAAAGTGTGTCACATGTTGTTTGGGATTGCCTCTTCCATCAAATTGTTAGAACTTTGGCGGTTGATATCCCACTGACGTTTTTAAGTTATCAATTCTTTTGGTTTAGGGTTTTGAGTACACAAGAGTGCTCTGAGGGGTGCCGCCATACTATGCTCTGATTGTGTTCGTTATTATATCATGCAAATGTTGGACAGATAGCAAAGTGACTGGTGAAGTAGGGTTAATTTCGTCAACCATGTGTCTTGACGCAGATGTGTGACGACGCTCTTTTGATTGGGCACCTTGAAGAGAGGAATTTGAAATAGTCGCAGGCAGATGTGTTAACTTGTTAGGATTTTGGATTTCAAGCTTCCTCATTAGCGCGACAATCTGCAAGTCCTTCTCTTCGATAGTCTTTGTGAGATTTTCAATTACACGCGCCATGACTGCTAGTTGGTCTTCAGTCGAGGTTGTTCCAGTCATCATAGCTGCGACAACATTCTAATAGGAAAGACCTTGAGGGCCAACATTCTTTAAAGGGACCGATTGTTCTGAAATCTCAAGTAACGACTCTGAAAATGAATCGACACTAGAGTTGGTGTCAGAGACGGAGTGGGGTGAATGTGGTGGTGCCGACTTTTCTGAAACTACGTCAGAGTTTTTTGCCCCCTGAGGATCAATGGTGTTAACATGTTTAGTTTTCACATACATTGGTTTAACAGGATTGGTTTTTACCAAATCTTGTTGATTCTTGAGCGAAGCAATTGCTTTGGTCTTGCTACGCGTCATAGGACCTGCTGAGGTGCTGCTGGCACTTAACAAGTTCTTAGTGTTCTTGTCACTGCTTACGACAACTTTGGTGTTAGCCATTGCAGTAGTTGTTTCTTTTGAGTTTTTCTTGTTTGTCGTCTGAACCTTGGTAGGAGTCATAGATTTTGATGAACAGAGTTTTGGAGGTATGATGTAGGAAACAGAGATGGTCCCACCGGGCGTGCCAGAAATTTGTACACACAAATTTTGTGTCCGAAATTCTAGTAACGAAAATCAGTGACAAATAAACAATTTTATTAATTTAAGAAAAAATGATACAATCCTCTGTAAATCTTTACAAAAGAAAGATAAATTCCTCTGATTCGATTTCCTTGGTAATCCGGCTTCAAGAGCTGCAAGAGCTTGATCTTGAGTTGGATTGAAACTTTGGTGAAGAACAACACGTAGATGATGTGCTTGTTGTTCTTCTCCTTTAGGTTTAGGTGCTTTGAAGTTTTGGACTTTGAGTGAAGACTTCTGCAGAGTTTCAGCTTTTTCTGAGAATCTTCTGGTCCTCCCTTTTCTCCCACATTTGGACCTTTATTTATAAGCTCATCGGATGGGTCGATTTGTAACTTTCTTTTCTTTTGATAATTATCCTATAATCATTTTTTATGATAATTATCTAATATATATATAATAATTATCTTTGTTGATAATTATATATATATATATATATATAATTATCCATTAGACCCATTTTCAAGTGGGCTTTGACTTCTCAGACAATTTAGACCAGCTCATAACTCATTTATTTGTGGTGGGTCTGGGCTTCAAATTATCTGATTCATTGGGCCACATTTTAAAGTGGACTAAATTAAAGATAAACCCAAATTATATTTTGAATCCATCATGTAATTTTTTAATGTCTACAGTGACGTTAGTCTGAAGTCTGCAGCAATTGGACGTGAAATCATAAGAATAAGCCTGGGGTGTTCAACCTCAAGTTATTGGTAGAGTAAAGTAAGTGTGAATCTAAGACAGAATCTGTTGTACTTTGCTTCGATAATAATGGATTCATTTCTCCAAGCCTCACCAGTGTTTTTCTTCTGATTCGGGTTTTCATGTAAATCTAGTGTTATTTCTTAATTTCTGCACTTAGATTTATTTACTTGTCTGTGTGTGATTGATTAGTTTTTTATTTAGCTTAAAATTGAATTAATCTAAAATATTGAGCACAAGAGCAAGTAAACCTACTCACCCCTCTAGGTTTTATTTAATCTTTTTCAGTCACTTCAACATCGTGTAACTCACAAAATATCCTCAGATTGTAGAATTTCTCAAAAAATAAAGAGTTGCTAAATTTGGAAAGATGTTTTTACCCTCATTTTTATTTTATATTCAAGCGAATTAGTAAAATAATAATAGCTTAAAATTCATTTTTTTTCATCTAACCAAACAAAATAAGAGATAAACTCATTTTAGAGAAATTGACAAAAACAAGTATAGAACGTAACATTTTAGCCCATACATAACATTTTAGAGAGATGGACATACATGCCTAACGTAACCTAACCTCATTTCAGGGATGAACCTCATTTATTTCCACGGGTAAGTATACATGTGATATCCTATCAATAAAAACTCTGCATTTCCTTGATAATAGAAAAATGGAGTTTTTTTAAGAGAAATGAGAACTTTTCATTGGTCAGAATACCACATAGTGACCGGATATTGAATACTCCTTTACAGAACCTATACATTTACCAAGGGTTTAAGAGTGTCTAACTACTTATTTCTTAATGCAACTATACAAGTTGGTTAATAATACCATATTAGCACTTGACCTAATGATTGATGGTGGATCAAAATTCAATCTAAGGTCTCCAATTCCCCTTTAATGTAAGATAGTATTGTTTTCTAATTCATCATGAATTTTAAATTTTTACAAAGATTACCTTAAATTTAATCTCTTGGCTTAGAAGTATATTCCAGCAAAACTTTAGTCCAATTTAATCTCCTGTAATTTCCATTGCAGAAGCAGATTGTAATCCTCTGTTTTGATGAATATAAAAATTAAAAAAAAAAAGTACTGGTGTACTTTATTAATTTATGCATTATAACCACCATTATAGCAAACAATAAATTGAGTCCATCCGTTTCTAATGCAAATCCACAAGCACTACATGAACTTCTAAGGAAATGAAATTAAGCTCTGAACAACAACACTTCATTACGATAAACACAGGCAAAACATGATAAACATACAACCCAATTAGCCAATGGTCCATTAGCTCTGGTTGACATGTTAAACCTACCAATATCAGAACACACAACACAATGTCAAAACATACGAGCACATCCCACTAGGAATAAGATAACACCAGAACAGAAGTAATAATGTAAAATAATTGAGTTAGTCCAAACAAGTTACACCAAGGCAATGCTGCTCTCGCCACCGGGGGGCTTGCGAACCCCACCCAAGTAGTCTCGAGATTCTACCTTCCCATCAGCAAAGATATTACTGCCGCTCATCTCTCTCAGCTTTGCCGAGCTTAGTGGTTTCTCTGCAGATGTTGGAGGACCATCTCCCTTAAAAATGTCATTTCCTGTCAGCTCTGTAAATTTCTGATTATAGATCTTCTTTGCCGTCTTGATCATTGGTTCCTCGCCAAACATGTCATTGCTCTGACCTCCAGCAGGCTATAAATTAATTACAAAAAGAAAAGAGTTCCAGACAGGTCAAGATGATGAAACATGGGAAACACGCGCATACTAAGCAGCAAGATGGACCAAGGCAGAACATGAGTGTAGAATGGACGAATTGATATAACTAAGGTCTCTGGTAACATTTCCTCATCAAAAAGACAGAGCTTGGAACATCTAATATATGAACTTTTCCGCATTACCCCATCATATATCTATTAAACATTTAAGAACATGTAACTGTTCTGGGTATTTTTGCAATAGATAAAGAAGAACAAGTGCAATTTTCTATGCATACTGGTCTTTCATGTTATCCCAAATCAATCCTTAAAAATTACCGTTGCATGTATTTGAATGCATGTGCATGAATGCTCGTGTGTGCACGCACATGTGTAAGCGCATGCACGCAAACACGTGGGCACGCGCATGCACACACACAAGGAGAATTCATTTTTACACCCATACAATTCACTCACATTAGATACTTTGGCAGATGTCCGAACATTAAGTGGTGCAGATTCTCCAATGCTTATGCTCTCTCTTAATGCCAATGCACGAGCAGCCAAAGGCCGGGGTTGAATTTCTGGAGGGGGCGCAAAGATGTCATTCCCACTAAGCTCCTTGCACTTGGCATCAGAAAGCTGCTTATTCAGCTTTGCTTCAGACTCGCTTTCTAGTGTCCCACTTAGCTCCCGCTGCTTTGCCACCTCCGGAAGTGAACTAGGCTTCTTGGGAGAAACCGTTTCTTCATCGCCAAATGAGATGTGACTGATTCCCGCAACCACTTGCTGAAAAAAATTACAACCATCAAAAAGTAAGCAGTCACTCTCGAGGTATTATGTATTTCTTGTGTCAGACGGCATCACAACAGACCAGAGATCCATAAGCTGACAATAATTTTTAAACGAATCGCTCAACTCAACAAAGCCTTTCTTCCAACAACTTGGGGTAAGCTATACAAATCCTATTTTTTTCTAGAATTCCTATTCGTATTGGTCCTGACAAAGTTTTACACCAACTATCAAGCTACCTAATGCAACCCTTCTGTATTTACACTGGCTGTTTAAACTAACAATGTCCAAAATATACCTGGTACATGCGTAATCCAGATTTGTTATTTGGGGTTGGGTTGGCGCTGTCAGATTCTGCACCATTTTCTCCATCAGCTGCAAAAATACCGCTACCAGTAATCTCTTTTAATTTATACCCTGAACAAGGTTTCCTGGAAAGTAGCAAAGCTAACAATTAAATAACCCGAAGTAAATGAGGGGAAAGAACAAAGCCAAATGATTTGTAATCAAATGTTTTGATATCATGAAATGCAATATGATCCAATGATAACTAGAGGTACAATTGCCATACGTCATATAATGTGAAATTGTGAATGTTCAATAACAAATTGCTTTGGCAGCTTTTTGGATCAAACTTTAGCATCGCCAAAGAAATACTGATATTTTAAGACACGATATAAAGACTAAAGAGAGGTGATAAATTTTATAGGTAATATGCTGTTCCTTGGCAGTTCAACTCTTTGCTCAGTCTCATCCATATGTCATAGTTTCACACAGTGATGGAGCCACATTGGGACCAGTGGGGGCAACTGCCCCCACTGGAATTTTCATTTTATTATATTTCCTATACAAATTTTTTAATAATTATAGTTTTACCCCCATTAAATTTCTTACTACTGTAATTTACAAAAGTCCATATCTTCTATACAATTTTTTTAATAATTATAGTTTTGCCCCCACTAAACTCCTTAAAAATTCAAAAAAGTCCTTAAGAAAAAATTCTGAAATTCAAAAAGATCCATCCTTTTCTAATTTACTGGCCCAACGAGTTTCTCAAAATTCAAAAAAAAAACCAAGTCTTTTATCCTCTATTGGTACAACAAAATTTTAACAAATCAAAATTCAGAAAAGGCCCCTACTTTGCTATTTATTATTTTGGTTCAAAATTTGTTATTATATTATGGTTAATGCTTGCCCCCTCTGAAATAAATTTCTGGCTCCGCCACTGGCTTCACACCCCTGTATGAACATAAAAAGAGACATTGAACATTCAAAAATAATGTTGCATTTCAATTAAGGAAGCAGACATGATGATGAAGCATAATCAGAAAGTTTCAAAATCTGGATTGTGTATGCCCCTAAAGCTGTTTGGGATACCAAATCCCAATAGAAAGTTCAATGTAAGGTCAACTTACACCTTAAAGTGATCAATATTCACTTTCAGAACTGATTTTTTTTATATTATTTATTTATTTTTGTAATTCAGAAAGTGAGATTGACTGGACAAAATGAAGAAACTAGAGCCAAATACATGGAATTCGAAGGGGAGAAACTCTGTTTAAAAGAAGTCATGGCATTGTTTGAGTAAATCCCAAGTCACACAAAGAGGGAACGAGAGCAAGAGTGGCAAATTCTATGTCATACATAGAGAGTGGTAGAGTGACAGTGCACGCGCAGAGCGCGAGAGTTGCACCCATTTAGAAGAATTATGTGACTTAGGTTAAACCCATTTCTCAAATATAACCATGCTTAGAATGATTGCCCCGACTATTTGGATCGGATCAGCTCACCGTATATGAAGCCAACGCCTAATTTATAAGTGATGAAGCTGCTTTACTTTGATGATTTTTTTAGAACTGATTTAAATCTACTATGTAAAATTAACAATGTTTGCTTTCTAAGCTCTTACAAGAGCATAAAAGACTATTCCTATAAACTCTCACATAATACCAATCAACAAAAAAAAAAAAGTTAACCAATTCTGAGCATTTATCACAAAGTGATCTGAAATAGCACAAGTATAAGATCCGATCACTCAACCAAAAAGAAGCAAAATTCGACCAAAGGTTCCAGAGATAGAGAGTTTCATTCATTCTTGCAATAATTGGCCAAATAAAAATCAAAAACAAATCACTCAACAAAATCACATTTTTAATATATATAATATGTGTGTGTGTAAAATAGAAAAAAATGGATTCAAAATAGAGAAACAAATTGTGGAAACCGTGAATAAGGTACAATTGTTGTACCACCTCCACATATAAGAGCATTTATTGCCCCACCTGAACTGAAAAAATAACAAAAACAACGCCTAAAAACTGGAAGCTAAAGGGTTTAATCAGATCTCTAACCTTTTCATCAAACTCTCGACTTCTTCATCTGTAACCTGGCCTCCAAACACCACCTTGCTGATACCATCCGACGGCTGACAATTTCCGAGCAAAAACGATCAACTTGGAAAAATAAATAAATCAATAACAATAATAATAATAATTGTTACTCTTTTAGATGGAAATGATCGAACTCACCTGGTGTGAACGGGCCGTGTAACGAGCACCGGAAGTAGCAGAAGCGGTGCCTGGTGAATCGGCGGCGGGATTTTCCGGCCAGGTGAGCAGATCTGCGGTGGATGTGTGAGGATTCCTCACAGGAGTGCTTCTCTCCATTGATTTTTTTTTTTTTGCTTACTTCTAGAAACGAAAATGCTCGAATCAGAGATTTCTCTTCTTCAGCACACACACTCTCTCTTTCTCTCTCTAGAACACCGGTGCTTGTCTCTCTCTCTCTCTCTCTTCACGCAACAGTGTGAGATCCGTGCTCTGAAATGACGACGCTGACCTCCTTCTCTCTCTTTTTTTCGTTTTGTTTGCCTTGTTGGGAGCTACTAACGACTACTTGTGTGTCGTCTGTTTTTAAAAACCGTCATGACTTCATCAGCAAATGTGAATGCACATGCCAACATTAACAATCTATCTTAACTAGTTGCACACGTTGGATTTTATTCGATTTTGAAGATTATCAAAGATAAGCCGATTTTAATGTTTTCACAAAAAAAAATTGATTTCGTACCGAATCAATAGATTGTCTAAACCAAATTAATCTAAACACTTAAAATATGGGTTAAATCAAATATAATATAATATTAATTATGCTTATCCTAAATCAAGTAGGGTTATTCAACTTAATTGATTTTTAATGACTTTTAATAAAAAGTAATGATATTCGGGACCCAACATCGACATAATAAGATATTATACACTTTTGAGTCTGAACCCGTACAATTTTGTTCTTAATTTTTTAAATTCAAAAGGTCAGGTACTATGTAGAAGCCTACATATATGGCACATCTCTTTTCACACCCAAACAATATGAGTTCATGAGTCCCTTAATCCTAATTAAGGACGAACCTAGCATGGGAAAGAGGGCACGTGCTCTCCGGGCCCATGCTAGCCCCATTAAATTTTTTTATAAACTTGTACATCATGTATAAAAAATTACAAATGCACTTCCTAAAATTATTCATTTTTTCTTTGAACCCATGTTGACCCTATTAATCTTGTAAAATTTTACAAATTTGCCCCTAAAATTTTCCTTTCTTTTTTCTAAAAATCTCTCTAATTATTTCTTCTTTTTCCTTCTTACTCTTCTTCTTCATCTTCAATTTTTTTTTTCTTAAAAAAAAATTTGCATTCCCATTTTTCATCTTCAAAGCTCTTATATATATATATATATATATATATTTTTTTTTTGTTTTTCTTTTCTCTTCTTCTTGCACTCATATATGTTGTATGTGCAATAACCTTCCTTTCTCTCTTCTTATTCTTTTTGTTGCCTTGTTAGTTGAAAAAAAATATATTTTATCATTGTCTATTGTGCCCTTCAAAAATAATTTTCTGTCTTGGTGCATTCCCTAATATAGTAGTTCGACAGTAGTTCTTCTACCCACTCATTTATATACCCGCAACTAATGTCTACACAATCCACTCTCTTAGAGGCCCAACATTCTTGTTAACACACTTTCAACTGAATCCGACTCTGATATAATTATGTAACTGTCCGATTCACAAAATATATAATTTTCGAAAGTTATTTATGTGAGAGAAGTGGTGGGCCACAACACATTATAAAAAAAAAATTGATTTTGGAAGAAAATTCATAAGTTTACCTTTATACCTAGTTACCTACCCAATTATGCAATTCTAGCTTCTAAAAATATCTACCAGCGGGAAATAATGTAACCTGCCATAAATGGAATATAGTTTTATTAATATATTGTTGTAAATGAGTATTAAGCTATGAAAAAATGTACTCCATATAACTTGCTTTTATGTGACTAAAGCTGATGTTAACTTTGCAGACCAATCAATGAAACATATATTTATGTGTATAAATATCACGGCTCCATTCGGATTGTGATAAAAACCGATCTTAATTATATTTAATTATTTTTGTCATTTAATATTTTATATCATTTGAGTGATATCTAAATTTGGGTTATCAAAAGTACTATATAATCATTTAATATATTCATGATAGAATATTGGATTGAGTTATCAAATAATATTTCAATCTTTCAAAAATGACATTAAACCCAACTTGGACAGAAGTACTATATAATCATTTAATATATTCATGATAGAATATTGGATTGAGTTATCAAATAATATTTCAATCTTTCAAAAATGACATTAAACCCAACTTGGAAACTAGTTTTTCAAACAGCAAAATCGAAATCTTCTACAAGTTTATACTTAGAAAAATGTCATTATAGAAGTTTTCAAAAACTATTTTCATGTAAATTTAAAATAATTTAAGGAATCAAATTAAAATCATGTAAACATATATAGAAACCCTAGATTTGGTAAATGCATCAATGTGTCAATTTACTTTAATACTTTATAAATGAAGATTATCAAACATACGCATAAATTTCATCTTTGATCTTAAGTAACATTAATTTTTAAAATTTTCTAAAGTAAATTAGAAAATAAAACAACATAAAGAATCTATCATTTTACAACCCATTTTGGTAATGTCACTGTATCTATCTTCAACTTCTAGTGCTTCAGTAGTCAGTACCCTCTTAGTTGTTGTTTTTTTAAAAGTTGTAACAGTTACTTGTTAGAAGGTTCATTTTTTCTTAATTCATACGCTATCATCCCTTCAAACAAAATCATGAGAAAAATTGTTTCGAGTTTCATTTTAGAAAAAGCCATGTAAAATGATGAAAGGAGTTCAATATTTTTTCTTATTTTCTAAGACTTTTTTAGGCAAATATGTTCTACTAATTATTCTTGATTCTAAAATTCATTCAATTTAAAAGGTCTTTAAAAAATGCTTACAATAAAAGAAATTTTAAAAAAAATTAGATAAATACATAATATATATTCAAACTTCTTATAATTATATTTTTATTTGGTATTTTAGATCACTGATGAATTTTAAAGAGAGACCCAGTATAGATGGAGAGAAGTTGAGGAAATATAATGAAATATAAAAATAAAAAAATAATTAAATAAAATTAGAGAGAAAAACTCAGTTTGATTGGAGTTCTTGCTTTCTCCTTGATGAAATATTCGTTTAATTTGCTAGAATATGAGAATTAATGGAAAGTGTAATATGTAATTTCTTTAGTTTGTTAAAATATAAAACTTAAGTGCAATATGTATTATAGTAGAAAATATTTATGTCTTTTTTAAATCACCGCGTCACCATATTCGAAATGTGTAACATTACTCAATAAAAAAGATATTGCTATCCTATGCCAGAAATGAACAAAGAGGGTAGAAAGAGTGGTGGTACTAGAATCAGGCAATCAACACACTGCATATTTTAAATTGCCTTTGTAAAATAGCATCTCCTTTATGGTGTCACATGTTGAAGGTTTAACATATGCTTTGGAAATACACTTGTTATCATTGGGGTAAATGGGTGACTATTAAATTGCCTCATAATATGGCTTTCAATATGATGTCCATCTATTTTTTTTCACATTTAATTCATGTAGATATTTTTCTTTAAGAAGATAATTATGAGAACATGTGGTATGGCCATTGTAGCCAACAATTAATCCTGCGGATGAAAACTCGTATCCTTAAATTGTAGAAAGTTTCATATGTCAAAGTTTGAATCTCTAAAGAAAACAATTTCTTTTTTGAGTACTCAAACGAATATTGTCTTAGTCAACTTTGCTTTGATTTTAAGTCTAAGTTGACACCCAATTAAGATGTTACTTGGGCTTAGGATTGAAATTTTTAGTGTTTAATTAGAAAAAAAAAATAGTGTTTGTTCTTTTTAAGATTTGGTATTTATTCTTTTTAAGTGTGTTTTAGTAAAGGACCATAGTTATCATTTCAAAAGGGTCTAGACTCTAGATTTTAAGCCATTGGACTCGAATTTTCACTATATGATTAATGTATTAGGTAAAAAATTCATTTTAAACCTTATCTTGAATATGTACATTTATCTTTAAATTTCAAGTTCCACAAATACATTTGTTTAAAGTATTACGATTGGTAATTCACCGCCAACTAAGAATGTCAACGGGTTAGATTCGGGATAGGGCACCCCTTTCTCAACCCGTCACGCGAATAATTTTTTTTTTTCAAACCCACTTTGGAACGTCCTGCATCGAAATTGGAGTGTTTCGATATATATATATATTTTTAAGAAATATAATTCAAATTTGAACGAATTTATATAAATTTTGTAGTATAGACAAATACTTACAAATGATAATAACAAAAATGTTGTTAAAATTTAAAATTATTATAACTAATGAAAAAAAATAAAAATCATAATTGATAAAAGAATATTTATTTATATATTTATTATTAATTGGGACGGATTCGAGACTTAACGAATTTTAAACTCTCTTTTTAAATCCGTTCATATCCCGATTAGTATGACTTTAAATTCGTCCCATTAGAGGTGGAACAGAACGGGTTAAATTGATATCCCTATCACCAATCTTTCTTAATTTTAAAAAATTTAAACAACTAATTTCATATTTGTAATTCAGTATTGAAAGGATTAAAGGGTCAAAAACATTGAAGATGGGATTGATATTCCATAAGACCGACAATAGCTAAAACCTCGTGCTAACTACTAATCCTTTTTATTCGAACTAAATAAGTAATATTTTAGGATTAGAGACACAAATAACGTAACCAACCCATCAGTTTGACTTTGTCCAACAAATGACCGACCAATAAGCACCTGTCACCTATGTATCATGTTGAATATGAATTTGATTTGGAGGTTTAGTGTTCCTGCGCGTCCCATTTTATACGAGTTGAAAGTCCAATTTTATACCACTTGTTGAATGTAGATTTGATTTGTAGGTTTAGTGTTCTTGTGCTAATGAGAAGGTTGGACTTGGGGGGCAAAGTAGGGTGTCTCAGTTTCTATAATTTTTTTTGTTTTTACTTCTAAACTCAGTAAGAGGCTTGAGGCCAAAAAATACAGACGTAGGACACGAGTATGACACAATGCAAAAACGGCAAGACAAGAATTTTTTTTTAAAAAGACACGGACACGGCGATGGTAAGACTATAAAATAATATATTAATATATATAAATTATTTCAAAAAAAAAAAAGACTACATTACAGAAATACTTCAATTCATCGTCAAGCAATTAATTATCAAACAAACTTATAAACAAAACTAGACAAATTTATTAAAATAGATTAAAGAATCAGACTTATATAGTCTACTACGTATATTTAGTTTAGATTTTTAATTATAACTTAGTCGCATATAATTTTCTTTTGAAATACTTGAATATACATCAATGTTACGAAGTGTCCAACACGTGTTCGATGAGTGTCTAATGAGAGTCTAAGAAGTATCTAAAAAAAAATGTTATGACTCTTCTATGAAGTGTTTGACACGTGTTCGAGAAGTGTCTACACGAATACGACATCCTCGATAAAGTGTTTGTGCTTTCTAGCTTGGAAATAGGGTTGATAATGACACTAATTACGTCATGTAGAGTAATTGACCCTTATTCAGACTAGAAATCATTCAAATCAAGCCTTAATCCACCAATTGAACCATAATCAGTCCAAAAGGCTATTAATAAGGTTGACAAGCTCAAGGTATTGAGTTTAGACCTATTCAATTATTAGTGGTTGGTATAAAGCCAGATAAAATTGATGGGTTGAGGTGGACTCAAATGGGGTTTGAGTCTAATTTAAGATGCTAGGGGGTAAGATTAAGGTTGCAAATAAATCAACTGTTTATACAAAACTTGGGTGTTAAAAATTTGTCTAATGATCATTCATTAAGTAAATGATCTAAACTTGAGCTCATTTATGAGGCTCGTTTAATAAACGAGTTAAATTTGAACAATGATGAGCTTGACTCATTAAACTAATGGCAAACTCATTTAGTTAAAGACCCATAATATTTTAAACTCTTATATTTAAAAGCCTAACCCATATGATGCAAGTTTATTCTAAATTTATATTTATTTCATAGGCCCAATTAACTATTTTATCTCTAAAAACTTATCTTACAATTAAAATCCATTACCTTAATAGCTCATTAGCCTCTCAAGAATTTTCTCGGTGCATGTCGAATGGGAGACTACATGTGTCTAATGGTGGATTATAGGTGCTCTAAGAGGCTCGACACCATTATCGTTAGGGATGGCAAGCGGACATATATGGGGCGGCGTTTGCCTAAACCCTACCCCACCCTGTTAAGAAAATACTCAATTGATCTCCCATTAAGAACCCGAGAAGGGTTTGTGGTAAGCATACCACCCCCACCCCGTAAGCTAATTAATATATCCCACCCTGTCCCACGAGAGAGAAAAACACACAGGAATAACATAATCCCTAAAATCCTTTGCTTCTTTTGTTATGAATTCGATATTTTGACAAAATGTATCCAAAAGATGATGCGACACTCTTACCATTAAAAATCCATATATAAGACCAAAGAAAATGACACACACATATATGTGTGTAGATGGAGATAGAAACATAAATGCAACATGTTTGGTCTTCCAAGGAAATTTTTTTTGTAGATCTATTGTTTGCACAAAATACATAGAGAAAGGTAGAGCTTTATTTCACCCACAAGAGAGAGAGAGCAATGGAGCATAATAGCTGAACGAGATAGAGTGAGAGTGAGAGTGAGAGAAAGAGATAATACCTTCACAGCTTCACCGGTATAGAATCGCCATCGGGGGAACTTGAGATCTCTAGGGCTTCAAATAGCTTCTCAGTTTTCTCTAACTCTCTTTTTCGCAACCAAACAATAGAATGAGAATGACCATTCCATTCCAAGCTGCATTTCATTCAATTATAGTGTACCAAACGCATTATTAAAGTTTTCTAAGAGGATTTAAAAGGAAAGGAGAGAAAAGTTAATAATTACCTGTTTTGTCACTACTTTTTAAAACAAGTGAATTCAAATTTTGCTCTTACTACTAACAAATTTTGCTTTTACTAGTCAAATTTATTTCTTATCTCCTTAGAGCATCTCTAACCGATATATCAAATCATACATATCATTTGCAACAATTATTTTTGATATCAAGAACTCTTTCAATCGAATTTTTAAATGCATACTTTGCATTTGACATACCATTAAATATGTCAAATTTGGTATGTCTTTTATCTTCCTTAATTGTAGAAGCATTACTAGATATTAACAATATCTTTTTTTTTTTCTTTTTTATTGTTGATGACAATGACACTCCAAATTTACCCCTAGCTCTCCACTTTTTATCTCCTTTCTCAACGTGAGAGGAAAATCCTTTTGTATATCCTTTTGCAACTTATTTGTGTTTGAAATTTCCCATCAAAATAAATATAGCCAAATGCCAAAACCTGAACCAAAACTAACACCAAAAATTTCTATATTTGATAACAATTTTCATTAAATTGTAATAAAACATACCCAATTCTAACAAACATTCTAACGAACTACTAAAGTTACACATTAACTAGTTCATGCTTGACAATTAAAACAGACACAGATCGTTCTCTATATAAAAAAGAAAATCAAATGGATTCAAATTATTCACTGGAAGACAAACCGATCACTCAAAACAAGACAACACTCGACTATATATCCAACAACCGGTGGAAGAAACAAACCCATTTCAAGCTCCGGCGCAATTTCAGAAACCCTTGAATTCATGTCCATTATATACATTCGAGCAGTTCGGAGAAAGAGCGGCCATCGAAGTTGCAGTTATTGAACGCTACGGTTTCTGATTTGGGCCAATGGACTGAGAATTGTTCTACAAATGAGGGATTGCCGAGTAGAGAGAGAGAAGATAGAGAAGGCCGTTGGTGTGTATCAGTGAGAGTTCTGGGATGTCATTTCTGATCTGCTGGTAGTTGTTAAGAGCTCTGCGTGTCAACCATAAATTTGAGAGAGAGAGATAGAGAGAGAGAGAGATTGTTTCAGGGTCCAACAGAATGAACCTAGGAAAATTTTCCATTCTCATTGAAAATCTGTGGAAATCATCCAATTTTGACTAACTAGGATGTGAAAGAAATTCTCTAACCCACCATTGTCGTCGAAAAATATTTAGAAGTTGTAGCGATCTATGATTTGTCCTTTTGTTTATTATTATTATTATTTTTTTACCGGCAATGATATGTATAACGAAAATTATCGCTGAATTGAAGAAAAGATTGAATACTATTTTACTAGACATTCGGTGATAATTTTTTATTCTATAAATTATTATTATTTTTTATTTGTTAACTTTTAATACTTTTATAAAAAAATGTAAAAAGTGGATATAACAAAATTGAAACTGAGATTTTCCTCTCCATCGTGATATCTCCCCTTCTATTTTGTTCATGAGTCATTACAAATAAATATGAGAAGATCTACAATATATTATGCCGTGCGTATTGTAGTCCCATCGTGCATGTTGTACACGCACGATTGAAATACACCCAATACATAATACACCAGATGTATTATAGATTTTCTCGGTTTATGTCTCCAAAGTAAAGAATGTTGAATATTAGAAGAAAAACACCAATAACTAACAAAATTAAGTGAATACCTAAAATTGTGATCATTTTAGTTCTATTTTTTCACACATAACCGAAGAGTGAAATATTTTTCAAGAGTCTTATAGGTCCAGAAGTACATGATAAATACTGCCAAAGTCCAATAAAGCTGAAAAAATTAAGTGAAGTTACTCCGGATATAAGTATGGAAAGTGCAATTATTGAAAAGTTTTTTTGTATTGTCTAATAATTACAGTTGAAATATATATAAAAAAAGTGTTACTAAATTTTATTTTTTGTTTTTCTGTTCTTAAAAATATAAAAATAATAAGTTTAATGAAACACTATTTTTACTTTCTGTTTTTATTAAAAAAAATAAGAATATATTTTTATATTTTTAATTTTTTTAGTGTAAAAAAAAAATAATAAAAAAAAAAAGTTCAAGGGAGGCAAGAGGGTTTTTTCTTCTCCTAATTATCCAAAGGAGCGTTGATAGTTGAGTTACAAGATAGATTTTGGAACCGCCAGGAGGCAAACAGTTTAGGGAAGATACACAAACACAACAAAAGTAACAAGGCACTTGACGTAAGCTTTATTGAAATCATGATAGAAGGGATTCCACCACATCATCAAATCTCAGGCACACATTACCATCATGTCAACCACGCCTACTGATCCTACGAAGCACCAGATCACTCCCGCTTGCCACTCACGGTCTACCGCTTACGTCAATCTCACTAACCGAAACCGCCAGGTCTAATCGACAAAAAACAACCAAATCCAACGGCTCAGATCTCATTCACGTATCACATTAGGGTTTTTTAAGTAGCCATCGACTCATAGTATATAAACTACACAGTTTCATCTCAACCGGTGCAGTGCAGTTTGGTCTGCCCTCCCAAAAAAAAAAAAAAAATTCTCTCTCTCTCTCTCTCTCTCTCTCTCTACATTTTTCTCTCTCATCGTCGACGCTCAGTTCCGTTCGGACCTCCGACGATTTATCCCACTTTATCCTTCCTCTCTTATCCTCCCAAAAAAACTTCGAAAAATTTCTCAAAAAGACCACGGTTTGATCCTTTGAAGGCGTGTTGTTTCAGTGTATTTTTGTTGTGCTCTCTCTAGGGTTTGTAAGGTTTGATTTTAGGAGAGGGAAAAAAAAATCGAAAAAAAAGGAAGGATTTGAAGATTGTGTGTGGAAGAAATGGCTCAGATTCAAGTCCAGCATCAGAGTCCTGTTTCTGGACCGAATGGTGCGGCGGCGAATGCTGGCGGTGGTCAGTTTTTGTCGACGTCTCTTTACGTCGGTGACCTTGACTTCAATGTCACCGACTCGCAGCTATATGATCTCTTTAACCAAGTGGGTCAGGTTGTTTCGGTTAGGGTTTGTAGGGATTTGAGCACTCGGCGATCTCTCGGATACGGTTATGTCAACTACAGCAACCCTCAAGATGGTCAGTGTTTCTTGTGTGTTTTTCTTTACATTACTGGTTATACACATTTTATTGAAATTGTAGATTGATGTATTCTGCAGATAATTTTGTAAAAAATGTATGTTTTGAACTTGAAATGATGTTTTTTTTTTATTATTCCTGTTCTGTTTGTTGTAAAGATGGTTGAATTAGTATCTTGGTGGAACATCAAGAGAATTGGGTGTATTGTCTCAGTAAGGAACATGGATAATGGATTGTTTTATTATTAATATATAAGTGAGAATTTGGTGTATAGTATTAGTAAGTAACATGGATAATGGATTGTTTTATTAATATATAAGTGGTCATTGCTATATTATTGCTAATGCAAAAATGGGTTTCTGTGCATCCTTAGTTGAATTTCATATCTATAAGAACTTGGGGAACAATGCTCCAAACAACTGGGAATTTTGTTACATGAGCATGTAGTGCATTTCTTTTTCCGATATGTACTAGGTAATGGTTTCTGCTCGTAAAAAAGTAATGGATAAGACATACTTTTGCTTGTTACAATGCTGAAAAAGTTCCATATTATTTTTAGTGGTTGGTGTACATAAGTTTGTTGGTTCTTTTGCTACCCTTCAGTTCGAATAGTATATTCAAGTGCTTTGTTTGTGGTATATTGCACTTGGTATCTTTGTTCTTTACTCATTCACAAATTCTAATTGTCAGTTACATGTAGAAGAAGTGCTTTATTTTTTGAGTCCTTGTGATCAATTTGCTCGTTGTAGGTACAGTATAAGTAGTTTATTCTTGTATTCAGTTTTAATTTTGGGCTACTGCATTCCCCTCTCTTTTATTACCAGATAAGAACCATGTAAAGATCTTTATTTGGATTTTCCCAGTTACAAACATATTATGTCTTGTTACCTCTTTCTTTGTAAAAGAACAATATTCTTTCTGTGTTCTTAGTTCTTACATGTGCATGTACATGTTTTTTTTATTACCGTATTTGACATTTTGATTAACTTCTACCACAGCGGCAAGGGCAATGGATGTAATCAACTTTACTCCCCTCAATGGAAGACCTATCAGAATTATGTATTCTCATAGAGACCCCAGTATTCGTAAAAGTGGTTCTGCAAATATATTTATTAAGGTATTGACACAGTTATTCTGTTTGCTTTCTTCTTTATGTCCCTATCTCTATCATTTAATTCTTTTGTTGAATGCTTGGTTTTAGGATATATTGGCAGTTTAGCTGCCTGTTTACTAGTTGTGGATATGTAGCAATCTGTGGAGCTTTTAGCCTTTAGAGAATAGTTAGTGATGTGCTAAGAAGCATGGACACGATAATACACGGACACATCGACATGTCAAATTCTAAAAAAGTAGGACATGCTAATATAAATTTAAATTTTCATTTATTGATCTATTGATTAAGCAATTATATAACATCAATTAGTTAATAATTTCTATACTAATAGTTAAGGAAAAGGAGGTTGGACACTTTGATGTATGTGAATAATGTTGTTTCTAAGATTGTCAAGTGTTTGTTTTATATATCTAAGAAAAGTATGGGATGTGTTGATCAAGTGTCCGAAATATGTTGACCAAGTGCCCGAGATGTGTAGCCAAGTGTCCGGCCTTGAAGTGTTAGAGGCATGTCAAGGAGTGTCCATGAAATATGTCGGACACGGACACGACACTTCATAGAAGTGTCCGTGCTTCTTAGGTGACATGGGAACATGACCTGTAAACTTCCACTAACACCGGTCGATTTAATGGGGCAGGCAGAAAAAATGCTATTTCCTTCATGTCCCCATCTTAAAAACTTGGTTCTAACTCTTAGTATTTCCATAGCAGCCCCATACTCAATTTTCGGTATTTTTTATTTACAACTCTAATTATTCTCAATATTTTATAGGAACCCGCACACCCCTTCTGAAGAGAATAAACTCTTTGCTTTATTTTTCTCATTTTTACAAGATATCTGTCCCTGGCCATTAATTTTTCTATATACATATTTATATTCTTGAAAACGTTTTTACAAGAGAAATACATTTTGATAATCAGATAATACTAAATAGAAACCATAACTTAAAAAATACCAAAAGCAGCAAAACATTTTCTTAGGGCCCGTTTGGTAACCATTTATGTTTAGTGTTTATTGTTTATAAAAACAAATTTTTACGATAAACATGTTTGATAATTTTTGTTTTGTTTATAAATTGTCAAAACACTTTTAAAACAACACTGTTCATAAGCCTTCAAATCTAAACACCAAAATGACGTTTATTGTTTATGTTTATTAAAAAAAAAAACTTTTTCTTTCTTTTTATCTAAAATGGTGATTATATTATTTTAATTAAAAATTAAAACTAAAAGTGAGAAAATGAAAAGAAAAAAAATTATAGAAGACTATATATTAGAATTATCAAGTGTGGACAAAATTAAAGAAATAGTTATTTAAGGACACCCATGCTAAAAAAAAAAAACCTTATTTGATGAAAAAAAACAAATAAGTCTCAACCATCTCCTTATCAAAGAAACACGAAAGGTATTTTGTACTCATATTTTTCATTCATTTTCAGTGTTGAAAGAAAAATAAAATCAAAAAACTGAAAAAGAAAGTAGTAGCATAAGAAGCTCAGGAGAAAGAGTATGCCTTCCAAATCCCTATTTTCAGTCCATACAAATTGAACCGAACTGAACCGTTCATTACGGTTCCGGCTCTTAATTTTAGGAACCGTTCATTACGATTCCTGTTCCAAGCCTTGGAACAGGAACTGAAACCGTTGAATATATATATATATATATTTATAATAACATTTTGTTATGTAAAAAATTTTAAACAATGAAGTTATTATAACTATTATAAGGTTAAATATAATAACCGAATTGAACCGAACTTATTTATTCCGGTTTCAAAATTAAAGAACCTATGGGAACGGTTCTGGTTCCGGTTCCGGTTCTCCCAATAACTGAAAAGAACTGAATCGTGTGCATCCTCCTATTTGTTAGGGCCTTCTGGGTTGTGGGTCATTCTAGATTTACAGTATCCTAGAAAGCACGGACACTTCGTGAAGGGGTGCCGTGTTCGTGTCGGTCACTCGGACACTCCTCGGATACGTGTCGGACACTCCTTAGAAGTGTCCTGGAATTTTTTTTTAGGACACGGCGGGGACACGGCAAGGACACGGCAGGGTACATTTTGTAATTTTTAAAAGTGCAAAAAAACCCTTGAACTTTTCCAAAGTTACAAAAAAAACCCCTTTGAACTATTTTTTTGAGCATATCAGCCTCTCATCTTTTAAAAGTTGACATCTTGACCCATTGAAATAACTATAATGACATATATACCATTTAATATGACTATTATGCCCTTTTCTATATAAATATAGTATTTTCTAAAATAAAAAATTTTAAAAATAAAAAATAGTAAGATATAATTCCTAAATAATAAATTTAGAAACAAAAAAATAAAAAATCCAATAGAACTTTATTTAACATAAAGTCATGTTAGTTTATTTGGTATTTTGTATTTAAATTTATTTGTTTGTTATTAGAAAAATGAGTAATATGGAAGATTCTAGTAGTGGGTTTGAATATAATGAACATCCTTTTTGAAAATACATTAATTGTTTGATAATAAATTGAAGTATTTGTGTGATTCATTATTTTTTTATTGTCAGATTTATGGTATTGTAGATATTGGTTAACTTGTTGAACATATATTAATATATTATTTCATAGCCGTATCCCCGCCGTGTCGTGTCCTGTTTTTTTGAAATTTGCCCTGTGTCCGTGTCGTGTCGTACCCGTGTCCGTGTCGTACCCGTGTCCGTGTCGTACCCGTGTCCATGTCCATGCTTCTTAGACAGTATCATTTGCAGTGTGTAGATATATATATAACCCAATATTATTTATTTATTTTTTATGCATATTTTTTTGCTCTATTATTGCTGTATAGATTTGTTGTTGCATGAACTTGACTTTTTATGCAGTTTATTGTGTTGATTTTTTTTATAAAAAAAAACAGTTTAGGGTTAACAAACATGTTTTTCTGTTTATGAATTTTAAAATAAGCCAAACGTTTTTTCATTATCAAACAACACTTATGTTTATGGATAAACAAAATCATAACATAAACACTGTTTATATAAACACTTGAAACAATAAACACTAAACATAAACGGTTACCAAACGGGCCCAAGTTTGAAAATTTTACTTTTTTAAGCATAAGAAACTCTGAGAAAATCAAATTTTGCCTGGGACAATTTTAAAAAACATATAAATATGATATCTCTTAAAATTACAATAAATATGATGTCTTTTTAATAAATAAAAAAACAGAATTTCTAAAATAGTTCACTTCTAAAAGAAGTGAAGCTAACACCCTTTCCCAACCTGTAAAACAACCCCACAGAGAAATTTATGTATCGCCATTGATCTCTAAGTGAGATTTTTTAAATAGTTTTATCCCCTTAATATATACTTACCCATACTCAGTTTGGAGAAGTGTGCAATGAGCACGCATTGGAGTGCTAATTATTTCATTACTATTATGGGATAGCACAGCTTTGAAAACACACATTGCCACAGGGATGCCGATGTTTTTATGTATTTGCCTTTTGCTTGTATTCTTTATTCATATATTTTGTTCTTGTTATCAATTTTAATATTTTTTTCCTGCAGAATTTGGACAAAACAATTGACAACAAGGCATTACATGATACTTTTTCTAGCTTTGGCAACATCCTTTCTTGCAAGATAGCTACTGATCCTTCTGGTCAGTCTAAAGGCTATGGTTTTGTACAATTTGATACTGAAGAAGCTGCCCAAAATGCAATTGATAAGTTAAATGGCATGCTCATTAATGATAAACAAGTGTATGTTGGACAATTCCTTCGTAAGCAAGAAAGAGATACTGTTACGAATAAGACCAAATTTAATAATGTGTACGTGAAAAATCTCTCAGAATCTGCAACGGATGATGATCTTAAGAAACTTTTTGGTGAATATGGCACAATTACCAGTGCTGTAGTGATGAGGGATGCAGATGGAAAATCCAAGTGTTTTGGATTTGTCAACTTTGAGAATGCAGATGATGCTGCTAAGGCTGTTGAGGCTCTAAATGGAAAGAAATTTGACGACAAGGAATGGTATGTTGGGAAAGCCCAGAAGAAATCTGAAAGAGAAGTCGAACTAAAAAGTCGTTTTGAGCAGACTGCAAAGGAAGCAGTTGACAAGTTTCAAGGGGTGAATTTGTATGTCAAAAACTTGGATGACAGTATTGATGATGATAAGCTGAAGGAGCTTTTTTCAGAATTTGGTACAATTACGTCATGCAAGGTCTGGAATCTCTATTACCTTTTTAATTTGATACCAATTGATTCAAATCCCCCCTTAACCCTTTCATTTCCCTTTTCTTTTTGGGACTTCAGGTTATGTGTGATCCTAGTGGAGTCAGTAGAGGATCAGGATTTGTTGCCTTCTCAACTCCTGAAGAAGCATCTCGAGCTGTAAGTTTATTTGTTTGTGTACTCTTTTTTTATATGGAGTTCATTTTCGTGTGAGAGATATTCTTTTTTTCGTCATGCAATTCAGTCCCCCTTTTTTTTCCTTCCCCCCACCGACCCTTCTTTAACTACAGCTTGCAGAGATGAATGGTAAAATGATTGTCAGCAAACCACTTTACGTTGCACTTGCGCAGCGGAAAGAAGAGCGAAGAGCAAGATTGCAGGTAACATCACCGAACATTTCTACGTGCACCATAGAATAATAATTGTTGCTGTATTTCATTGAAAAATTTTATGCTTGTTATAGTATGCCAAATCGATATTCATCCGCTAAAATTTGAATCCAAAGAAAATTGATTTTGAACATTTTATTGGAAATGTTGGTTGTTATGACTTGTCTAATAGATTATGTTACAAAATTTTCTTGTTTTGTTTCATTAAATTGTAATTTTGGTATCATAAAACATACATTTTGTAAGGAAAAATGAGAATGGAATGATCTAATAATTGATCTTTCCATATAAATCCTTACTTGGAAATTGTGTCGACAGGATTCTTTCTACCTTCTGAGCTACATTTTGATTTTACTTGCGTTAACTTGTGTATAAATGCATGTTCCATATGTTTTTAACAGTATTGATATTTTCTTTCTTCTTCTCTACCATTCTCGAAACCTTGACCTGGGGCTTGGGAGTTAAGATCCAAAGTCACCAGGACAAAGGTAGACCCAGTATTGATATTTTCTTTAAAAATTCCTTGTGTATAAATTTAGTTTGCGTTCACTCATTTTGTAGGATCTTATGATCCTCGATCCGATCCTACGGACTTCTTAATTGATCCAATTCAGGATCACAATCCTAACAACCTTTCCTGGAATGACTTTTGTGCTCATTTTCTAATGGTTAGAAAAATCAGTCGCCCCATTGTGGTCTTTTTGGTCCACAATAATTTCTCTCTGACTTATCTTTATATGCATAATAAATTTTTTAATTTATTTTATGCAGGCACAATTTTCACAAATGAGGCCTATTGCAATGGCACCTTCAATTGCTCCTCGCATGCCAATGTATCCTCCTGGTGCTCCAGGGCTTGGACAACAATTATTTTATGGGCAAGCTCCTCCTGCTATAATTCCTCCTCAGGTACGTCTTTATGCTTTTTTTCACATATTTGAATAAGTTGACTTTTTAGGTTGAAGTCCATGCTTCTTTGTTGCTTGACCCATATCTGTCTCCCTCTCTCTCAAAACACACCAGAGGATTACAGCAAACTTTTTTTCTTTTTCAGAGTAAACCATATTTAAAATAGAGGATAACATGCTCGATAAGGCATGAGTTCTAGTTTCATAGGTTCATCTTCATATGAATGTGGGAATCGTCTGATTCTATCTCTGTCGCTCGGTTTGAAGACAGGAGATCCCAAAGACAGATTTTTCTAGTTCTTTACCAGGGGTGAACAAGACCTGGAATTGGGCTTACATAAATGCTTTGGCTGTCGGGTTTTCTCTTTTTATAGTGTTTGTCTAACAAGTAACAACTACTTTTTGGTTTTAATGGTTTAACTGGACTGTTATTTGAATTTAATGGATTCAATGCTTATATAGTGCTCTTGAACAGTTGGCTCTGCATTTGTTACCTATTATAATTTGTTACAATTTTGCTTACTTGTATCTGTTTGTTCTTGTGTCTTTGTTTTTAGAATAACAGTTTTACTTTGTCACCAAGGTTTTGAACTCGGCATGATTTGGCCGAGTCGCACCCGAGTAGAGCCAAGGTTGCTGGGTGATGCAATTTCACTTCGCCTGACGAGGCTGAGTCGGCTTTAGTATGGTCGTTTATGGCCCTAATGGCACTGTCAGGGTTGTTACTTAGACTAGAAAGGCTTGTTGATTCGACTTGTGGGGTTTAAAAAGCCCATTTTCCCACTTTTTTTTTTTCATTTCTTCCTCTTCCAACCTATTTTCTCAACTCCAATCATTTGTTATATCTTAGATTTACGTTTTAAAACTCTTCAATCAAAGCATTGATTAGCAACACTTGAATCTTTCTGATCGGACCTTGAATCGGGCCCGCCCTCGGTCGAAGTGGGCATAGGGTTTGAGAATTTGCTGGTTTGGATGAGAGAGAAGCATAACCCTCAGCTAGTGTTTTTTATTTGCCATCGTATCAGAAGGCATGATTTAGTCAAATAAAACGACAGTTTTGTATTGTCCTTTTTGGTCTCTTCTTAATTTCTATTTTTTATGCATTTTTGGTAAGGGTATTTAAGTAATTTTAGTCCTCCATTAATGGCAGAGTAAGGCCCTTGTTGGGTTTAAGTTGCAGACGTGTGCGTCATAATTTTATTTTATTTTTGTGTGTTTGCTGTTCACATTATAAGATGATGCAATGTTTAATTTTCTGAATCTTTTAGATATATGTTTTTTTAAATTTCTTGTTTTTTTTTGAATTGTTTGATATTTTATCTGAATTGTTTTAATTTAAAATTATTATTAAGTTTATCAATCATAATCTAAGTTACAAATATGTTCATTATACATAAATACACATGAAAAAGAGTGGTGTAGTTTACACTGATGAGAATGTTGCGGAAGGAATTGATTTTTCTCCCTGTTCGATTTCAAATTGGTTTCTAGCCGATTTGATTTGTGCAGTGCGGGTGTGCTGGAGTCTATGAGCTAGATTCGAGGAAATAGATGTTGGTTGAACAAATATCCCTTTTGGGTTTATAGATTGATCAGGCGAAAGCTTGAGAAGAGGGAATATCAACTTCTCTCAAGGTTCAAGGATGCCTTAATTAAAAGGACTATAGAAAAAGAATTGCATTGAAATTAAAGGTGCGGAAATGTAAAGGACTAGAATTGTAATATGTGCTTGAAAGATATGTAAAGTAAATGAAATGCGTTTGAGTGGTTGGTCGGGGACCCTTTGTGACGTCTTCAAGCTCTCTTTTTATTGGTGCATCAGGTGGTGCTAAGTGTCCTTTCTCATCCGTTTAGCAACTTTGAACAAATTTATCCTTAGCTTATCTTCTTTATCACAGGCATTGAAACTTCTTCATTCCTTGCTTACGTGTCAATAGCCATGTGTCTGCTTCTTAATACTTGCAGCAGCAAATAAGTATTCTTATTACATGACTCCACGTAACCACATAATCAGGCAACTGTCAAGCTCTTGTAATTTTATATAATGATTCACGTGTGACGTGTCACACTTTTAAGCATCCTTGTCAGCGCCAAAGTTGACGCCATGTGGCTGCCACTTTTGGATGTCAACACTCCCTGAATATTTTTGTCGACTCCTGTTTTCTGTGTTGAAAATTTCTTATGAACTGTTCTGTTGGCATCTAGCATTGGCTTTGTATGGTAGTTTTTTTTTCTCCTCTCTGATTTACCTCGTATTTTTGTAGGCTGGATTTGGTTACCAGCAGCAGCTTGTTCCTGGAATGAGGCCAGGTGGGGCTCCTATGCCAAATTTCTTTGTGCCAATGGTTCAGCAGGGTCAACAGGGTCAGCGCCCAGGCGGGAGACGTGGAGCAGGTCCTGTGCAACAATCTCAGCAGCCTGTGCCAATGATGCAGCAGCAGGTATAGTTAATATGTTTGATATTTTGTCCTCCTTTCGTAACTTTTTGATCCTCTTCCACAAATCTTAGAATTAATTTTTGATGGTTCATTTTTCAGATGCTTCCTAGGGGACGCGTATATCGTTACCCACCTGGTCGCAACATGCCAGATGTTCCTATGCCAGGTGTTGCTGGAGGAATGCTTTCTGTTCCATATGACATGGGTGGCATGCTACCACGAGATGCTGCTATAGGACAGCCTATGCCAATTCCAGCTTTGGCTACTGCTCTTGCAAATGCACCGCCTGACCAGCAGAGGACGGTAAGCTTGTTATCATGCTCTGTTATGCAAACTTGCTGCTTTTATAATGATTTTAAGATTTTAATTTTAACTTTTATTTGTGGGTGGGTGTAGATGTTGGGTGAAAATTTGTACCCACTAGTGGATCAGCTGGAGCATGAGCATGCAGCCAAGGTTACAGGCATGCTTCTGGAGATGGACCAGACTGAGGTTCTGCATCTGCTTGAATCACCAGATGCTCTGAAGGCAAAAGTTGCGGAAGCCATGGAGGTCCTGAGGAATGTTGCTCAGCAGCAGGCAAACAGTCCAACTGACCAACTAGCCTCACTGTCCCTGAATGATAACCTTCTTTCCTGAGTGTTGCTTGATGGACTGAAACAATTGCACGTGGTCATGGTACAATCTAAAGGAAGGTTTACTGGTTGTGAAGGCACTAGATTACATTTAGTACTTTTGTTATTTTATTTTGGTAATTTGTAGGATTCCAAAGGTTTGAAACATCCTCTGTTTTCATTTTTGGATGAATTTTTTTGAGAATTCTTGAGATTTTCAGACTTGTATGGTATGTTATGTTTTTGTTGGGTGAGGAGTTCTTAATATACTTGGTTGAGCATATTAACCTTTTGCCTCTTATTTGTTTTAAAATGTTCCTTTATTGAGTTTGTCTATCTTTAAGGTTTTTCTTCTCTCTTCTAACATGGGTTTTCCATTGATTGAATGAGTGAATTATGTGGTAAGTGTTTGATTGGACGTTGCACTTGAGCTGAGGCCATGCTTCTTGGTCATTCTTTTCTCAGAGAGATTTGAGAGTTGATGGTAAACATTTTTTAGTTATGGAATTCAAGTCTGAGACTTGAGTCTGCTAAAAGTTGTTCATTTAACTTTTGAAAGGTGTGGAGAGAAAGACCCTCTCAACAATGTCTAAAATTTGTTTCTCAGAATGAGCATCTGAAGATTGCTGGAAAATTCAGACCAATTTGGTGGTCCATCCAAATTGCATACACATCAACATTAGTTGATGAACCTCACCTATTTTGCATTTGTTTATTTGAAAATGGTGAAATTTAATGTTGATGAACCTCACCTATTTTGCATTTGTTTATTTGAAAATGGTGAAATTCACCAACTGCAGCAAATCGTTCGTTACAAGAGAGGATTCGAGTCCTATAAGCAAACTTGATGTGATAATGTTGGTAATTCTTCCCACATTCACATTATATATATGTGTGTGTGTAATGATATATCTTCCAAATTCGAAAGATGACAAATGAAGATGATGCGAGTGGGTGGTGGGCTTTATCACATGACATGACGTTATATCTCTAAATGCAGAAGATAAATTATTATATATATATATATATATATATATATATATATGAGCATGCTTTGTTTCCTGCATTTGATTTCATTATTTCGCCGAGAGACATTCTTCAACTACTCACAGTCTCACACCCTTGCCGTTTGTAGTAGAGAAAAATTGAGTATGGGCATTTGTGGGAGGTGGCTACGAGGCAATCTTGATCCCTCTCGAGCTCTTAGCATCCTTGCTATGACAGTCCTTTAGTCCTCTTTTTGTGCTTATATACATAAATCTATCAAAAAGCATTCCAATTAAATTCCATGTGCACACTCATTATCACTTTTGCAATTTCCAGTTGCCCTCGTATGCTTATAGAGCATGCTTTGTGAATGTGGGTCAATCCTTATAAGGTGAAAATTTACAAATCACACTATATCTAAGCTCTGTTTGTTTCGACATAAAATATTTTCGGTGTTTGATTGCATATTTTAAAAGAAAAAATGTTATACTCGTAAAAAATTTTCACACCAAAATGTTTAGATTGATGCAATCAATTTGTAAAATATTGAATAACTAACTTGATTGATGCTACCAACAAAAAAAAATTTTAGAAATAATTTTTAACAAATATTTTACGTGGAAGCAAACGGAGCGCTAATAACTTATCAACTATCGATGTTATTGGTATATACTATCAAAAGATTAGAATGAGAGTATTTTGTGTGTCATGTGTGACCTCAGGAAGAATGGAAATGTTTTTGTTAATTATTATAAACGGCTATTACGCAATGGTTATGCAAGTAGTCCATATGGAGAGGTTGAAAGCTTGTTCTTGTGGCCTAATAGAGAACACAAAAGACAATGATAAAAGGCAAAGCAACCACCTTTGAAAGGAGTGAGAAAAGAAGGCATTTGTAGGACCAAAAACTCCAACAACAATAGGCCCACGAATGAGATATGAACGGTATGGTAGGAGGGATGCCATTACTCATTAGAATGATGTTTACACCTTTAAAAAGTCCATACATATTTCTTTAGAGCCTACTTTTAATCCATGTTCACACTTCGTTTTTCAATCATGGTTGGCTACAGTATATATATATATATATATATATATATATATATATATATCAACTTCCTAGTTCTTGTCACAAAATTTTGAGTACTAAATCTTTTGATATTTTTTTCCTTAAATTAAAATACCTTAAAATGAGATCATACAAACATTCAAAGATTCTATATTTTTTCCCTAGCAAATAACACTTTACCAACTAGCACAGGCAATTCGACTGGTAAGGTCTTTGAAAGTACTCTCCTTAGGTCTCTCGTTTAGATTAGATTACTTCTAAGCACAATTTTTTTAAAAAAAACTTAATGAAAATTCTAAAAAAATTACAAACAAATTCTTAGGAAATTAATTCTCCAAAGTAATAAAATTGAAAAGAAAAAAGTGACCATAATTTGAATATTATATATATTTAAAATAAAAAATATGTATAAAAATAATATTAGAATTAGGGTTCGAGTTTGGCTCGGGTTGCTTGAGATTTTTCAACCCAAGCCTAACCCTAAGGCTTTGTTTGGATAAATCGGAAAGAAAAGAAAAGAAATGATAACATTAGTTATGAGAGAAAAGAAAAGAAAAGAAAAGAGAGGATAACATGTATTCATGTTTGGATAAATTATGAAAGAAAAGAAAGGAAATGATTGCATTATTGTTTGGAGAAGGTGAAGGAGAGAAAAGAAAAGAAACCATTTTAATCAATTTATTATCATGCCCTTTTGTGTTTATATTATAAGATATATCCAAATATTTTTTAAATTTTATTCTTTAAAATGTTAAGGTTATTTTTGATATTATGAAAGATTCACTTATTCTTATCATTTCTCTCCAAATCTTTTAACTTTTGGGAGGATAGCATATGAGAGATTTGGAGGGATAAGCTATCCCTCCAAATCACTCCTAATTCTTTTTTTTTCTCTTACTCATGACAATCCAAACACAAAAACTACTATCATTCCCTTTCTTTCCTTTTTTTTTTTTTTTTTCCAATTTCATCAATCCAAACGAGCCATAATAGTAAAAATGGTTGCACAAGTCTATGCAAAATTGGTTTGGACTTGGCTGGGTTTAGTTTGGCCAGTCCAAGTTGCACCCTTAGCGAAAGATTTTGATTTAATTAGGGGTGGCAATTCGTGTTCCTATATCATATTCGTGTTGTGTTGATCTATCAGTATTATGTTAAACATATCAATCCTAACTCGACCCATTTAATAATCTTGTCAGAAACTCTCAACATTAACTTAACATGTTTAATAATTATGTCAGAAACCCTCAACACTAAACCAACCTGTTTGTTAAACGTGTTACACATGTTGACTCATGTAACTCATTTAATAAACATAACCTATAATGACACGACTCGTTTAATAACTTTTTTAATCCAGTTAACTCATATAAAAAATAAATTACATATCTATACATAAATCCTAAAATTAAACTATATTATAAATTTATATCTATATATAAACCTCAAAAACATGCTATGGTAATTCAATAATTGGGAAGACACCATATCAATCTCATCATTGCATTTTATGTCTACATTAGTCATGTAAACAAACAAATAAATTTCAAACAATTACAATATATATAACTATGTATATATAAGTGTGAATAAAATTAGAATATATGAATAACTCGTGTCGTAATCGTGTCATGAGTTAGACAATTTAAACTCAAATTCAAACCTAACACAATTTTTGCATGTCATGTTCATATTGACCCGTTTATTAAACGTGTCGATTTACCTCATGTTCAAACCCGCTTAACTCGTGTCATGTTTGTTATGTCCAATTTACATTGTGGCTGGGCTGATTCTTCGTCACCAAAAAGGAAAAAGAAAAAAACACACCCACTTTTAGGGATGCAACTCGAGTGGGTTCAACTTGAGCCCAACTGAAGTTATGGGTGGGCTTGGGTAAGGTATTTTAATTGTAGGGTTGGGCTCAGGTTAGAATCTTCCTAGCCTAAACTCGATTTCTATTATATATATATTTATAATTTTTTATATTATAAAATGAGATTAAATCTTAGCCATTTATTTTCCATCCTACGGTTACTACACAATATATATAAACTCCCTTGTCAGAATTCTCTAGAATCTCATTCCACAAACCCTAATTGCTAGCCCATTGTCTGCTGTTGTCTATAGCTCTCACCAACACCAGCCACCGCCACCACCAATCATCTTCATCACCCACCGCCACCACTGATCATCTTCACTGACCACAAATCATCTTCACCAACCATCGTCATCTTCATAGACTTCACTTATAACTGAGGGTATAAAAAATTGTTGATATATGTTTTACGATTCACCTATCTTCTTGAGTATACAACTTTCACCGATCAAGTGAAAACTTTTGCAATCAGAAGCGAAAAGAAATTCAAGTTTGCTTATGAAAAGAGAAATTTTCAAATAAAGAAAGTTTTTGTTTATGGATTCATTTGATTACTTTGAATGTCCTTTCAAAATCTTGTTATGTTTTTATATATCTACCACGATATCAAACATGATATAGTTGCGAATCTGACCAACTCGATTAACCTACCCAACTCGAGCATTATCAAGCTCGGGCTAGGCCACCCCAAATCGACCTTGGATAGTAGTGCCCATAGTACATGTCAGGCTAGGATTGTCCCTCAACTCGCCGGAGTTGCACCCATGCCCACTTCCCTTGTGGATTTAAACTTAAACTACTACATAACGTCTTTGGTGATAATAAATGACTTGACCAACCCGATTAACACACCTAACCCAAGCGTTATCAAGCTCGAATTAGGCCACTGCAATCCGACCTTGAACAATAGTGCCTATAGTACAAGTCAAACTGGAGTTGTACCCCTACCCCCTCCTTTATACTGCTAACAATAAATGACTATACGTTCAAAATTACTTTATCAAATATGTCAAAAAAAAAAAAAAAAAAAATTTCATGATTTAACCGATGGGGCTACTTTTTTTCCATATATATATATATATCCTACATAAATCATATGCACAGGTTGTGGATCTATAGTTCTATACACATTCCTGTATATAGATAATCATCAGCAATCATCAGTCTCTCTTATTGATGGTGTTTCCCAAAATATATAGAGACATAATCTTCAGTTGAGGTGGATGATTTTTCAACCGTCTGATGGGAAACGAGTCCATAAATAGACGGTCAAAATTGTACAAACATGATATCTGATATTTTGGTATGAAAAACGGTGCTATTTATGTCATATGGCTGTGGGTCCATAATAATCACCATTTGCCACGTGTGCACATAATGACCTGCAAAAAAAAAAAAAAAAAAAAAAAATATATATATATATATATATATCTATCTATATATTTTTTAAGAGCATGGGAAACTTTAAATTAAAAAGTGGCATAAGGAGTGGCAGGTACTTGGCGTGAAGAAGAAAACTAGAGAGAGAGGAGAAAGTGGGGGCTTCCGCTAGCATGCATTAGAGGGTGTTTTGATTGTAGAGAGAGAGAGAGAGAGAGAGAGAGAGAGAAGGGGACGGAAAGACGGAGAACAGAGCCATTTGGTAAGCGGGTTTTGTTTGGAAACTGCTGCGAGCCTATGACTTTTTAACACGCACTGTCTTTCTCTCTCTACACACAACGCATTGATGTATATATTGTATATATTGTATATATATCGCTTTCTGGGTTATTTCGTAAATTAAAGATTACTGTCCTCTTTAATCCTCTCTCAACCTCCCTCATACACATACCATTTCAATCCTCATACCCCACTGCCTCTCTCTTTCTCTCTCTCTTTTCCTTCCCTTGCTCAGTGAGTTGTCGTCTCTCATTCTCTCTCTTATCTCTTCTCTAGAGAGAGAAATAAGATGCGAGAAGAGAGATGTTGATTTAATGATCATCTCTCAAAGGGCTCTTACGCTATATGTGTTTATTTTTTTAGGTCTTGAAGGTAGATCCATCGATTCATCAGCTATCATTTGGCTGGTGCGTTTTCAGATTCATCGTCTTCTGTCCTCATTGCTTGACCGATCATTGATTGTCTCGTGCTTGTGTTTTTCTATTTTTTGTGGGTTTATGATTTTTTGTGATGTTTGATATCATCTGAAAAGGATTTTATTTTTCCCTGTGTTTCCAGAGTTCGAGTTTGTACCGATTCTTGTTTCAAAGTTTTCTCTTGTTTCAACCCTTTTATAATCTGTTTATCGCTGTTCTTTGTTCTATCTTTCTGTTGTTTGACTCGTTGGATTAGTTGATATGAAGCTGATTTGATAATGCAATGTGCCTTACAGCTTCATTAGTTTTACTAAATGTTAGATGATTTTGCAAAAAAAAATGTTCTTCACCCACTTCCTCTTTATGTATTTTTTTCTCTCTCTCTCTATATATGTATATATTTATATTACTTGCATGTTGTTTGGAAATAGATCCATTGTTCTGATGGATGGCAAATTGTTTGCGTTTAGGAGAGGGACTTGAAACATGTTGTCTGGTTGGTGATGCTTCATTATGTCTTTACTTTGGTGTAAAGATTGTGATATTAGGAAATCTACGCATCCTTGTTGGTGCTTAAATTTGTGGGCGTATCAACCTAATTCTAGTTGGTAGATTGAGTTCAATACAATCTTTTTGGATCATATGGTGGCAATAAGCATCTTAGGAGGAAATTTATGAATTTTTCAGCATAATGAAATGACAATGATTTTGTTTTGAACAATGGTGTCACTCTTGGTTAGGATGATTGCAAGCTATTAGCCTTTTGTGTTTTGTATTATAGTGAAATAACAAGTTTAAGTTCTTTTGGAGGACTTACAGTGAATGCGTGCGTGTCTCGTTTAACACACATAGTGTTATGTTGAGCTGAATGTCCAAAGAGTATATTTATAACCATTTCAAGTAGTTAGGATCTGCATCTTATCTGTGAGAGAAAACTAGGGGCTTTTGAGATGACTTATGGTTTGATTGATTATTGGATTTTGTTTATGTAAATTGTTATTCGGTGGCTTATGGAGGTGGACTCAGTTGTTCTTTCTCTGATTAATTTCCTTTCATTGCTTACTATCTTTTGCTCTTCTTTTATAAGGAGACATGAAACTTTAGACTTTAAAATTTTCTTTTTTCCTTCAAAGAATAGCAATTTGAGGATCGGGGAACATCATGCCTTTTGACTCCAAATAGTTTCATGATCATTTATTAGTATCACTTTTGCCTTAGTCGATAATTTGGCTGCTATAAAGTAGATTTTTTTTTTTATTTGAGAAATTATTATGCCCATTGTTCGTTATTTATATCTGAATAGATGGTTTAAACAAATCCAATTCCTTTTGTTTGTTGTTTATAGCAGAATAGATGGCTTAAAACAATTCAAATCCTGTCATATCTGTTGATTTCTCACACTGACCTTATATTACATGGCATTGTTACATTTGTTGATGATTTACAATTATTTAACTTCCCTTTTCTTTTTGTGGTTTAATGGTTTCAGATCTGCCAAGAAGTCCCATATGTGATATACGATTTGTGTTGGAATACCTTTGGAACCTGTCTAATCTTTCAGCTGAAGTGCACCAAAGCCTGATGCAAGGGCAGAGGAGTTCTATAGGTTCCTTACCCGAGACCTTAAGATTTGATCCTGGATCTTCATCAAGTAATGCAGGTGTAGAACAGCAGATTTGCTGGAATAATATGCAAAATTCTTCTAATAACTGTCAACCAGATTATGTAATATCACCCAGTAACACAAGTATTACATATCTGAATTCTATGAGTCAAGAAGGGCAGAATATAAGTGGATGGAATTTAGGTGACCCTAGTTCTAGTGGCACACAAAACCAGGTCAGTCATAGTGAAGGAAAAACAGAACCTGGATGGTCATCTTCAATGAGTGCTTGTGCTGGGCCTGGTCCAATCATGGAAGAACAATTATATGAACCGGCGAATATTCTTTCACTGAACAATGTTAATGTAAATCTTAGCAGCAATCAGATTGCTAATAGTTCTTTGTTTATGCAAAGTTCTAATTCTAGTGCAATTCCTCAGGGTCTTAACATAAATGCAGGATTTGTAGATTGTGGTGTTCATGATCGTCAAGTCACTGAATGTCCTAATGTGTACAAGTCTGGTGGTTCTGAGAATGCACGATATTCATTGCCCAGTAGTTCTTCTAATCCTTTTGGGATGCCCTCTGGAAGTAATGGATTTTTGGTGGAAGCAAATGATGGCAGGCGAGACTGTTCAATGGAGGGTCGTCGCGTATCCTGTAAAAGAAAGGCTTTTGATGGAAATGTTGGACAGTCTTCTATGAGTGGAAGTTCGAGATACTTTCAGCATCCCGAAAGTAATGCATGGCATGCTGTTCCTGCTCACTATAATGCTTGCAGCAGCTTAGGTATATCTGCACCATCACCATCAGAACGCAGTCTTGGTGTTAGTACTTCAGAGCAGGTGAACGCAAGAATTGGCCTGGGTTTGGGTGGAGCTTCTTTAGAATGCCCTCTTGCTTTAAATGTGGTGGGAAGTGCAGAAAGCACTAGGAGGAATTTCCGTGTTAGAATAAATGCTTCACATCAACAAGAATCTCTACCAGCTAATGTAATTTCAACAGGGGGTGTAGTTGGCCATTCTAATTTTTCATCACCCCATCAGTCATCAAGGTTTCTTCCCCTTGAAAATTCTTTGGACTTGGGTTCAGCACCAGCAGCAGACAATGCAAGTCCTCAAAGGCAGTCCGTTGCTGTGCAGGTCCCTGCTTTGCCGCGAAATCTACAATCATCTAGGTGGACTGGAGGTTCCAGCTCAAGACCTGGCAATTTATCAGGTTCTATAATTGTTGGAGAGGCAGATGTTGTGCCCCATGGGGAATCCAATTCAATAAGCATCCCAAGAAACATTCCAGAACATCCTTTGTTTGTAGCTCCAGATGAGTTCAGAAACTCTGCTCAAAATCCAACTAATTGGAGTTTACCTGGCGGAAATACAAGTATTGATGCTAATGTCGCTTATAATTCTCAAAGTGGCTCAAATTCAGCTGTCCTTCCATCACCTGCTCCTAATTGGGTCCACAATCGCAATCCTCCACAATATGCGCGGAGATTATCAGAATTAGTTCGCCGATCATTACTGTCTTCTGAGTCTGGAGGTCGGAGCAATAACAATTCTCCACTACATCCAGGTCCTTCTTCCTCGCACGAAGTTGGACTTTCATCTGGAGCTGGTAACCATGGGCATCATCTGTCACGCTCAAGGTCAGCAATGTTGTTGGAGAGACAACTTGATGTTACTTCTGGAATCCCATACTCGGTACGAACTTTGGCTGCTGCAAATGAAGGAAGAAGCAGGCTCGTATCCGAGGTTTGTTCTAGAAATTAATATTATCTTGCTATGGTACTTGCTTGAATCTGAAATATTGTGTTATTACAAACTGCATTCTGTTTTTCCTTGTAGCTGTAATTCTAAATTTTGACTAGTTGTATCAACCAATTCCAATTTATTTGCTATACTTTTCTAAGAAATTATTTATTTTCTAAAACTAGCATTAATATTACCTTGTTATCTCTGCCATATAATCTTCCAGCACCGGGACTGGAAATGGAGATTTTGTGTGTCAGAGCTTTGCCTCCTGTAGATTGTACACCATTTATCCCTAAAGAGTTGCACATGAATTTAGTTTTTTCTGATTATTCAGAAAGCAAGTTAACGACATAAATTTTTGAACATTTCCACTTTGATTATGATTTAGTTTTGCCATGTCATCTTATCCTCCCTTTTATTGAATGCTGAAGTAATAACTTGATACCTGTTTATTTTTAATATTATTATTGAAATTGAAATGCCGTGAATGAATTGGAATGTTTGACAGTTTTTGTTTCAAAATGTGATACATGCTATAATGGTTGCAATGGGGATTTATCTCTCTCTCTCTCCCCAAAAAAATAAAAATAAAAATAAATAAAAATATGTATCTCCTTTACCTTTTCAGCTGTCAATATAAGAACGTCAGATGTTGGAGTTCTGTTTTGTTGTGTTTTTCTTTTTTGGACTGTTATTAATGAATTATGGTGATTGGTTTTTCATTAGAACAATACTTGTCCCCTGCACGTAAGGAGGAGGTTCCTCTTTATAGCTGACATGTAATGATATGATTGGATCATATTATAGGTATCAATTTGGCCCCACCTAAAAGCCGATTATTTTCCTTTCCTTTTTTGATTTATTTTTTTAAATTATAAAAGGACATGTGATCTAATGATATTATGACACATCAGCTATGAGGAACAGGTTCATCCTTACGCGTTAAGGAGGAATGTATTATTCTTTTCATTATAACCTTAAATGTGAATGATAGTGAATGACAAATGATGGAAAAATTAAATGGGGTATGTGGTAGTCCTCATATAGCAAAAAGGAGGACAATGTTATTCCAGTAGCTATGAGTCACATGCATGGTTCTCTATTTACCTTACCCAATCGTTTGATTGAAATTTATGTTATTGGCCATTAGATGTGCACTTATTTCATAGCCTATGCTATGTTTTTTCCATTTATTTGGTCGCTCCATTATTGGGAGCCTTTTACCTAGGATCAAAATTTTGAGAAGTCCGCAGGATTACTTTGTAATTGAGATCATTTTTAAATATGCAATTGTACTGTGCATTCATACATATTTGGTGGAAATTGGGTGGAAATCGTGGAACTTTATCCATGAAACTCATTGTTGATAGTTTTTTCTTACGTATCTAATTTTCAGATATTTTGTTGTTCCTTCCCCCCTAAAGTATGACTCTTGAGTGAATACATCTATATTACTATCGAAAAGCAACCTTATCCTAGTGCAGCATGGGTGGGTTGAGCGGCCCAATATGACCTTATTTGATACTTGACAAGGCTTGGACCAAGTTTCTTGCCCTTATCACAGGGTTTGACTCAAAAATCAAACCCTGAGAAAAAAAGTTATTTTGTTAAAAAAAACTCCATTATGACTCCTCAAGCAGGGGTTATGTTTGCTCTTGTCTGACCTGTGAATTTTACTTTTGCATATATGGGTTGGGGGGGGGGGTGGTAGTTGAAGGTGTGGAGGGTTGCCCAGATCGGCCCACCGAGGCGAGCCTTGGGTCCAAAAAGAGAGGCAGTGCCCTGCCTCCGATTCACGGAATAAATAAAATATCGTTAAAAGTAGTGGTATTTCACTTTCGCCGTTTTTGGCTCCCACTTATCCTACACCTCTCAAGTCATTTCACAAAGTCGGACTAGAGTCAAGCTCAACAGGGTCTTCTCTGTTCAGGTTAGATCTGGTTTGATGTGTCTGAAAAGGCAACACAATCTGAACAATTGTACCGACCCTTATCCCCATTCACCTGCTTTATAGGGAGACCCTAGCAGCTCTTTCTCTTCTCCTTTGTCTTCTCTATTGGATCTAGGACTAGTTTCCCATAAACTCCTGATAGCTGAAAAAATCTATCTTATATTTTGGTGTCTACAAATATTATTGAATCCAATCCAATGTCTCATTCATTTTTGATCTTTTAAATTCTGTGTTCCCAGATGTCATCTTGTCTCTTATTCTGCTTAGCTCATCTTTCGATCCCTGCTGCTTTCAGCTTCTCGACCTACCAAGTATCATTCCATCTATAACTGAGTGAACCGAAACTCAGAAACATTATACTTGGTTGACTTGGGTCGGTTAGAACTTGTAGATATTGGATTAAGTCGTCTTTTACTATTTTGACTGGCAATGATATTAAATTTTTACTGGAATTTTACAGATGACTTCTTCTGCTTTGTTAGTGGTTCAAAATTATCAATTATGCTTACAGAGAGGTCATTTCAGTTTTTAATTTAAATTCAATTATAGTATATATTTTCTCTAAACAAATAGAATAGAAAGTTTAAAACAACGACTATGTTCAGTGACATGAGGATTATCTAATTTGTCAACTGGCTCAAGTGAAAATAAAATAAAAATGAAATTGGTTGTCAAGGTGTATTTTTGATGTTATAGTGTTACATTTTATATAAAGTTTTACTGTTTGGTGCAATGATAAAATTTAGTAAGCATGAGGATATGGGTTCAAGTTCTAGACAACCACTTTATGTAATTGCAAAATAATGCTAGAGGTTAGGTTTGTCTTTTTCTTCCCCTTCCAACAGCATAGGTTGGAGCAACGTGGTAAATGGCCTCTTTATTTTTATTTTTCATCTTTTATAAGGCATTCATCTTGCAAGTCAAAATGGGTTTGGGAGGAACTAGGAAGTGTGTTGCTACTCCACACGACCTAGTTATGTTTCTCAAATATGTGTTGAATTCTTGCATATGGACTATATTTGATAAGAAAATTTGCCTGAAGACATTATTGTTTCGGAAAACAACCATTTCCTTGGAACTAATGATTTCATGTTTTGTGTTGCAGATTCGCAATGTCTTGGGTCTCATGCGTCGGGGTGAGGGCTTGCGGTTAGAGGTTAGATTTTGAGATTTTTGGTGTGTATATTATAGACAAATACGCTTTTTTTCTGATTTATGATCTATTGGTGGTGATTGGTTACCCAAGAAACCAGTAACTTGACTTCTCCCAACAGTAAGGATGTACACATTACCCAACCACTTTGTATAGATATAACACTAGGCCCATACAGCACTGTGCTACACAAGAAACTGGTTTTGGCCAAAGACTCACTTTTGCCTCGGATTATTACAACTAAACCGTTAACATATCCGAGAATGATTGGAAAAAAATAAACTGAAAGAAGTGGGCAGGGGGGGATATGGGTCAATTAAATGTATTGATTACATTTTCTGTTGGTAAAGCTTGCTCTTGTATGGTAGGTGATGGAAAAAGAATCAAAGTTGTGTTCCATAACATGCTCACTGCAACCATGATAGGTACATGTTAAAGCTAGCGTAGATTAGTCCATGACATCATCATCAGAAAATGCTTGGTGACTAATCCAATATGGGAAGGAAAATTTGGAGGAAAAAAAGAAAAGAAACAGAAGTGCTCAGAAAGCGAGCCTTTTGAATTTTATTCTCCTTCTCTCTTTCTATTTAAATTATCATATTTTTAGAGAAATAGAAGCTCTTTGTATTAAGGTTTCCAAAATATAAATTCTCTGTAGTAGGAGTCTATTTGAGAAAAGGGATCCGAAGGAGTTGGAAAGAGGTCAGTCCAGAACATCTGAGTTGTAATGAATAGCAACTACTGTGGATGATTGTTTGATCTGAGGGTTACATTTTTAACAGGCTTGTTTTTTTGTCTTTGGATTCAATGATTTATGCGACATTAAACTGGTTCTTCTGCTCGTGTTAGGATGTTATGATTCTTGATCAGTCGGTCTTTTCCGGGGTGGCCAATATTCATGACCGTTATAGGGATATGCGACTTGATGTTGATAACATGTCTTACGAGGTAAAAGATGCAAACAGATTCATAGACTTCCGCTAACATAGTTTGCATTGAATATTGGTCTCTTAATTTGATTTTGTTGGGTTTCCAGGAATTATTGGCGTTGGAAGAGCGTATTGGTTATGTTAACACTGGGTTGAGTGAGGAAACCATTCTTAATAATCTGAAGCAGTGGAAGTATTTATCCATTGCATTAGGAACTCAGCAGGAGGTGGAACCATGCTGTATATGTCAGGTACTGATCCTCCCTTGGCCTTTTTTTCTGCATTGTTTCTTTCACACAGATATATATATATATATTTCAAAATTCTCAACCATTTTTTGTTATTATTTCCAGGAGGAATATAAAGATGGAGAAGATCTTGGAAGACTGGATTGTGGGCATGATTTCCACACTCACTGTATTAAAAAATGGCTGACGCACAAAAATTTGTGTCCGATTTGTAAAACGACGGGCTTGGTTACCTGAGAGAAGAACAAAATTTCAAGGCTATTACTTCCTCCCTGGATTAGATAGAAGTGGGTGGGATCTAAATGTGTTATTCTGCCAAGTATGGTCACTGAATACGCTTGGTGGATTACATTTTTCTCTCCATAGCACAACTTCTTACAACTTTTAATGGAAGTTCCAATGTATTTTCGTTTTTTTCTTATTTATGCTGTAATCTCCATTCGGGGGACTCTGAATGAGATCTAAGAAGTAGAAGTAATTTGACTTCTCTCTCATTTTAATTACTGCTCATCATGTTGGTATTTTAGTTTTTCTTTTCTCATAAGTTTCTGATGTCTATTGAATATTATTAAATTCATTCGCATTAGAATTTGTGGAAGCAAAAATTCATTTGCGTAATTGAGTTGTTGAAAGCGATTTGATGCCTAATATATGCTTGAAATCGAGTCACTTTAACCGTAGGGGATGGTCTAATAGCAAAGTTTTAACCTCATATCTTGTGATGTACTTTTTACTATGGCTTATATATATATATATATATATATATATATTTGTAGAAAGTAAGAAATTGATTATTATTTCCCTTAGCAATGGTTGATTTACTGTGATGGTGGAGTTTTATGATTTCTGTACCAACAAAATCAACAGTAACTGAATAATCGTGGAAAATAATTAAGTTCATTTTGTCATATGGTCACAATTACAGACACATTACAACATAGTGGGTCTTTTGAGATGAAATAATTTCTCATAAGAAGGTGGTGAATTTCGTTGTCAAAAAAAAAAAAAAAAAAAAAAAATATATATATATATATATATTAATAGCAAGAAAAAACCTTGTATTGCAATTTGTAGGTTCACTGCTTCAAGCATCAGAATCATGTGTTTTGAAAAATGAAAATAAAATAAAATAAAAATGAAACAGCTATAGTATGAAATGTATTTTTATTGAATCACCAACGAAATACAGAAATAGTCGAGTGGAGTCTTGTTAAAATTGCATCATCTAGAATGTGGTATTCCAGAAAAAGGAAAAAAGATACAATGGACTATTATTGGACTAATAGTCTAATATCGTCAATGTTCAAGATGACCCAGGCCCATAGACATGTTATAGGTTTATGTTGAGTGGGCTTAGAGCCCAGTAGGCGTATATCTCGTATACTTGGTTGGGTACAAAATCATAGCCAGCCTAATGAATAATGATTCCACGAGGAGATAGAATATGAAACATAAATATATATTTTCAAATTGTGTCATGGACAATCATATATTCAGATTGTTTTTTCTTCTACTCTCTGCCAGTTTTGAAACCTCGACCTCACTTTGAAAGTTAAATCCCAAACCACCAAGACTGGAGTAGACCAATTATCAGATGAATTTCATGTCAGACTCGCCTAGTGGTGACAAAATTCGACAAAACTCACCGGTATAACTTTAACATGACTCGAAATTAGCAGATTTAAGTTAACCTTGATCGTGTTCGTGTCGTTATCGTGTTAACCCGTGTGTTTGTATTTTGAAACTTAACCCGTTTAATCTGATTAAACTCATTTAATTAATCGTGTCAATTCAACGATATTAACCCATAACTTATTTTAACCCAATTATTATGAACATTTTTGTTATTTTAATATAAATCCAATATAAATATTATATTTGTTCTTCTTTTATAATTATATTGTCCTAATTATCATATTTTCATAATTGTATTTATTTATTATGTCATTTTTTCATTATATTTATATTTTATACTTAAGTTAATAAACAGCTTACATGACTCATTTAATTTAAACGAGTTAAATAGGTTATTAAATGAGTCATGTCGTGTTGTGAGCCACAATTTATTTATTTATTAAACAGGTTGTGTCATGTTACTTGTTTAAGAAACGAGTTGTATTCGTGTAATAGTAACCTGACACGATTATTAAATGAATCGTGTTCAGGTTGACCTAGAATACTATTAGGCTGACATGATAAGAATATGACCTGGACACAAATTGTTACTCCTAAACTCATCCCATTTGATAAATTAGTTTGGATAGAAACCCAAGCCTTTCATGTCTTTTTTATCTTTTTGTTGTCTTATAGTTTTTGATTTTATACTATCACATAGAATTTTTTATTTTTCTTTTGGACAATACTTTGTTTAGGCCATATCATAAGAAAGTTCCTTTTGATATAGACATGGAACAATATAAACTTTACAGCTATCTAAAATAAGGTAAAAAAAAAAATGAAAATTAAACAACCCCATCTCATCTCTTTCTTTCTCTGCATGAACAACTTTGTCAGATAATCACTTTTAATTTTTTTCAAATTCCTGATCCAATCAACAAAAAACACAAAAATGTCATATGCATTCAACGGCGATGAAACCGCCCCATTCTTCTGATTCCTCGATGCGACAACTGCTCTCGTATACGTAATCGTTGTAAGCAGCTTGTCACTAGTCGTCGAGCTTGTTAGCAAAGTGAAACCCACCACCAATTCCTAGGTCAATCAGTTGGAGGTCGTCAGTAGCGGAACTGGTTCTGTTGATGGCCCCTTGGTGGTGGCTTTTAGAATTGGTCAGATCTTGGTGGTGTCGACTTAGGGTTCCGGTGGTTCTGTGTTGGGAGTGGGTTGTAGTGGTGAAAAATTAGGGTTTTAGGGGGTGTTGGTCTTAGTTTTGATTAGGAGATCACAAAAATCCGATGAAAGCGGAATCGTACAGATTCGTATGGAATTGAATTGAACCATTAACTATGGTTTCAGTTTTATTTTTTAGAAACCGTTCATTACGATTCCAGTTTCGATTCTAGGTTGTTCCCAAACCTAAAACGGGAATCGAAACCGTTAAAAAAAAAATATAATATAAAACATATAATACACAAATAACTAAATAAGATTAATAAATAGATTCTAAGTGTGAATATAGTTATATTTGCTAATTTTCAATGTGTAATATAGTTTTATACTTTCCCGGTAGGTATAAGAGAAGATTGCGAATGAGCCAATATTTGAGTTCCTCGCTTTCCTAGATAGAACTAAGTGGAAAAGTATGCCCAAGAAATTAGTTTTTCTTCGTAATAGTAAGAAATTAGCTTTCTATGTCTTAAACACAATAATACAGGAAAAAAAGATATTACATGTGATAGTAACTCAGAATTTACTTACAGGGTGTGAAAAAAAAAAATATATATTTATCAAAATAACATTTTATAGAAACAGAGGACAAAAGCCATAAATGTGAATAGACATCAAACATTAATATAATTGTTAACTTTTATATTATATAAATTTATATATATCGGTTTTCAGAGGGTGGGTGCTGCAACGGAGTTTCTTTCTTTTGATGAGTGCCAATAGAGTTTCTTAAGCAACGGTGTTGCAATGGCATCTCTGTCTAGAGTTATTTAATTCACCTTAGGTGCTGATATTTTAAGACTATTATTAGGGTCAGTGTGATAAATGTCTTTTTTTTTGGTTAGGCAGTTGTACGAGTGTTAATAAATGGTTCCATAGTGGTTTGCTAAAAAAAATAATAATAAAAAGAATCGCAGTTCAAAATCGTTGGAAATTGCTTTTTCGGTTCCTAACATTTCCATAATCCAACGATTTCGGTTCAAAAATTAAGAAACCATTGAGAACAGTTCTGGTTCTATCAAAAACCGAACCATATGCACATCTAGTTTTAATAGTGTGTCGATGAGACTAGGGTTAGGGTTTCTCTGCAAAGGATGCTACCTAACACCAAAGGGGTGAGAGGAGAGGAGAGGAGAGAAAGAGTTAAGAGATTAGGACAAACGATCATTGCGATCAATAGTGATCGATGATTAAGAGATTAGGACAGACGACCTTCTATCTTTAATTTTTTTTAAAGCTTTAGGCATGTGTCAATTTCCTTTTGATATGGCCCGAGATAAGTATTGTCTTTTTATTTTTATTTTATTGTCATGTACTTTTTGGTTTTAGGCAAAAGTGCAATGTGCAAATTCACCCCAGTACTAATTTTCAAGTAAATCCGTTCCTCATCTTAGAAAAGTGGACAACTTGACTTCCTGACAGAAATATAATGACATATATACTTTTTACTATATCCATGATGTCATTTTCTATATAAATATAATGTTTTCTAAATAAAAATTTTGAAAAATAAAAAAAATAGTTAGATAAAACTTTTAAATAATAAGTTTGAAACATAAAAATATAAAAGGCCAATAGAATATTATTTAAGAATTTTATCAAATTATTTTTTTTTATTTTTTTAAATTTTTATTTAAAAAACACTGTACTCGAGAAAGGAGTATATACGTTAGTTGATTAAAATTTTATTTTGAAAAAATCTTAAATAAAGTTCTATTAGTCTTTTTTTTTATTTATGTTTCTAAACTTATTATTTAGAAATTTTATCTAACTATTTTTTATTTTTTGGAATTTTAGAAAACACTAAATTTACAAAAAAATGACACAATTGATATAGTAAAAGGTATGAGACAAGTTGTCCACTTTTATAAAATGAGAGATTGATTTACTTAAAAAATGAAAATAGTTTAGTTGTTTAGGAGAGATTTTTTTTTGCAACCTTGCCTTGATTTTATACCATCACATATTATTATTTTCTTTTTATTTTGTTGTCACATGGTATTTTATACCATCACATATTATTATTTTCTTTTTATTTTGTTGTCACATGGTTTTTGATTTTATACTCTCAGGGTCTCACCTAAAAAGGCAATAAAAACCTTATCTTCTTTATTAATTAATTAAACCATAAATAAAGCAACCATAAGTTCCACCACAACCTCGTCTAGTGATCATCAACTACATGAAACCAAAAACATCATATAAAGCTTATGCACTATAAAACTAGTTGCAAGAGCATCACCACATATTGCTCCCACCACCATCTTTCATTTATCCTTCTAAAATTTAAAGGAATTCATGTAATGGCAAAGAATGAGACAACAGTCACAACACCAACCAACAAATACTACAAAAACATCATTAATTCATAACTAACCAGGAAAGGAAATAAGAATACCAAAGTATAAGTTATAGCCAATAAACGTTAAGACTATAAATTCGTCCAATACAAAGTATATATACAGGTTTATGTATCGACAATAAAGGAATAAACTTCAATAAAGTAACAAAACAGGGATGTTTTTCTTCCTCTTCTAGAAGTCACATCATCACAGCTGCTGCTCCTCTCTCTCTCTCTCTCTCTCTCTAATCCCACTCCCTCTCCAGTGTACCCATTTGCCTCATCTATCCAGCACACACAGTGTTTCTTCTTTACTTGGACGTCTCTTTTTGATGTATCTCTGTAACTAATTTGTCAAAATTTGACTGTAACATAAGGAAGGGAGAGAGAATGTCTGATGGTAAGCCTGCGTTTTTGAATGATGAGCTCTCGAAACGAACCTCAATCTTTGGTCTGCACTTGTGGGTTGTTCTGGGTATATGTGTTGGGGCTGCAATTGTTCTTGTTCTGTTCCTAATTTCTCTCTGGTTCACCTCAAGACGCAACAATAACAACAACAACAGCAATTCCTCCAAACAGAAGCTGTCCTCTCGCAAACCCACAATTCCAAGTGTCTCCAAAGAAATCCAAGAGATCAGAATCGACCCTTCTCGGACCCACACTCACCCTGAAAACCCAAAGCCCCAGCAAGCTCCAATTCCTGACCCATCGCCTGAATCTGACCCATTAGCCAGAGCTGAACGGCAAGCTTTGCCTATTGACGATGACAACCCACTTGGGCACCATAGAATTCACATTGAAATCGGGAAGGGCCACCGGATTTCGTACCCGGAACGTGTCGGCGGAGGGGTGTTGTCGCACGGTAGCGGAGAGGCTCGGTCCGGTGACCAGGTAGCTGTGGCTGTTCCTGAGGTCTCCCATTTGGGATGGGGACATTGGTACACTCTCAGAGAGCTTGAGGTTTCGACTAATGGGTTTGCTGATGAGAATGTGATTGGTGAAGGTGGGTATGGGATCGTATATCATGGTGTCTTGGAAGACAATACTCGCGTGGCTGTCAAGAATTTGCTTAATAACAGGTGCAGTTTTTATATTTTAGTTTTGCACACAAATACACAGGCATTCATAAATGTTATACAGGGTTCAATTTGTATGCATGTGAACTAGAGATACTATCTTAATGTTTCATAAACCCAATTTAGAAATGTGGGTAAATAGTTGTACTTTTACTGCAATTTCTTGATAAATGTTAGATTATCTTGAATTTGACAATTAGGAGGTTCTGTGTGGCATATATAGTTTAATGTAGCTTGTAGTTTGATGTTGCAGACTGGTGGCAGTAAATGGTTGATGGCGGGTCATTATTACTGTGTTTCATGTTATTTTCTTTCAGGGGGCAAGCTGAGAAGGAGTTTAAAGTTGAAGTTGAAGCAATCGGACGTGTTCGGCATAAGAATTTGGTGAGGTTGCTTGGTTACTGTGCTGAAGGAGCTCATAGGTATTTTTACAGTTAGTAATCTTGTGCATCATTTTATGTTCATTCTAGAATCATGATCTTTACATCTAGAACATTTCTATGAATACATTTGTTGATCATTTCACTTTGAAAAATAACTTTAATTTGAGCATCTAATGAAGATGCACTGATGAAATTGCTTGGGTTTTTTAGGATGCTTGTTTATGAGTATGTAGATAATGGGAACTTGGAACAGTGGCTTCATGGAGATGTAGGGCCATGCAGCCCTGTTACATGGGATATTCGCATGAACATCATACTTGGAACAGCAAAAGGGTATATATTTGGATCAAATTAATTTGATCATTCGAGCTTCTGTTTTTTGTATTCTTTGTTGTTCTGCATAACTGATAAGTTTATAGATTGACTTATCTGCATGAGGGGCTCGAGCCCAAGGTTGTTCACCGTGATATCAAGTCCAGCAACATATTGCTTGATAAGCAGTGGAATCCGAAAGTATCTGACTTTGGCTTAGCCAAGCTCTTGGGGTCTGAGATGAGTTATGTGACAACTCGAGTAATGGGAACATTTGGGTCAGTAGTACCTCTTTATAAAATTATCTTAAGTAACTGGCATCCATTATCTTCACCAAGCTAAATGGATTAATAACTTTTTGGTTCTCTTTTGTAGCTATGTTGCTCCAGAATATGCTAGTACTGGCATGTTGAATGAGAGAAGTGATGTCTATAGTTTTGGGATTCTTCTCATGGAGATTATTTCTGGGAGGAACCCGGTGGATTATAGCCGTCCTCCAGGGGAGGTCTGTATTTGATAGCCAACATCACTTCATGACATTGTAATCAGACCACTTCAAAATAGTTCCAAGTTTTCTTTTTTCCTTTTCTTACTTGATTTTAATTGTCAGGTGAACCTAGTTGAGTGGCTCAAAACTATGGTTACGGATCGGAATGCTGAGGGAGTTTTGGATCCTAAAATACCTGAGAAACCTTCTTCTAGAGCATTGAAGCGTGCTCTTTTAGTTGCTTTGCGCTGTGTAGATCCAAATGCACAGAAGAGGCCAAAGATGGGGCATGTGATTCACATGCTTGAAGCTGATGATTTTCCCTTTGTAAGTCCCCGTTCGTTTTGCCCTATCAATCTTTTCACTTAATTGCATTTCAATCTTCATGCTAGAGATGGAATTATTGCTTATGGAGCATGCCCCTTTCTCATGTTTTTGAAATTATTTCATTGAACTGCCTAGGACCGTGTAATTATGACTCAGAGCACGAACTTGAAAGAGAATCATTTCCAGCACAATCAGAACTGGAATACTAAAGTATTAGTATTTTTTTATTTCACATACTAATTATGGATGTTTAAGTTCACTTTTTCCCCATCGGTTAGTTGTAGCAAGAATTGTTATCAAATTCTCTTTTTGAATTTGTTTTGGTTGAAGTCGGAAATCTTACTCAAGCAGATTTCCAGATATTCAACAATTCTTGGATTTTATAACTATGGAAACTCATCACAGAACTGCTAAAACATTGTGCATTTTTTTGTTTTAACTGTCAAGTCTGTCAGTCACCGTGCTTAGTTCCTCATTACTCACATCTGGTGCCTATCCGTAGACGTGAGAAAGAGGGTTGTGGTGGGTAGACAAACAATGTAGAAACGTAGACGTGAGTCTAGAGCATTGTGCAGTTCAATCAAGTATGTGGGCTCTTTTAAAACTTGTCTTGACATGTTTGTCCAAATTGGTGCTCAGTAGAGATGGCTCCAAAAATTATTATTATTATTTTTAAAAATATAAAAAAATAAAAAATTATTTGTGATACACTCTTATCAAATGCATTTTTATGGTTTTTTTTAGCTGTGATCTTTATTTATTTATTTATTTTTTGCATTCATTGCAGGACAGCAGAGCTGGACGTTTGCGTCGTGACAGTATGAAGGAAAGGTCTATGATTGAATCAGGTGACAGTAGTGGGTATGAGAGTGCTGCCCAAATCAAGAGGTTGTTGTGTAAGAAGCAAGAATCTGAAGAAGAGCACTAGCCTTACCACGCCTATATAAAAGTTGAGTTGACGTCCTTGTCTACAGGGTCTTTGCATCCAGAGCTGGTCTGGTGTGTATATTATTCACTTCACATGTATGTATGCATGTATGTGTAAGTTACATAAGTGACTGACTGTCTGTAGATTTTTTTCCAAGTAGCCTTTTTGATGCTCTGTATTCCTTGGAAAAATATTGAGTTGGTTGGTTAATGTAGGTTTCTTTATTTTTCTTGTAGTCTAATTGCTTGAGTTTGATTTCTGACATCATTTGAATCCATGAGTAGTCATTCTACAATTGACAGAAGTGATTGTATAGAGTTGAATAATTCATTCTACAATCAATGAGAAGCAAAGCGAATTAAACATGGTTTCATAATATGCTTCTATTATTTGACAGAACATGTACGGTATATTGGCTACTTTCAAGTATTCTTGTATATCATCAATGCACTTATGAGTACTGACTCCTGCTGGTGGGGTAGATTCGGCCTTGAAATGACAAGAAAAAGCGTTTGCTTAATAGTATTTCAACATAAATGGCCTTGATTAGCGATGATTTGATTTTTAGAAAGTAGCTTTTGTGCTTTTACTTTAAAGTTCATGACAAGGGTCCTACATCTACTAATAACATGTGTCAGCATAGTAATTTTACTAGGCTATCAAAGAAAGAAGAAAAGGGGTGGTGGGGGACCTTGGCAGTCACAGGTTGGAGTTGGCGTTGGACCTGTAAGACAGATTTGGAATCTTTGGTCCCATTTTTTTTTATTATGTGTTTTGCCTATTTGGACTCAAATCTCAATCGAACCATTTAAGTCCTAAGAGCCTGACAGATTTGGAATCTTTGCTTCCATTTTTTTTATTATGTGTTTTGCCTATTTGGACTCAAATCTCAATCGAACCATTTAAGTCCTAAGAGCCTTTCTTTTTTTTTTTTTGTGGTTTTGGATATTGGGTTTATTTTCTTCTCACTTGTCTTTGTTTGTGAATTGGGGGGGGGGGGGGGGGGGGGGGGGGGGGGGGCGTGGAATGGTGTGACATAGGAAAAAGAGGATGATCATATTCAAATATAGCTAGCTGTGTTCTCTCCCTTGCATATCCAAAGTGACTAGAACCAAAGGCAAAGGGTAGCCTTATCTCTCTTCTTTATTATTATTATTATTTTTTTATTTTTTATTTTTTAAAAGTTCAAGCAAATGAACACATCCATAGTACCGACTTTAGCAGGGCTCTAATCGGAGTTTCGGGAGAAGGGATCATACCAATATCTCCTTTGAATTTGTTTTTCCTCTTCAAGGGCACTTGATAAGAGTTGTTCGTAGATTAAAATTGACGTGTGAGATGGGATTGTTGCGTGTTATATAAGTAGGGTTACAACTTGGGTTGGACAATCCATTAAGAGCCCAGTTCGATTTTTTATGGGCTTGGGCAACTAGTTGTACAATTAGGGTTGAGCTTGGGTTGAAAAATTTCAACCTGAACTTAATTAGGACTGTATTTGGGTTGAGGTGCCAACAACCCGAACCTGAATTGTAATATTATTTTTATACATATTTTTTATTTTAAATTATATTATATATAATATTCAAATTTTGATAACTTTTTTTTTTCAATTTCCTTTATTTAAATCTTAATTTATTGTATATTAACCATTTGGAGAATTTATTTCCTAAAAATTGTTTGTAATTTTTTAGAAATTTGCATTAAGTTCTTAATTTTTTTTGTTAATGAATAATCTAATGTGAAACTAACTAAAGTTGACTATAAATTTTTAATGTGGAGATTGGTTATATAAATAACCCGAATTAACCCAACTGAAATTTCAACTCGAGTTTAAAAATTTAAAGATGAGTTGGACAGCTTGGGCTCATTTTGAGTAGTTAGAATTAGAACATTTTATATGTTGGATTGGGCCCAAGTTGCATCTCTAATCCGCCTAACCCACCCGAATTGCAGCCCTTCTTAGAAGGGAGAGCTTTAAAAAAATAATAGCTGAAGTCTTGACATTTTGGGTGCAAACATGTAGAAGGTATATTAACTTTGGGGTTTACAATTTCTTTGTAAGTGTGAAACATTTAATCCGTCAATGAATACAAAGTCATCTTTAATTTCCGGAAAAAAAGAAAACAAAAGAATACAAAGTCATCTGTGAATTAAAAACACAAGAACCGTGGTTGTCCAAATTACTTTTGCCATGGCGTGGAATACTAAGCTACCCATGCTTTCTTTACCTTCTTATTGTTATACAAGAGATGCCCTAATATTTTGCTAGGAAACAGGCATGGGCATTTAGATGATATTAAAATAAGAGTTGAATTTGATTAGAGGGAATTTTTAAAATTTTATGGCCCATTTGAAATTTCATTTCAAGCAGTTCTCTAATCATTTAGTTGACCTCTTCTCTTCGAACTCTTGCTATTAACTTTTCTTCTTTTCGATTTCTTGTTGATACATACCTTGGATGAAATGGGTTACGTTCAAACAAATGAGAAAGGTTTATGCTGCCACCATGCTAAGACCATCCGTTCTTGTCTTGGTATTTACCACGAAATTCTATTAATAAAATAAAAAACTATAGGATGGGCATGATCATCGGCTCTAATTCTTTCCATGAATTTGTAAAAACCGAGTTTTTCGTCTCCATTTTGGTTGAAATAATCAATGTTCATCTAGAACCATGACATAAGTTAAGAGGGTTTATTCAATTTTAAAACTAAATTACTTGTGAACATGATTTAACCAACATTTTTTAAAATGAATGCAAACTATGTAATTGTCCAATGTGCAGTCCAAAGCCTTCCAACCTGAGGTGACATGCCAACAACTCGAAACAATATATGGCCTGGTATTGTTCAGTGACAGCTTGTCAATTGAGCACACATTGGAGCCTATCATTTGTGGATAATGAAAGATCAATTCAACTAATTACACAACTGCCGGCTCATGGCGTCGTTTGGGAAATTTATTTCAATACCCATCTCAATTTCAACTACCATGTATAGTTTATGCTTATATATACAGATACAAAGTACATACCAAGTCTCAGGTCCCATTAGTGTCTAACCAAAGTTTCAAGTTTTGGAGGAAACAATGAAGCTCTTTAATGGGGTTCATCTTCTTCATTTGATCTTGCTTGCATGGTGTCTTCTGGCTTTCCAGGCTAGATCAGCATCAGTTGGGAGGTCCACCTATATTGTTCACATGGACAAGTCTCACATGCCCAAGACCTTTGCTAGCCATCACCACTGGTACTCCTCCACCGTTGATTCCATAAAATCTGCCGGTCACACAACGTCAAACGGTCATCAATCCAAACCAGAGCTTGTCTATACTTACGACAATGCATTTCATGGTTTCAGTGCACTGTTGTCTCAAGATGAATTAGAGACTTTAAAGAATTCCCCAGGGTTTGTCACAGCTTATAGTGATAGGCAAGTCACACTTGACACCACCCACAGCCTTGATTTCCTCTCCCTCAATCCTGTCACCGGCCTATGGCCTGCTTCAGACTTCGGCAAAGACATCATTGTTGGTGTCATTGACACCGGTGTCTGGCCGGAGAGCAAGAGCTTCAATGACAAAGGACTGACCCCAGTCCCCTCTAGGTGGAAGGGTAAGTGTGAGGAAGGACAAGAGTTCAATTCCTCATTATGTAACTTGAAGCTCATTGGTGCTAGATACTTCAACAAGGGTGTTATAGCTGCAAATCCGAACACCACAATCAGCATGAACTCTGCAAGGGACACTCAGGGCCATGGTACACACACATCTTCCACAGCTGCTGGAAACATTGTGGAAGGCGCTTCGTACTTTGGCTATGCACCTGGGACAGCAAAAGGGGTTGCGCCTGGTGCTCGGGTTGCCATGTATAAGGTCATTTTTGATGAAGGACGGTATTCTTCTGATGTCCTCGCTGGTATGGACCAGGCTGTAGCTGATGGCGTTGACGTGATATCGATTTCAATGGGTTTCGATGATGTACCTTTGTATGAGGATCCTATTGCCATAGCTGCCTTTGGAGCCATGGAGAAGGGTGTGGTTGTTTCATCTTCAGCAGGCAACGCAGGCCCATCCCTTGGACAGTTGCACAATGGGATCCCATGGGTCTTGACGGTCGCCGCAGGCTCAATCGACCGGTGGTTTGCCGGGACTTTGACTCTGGGAAATGGGTTAACCATCACCGGATGGACCATGTTCCCTGCAAGTGCCTTGGTGTTTGACGTCCCTCTCATTTACAACAAGACTCTGTCTCCATGCAATTCAACTTTATTGTTGTCTGGAGCCCCCTATGGTGTCCTCATATGCGATGACACTGAGCCATTTTATTCTCAATTACAATACGTCTCAAGGTCCAATGTGGCTGCAGCTATATTTATCTCTGATGATCCCGAAATATTTGAATTCAATGATTTCTACTGTCCCGGAGTTGTGGTTAGCTCTAAAGATGCCACAGCCCTGATCGAATATGCCGAAAGTGGAAATACATCGACAGCGAGCATAAAGTTCCAACAGACAATTCTAGGGACAAAGCCTGCCCCTGCTGTTGCTTCATACACTTCAAGAGGTCCCGCCCCAAGCTATCCAGGCATCTTGAAGCCGGACGTAATGGCACCAGGTACATTAGTTTTAGCAGCATGGATTCCAAATGGTCAGGCAAGTTCTATTGGCTCAAATATTGCATTGTCGAGTGATTACAATATGATCTCTGGGACATCCATGGCTTGTCCTCATGCTTCTGGCATCGCTGCGCTCCTAAAAGGCGCTCACCCAGAATGGAGTCCAGCTGCTATTAGGTCTGCCATGATGACCACGGCCAACCCATTTGACAACACTTACAATCCTATCCGAGACACTGGCCTAAATTTCCATATTGCTTCACCTCTAGCCATGGGGGCAGGTCAGGTTGTTCCTAACCAAGCACTTGATCCTGGTCTTATCTATGATGCTACTCCACAGGACTATGTGAATCTCCTCTGCTCAATGAACTTCACTAAGAATCAAATCCTGACCATCACAAGATCAAACAGTTACAGTTGCTCAAACCCGTCTTCTGACCTCAATTACCCATCCTTTATTGCTTTGTACACTAATGAAACAGGTATACTGGTTCAGAAATTTCAGAGGACTGTCACAAATGTTGGCAACTCCACGGCCACTTATATAGCTAAAGTCGAAGCACCAAAGGGTTCTGTGGTCACAGTCACACCGGAGACACTGGTTTTTGAGAATATGTATGAGAAGAAGAGCTACTCTTTGACCATACGTTATATGAGTGACAAGAATAGGACGGTTACATTTGGTTCTATAATTTGGGTAGAAGGTAGTGGAAAGCACAATGTGAGGAGTCCTATAGTGGTGTCACCTATTATCAATGTTTGGTAGGGCTCTTTGAATTCTGCATGGAAAAGAAGGAAAATAAATTGTGTAATTGCTTGCCTCTAATTGAGTGCACGCACTTCTACTTATATTTACTAACTAGGGTTACAAAATAGGAATAAAATAAAGTCGAATAAATTAAATGCGTAATTAACCGACGTGGGAAAATTAAAAGGTGAATTCCAACACTCCCCCTCAAGCTGGAGCAGAGATGTCAATCAAACTTAGCTTGCCAATTGAAGACTGGAGTAGAGATGACCCCACTGACTTAGTAAATGCATTGATTGTTTGATCAGAAAAACGAACAAACATTGAACAATAACACTAGATCGAACTTTCTCTCGAATAAAATGAATATCAACTTCAATGTGTTTGGACCTCTCATGGAGAATGGAATCAAAAGCAAGGATGTACAATGTTCAACCTCAGCTGAAGACCTAGACACTACTGCTTTCTTCTTACTTTTCCATGATATAAGATGACTATTATAAAAAGTATAGAATTCAAAAGTAGAATGCCTGTCTGTTTTGGATCTTGCATAATTTGCATCTGTAAAACATGATACTCCAGATTGACTACCTGATACATAAAATAAGCCAAGGTCAGGACATGTCTTGAAATATCTCAAGATATGATAGACTGCATCCAAATGTGACGAGCGCGGAGCATGCATAAACTGACTTACAACACTAACTGCAAAAGTCAAATTGTCAAGTAAATGAGACAACCAACCAAATGTTGATACACAAAGGGATCAAGAAGTAAGTCACCAAATTTAGCAGAAAGTTTAACATTCAGATCCATAGGAGTACAGGTAGGTCTACACCCCATCATTCCTGTTTCCTGAAGAAGATCCAAAGCATACTTGCGCTGAGATAAAGATATGCCATGACTCAACCGAGCAACCTCTATACCAAGAAAATACGGTAAGGGACCTAAATATTTTATATCAAAGAATTGAACCAAAACCTTCTTAACCTGAGCAATTTCAAAAGGATCATCTCCAGTGATAATAATATCATCTACATTTACTGAGATAATAATACAATTACCAGTTATGTGTCTCCGAACAAAACACGTATGATCGGTGTGACACTGTTTAAAGTTCATCCCCATAACATCACTAAATCAATGAAACCAAGCTTAGAGAGACTGTTTTAGCCCATAAAGAGACTTCTGCAACTGACAAACCTTACCTAAACACTCCCCCTTGACCGGAAATCCTGCTGGCAGATCCATATAGATTGTCTACTGCAAATCTTCATTAAGGAATGCATTTTTAACATTAAGTTGATGGATATGCTAGAAATGAGAAGATGCCAATGACACTAGAAATTGAACAGTTGTTAACTTAGCAACTGGAGCAAAGGTAGCATTAAATTCCTATCTCAGAATCTAAGTAAATCCTTTAGCAACCAAGCGAGCATTGTACTGATCAATAGATCCATTAGACAAGTTTTTCACGATAAAGATCCACTTACACCCCATTGTTTTTGCCCCTACAAGTAAAGAGACAAGTTCCCAAGTTTGGTTTTTCTGAAGAGCATCCAGTTCCACTTTCATTACCTCAACCCATTTAGGATAACGAAGGACCTATGAAACAGATCAAGGAATAGAAATATAATCAAGCTTGCCCAAAAAGGCTGTATAAGAGTCTGAAAGAGCATGATAAGACACATACTTGAAAATAGGATGATTAGTACTGCAGGAAAAACCAAACCAAGAAGGGGTTTCTGAACATGGGATGGATATCGAGGTGGAAGAGTATCAGAGATAAGAGAGGAAGTACCTGTATTCAAGGGAGTTTCTGGCATTGGATCCTGAGTGCGAGGTCGACGTGAATATACCTGCAAATGAGGAACATGCTCAGTTGAAAGAGTAGGAGTAGAGGACTTCTCACATTATCTTGCTCAAAAAGAGAAAAAGGTCGAGCTAGAGGAGAAAGCTCCTCAGGAGGAGTAACACAGACACGTTTCTGCACATGAGAAGAATTTCCAAAAAAAGGTATCTCCTCACAAAAAGTAAGAATGATAAAGTGTTTAGACACATGATCGTAACATCGATATCCTTTAGATATAGAAGAATAAGACACATCGAACAGCTTTGTCATAAAGTTTGGTATAGGTAGGACTACGATTTTGAACAAAGCATGTACACCGAAACACCCGAGGTATAATAGAAAATAAAATACTATCGGGCTAAAGAATTTGAAGAGGGACTTTACCATTTAAAACCCGACTGGGGTACGGTTGATCAGATAACAGTCAGTGAGAACAGCCATATGCCAGAAATATTCTGGTACATTCATTCCTCTTAAGAGGCACTGAACAACAGCCATGACGGGTTTTACGTTCTGCCACACCATTCTGTTAAAGAGTATAGGGACAAGTAAGTTGTTGTAAAATCCCCTTTGTTATTGAGTTGAGAGCGAAAGCCATTTGAAATGTACTCACGCCCATTATCTAATCGAATATTTTTGACAACTGTATTGAACTGGGTTTTGATCATCCAGAGGAATTGAGTAAATAAATAAAGGACCTTAGACTTCTTTTTAAACAAATATACCCAAGTACACTGAGTATGATCATCAATAAAAGTAATATAGTATCTATAACCAAACAAAGCAGTAACAGGAGAATGACCCCACACATCAGAATGTATTAAATCAAATGCAGTAGGAGCACGATGCATACGAGGAATATAACTAGATCTAGTATGTTTAGAAAGCTCACAAACTACAGAATAAAACTTGGAAGTCTTACAAGCTTTTATTAACTCAGGAAATAACCAACATAAGTATTAAAAACTTGCATGTCCTAAACGAGCATGCCATAATTGCAATGTTTTTAAAGAAAAAACAAAAGAATGTGAACTAGGTAAAACAGATGCTTGAAGACTAGAAAAAGGTGGTGAATCGCTAAAGTAGTATAGCCCATTGCACTCATATCCCCTGCCAAAAATCTTCTTTGAATGTAGGTCCTATAACACATAGTGATTATAATACCCCGCTTCACTTGATGGTATGATATTGTCTGCTTTGGGCCTAAGCCCGCATGATTTCGTTCTTGTGTTTTACCCCAAAAGACCTCATACCATTTGGAGAGAACACACTACATATAAGTACATCTCTTTCTCCACACCTAGGCGATGTGGGATTGAGCACCCTGTAGCTTGCCAGTGTGGTAGCTCGCCCTAGTGTCTCTTCTTGCACTCGCCCACATCACACCCGCCCACAAGGGTCATTACAATCCACCCCCCTAGGAGGCTCGACGTCCTCGTTGGCACACTTTCGGGTGGGCTCCGACTCTAATACCAACTGTAATACATTGCTGCACCTGATGGAATGATATTGTTCGCTTTGGGCCTAAGCCCGCACGGTTTTGTTCTTGGGTTTTACCCCAAAAGGCCTCATACCATTTGGAGAGAACACATTACATATAAGCACATCCCCTTCTCTACACCTAGGTGATGTGGGATTGAGCACCCTGTAGTCTGCCAGTGTGGTAGCTCATCCCAATGTCTCTTGTTGCACCCGCCCACATCACACCCAACCACAAGGGTCACTACAGTGATTAATAAAGAAAATTACTGCACAATGAAGAGATTTTGCAAGACGACCTATAGACAAGAGGTTAAAGGTAAAATCGGGAACATGAAAATAAGATGATAAATTAATATCAGGAGACAAACACACATTCCCCTTATAATGGATATAAAATTTAGGGTTGTCAACAAGACAAACAAATTGGTGAATATGGGTAATATCCTCAGAAAACACTGATAACTCATTAGTCATATCATCATTCGGGCCAGAGTCAAGAACCAATGTAGGGTTCCTTTTCGTAGCAGGAACAGCAGTGGGAGTACCTGTGACAAGTGTAGCTGTGGAGGTGGTAGGAGCAGTCACACCAACACCTGCAGACCTTTGAACAAGAGTACTAAGCTAATCTTAAAGTTGGTCAATCTGAGATTGTAGCTAAGTGACATCTGGAAAGCTAGTAACTAGCCCACGACTAACATTAACAATAGTAGTAGTACGTGAGGGACCATTCCTATTTCTTGTAAATTTTTGCTTTAACTTAGGATACAACTTGAAGTAGCGGGCTCTCATATGACCAATTTCTCCATAGTGATGGCAAACAACTTTACAGCTAGTAGAACGAGACCTAGATAATTTGACCAAAAACTAGCCGTAAATGCCATTTGATCTTCGGTAGTAAGATAAATCAAGGATGACAGTAGGAGTAGGTTGAAGTAAGCGGCATCAGCGTTAATCACTATCAATAGTCACAAAAGCATCATACAAAGATGGTATGTGTGAGAAATTCATCTGAGTTCAAAGAGATTCGAATTTAGGTTTGAGTCCCATCAAGAACTGGTAGGTATGTTGACGATCTAAACGTTTAACAATAATAGAGGTTATGTCTGATGGAAAATCACTGAGGTGTTCATATTAAGCTAACTCCTCCCAACAAGATTGTAAATACCCAAAATAATCTACAACGGATAATCCCAAAAATTCCTGGTTTGCTCGGGATATTTTCCTGTACAACCCAAAGATTCGGGAATCATTACGCACATATGCATACATCTATGTCAGTGTAGTCCAAAGGTTGTATACCGTGTCATGGTACATGAACATATTATAAAGTCTCTCTTCCATGGAATTAAATAGCCATCCTAGAATCGTGCAGTTCTCCATATCCCATGCAGCAAATTTAGGGTCGTTAATATCAGGTTTCTTTCCGTTCTCAATATCTAACTCGTCTTGCCTTTCGCTCCAAGATAGAGACTAAAAAAGCGAGACCACGATGCAAAATTATCACCCATCAAATACAAAACTCAAGGAACTTCACAAGTTGCAGACGGACAAAGTAATAGCAAACAACTAACCAACAACTAAGAAACAAGACATATCTAGAAAAATCGCTGCAAACACCAATAGCCCAGTTGTCAGAGATATGACAGAAGATTACAGAGATGCTACCGAACACACCGGTAGCCTAAAATCATAAAAAAGGGTAAAACACCCTAGCACATCACAACTATTCGCTGAAAAATACCCCAAAAGTGGGGTTCAAACGCAAGAGAGAACACTCCCAAGGGAGCCGCAAGTAGGGTTAGACTCCAATGGCAGATTGCTGAAGGCTAGGGAAGAGGGTGAAGGCAGGGTGGGGTCTAAGGCAAAGGTGTTGAGAGAGGTGGGTGGTGCTGACGAGTGTCTTGAAGAGATAGAGAGTGGTGGATGCCAATGTGGTAAGAGGAAGAGAGGACTGTGTAAGGCTCTGATACCAAAAAGAAGAAAAATAAATTGTGTAATTGTTTGCCTGTAATTGAGTGCAGACACTTGTATTTATATTTACTAACTAGGATTACAAAAAAGGAATAAAATAAAGTCAAATAAATTAAAAGCCTAATTAACCGTGGCCTACTTATCACGGGACTCGAAATTACGTGGATAAATTAAAAAGTGAATTCCAATAGGATGATATGGAATTTTCATTGCAGTTGTATTAATGTCATGAAGGTTTCTGTCAAAAAATATACTAATAAGTTCTTTAGAATCGTGAAAATAAAGATTTTGGCATGACCATTGTTGGATGCAAAAAATAACTCGTCAATCGTCTCTCTAACTTTTATGGGATGATATTGAATTTCCATGTAAAATATCAGATATTCACTTTGGTCGAAATCAATGGCCTCCAAGAAGATTCATTAGGTTCAAGCAAGAATGTCAAAGTTGACAAGGATAATATTTCCATTGCTGAAATTAAGGAAATGTCTATGACATATTTGAAACAAGGTTTCTATGAAGCCTAAACGGACATAATTTCAACGCATTCTCAATAGCTAGCTCCATGGAACTTCTAGCGAGCACATCAGTAGCTGCATATCCAATGTGACCAGCACCAGAGGCAAAGGTTAGTTTTCTATCTGTTCTGATGAAGTATTGATATTTCCTTTCGTCATTAGAAATGACCAAGAATGTGAGATTTCTCTTTGAATTTTTTGTGGCAAGCATGACATTTTGGAGAAGATTTACTGGCTTACATGGAGAAGGTGCTGTAAAGGTATCTAGGCGATATGGGACTTTGCTAAGTGCTTATATGTATATACACTGCACATCCCAAAGACAAAAGTACCCACGCGATGTGGGACTATGCTAACACTTCCCTTCAGCGCCAGGGCTGGAGACACTCAGCCCTTCCCTCTACACAGGGCAAAAGATATGAATTCGACCCATCCCTGCGGTACACCTGCTCTGATACCATGATAAATCCATGGGTAGAACTCATCATTGAAAACTGACTTACAAGGAGAGGGTGCCCATGTGTATATACACTGCACATTCCAAAGGTATCAAGGCGATGTGAGACTATGCTAACAGAGATACATCTTATGCACGGTGCACCGGGTGTATTGTACATCTTCTGGACATTTTGGGTGCAAACAACTTATATCAACTTTGAGGTTTACAATTTCTTTGCACTTGAACCAATATTTTTTACCCTTTAGTCATTTCTTTTGGTTTAGCTTAGCAAGTGTCAAATATTTAACATTTAAACCCTCAATGAATACAATGTCATCTTGAATTTCCAGAAAAAAGAAGAGAAGAATACAAACTCGTGTGTTTTAAAAACACAAGAACCGAGTTACACAAGAGAAGCCCTTATATCTTGCTACTAAACAAACTAGGGCATATATGATATAAAAATAAGAACTAAATTTAATATAAGTGAATTTAAAATTTTAAGCCATTTAAAAAAAGTCATTTCAAGCAGTTTTCTAACCAATTAGTTGACCTCTTCTCTACCATTGTTGCTGTTAATATATTTTTTTTCTTTGGATAACAGTTAACCACAACATTGAGTTTCTTAGACTTCAAAGAATTTTAACTCCAATTATTTACAAAGCGCATCATAAACACATCATACATACTTTTATTCCTTGGAATCGAAACCCTGTGAACAATTGTTAAATTCCGGTTCCGGTTCAATGCTTTCCTTCACCTTCTTATTGTTATACAAGAGATGTGCCCCTATATTTTGCTAGGAATGGGCATAGATGATAGTAAAATAAGAGTTGAATTTGATTAGAGGGAGTTTTTAAAATCTTATGGCCCATTTGAAATTTCATTTCAAGCAGTTCTCTAATCATTTAGTTGACCTCTTTCTACGATCTCTTGCTATTAACTTTTCATCTTTTCGATTTCTTGTTGACACATACCTTGGATGAAATGGGTTACGTTCAAACAAATGAAGAGGTTTATGCTGCCACCAAGCTAAGACCCGTTCTTGTCTTGGTATTTACAATGAAATTCTATTAACAAAATAAAAAACTATAGGATGGGCATGATCATCAGCTCTAATTCTTTCCTTGAATTTGTAAAACTGAGTTTTTCGTCTCCATTTTGGTTGAAATAATCAATGTTGATCTAGAACCATGACATAAGTTAAGAGGGTTTATTCAATTTTAAAACTAAATTACTTGTGAACATGATTTAACCAACATTTTTTTAAAATGATTGCAAACTATGTAATTGTCCAATGTGCAGTCCAAAGCCTTCCAACTTTAACCTGAGGTGACATGCCAACAACTCGAAACAATATATGGCCTGGTATTGTTTAGTGACAGCTTGCCAATTGAGCACACATTGGAGCCTATCATTTGTGGATAATGAAAGATCAATTCAACTAATTACACAACTGCCGGCTCATGGCGTCGTTTGGGAAATTTATTTCAATACCCATCTCAATTTCAACTACCATGTATAGTTTATGCTTATATATACAGATACAAAGTACATACCAAGTCTCAGGTCCCATTAGTGTCTAACCGAAGTTTCAAGTTTTGGAGGAAACAATGAAGCTCTTTAATGGGGTTCATCTTCTTCATTTGATCTTGCTTGCATGGTGTCTTCGGGCTTTCCAGGCTAGATCAGCATCAGTTGGGAGGTCCACCTATATTGTCCACATGGACAAGTCTCACATGCCCAAGACCTTTGCTAGCCATCACCACTGGTACTCCTCCACCGTTGATTCCATAAAATCTGCCGGTCACACAACGTCAAACGGTCATCAATCCAAACCAGAGATTGTCTACACTTACGATAATGCATTTCATGGTTTCAGTGCACTGTTGTCTCAAGATGAATTAGAGACTTTAAAGAATTCCCCAGGGTTTGTCACAGCTTATAGTGATAGGCAAGTCACACTTGACACCACCCACAGCCTTGATTTCCTCTCCCTCAATCCTGTCACCGGCCTATGGCCTGCTTCAGACTTCGGCAAAGACATCATTGTTGGTGTCATTGACACCGGTGTCTGGCCGGAGAGCAAGAGCTTCAATGACAAAGGACTGACCCCAGTCCCCTCTAGGTGGAAGGGTAAGTGTGAGGAAGGACAAGAGTTCAATTCCTCATTATGTAACTTGAAGCTCATTGGTGCTAGATACTTCAACAAGGGTGTTATAGCTGCAAATCCGAACACCACAATCAGCATGAACTCTGCAAGGGACACTCAGGGCCATGGTACACACACATCTTCCACAGCTGCTGGAAACATTGTGGAAGGCGCTTCGTACTTTGGCTATGCACCTGGGACAGCAAAAGGGGTTGCGCCTGGTGCTCGGGTTGCCATGTATAAGGTCATTTTTGATGAAGGACGGTATTCTTCTGATGTCCTCGCTGGTATGGACCAGGCTGTAGCTGATGGCGTTGACGTGATATCGATTTCAATGGGTTTCGATGATGTACCTTTGTATGAGGATCCTATTGCCATAGCTGCCTTTGGAGCCATGGAGAAGGGTGTGGTTGTTTCATCTTCAGCAGGCAACGCAGGCCCATCCCTTGGACAGTTGCACAATGGGATCCCATGGGTCTTGACGGTCGCCGCAGGCTCAATCGACCGGTGGTTTGCCGGGACTTTGACTCTGGGAAATGGGTTAACCATCACCGGATGGACCATGTTCCCTGCAAGTGCCTTGGTGTTAGACGTTCCTCTCATTTACAACAAGACTCTGTCTCCATGCAATTCAACTTTATTGTTGTCTGGAGCTCCCTATGGTGTCCTCATATGCGATGACACTGAGCCATTTTATTCTCAATTACAATACGTCTCAAGGTCCAATGTGGCTGCAGCTATATTTATCTCTGATGATCCCGAAATATTTGAATTCAATGATTTCTACTGTCCCGGAGTTGTGGTTAGCTCTAAAGATGCCACAGCCCTGATCGAATATGCCGAAAGTGGAAATACATCGACAGCGAGCATAAAGTTCCAACAGACAATTCTAGGGACAAAGCCTGCCCCTGCTGTTGCTTCATACACTTCAAGAGGTCCCGCCCCAAGCTATCCAGGCATCTTGAAGCCGGACGTAATGGCACCAGGTACATTAGTTTTAGCAGCATGGATTCCAAATGGTCAGGCAAGTTCTATTGGCTCAAATATTGCATTGTCGAGTGATTACAATATGATCTCTGGGACATCCATGGCTTGTCCTCATGCTTCTGGCATCGCTGCGCTCCTAAAAGGCGCTCACCCAGAATGGAGTCCAGCTGCTATTAGGTCTGCCATGATGACCACGGCCAACCCATTTGACAACACTTACAATCCTATCCGAGACACTGGCCTAAATTTCCATATTGCTTCACCTCTAGCCATGGGGGCAGGTCAGGTTGTTCCTAACCAAGCACTTGATCCTGGTCTTATCTATGATGCTACTCCACAGGACTATGTGAATCTCCTCTGCTCAATGAACTTCACTAAGAATCAAATCCTGACCATCACAAGATCAAACAGTTACAGTTGCTCAAACCCGTCTTCTGACCTCAATTACCCATCCTTTATTGCTTTGTACACTAATGAAACAGGTATACTGGTTCAGAAATTTCAGAGGACTGTCACAAATGTTGGCAACTCCACGGCCACTTATATAGCTAAAGTCGAAGCACCAAAGGGTTCTGTGGTCACAGTCACACCGGAGACACTGGTTTTTGAGAATATGTATGAGAAGAAGAGCTACTCTTTGACCATACGTTATATGAGTGACAAGAATAGGACGGTTACATTTGGTTCTATAATTTGGGTAGAAGATAGTGGTAAGCACAGTGTGAGGAGTCCTATAGTGGTGTCACCTATTATCAATGTTTGGTAGGGTGTTTGAATTCTGCATGGGATGATATGGAATTTCCATTGCAATTGTATTAATGTCATGAAGATTTCTGTCAAAAAATATACTAATAAGTTCCTTGGAACCGTGAAAATAAAGATTTTGGCATGACCACTGTTGGACACGAAGAATAACTCGTCACTCGTCTCTCTAACTTTTATGGAATGATATGGAATTTCCATGTAAATTATCAAATATTCACTTTGGTCGAAATCAATGGCCTCCAAGATGATTCAGTAGGGTCAAGGAAGAATGTCAAAGTTGACGAAGATAATATTTCCATTGCCGAAATCGAGGAAATGTCTATGACGTATTTGAAACAATGTCTCTATGAAGCCCAGACTCGGATATAATTTCAACGCATTCTCAATAGCTAGCTCCATGCAACTGCTAGCGAGCACATCAGTAGCTGCGTATCCAATGTGACTAGCACCAGAGGCAAAGGTTAACCTTCTCTCTGTTCTTTTTAGAATGCGATGAAGTACTGATATTTCCTTTCATCGTTAGAAATGACCAAGAATGTGAGATTTCTCTCCCAAATTATTGTGGCAAGGATGAGATTTTGGAGAAGATTTACAATACACCGGTGTAAGTACACCGGGTAAATTTTGACCGTGCGTGTACACACGCACGGTAAGTCATATCGCACATGTTATACACACATAACTGAGATATATCCAATGCACGGTACACCGGATGTACTGTAGATGTTTTCAACATTTTGGATGCAAAAACCTTATATAACTCTGGGGTTTACAATTTCTTTGCACTGGAACCAATATTTTTTTCCCTTTCTGTCATTTCTTTTGGTTTAGCTTAGCAAGTGTCAAATATTTAACATTTAAGACGTCAATAAATGCAAAGTCATCTTGAATTTCCCCCAAAAATAAAATAAAATAAAAGAATACAAAGTCATCTATGTTTTAAAAATACAAATTTTAAAAATACAAGAACCTTGGTTGTTCAAATTACTTAAATGTCGGCTTCTATTCAATTTTAGTGTAGGTTTGCTCAAATACCACATGACACTGTAAGAAATGCGACTCGATAGCAATAGTCGTGCATTGCTAGCAAACCTCATGCCCCAATGGCACTACCCGCATTGCTATGGCGTGGAATACTAAGCTACACAAGAGAAGCCCTTATATCTTGCTACTAAACAAACTTGGGCATGTATGATATTAAAATAAGAACTGAGTTTGATTTAAGTGAATTTAAAGTTTTAAGCCTTTTAAAAAGTCATTTCAAGCAGATTTCTAACCATTTAGCTGACCCCTTCCCAACCATTGTTGCTGTTAATATATATTTTTTCTTTCGATAAGTTCCATCACCGTTACCACCACAGCATCGAATTTATTCAACTTTAAAGAATTTTAACTCTAATTACTTGTGCAGCGCATCATAAACGCATCATATATTCTTTTATTACATTAGCGCACATTTTTTTTATCACTCCTTCAACATATTCACACACACTTAAATAAAACAACTCACTCCCATCTACTCGTCTAGCCAAACACCACAGTTCACAAAGACAATTATAGATACTAATTCATAACAGTCGCACACAATTAAATTAACACAAATCGTACATTACACCTATTCAAAAACCCTTCAAACACCGTGACATTGTTTCATATTACACTAATTATTTTTTTTCTTTGACATTTGTATCGGTACTAATAATGAGAAGTATTTGAAATTATCTTCATTCCCGCTAGAGACAAAAGTAAGATTTACTAGAATGATAACTAATTATTTTTTTTAATACTTATTCTTTTGGTAATTATAATGTCTTTTTTGTATCTCAAAACAAAGTTAAATTCGAGAGTTCAGTTTTTCAAATCAAATAAATTGTTAGATTCATAATTATAGTTATTAAGTAAGAATATAGAATATGAACGGAACAAAAAATGTGTGAGAGTAGTAGAGAGCATCTTTTTAATTTTTATTAGAATTTTATTCAATATATTATTACATTACTTATTTAAAATAATCCACATAAGAATTAGAACAAGATTAGTATACATTAAAAAAGAAAGAAAATAAAATAAAATGAATTACATAAGGATTATTGCTAGGAAGCATGGATACTTTTTTGAAAACATGATTACTATATCGGATTAGTCCGGTACCAATAATTTCAAGAATACGTTTAGACACACACTCGTGTTCAAATTTCTTGAGAAGTGTCAAAATCTAATACAACTTGAATACGTGGGATACTTGAAGGATATTTATAGATACTTTTGGAATAAGTAATGCTATTTTGTAATAGAACATATGAGTTTTTTTCAATTCTATCTTGGGATCCAGCGTCCAGCCGCCCCTACTTACCTTTGAATTTGTAAACCTATGTTTCGGTCCTCCTCATTTTGCTTGAAATGATCGTCAAGCCATCAAGGTTGACCCAGTGTGGGTTCCACCTAATAAGATCAAAGGCTGGTAAGCAATCGGCTTTCAAAAGGACTTTTGATCACAATACGTGAGGCCCAGAGCCAACTAACTGCCAATTAAATAACATGCCGACAAGTGAAAGAATATATGGATAGTATTTTTATTTTTTTATGACAGCTTGCCACCATTTAGGGATAACAAAAGATCAATTAAACTGATTATTAAACAAATGTCAGCTCGGGGCGTGGCCCTTGAAATTAATTTCAACACTCCGTCATCTCAATTTCATCTATATATCATGTATAGTTTATGCTTATATGTACATATACAAACCCATTGTATCTAACCAAAGTTTCAGGTTTGGTTGGAAACAATGAAACTCATTATTGGGGTTTTTATTCTTCACTTGAAATTGCTAGCATGGTGTCTTCTGGCTTTCCAGGCTAGGTCAGCATCATTAGGGAGATCCACCTATATTGTCCACATGGACAAGTCTCACATGCCCAAGACCTTTGCTAGCCACCACCACTGGTACTCCTCCACTGTTGATTCCATAAAATCAGACAGTCACACTACATCAAACGGTCAACAACCCAAACCAGAGATTGTCTACACTTATGATAATGCATTTCATGGTTTCAGTGCACTGTTGTCTCAAGATGAATTAGAGACTCTAAAGAATTCCCCAGGGTTTGTCACAGCTTATAGTGATAGGCAAGTCACACTTGACACCACCCACAGCCCTGAATTCCTCTCCCTCAATCATGTCACCGGCCTATGGCCGGCTTCTGACTACGGCAAAGACGTCATCATTGGTGTCATCGACTCCGGTGTCTGGCCGGAGAGCAAGAGCTTCAACGACAAAGGAATGACCCCAGTCCCCTCCAGGTGGAAGGGAAAGTGTGAGGAAGGACAAGAGTTCAATTCCTCATTGTGTAACTTGAAACTCATTGGAGCTAGATACTTCAACAAGGGGGTTTTAGCTGCAGATCCCAACATCACAATCAGCATGAATTCTGCAAGGGACACTGATGGCCACGGCACGCACACTGCCTCCACAGCTGCTGGAAACATTGTGGAAGGCGTTTCGTACTTTGGCTATGCAAAGGGGACAGCAAAAGGGGTTGCGCCCAGTGCTCGGGTGGCCATTTATAAGGTCATTTGGGACGAGGGAGGTTATTCTTCTGATTACCTTGCCGGAATGGACCAGGCCGTAGCTGATGGCGTTGACGTGATATCGATTTCAATTAGTGTCGATAGGGGACCTCTGTATGAGGATCCTATTGCCATAGCTTCCTTTGGAGCCATGGAGAAGGGTGTGGTTGTTTCAGCTTCAGCAGGCAATAGAGGCGACTCTCTTGGACAGGTACACAATGGGATCCCATGGCTCTTGACCGTTGCAGCAGGCTCAATCGACAGGTGGTTTGCCGGGACTTTGACTCTGGGAAATGGGTTAACCATCACCGGATGGACCATGTTCCCTGCAAGTGCCTTGGTGTTAGACCTCCCTCTCATTTACAACAAGACTCTGTCTCCATGCAATTCAACTGAATTGTTGTCTGGAGCCCCTTATGGCGTCCTCATATGTGATGACACTGAGAGATTTACTTATCAATTTAACTATGTCAAGCAGTCAAATGTGGCTGCAGCTATATTCATCACTGATGATACTGAAGTATTTGAATACAATAATTTCCCGTGTGTCGGAGTTGTGATTAGCTCTAAAGATGCCTCAGCCGTGATCAAATATGCTGAAAGCGAAAATACACCGACAGCAAGCATGAAGTTCCAACAGACCATTGTAGGGACCAAGCCTGCTCCGGTTGTTGCTTCATACAGTTCAAGAGGTCCTGCCGAGAGCTGTCCAGGCATTTTGAAGCCAGACGTAATGGCACCGGGGACATTAGTTTTAGCAGCATGGATTCCAAATGATCCGGCAAGTGCTATTGGCTCAAATACTTTATTGTCCAGTGATTACAACATGATATCTGGGACATCCATGGCTTGTCCTCATGCTTCTGGCATCGCTGCTCTCCTAAAAGGTGCGCACCCAGGATGGAGTCCAGCTGCTATTAAGTCTGCCATAATGACCACAGCCAACCCATTTGACAACACACACAATCCTATCCGATACATTGACATAAATTTTGATGCTTCACCTCTAGCCATGGGGGCTGGTCAGGTTGATCCTAACCTAGCACTTGATCCTGGTCTTGTCTATGATGCTACTCCACAGGACTATGTGAATCTCCTCTGCTCAATGAACTTCACTAAGAATCAAATCCTGACCATCACAAGATCAAACAGTTATACTTGCTCAAACACGTCTTCTGATCTCAATTACCCATCCTTTATTGCTTTGTACACTGACGAAAAAGATACACTGATTCGGAAATTTCAGAGGACTGTCACGAATGTTGGCAACGCCCCGGCCACTTATATAGCTAAGGTTGAAGCTCCAAAGGGTTCTGTGGTCAGAGTGTCGCCGAAGAAACTGGTTTTTAAGAAGATGTATGAGAAGAAGAGCTACTCTTTGACTATAAATTACATGAGTGACAGTAATTGGACAGTCACATATGGTTCTGTAATTTGGGAAGAAGCTAGTGGTAAGCACAGTGTGAGAAGTCCTATAGTGATCTCACCCTTTGTTTGGTAGGTCCGTGTCTGAACTGTGTATGGGATAAAAGGGAATTACCATTGCAAGTGCGTCTGTGTCATGAAGATTAGTGTCCAGAAATATATTAGTAACAAGTTCATTTGAATCGTGAAAATAAAGTTTTTTGCATGATTAGATGTGCACATGGTTTGGTTCTGTATCCTTTTGGCGGAACCGAAATCGATCTCTTCATTTTGAATCTGAAATCGATGAATTTGATTCAGTTCGATTTTTTGCGGTTTTGGTTCAGGTTATAGTTGTGATTCCATCTTTTAGTTTAATTTTGATGTGTTTTTTCTGTAGTAAAAAGAATAAAGAAAATGATGAAATGCTTATTTCTTATTGTGTGTGCTCTTATTGTTTGTAAATTTCTTTATCATTATTTTTTCTCTTGTTCTCGTAAACTCCCGTCTCCATTCAATCGTGTCACAATAATGATTAGAATAAAAATCATAAGTAGTTACTTATATTAATATATTTACACTAATGTTGTACATGAATTACAAAAATTAAATTATTGTGTTCTCAATGAAGGTTTGTGATGCTTAATTTTTCATACTTATTAAAAAAATCGGAATCAAAATAAATAAATAAATTGAACATGGATGTAAAGCATTTGAGACAAAAAAATCACATTTGCACTCATGAAACTGTCATGAATAAAGAGGAGAGCTGAATTTAGATTCTTGAGTTAATAATTTATTTGATCTCATACAATTGGATTATAATCGGTAGTGATACTCTATTTTAGCAATTTGAGTATTACTTGTTCAATCATTCAATTACAGATGTGGTGCAAGTTAACCAGAACAATTCTGTTTCTAATATAAAAGATTATGTTCGAATTTTTAGCATTAGGCTGATATTAACACTCAAGTTATAAAAAATTAGAGGTATATAATAAAAATTAGAATAATACTTGTATTGAAAAAACACTACATATTTGTTAAAATTAAAGTTGTAAATGAAGTGAAAGAAGTATTTATTATGACCTCACTACATATATATATATATATTCTGACGATTCCGATTTTGATTCCAAGAAATGATATCGGAATCGAAATTATAGTGAATGATTCGATTCAGTTTATCTACAATTTTTTACGATTTCACTGAATCTTTGTGCACTCCCAGACAATGCATAAATTAACCCTTGTTTCTCTACCTTTCATCATTTTCTCCAATGTAAAATATCAAACAAGAATGTCAAAGTTAACAACAATCTATTTCTCCATTGCTGAAAGCGAGAAAATGGTTGTGACATATTTGAAACAAGGTCTCTAAGAAGTCCACAGTCGGACATAATTTCCACTGCATTATCAATAGCTAGCTCCATGCTACTGCTACTTTCTGACATATCCCAAAGTGAAAACCTCAGATGCAATGGAAGATCGACGAACTAAAGGGTGACCAAACTTGCTATCTAACCAATCGAGCACTTGCTACCACCAAGCTGACCGAATCTCCCTTCACGGAGAATATAATTAGAACCGAAAGGCTGAGGAGGTTCACTCTACCTATGTTTGCTACCTTAAGTGGAAAGACAAATCCGGTGGAACACATCTACCAATACCAACAGAAGCTAACACTGGATGCCGAGGACGATGCGCTCATATGCAAAATCTTCCTGTCCAGTCTGGCTGGACTAGCATTACTTTGGTTCAAACAGCAACCGCCTCATTCGATCTCGAACTTTGGCAGACTATGCGAACTATTCGTGGCCCAGTACATGAAAATCAGGAGCGAAAAAGGACGATTGTAATACCCCGCTCCAACACATGGTATGATATTGTCCGTTTTGGGCCATAGCCCGCACGGTTTTGCTATTGGGTTTACCCCAAAAGGCCTCATACCATTTGAAGAGAACATACTACATATAAGCACATCCCCTTTTCCACACCCAGGCGATGTGGGATTGAGCACCCTGTACCCTGTCAGTGTGGTAGCTCAGCCCAGTGTCTGCCTTTGCACCCGCCCACTCACACCCGTCCACAAGGGTTACTACAACGATCTCCTCGCTATTTACCATGAGGCAAGGCAAAGGGGAGACATTAAAATATTTCCTAACTCGTGTCAACTCAGAGATGTCAATGATAGATCAGTGCGATCAGACCGCGATAGTGGAAGCTTTCAAGATAGCAGTCTCTCTAGAAGAAGGCTTCCACCAATCCTTGGTAAAAAGCACCCCAAGAAATATGGGTGACCTTAACTTCTGAGCTCAAAAGTATCTAAGGATAGAAAAGAATGAGGTGGCCAGAAGATAACGATCGACCTTGATTATTGTGGTACAACAAACAAAAATCCAGGTTGTTAAAGTAAAATCATCTTGGGTTATTCCTTCGTGCGCACCGGAGATCGCAAAAAAGCAAAAAGTTGAGGAGAAGATCACCTCTCTAAAGGTGTCTCTGGTCAGGCTTTACTATGAAAATAAGAGCAAAGGAATCTTCCATTCACCACCAACCATCAGACAACCTCCTAGAATAGAGGGATAGGAATAAATATTGTTCTCTCCACAATGACTTTAGTTATACAACCAACGAGTGTAGAAGCCTAAGGCAACAAGTGGAGGCTCTGATCGCTAAGTGTGGCTTATCAAAGTACGTCGTTCAAGAAAAACAAGATAGACCCCTCAACCAATCCCAACAAAAGGCAAATAAATAGTAGAACCTTGCTCCCGTTCGTGTTATCAATGTTATTCATGGTCGACCAGCCTCAGATCGAGAAAGCGAGTCTGAAAGGTGGTCACACATCAGGAATGCCCAAAAATTCCAGAGGATCGAAGAAGTCCATTCTGTATATAACTGTTCAGCTAGCATACTGATCGCCTCCACGGATGAGGATATGAGCAGAATTCAAATGCCGCATGAGGACCGGCTCGTGATCAGCCTCATTGTCTCCAACTATGAAATAAAGAGAGTATTAGTGGACGCAAGGAGCAGCGCCAACGTTCTGACATTGTCGGCCTTTTAACAAATGGGCCTAGAATCAAAGCGTGTCAAGCCTACTGCCAAACCGCTGATAGGGTTTGATGGCAGGCAAGTAACCCCAGTAGGGGTGGTGGAGCTCCCAGTAACAGCAGCAGCAAGAAATATGACCGATACTTTCGTCATTATCGATTTCAACTCTTTGTACAACATAGTAATGGGAAGAGGTTGGATACACAGGATGCAAAGAGTCCCTTTGACACTTCACCAGTTAATGAGGTGTATAGCGCCAAATAGAAGGGATACAATCAACATCTTGGGAGATCAAGTGGCTGCTAAGAAATGTTATGCTCTTACACTGAAAGGAAAGGTGGTGCAGGAAGAGCAGAGCAAATAGCAATTATAGAACTCTCTACCAAAGGGCGTTTCGCAAGAGTAAGAAAAAGAAAAGTTGACCGAGGAGCCGCTTGAAGAGGTAGAGATCATTCCTGGCACTAAAATTTTTAGTAAACTTTATATGTAAAGGGTCTTAAGGGCTATTTGGACCTAAATAATATAAATTGTCGTATTTGTAATTAATTTTTGAAAAGTTATTTTTTGACTATATATTATTTAAAAGTTGGTGAATTTGTAATTAGGCTCCCAAAAATTGTAATAAATTAAATTGTGGCATGTTTAACATTTTGGTGCAACCATCTAGAATTATTTCAACTTTGGGGTTTACAATTTCTTTGTACTGGAACAAGTATATTCTTTTTGGCCATTTCTTTTGGTTTAGCTTAGTTAAGGGTGAAATATTAGACATTTGATCCGTCAATGAATATAAAGTCATCTTGAATCCGAAAAAAAAAAAGGACAAAGTCAAGTGTGATTTAAAAACACAAGAACCTTACCTTGGTTGCCCAGTTTTCTAACCGTTTAGTTGACATCTGTTGCTGATAACTTTTTTTGTTTTTGTTTTTTTTCTTTCTTGGAATTCTTGTTGCCATAAAGTATAAAACCTAAGATGAAATGGGTTATGTTCAAACCAATGAAACGGTCATGCCACCAATCCATGCTAGGACCCGTTCTTGTTTTGGTTATTACCGCAAAATTTTATTAATAATACTAATAAACTATATGATGGATATGGACCCAATCCTTTATATTGAAAACTCTATACATAAATTAAGGAGGTCCTGACATGTGTTATATTACTCTCATCCAAAGCATATTATACTGCACTATACCAGCTAATTAAGTTAAAATTTTAGAATGGCGTCGTTTTAAGGCCACAAGAAGATACACCATTAGTGAATCGCATCTAATCAAGAAAGTCCTCATCTTTCTGTTACTCGCTTGAAATTCATCGACTCAATTCATTAGATTTTGGTTGTCGAAAGTCATGATCTTGTTGTCAGTAGTGATTAGTCTGATCTTACTTAGAGGACAAAAAAGAATTGTGCAGTAATTCTGTTGGAATCATTCGAGTTCTGGACAAATTAGATAGAGACTATTCCAGGGATGTTAGCGATTGTGGTAAAAGCTTTAACATCGCTGCCTTTTTTTTTGCCTTAATTCACATAAATAAATGATGAGAAATGCTAAACGTCATGAAATTATTTCATGAATTTGTATCATGAATGATGTGGCAGGTAACGTGGAGAGTTAGTATTGGTGAGATTCAGTGATAATATCATAGGACTCTGTGTATGAGGGGAATCCCACCAATACTAACTCTCCACGTTACCTGCCACATCATTCATGATACAAATTCATGAAATTATTTCATGACGTGTAGCATTGCTCTACGGTAAAGTGTAAAAAAACAAACCCTTAAATTATGTCCAAATTGGCAAATAACCCATCTGAACTATATTTTGTGCAAAATACCTTTTGAACTATTACATTTTTTTACAAAATATTTCTCATGTCTTTCATGTGATGGGTTATTTTTTTTATTAAATGACCATAATGCCATTTCTTATTTAATTACACTTAAACCTATTTTTCTTATTAAAATAAATTATTAAAAAAATTCATACTATTTTGATGATGTTTTCCATCAAATTTGTATAAATTTACCTTAAATTCTTGAAATCAATTGTTTTAATAAAAATCTTAAATAATTTTTTTTAAAACAATTTCAGTCATTTCTTAATTTTTCATGAATATACACATTGAAAAGAAGGTATTTTTTTTATTTAAGTAATTTCTTAATTTTCCAAGAATATATTGTATGAAAAAAAAGGAATTTTTTTTACCGTAAAGAAGTTTAAACTGGGTTCAATAAGTTTTATTATAAATAATAAGTTAATCATTTTAGAAAATGACTAAATTAGGTGGTAGTAACAACTCATGCGTGTGTGTTTTTTTTTATTGTTATGATTAAATTGATTTCAATAATAAAATTAAGGTAAATGGTAAAATTAATATTTAGATAAGAGGAGATCATAAAGATAATTTAATAAGAAAAAAATAAATTTAATAAGAATGAGTAAAATTATCTTTTGTGTGATGTGTAGGTCTTTAATTGCAACAATTAAAGACATATTCTCCAGCTTTGACTTGTAGCATTTAAAAAAATGCTGGCTCAGGCGTCGTTTTAGAAATCAATTTCAATACGCGGCATTGTCGTCATCGTTTTCTTAATTAATTTCAATACTCAGTCGTCTCAATTTCACATATATATATATCAAGTATAGTTATGCTTATATATATACATACAAAGTACAAACCAAGTCACAGGTTCCATTAGTGTCCAACCAAAGTTTCAACTTTAAAGTTTTTGGTGGAAACAATGAAGCTCATTAAGGGGGCTCCTCCTCTTCATTTGATCTTGCTTGCATGGTGTCTTCTGGCTTTCCATGCTAGATCAACATCAGTTAGGAGGTCCACCTATATTGTCCACATGGACAAGTCTCACATGCCCAAGACCTTTGCTAGCCACCACCACTGGTACTCCTCCACCGTTGATTCCATAAAATCAGCCGGTCACACAACATCAAACCGTCATCAATCCAAACCAGAGCTTGTCTACACTTATGATAATGCATTTCATGGTTTCAGTGCTCTGTTGTCTCAAGATGAACTACAGACTCTGAAGAATTCCCCAGGGTTTGTCACAGCATATAGTGATAAGGAAGTCACACTTGACACCACCCACAGCACTGATTTTCTCTCACTCAATCCTGTCACCGGCCTATGGCCGGCTTCAGACTACGGCAAAGACGTCATCATTGGTGTCATCGACACCGGTGTCTGGCCGGAGAGCAAGAGCTTCAACGACAAAGGAATGACCCCAGTACCCTCTAGGTGGAAGGGTAAGTGTGAGGAAGGACAAGAGTTCAATTCCTCATTGTGCAACTTGAAGCTCATTGGAGCTAGAAACTTCAACAAGGGGGTTTTAGCTGCAGATCCCAACATCACAATCAGCATGAATTCTGCAAGGGACACTGATGGCCATGGCACGCACACTGCCTCCACAGCTGCTGGAAACATTGTGGAAGGCGTTTCGTATTTTGGCTATGCAAAGGGGACAGCAAAAGGGGTTGCGCCCAGTGCTCGGGTGGCTATTTATAAGGTAATTTCTAAGGAAGGACGTTATGCTTCTGATGTCCTGGCCGGTATGGACCAGGCGGTAGCTGATGGCGTTGACGTGATATCCATTTCAATGGGTTTCGGTAGGGTACCTCTGTATGAGGATCCTATTGCCATAGCTTCCTTTGGAGCCATGGAGAAGGGTGTGGTTGTTTCAACTTCAGCAGGCAATAGAGGCGACTCTCTTGGAACGTTGCACAATGGGATCCCATGGGTCTTGACCGTCGCGGCCGGCTCAATCGACCGGTGGTTTGCCGGCACTTTGACTCTCGGAAATGGGTTAACCATCACTGGATGGTCTGTGTTCCCCGCAAGTGCCTTGGTGTCAGACCTCCCTCTCATTTACAACAAGACTCTGTCTCCATGCAACTCAACTGAATTGTTGTCTGGAGCCCCTCACGGCGTCCTCATATGTGATGACACTGACACATTTAATTATCAATCTGACTATGTCTCACGGTCAAATATAGCTGCAGCTATATTTATCCGTGATGATCCTGAAGTATTTGAATCCAATAATTTCCCCTGTCCCGGAGTTGTAATTAGCTCTAAATATGCCTCAGCCGTAATCAAATATGCTGAAAGCATAAATACACCAACAGCGAGCATGAAGTTCCAACAGACCATTGTAGGGACAAAGCCTGCTCCTGTTGTTGCTACATACAGTTCAAGAGGTCCTGCCAAGAGCTGTCCAGGCATTTTGAAGCCGGACATAATGGCACCGGGGACATTAGTTTTAGCAGCATGGATTCCAAATGATCCGGCAAGTCGTATTGGCTCAAATAAACATTTGTCCAGTGATTACAATATGATCTCCGGGACATCCATGTCTTGTCCTCATGTTTCTGGCATCACTGCCCTCCTAAAGGGCGCACACCCAGAATGGAGTCCAGCTGCTATTAGGTCTGCCATGATGACCACAGCCAACCCATTTGACAACACTCACAATCCTATCCAATACAATGTCTTTAATTATGATGAAACACCTCTGGCCATGGGGGCAGGCCAGGTTGTTCCTAACCAAGCACTTGATCCTGGTCTTATCTATGATGCTACTCCACAGGACTATGTGAATCTTCTCTGCTCAATGAACTTCACTAAGAATCAAATCTTGACCATCACAAGATCAAAAAGTTACAGTTGCTCAAGCACGTCTTCTGACCTCAATTACCCATCCTTTATTGCTTTGTACACTGATGAAAAAGATATACTGGTTCAGAAATTTCAGAGGACTGTCACGAATGTTGGCAACGCCACAACCACTTACAGAGCTAAGGTTGAAGCGCCAAAGGGTTCTGTGGTCACAGTCTCGCCGAAGAAACTGGTTTTTAGGAAGATGTATGAGAAGAAGAGCTACTCTTTGACTATACGTTATATGAGTAACAGTAATTGGACAGTCACATACGGTTCTGTAATTTGGGTAGAAGCTAGTGGTAAGCACAGTGTGAGGAGTCCTATTGTTGTCTCACCTATACCTAGTGCTTGAATTGTGCATGAGATGATAGGTCCGTGTTTGAATTGTGCATGAGATGATAGGGGATTGCCATTGCGAGTGCATTTGTTTCATGAAGATTATTTTCCAGAAATATACTAATAAGTTCTTTTGAATCTTGAAAATAAAGGTTTTGGCATGACCACTCTTGGACTCGAAAAATAACCCTTGTCTCTCCAGCTTTCATCATTCTCTCCAATGTAAAAATTTCAAATATTGACTTGGGTCGACATGAATGGCCTCCAAGAAGATTCAGTAGGGTCGAGCAAGAATGTCAAGGTTGACAACAATCTATTTTTCCATTGCTGAAAGCGAGGAAATGGCTATAACATATTTGTAACAAGGTCTCATGTAACCCAATGCAAACCCTAGAATCGATCAGTGCAGTTATTTCCTCCTAGATTTGGTCGATCAGTCTCTCCAATTTAAGTGTGATTTCCATACTAGCCCTAGAAACTGGCAAGATTTTTTGATTTGGGCATCTCGTCCAATTCGAAACAAAAGAAAAAATCCAGCAGAATTCTTCTATGGAAACTTACCTTAGCAATTCTTCTATGCAAGAGTGTTTTTCAATCGATCCTGTAACCCAATGAATAGAATCGATCTGTTATTCGGTCTGCCATCGCCTATTCTCTGTGAGAAGATGCAAGTGCCCTTACTCCAAGCATAATTCTTCTATGCAAGAATCTTTTTCCATCAGTGCAATTCCTTCTTCGATCCATCTGGAAAAAACATCTTCTTTGGTATTAGGTTAGCTGTTGTGCCCTAAATTTCTTGTTGATCATCCTGCCTCGTTTGAATATCTGGTATGGTTGTTAAACAGAGAGCTTTGATCGGCCTCGGCTTCTGTTTGTGTTTTTTGAGTCCTAATGGGGCTTGGGTCAGACCTTATTGGTCTTTTTGATTTGGGCTTCTAGCATGGGCTTGTACTGTATATGTTTTGTTTCTTCCTTTTGAGGGATTTGCCTGTATTTATTCTGTCACATATATTTATATCTATCTATGTTTGCATTTAAAAGTAGAAAGGAATTTTTTAGTTTCAGTACACTATTCTTTTTTAATTTTAAATTAAAAAATATATAATTAATAAGCAAAACTCTTTTCTTTTTTATTTAAATTATTTTTCAAGAAAAACTCTTTCCTTTTTTATTAAGCCTTTTTTTTATTTCTAATTTCTAAATTTACTTTTTATTTAAATTATTTTCCAAGCAAAACCCTTTCTTTTTATTTCTAATTCATAAATTTACTTTTTTATTTAAATTATTTTCCAAACAAAACCCTTTTCTTTTTTTATTAACCCTTCTTTTTATTTTTAATTTCTAAATTTACTTTTTTATTTAAATTATTTCCTAAGCAAAACCCTTTCCTTTTTTATTAACTCTTTCTTTTTATTTCTAATTTTTAAATTTACTTTTTTGTTTAAATTATTTCCCAAACAAAACCCTTTCCTTTTATTTCTAATTTATAAATTTAAAAAGGCAAAACCCTTTCCCGCCACCTTTTTTTTTTTTTTTTCTAATTTCTAAATTTACTTTTTTATTTATATTATTTTTCAAGCAAAACTCTTTCCTTTTTTATTAACCCTTTCTTTTTATTTCTAATTTCTAAATTTAAAAAAGCAAAATCATTTTCCTTTAGGCTACGACTCTCCATTCTATCTCTCCGCTCTCATCGTCCTTTTTTATTAATCCTTTCTTTTTATTTCAAATTTTTAAATTTAATATAGAAATTGAAAGAGTCAAAGCATTACAGTATTGGTTGGTTATTTATTTCTTCTTACTTATATTAAATTTTAATTATTTATTTTACTTAAGAATATCATGATCGGTAGGACATAGTTGGTGAAAGCTAATCCATTATCAATAGTTAAAAAATCAAACAAAAGTGTATTTGTACATATCAACAACTTATTGTTCCAATAATTTATTATGCTTTGATAGGTTTGAAGAAAACGTAAATGACAAAGACATAAATGCTCTCATTTCAAGTTCAAAATAGCAATTATTCGAAGAAGTTAAAAAACTTTCACTTGAAGACATAATTGAAAAATCTGCAATGACATTCAAGATAATAAATTATTAAATTTTTTTATATATTCATTAAATTTTTCTTTATTATATCACATGATTATAATTAATTCATGTTAAAAAAAATATATTTTGTCACTCAACTTGCAGAAAACATACTTTTTTGAAGTAAGAATTATAGAGATTAAAAATGCATTTGAATCGTAGTACAATGCATGTAAACAATAGAAGAAAAAAATTGAAGCACAAAAGGATGAACTTAGTTGTACTCATTGCAAAACAAAAGACGCTAAATGCTTTCAAAGGTATTATTATATCTTCAAACATTTTATTTTTTTTAAAAAAAAATTACAATATGACAAATATATCATTCTTTATTATAATGTATCAATGAAGTATACTCATTTATACATATTTATGATGCAATTTTGAGTCAAATATATAACAAATAATGCATATCTAACAATATTTGATGATTCTCAATCATTAATAAATTGTTCACTAGATGAGCTAATACAGTTAAAAAGTCAGGTAATACTTTTTTTCTCACTCATAAAATTTATGGATAAAATAATTCATCTGAAATGTATCAATATTATAATATATTTTGTTACTCAACTTGCAAAAAACACATTACTTTTTTGAAGCAAGAATTATAGAGATTAAAAATGCATCCGAACCATGATACAATGCATGTAAGAAATGCAAGAAAAAAGTTGAAGTACGAAATTATAAACTCAGTTGTACTAATTGTAAAACAAAAGACGCTAAATGCTTTCAAAGGTATTATTATATCTTCAAACATTCTATTTTTTTTAAAAAAAAATTACAACGTGACAAATATGTCATTCTCTATTATTGTGTATCAATGAAATATACTCATTTATGCAAACTTATGATGCAATTTCGAGTCAAAGATATACAAATAATGCATATCTAATAATATTTGATGATTCTCAATCATTAATAAATTGTTCACCAGATGAGCTAATAAAGTTAAAAAGTCAAGTAATACTTTTTTCATCACTCGTAAAATTTATGAATAAAATAATTTATTTAAAATGTATCAATATTACTAAAATAAATTTCTTCTTTTGTAGGACGAGGAGATTAATGAATTTTACGACAAAGTGACAAGTTGCATGCTGTTGTGTTGGGAGTCCATCCGTGCTGTTGTTTTAAGGGCTCTCTTGTTTAACTTTGATTTTCTTTTCTTTCTTTGGGTGGTGTAAAAAATAAAAAAAGGAGTTTAGATTGAATAACATGTGCAACAAGGGTTGATCTGCAAAGAGTAAATATGTATATATATATATATATATATATATATATATATATATATAGAGGGGGGTAGGTGGAAACCGGAAGTCATTGACGGCGTTCAAATTTGTCCAAGCCTTCCAACTTTGACTTGAAATGAGATGCGAACAACTTGAAACAATATATGGCCTAGCATTTAGAATCTTCCAGTTGTGGATAAATTAAAAAAATGCTGGTTCGGTGCGTCGTTTTTGAAATCAATTTCAATACGCGGCCTGGCCGTCGTCGTTTTTCATATTAATTTCAATACTCAGTCATCTCAATTTCAACAATGTATCTATCAAGTGACTATAGTTTATGCTTATATATAGAGATACAAAGTACAAATCAAGTCACAGGTCTCTTTAGTGCCTACCCAAAGTCTCAAGTTTTTGGAGGAACAATGAAGCTCATTAATGGAGCTCCTCTTCTTCATTTGATCTTGCTTGCGTGGTGTCTTCTGGCTTTCCATGCTAGATCAACATCAGTTAGGAGGTCCACCTATATTGTCCACATGGATAGGTTTCACATGCCCAAGACCTTTGCTAGCCACCACCACTGGTACTCCTCTACTGTTGATTCCATAAAATCAGACAGTCACACTACATCAAACGGTCAACAACCCAAACCAGAGATTGTCTACACTTACGATAATGCATTTCATGGTTTCAGTGCACTGTTGTCTCAAGATGAATTAGAGACTCTAAAGAATTCCCCAGGGTTTGTCACAGCTTATAGTGATAGGCAAGTCACACTTGACACCACCCACAGCACTGATTTCCTCTCCCTCAATCCTGTCACTGGCCTATGGCCAGCTTCAGGCTACGGTAAAGACGTCATCATAGGTGTCATTGACACTGGTGTCTGGCCGGAGAGCAAGAGCTTCAACGACAAAGGAATGGACCCAGTACCCTCTAGGTGGAAGGGTAAGTGTGAGAAAGGACAAGAGTTCAATTCCTCATTGTGCAACTTGAAGCTCATTGGAGCTAGAAACTTCAACAAAGGGGGTTTTAGCTGCAGATCCCAACATCACAATCAGCATGAATTCTGCAAGGGACACTAATGGCCATGGCACGCACACTGCCTCCACAGCTGCTGGAAACATTGTGGAAGGCGCTTCGTACTTTGGCTATGCAAAGGGGACAGCAAAAGGAGTTGCGCCCAGTGCTCGGGTGGCCATTTTTAAGGTCATTTCTAATGAAGGACGGTATGCTTCTGATGTCCTTGCCGGAATGGACCAGGCGGTAGCTGACGGCGTTGACGTGTTATCGATTTCAATGGGTTTCGGTAAGGTACCTCTGTATGAGGATCCTATTGCCATAGCTTCCTTTGGAGCCATGGAGAAGGGTGTGGTTGTTTCAACTTCAGCAGGCAATAGAGGCGACTCTCTTGGGCGGTTGCACAATGGGATCCCATGGGTCTTGACCGTCGCGGCAGGCTCAATCGACCGGTGGTTGGCCGGTACTTTGAATCTCGGAAACGGGTTAACCATCACCGGATGGTCCGTGTACCCTGCAAGTGCCTTTGTGTCAGACCTCCCTCTCATTTACAACAAGACTCTGTCTCCATGCAATTAAACTGAATTGTTGTCTGGAGCCCCTTATGGCATTCTCATATGTGATGACACTGAGCCAGTTGATTACCGCTTTGACTCTATCAAACATTCAAATGTGGCTGCCGCTATATTTATCCGTGATGATCCTGAAGTATTTGAATCCAATAATTTCCCCATTCCCGGAGTTGTGATTAGTTCTAAAGATGCCTCAGCCGTGATCAAATATGCTGAAAGCGTAAATACACCAACAGCGAGCATGAAGTTCCAAGAGACCATTATAGGGACAAAGCCTGCCCCTGTTGTTTCTACATACAGTTTAAGAGGTCCTGCCCAGAGCTGTCCAGGCATTTTGAAGCCGGACATAATGGCACCTGGGACATTAGTTTTAGCCGCATGGATTCCAAATCAACCGGCAAGTAGTATTGGCTCAAATAAACATTTGTCCAGTGACTACAATATGATTTCTGGGACTTCCATGGCTTGTCCTCATGTTTCTGGCATCGCTGCCCTCCTAAAATGTGTGCACCCAGAATGGAGTCCAGTGCTATTCGGTCTGCCATGATGACCACAGCCAACCCATTTGACAACACTGACAATCCTATCCGATACAATGTCTACAATTACGCTGAATCACCTCTTGCGATGGGGGCGGGTCAGGTCGATCCTAACAGGGCACTTGATCCTGGTCTTATCTATGATGCTATTCCACAGGACTATGTGAATCTGCTCTGCTCAATGAACTTCACTAAGAATCAAATCTTGACCATCACAAGATCAAACAGTTACAGTTGCTCAAACCAGTCTTTTGACCTCAATTACCCATCCTTTATTGTTTTGTACACTGATGAAAAAGGTAGAGTGGTTCAGAAATTTCAGAGGATTGTCACGAATGTTGGCAACACCACGACCACTTATAGAGCTAAGGTTGATGCACCAAAGGGTTCTTTGGTCGGAGTGTCGCCGAAGAAACTCGTTTTTAAGAAGATGTATGAGAAGAAGAGCTTCTCTTTGACTATACGTTATATGAGTAACAGTAATTGGACAGTCACATATGGTTCTGTAAATTGGGTAGAAGCTAGTGGTAAGCACAGTGTGAGGAGCCCTATAGTTGTCTCTCCTACACCTAGTGTTTGGTAGGTCGCTGTTTGAATTGTGCATGGGATGATAGGGAATTGCCATTGGAAGTTCGTTTGTGTCATGATGATTATTGTCCAGAAATATAATAATAAGTTCTTTTGGCATGACCAATGTTGGATGCGAAACATAACCCTTGTCTCTCTACCTTTCATCATATTCTCCAGTGTAAAATTTCAAATATATTTTCACTTGGGTCGAAATCAATGGCCTTGAAGAAGATTCAATACCGTCAAGCAAGAATGTCCAAGTTGATAACGATCTAATTTTCCATTGTTGAATGCGTGGAAATGGCCATCACATATTTGAAACAAGGTCTCTATGAAACCCTGACTTGGACATAATTTCAGCTGCATTCATTAGCTAGCTCCATGCTACTGCTACTCCCTGACATATCCAAAGTGACTAGCACCAGAGGCAAAGGTTAGCCTTCTCTCTCTCTTTTTTTATTATATTTTATTATTATCTTTCTAAAAAGTGACCGACCTATGTCACTCATTAATTTGAATCTAAGAACCACTCTTATCAATTGCCCTCAAGGAGGAAAAACAATCCAGACTGAATATTCCATCCCTTCAGAAGTTTAAAAAGAAATATTATTTGAGCTAGAGTCTTGATAATTTTTCAGTAGTATTCTTTTCCTTCTTCATTATTATTATTATTTTTATTTATTTATTCTGACAAGGAACTCCATCTAATGAGCTTATGGAAGCTTGATCCTTCAAAATCCTCAACCTTTTAGGTGGGAAGAAGTATTTTTTATTTATTTATTAGAAATTACCAAGAATATGAGATCTCTCCCTCCCTCTAGCTACTCAATTATTGTGGCAAGCTTGACATTTTGGGTGCAAACAACTAGAAGTATATCAACTTTGAACTTTACAATTTCTTTGTTGTGGAGTCAGTATCTTCCTTTTGGCCTTTTCTTTTGATTTAGTTTAGTAGGTGTCAAACATCAAACATTTAAGCGCTCAATGAATACAAAGTCATCTTCAATGTCCGGTGTACACACACACACACACACACACACACACACACACACACACACACACGGACATCTATGATTTAAAAACACAAAACCTTGGTTGTCCATGTTGCGAGAATTAACAGGAAACAAGATCAAACACATAAGTAAAGATACACAAATTTACAAGATTCACTCAAAATCTTGGGCTACATCCTTAATGTTGCAGGGTTTTCACTATGATGATGAAAAAAAAAGATACAATTACAGAAATTGTAGACTATATATATATAGGCATCTCCTAAGACTACATAATAAGTGTGAAAATACCAAAATACTCCTCTAAAAAATTTGGGTCAAGGTGTACAATATAATCAGGCTCCACAATTCCTATCAATCTCCCACTTGGAGACTGATAATATCAATCTACAAACTCCCTCATGCTCATGCCCCAAACCATAGCAAAACACCGCAGCAACTATCTTCTCTGTCCTCAAGCTCGAACACCAACTGAAGCGAAGCACAGCTTCAGTTTCTCAACAGTCACTGCCTTGGTTAACATATCTGCTAAATTTTGACTTCCATGGATCTTTTTAAGTGACAACACCTTGTCATCCAAAAGCGAACGAATGAAGTGGTACCTAACTCAACTGTATATGCTTCATTCTAGAATGATTCGCCAGAGTCTTAGCAAGATGAATAGAACTCTGACTATCATTGTATAGAATACTGTTCTCTCGCTCTTTACCCAACTCTTCCAAGAACCTCTGTAGTCAAACTATCTCCTTGCTTTGTAGAGACTGGGTCAAATTTTGATCAATTTTCTTTTTCTTCATCATTTTCGTCATAAATGAGTTTTAAATGATTTTATAAATGTTTTAAAGGTGGAAAACATGTTTGAAAACTTGTTTAGAGGTTTTGGAAAGTTTTTGAGAAATTTGGGTCGGTGGGGTCCAAAACGCGGGTTGAGTGGGCCTAAAAATTCGAAATTTTTTTGAAAAATATTTGTTTTTGCTTTTAAATCAAATAAAATGTTAAATGAGTTAAGGAAGTGATTTGAGAGTCATAGCCACTTTCGAAGTCAAAAATGAAGATCGGGAGGGTACGTTAAGTGACTTACAGGCGTTTTGGTCATTTTACGGTGTGAGAGCTATAAATATCTAGAGATAGATATTCCAGCCATTTGTGAGAGACCCAAATCAGTTGCCCATTCTGATCCCTCCTTTCTCTTCATCTCATTTCACTATTTCTTTGATTTGGAAGCCTTAGAGGTCGATTTGGAAGACACCGAAGACAAGGAGTTTGTTATTCTTAGCGAAGGCTGCGTTTTGAACTTATCAAAGTGCGGTTTGGTGAAGTTGAAAAAAGTTAAAATTTCTAGGAATTGGCTTGAGAGTCTTCTGTTGAACTAAGGTTTCCAACCAAGGTTATCTCAATTATTTTGATAATAACAAAACATTGTGAGTGTTAGGATTTAATGTCTACTTGATTTTGTGCTTAAATAGATTACATTCTAACAAGACTCAAAGTAAGACAAGAGGATCAATGACACCTTACAAAGGTATCCAAAGCTTACATTGTTATGCACATCTATGTTCAAAAGCTCATATCAATGACATGAGAAAATGATGAAAACAATAATATCAAAGAAAGAAGACTTCACCCAATGCACATCAAGATCAATGAAGATATTGAAGATTGAGTAATTTAGTCTTGGTGAGTGTATAGGTAATCTTTGTAAAGTTACCTTGATGTTCTCACTTGAAAACTCTAAGATCAACGCATTTCATGCATATCTTTCATAAGTCCTTAGACCATAAACAATAAGTCATGCACTTCATTTATATCATTTAGAATGGTCTCTAAGAATTAGAGAAATAAGGTTTTGAACTTATATGTTTAAATCATGAAAAGCCTTAAGTAATATTGAGAGGATCTCCAATTAGAAATATCTTTAATTTTCAAAATTTGCATTTAGTGAAGTATGAAGTCAAGAACCTTGGATCAAATTGATTTATTTCATAAGGCCATAATTGAATTTGAGGAGGTTCAAGTTTGTCAAAATATTCAAAGAACCTACCTCATAACTTAGTTGACTCTAGGACCCAATGTAACTCATGCATATCATTTTAATGGTCTCTAGACATATAAAAATAGGACTTGATCTTATTTGAATCATATCTTAAAAGTCCTTGATGGTTTAGATTTTATTTGGATGTCAAAACTCTGTTTTTCAATGTTGAGCATGTATCAGTCGACTTATACATTCCTATCAGTCGACTAATATAGAGTGTGAGTTTTTGGCATTTCTGGAGGGACAGATCAGTCGAATTATGAAAATGCATCAGTCGACTTATGTTTTGAAATAATTTTTCAGAAAGTCTTCTTATCAGTCGACTAACTATCGTCTAACCTGGACAGAACATTTTAGCCATTTCTAGAGGGGTAAATTAGTCGACTTATAGAATCTCATCAGTTGACTTATATTATTTTAAAACTCATTTTTCTCTTGAAAAGACTCATCAGTCGACTACTCCTAAATGACCAATCGACTTATCAGTCGACTAACATTACGGGAATAGATCTGAACGGCTAGTATTTGCATTTAATGATTCCCAACCACTTCCAAACAGCTATAATTCTTTCTTGGGCTATAAATACACATTGTATATGTATTATACAAGTGAGAGAGATCACTAAATATATAGTTGATCATCCATTGTTGGTTGAATCTATCATTAAGCTTAGAATTCATATTCTATAGAGATAGTCACCACACTTGACTATATTCTTTCAAAGATCAATCTATTTGTGGTATTTCATTCATCATTCTAGAGTTGAGCTTTCTTATTGATTCATCAATTGTAACTCTAGATTTGAGAGAGCTTTGAATTTGTATATCTTGTCTATTTGAGAGACACTCATTGTACACAAATTTCTTATTATTGAGAGAAGAAGACCAAGAGGTTCTCTTGGCATGGGTAGCTTGAAGAAGCTTTGTAAGGATTTTTCTCGAAACTCAAAAAAGAGAAAGGTTCATTCTCTACCTTAAAAGGAGAAGGATTGGGTAGCGCTCTCCGCCCTTTAGAGTGAGTAATGGTTATCTCTTAACCGTAAAAAAAAAAGAAGAAACTCAAGTCACGCGCTTAGCAAAAAAGTCTTGGTGGATTTTCATTGAGCAAGGAAGTCCAAGTAATTCACTTGGCAATTGTACGGTTTGCTTTCCACCCTTAAGGAAGGCTCTATAGTGGAAACCTCAAGAAGTACTCTTGAGGCATGAACGTAGGCAAGAAAGGTCGAACCATGTAAAAATCATGGTGTCAATGTTTGCATTTCTCTATCCTTAATCTCCTTACATTATTATATTCATTATCTTTGTTAAATGTCTTTATATTTTGAATAGATATGAAAAGCATAATTGTATGGAGATATTGCACACCATGTATTTGATGAAATGTCTTTATAAATTTTAATTCCATTTTAGCATTGATAGACATTTATCCACTTAGCTCATTTCATTCATTTTTTAATGAACCATTTTATGAATGACTGAGTAGCATTCCAAGTGCTTGACTAATTGCCTATGTAAGTGTTACTTTTTATATCATATCTATAGGTAATTGCTCAAGTATCATTTTGATAGAGTTACTCCTTTATTTTGCTAGCATTGATTCGTGTGTGAGTGTGACTCAAAAAGTATATCAATTTAAAATTTCCACACTTCGCAATAGAACGAATTCCTTGCAGAATAGGGCTATCGAAAGAGGTATCGTACCTCAGGGATTATGGTCTGATGAGTTGGAATACAGAATTAATTCTAATTAAATTTATAAGAAAAGAATTCTGATTTTTAAACTAAATTAATTAAAAAGTAAAATAAAATAAATCAAAGGTAAATAGATAATGAAGATAATATGAGAGAAATCTAGGGTGTTTGACTTCACCACTAACTCCACAATCAATGGTTAATTGAATCAATTATAGGAGAATTACATCATGCATAAGTGGTGTCGGTGGCTACAAGCTCACCTTCATCCGTCAAGAAGATAACATATGATTAAGGCTAAGCCATGGACTATCTTCGATTGGCATGGGCCATCTGCCTAACTACTCTAATCTAGGGTGCAGTATGGTTCATCTTCTCTAAGCATAATCCATCAAAGCTCATAACAATATATTCAGTGATTACCATTGTATAATAATCTCTCTCATGATCACAGAAAATAAGAGAGATTGAGTTCAATAACAACAACTAAATATCTAAGACAAGATAAGAAATCATTGAGATTGAATGTACAAGACTTTTATTGCTCAATTCTATAATAAGAATCCTCTGAATTACACAATCTATGCATGTATATAAAGGTCCCAAATAATTAAAACAATCAAATCATTGATGCTTTGTTAGGGCTACATCAAAACCCTAGTGGATGAACTAGCGCTCATGGTAGAAGAAGAAGCTTCAACTGTTGAGGAAGAAGGCATCATCTTCATGAATTATGCGTATGACTTTGTTCTCCAATGGCTCTGCGAATATGTTTCTGTTCTCTTCTCAGCCCTCTCAGACTCTCTCTGTGTTCTCTCCAATCCTCCTCAATTCAGCCTCCAAGTCTTCACTTTATTCCCCAAGAGAATACACCAAAGTCCTAATCCAATTAGGAATAAATTAGGGTTTCCCGCAGCACTAATCAGGTGGGTTTTTCCTGCTGACTTCGGCCCAACTTTTGACCCACTAGAAGTCCGATTTACGGAATTTTTGTGAAATACAAAAGTGTGCAGAATTGAATTTTGTTCAACCTTAAGCGAAAATAATGTCGATTTGAGGCTCAAAAATAAGACTTCTGGTCCGTTTTCCAAAACGGGATTAAGACTGTATTATGCGCAGATTTGGGCTTCAGGCCCGAAACCTTCTTAAGCAGCTGTAATTCTCTTGGACCTCTTCCTTGGCTAATTTGAGTTGAAATAAATGGTTGAGTGAATCTCCTTTGATGTACGCTTCATCTCACCATCTTGGATGTCTTCTTTAAAAGCCCAAAAGCTTGGTTTTAACTGAAATAATCATTAAGGCCCTGAAAATACAGAAAACAGTAAAACGAAATAAAATCATAAAATAATCTATCACTAAGAGAATAAAATACATAAGTTAAGAGGTTATAATGCGTAACATTCAACGCCTATCACACCCCCAAACTTACATATTGCTAGTCCCTTAGCAATAGAATAAAAGAAAACTAAAACAAAGGAAACTAACAAATACTAACTAAACTACCCAACTCCACTTTCGTAGGAGAAACGATTGCATTTAGCATATGCAACAAGCAACCCCTAGGTTCCCCCTAGTGGACGAGTATAGTCTCGTGAGGGTTTCCAAAAATGTTACCCACAAATATTCAGAATTCTGTTTCAACATTAATTCAAGAAGAAGATTACAATACATAGTTACAAACTTGCATTCAAGAATAATTTCAAACTTTCAAATTCTATAATTCAAATTAATGGTCCCACACATAATTCACATCAACATATCTCAAAATAATCAACTATAGTCTCGTGAGGGTTTCCGGGAAACAACCGAAGCTTGGAATTGAAGAGCCACACTTTATCACCTGGAGAGAAGGACTTCCGTGAGATATATCGATCATGAAATGCCTTCGTCCTCTCTTTGTAAATTCGTGAACTTTCATAAGCATCACGTCTAAACTCTTCTAATTCATTCAATTGTAACTTTCTCTCTTCCCCAGCTCTTTTTGCATCAAAATTGAATTTTCAGATCGCCCAGAGTGCCTTGTGCTCAATCTCTACTGGAAGATGACATGTTTTCCCATACACCAACCGATATGGTGACATACCGATAGGAGTCTTGTAAGCAGTCCGATATGCCCATAGTGCTTCACTCAGTCGTAATGACCAATCTCTTCTATCCGGTCTCACTGTCTTCTCGAGGACATGCTTAATTTCTCGATTGGACAGCTCTACTTGCCCACTTGTCTGAGGATGATAAGGCGTCGCCACCTTATGTGTCACTGAATATTTAGCAAGCAAACCTCTCAAGAATTTATTACAAAAATGAGAACCACCATCACTGATCAAGGCTCGAGGAATTTCGAATCGACTAAGAATATTCTCATGCATGAACTTGATTACCACTTTGTGATCATTGGTTCGAGTTGCAATGGCCTCCACCCATTTGGAAACATAATCCACTTCAACCAGAATGTATTCGTAGCCAAAAGAAGGTGGAAATGGTCCCATAAAATCAATTCCCCAAACATCAAAAATCTCCACCACCAGAATGGGGCTCATTGGCATCATATCACGCCTCGACATTGAACCAATCTTTGACAACGATCACAAGTCTTACAGAAAACATATGCATCGTGAAACAGAGAAGGCCAAAATAATCCACATTGAAATACCTTTGCTGCTGTCTTCTTTGCATTGAAGTGGCCTCCACAAGCCAATGAGTGGCAGAACTTGAGAATATCTTGAAACTCATGGTTTGGGACACATCGCCGAATGATCTGATCTGGACAATATTTAAATAACTCTGGATCCTCCCAAAAGTAATGATGAACTTTAGAGAATAATCGATCACGTTCTCGCTTGGTCCAGTCTCTTGGCACTTTTTCCGTGGCTAAATAGTTCACAATATCTGCATACCATGGTGTGGAGTTGTCGGACACTCCAAACAATTGCTCCCTCTGAAGTGTTTTGGGAAGTGTAGTGCATACAGAAGTTACCACCATGGTAGAAATTTGATCTTCAAACACCTTCTTTTCCTTCTGTTCTTCTTGCACCCTTATTTCATTTGTAGATTCAATCACATCTTCAGAGTCCATGAAGAAAACATCAGTCTGATCTGGAGGATTCTCAACAGCATTGAAAATATTAAGTTTAACCTTCATGTTGCCAAATGAAATATCCATGATCCCCGACCTACAATTTATGCAAGCATCAGCAGTAGCTAAGAAATGTCGACCAAGGATCACTGGAATGTGCCTCTTCGGATTGTGAACCGGCTCAGTGTCAAGTATAATAAAATCAACAGGAAAGTAGAACTTGTCCACTTTAATGAGCACATCTTCTATGATTCCTCGGGGTTGCTTTGTTGATCTGTCTGCAAATTGCAATACCACCGAGGTAGGCTTCAATTCTCCCAAGCCCAATTGTAAGTAGACTGAATAGGGTAGCAAATTCACACTTGCACCCAAATCAAGAAGAGCTTTATCCACATGGTGCTTCCCAATAATACATGAGATAGTTGGAACACCAGGATCTTTGTACTTGGGAGGAGTACACTGCTGAATTATTGAACTTACTTGTTGTGGCAGCATCACTTTCTTTGGCACATGGCTTTTAGAACGCCTTTTCTGAGTGCACAAGTCCTTCAAGAATTTAGCATAAGGAGGAATTTGCTTGATGGCATCAAGGAGTGGCAAATTAATCTTCACTTGTCGAAACACCTCCATCATGTCATGCAGCTTGTCCCCTTGCTTCCCCAATTTAGATGCTTCAAGAAAACGTTGTGGGAAAGGAGCCTTGGGCTCATAAGGAATTTCAGCAGTTGGACTTGTGGTCACTTTTTCTTCTTCTTTCTTCTCACCCACTTTATTATCAATTATTTTCCCACTTCTCAAAGTGGTAATAGCTTGGACTTGCTCATGGTGTGGGTTGCTTGTGAAAGCTTGCATCCCTCTTGGATTAGCAATTGGTTGACTAGGGAGCTTCCCTTCTTCTCTTCTACTTAATGAAGTAGCAAGCTGTCCAAACTGAGATTCCAGTTTGGCAATTGATTGAGAATGCGAGTGCACTAGCTGAACTGTATATTGTACTATTGCTGCAGTAGCTTGCACTGTCTCTATAAGAGAATCAAGTTTGTCAAATTTAGACAAGGTAAGTGTCAGCTTGTCTTCAATAGCAGAAATTCTTTGGGTCATAGGACTTTGTGTTTGATATTGTTGTTGAGGCACAAAAGTCCTAGGTTGATATGATGGTTGCATTGCTGCTCCTTGGTTACTATAAGAAAAACTAGGATGATTCCTCCATGTGGGATTGCAAGTATTACCTCGTGGAGGATTCATTGGTCCAATGAAAGTAGCTTGAACTTGCTCATGTTGAATATCAGAAAATTGCCCCACCGAAGGACAATTGCTCACATTATGCATAGGACTAGAGCAAAATTCATAAGGGCCTAGCAATGAAGAATTTGAAGCAGAAGGAGTTTGATTGGCAGCCATAATTGCTGCCACCTTCTGTGCAATTAAATCAATATCAGTTGGTATAGCTTCTGAAGCACCAACCTCATAAATTCCATCAGTCTTCCTTGTAGTGGCAGGTCTGCTAGAACGAGTAGAGGACACATGTTGTAGAGAGTTGTCACTAAGATTTTCAAATAAGGTCCATGCCTCTTCTTCACTTTTCAACATAAAAGTACCTCCACACGACGCATCAACCATCTGTCTGTTGGCTTCTGTGAGCCCTTCATGAAAACTCTGCACTAGTTGCCACTTAGGAACTTGATGATGGGGACACTTCCTAAGAAGGTCTTTGAATCTTTCCCATGTCTCATAAAATTTTTCCCCCTCATGTTGGGAGAAACCAGTGATAGCACGTCTGAACTGATTGGTCTTCCCTATCAAAAAATACTTCTTGAGAAACTCATGTTGCATCTGAGTCCAAGTCGTGATAGAACCAGCCGATAGAGAATTGAACCAATACTTTGCTTTGTCTTTCAGAGAGAAAGGAAAAAGTTTCATTCTGAAAGCATCTTCAGAGAAGTTGTGAATTTTTGTAGTTGAGCACACTTCAATGAAGTCATCCAGATGCTTATAAGGGTCTTCTTGAGTCAGCCCAAAATAAGATGGTAGCATCTGAATAATGCTGGACTTGATCTCATAATTCTGTGTTGTGACATTGGGCAGTTGAAAACCTGCTGGTGAGATATATGTCTCAGGAACATAGTAGTCCCTCAGCAATCTAGCTCTTTCTCCATCAGCATTAGGAACAAGGTTATTATTCCTCTCTTTTGCCATGTCTTCAATTATTTCTTCCTCTTGCACAATTGTATCAACAGGGATGTTCCTCTGTTGTCTAAGAGTACGTTCAGGTTCAGGATCAAGAGGTGTCAAAGGATCAGCTACAGAACGACGACCTTGCATATATTCACCAAAAGCACCTGAAAAGAAAACAAAAACAAAATTAAAAATAAAATATAAAAATTTCCTAAACTAAAAATCCAATTAAAACTAATTCTGTAAAATCCAATCAATCAAATAGATAATCCCCGGCAACGACGCCAAAAATTGATTCGTGTGTGAGTGTGACTCAAAAAGTATATGAATTTAAAATTTCCACATTTCGCAATAGAACGAATTCCTTGCAGAATAGGGCTATCGAAAGAGGTATCGTACCTCAAGGATTATGGTCTGATGAGTTGGAATACGGAATTAATTCTAATTAAATTTATAAGAAAAGAATTCTGATTTTTAAACTAAATTAATTAAAAAGTAAAATAAAATAAATCAAAGGTAAATAGATAATGAAGATAATATGAGAGAAATCTAGGGTGTTTGACTTCACCACTAACTCCACAATAAATGGTTAATTGAATCAATTATAGGAGAATTACATCATGCATAAGTGGTGTCGGTGGCTACAAGCTCACCTTCATCCGTCAAGAAGATAACATATGATTAAGGCTAAGCCATGGACTATCTTCGATTGGCATGGGCCATCTGCCTAACTACTCTAATCTAGGGTGCAGTATGGTTCATCTTCTCTAGGCATAATCCATCAAAGCTCATAACAATATATTCAGTGATTACCATTGTATAATAATCTCTCTCATGATCACAGAAAACAAGAGAGATTGAGTTCAATAACAACAACTAAATATCTAAGACAAGATAAGAAATCATTGAGATTGAATGTACAAGACTTTTATTGCTCAATTCTATAATAAGAATCCTCTGAATTACACAATCTATGCATGTATATAAAGGTCCCAAATAATTAAAACAATCAAATCATTGATGCTTTGTTAGGGCTACATCAAAACCCTAGTGGATGAACTAGCCGCTCATGGTAGAAGAAGAAGCTTCAACTGTTGAGGAAGAAGGCATCATCTTCATGAATTATGCGTATGACTTTGTTCTCCAATGGCTCTGCGAATATGTTTCTGTTCTCTTCTCAGCCCTCTCAGACTCTCTCTGTGTTCTCTCCAATCCTCCTCAATTCAGCCTCCAAGTCTTCATTTTATTCCCCAAGAGAATACACCAAAGTCCTAATCCAATTAGGAATAAATTAGGGTTTCCCGCAATACTAATCAGGTGGGTTTTTCCTGCTGACTTCGGCCCGACTTTTGACCCACTAGAAGTCCGTTTTACGGAATTTTAGTGAAATACAAAAGTGTGCAGAATTGAATTTCGTTTAATCTTAAACGAAAATAATGTCGATTTGAGGCTCAAAAATAAGACTTCTGGTCCGTTTTCCAAAACGGGATTAAGACTGTATTATGCGCAGATTTGGGCTTCAGGCCCAAAACCTTCTTAAGCAGCTGTAATTCTCTTGGACCTCTTCCTTGGCTGATTTGAGTTGAAATAAATGGTTGAGTGAATCTCCTTTGATGTACGCTTCATCTCACCATCTTGGATGTCTTCTTTAAAAGCCCAAAAGCTTGGTTTTAACTGAAATAATCATTAAGGCCCTGAAAATACAGAAAACACTAAAACGAAGTAAAATCACAAAATAATCTATCACTAAGAGAATAAAATACATAAGTTAAGAGGTTATAATGCGTAACATTCAACGCCTATCAAGCATTTATTTTATAATTGTTTATTTAATGAATGTTGTTTACATGCTTCATATGAGGAGGACGGGATGAATGCTTGGAGTATTTTGGTTGAGTTGTGAAATTGATTAAATTTTTAATTAATTGAGTATTTATTTAATTATCTTTTTTGCCAATCAATTTGCATATCATGTGTTTGATAAAATGCGCAATCAACATTTTCACACACTTCAAGCATGATATGTTACACTTACATGAACACTTCATTTGTTGTATTCACTAGATCATTTAAGTGCATAATAGATAAAGCATTCCCATTCCCACTTGTTGAATAAATAAGTTTATCAAGTGTTTGACAAAAGTCCAAACAAGCCTACTTTTGTTAAATGAGCTAAACCAAAAAAATTTCATCGTTTGCCTATTGTCCCTATTCACCCCCCCTTTAAGGACAATTATTGGGTAACATCTTCAAAGTTGAGGTAGAGGTGTATTCTACTTCCTTTCATCCATTCATTAGGATTTCTTGTGACTTGTGGGTGTGTTAGCATGATTTAGAGGAGGTAGGAAGTTTTATCCTTGATTTCCTTGCTTGTATATTCATGCTAAAAGTATTCTTCATATGATATATATGATGTATGTGAGGCATGTGGATTCTATGCATGTTCAATTTCAATTTTGTGCCGTCTATATGACATATATGATGTGTGTGATGCACATGAGTGTTAAACATGAGAATTTGTGAACTTGACATGCTATGTAGTAACCCTTGTGGATGGGTGTGAATGGGTGGGTGCGAAGACAGACACTGGGTTGAGCTACCACACTAATAGGGTACAGGGTGCTCAATTCCATATCGCCTGGGCGTGGAAAAGGGGATGTGCTTATATGTAGTATGTTATCTTCAAATGGTATGAGGCCTTTTAGGGTAAAATCCAAGAGCAAAACTGTGCGGGCTCAGGTCCAAAGCGGACAATATCATACCATGTGTTGGAGCGGGGTATTACAGTTGGTATCAGAGCCTGAACCCAGCCGGAAGTGTGCCGACGAGGACGTCTGGCCTCGTAGGGGGTGGATTGTAGTAACCCTTGTGGACAGGTGTGAGTGAGCGGGTGCGAAGACAAGACACTGGGCTGAGCTACCACACAGACAGGGTACAAGGTGCTCAATCCCACATCGCCTGGGTGTGGAGAAGGGGATGTGCTTATATGTAGTGTGTTCTCTTCAAATGGTATGAGACCTTTTGGGGTAAAACCCAAGAGCAAAACCGTGCGGGCTATGGCCCAAAGCGGACAATATCATACCATGTGTTGGAGCGGGGTATTACAATTGGTATCAAAGCCTGAACCCAGCCGGAAGTGTGCCGACGAGGACGTCGGGTCTCGTAGGGGGTGGATTGTAGTAACCCTTGTGGATGGGTGTGAGTAGGCGGGTGCGAAGACAGACACTGGGCTGAGCTACCACACTGACAGGGTACAGGGTGCTCAATTCCATATCGCCTGGGCGTGGAAAAGGGATGTTCTTATATATAGTATGTTCTCTTCAAATGGTATGAGGCCTTTTGGGGTAAAACCCAAGAGCAAAACCATGCGGACTCAGGCCCAAAGCGGACAATATCATACCATGTGTTGGAGCGGGGTATTACATGCTATTTATTGCTTAATTATGTTTACACATGTTGTATGCATTAGTTGAAAAAGTATGAGGTTCATTAGGTTTACTTTGAACCATGACTTGAGTTATGTGCATTTTGTAGACCATATGCTTGAGAAAATACATCAAAAAAGTGGTTTTTCATGTTAATGTATTTGATGATATTTGTAAATGAAATTGCATACAATGCAATATGCGTGTTATTTATATATATCTAGCGTAGGTTGTACTTGATAGAAAGTGAATGAGTCTTGAGGAGTTTGAACTATGAGAATGGATACACACGGGTGGTGTGATGAGCTTATGTTCCCAATTGACAGATTTCAATTGGTGACAAAACGAATTTTTCTCTCTCAATTGACATATTTCAATTGATGAGGACCTTTGGTGATTTATGAGGTTAACAGGTGTTAACAAGTGATAATCTTGATGGTTTGTGAGGTGGGCAAATTTTAGTATGACGCTCCTGGAATTGGTAGAGCTCAAGTATTTGAGTATGTGGTTTAAGTTTTGTTTGTGAATTGTGAATTCATGTTGAGGATTGTGTTTATGAAGTTTAGGAGGATGTTGTGTTAATTTGTGATTTTGCATGGCTAAATGAACACTTGTTATTTTGTTGCATCTTTGCCTTGTTGGTAGCATGAGCATTGTGAGTATGCCATGTAGTGTAGGGATGACATGATGCATATCATGTAGGTTGGCGTAAAGTCGATGCTTAGGCGGGTTTGGTCGTCTCTACTGGGCATAGTTGTATGTTCACCCATCTCCTTCAAACCTTTTTCACATAAGGCATTGGTAGAGGATGAGGTTTAATTAGCGAGTGGGTTTTGAGTTTCTTTTGGATATTGTATATATGGCTATCCATGCCGACTTGTGACATGTGGACTTGGAGGGAACGGTAGTTATAGTTGAACTATGTAACATGTGTACTTTCATTTGGATCCTATATATATATATATGTAAGGATATGAATCCAACTTAAATAAATGATCCATGACATTCCCTTCCTTTATATATGTTTTGGATTATTTTGGATGAATCTTGGACTTTTTAGAGAGGTTCTAGAGCCTAAAAGTTAAGAATTTTGACCCAGGATAGTAGGTTTCGCATCTTGTTACGCATCATGTTACCAATTACGATAGATCGTAATAGTGATTACACAGCTTGTTGCCAATTATGATGGATCGTAATAGTGATTATGCAGTTTGTTCCGAAAATTGGTCAACAACTCCAATCGGGTATAACTCATTCGTTTTAAATTGAATTTGAGCATGATTTTTTTTTTAATTGAATATTTTTGAATCCTCTTTCCAATGGACTAAGATTTGGTTTGAAATTCTAAACACACAAAAAGTTGAGTTATGGAATTAAGTGGTTCATGAGTGTGAACCAGTTGGACTTTCACCGTTCACCCTATTTAATGTTTCTGTTGATTTATGAAGTCACAACTTAGATTGAATAACCATATGTGATATTTCGGGTAGTAATGGATATGATGGCAACACAAAAGCTTCCGTGACAAGTAATGACTCGAGATTTGGGGCGTGACAGCTTGGTATAAATAATGATATGAGAGGGTGATAAATGGTAGTTTGTCATGGTTGTCCAAGTTGTGGGATGACGATTGGGTGATCATGACACCTCACTACTTGGAGTTCAGGTTTGAACCGGGGGAGCTTCAGTGGTCTGAATTTTGGGGCGTTGAAATACCCCCCAGAAAATTTCGCGCATGAGGTGGCCAGTCTCATACACGAAACCTGGAAGATACATACAACTGGTAGCAACAAGCATAGAATACAAAAGATATAATGAACAATTTTCTAAAAGCAGAAAAGAACGTTCATCTGAATTAAAATAACCGCTAACTAAACAAGTATATGTCCGGTAATACAATTTGAAAGTCCTGTAACCCAATGACCCCTTAACCAGAATGAACAAAAATTTTTAAATTCTAAAATTAATACCAACAATCAAAGTCTCAAAAGTTCATAGTATGACTCTTGAAAAAGACAAGTTCCTATCCTGTAACTGATGAGATGAAACGTCTGCTACAACCAAAACCTAAAACTCTATCCTCGCGATGGAACCTGTCTGAAACCTGAAATATCAACAAAGTGGGTTAAACCCACGAGCAAGTTCTATTTACTACATCCCAATCAGAGAACCAATATACATACCCTCAATATAAGGGACACAAAATAAGTTCATAGATTTAACATACAAGTTATTCTTTTATCCAGTTTCATGTTTCCAAAACAATAGTCAATATTTATAATATTCCATCCAAACCCTTATTATGAAAAAGAGAACACATTCCTTAAGTTCAGCAGAAATAAGCATAACATGAAATACTATCAAGTTTAAGCAATCCCAACATGTCATCATTTTATCTTTTGATACCTTAATAGGTATAGGTATATACATACTGGTCATTCCCGACCTAGTTCATGTTTTTAGAAATCAAAATCATCTTATACGTTATCCCAACGAACCCTTATCATTCAACAATGAACACCTTCTTTAAGTTCAAAGTAAAGAAACATATGCATGCATTTTATTAAATCTCGACAATCATGACAAAGCAAATATAATGTATAGATACCTTATTAGGTATGGGCGATCCTGACACGTCGGGCAATCCTGACATGCCAAATAAAATGTATAGATACCTTATTAGGTATGGGCGATCCTGACACGCCGGGCAATCCTTACATGCCAAAATAAAATGCATAGATACCTTATTAGGTATGGGCGATCCTGACACGCTGGGCAATCCTTACATGCCAAAATAAAATGTATAGATACCTTATTAGGTATGGGCGATCTTGACACGCCGGGCAATCCTTACATGCCAATTAAAAACGTATAGATGCATTCCAATATGAAACATAAAATAAACAAGGTGCATTATGATTTAAATTTGCATAAACCATTATTTCAATTTATCCAACATGAAATTATTACCATAAGACAAATCGTTTACAAGTAAACTATAATCACGTATTTGATGGGCATTTATATCCTTAAAGGAAAAATATATTCAAATAAACCAAATAACCCAAGCATCCATTATAGAAGCAATTTCCCAACTCAACCTTCAATGCACTCAAATATATGAGGGAGTCTAAACCTAACTTTTATCTAGGTTTCTGGGCATATTCTACTGCTAAGAACCCTATTAAATCATGCTGGAATTTCCTAGAATTTTTGAGAATTTAAAAAATATTTTTCTAGCAAAAAGAAAATAAACATAATTCGAGGCATACTTTCACAACCAACACAATCACAAGGGAGACTCATTTTGACATGAAATTTAAAACCCAAGTGCATTTTGATCCTATAAAGTTACCTAAATTTTTCTAGAATTTTCTGGAATTTAAAAATATTTTCTAAAAATAAAAGAATGTAAAAATCCAACTTTTAGACACTTTAAAAATAAATTGAACAACAAGGAAAGATTATTTTGAGTTAAAAATTTAAACCCAAGTGTATTTATCCTCCAGAGAATTACAGTAAAACTTTGGGAATTTTTGGAATTATAAAAGTATTTTCTAAAATTATAGAAAGTGAAAAACTCAACTTTTGGACACTTTAAAAATCAATTGAACAATAAGGAAAGATCATTTTGAGTTGAAACTTTAAACCCAAGTGTATTTAACCTCCAAAAAGTTACAGTAAAAATTTCGGAATTTTTGAAAATTTCTAAATATTTTCTAAAATTAAAGACGCTGAAAAACTCAGTTTTTAGACACTTTAAAAATTAATTTAAAGACAATGGTAAATCATTTCGACATGAAATTTAAACCCCAAGCTCCTCAAAGTCCCAAGAAGTTGACATAAAATTTTCGAAATTTTTAAAATTATAAAAGTATTTTTAAAAAATGATTTTTCCAGATTTTCAAGTTTTCCCAAAAGTTTCAAAAATACAAAATAAATATCAAAACAATTCGGAATGGGCCCATATTGGACCCAGAGGTAGGGCCCCGCGAGTGGGGCCCGAAACAATTTTCCGGCCACCGGCCGGACACGCCCCCACTCGCCGGCGGCGCGCGTGGGGGTCACGCGCCAGTTGGGTTGTCTTCCCCAGCGCGTAGGCAGCGCACTGGGGGATTTTCCGGCTTCGTCCGTCCTCCGTTCAGCCTGATTTTTGTACCGTTCTTCTCCTCTTGATCCCCTCTACCCATCGGTACAAAAAGCCTCATCAAAAATTGTCCGAATCAAAAACTCCTAATTCACAAGTTATAGGGCTCTTCGCAAAATTTAAAATTTTCAACTCAAATTTCTCACGATCTATTTTATTAAAGATCAAGGGTTGTTTTGTAGACAATCAGAACAGAGAATGTTTACGAATTAACATCTTTTCTCATCCTAAATTGATGTATAAACTGATTCTTATACAATTTACACATACATGAAATATATATGCATATATTCTTACATATATATATATATATCTATATTCCTATATACAATTTAGCATAATAATTTTTCACGAAATTTATCCATAAGAAGCAACAAAATAAAATACAATTATAAACATATTTTCAATATAAACCAAATTCTTAAACCTAGACTATGCATACGGATTCAAAGGGGAAGAGAAGAATCAAACTTGCCTTTTTCTGACGTATCGACTTGTTCACTCGATCGTCACTCCCTTCTCTCTTTCGTTTACTCTCTTAGTTCTGTGCGTAAAATAACGGCAAAACCCTAATTTCTTCTTTTTCCTTTTTGTCTTAATTATTATTCTATTATTGATTTTTTTTTCTAAAACTAAATAAAATCCAAATAATAATAATACAAGCAATAATAATATAATTATAACCCTGGCCCAACATTTTAAACATAATCTTAGCCCAATCATTCCAGCCCAAGTTCCTCCCTAACCCAAACCAAAGCATTTAAAAGATTTAAATAAAACAACACATAATAAATAACAATTCACATAAAATGATAAAAAATAAATAAATAAACAGAGAAGTTTACATGAAATGATTGGAATCTATAAAATATAACAATCCACATAAAATGATAACATTCAAACTTATCAATTCACATGAAATGATAGAATGCATATAAAGGAAAATCAACTCACATAAAACGATAAAATATAGAGACAATGCATTTCACATGAATTAATAATAATAATAATAATAAAAATAAAATAATAATAATAATAATATAAAGCAATTCAAATTTCTTTAAAATAATTGCCGTCCAAATTTTTGGGGTATTACAGGCGTGACATGCTCACTTCTGTAATTGCAATATATTCAGCTTCTGTAGTCGAGAAAGCCACAATTTTTCTGTAATTGAGAGACCCAACTCACTACCGTACCACCCAAAGTATACACATACCCAGTAATACTCTTCTTATTATTCATATCACCAGCCAAGTCTGAATCAACATAACCATGCAACATAATACCCGACCCAGTGAAACATAATGATATATCTATGGTACCCTTCAAGTATCTAAGGATCCATTTTGCTGCTTTCCAATGTTGTTTGCCTGGATTACTCATGTACCTACTCATAACTCCCACTATATGTGCTATGTCTGGCATGGTACAAACCATGACATACATCAAACTGCCGATAGCTGAAGCATATGGAACCTTTTTCATGTGTGCTCGTTCTTCTTCTATCTTGGGTGACTGCTCCTTAGTTTGTCTAAAATGACTAACCAATGGGGTGCTCACTAGTTTTGCATCTTGCATGTTGAACCGGTTAAAAACCTTTTTAACATACTCTCCTTATGATAACTTTAGAGTACCACCCACTCTGTCCCTGCAAATTCTCATACCAAGAATCTGCTTTGCATCACCTAGATCTTTCATTGCAAAGTGTTCAGACAACTGTTTCTTCAGATTATTAATCTTATCAAGGCTTGAACCTACAATTAACATATCATTCACATACAAAAGCAAGGTAATATAACTGATGTCAAACCTCTTCACATAACAACAATGATTTGTTTGGCACCTTTTATAGCCACTACTACACATGAATCCATCGAACTTGTTGTACCACTATCTCGAGGCCTACTTCAAACCATACAAGCTCTTTTTCAGCTTGCATACCAAACCCTCCTTACCAATCACAACGAATCCCTGTGGCTGTCTCATGTAGATGTCCTTCTCCAAATCACTATAAAGGAAAGCAGTTTTCACATCTAACTGCTCAAGATGCAAGTCTTCTGCAACCACGATTCTTAGTACCAATCTAATTGTAGTCAGCTTCACAACCGAAGAGAAAATCTCAATATAGTCAATACCTTCCTTCTGTTAAAATCCCTTCACAAATAAATCTGGTTTTATAACATTTGCTGCCATCATGTTTTTCCTTAATTCGATAAACCCACTTGTTATATAAAGTCTTCTTGCCTTTTGGTAGCTTAGTTAGCTCCCATGTCTGATTTGACATGAGTGAGTCCATCTCATCTTGCATAGTTGACTCCCATTTAGTTGAATCATTAACTTGCACTGTTCATCATAACACTCTGATTCACCACCATCAAACAATAACAAATAGTGTAAAGAGGATGAATACCACTGTGTAGGTATAGAGATTCTGGAGGATCGTCTCACCGCAATCGTAGGTGTGCTTTGTTCCACTTGTGGAACTATATTTTTTGGATTATTCTGAACTCTCCTCTGCATATCATCCTCAATGATTTCCTCCAACTCAACAAACCCATCACTTTCAGCATGAGCATTTGTATTAATAAATTCTGCTGTTGATCTGTCCTTATATATTACTTTCTCATTGAATATGATATCTTTGCTTCTAATAATCTTTCAATTTTGATCATCCTAAAACCAATAACTAAACTCATCAGTGCCATACCCAATAAAAGTACATTTTTTGGATTTTAGATTAAGCTTAGTTCTAGCATCAAAACTTATGTGCATATACGAAACACAACCAAACACTTTTAGGTGTGAAAGGTTTACCTCTTTTCCACTCCAAGCCTCCTTTGGTAAGTCTTCATCTAAAGAAACAGAAGGTCCCCGGTTGATCAAGTATGTTGTAGTGTTAACTGCATCAGCTCAAAACATCTTAGGCAACCCAGCATGTATCCTCATACTTCGAGCACGCTCATTCAAGGTTTTGTTCATGTGCTCTGCAACACCGTTTTGCTACGGTGTTCCAGGAACAGTCTTCTCCATTCTGATCCCACTAGTAGCATAGAACTCTTTGAAGCATCTGTCGTCATACTCACCCCCATTATCAAACCTTAAACACTTTATCTTCAATCCTATTTTATTCTCCACCATAGTCTTCCACTTCTTGAAAGTGTCAAATACATCAGATTTATTTTTTTGGAAATAAACTCATACCTTTCTTATCGAATCATCAATGAAGGTAACATAATATGATGAGCTGCCAAGAGATAAAACTAGAGAAGGTCCCCACACGTCTGTATGAACCAACTCTAATTTTTCTATCATAGGTTTCCTACTAGCCTTTGAAAAACTGACCATTTTTTGTTTTCCGAAGATGCAATCCTCGCACAAAACAATTTCCACTGATTTAATTCTCACTAGTTTTTCCTTTGACAAAAGTGTCTTCATCCCCTTCTCACTCATATGACTCAGCCTATGGTACCACAGGTTTGAATCAATGCTTGAATCAGCAACTGCAACGACATTCCTGGTATTTGTCGTCATGTAGAGAGTAACAGTCTTGCTTCCACGAGCCACAACCATAGCTCCTTTGGTGATTTTTCACAAACCACCCATGAAATTTACTGCATGCCCTTTGTCATTAAGTTGTCCCACAGAAATCAAGTTTCTCTTCAAGTTGAGAACATGCGGTCCCACTAGATTGCTTGACCTAAACATCTCCCTTGCCCACAATATTCAAAGGTTCGTCATTAGCCAAATAAACCTTCCCGAAATCACCACTAACATAGTTTTCCATGATTTCACGATGTGGAGTAGAGTGAAATGATGCACCTGAATCAAGAACCCATGACTCAACTGGACTATCCATGCTCAAAATTAGAGCGTCAATAATATCCTCTGTGGCTACTTTATAGATTCTTGCTCCCTTTTGCCATTCTTCCTAGTGCTCGACAGTCTTTCTTTGAATGCTCCTTCTTTCCACAATTCCAACAATTACTATGAAATTTTTCAGTACTTGACTTGCCTTTACTTTTGGATTTTGATTTACTGTGATCCACACTTGTTCTTTCAAAAGTTTTTCCTCTGTTCTCTATATTTGGAGTAGATCCAGATGGTTCGCCTATTTCCCTCCTGCGAATTTCTTCACTGAGAATCAAGTCTTGAACATTATCAAACTTCAACTTCCCTTTTTCAAAAGAACTGCTCACTGTCGTAACAGTACCGTTCCAACTTTTTGGTAAAGAGGATAATAGAATCAACTCCCTGATCTCATCATAAAAATCGATTTCCATAGAGTTCAACTGAGTTGTAACTGTGTTGAACTCGTTTAGATGGTTTGTCACTCACGCACCTTCTGACATCCTCCGATTGAATAAATGCCGTATCAAATATACCCTGTTGGACGCAGAGGGTTTCTCATATACATCTGCATAGGCTGCCATAAAACTTGCCGTTGTCTTCTCATTCGCTATGTTGAAATCGACGTTGCGAGACAATGTCAATCGAATAACTCCTAGAGCTTGCCGATCAAGAATAGCCGAATCAGCATCTTTCATGTCTCCTGGTTTCATTCTTGAAAGAGGGTGATACAGGTTTTTCTGGTACAGATAGTCTTTAATCTACATCTTTCAGAACCCAAAATCTGTTCCACTAAACTTTTCTTCGATCTTGATCTTTCCTTCTTATGCACCCATTGCTCCCACTTGAACCTGAGGTTTTGATACCAGTTGTTGCAAAAATTGATAGAAAAGAAGATCAAACACGCAACCAAAGGCACAAATTTACAAGGTTCACCCAAAATCTAAGATTACGTCCTTGGTGTTGTAGGATTTTTACTATGATGATGAGAAAAATATAATACAATTACAAATAGTTTAGACTGTTTATATATAGACACTTCCTATGACTACATAACAAGTGTAAAAATATCAAAATCTCCTCTAAAAAAATGAGGCTAAGATGTAGAGTATATTCAAGCTCGACTCTTCCTATAAGTCCAAATTACTTTAGATATTGAATTCTACTCAATTGTCCAATGGCTCTACCCACACTGTCATGGCGTGGAATACGAACATACCCAGGCTATCCTCTATCTTCTTTTTATTAGTACACAAGAGATTGCCCTTATATTTTGCTGGAAAACAAACTTCGGCATATATGATTTTAAAATAACAACCGAATTTAATTAAAGGGAATTTGAAATTTAATCCATTTAAAAAGTCATTTCAAGCCGTTTTCTTTCCATTTAGTTGACCTTTCTTTACAATCTGTTGCTGTTAACTTTTTTTTTCTTTTCGATTTCTTTTGCTATAAACCTTAGATGAAATGGTCATTTTGAAACCAATGAAAAGGTTATGCCACCATGCTAAAACCCATTCTTGTTTTGGTTATTACGGCAAAATTTTATTAACAAAATAAAAAGTTTAGAAAGTATGAACACACGACACGAATACATTAACACGTTAAATTCTAAAAATAGTAAGACACCAACACAATATGGACACAATTAATATAAATATAAATTTTTATTTATATATTTATTGAGTAAGACAATTATAGAACTTTAATTAATATATAATTTATATATTTAAGTTACATAAGTTTAAAGATGAAGATAGTTATTCGAATATCAAAAAATATATATATTATATTATACATCATATTACTCTTCTATCTCGTCATTATAGATACGGCTTTGTTCATTACATACTGTAATATGTGTTTAATGATATTTTTTTAATGAAAATGAACATGAAGACTTAGGATGTTAGTTCATAATATTATTTGTAAGATTGTTATTTGTTTGTTTTATATAAGACGAAGAGTGTAAAATTTATTGGTCAAGTGTTCAAAATATGAATGTGTCGATCAAGTATTTGAAATAACTAAAATTATTTTTAAATTATAAATACGATAATAAAATACCAAACACGTGTCTACGAAGTATCAGCATTCGACACTGATGAAGCAAAAATTCACTCCGAACTCGTCAAACGCCAACCTGTAAAAAAGGACAAGAAAAGGGTAATCGAGAGGGCACCGGCGTGATGCCGGCCGACTTCGCTCCGACGATTAAGTCAAAAATTGAAAGGGTTTTTTCAAGCTATAAATGAACTCAGGGGGGTATTAATTGCGTACCTGGTATATGTACCGTCTCTAGCCAACCTGTAAAAAAGGACAAGAAAAGGGTAATCGAGAGGGCACCGGCGTGATGCCGGCCGACTTCGCTCCGACGATTAAGTCAAAAATTGAAAGGGTTTTTTCAAGTTATAAATGAACTCAGGGGGTATTAATTGCGTACCTGGTATATGTACCGTCTCTATCCTAGCAGGAGACTGGCTCCTAGAGATGGTCAAGTGTGGTATATGGATCGTCTCTATCCTAGCAGGAGACTGGCTCCTGGAGATGGTCAAGTGGGACTGTATCCTAGTAGGAGACTGGCTCCTGGAGATAGAGAAGTCCTCGTTAAAGTATCCTAGTAGGAGACTGGCTCCTAGAGATAGAGAAGTCCTCGTTAAAGTAGACTTCTTATCCACGTCAGCTTGAACTCAACCTCCACGTTATACGTTTCATAATTGGAGTCAAATACTCTATCAAATGCCCCCTGTTCATGAGGGTTGCTCATCGGGCCTTAGGAGTACTTTGGCTGGGCTGCTAGGCTTTATCTTGGCTTGTTGGGCTTTATCTTGACTCGTGGATTGTAAACCGTTACAAGCTCTTTTTTTTTCTTTTTTTTTTTCGCGCACGTGGGCACGCGCCTGGCCAGGCTGCCCATGGCTCGACGCTAGGCCAGGCGGGCCTGACCGCGCCCGCCCAGGTGGACCCGGCCGCTCCCGGCCAGGTGGGCCCGGCCACCCCCAGCCCGGCTGCCCGTGGCCCGATGGCGTCCGGTCAGGTGGGCCCGTCCTTAGTCTGGCCGATTTCTTCCTGGGCTTGGTTTTTGTCGGACGGTTTCTTCTTGGGCCTGATTTTTGGTTGGGCTAGTTTCTTCTTGGGTCCGGCCTTTGGCCGGTATATAAGAACCCGGTTTATATATATATAAAAAATGATTGTCACTTTGAAGAATTGAACCTTAGCTAATAAGCTCTGATGGTTTCACCTTAACCATTATGCCAATGACTTACTTGGTTAATAAACTCTAATTAATAAACTTAATAGCATAGCTCTTGATAAAGTCATGTGACCACCTTGGCGGGACTTACCTGCCTTTTGCAAAACTCTCTTTCAACAAGTTGTGCCCCCGTAGGGTAGGTCGACAATGTTTTCGGATTAATCATCCTACATTTTTCATTAAAGGCCATTTGAAAAGGTGTGGTCGTGTCCCCGTAGTAGGGCTGGGCCCCCGTAGGGCTGGGCTTGTGTCCTTGTAGGGCTGTTTAAACAATGTTCTCAAAATTCATCCATCCCACCTTTTTTATTAAAGGCCCTCCTTAGAGGTGTATCCCCGTAGGGTGGCCTTTGTAAGGTTGTGCCCCCGTAGGGCTGGGCCCTTGTAGGGCTGTGACCCCGTAGGGTTGTTAAACAATGTTCTCAAGATTCATCCATCCCACCTTTTTCATTAAAGGCCCTCCTTGGAGGTGTATGCCTGTAGGGTGGCCCCCGTAGGGCTGTGCCCCCGTAGGGTTATTAAACAATGTTCTCGGGATTCATCCATCCTGCCTCATTAAAGGCCCTCCTTGGAGGTGTATCCCCGTAGGGTGGCCCTCGTAGGGCTGGGCCCTTGTAGGGCCGTGCTCCCGTAGGGTTGTTAAACGATGTTCTCGGGATTCATCCATCCTGCCTTTTTCATTAAAGGCCCTCCTTGGAGGTGTATTCCCGTAGGGTGGCCCTCGTAGGGCTGGGCCCTTTTAGGGTTGTGCCCCCGTAGGGCTGTTAAACAATATTCTCGGGATTCATTCATCCCGTATTTTTCATTAAAGGCCCTCCTTGGAAGTGTATCCCCGTAGGGTGGCCCTCGTAGGGCTGGGCCCTTGTAGGGTTGTGCCCCCGTAGGGCTGTTAAACAATATTCTCAAGATTCATGCATCTCGCATTTTTCATTAAAAGCTCTCCTTGGAGGTGTATCCTTGTAGGGTTGTGTACTTTTTGTTTTAGTTATAACAACAAATTTTGAAACAAAAAGGATTGCTATTGATATTTGAGTAACAAACAGAGAATTATTCAAGCAAAAACCTCAGAGCTATCGCCCTAAGGCTCGATATTAAATTGAGCTTCAGCTAGAATAATTAAAGTAAATGCAACTTTTAAAAGAAAGTCTTACTGGTGGCACTTCCACAAATGCTCAGTAATCCAAGGATGGGCCAACTGCCTCCCTTTTAATGTCTCTAGCCAATATGCCCCCAGTATCCCTACTCTTGACGTGATGTTTTATCGGTCTTCCCCCGTGACATTTTGCCATACTTGGGGTCTCTATCTTCCTCACTGGAATGTCCCTCCTTTTTCCTGTCTGCCTTTCTTGCATTAAGGGCATCCTCTGCGTTTATGTACTTTTGGGCTTTCACGAGTAGCTCGAACATAATTTCTGGAAGGTGCTTGGAAATTGAGTACAAGAATTTTGAAGGCAGTAGGCCCCCATGAATGCGGTAACTACCACCTGATCGTCTAGAGTATCGACCTGCAACATCTCCCTGTTAAACCGGTTAATGTAGTCTCGCAATGACTCCCCCTTATTCTGTCTTATGTTCAGGAGATAGGTGGCGGGCTTTCTGTGCCTTCGGGCGGTAATAAAATTGCCTACGAATAATTGACTTAGTTCTTTGAAGGAACGTACAGATGCCGGCTTCAGGTTGTTGAACCATGACCGGGTAGAACCCTTCAATGTAGTAGGAAAAGCTCTACATAGGATTTCATCTGGTATTCCTTGGAGATGCATCAGAGCCTTGTAGGTCTTCAGATAATCTAGCAGGTCCTTGGTCCCATCAAAGCTTTCAAGGGTGGGCATCTTGAACTTGTTGGGCAAAAGACAACTCTTTATCCTCGTGGAGAAAGGGATGTTGGTTTGCTAGACCAGCTCCTCTACTGTAACAGGGCCCTTCCCCCTTATGGCGTGGGCCATGCTTTCTACCTTGGCTCTGAGGTCCTGCATCTCCATGTCATAATAGGTAGTTTTCCCAGGGTGCCCTAAGTTTTCATGGGGTTGGTTCTTTTCGAGTGGGACTAGGTAACTGGGGTTCGTCCCACCTCTTACTCGGTTCTGAGCTGCGTCGTCCGTTGGGACTTCACTGTCTCGCCCAATACCATCCCCTTCTAGATCAACAGGGTGACCCGGCGATGGTACTGGCGCCACAAGAGGGAGGCGTTGCAGAATTACCGCATTTTGTTAGAGTATCTGGGCCAGACTTTGATTCAAGTTCCGGACTTGGCATTCCAACGCTGCGATTCGTCCCTGGTCGTTTGGGATTTCGGGGAGTGCCCCTGGTTGTCCAGGGGGTTGTATGCCTCCCTGTCCGATTGGAGGGCCCTGTCTGCCAGGAAGGTCATGGCCGACAGGAGAATCTTAGGCGGTTGGAGGATTGTGACCGGCAGGGAGGTCCTGTGCTGGGGGATTGTGGTCGGCAAGAGGGCCCTGCGCTGGAGGGTCCTGTACAGTGGTAGTCTCTAATCCAGATCGTAGGTGCATCATGCTTCGTATATGATTCGTGTAGAACAATCAAGTTTGTGATTGTTTCCCACAGACGACGCCAACTGATGAAGCAAAAATTCACCCCGAACTCGTCTAACCCTAACCTGTAAAAAAGGACAAAAGAAGGGTAATCGAGAGGGCACCAACGCGGTGCCCGTCGAATTCGCTCCGACGATCAAGTCAGAAATCGAAAGGACTTTTTCAAGCTATAAAGGAACTCAGGAGGTATTAATTGCGTACCTGGTATATGGACCGTCTTTATCCTAGTAGGAGACTGGTTCCTAGAGATGGTCAAGTGGGACTGTATCGTAGTAGGAGATTGGCTCCTGGAGATAGAAAAATCCTCGATAAAGTAGATTTCTTATCCACGTCAACTTGAACTCAACCTCTACGTTGTACGTTTCATAATTGGAGTTAAATACTCTATCAAACACTATAAAATGGGAATGACTGTGAGCTCGGGTTCTCACCTTAAATTTGTAAAACTGTAATTCTTGTCTCCATCTTGCTTGAAATGATCAGCAAGGTTGACCTAATACCATTGTCATATGTTAAGTGGGTTTATTCAATTAAAAATTAAATGAGTTAATTATACTGACATCCCAGTAGATGGAGATTTTGTAAAAAATAAAAAATAACACTAATATTTATACTCAATTTTCCGTTAAAAATACGTGAAATATCATATTTGCCCTCTTTCAAATATTTCTAATAAAAAATTTTAAACGGTGAAATGACCAAAAACCTAACAATCATCAACTCCAGTGACTTTCTAGTCCATCGTCTTTCCCTCATCCCCATCAAACCCAAACTCTATCGCTAAAATAAATAGTATCAGAATTTCATTAGCCACTAAATTTCCATCTACCAATATATATATATATATATATATATATATACACACACACACTTACTTGGAGATAGAAACATATATATACGTAATACGCTACCCCATCGCCATCAGAATCTTGATCATCGAAATTCGTTGTTGTTAGTGACCCCAACCACCCCTCCTTGAGAGTTATGGCCGGCGATATCGTTGTGGGTTCAGACCCATCTCTTTTCCCCACAATAAACCAACCTCTCTCGAATCATCTCTAAAAATTCGCTTGTGTTGCCTTAAAACGTGCCTTGGTGGAAGCGGGTGGTGGAGCGTGGCCGCGTTGGTTGAAGGTAATAGCGATGGAGTCGGATTCTGGCGAGTGGAAGCAGGCGTCGGGACAGTATTCGCAACCAGGATGGAGCCCAGCTGCTATTAAGTCTGCCATAAGGACCACAGCCAACCCATTTGACAACACGCACAATCCTATCCGATGCATTGACGCGTCACCTCTAGCCATGTGGGGCAGGTCAGGTTGATCCTAACCTAGCACTTGATCCTGCTCTTATCTATGATGCTACTCCACAGGGCTATGTGAATCTCCTCTGCTCAATGAACTTCACTAAGAATCAAATCTTGACCATCACAAAATTAAAAAGTTACAGTTGCTCAAACCAGTCTTCTGACCTCAATTACCCATCCTTTATTGTTTTGAACACTGAAGAAAAGATAAACTTGTTCAGAAATTTCAGAGGTCTGTCACGAATGTTGGCAATGCCACGACCACTTATATAGTTAAGGTTGAATTAGCACCAAAGGGCTCTGTACTTCTGTGGTCTAAGTCTTGCCGAAGATGAGAAGAAGAGCTACTTTTGACTATAAATTACAAGAGTTCGTAGGAAGTATTGAGTTTGATTATAGGGTACACTTTGATTCAATTTTGCAGAAAATGACAGATGCAATGCCTATTTTTATAACAAAGCGGCTCAATGCATGTTGTACTTGTACTTCACACACAAGAGAGAGATCGTGCGGATAGATGGTATAAAAATTTTCCTGTATTTCTCACCATGCCATTGAAAGTTTAGCCACTGAGCTTTTGAAAACCATAATCCCCATATCTGAAAAGGACTCACAATCGTATTCTAATGTCACCACAAGTATGTGAAATTGAGCTCTTTTTTACCCTTTTTTTTTTCTTTTCTTTTCTTGAAATTAGTTTATAAATTATTCACATGCTCGTGTAAAAATGTTAGGGGTGCAAATAATGTGTCAAGTAACCCAAGCTTAATCCAAAATATAAAGGTCTAAACTCAATTGTAATTTAACTAATGACTCCAATTCATGACTTATTAAGTTGGATTAGTTTTATATTGGTAATTTAATCAAATTAAACAGATTCAAAGTTGAAATCACTGAGGGGTCGTTTTGATTGAAGGAATCGGAAGGAAAAGAAAAGAAAAGAAATGAAATGATATTATTTTTTGTGTTTTGATTGTTATTAATAAGAGAAAAGAAAAGATTAGTAGTGATTTGGAGGGATAGCTTATCCCTCCAAATCTCTCATATGCTATCCTCTCAAAAGTGAAAAAATTTGAAGAAAAAATAATAAGAATAAGTGAATCTTTCATAATACCAAAAATAACTTTAATATTTAAAAAAATAAAATTTAAAAGACATTTGGATATATCTTGTAATATAAACACAAAAGGACATAATAGTAAATTGATTAAAATAGTTTCTTTTCTTTTATCTCCTTTACCTTTTCTAAACAAGAATACAATCATTTTCTTTTTTTTTTCTTTCATAATTTATCCAAACATAAATATATATTATCTTTTCTTTTCTTTTCTCTCATAACTAATGTTATATTTTCTTTTCTTTTCTCTCTTGTTTATCCAAACAAAGCCTAAATAGAAACATCTGTAATTATATTTTACAATGACAATATGATACAATAAAATAAAAAAAATTATTTAGTGTGGGCTATGGTTAAAAAAACTCATACCTACAAGAGAAAATCCCTATCCTCAACTCTCTTGTGGGCTATGGTTAAAAAAATAATTTTTTGAATTGTTTAGAAAATTCCAATTGATAAATCTAATTTGATCAAATCTAATATTTTGCGGATTGAATCGGTTCGGATTAAATCTTCTCACGAATCAGATTGGTTTCTATTTTCACCAATTCGTAAATCACAGAAGAAAGCTTAATATCTAATCGGATCTGATTCAATCCATATTTGTCTCTAGTTTAGCTTAGTAAGTGTGATTGATATTCGTCTCTAGTTTAGTTTCCGGAAAAAAAATGAAGTCATCTGTGATTTAAAAACCCTACAAACATGGTTGTCCAAATTACTTTAGATGCCGACTTCTATTCACTTGTGGACCCGATTGAACCGACATATTTTAACTGATCGCAGAATATGTAATTGTGCAATGTGCAGTGCAACGCCTACCAACTTTGACTTGAAATGACAAAGCAACAAGTTGAAACAATATACGGCCAATATTTTACGGTGACAGCTTGCGTATTAAAAACATTATGGTCTACAATTTCTGGATAACGAAAGACCAATTGAACTTGTAATTCAACAAATGGCAAACCAATTTCAACTAGTACAAACTGTTTGGTTTGTATTATGCTTATAAATACACATACAAAGTGCAAACCAAGTCACAGATACCATTGGTGTCTAAACAATGTTTCAAGTTTTGGAGGAAAGAATGAAGCTCATTACTGGTGTTCCTCTTCTTCATTCGATATTTCTTGCATGGTGTTTTTTGGCATTCCAGGCTAGATCAGCATCAGTTGGAAGGTCCACCTATATTGTCCACATGGACAAGTCTCTCATGCCCAAGACCTTTGCTAGCCACCACCACTGGTACTCCTCCACTGTTGATTCCATAAAATCAGACAGTCACACTACATCAAACGGTCAACAATCCAAACCAGAGATTGTCTACACTTATGATAATGCATTTCATGGTTTCAGTGCACTGTTGTCTCAAGATGAATTAGAGACTCTAAAGAATTCCCCAGGGTTTGTCACAGCTTATAGTGATAGGCAAGTCACACTTGACACCACCCACAGCCCTGAATTCCTCTCCCTCAATCATGTCACCGGCCTATGGCCGGCTTCTGACTACGGCAAAGACGTCATCATTGGTGTCATCGACTCCGGTGTCTGGCCGGAGAGCAAGAGCTTCAACGACAAAGGAATGACCCCAGTCCCCTCCAGGTGGAAGGGAAAGTGTGAGGAAGGACAAGAGTTCAATTCCTCATTGTGTAACTTGAAACTCATTGGAGCTAGAAACTTCAACAAGGGGGTTTTAGCTGCAGATCCCAACATCACAATCAGCATGAATTCTGCAAGGGACACTGATGGCCACGGCACGCACACTGCCTCCACAGCTGCTGGAAATTTTGTGGAAGGCGTTTCGTACTTTGGTTATGCAAAGGGGACAGCAAAAGGGGTTGCGCCTGGTGCTCGGTTGGCCATTTATAAGGCCATTTCTAAGGAAGGACGGTATGCTTCTGATGTCCTTGCCGGCATGGACCAGGCGGTAGCTGATGGCGTTGACGTGATATCGATTTCAATGGGTTTCGGTAGGATACCTCTGTATGAGGATCCTATTGCCATAGCTTCCTTTGGAGCCATGGAGAAGGGTGTGGTTGTTTCAACGTCAGCAGGCAATAGAGGCGACTCTCTTGGGCGGTTGCACAATGGGATCCCATGGGTCTTGACCGTTGCGGCAGGCTCAATTGACCGGTGGTTTGCCGGCACTTTGACTCTCGGAAATGGGTTAACCATCACCGGATGGACCATGTTTCCTGCAAATGCGTGGGTGTTTGACCTCCCTCTCATTTACAACAAGACTCTGTCTCAGTGCGATTCAATTGCATTGGTGGCTGAAGCCCCTTATGGCGTCCTCATATGTGAGAACCCACTGCCAATTTTTTATACATTTTCTGCAATCGAACAGTCATATGTGGCTGCAGCTGTAATTATCTCTGATGATCCTGGAGGATTTGAGTCCAATAATTTCCCCTTCCCCGGAGTTGTGATTAGCTCTAAAGATGCCACAGCCGTGATCAAATATGCTGAAAGTGGAAATACACCGACAGCGAGCATGAAATTCCAGCAGACCATTCTAGGGACAAAGCCTGCCCCTGTTGTTTCTTCATACAGTTCAAGAGGTCCTGCCCAGAGCTGTCCAGGCATTTTGAAGCCGGACATAATGGCACCGGGGACATTAGTTTTAGCCGCATGGATTCCAAATGTTCCGGCAAGTCGTATTGGCTCAAATAAACATTTGTCCAGTGATTACAATATGATCTCCGGGACATCCATGGCTTGTCCTCATGTTTCTGGCATCGCTGCGCTCCTAAAAGGCGCGCACCCAGAATGGAGTCCAGCTGCTATTAGGTCTGCCATGATGACCACAGCCAACCCATTTGACAACACTCACAATCCTATCCGATACAATGTCCTACTTTTCGATGAAACACCTCTAGCCATGGGGTCAGGTCAGGTTGATCCTAACCGAGCACTTGATCCTGGTCTTATCTATGATGCTACTCCACAGGACTATGTGAATCTCCTCTGCTCAATGAACTTCACTAAGAATCAAACCATGACCATCACAAAATCAAAAAGTTACAGTTGCTCAAACCCGTCTTCAGACCTCAATTACCCATCCTTTATTGTTTACTACAGTGATGAAAAAGATATAATGGTTCAGAGATTTAGGAGGACGGTCACGAATGTTGGCAACGCCCCGACCACTTATATAGCTAAAGTTGAAGCACCAAAGGGTTCTGTGGTCAGAGTCTCGCCGAAAAAACTGGTTTTTAAGAAGAAGTATGAGAAGAAGACCTACTCTTTGAATATACAATATATGAATAACCAGACTTCGATGGTCGCATATGGTTCTGTAATTTGGGTAGAAGCAAGTGGTAAGCACAGTGTGAGGAGTCCTATAGTGGTCTCACCTATACCTGGTGCTTGGTAGGTCCGTGTTTGAATTGTGCATGAGATGATAGGGAATTGCCATTGCAAGTGTCTGTGTCATTTGAATGGTGAAAATAAAGCTTTTGGCATGACATTGGATGCGAAAAATAACCCATCTCTCTACCTTTTATCATATTCGCCAATGTAAAATTTCAATATTCACTTGGGTCCAAATCAATAGCCTTCAAGAAGATTCAATTCAATAGGGTCAAGCAAGAATTTCAAAGCTGACAACGATCTATTTTCCCATTGCTGAAAGCAAGGAAATGGCTACTACATATTTGAAACAAGGTCTCTATGAAAGCGAGGAAATGGCAAAAAGACCATTTCCAAAATTAATCATGCATATGATATTTTAAAAATTGAATGTAAACAAATAAGGGGATCAAAACATAAGAAGCAGTTCTTCCATACCTGTAGGCTGTAGTCAATTAGATTTACCTCCTCATTATGTCTTTACTTGAGAGCAGAAAATGACAAAAAGAAACAAAGAAAATGTAAAATTAGGCCAAGCAAATTCTATTCAATTGCTCAATGGCACTACCCACACTCTGGGGTGCTAGAACTTTTGTTTTGGGAGGGCAAAATTAGAACTATGTAATTAAAATTTTAAAAATTTATAAATTAATTGTAATATCATTTTTTCATAATATTAGCCTAACAATAAGAAAAATGCGATCGAATTAAATAGAGACAAAAAATACGTATGAGAAAGATTATAGATAGCGAAGAGTAAACGATTAGTTATATGTAAAAAGAGAAGTGGTGAAGAAAAAACAATATTTGATTTCACTCAGAAAAGATGTATCATTATTATTACCTTGATGAACGATTTCAAAAGAGAAATGTACCATTTTATTTAACTAAATAAAATCTCTAAAGCTTTAATAAAACACCATTATTAGGAACAAAATAGAGAAATAATTTAATAACTTATATAAGGAGTAGTTATATAATTTAAAATATATATATTTTTGGATAAATTACTCTGACATTCCCCGAGGTTTGCATTATTTACCCGTAGATGAAACTTTTCAAGAAATTACTCTAACACCCCTTACCAGAGTTAAAAGTTGAAACGGTGTTTACTTTTAATGTTTATTTACCATTTTGGCCTACGTTACTATATACTATATTTTTTAAAATAAAAAATATCAATATAATAAAAAAAATAAATTGCCAGATCTCTCTTTGCTCTCCTCTTCCACGTCACCACTCTCTCTCTGTCTCTCTCACAGCTCCATGACCGCAAGCTCCACTCTCCACCACCACAACATCATAGTCTCTAATTGTAATACCCCGCTCCAACACATGGTATGATATTGTTCGCTTTGAGCCTGAGCCCGCACGGTTTTGCTCTTGGGTTTTACCCAAAAGGCCTCATACCATTTAAAGAGAACATACTACATATAAGCACATCTCCTTTTCCACACCTAGGCGATGTGGGATTGAGCACCCTGTACCCTGTCAGTGTGGTAGCTCAGCCCAGTGTCTGTCTTCGCACCCGCCCACTCACACCCGTCCACAAGGGTTACTACAATCCACCCCCTACGAGGCCCGACGTCCTCGTCGGCACACTTCCGGCTAGGTTTAGGCTCTAATACCAACTGTAATACCCCGCTCCAACACATGGTATGATATTGTCCACTTTGGGCCTGAGCCCGCACGGTTTTGCTCTTGGGTTTTACCCCAAAAGGCCTCATACCATTTGAAGAGAACATACTACATATAAGCACATCCCCTTTTTCACACCCAGACGATGTGGGATTGAGCACCCTGTACCCTGTCAGTGTGGTAGCTCAGCCCAGTGTCTGTCTTCGCACCCGCCCACTCACACCCGTCCACAAGGGTTACTACACTAATTCCATAATCACAATGAATCTAACCACCAAGTCACAACATGTCATAGGTTTTTGTATCTCTAAACAAAGCTCCATTAAAGTCGTCTATTTCAACATAATCGACACTACTACCCTAATGTCAATTTTTCATCGAACCAACAATGATAAAAGTAATGTTTTCTATTTATCACATATGCCTTTAAGAAAGAGACCCGGATTAGGAAAAGATCCATATTTAGTAGCGATGGAGGGGTGAACGTGCATGAGGTGACTTGATGGTGGCTCGTATGGTGATCAATTCGTGGATAGTGTGGGTCTTGTGGTGGGTTAGGGTTCTAAAGTCGCGCTTGGTACGTGGGAATAGAATGAAATGCAACTGGAAATAAAATGAGAATGGAATGAAATGGTTATTCTCATTCTATTGTTTGGTTTCAAATATGAAATGAGGTTGAAATAAATCTTAAATCAAATTATCCAAAATACCCCTCCTAGTGACAAATAAACTAAACTAATAAAGGTGTGATTGTGGAGGAATGTGATGATGGGAAGGTGGTTCCAGTGGTGTGGTGGTAGAGGTAATGTGGTGGTGGCGGTAAAGGTGGTAGAGGAAAGTGGCAATGTGAAGGTGGTGGTGGAGGAATGTGGCGATGTGGAGGTGGTGGTGGTGGTGTGGTGGTGGATGTGATGGGGGCGGCGATGGTAGAGCCAGTGGTAGTGGTAGTAATTGTGGTGGTGGTGGTAGAGGCAGTGGAGGTGGTGGTAGAGGTGAAGGATTTTTTGGTAATGTGATTTTTTTTAATCTTACTAGAAATGGAATGCTCATTTCATAGATTAACCTATATGGATGTATTTTCATTCCTGAAAATGGATTTTCATTCCAAATGAATGATCATTCTCACCTTAAAATTCATACCAAACAAAGGAATTGACGGAATGGACATTCCATCATTCCAGCAATTCCATTCTTGCGTACCAAACGCAACATAAAATTCCAAATGAAGCATTGAATGAGATGAGAAAAATTATAAATAATATGGTGCAGCTGAAATCTCAAATAAGCTTTTTAAAATTCTTTGTATATATGTATTTATATATGTAGAGAGAGAAGCTAAACACACAAATGTATTGTATACATACATACAAAGGTTGGTAGTTGAGTTTTAATAGATTGGGGAATAGAGTTTTTGAAGAGATCAATTTTAGAGGTAGAATTTTAGAAAAGGAAGATAGAATGCTGTCGAGGGTTTGGATGGTAGTTGTTATCAGGACAGTGGTGATGGATTGAAAAAGATGGTGGTTGTCGTGGGTTCGAGAGTTTGGACTTGTTGCTGATGGAACTACAGTCCACAAGGGTGGTGGAAGAGAAAATATCGTGGCAAAGCAGAGGTAGTGGAGGGTGCGTTGGTTGGGTGGTGGCATGGTGGATGACTGGTGGTGATGGTAGAGGGGGGAAGAGAAAGAACTGATGGTGATGGTGGATAGGGGAAGAGAGAGAATAGAGGAGGTGAAAGCAAAGGAGAAAGAATAAATAGCAGAGATGAAGGAAAGTAAATTTATAGAGAGATGTTGAAATTTTTAGAGAGGAAAAAAAAGGCTAAGAAGAAGAAAATTAGAAAACAGAGAAAGGGAAAACTCAAAAGAAAGGTAATTATGAAACTAAAAAAAAAATTTTAACGGACCTAACTGTTCTTAACAGACTTGGGCTATAATTAATTTTATATAAGCCTCAAAGGCTATCAATAATCATTCATAAATGGGATAAGTGCAAAAAATCCCTTTGCTATATACAGAATGTGCAAAAAAAAAATCCTGTAGTTTAGTATGCTCATATAACCCTCCACTAGTTGTCTCCGATGAGCAAATACCCTCTTCTGATGGATTTTCGTTCAAAAATAACCTGTTACCCAAGATTTTTCCCTAGAGGGGGGGGGGTGAATAGGGACAATAGGCAAATGATGAAACTTTTTCAATTGAGCTCATTTTGACAAAAGTGAGCTTGTTTGGACTTTTGTCAAACACTTGAGAAACTTATGTATTCAACAAGTGGGATTGAGAATGTTCTACCTATCATGCACTTAAATGATCAAGTGAATATGACAAATGAAGTGTTCATAAAAGTGCAACGTATCATGCTTGTAGTGTGTGGAAATGTTGATTGTGTGTTTAATCAAAACCATGATATGCAAATTGATTGGCAAAAATGTGATCAAATAAATACTCAATCAATTTACATTACAATCAATTTCATAACTCAACCAATATACTCCAAGCACATATCCCATCCTCCTCATATGAAGCATTTAAACAACATTCATTAAATAAACAATTATAAAACAAATGCTAGCAAAATAAAGGAGAAAACCTATCAAAAGGGTACTTGAGCAATTATTTATGAATATGATGTAAAGAGTAAAACTCACATAGACAATTAATCAAGTACTTGGAGTGCTACTCATTCATTCATAAAATGGTTCATTAGATAATGAATTAAATGAGCTAAGTGGGTATATGTCTACCAATGCTAAAATGGAATTAAACTCATAGAGACATTTTATCAAACATATGGTATGCAACTTAATAGGAGATGAATAATCAAATAAGCACTCAATCAATCAACATACTCCAAGTATTCATCCCATCCTCCTCATATGAATTAAAGCATATTAACTAATAGCATTCATATATAAAGCATAATGAAAATAAATATATAAAATGTTATTAAGTAGAGGAGTTAAGGGTTAGAGAAATGCAAATCAAGCAACACCACGATATTTACATGGTTCGGCAACTTCGGCCTACGTCCATGCCTCAAGAGCTCATCTTGAGGTTTCTACTATGAAGCTTCCCTTAAGGGTGGAAAGCAAACCTCTAAAATTGCCAAGTCCAACACTTGGTCTTCTTTGCTCCGGTGAACACTTCACTAAGACTTCATTGCCAAGCGCACAACTTGGGCTTCCTTTCACTTTTGACGGATCAAGTGAGAACATTTACAAGCTTCCATGAAGCAATCCCTTTTTGCCAAGAGCACATCTTGAACTTCCTCTCAAATAGGATGACTAGGAGCTTGAGTACAATAGAAAATATCCCTTAATGGATAGATACATAAATAATAGCTCACATACCTAGAGTTATAATTGATGAATCAATATGAAAGCTCAACTCTAGATGAATATGAAAGATGAACAATAGATATGCAATATAAGTTCACTCTTTCTCTTTTTCTTATAAGAGAGTTTTTACCAATTGATATGAGATGAAGGATTCATGGTAAAACTCACTCACAATATGTATAAACTAAATGCACAAGGTGAGTTTCTCTCTTGCTCTCTTCTCATAACTAAATACAGCCCTAAACACACATATATATATATAGAGTCTTTGAAAAATATAGCTGTTGAAGGGTTGTTAGAAGCATGAAATGGACCAAACTAGCTGTTAGATCTAGATCCAGCAACTTTCAGTCGGCTGAAAATAAATTTTCAGTCAGCTGAAAAGTGCTCCAGATATATCAAAACCTACTGTCATTTTTAGTCGCCTAAAATTGCATTTTTAGTCGCCTGAAAGTGCATTTTCAGCAAGCTGAAGGTTGACTTTCAGCAAGCTCAACGTAACTTTCAGCAAGCTCAAACTCAACTTTCAACAAGCTCAAACTTGTTTTCAGCAAGCTCAAAGTTGGTTTTCAGCAAGCTCAAACTGGACATGAAGTTCATTGACAGAATGTGAATATTGAGTATAAAAGATATTTCCAATTGGAGATCACCTCAATATTACATAAGGCTTTTTATGATTTAAACATATAAGTTCAAAGCCTTATTGATCTAATTTCTAGAGACCATTCCTAATGATATGATTGAAATACATGGTCCTAGTTATGACTTAAAAATTGAGTTCTTCCAAAGCTTATGAAAGCTTGAACTAACTCAACCTTTAGAAAAGGCCTCATGATGCTATAAATGAAGTTTATGGCCTATTGCTTATCCACTAAGGACTTATGAATGATATGAATTATATGCATCGGTCCTAGAGCTTTCATGTGAGTACATCAAAGAACTTTACAATAAATACAAGCATTAACCCAAGACTAGCCTACCCAAGTCTTTTGATCTTCAAATCTTTAAGCTCTTGGGTTCCTTCATCATGTGGCTTCACTTCAACTTCGCCATTGATCTTGATTATTGATCTTTGAGTTCTATGATCATGTGACTTCATATATCTTCTTGTAAGTCCCTTTGAAGTCCAAAGCCTTAAAGATACTTGAGATAATTTTATACCTTTTAAAATGCACACTCAAGTAAACTTATTAGATCTATACTACAATAGATTGTTATCATCAAAATCACCTAAATAACCTTTGGTTGAAACCTTGAGGTCAACATAACCGTTAACCGTCATGTTTGACTTAATTTTAAAAAAAAAATCTGAGATTACCCTTTGCACTTTAGGGTAAAGTGCAAAAAGCTACCTCGCTATATAGAAAATGTACAAAAAAAACCCCTCGTTATATATAGAATGTGCAAATACCCTTCTGATGTTTAATTAACCACCTACAATTTTCAAATTGTGCAAATAAGGACAAATATTCATCAATTTGCCTGTACTGAAATTAAAAAATGACAAAAATACTCTTATAGTATTTAAAAAGAAGAATATGTAAAATGTCCAAAATGGACAAGGGGTTTTTCGAACAACAAGAGAGCTATTTGCACATTTTCTATATAGTGAGGGTTTTTTTTTTTTTTTGCACTTCACCCTATAATGTGCAAAGGGTAATCACGAAATTTAAAAAAAAAAAAAGTCAAACATGACGGTCAATGGTTATTTTTGAATAGAAATTCGTTGGAGAGTGGATTTGCTCATCGGATATAACTAGTGGGGGGTTATATGAGCATACTAAATTGCAGTGGTGTTTTTGAACATTCCGTATATAGCGAGAGTGTTTTTTGCACTTACATCTTCTTTTTTTTCTTTTTTTTTTAAAAATACTATAAGGGTATTTTTGTCATTTTCTAATTTTGGTACCGGCAAATGGAAAATTTGTCCTTATTTGCACAATTTAAAAATTGTAAGGGGTAATTTGAATATCGGGGGTATATTTGCACATTCTGTATATAGCGAGGAGTTTTTTTTTGCATTTAACCCTTCATATATTTATCTGCATATAAGTAATTTGAAAACACATAATAATTTGCTTCAAAATTGTTGAGACAACTCTTAAGATGAGCAGAGACTTCTTCTTCAGACCCAGATCCTTGGCTACAAACAGGAAATTCAAATACATTAAGAGAGTACCCATTTTTATTTCTTCTCCTAGTAGTGATCAACGAGTCAAATGGATCAAAAGCATTTGCTGGTTTGTAATTTTAGTCTGAAATGTTAGAATATTTTAAATAAATAAAATATTTTTTGTCGTCCTATGCACTATTTTCTAAAATTGGATTTCAATATGATTATTATTAATTGATGGGTTGAGGTTATACTTGTCAATTTGTGGTCTAATTGATAGTATAATATTTATATCGTTAGATTATGGTTTCTAACTTTAATTGGTGGGATTTAATCGTAGCCGTCGGTATCTAAGTTTCCATAATGGGAAGAGAGACTTAGGTATGATTGTTTGTAAAGAAGCCATCCCCCCAGTTGTTGTTATATTTAAGAGTTTCATAACCCTTATTCAGCCCAATCGAAAAACAACTCTCATAAAGGGGGTAAGAGCTCTCTAAGGATCTCTTGCATAAACTAAAAGGTATTCTTAAGGGTTATATCATCAATCAGGTACTATTGCTAAACCAACTCTTTAATTAATTGTTATATTCTTGAGTTCTACAAGTTGAGTATGGATTAAATTCCAATAATTGGTATCATAGCCATGATTAGGGCTAGGATTTTTTATTGTAGAAATCAAAGAAACAAATATAATAGATTTATATATATATATTATTGTCGATATGGAGATTTGATTAATTACTTACATATATATATATTTTTTGTTTGGCCGTCACTGTTTGCTAATAAACATACCCACTTGAAAGTTTTTTTTTATTTTTATAAATGGTTTGTTGTTTGCTTTAAACATTGCTTGGTACATGTATATATATATATTATCAATATGTCACATATATATATATACACCTAAAACACACCCTCAAGTTCACATGTTTTACAATTGATTTGGGCCAAACTTGTTTGATTGCCAAGTGGCGGTTATTGGTGAGACTTGTGCAATTAAAGAATGTGTATAATATATATATGAGTTTTTAATTTCTTTGCAAACCAAGTTTCATCAGGTTGCGAGTTTTGATTGACATGCACAACGTGCATGGGTGTTTATTAATTGCCTTTGTCCAGCAACTATATATGTGTATATATATTTGTTTGGTTCTTGTTAATTATATATATATATATATATGTGTGTGTGTGTGTGTGTGTGTTCAATTGAAGAAAAGTTGTGTCAGTTCTTTGTACAAAACTAATGACTCATGTGATTTCTTGAAAGTAATTCTATACCAATATTTTATTGGTAAAAGAAAAGAGGTGTATACTTTTTTTTTATAAATTCTTTGCATGGTTGCACTGAGTTTATGTCTTATATTGAATTTGAATTATTTATTTGTTGAAGACTCAAGTTCAAGTGTTCTATAATATTTAGGCTTGTTTATGTGCATTTATTATATTAAAGAAATTATGAACCTAAATAAAATAGAACTTTTAAAGTTTAGGTGTTTCCTTGGGGTTTAGGAAGACCGGTAAGGTGATTGTTTCAAGGTGGTATCCAAAGTGGGTGATGTCTGCCCAAATGTGACATTCATTCATGGAGGTTATTCTTTTTAAAATTTTAAGGTCTCACAGTGCACTTGCCCACATTAGGGAATTTGTTCTACCCAAAGGTGATCAGTGTCTTAGTGTGAGTTAAGTGAATAGAATAGTTGAGAGTGTTTGGGTTAGAACTAAATAACCCTCTTGCCCAAAGGTAGTGGAATTATTTAGCAATAATTCAAACATAATCAACTAGGTTTATATGCAATTTAATCACAGTTTTGGTGGGTAAATGTATTTAAAATTCTACCCAAAGGTGATTTTTAGATGATATTTTACCTGTTCCAGTAGAGTTAAAGGTTTTGCAAATAATAAAACACCCTAATATAGTCGACTTAAAACTCCAAGTACGAATTAAAGTGATAATCCCTAAAACTGTGACATATTATTTTATATGTTGTTTATGTGGTGTTATTTAATATAACATGCATTGAGGTTATAAACGTTTCTACAATTTAGATATAGCTTACAGGGATTGAACCACTGGATGGTTCAAATTATATTGCCTAGAGGACAAGTATCGAGTTTGTGTTGGGTTTCTTAGACTGTGAGTCTGTGTTTTATTAAGGAGAAACCTCTTATGCCCATTGTAGAGTTTTCTGAGGCAGTAAGGTTAATACATGTAAGTGGATTAAAGTAATACCATGGTTATCAGAGTAATCTATGCTTCTATTGATGAAACTGTTAGGGGTGGTATTCTAGTATTTGATACTGCTAAGAAGAGCTTCTTGATTTAATCAAGAAGCAGTTCATGGCACCAAGAAGCAACTACAATATTATCGTCTGACACAACTCATGTCAGTCAGATATAATAGAAATGGTTCAGTAAGGGAGCATATCTATAAGATGTGCAAGTTGGTTAATAGTCTGATGGAGCAGAGAATTGTATTTGATGATAAGTTATTAGTTCACATGGTGATATATTATCTGCCTAGGTCTTTTGAGACTTTTAGGGTGAATTATAATTCACATGAGATAAAAGGGACATTTACCAGCTATTAGCACTTTGTGTGATTGAAGTGGAGTGACTCAGGCTATTTAAAATTGAGTCAGCTCCTCTTGCCATGAGTAATAGCAGCTAAAATAGTTTTAAGAAGAAACTAGGCGGCAAGAAAAGAAATTAGGTAAAATAGGAATAGGAAAAATAGAACAATAAAGAAAAATGCATTGATCATGGAGATGATGAATGTTGGTTCTACAAAAGTAAAAGACATAAAAATAAAGGCTTCTACAGTTATAAGAATTGGTTAAGAAAAAATAAAGCAAATATAAAAATTCTCATGGTAATATTTGAACTAAACTTGGTAAAGGTGTTTGTTCACAAATAGTGGATCGTTTTGGTGTGATTATACCTGCCTCTTGTTTTTCTATGGACTTGATACATTCTTGATAAAATCGTGCTTTCATTGAAGATGATTCATCTATGCTATGGCATAGAAAATTAGGGTATGTCTCTCGAAAGAGACATGAACGCTTGGTCAAGGATGACATTATTGTACCACTAAATTTTTTAGATTACAATTTATGTGTTGACTATGTCAAAGGAAATATGCAGAAGAAATGCAATTTTAAGGTTAATCGGTTATTTGGTCTTTTAGGCCTTAAGCATACGGATGTTTGTGGTCTCTTTCTCATTGTTGTCCAAGGTGGGCAAAGGTATTTTGTTACCTTTATTGATGGTTTTCTGAAAGTATGGCTATATATAATTAAACCACCATAAGTTTGAAGCACTTGATGTGTTTAAAACTCTATGAGACAGAAGTTGAAAAGAAGCTGAATAGAAAGATTAAGGTTTTAAGATTGGACTGAGGCGGTGAGTATTATAGGAGAATGGATATGGATGGTGTGAATAGTGGTGTTTTAGTACATATTTCAAGGAATATGACATTGTGCCACAGTACACCACTCTTAGTTTTTCTGAGCAGATGGAGTTTTGGAATAAAGAAACCATAACTGTTAGGTGGTTGTTGTGCGGCATTTTGAGTCATTCTTCACTACCTGGTAGTTTTTGGGATAAGTTCTCAAAACAACTATTTATACCCTTTAAGCTTTGAACAAGTTCTCCAACATTTGCATATGTGGGGATGTCTTGTAGAGACAAAATTGTACAATCCAGATATTAAAAAGCTTGATCCTTGTACTGTCATTTGTCGTTTCATAAAGTATCTCGAGAGATCGTATGGTTATGGATTTTATTATCCCTCTAAACCAATGGAGATTGTTAAAATATGTCATTGCAAAATCTATTAAGGATGAGAAAATCTAGTGGGAGTCTACAACTTTGTAGTTTCTTTTTAACAGAGGAGCAATCTCCAATGCCCATTCCATTTACTTCAAATTTTATTTTATTTTCTTTAATATTTTCAGTCAGAGCTCTAATTCCCACTCCTTCAGTTATTCCTTCACAACCTCTTCTTTTAGTTTTAATCTAGTTCCTGAGCCCATTCAGCTTAGGAGATTTTCTAGAACTTGGAGGTCTGTATTCTTGATGATTTTGAGGTGCATGATAAATATAAGAGGTGTTAATTTCTTTGAGATTTTCTCTCTAGTTTCATCAAAGGACTTTTTGAGACTCATTTTGCGATTGTCATGCATTATGATATTGAGTTGCATTAGATGGATGTCTAGACATCGTTCCTCAATGGTGACATTAAGAAAATGATATACGTGTCTCAACCTAAAAATGTCACGGACTAATACATATACCTCAAGTTTAGTGGAAGTTAATTTGTTATTCTAGTTCTATATGTTGATGATATTTTGTTAGTTAGCAATGACATCCATGCGTTACATGCACTATAAAAAATTTTGGACTTTCTCAAAGGGTATGTATTGATAAAGTATTAAAAACTTTTGAGATGAAAATTTGTGCACCTAGTGTGAGATATAAATTTGTAATTGGCATATTTCGGTGATCAAAACCTGATTGATTGAGTTGTAATTTTTGATTTATTCTTTGTATCGATCATCGACATCTTCGAGCTGACACTCAAGTGCATGGAAGCCGACAAATCAGTATGAACACCATATAGTACAGGTAAGTATGGTGAGGATACTCTGCACTTTTTAGTTCCGAGCCTATTTTGAAAAACCATGGTTTAAATGCAAAATTTAGGGTTTTTCAAAGTAGGACCGGTCCCCAATATTTAGGACCGGTCCAACTTTTCTCGGCAGTTTAGTTTCTACAGGTTTTCAAAAAGTCCCACCGGTCCTATTTATTTGGCACCGGTCCCACTTAGCCTGTTCTAATAGGAAAGAGATTTTGACAGAAATTCTGATTCCTATTGGGTTTGAAGTTACTAGGAAAGTTCTATTTTGATATTCAACTTCTTTTCCAAGTAGAATTAGGACTTCCTTGCCTATATATATGTATTCATATTTTCTCTACAAAAGAAGCCTTGAAATATTATTTTTAAAGAGAGAAAATATATACATAATAATTAGGGTTTATATATTTTTAAGAACACACATCCATACTACACAAGTGATTTTTAGGATGGTGTTCTACTTCTGATTAGCTGCTCAGAGACTGCATCAAATCGATTTGCTGATCAGAACATTAGATTGAAGGTTCTTCGCTTACTTGCTTGCTGAGGAAGAAAGGTGACCAGATTGCACTACGAAGGGAACAAAATACTTGCTGAGTATTTTGGTTCTTCCAGCAACCTTTCTGTAAGGGTGGTGACGTTAGCCGGAAGTCTGCAGCAGTTGGACGTGTTGTCGCAATCATAAGCCTGAGGTGTTCCGCATCAGATCCTTGACAGAGTGAAGATGGGTGTGAGACTGAGATAGAGTCTGTTGTACTTTGCTTCATCATAGTGAATTGGTTCCCTGAGGCATGCCGCCTCCCTTCGTGGTTTTTCCCGCCTTGGGTTTTCACGTATATCTGGTGCATTCTTTTCTTTACTTGCACTTTATTTATTTGCTTGCTTTAATTGTTTGATTAATTGGACTTAAAATTGAATTAATTAAAAATTAAGCAAACGAGCAAGTGATCCTATTCACCCCCCCTCTAGGTTCTAAAATACTTTTCGCAATTGCTTCCACACCGCGCAACTCACAATTGGTATCAGAGTAGTGTTCTCTAATTTGTGAGTAGTTCCTTGCGAAGTATTTTTAAAAAAAATCAAAATTTATTTTTGTTTTCAAAAATCATCATGGAATCTAGTATGAAAGAGGGTGGATCGATTCAGCGAACTCCTTTGTTTGATGGTTCAAATTATACTTTCTGGAAGTCTCGCATGAAAGCCTTTTTAAAATCTCAAGGAGAGAGAGTTTGGATGGCTGTAGAGAATGGCTATAAAAGTCCAACCATTACCACTGGTGATGGTGATGTTGTTGTGACTGTAGAGAAGGATAAGGCAACATGGTCTAATGCTGGACATGAAGATGCCAATAATAACAACAAGGGTTTATATGTTATATTTAATTCTATTGTTCCTTCTGAATTTGTTAGAATTTCTATTTGTTCCACTTCGAAAGAAGCATGGAATATTTTACAGGTAACTCATGAGGGTACCACCAAGGTAAGGAGATCTAAGCTACAAATGCTTGCTACTAAATTTGAAATAATTAGAATGGATGAAGATGAGATGTTTTCTGATTTTTATTCTAGGCTTAATGATATTGTTCAAAGTAGTGCTAACCTTGGTGAGAAAATTCCTTCGTTTCAAATTATTAGAAAAATCATGAGATCATTGCCTGATAGGTTCCAAGCTAAGTTGGAAGCCTTAGATGAGAGCAGAGATGTAGATTCTATGGAGGTAGCTGAGTTAGTTGGATCAATTCAAACTTTTGAGATGAAATATCCAAAGCTTCAGAAATAAAAAAATTTGGCTTTAAAAACATCAAAGACTTCAAAGTCTTCAAGTTTGTCAAATTGTTCAAATTCTTCAAAATCTGAAGTTGAAAAAGTTGAAAGGTTTGAATATGATTTCAGATAATGATGTTGCACTCCTTACTAGGAAATTTAGAAAGATTCTTGAATATGAAAAAGGTAAAAATTTGAGAAAAGAAAATCCTTCTAAATTCCGGAATCAAAGCTCATCATCCAAAGGTAAAGAAATGAAAGAGAAAGAAGATGACTATAAGGAAATTGAGGTTACTTGTTGGACATATTGTGGTAAAGGTCATACATCTAATCAATGTCCAAGTCCTAAGAAAAATAGCTTTAGTGCAAAGAAAATTTCAAACAAGAAAGTTATGAAAGTTATTATTTCTGAGTCTAAATCTTCTAACTCTGATAGTGATTCTTCTGTTAAGAATGATTCTCTTGCTTTTGTTGCTTTATTGAATGGTGATACTGCTAATGATTCTTCTTCTGATGTAGGTGAAACAGAGATGTACACTACTCTCAGTCAAGTAGGGTCTGATGATTCAGAAGATGAGCAGTCTGATGTAGAACCATGTGAAAGCAAGCTGCCAGAACTGTTTGAGAAATTGCTGGAATCTTATAATAAAAAATTTGAGAAGCTGAAGCAAGAAAAATCTGAGAAAGAGACTTTGAAGAAAAAGAATGAAGATCAAGTGAAGTTGATTGAAGAAAGTAAAGTTGAAATTCTGAATCTTCAAGGCAAAGTCAAGTTTCTCGAAAGCGAGGTAAGTCAAGCTATTTCTGCTAAAGATGTTCTTATTGCTAAAATTAATTTTCTTGAGCCTGAATTGAGAAAATCACAAGAGAAATTAATTACTTTTACTTCTAGACAGATTAAGCTTGATAGCATGATTAGTGTTGGTAAGCCTGTAGGAGATAAGACTGGATTAGGTTTTGTTGGGTCATCATCTAAGGAAAAAACTATTTTTGTTAAACCCAAGAATTTAATTGTGTCTGAACCCAAACCTAAGTCTCAAGTTGAGTTTGTGCATGCTAATGTTGTGTCCAATGTGCTTTATTGTTCTTTTTGTGGTAAGACTGGACATAGTCAACACTATTGCTATACAAAGAGAAGACATTCTAATTCTGATTTTCATGTGCATAATTCTTTTGCTAAGAATAGGGTTCATGCTAAAAAGCCACATTATTGGAACAAACCCAAAAATTCTCAAGGTAAAAAGAATTCAAATAAAAAGAAGAATGTTTTTGTTTCTCTATAATTCTTTCCTGATAAATTGCATGTTAAAACTATCTGGATGAAAAAGGAAGATTTGGAGAAGTTTGTGCCAGTTGATACTATGGGATTTATTCCTAATAGGTCTTTGGGTGCAAAACCCCTTAACTAGGTCATTAGGACTTTGATGGTCATGGACTGAGCTTATGTTCATTTATGTGTTTTCCATTGGACCATATTTTTTTTATAGGTTAGGTTTTGTTTATTTTTAGTAATAATCATATGAGATTATGATAATTATATTTTTCTGAGAAATGATGTGATTTCCTTATATTTCGTTTTAATTTCACTTTGATTTGTGAATGTATAATTGGGACACTTAGTTTGTCAATGAATGAAGTACTTGATTTTATGATCTAAACATTGATGACCAATATGCTGTATTTATTTCCTTTTAGAGGTAAATCTTCTGAGTCCATATAATTTGTGCACTAGTCCAACTCTGAGAGAATTGATTGAAAACTAATGTGAAGTTGACTAGAATATATTGTATGAGTAGCATTGAAAGCTTAAATGATCAATAAAAAAAAATGAAAAAATATATGTTTTTATTCAGCATGAAAAGAAAAAGAAAATAGAAAATTTGATGAATATCTAAGACAAATGGAAAAGGCTACCTTCGGGATGTGTTCGTAGCTTCCACTACAATGTAAATCTCCAATGAGATATCTTTAAAAATTAAAGAGTTGTTTTGAGGAAATAAGTTGGCTGCCCGTAAGAGTGAAAGCCACCATCTTAGAAAAAGAAAAAAAATGAATGAAAGAAAAAATAAATGATTGATCATGTGTAGTTATATTTGCTTATTATCCAATATGTTTTAGAAGATGGATCAAAGGAACTTGATTAATTTTTGATAAAGTTGGATTACACACACACACATGGATTTATTAGATGAATTTCTAAATTTTTATAAATATTTGTGTGTTGGAAGTCGTGTCATGATCATGAAGTTGAGAATAACTTTTATGGATAAATTATGGGTTTTAAAATTCTACATTTATAAATGTTTGAAATTTTTTAGAAATTTGAGAACTCATGTTATTCTCTAAAAAATGTGCTTTGATTATTCTCATGAGATTATTCATGTTTTATTTTTCTCTTGAAAAACTTTCAAAAATCCAAAAGTATGTTTATTTTGATTTTGTGTTTATTTTTCACTCTTTATGTGCTTAATTGCTAAATCAGGTTGAAAAGATGTGTTTTTGGTGAATTAGAGGTCCAAAGTGTAATTTTTTATAATTCACAAAGTTGGACCGGTCCCCATTATTGAGCACTGGTCGCACTTCTGCAGGTTCTGAGGAACCGAAAAAAGTTGGACCGGTCCCCAAATATGAGGACCGGTCACACTTAGCGGATGCCCAATTTTGATGAAATTCGCGCGCGTGCTTTAATGTTTTAAGTGGCATTCTTTGTACACTCGCACACACACTCATATCTCTTAAACTCTCACCCTCAAGCTCTCTAAAATACTCCAACTCACTTACACTCTTCCTCTTCTATATTTCTTGTGATCATTAATTATTGGAGGTTAGGATTGAACTTTTAAAGATTGTTGGTTGATTAATTGTTGAATTGGGTGATATTGTGCAAACAAATATCTTTAAAATTTGAAGATTTTAGACTTGCACTCCAAGTGTTTGATATAATTTTTTAATGAAGCTTGTGATCTTATTTATGCTTCCATTCATTGTGACTTTCATGATTAGGTCTAAAAGAGCTAAGGGAGTGCTTTTAAAAGCGAAAGAAATTTTGATTTAAAATATCTTGGTTGAGACTCCTTATGTGATTTGGGTAACATATTTGGATGTTTTATCTTTCATAATCAAAGTATTTGTCATTATCATTGAGGTGAATACAACTATTATGACTCAATTGTTGGTATTCTTGATCTTAACAGGTGGTATTATATTTGAGGACAAATCTTGATAGACCACCTATAGAGGATAATGATTCGAGCCTTATGAGTACCCAATGTATCTTTGATAATGGACATCATTCACTCTCCTGCATCACTGATGATAACTAGTTTTTAAGGGTTTGATGTTTTGATGATTCAGACTAGTTCATCTGTTTGCTAGATTTATGATCTAGACTTGGTTATTTTTGGATACACATGGTGTCTTTGATTAGATTGAATGTCTATTCTATGGATACCATACTTGTGATTGGATCATATTTTTGTGGACTTTGATACAAATTTCAATAGATGGAGTTATATGTTCAAGGATATTTTTTTTATAGAGGTTGATATCTAGTTTTGGGAGCTCATGATGATGATGAGGATTAGGTCTTCATGATAGGCTTAGTTATGTTTTGCTAGACTTTGAGTAGTTAACTCTATTTTGTCTAAGTTTGATACTTGATCTTGTTATGTTTTGTTTATTCCATCAACTGATATGTTTTGGGTATTTAATTGATCAGTGAGGATGATTATTTTTGTTTCATTATTGTCTTAATCTCTCTATGTGCTTCATGATTTATCTGCTTATCTAAATCTCTTTGCTAGTTCTTTGTCAATTTGTTTCAAAAAGGGGGAGATGATATTGTTATATGCATATGACATGATATAAGATTCTTTGACAAAGGGGGAGATATATTTATCAGATATTTTTGCTTAAAAGATTAAGGGGGAGATATTGATATATGATTATATTTCTTTATTAAACTTTTCACAGGTTGTGTTGTTTAAGTGATGTGCAAATACAAGTTTTATTCCCAAAACAATCTTGAACACACATGTGAAGCTTCATTGGTTCAGTTATGTTTCTTTGTATTTTTGGGCACATTGTAATCTAAATTTTTCAATGTATTAGGTTATAATTGTCTAGGTAGTTTTGTCACGAAATTGCCAAAGGGGGAGATTGTGAGATATAAATTTGTAATTGGCATATTTCGGTGATCAAAACCTGATTGATCGAGTTGTAATTTTTGATTTATTCTTTGTATCGATCATCAACATCTTCGAGTTGACACTCAAGTGCATGAAAGCCGACAAATCAGTATAAACACCATATAGTACAGGTAAGTATGGTGAGGACACTCTGCACTTTTTAGTTCCGAGCCTATTTTGAAAAACCATGGTTTAAATGCAAAATTTAGGGTTTTTCAAATTAGGACCGGTCCCCAATATTTAGGACCGGTCCAACTTTTCTCGACAGTTTAGTTTCTGCAAGTTTTCAAAAAGTCCCACCGGTCCTATTTATTTGTTCAAAATATCAGTTCATGTGTCTCTTACGTTGCACGTGACCACTAGAAAAAAAAATTCCAATTTTCGTGCCTTGAAAGGGTGTAATTTACAACTTTCGATAAATTGAAAGGATTTGTTGCCCAAAACAAATAGTAGGGGAGCTATTTTGCAACTTTTTGATAATACAGGAAGATTCAATGCAATTTGGCCTATAATTTTTTTTCATAATATTAGTCTTAGTATATTTATTGAAAAAAATATAATCCCAAAAATAAAAGAAATGCAACTGAACTAAATAGAGATGAAATATTAATATGAGAAAAAAAATACATAGCGAAGAGGAAATGATTAGTTATATGTAAAAAGAGAAGTGGTAAAGAAAAAATATTGTCAAAAATTAATTTTTCTTTAGCAATTGTTTCGATTTTAAAAAAATTCATTTTTTGAAAAATAAATTTGGGTAGCTTGATTTCACTTTGGATGAATGATTAAGAAAGAGAAATGCACCATTTTATTTAACTAAATAAAATATCACAAGCTTTAATAAAACACAATTATTATGAACAAAATATATAAATAATTTAATAGCTTACACAAGGAGTAATTATAGAATTTGTCATTTAACAAGTGACAACTAAAAATATTTGCTTGCATTTTATCATTATTGTTATTTTTGTCATTTTGTAATCATAACACTTGAGTTTTTTTTCTTTCGGATGTTCCAAAGACTCCCAGTTGAAAATTAACATATAATTTAAAATAGATATCTTTGGAATAAATTACTATGTTTTTTTTTTTAGATTTAGACTAATTACCGGTAGATGAAACTTTTCAAAAAAATAACTTAGACACTTGAGTTTTTTTTCTTTCGGATGTTCCAAAGACTCCCAGTTGAAAATTAACATATAATTTAAAATAGATATCTTTGGAATAAATTACTATGTTTTTTTTTTTAGATTTAGACTAATTACCGGTAGATGAAACTTTTCAAAAAAATAACTTAGACACGTCATTTTGATACCTCCGGGCCAAAGTTAAAAGTTGAAACGGTGTTAACTTTTAATGTTTATTTACCCTTTTGCTCTATGTCATTATATATTATAATTTTTAAAATAAAAAAAGATCAATATAATAAAATGACTAAAATGCCAATATTCTCTTTGCAGTCTTCCTCGGTCTCGATCTCCTTCCCTTTCTCTCAGCTTCATGATAGCAAGCACCACAACATCACAGTCTCCAATTCCATAAACACAATGAATCTAACCACCAAGTCACAACATGTCCTAGGGTTTTGTATCTCTAAACGAAGCTCCATTAAATTCGACTATGTCGACACGATCAACACTGCTATCCTAATGTTAAATTTTCTCCCAACCAATAATGATAAAAGTAATTTTTTTATTTGACACATGCCTTTAAGAAAGAGACTCAAATCAGGAAAAGATCCAGATTTAGTGGTGGCGGAGGGGTGAAGGTGCATGAGGTGACTTGATGATGGCTAATATGGTGAGTTGGTGGATAGTGCGGGTCTGGTGGTGGTTTAGGGTTCTAAAATGGCAAATGGAGCATTGAAAGGGATGAGAAAGACTATAAAGAATATGGTGCAGCTCAAATCTTAAAATATAATTTTTAAATTTTTTTTGTATATATGTGTGTATGTGTGTAGAGAGGAAAATATACACACAAATATATTTGTTGGATTGTTGTGGGTTTTCGGTGATTAATAGTGTGATGTGGATTAATTAATAGACTGGGGAAGAGAGTTTTGGGCGGAGAAGCTGTCAAGCACTAAGTTGAGAAATTAGTATAATAATATATTTATATATATATAAGCCAATAACTGAATTGATATAATATATACATTTATAATATGAATTGATATAATATATAAATAGTGTGTCCGGTGTGTACTGTGTGTGTATACGAGCAAAAAATTCATCTGCACCAATCACACTAATCATAATATATGATAGTTAAATCTTTTTTGATAATTGTCGTTTTTATATCAATCGCATTCAAGTTTAGTTTGAATGAAATTCTTGCTTATCGGTGAATAAGAGATTATATATATATATGATCTATTATTATATTAATTTGTAGTGGGAATATAATATTGGGTTGGGACTTGGAAAATGGCTAAAGGTTAGAGAATTTGCTGCAATAGTTTATAATGTTTGGATGGGAATGAAATCGCGGAATCTTTGGTGGGAAACGACTCTCTTTTGCTAATGTCGTCCAACGAACTCTAAAATCAGTAAGACTTGAGTTGATGTCTCGCTTCTTCCTCGACAAATTGTTACTGAATGGGAACTATTTCTTTTTGTAATTCGTCATCCTCTAAGGCTATTGGATTGATTGTGTTGCAGAGAAAGATGAATTTGGTTTTGCTCTGTTCTGCTGTGCTTTGAGGACTTAGCACCGGATTGCTTCGACCCGTGTGTGTGTGTGTGTATATATGTAAATTTAAATATAATATTGATATGTGATGTCTATCATCAAAATAAACTTACTTTTTCGTTTCACAAGATTGGACTTCAATGTTAAAACGAAAAGTGTTCAAGTTAAAATTTATATGAATTCAAAAAATTACACGTTATATTTATTTCCAAACTTACTATTGTCAGGCTAATAAGTAAACGCTTTAAAGAAAAAAATGCTTTCCTTTACCTTCTTTTTATATTTACAAAAGAGATGTCCTTATATTTTGCTAGAAACAAACTTGAGCATAGGATTTTAGAAGAGGGTGTTGATCCCACATAAACTACGTTAATATAATTTGTTAAAGGTCGAAGCTTGTTTCTTATTCAACTTACAAACAGATTTTTGGTTTGTTTGTTTAAGCTACTTGCAAAATATAAATGACAATAAAATAAAGGAGTTTAACAAAATGGTAGAAGTTAGGATTGAGACTTCACCACTAGCCTTATAAGATGTCAATTTCATAATAAACCGTAAAATTTATATAAATGTGTACTAATTGACGCATTTGGCTTGTGGCCTACAATGACGTCGCAAAAAAAAAAAGACATTCACCTTAAAATAGTATGGTCTATCTTCGATAAACGTAATCTCCCTACCTACCTACTTACTTAAATACCTAATTAACTAAGTGTAGTGAAATTACCATCTCTAAACATGGATTATGCAAATCTAGCTATGCATGTTATAATAAAATTAGTACAAAGTCATCACTTGTAGTTCTTGTGGAAATACAAGTGTTTGAAGATCATGTGAAGAAATTTGACATTCTAAGACAAAAATAATGAATCAAAACAAATAAACATACTAAATTTATAAACGTATATTGAATATAAGGCTCAAGACTAAGTACATATACACAAAATACATAAAAACTCTAATTTAGTACAATTAGAATATAGTTACAAAACTAGGGTTTTGTCCAAACCCTAGAGAAGGATTAGTTGATCATGTTGGGATAGAGGCACTCCATAGACAGAGATAAATCCATGCCTAAAATGGTATTTAAGGCCTTACAAAGCCCTCTTTGAAGTTTTCCCTCCCTATAACTTCACTTTCTCTCTCTAGGTTTACAAAATATGCTCTCTAATATATCAATATGGAATTCTTTATTATATTACATAATTCATCTATATACATCTGACTTTAGGCTCCAAATATCACAGAAATTCCGTGCAAGGATTCTTCTATAAGATTTGAGACAAGTGACCAAGTGGGAAAAATATCTTGTGGCAGGAATTTGAGATGCATTAAAATAAACATTACGATGCATGGTCCTCGCCATTTCGATGCATCTAAGCTCCTTGCTCTAAAACCTTTCAGTATCTTAGTTGCTTCCGGCTCCGGCTTGACACGCAATTCACTAATCCTCGCTGTAAACATTTAATTAAGTACAACCGGATTTGGGAATGCATTCTTGAATTAATAATGGAGTAGTAATAATCTGTATGTTGTATTAGAACCTGAAATCAACAAAAATATTAAAATACGTAAATCTATGGAATTAAAACACGTAAGTAAATGCACGAGAATATATAATATTCAACGCTTATAAGAGAATAGTTTTGTTATCCTTTAGTTTGAGTGTATACGGTTCAGTTTTTGACAGAATTAAAATCGATTTTAACATTCTTTAATTTTAATTCAGTTCTGATTCTTTATGGTTCCAATTTTAATTCTGTGCACACCTAGCCAACAAATAAACTATCGTATAAAAATGAGCCTATGCCTCCACGCAAGCTAGGAACAACTAATTGCAAAAAAGTAAGAAAAAAGGAGCCAATGCTGGGAGTTAAAAAAACTTTATGCAATGTAGATATTTGTTCATTACAATAGGTATAGTCAGGTCAAAGATAGCTTATAGTAAACATCAATTAACTAAAAGATAACAGGTGCACAATTAAACCATAATGGGAATGCATATATACTACACATTAGCAAGATCAGAGGCCAAGGGGAACATGTTTAAAATCTCCATTGAAAAGGCACATTTTAACCGGTATGGGATTGATAGTTTGAGATAAAACACACATACTATAACCTCTATAAATTAATACTTAATAAATTAATAATTTCTTTTAAATAATAAATTACGTTAGATTTGGATCAAGGTACTAAATTAATAATTTTGTTAAATTGATAACATAATACATTTCATAAATTCTCTTATAGGTTTCTATAGGTCACACTTATTACATAAATTAATAATTTGGTAAAAAGTACATATAGAACTGACTATGATATTTTCTTGAAATATGAATCTAGTGTTGCTTATCTTTTCTTGAAATTTAAGTCTAGTTGGATCTCATTTCTAATTTTTCGTATGCACTCAAAAGTTCTGGGGTTGTATTGGGAAACTAAAAGTTTTGAAAAAAATAAATAATGTACATAAAATGTCTTGTAAAATTAATAAGTTATTAATTTATCAAAAAATCAACATCTCGCTTAATTAATAAAATTTATGTGATCCCAACACTATTAATTTATAGAAATAATACAGTAGTAGTTGCAGAAACTAATTGAAAAAACAAGAACATAATTGACAGTCTATTAATTCAATGTTTAAGTGCAGTGCACGAACCCAAATATTTCCCAACTGTCGATAGAGGGTTAGATTCAAAGGCAGCTCCAAATATTATATATTAGAACTGCAGTGAATAATTTTAAAATCAAAATCAGAACAGTAATGAATAATTGAATTCCATTCAATTTTTTGTGCACCTTTATTTACTGGATACCTTTTGTCTTCATTTTGAAGTTTTATTTATACTTCTTCTTTTGGTGGCTTTGGGGATTTCCTGAGTGTATATCCCTCGTAGCATTTAACTTTGTTCCATTGATTTAATCTTTCTTATCAAAAATAGAAAAAGCTAAATTGCTTGTGGACATTATTGAACCGATGTTTTTGAAAATGATAGCAGAATATGTAATTATCCAATGTGCAGTCGCCTTCCAACTTTGGCTTGAAATGACATGCCAACAAGTTGAAACAATACAATGCCTGGTATTTCGGTGACAGCTTGCCGATTGAAAACCATTAGGGTCTAAATTTTTTAATAACGAAACATCAATTCAACGATCATGTATATTTTATATTTCATGTTTTGATTTCAGACATTCGATTAAGAGCGAGAAAAATGAGAGTAAACGGTGAAAGTCAAACATCAATAATATTTATCACTAATTGTCTCTGATATATTTTACATCTCTAATCTCATTATGAAGTTGTCACATTCCAATTTTCGTCACCTGGTTAAAAGTGAGGGAAATATAGGTGAACAGTAAAAGTTCAGCCGATTCATACTCATGAATCGCTCAATTTCAGAACTTAACTTCCTGTGTGTTTGAAATTTCATATTTAGTCCATTGAAAAGAGAATCCAAAAATACTCAATTTCAATTTAAAACAAATGAATTATGTCTAATTGAAGTTTGGACGAATTTCGGAGAATAGTGTGAATAGTAATCACGATCCATTATAGTTACAAGGACGATTGTGTCTATTAAATTCTAATGAACCACCTCAATCACTGAATCAATACGAAATCATAATTACCTACATATGTTTACCCATGTATGATTCAACCTCAATTTTTCTAACACCAGAAGTAAAGAGATGCACACAAACATGAGGCCATGTGATAATGCATATTTTATGTATATTTTTATTTCCTAAATTATATTCATTAGCAGAATTTCTTATTTTTCTCTCTTGAATTTATATAATCAATATTATATATGTGTATATATATGTAAATTTAAATTTAGTAATGATATGTTATATTGATGTCATAAGATTGGATTTCAAAATTAAGCTAAAAGAGTTCAAGTTAAAATTTATATGAATTTCAAAAAAATATAAGTTATATTTACTTCTAAACTCACTATTTTCGGACCAGTAAATAAAAAAAACAATAGGATGTGCATCACCATCGATCAGCTCTAGTTCTTACCTTAAATTTGTAAAACTGTAACTCTCACTCCATTTTGCTTGAAATGATCGTCAATGTTGGCCTAATAGCTAATACCATGAACATGTCTCCATTCTTCTCTCGAGCGGTGGACCAATGATTTTAGTTCAGAGGAGTACTGTATTTTGTGAGAAAAAAAAACTAACATGACAAATATAATTTTTTCACATAAAAATGCAAACAAAAAAATAACAAAGTCATTATCTTTCAATCGATAGTGTAGTATTCTTAATCTAATTCCATATCAATACTCATTTAAAGTAAAACAAAAATTATTTAAATATTAGTTGAACTATGAGCTATGTCAAAGCAATCATACTCTCTCTCCAAGCGCTTAATTAACAGAGGCATTTCTATTATTACTTGCTATCTAACCCAATGTCTGGTTTAAGATCCAAAGCTTCAACAACCATCAAAGTGGGTGAAACAATTCAACTATCAAAGTATGAATCTCTATAAAACATCATATATCTTTGGTTTTGTAATGAGGCAATTCAAAATAGAAATTAACTATCTCTCTGAATGACCTAATTTTCTAAATAATTAGAACTTTACCAAATTCAGCAAATTAAAGGTCTTAGTTTGAGATTTACTTCTCAAACATTAAGAATATTTAAGAAATACCCAAATGAAACTTGAATGTCAAAATCAAAATATCATTATATTTGGCCCAAAGATAGAAGAAAAGAAAAAAAAATAGAGAAATTAACAAAAGCATAAGGTTCAGATTTGGATTAAAAGAGAAGAAAAGAAAATATCAAAAAATACAAACTTTGTGTTTAGAGAGAAAAGAGAGGAAATAATTTGATACACACTTTGTGGAAGATGAACATTTCTTGTCATTGCTACAGAGCAAGGACTTGTTATGTTATATCTTGCTCCATTTTTTTATTGTTTTTTTAAAATGTAATGGATTATAAGAGAATTGGGTCTTTTTATTTAAAAGAAGTGTATTAAAAAATAAAAATAAAAATAAAAATCTAAGGGAAGGGAGGGAAGGGAGCATGTGTCCCTCTTGGTCACAACTATATTGAAAATTAAGCAAACGAGCAAGTGATCATATTCACCCCCTCCCCCCCCTCTAGGTTCTAAAATACTTTCCGCAACCGCTTCCGCACCGCGTAACTCACAACATAAAATTTCAAATGAAGCATTAAATGAGATGAGAAAAACTATAAAGAATATGGTGTAGCTAAAATCTGAAATAGGCTTTTTAAAATTCTTTGTATATATGTATTTAACTATTTATATATGTAGAGAGAGAAGCTATACACACAAATGTATTGTATACATACAACAAAGGTTGGTAGTTGGAATAGAGTTTTTGAAGAGATCAATTTTAGAGGTAGTATTTTAGAGAAAGAAGATAGAATGATGTCGAGGGTTTGGATGGCGGTTGTTATCAGGACAGTGGTGATGGATTGAAGAAGATGGTGGTTGTCGTGGGTTCAAGAGTTTGGACTTGTTGCTGATGGAACTACAGTCCACACTGGTGGTGGAAGAGAATATATCGTGGTAAAGCAGAGGTAGTGGAGGGTGCGTTAGTTGGGCGGCGGCATGGTGGATGACTGGTGGTGATGGTGGAGGGGGGAAGAGAAAGAACTGGTGGTGATGGTGGATAGGGGAAGAGAGAGAATAGAGGAGGTGAAAGCAAAGGAGAAATAATAAATAGCAGAGATGAAGGAAAGTAAATTAACATAGAGATGGTGAAATTTTTAGAGAGGAAAAAAAGAGGCTAAGAAGAAGAAAATTAGAAAACAGAGAAAGAGAAAACTCAAAAGAAGGGTAATTATGAAACTAAAAAAGAAACTTTTTAACGGACCTAACTGTTTTTAACAAACTTGGGCTATAATTAATTTTATATAAACCTCAAAGGCTATCAGTAATCATTCATAAATGGGATAAGTGCAAAAAATCCCCTTGCTATATACAGAATGTGCAAAAAATACCTCTGTAGTTTAGTATGTTTATATCACCCCCCACTAGTTGTCTCCGATGAGAAAATACCCTCCTCCAATGAATTTTTGTTTAAAAATAACCGTTAACCGTCATGTTTGACTTAATTTTTAAAAAAAATTCTGAGATTACCCTTTGCACTTTAGGGTAAAGTGCAAAAAGCCCCCTCGCTATATAGAAAATGTATAAAAAACCTCCTCGTTATATATAGAATGTGCAAATACCCTTCTGATATTTAATTAACCACCTACAATTTTGAAATTGTGCAAATAAGGACAAATATTCGTCAATTTGCTTGTACTGGAATTAAAAAATAACAAAAATACCCTTACAGTATTTAAAAAAAAAAGAATATGTAAAATGTCCAAAATGGACAAGGGATTTTTCGAACAACAAGAGAGCTATTTGCACATTTTCTATATAACGGGGGTTTTTTTTGCACTTCACCCCATAATGTGCAAAGGGTAATCATGACATTTTAAAAAAAAAATGTCAAACATGACGGTCAATGGTTATTTTTGAATAGAAATTCGTTGGAGGGTGGATTTGCTCATCGGATATAACTAGTGGGGGGTTATATGAGCATACTAAATTGCAGTGGTGTTTTTTGAACATCCCGTATATAGCGAGAGTATTTTTTGCACTTACATCTTCTTCTTTTTTAAAAATACTATAAGTGTATTTTTGTCATTTTCTAATTTCGGTACCGACAAATTGGAAATTTGTCCTTATTTGCACAATTTGAAAATTGTAAGAGGTTATTTGATCATCGAGGGAATATTTGCACATTTTGTATATAGTGAGGAGTTATTTTTTTGCATTTAACTCTTCATATATTTATCTACATATAAGTTGAAAACACTTAATAATTTGCTTCAAAACTGTTGAGACAACTCTCAAGATGAGCATAGACTTCTTCTTTAAACCCACATCCTTGGCTACAAACAGGAAATTCAAATTCATTAAGAGAGTACCCATTTTTATTTCTTCTCCTAGTAGTGATCAACGAGTCAAATGGATCAAAAGCATTTGCTGGTTTGTAATTTTAGTCTGAAATGTTAGAATATTTTAAATAAATAAAATATGTTTTGTCGCCCTATGCACTATTTTCTAAAATTGTATTTCAATGTGATTATCATTAATTGATGGGTTGAGGTTATACTTATCAATTTGTGGTCTAATTGACAGTATAATATTTATATCGTTGGATTGTGGTTTTCCAACTTTAATTGGTGGGATTTAATCCTAGCCGTCGGTATCTAAGTTTCCACAATGGGAAGGGAGACTTAGGTATGATTGTTTGTAGATAAGGCATCCCCCCCTGTTGTTGTTATATTTAAGAGTTTCATAACCCTTATTCAGTCCCATCGAGAAACAACTCTCATAAAGGAGGTAAAACTCTCTAAGGATCTCTTGCATAAAGTAAAATGTATTCTTAAGGGTTATATCATCAATCAGGTACAATTGCTAAACTAACTCTTTAATTAATTGTTATATTCTTGATTTCTACGAGTTGAGTATGGATTAAATTTCAATAATTGGTATCAGAGCCATGATTAGGGCTAAGATATTTTATTGTAGAAATCAAAGAAACAAATATAATAGATTTATATATATATTGTTGTCGATATGGAGATTTGATCAATTAATTACATATATATGTATATTTTGTTTGGCCGTCACTGTTTGCTAATAAACATACCCAATTGAAAGTTTTTTTTTTTATAAATGGTTTGTTGTTTGCTTTAAAGTATTGCTTGGTACATGTACAGACATATATATATTTTATCAATATGTCACATAAATATATACATGTAGAACACACCCACACGTTCACATGTTTTACAATTGATTTGGGCCAAATTTAATTGATTGCCAAGTGGGGTTATTGGTGAGACTTGTGCAATTAAAGAATGTGTATAATATATATGAGTTTTTGATTTCTTTACAAACCAAGTTTCATCAGGTTGCGAGTTTTGATTGACATGCACAACGTGCATGTGTGTTTATTAATTGCCTTTGTCCAACAACTATACGTATGTATATATATATGCTTGGTTCTTGTTAATTAATTAATTATATATATATATATATATATATATATATATATATGTTCAATTGAAGAAAAGTTGTGTCAGTTCTCTGTACAAAACTGATGACTCATGTGATTTCTTGAATGTAATTCTATACCAATATTTTATTGGTAAAAGAAAAGAGGTGTATACTTTTTTTTATAAATTCTTTGCATGGTTGAGCTGATTTTATGTCTTATAAGTGATTTTGAATTATTTATTTATTGAAGACTCAAGTTCAAGTGTTCTATAATATTTAGGCTTGTTTATGTGCATTTATTATATTAAAGAAATTATGAACCTAAATAAAATAGAACTTTTAAAGTTTAGGCCTTTCCTTGGAGTTTAGGAGGATCGGTAAAGTGATCGTTTCAAGGTGGTATTCAAAGTGGGTAATGTCTGCCCAAAGGTGACATTCAGTCATGGAGGTTATTTTCTTTGAAATTTTAATGTCTCAAAGTACACTTGCTCACATTAGGGAATATGTTCTACCCAAAGGTGATTAGTGTCTTAGTGTGAGTTAAGTGAATAGAATAGTTGAGAGTGTTTGGGTTAGAACTAAATAACTCTCTTACCCAAAGGTAGTGGAAGTATTCAGCAATAATTCAAACATAATCAACTAGGTTTATGTGCGATTTAATCACAATTTTGGGGGGTAAATATATTTAAAATTTTACCCAAAGGTGATTTTTAGATGACATTTTACCCATGAAATACCCCCCAGAAAATTTCGCATATGAGGTGGTCAGTCTCATACACAAAACCTGAGAGATACATACAATTAGTAGCAACAAGCATATAATACAATGACAAAAGAAAAAGAATTATAAATACTGAAAGGAAAGTCTAACTGAAATAAATAATCATGTTAAATAACATTATATTATTCTGATTGATACAACTTGGAAGTCCGGTAACCCACGGACCCCTTAACCAAAAAAACATAAAAGTAAAACTTTATGAACACATTTAAGTCCCTACACTAAAGTATGGTAATGAATGGATGATTGTCAAGCTTTACGAACTCCACGCGCAAATCTCTAGGTAGAAATTGTCTGGAACCTGAAATATCAACAAAGTGGGTTAAACCCATGAGCAAATTCTCTCTACTACAACGCAATCAGAAAATCGGTAAACATACCTCTATATGAGGATAGTAAAGACATATAGATATAATTATACCGTTTAGTTATTAAATCTCCTATCTTAGAAGTAACTAGAACTATGTTCTGAACTAACCCATCTATTCTCACAATACAGAAAAAACAAATTTCTAAGTTCAAACCATAGACAATCCTAACATGTCTTCTTCCATATATTCTACAAATGCCTTACAAGGTATTAGGCAAACCTATCCTACCTCCACCAATAATCTTTTCCGAAGACAACAAATTTATCTTTATATACAATTAAAGATAACCCACCAGCTCATAAATATATATCCCCAATTAACCCTATGACCTAAGAATAGAGCCGCCCCACACCCTACACTAACACATCAGTTATCTTAATGCAAGTACAGACTAGTTTTAAGTTTACACAAGAAATAATCGTAACATGCTCGAATATATAACGAGAAATGTTCTTACTAGATATTAGGCAATTTTGACATGCTCCAAATAAAATATAAATATACCATATTAGGTGTTTGGCGATCCCGACACGCATTGGCAATCCCAACATGCCAAATATAATGCATAGATACTTTATTAGGTATTAGGCGATCCCGACACACCTTGACAATCCCAACATGCCAAATATAATGCATATATACCTTATTAGGTATTAGGCGATCCTGACACGCCTTGGCAATCCCAACATGCCAAATATAATGCATAGATACCTTGTTAGGTATGGGCGATCCTAACACGCCGGGCAATCCTTATATGCCAAAATAAAATGCATAGATACCTTATTAAGTATGGACGATCCTGACACGCCGGACAATCCTTACATGCCAAAATAAAATGCATAGATGCATTCCCAATATGAAATATAAAATAAACAAGGTGCATTATAATTTTAATTTGCAGAAACAAAGTAATTCAAATTATCCGATATGAAATTATCACCATAAGACAAATCGTTTACAAGTAAACTATAATCAAGTATTTAATGAGCATTTATATCCTTAAAGAAAAATACATTCAAGTAAATCAAATAACACAATTTAACCACTTTAAAAGCAAACACCCAATCCAACCCCCAATGCACTCAAATCTATGAGAGAGTCTAAACCAAACTCTTATCTAGGTTTCTGGGCCTATTCTACATCTAATAACCATATTAAATCATTCTGGAATTTTCTAAAATTTTACAAAATATTTCAACAAATAAAAGAAGGTGAAAACCCAACTTTTAGACACTTTAAAAAATAATTGAACACCAAGGGAAGCTCATTTCGAGATAAAAATTTAAAACCAAGTTTATTTAACCTCCAGAAAGTTACAGTAAAAATTTGGGAATTTTTGAAATTATAAAAGTATTTTCTAAAATTACAGAAATTGAAAAACCCAACTTTTGGACACTTTAAAAATCAATTGAACAACAAGGAAAGATTATTTTGAGTTGAAAATTTAAACCCAAGTGTATTTAACCTCCAGAAAGCTACAGTAACAATTTCAGAATTTTTGGAAATTTCTAAGTAATTTCTAAAATTAAAGAAGCTGAAAAACTCAATTTTTAGACACTTTAAAAATTAATTTAAAGACAATGCTAAATCATTTCGTCATGAAATTTAAACCGCAAGCTCCTTAAGCTCCCAGGAAGTTGACATAAAATTTAGGAAATTTTTAGAATTATAAAAGTATTTTTAAAAAATGATTTTCCGAATTTTTACGTTTTTCTAAAAATTTTAAAAATTCAAAACAAATACCAAAATAATTCAGAACTGGCCCATATTGGACCTAGAGGTGGGTCCCCGCGAATGGGGCCCAAAAATACTTTTTCGGCCACCGGCTCAGGCTGCACGTGCCCCCACGCGCCGGCGGAATGCGTGGCCACTTTTTTTTTCTTCCTTCTTCCTCCTGAAGCTCCACGCAACAACAATGGTGGAGAAACTTCCCAATCACTTTCTGATCACTTCCGGGCACTGAATAGTGCATATGAATATACCATTGAACTCGTATCGATCTAAGCTATGCATTGGTACCAAAATTATTCCCTCTCACGGCCTAAATCAAGAACGCCCAATTTCAAGTTTCGAAAATCTAAAATTTCAAACTTAATTTCCCATCAATCTACCCAATGGTTCACAACCAAACTTTCAAGAATTGTTCTAGGATGTAAGATCTACCTTTTAATCGGAACAAAAACGTTCAAAAATAATGAATACAGTAAACCCAATTTCATGTTTATATATATATATATATATATATATATATATATATATACCCGCCTATACAGTCATATATACATGTATAAACATATGCAAAAATACCCTAAAACAGTACCAAAACTCCAAAATCTTCATGTTTAATTCACAGAATTATTCTTAGCATGCAAAATCATTAAATTTCAAAAATAATTGCATACAATTTCTAGCAACATTTCTATACAATTAATATATATGTGATATATATATTCCAGCAACATGTATATATAAATATTATATATGTATACAGATTCAAAGGAGAAGAGAAGAGTTCGAACTTGCCTTGTGATATTGAGCAAAAATCATTTTTTTTTCTCTTTTCCTAGCGTCTACTGTCTTCTCCCTATTTGTGCATAAGAATCCTTTGTGCGTAGAAACTACTGAACCCTAATTCCTTTTCTCTTATTTAATATTCCTAAATAATTAAACTAATAAATATAAAATATTTAGCCCAACTATATATAAATATATATATATATACATATACATATATATATATATATACATATACATATATATAGCCCAGCCCAGCAGCTTAGCCCAACCTAATAATAATAATAATATTAAAACAAAAATAAAGAAAATGCAGCCCAAACCAACATATTTTTATTTAACAGAAAAAACTATATTTAAAACAAATATTTAACACACAATTAAACTCAATCAACACTTAGTAACAATTCAAACATCCACATTAAACATATAAAAACAGGCATTGACAAAATTAATTAAAACATTTAAATAATTAAAAACTCCATCAAATAAATAAAAACCCAATTTAGATATCCTCAAATTACGGGGTATTACAACCTGATCCCGCAGGGTTGAAGGTTTTGCAAATAATAAAACACCCTGATAAAGTTAACTTAAAACTCCAAGTACGAATATAAAGTGATAATCCTTAAAACTGTGACATATTATTTTATATGTTGTTTATGTGGTGTTATTTAATATAACATGCATTGAAGTTATAAATGTTTTTGCAATTCAGATATAGCTTACAGGGATTGAACCACTGGATGATTCAAATTATATCGCCTAGAGGACAAGTATTGAGTTTGTGTTGGGTTTCTTAGACTGTGAGTTTGTGTTTATTAAGAAATAACCTCTTATGCCCACTGTAGAGTCTTCTAAGGCAGTAAGGTTAATGCATGTAAGTGGATTAAAGTAATACCATGGTTATCACAGTAATTTATGCTTCTATTGATCAAACTATTAGGGGTGGTATTCTAGTATTTGATACTGCTAAGAAGAACTTCTTGATTTGATCAGGAAATAGTTCATGGCTATAACGCTCCATCCTATCCCGACACAATATTGTCCGCTTTTGGTTCCCCCAGACCAGAGACTTCCTAGGGGGTCACTCATCCTTATACTACTCCCAGCTAAGCACGTTTAACTGTGGAGTTCTAATGGGTTCACAACCATCACGGCTTTAAAATGCGTTGTTTGAGATCAGAGTTGCACAGCGCAGTGTAGCAGATCCATCCCATAACAATATTGTCCTCTTTGGGTGCCTACCAAGAATCGAAACCATGACTTCTTGGCGCCTGCCCTTAAGGCTTTGTTCCTGGCTACCAACTTGGCACCTAAACGCGTTGTGTTATAGAAGGGTGATAAACATACATATAATAATTTCCCATTCCACACCCAGACGATGTGGGATTGAGCACCCTGTAGCCTACCAGTGTGGTAGCTCGTCTAGTATCTCACACCCGTCCACATCACACTTGTCCACAAGGGTTACCACAATCCACCCCCTAGGAGGCCTAACGTCCTCGTCAGCACACTTCTGGTTAGGTTCAGGCTCTGATACCATTTGTAACGCCCCACCCTATCCCGACACAATATTATCCGCTTTTGGTTCCTCAATACTAGGGGGTCACCCATCCTGGTACTACTCCCAACTAAGCACGCTTAACTGTGGAGTTTTGATGGGTTCACAACTATCACAGCTTTAAAACGCGTTGTTTGAGATCAGAGTTGCACAGCGTAGTGTAGCAGACCACTTTCACAACAATATTGTCCTCTTTGGATGCCTACTAAGAATCGAAACCACGACTTCTTGGCGCCTGCCCTCAAGAGTGATAAACATACATATAATACTTCCCCATTTCACACCTAGGCGATGTGGGATTGAGTACCCTGTAGCCTGCCAGTGTGGTAGCTCGCCCAGTGTCTCGCACCCGCCCACAAGGGTTACCAAATTGTGGGCGGGTGCGAGACACTGGGCGAGCTACCACACTAGCAGGCTACAAGGTGCTCAATCCCACATCGCCTGGGTGTGGAATGAGAAAGTATTATATATATGTTTATCACTCTTCTATGACACAACGCATTTTAAAGCTATGATGGTTGTGAATCCATTAGAACTCTACAGTTAAGTGTGCTTAGCTAGGAGTAGTACCAGGATGGGTGACCCCTGGAAAGTCTTTGGTTCGGGGGAACCAAAAGCCGACAATATTGTGTCGGGATAGGGTGGCGCATTACAAATGGTATTAGAGCCTGAACCCAGCCGGAAGTGTGCTGACGAGGACGTCGGGCCTCCTAGGGGGGTGGATTGTGGTAACCCTTGTGGGCGGGTGTGATGTAGGTGAGTGCAAGACACTGGGCGAGCTACCACACTGGTAGATTACAAGGTACTCAATTCCACATCGCCTGGGTGTGGAATGGGGAAGTATTATATGTATGTTTATCACCCTTCTATGACACAACGCGTTTGAAAGTCATGATGGTTGTGAACCCATCAGAACTCCACAGTTAAACTTGCTTAGTTGGGAGTAGTACCAGAATGGGTGACCCCTTGGGAAGTCTCTGGTCCGGGGGAACCAAAAGCCGACAATATTGTGTCGGGATAGGGTGGGGCAGTTGGATGTGTTGTCACAATCATAAGCCTGAGGTGTTCCATACCAAATTCTTGACAGAGTGAAGATGGGTGGGAGTCTGAAACAAAGTTTGCTGTACTTTGCTTCGTTATAGTGGATTGGTTTCTTAAGACTTTTTGCCTCCTTCCGTGATTTTTTTTCGTCTTGAATTTTTCACATATATCTGGTGCATTCTTTACTTTACTTGCACTTTAAGTTATTTATTTGCTTTAATCGTTTGATTAGTTATTAATTGGACTTAAAATTGAATTAATTTAAAAAATTAAGCAAACGAGCAAGTGATCCTATTCACCCTCTCTAGATTTTAAAGTACTTTTCGCAACCGCTTCCGCACCACGCAACTCACAATATGCAATTATATATACACACTGACACAAACCCTCAAAGATTCATCTTCTCGGAAGCTTCATTTCCCGATTCGTTGCCGACGAACACATAAAGGGCTCTGACATCCTCGTCGAAACCCTTGAGCGCGAATGTGCCACCACCTTTTCCGCCTACCTTGATGGTGCGTCAATGGAGATCCACTAAGCCCTGACGCATTACACCACCATCCGAATCTGTGTTGATTTGGAGACTTTGTTTCCTTGATCGCTTGGTATCAAAATCCTAGTCTTGCAAGCTCTGTTATACTTTTCAAATATATCATTATCTCATGGATTAGAGTTAGGGTTTGAATTGGGATCATGGATGGGATGCTCACGTGTGTAAATGAACAATGAAGGTTACATAAAGGTATTTTTGTCTCTTAACTAAGAGTTTTTTTTTTTTTTTTGTAATTTGGTGACATATAAATGGTTATAACGTCATTTTCATTTATTTATGGGTATTTTGGTCACTACAATCAAATTTTTGGATGGAAAAGATAAATTTTTGATGGAGGGGGTTTTATGTTATAACGGAACAAACGTTAGGAGAACATGGTGTAACAAAATGTATAAGTTTGATATTGTGTGTAATTAGGCCAAACCTCAAGGGAGGTTAGTGTTATTTATTCAAAATTAAATGAGTTAATTATACTGACATCTCCCGAGTAGATGGAGATTTTGTAAAAAATAAAAAAGGGTAATAGTACTCAGACAGAATTCGTAGGCAGAAACATTTACATCTATTGGATGTATGTAGTAGGCTCCACCACATACACTCACATGCATCCAATGGATGTAAATATTTCTGCCTAAAAATTCTGCCAGAGTAGCATTATCCAATAAAAAATAAGGCTAATATTTGTACTCAACTTTTTGTTAAAAATACGTAAATGTCATATTTGCCCTCTTTTAAATACTTCTAATAAAAAAAAATTAATGGTGAAATGATCAAAAACCTAACCATCACTAACTCCAGTGACTTCTCTCTCTACTCACCCTCTCCTCCTCCTCTCCATCGTCTTTCCCTAATCCCCATCAAACCTAAACTCTATCGCTAAAATAAATACTATCAGAATTTCATTAGACAAGGAATTTATAAGCCATTTGGTGCCGGGGATAAATTGGCACTATTGGGTACATATAATTCATTTAAAATCATCATAATGCCAACAATTTCTTAGGGGTGGGCAAAGTACAAGACACTCCGTTATGGGGGGAAAAAAAACGCTGCTTGCTTTCTTCGCACTAAATTCCCAATCTGCAATATATATGTATATATACACACACACTTGGAGATAGATACATATATATACGCTGCCCCATCGCCATCAGAATCTTGATCATCGAAATTCGTTGTTGTTAGTGACCCCAACCACTCCTCCTTGGGAGTTATGGCTGGCGATATCGTTGTGGGTTCAGACCCATCTCTTTTCCCCACAATAGACCAACCTCTCTCGAATCATCTCTAAAAATTCGCTTGTGTTGCCTTAGAACTTGCCTTGGTGGAAGCGGGTGGTGGAGCGTGGCCGCTTTGGTTGAAGGTAATGGCGATGGAGTCGGATTCTGGCGAGTGGAAGCAGGCGTCGGGACAGTATTCGCAACCAGGATGGAGCCCAGATGCTATTAAGTCTGCCATAATGACCACAGCCAACCCATTTGACAACACGCACAATCCTATCCGATACATTGACATAAATTTTGACGCGTCACCTCTAGCCATGGGGGGGCAGGTAAGGTTGAGCCTAACCTAGCGCTTGATCCTGCTCTTATCTATGATGCTACTCCACAGGACTATGTGAATCTCCTCTGCTCAATGAACTTCACTAGGAATCAAATCTTGACCATCACAAAATTAAAAAGTTACAGTTGCTCAAACCAGTCTTCTGACCTCAATTACCCATCCTTTATTGTTTTGAACACTGATGAAAAAGATAAACTTGTTCAGAAATTTCAGAGGTCTGTCAAGAATGTTGGCAATGCCACGACCACTTACATAGCTAAGGTTGAAGCACCAAAGGGTTCTGTACTTTGTGGTCCAGTCTTGCCGAAGATGAGAAGAAGAGTACTTTTTGACTATAATTTGCTTAAGAGTTGATAGGAAGTGTTGAGTTTGATTATTAAATCCACTTTGGTCCAGCTTTGTAATTACAGAAGCAATGCCTATTTCTATAACAAAGTGGCTCAATGCATGTTATACTTCACACACAAGAGAGAGATCGTGCGGATAGATGGTATAAAAAATTTCCTGTATTTCTTGACCATACCATTGAAAGTTTAGCCACTGAGCTTTTGAAAACCATAATCCCCATGTCTGAAAATGACTCGCAATCGTATTCTAATGTCACCCCAAGTATGGGAAATTGAGCTCTTTTTTACCTTTTTTTTTTTTTCTTCTTCTTTTCTTTAAATTAGTTTATAAATTCTTCACATGCTCGTGTAAAAATGTTACGGGTGCAAATAATGTGTCAAGTAACCCAAACTTAATTCAAAATATAAAGGTCTAAACTCAATTGTAATTTAACTAATGACTCCAATTCATGACTTAGTAAGTTGGCTTAGTTTTACATTGGTAATTTAATGAAATTAAACAGATTCAAAGTTGAAATCACTAAGGGGTCATTTGGATTGAAGGAATCGGAAGGAAAATAAAAGAAAAGAAAGAAAAGGATATTATTTTTTGTGTTTGGATTGTTATTAGTAAGAGAAAATAAAAAATTAGTAGTGATTTGGAGGGATAGCTTATCCTTCTAAATCTCTCATATGTTATCTTCTCAAAAGTAAAAAGATTTAGAGAGAAATGATAAGAATAAGTGAATCTTTCATAATACCAAAAATAATCCTAATATTTAAAAAAATAAAATTTAAAAGACATTTGAATATATCTTGTAATATAAACACAAAAGGACATAATAGTAAATTGATTAAAGTTTTTTTTCTTTTCTATCTTTTACCTTTCCAAACAAGAATGTAATCGTCTTCTTTTTTTTCTTTCATAATTTATCTAAATATGAATACATGTTATCTTCTCTTTTCTTTTCTCTCACAACTAATATTATATTTTCTTTTCTTTTCCCTCTGGTTTATCCAAACAAAGACTAAACAGAAACATCTGTAATTATATTTTACAATGACAATATGATACAATAAAATAAAACGAATTATTCAGTGTGGGCTATGGTTAAAAAAACTCATACCCACAAGAGAAAAGCCCTATCCTCATAACTCTCTTGTGGGCTATGGTCACATCTATCTCTTGTGGGCTATGGTTAAAAAAAATAAAATTTTTGAAATGTTTAGAAAATTTTAAGGGATAATTACACTTACCTCCCTTTTAGTTTGGCTTTATAACACTTACCTCCCCTGTGTTTTGGCATATAACACTTACCCCCCTCTAGTTTGCACATTGGTAACAAATACCCCCTTTTGTTAATCAAACTAACGGTTATTGCTGATATCATCAAAATTTTATCCTAAAAGGACAATTATACACTCAAAAATGTTGCGACTGAAGTTGGCGGGTCTCAATTTCAATAGCAGCTTCGACATTGGAATAGTAGTGGTTAGTGGTTTGGCTAGAGCTGGATCTTCTCGGCAATGGTTTGAATGGTGAGTGTTGATGGCGTAGGTGGTGAAGCATAGGGGAGATGGAGGTGGGTGGCGGCTCGACTAGAGGTGATGTTGCTACGATTGAAGGTCCGAAGTGGGTCTGCTCATAGTGGTGGCCCATGGTAGGGGAAATGAGTTTATACGACTGTTTGAGTGTTACTTGAATAATGGTGGTGGAGTTGGTGATTTGGTGGGTCTGACTGGCATTGAGTCTTTTTGGCCGAGGTGATGACAGAAGTGGAGATATAAGTCTTCTAGGTGCGGTAGTGGAGGTGGTGGGTCTCGACTTCAATCGTAGCTCATGCATTGAGATGGTAGTGGCTAGTGGTTTGGCTAGAGTTGGGTGTTCTCGGCAATGATTTTAATGGTGGCTCAAAATGGTGGCTCATGTTGGGGTATAATTGTCCTTTTTAAGATTAAATTTTGATGACATCAGCAATAACTATTAGTTTGATTGACAAAAGGGGGTATTTGTTACCAATGTGCAAACTAAAGGGGGGAAAGTGTTATTTGCCAAAACACAGGGGAGGTAAGTGTTATAAAGCCAATCTAGAAGGGAGGTAAGTGTAATTTGCCCAAATTTTAATTGGTAAAACTAATTCTATCAAATCTGATATTTTACGAATTGAATGGGTTCAGAATAAACCAATCAGATTGGTTTCTATTTTTACCAATTTGTCGACCACAGATAGAATAATCAGATCCAATCCATTTTCGTGTCAGTTTAGCTCAGTAAGTGTGATCCATATTCGTCTCTAGTTTTGTTTCCGGAAAAAAAAAAAAAAATCGAAGTCATCTGTGATTTAAAACCCAACAAACATGGTTATCCAAATTACTTTAGATGTCGAATTCTATTCAATTGCCCAATGGCACTACCCACACTGCCATTGAATGCTAACCTACCCATGGGCCATGCTGTCCTTTACGTTCTTTTTTTATTGTTAGACAAAAGCTACCCTTATATTTTGGTAGAAGCAAACTGTATTAAACTAAGAAGTGAATTTGATTAAAGGGAATTTAAAATTTTAAGCCATTTTAAAACTGATTTCAAGCAGTTTTCTTACCATTTAGTTGACCTCTTCTCCACAATCTGCTGCTGGTATAAACGTTAGATGAAATAGGTTATGTTCAGTGCAATGAAAAGGTTATGCCACCATTCTAAGATTATTACTGTAAAATTCTATTAACAAAAAATAAAAAGCTATAGGATGTTTATGACCATCAGCTCTAGTCTTTACCTTAAATTTGTAAAACTGTAATTATTGTCTCCATTTTGCTTGAAATAATCGTGAAATTTGAAATAAGAATAAATTATACTGATCTCACGAGGTTTCGTTAATATATATTTATCTTTTCTCTCTCTTTTTTTTTTTGTAAAATTACACTAATGTTTCTTGAAATTTGTATTTTTGTAATACTAATCTCAATTCTTGTTTGCAAAATTACAGTGACCTTCATCGAAGTTTGTGTTTTTATAACACTATGTTCTTTTTTTTTAACAGCCGTTAATGGTTAGCATGGTCAATATGTACATAAGAATCATTATTCATTAATTTGTGTGATATTATAAAAATAGAAATATAATTATATAAGAATGGTTAACGACATTCTCTTTATAGTTCTGACAAAAATATCTCAATATCATTTTGCAAATAAGATAATACACAACTCTATTGTATATTGACCATACATTAGAGAATGCCAAATATAATTTACCCTTAGAAATAATACCATGGATATATGTTAAGAGGGTTTAATAAATTAAAAAACTAAATCACTTGTGGACCCGATTGAACCGACATTTTTTCAAAATGATCGCAGAATATTTAATTGAGCAATGTGCAGTGCAACGCCTACCAACTTTGACTTGAAATGACAAAGCAACAAGTTGAAACAAAATATGGCCAATATTTTTTGGTGACAGCTTGCGTATTAAAAACATTAGGGTCTACCATTTGTGGATAACGAAAGACCAATTGAACTTGTAATTCAACAAATGCCAAACCAATTTCAACTAGTACAAACCGTTTGGTTTGTATTATGCTTATAAATACACGTACAAAGTGCAAACCAAGTCACAGGTAGCATTGGTGTCTAAACAATGTTTCAAGTTTTGGAGGAAAGAATGAAGCTCATTACTGGTGTTCCTCTTCTTCATTCGATATTTCTTGCATGGTGTTTTTTGGCATTCCAGGCTAGATCAGCATCAATTGGGAGGTCCACCTATATTGTCCACATGGACAAGTCTCTCATGCCCAAGACCTTTGCTAGCCACCACCACTGGTACTCCTCCACTGTTGATTCCATCAAATCAGACAGTCACACTACATCATACGGTCAACAATCCAAACCAGAGCTTGTCTACACTTATGATAGTGCATTTCATGGTTTCAGTGCACTGTTATCTCAAGATGAATTAGAGACTCTAAGGAATTCCCCAGGGTTTGTCACAGCTTATGGTGACAGGGAAGTAACACTTGACACCACCCACAGCCCTGAATTCCTCTCCCTCAATCAAGTGACGGGCCTATGGCCGGCTTCTAACTTCGGCAAAGACGTCATCATTGGTGTCATCGACACCGGTGTCTGGCCGGAGAGCAAGAGCTTCAACGACAAAGGAATGACCCCAGTCCCCTCTAGGTGGAAGGGTAAGTGTGAGGAAGGACAAAAGTTCAATTCCTCGTTGTGTAACTTGAAGCTCATTGGAGCTAGAAACTTCAACAAGGGGATTTTAGCTGCAAATCCCAACATCACAATCAGCATGAATTCTGCGAGGGACACTGATGGCCACGGCACGCACACTGCCTCCACAGCTGCTGGAAACATTGTGGAAGGCGCTTCGTACTTTGGCTATGCAAAGGGGACAGCAAAAGGGGTTGCGCCCCGTGCTCGGGTGGCCATTTACAAGGTAATTTCTAAGGAAGGACGGTATGCTTCTGATGTCCTTGCCGGCATCGACCAGGCGGTAGCTGATGGCGTTGACGTGATATCAATTTCAATGGGTTTCGGTAGGATACCTCTGTATGAGGATCCTATTGCCATAGCTTCCTTTGGAGCCATGGAGAAGGGTGTGGTTGTTTCAACTTCAGCAGGCAATAGAGGCGACTCTCTTGGGCGGTTGCACAATGGGATCCCATGGGTCTTGACCGTTGCGGCAGGATCAATTGACCGGTGGTTTGCCGGCACTTTGACTCTCGGAAATGGGTTAACCATCACCGGATGGACCATGTTTCCTGCAAATGCGTTGGTGTTAGACCTCCCTCTCATTTACAACAAGACTCTGTCTCCGTGCGATTCAAAGGCATTGGTGGCTGAAGCCCCTTATGGCGTCCTCATATGTGAGAACCCACTGCCAATTTTTTATACATTTTATTCAATCGAACAGTCAAATGTGGCTGCAACTATATTTATATCTGATGATCCCGGAGGATTTGAATCCAATCATTTCCCCAGTCCCGGAGTTGTGATTAGCTCTAAAGATGCCACAGCCGTGATTAAATATGCTGAAAGTGGAAATACACCGACAGCGAGCATGAAATTCCAACAGACCATTCTTGCGACAAAGCCTGCCCCTGTTGTTTCTTCATACAGTTCAAGAGGTCCTGCCCAGAGCTGTCCAGGCATTTTGAAACCGGACATAATGGCACCGGGGACATTAGTTTTAGCCGCATGGATTCCAAATGTTCCAGCAAGTCGTATTGGCTCAAATAAACATTTGTCCAGTGATTACAATATGATCTCCGGGACATCCATGGCTTGTCCTCATGTTTCTGGCATCGCTGCGCTCCTAAAAGGTGCTCACCCAGAATGGAGTCCAGCTGCTATTAGGTCTGCCATGATGACCACAGCCAACCCATTTGACAACACTCACAATCCTATCCGATACAATGTCCTACTTTTCAATGAAACACCTCTAGCCATGGGGTCAGGTCAGGTTGATCCTAACCGAGCACTTGATCCTGGTCTTATCTATGATGCTACTCCACAGGACTATGTGAATCTCCTCTGCTCAATGAACTTCACTAAGAATCAAACCTTGACCATCACAAAATCAAAAAGTTACAGTTGCTCAAACCCGTCTTCAGACCTCAATTACCCATCCTTTATTGTTTTCTACAGTGATGAAAAAGAGATAATGGTTCAGAAATTTAGGAGGACGGTCACGAATGTTGGCAACGCCCCGACCACTTATATAGCTAAAGTTGAAGCACCAAAGGGTTCTGTGGTCAGAGTCTCACCGAAAAAACTGGTTTTTAAGAAGAAGTATGAGAAGAAGAGCTACTCTTTGAATATACAATATATGAATAACCAGACTTCGACGGTCGCATATGGTTCTGTAATTTGGGTAGAAGCAAGTGGTAAGCACAGTGTGAGGAGTCCTATAGTGGTCTCACCAATACCTAGTGCTTGGTAGGTCCGTGTTTGAATTGTGCATGAGACGATAGGGAATTGCCATTGCAAGTGTCTGTCTTTTGAATGGTGAAAATAACCCGTCTCTCTACCTTTTATCATATTCGCCAATGTAAAATTTCAAATATTCACTTGGGTCCAAATCAATAGCCTTCAAGAAGATTCAATTCAATAGGGTCAAGCAAGAATTTCAAAGCTGACAACGATCTATTTTCCCATTGCTGAAAGCAAGGAAATGGCTACTACATATTTGAAACAAGGCCTCTAAGAAAGCGAGGAAATGGCAAAAAGACCATTTCCAAAGTGACTAGCACCAGAGGCAAACTCATTCATTAGGTGACAAAATTAATCATGTATATGATCTTTTAAAAGTTGGATATAAACAAATAAGGGGATCAAAACAAAGAAGCTGTTCTTCCATACCTGTAGGCTGTAGTCAATTAGATTTACCTCCTAATTTTGTATTTACTTGAGAGAAGAAAATGACAAAAAGAAACAAAGAAAATATAAAATTAGGCCAAGCAAATTCTATTCAATTGCTCAATGGCACTACCCACACTCTGGGGTGCTAGAACTTTTGTTTTGGGAGGACAAAATTAGAACTACGTAATTAAAATTTTAAAAATTTATAAATTAATTGTAATATCATTTTTTCATAATATTAGCCTAAAAATAAGAAAAATGCGATCGAATTAAATAGAGACGAAAAATACATATGAGAAAGATTATACATAGCGAAGAGTAAACGATTAGTTATATGTAAAAAGAGAAGTGGTGAAGGAAAAACAATATTTGATTTCACTCGTAAAAGATGTATCATTATTATTACCTTGATGAACGATTTCAAAAGAGAAATGTACCATGTTATTTAACTAAATAAAATCTCTAATGCTTTAATAAAACACCATTATTAGGAACAAAATAGAGAAATAATTTAACAACTTATATAAGGAATAGTTATATAATTTAAAATATATATGTTTTTGGATAAATTACTCTGACATTCCCCGAGGTTTGCATTATTTACCCGTAGATGAAACTTTTCAAGAAATAACTTTGACACCCCTTATCAGAGTTAAAAGTTGAAACGGTGTTAACTTTTAATATTTATTTACCATTTTGGCCTATGTTATTATATACTATATTTTTTAAAATAAAAAATATCAATATAATAAAAATAATAAATTGCCAAACCTCTCTTTGCTCTCCTCTTGCTCGTCACCATTCTCTCTCTCTCTCTCGGCTCCATGACCGCAAGCTCTACTCTCCACCACCACAACATCATAGTCTCCAATTCCATAATCACAGTGAATCTAACCACCAAGTCACAACATGTCATAGGTTTTTTTATCTCTAAACAAAGCTCCATTAAAGTCGTCTATTTCAACGCGATTGACACTATTACTCTAATGTCAATTTTTCATCGAGCCAACAATGATCAAAGTAATGTTTTCTATTTATCACATCTACCTTTAAGAAAGAGACCCGGATTAGGTAAAGATCCATATTTAGTAGTGATGGAGGGGTGAAGGTGCATGAGGTGACTTGATGCTGGCTCGTATGGTCATCAATTCGTGGATAGTGCGGGTCTGGTGGTGGGTTAGGGTTCTAAGGTCGCGCTTGGTACGCGGGAATAGAATGAAATGCGGCTAGAAATAAAATGAGAATGGAATGAAATGGTCATTCTCATTCTATTGTTTGGTTTCGAATATGAAATGAGGTTGAAATAAATTTTAAATCAAATTGTTCAAAATACCCCCTCCTAATGACAAATAAACTAAACTAATAAAGGTGTGATTGTGGAGGAATGTGACGATGTGGAGGTGGTTGCAGTGGTGTGGTGGTAGAGCTAAAGGTGGTGGAGGAAAGTGGCAATGTGAAGGTGGTGGTGGAAGAATGTGGCGATGTGGAGGTGGTGGTGGTGGTGTGGTGAGGGTGGTAGTAGAGGTGGTATTGGTGGCGATGTAGAGGTGGTGGTGGTGGTGGAGGTGATGGGGGCGGCGATGGTAGAGCCAATGGTAGTGGTAGTAGTTGTGGTGGTGGTGGTAGAGGCAGTGTAGTGGTGGAGGTGGTGGTAGAGGTGATGGATTTTTTGGTAATGTGATTTTTTTTAATCTTACTAGAAATGGAATGCTCATTTCATAGGTTAAACTATATGAAATGTATTTTCATTCCTAAAAATGAATTTTCATTCCAAATGAATGACCATTCCACCTTAAAATTCAAACCAAACAAAGGAATTAATGGAATAGGCATTCCATTCATTCCATCAATTCCATTCCTGCGTACCAAACGCAGCATAAAATTCCAAATAAAGCATTGAATGAGATGAGAAAAACTATAAAGAATATGGTGCAGCTGAAATCTCAAATAGGATTTTTAAAATTCGTTGTATATATGTGTTTATATGTATTTATATATGTACATAGAGAGAGAAACTATACACACAAATGTATTGTATATATACATACAAAGGTTGGTAGTTGAGTTTTAATAGATTGGGGAATAGAATTTTTGAAGAGATTAATTTTAGAGGTGGAATTTTAGAGAGGGAAGATAGAATGATGTCGTGGGTTTGGATGGTGAATGTTATTAGGACAGTGGTGATAGATTGAAGAAGATGGTAGTTGACGTGGGTTCAAGAGTTTGGACTTGTTGCTGATGGAACTACAGTCCACAGGCACTACAAGAAAAGTGGGTTTTTATGACAGTGTATTTACGACATTCCTATATTTTGGCTCGTAGAAAGTACTTTTTACTAAGTTCACAAGAGACTCCTCATCATTGTTTCATAAAAGTTCAAGCTTTCACGATGTTTTAATCAAATCCAAGAAAAATAAATTTTCTACGGCGTCTGAAAGACCCCATTAATGTTTGCATATATTAACGAGGTAAATGTTAAACTTTAACGGGGGCCAAAGACTCCCGTTAATAAGTCCAAAAAAATTACCTTTCAACAGAGTTCTTAGCTCGACGTCAATAAGTAATAAATTTTCCCACTCTTAAATTCACCACTCATGCTAAACCTGTTTACTAATTTTGCAATAATTCAAATTTTTTTAGGTATATATGTATATGGGAAGAGACATATTTTATTTTATCTTAATTTTTGACCCATTTTAAATATTCACAGCCCATTTTAAATTGGACTCAACTTTAGTCCTTAGCAAAATCCATATATATACAAACTTAACCCAAACCCTAGAAGGGAGGATCTGATTTTGTTTCCTGCAAACCCATCCACTTAGCTACTTCAATTCTGGGCACGATTGAAGGATGCCAAGAGGCTCATTTCAAGTCGTCATCCTTGTCAACCTCCAAACCTAGTCCTATCGGTATGGCATCGTGCCGCTCTATCACTACGATTGCTAGTACACGATGTCGGTGAGTCGCAAGCTCCTCTCGTGATTACGCTGAATTCAGAGCAGGAGGAAGTGATTCAGGAAGCAACATGTTCAAGTTATGCATTAACGACTCCCCAAACTCAAGATCTCGCCGACCAACGTCCTCATCATAAGCCTCTGCTTCATTGGCGTCGTCACCGTCCTCTATGGCTCTATCGCTACCAATCTGGTGCTGGAGCTTAGTCTTCCAGGTTCAAATCACCTGACACAAGATCTTCAATCTGGATATATTATATCCAAGTGTTTTATTACTATGAGTATAACTTCAAATTTGCATTCTACAAGTTCAAATTCATCTCGCTATATATATATATGTATATATACATATATATATATAGTCGACCAGAAGTTGTTTACATTCCTTTTTTTTAGAAGTTGTTTTTAGTTCCTTTTGTTATTATAATAACATCTGTTTTTAACATATATCCTTTCTTGTGCAACAGTTATTTTTTTTAAGTTTGAAATTATTGTGAATTTATTTTGTTGCTGCAGCTTTTGCTTTCATATGGTTGATTCACCTATTGTGGCTTTGTAATCAATAACTCTGGAACAATCATATGTTACTGGACTACATTATTGTCCCTAGATGAAAATTTGTTCATACGTATCAATGCATTTCACTTCCCTTTCATGTTGATAGATGTAAGCTGAATCAAAGTTTGTTGATTGACTATAGCATACACACCTCACTGGTGGTGTTGAAAAAATACTTCACATTTTTTATTTAAATCGACCAGATATACCTCCAAGAGAAGTTGATAACTCTCCTGGTTTAGTTAGAACTGTTACATGGCTTCACAATGACCAGACCATATTAAGTTCCTGCACTGGTATTGGGGGTGTGAGGTATGCATAGAATAGTTATGGGAGTGATAACACTATTATTATGTCTGATATTTTTCTAATTGGTAGTTGTTTTCCTTATTGATTGGTTGAATGGTGATTCAAAATGAAGTATAGAACTCCCAAAATGAATTGATGTGTCGTCCTTGTTTTATAAACATATTTAATGTTGAGCATTTTTTGCACCCTTTCTTTTTGAAGCAATCATAGTTGTTGAAAGCAAACTTGGACTCCAAAAACCTGGCTTGTCAAGGCTCAGTGCCTCAATCTACTTCAAAAGAGAATCCTCCGTTACGGGCTTACAAAACTCTTAAGTGTGCTCTTAAATAGGTCCAGAATCAAAAAAAAAAAAAAACTTATTTTATAATTTTCAACAAATCAAATATTTTTTTGAATTGATTGTTAATTGACTTGCTAGGTATCATATTACAGTTATCTTGAATTCTTGATAGGTCATAACTTATAATCTAATTGGACTTTTGGTTTAATAATTCATGAGTTTATGATAGACTACATGCATTAAATGTGTTAAGTGCTTGATTCTAATTTTTTTTAATAATATAATATAATTTATAATCTATTTGATTGTATGCTTATAGTATTGCATATTTGCAATAGTATTTAATTTACTTGATTAATATGCTTGTCATAACTTATAAGTCAATTGGACTTTTGATTTAGTAAATTTGTGAGTTTATGATAGACTACATGCATTAAGTGTGTCTAGTGCTTGATTTTTTTTTTTTAATAATATAATTTAAAATCTATTTGATTGTATGCTTATAGTATTTAATTTACTTGATTAATATGCTTGTTGTAAGGATATACATTGATTGGTTTAGCTGACCTTTTAAGTTGATATGCCAAACTATTCTTGGTTTATAGAAAATAGACTTGTTTTTCTTTGCATGTCTTGAATTTTTCCAATTGTACATCAATTAGATTAAATTTAAATGCAAATTGAAAGCACATATGTACATTGATTTAGCTAAGCCACTGAATTGATACGTCAATAAATTCTCTCATTTTAATGTTGACCAGTTGTGTGGCATATTTTAATTTTTTTTTTACTATTTTGTACTTAAATTCGCATTCCTATTTTACATGTTTCTTAATTGGCTCAGGCGTACACTTGGTGATGCGCTTCCAGTTAAGACTTTAGAATACCTTGAGTATTTATTCACCCTGCAATACTCATTTTATTTCCCTAATTTAACTGACTATTTTGTAGGTTTTGGGACGTGAGAAGTGGTAAAATTGTGCAAATACTTGAAACTAAATCACCAGTAACCAGCACTGAAGTAAGTCAGGATGGCCGCTACATAACTACCGCTGATAGGTCTAAAGTCAAGTTTTGGGATGCATATCAGTAAGCATCAAATTAGATTTTTTTGTTACTCAAAGCAAATGCATGAATGACCCACAAATTTTCAACATTTACTTTTTACTTTTGGATTAATCAAGAGCTATAACATGTCATGCAATGTGGAATTAGTGTCATTAGAACCAAAGCTTAGTAATAAGTTTATTGCCGAAGGAGAAGACTTGTGGATTCGTATTTTTGACTTCCATACTAGAGAAGAGCTTGGTAGGTGTCCTTGAGTCAATAGTATTACTATTGTTTGTGCCCAATTTGATTTTAGTTTGCATGCCCCTCTCTATATATATTTCTATAAGCATCACAATCATTTACAGTGCATGCTCAAATGAAATGGGATGGGAATCATTACTTTTACATTTTGTCAACCATATATAAATGTTGTTTGAGACACCACATCTACAAGTTGCACCAATATTTCATGTTGCATAAAGTTACAAACTAACAACTTTTTATACAAAAATTGGATAAATTCAAGTTTGACGCCAGTTTTTTATTGGTTAAACTTTTAGAAAACCTACCAAAACTTATTAATTCCATTTGAGTCTAACCACGCCACTATTGAGTGGAACCATCATTGACCAGGATTCTTTTATTATCTTATTAATTCCATATTTTTAATGAGATCTTTAATCATGGTTAACTAATTTAAACAACAAACATTTGATCGAGTCTTGCGTCATTTATTTCCTTGCATTTTTATTTGTTAATATTTTGTTCCATTCTTAATTATCATCCACAATCCCCATACCACCATCTTTTCTAGGCTTGCACAATGTGAACCAAGCCACCTTAGCTATAGTAATTGCCAAGTCAAGAACACTCCATAAGAAATTCCTCAAAACTTAATTTACTTTCTCTACTTGTCTACTGAACCCATTTTGGATATATTTTGTCAATTCATTTAGGTCTTTGAGTTAAATTTTCCAGGTTAATGACATTTTCCATGAATTTCAAGTAGAATAAAGGCATAAAATTTTGATTAATTACCTACATTAAATGGTTAACTTGTAATAGTTAAGTGTTTAAACAACTTTTGGGTAAAATGTATTCTACCTACTACAAGAATGATAACCATTAAGAAGGACTCTTGTTATAATCCAACTAATTACAAGTTTGGCTTACCTTGATAAACTACTAAAGATTTTATTTAGGTCATTTTATTTGTTGTTTGTTTCAACTAATTCTCTTGTTGCTCACTATTGTCTCTTAAATTATTTTAATTAGTGATGATTGCTCGATAAATGAAAATGGAAACATAATTCTTCTTAATTAATCTGAATTGAATGATGCACTTCTATATATAAACTTAGTAATGAGGAGCAATGCAAGTTAAATACAAGTGGCAATGTTGAGGAATTTGCTTTATCTAGTTTTCTTATCATATTCTTTTGCATATATACTCTACATTCTATCAGTTATATTCATTTAGGAAGTTCATTAGGAGGCTTTGTCCATTATATAATGTGATTCTATTCTTTGTCCATTTTAAAACAAAAACAAAGAGAGACTTCATTACATTTTAACACCAAGACTGACCAACTCACAGTCTGTTGCCAATTCTGAGGCGACTGCATACACGTTTTAGCTGCAACATATTGCCATATTCTAAAAGTAAAAGCACAGTCAAAAAATAGATGTTCTCTGCTCTTAATAACCTCCCTGTAGAAAACACATTTGATATCAGTTTTCATACACTTTTTTAATAATTTGTTCTGAGTTCATAATCTGTCCAACATGGTCGGCCGCATTATGAATGAATGTTTCACTATTTTTCCTGGAACTAGATAATATCATGCCAAGGTTCAGCTTCCTTCTTTGGCTTGAGCATCTCCCATGCTAATTTTATTAAGAAAATCTAATTTGTAGGAATTTAGAGCAACTGATCTTTAATAACAATTTTAAAGAGTAATTCATAATCATATTGCTTTTAATCTCCATGAGATCAATAGTATTGGTACTAGGCCAATTTCACTGATCATTATGCACAATAGCAACCACATGAGGATCCTTGCTCAATCCAGAGTCAATGATTACTCTATCTCCCCATTTCAGATTTATAGGCCCTATAGGCATCTAATAATCAAACCAAAGAAAAGTACCCTTTATTTTCTGATTCCAACATATTTGAATAATAAGAAAAAACTCCTCATGATTAGATAAAATACCTAATATTCTAAGCACCAATAATCAGAAAGGAACTGTAAAAGGATTAACAACCACTCCTTTTGGAAGGAGAACTAGAATAAGTACCTCTTATAGGTTACATCAAACCTAAAACAATCCCTTTTGCCTTCCCAACTTGTTTACATATACTAGGAACCATCTCTTTTGCCATCATATTAGTTTTAATATCTGTCCTCTAAGTTTATTCTTCTATTTTTCTCTTTTAATTTTCATTGACACCCCCTCATAAATACTGTTAATTAATATTGCCCTGCCAAATCAAAAACTACAGAATCATCCCGAGGTTCCAAAATTTTGAAACAATTTTAAGAACAATATGTTTCCCCAAGAACTGCCAAGGTCCCTGCTCAAACACATTGTTTATACTCTGTTGGCAGTCGAACTTGAAGAAAAAGAAACCTTGTATGGTGATAGGTATAACCTATAATACCATCGAACTACGAATAGTTTGCTTTGCTAGTTTATCGGCTTAGTTATTAAAATTATTCTTTTCTCCGGAGGGAGTGCTTTCAAATTTTAGTGGAGCTCCATTTCTAGTATTTATATTGTATGAGGTGTCTAATCTTTGCATCTATATGAAGCTTACTGGTCTAAATATAGTGATCATTTGAAGTGTTTTGTCTCTATCTACGATTTGTTTCTTTCTCCACTTAAGTTAGTTCTATTTGGTCATTTGTTTAGTGTTACTCCCTTTTTTCTAATTTTTTCACTTCAAGTTCTTAAAATTATTAGCATACTCAAATTGAGACTTGTGTGATGCAACGACTTGCTTGGATTTTGTGCAGCTTAGTGTCAACCATGGACAATGAGGTGAGAAAAATGTCAGGAAAATTGAAAGTCAACTTTTGCCAGAAAATGAACAATGTGAAGATTGACGTATTGGAGTGAGCAGGAGTGCAGGGTTTTTGAATTGAAGGATAATTGCACATTGATAAATTGTTCAACAGAAGTGCTAGGAAAATTGATAGTATTTTTGACAAATAGATTTTCTTTTTTTATTTTGGCACATTGATATGGATTGTGAAAATGTACCTCTTTAGTCTTGATATGTTAATGTTGTATTTAATGTATTGGTTTAGGTATTGGCATTAAGTTTTGTTAGTATTGTATAGTATTTAGTTGTAATTGTTGGAAATACAGGTCATGTATGAATGATTAGGTAGCATTTGAGGGTGTTTTTATTAAAAAAAAATTATATTTTATTAACGGGGACAAAAAAATTCGTAAATAAAAGGACATTAGGTGTATTAATGAGGGGCAAGGTATGTCGTAAATTAATTATTAACGAGGGATTATGCCTTGTAAATAAATTTATTAGGTCGACAAGAAACTTTTTGATGGGGAATTAGTTTACTTTTTACGACAGTCCAAATATGACATAAATTAATTTTTAACGAGGGAATCTTCATCTCGTAAATAAATTTATTACCTAGACAAAAAATATATTGACCAAGAATATCTTACTTTTTTACAAGGTTTTTTATTGTCCGTTAAAAATTTAGACCTTAATAGACGTGAGCCTTGTGTGCGCTGTGAATGACTTTTCACTGTGTTTTTGGCCTCTCGTAAAAGGCCTTATTTCTTGTAGTGAGGGGTGGTGGAAAAGAAGATATTGTGGCAAAGCAGAGGTAGTGGATGGTGTGTTGGTTGGGTGGCGGCATGGTGGATGACTGGTGGTGATGGTGGAGGGTGGAAGAGAAAGAACTAGTGGTGATGGTGGATAGGGGAAGAGAGAGAATAAAGGAGGTGAAACCAATAAATAGCAGAGATGAAGGAAAGTAAATTAACAGAGAGATGATGAAATTTTTAGAGAGGAAAAAAAAGGCTAAGCAAAAGAAAATTAGAAAACAGATAAAGGGAAAACTCAAAAGAAGGGTAATTATGAAACTAAAAAAAAACTTTTTAACGGACCTAACTGTTCTTAACAGACTTGGGCTATAATTAATTTTATATAAACCTCAAAGACTATCAGTAATCATTCATAAATGGGTTAAGTGCAAAAAATTCTCTTGCTAAATTCTCTTGCTATATACAGAATGTGCAAAAACATCCCTGTAGTTTAGTATGCTCATATAACCCCCCCCCCCCCATTAGTTGTCTCAGATGCGCAAATAACCTCCTCCGACGAATTTTCGTTCAAAAATAACCATTAACCATCATGTTTCATGTTTGAATTATTTTTTTTTTAAAATCTGAGATTAACCTTTGCACTTTAGGGTAAAGTGCAAAAAGCCCCCTCGCTATATAGAAAATGTACAAAAAAAAAAAAAAACCCTCATTATATATAAAATGTGCAAATACCCTTCTAACATTTAATTAACCACCTACGATTTTCAAATTGTGTAAATAAGAACAAATATTCATCAATTTTCCTGTACTGAAATTAAAAAATGATAAAAATACCCTTATAGTATTTTTAAAAAAAAAAGAATATGTAAAATATCCAAAATGGACAAGGAATTTTTCGAACAACAAGAGAGCTATTTGCACATTTTCTATATAGCGAGGGATTTTTTTTTGTACTTCACCCAATAATGTGCAAAGGGTAATAACGAAATTTAAAAAAAAAAAAAGTCAAACATGACGGTCAATGGTTATTTTTTAATAGAAATTCGTTGGAGGGTGGATTTGTTCATTGGATATAACTAGTGGGGGGTTATATGAGCATACTAAATTGCAGTGGTGTTTTTTGAACATTCCGTATATAGTGAGAGTGTTTTTTGCACTTACATCTTCTTTTTTTTCTTTTTCTTTTTCTTTTTAAATACTGTAAGGGTATTTTTTTCATTTTCTAATTTCGGGACCAACAAATTAAAAATTTGTCCTTATTTGCACAATTTGAAAATTGTAAAAGGTTATTTGAACATCGGGGGGATATTTGCACATTCTGTATGTAGCGAGAAGTTTTTTTTTGCATTTAACCTTTCATATATTTTTCTGCATATAAGTAATTTGAAAACACATAATAATTTGCTTCAAACATGTTGAGACAACTCTCAAGATGAGAAGAGACTTCTTCTTTAGACCCACATCCTTGGCTACAAACAGGAAATTGAAATACATTAAGAGAGCACCCATTTTTATTTCTTCTCCTAGTAGTGATCAACGGGTCAAATGGATCAAAAGCATTTGTTGGTTTGTAATTTTAGTCTGAAATGTTAGAATATTTTAAATGAATAAAATATTTTTTGCTGTCCTATGCACTATTTTCTAAAATTGGATTTCAATGTGATTATCGTTAATTGATGGGTTGAGGTTATAGTTGTCAATTTGTGGTCTAATTGATAGTATAATATTTATATCGTTGGATTGTGGTTTTTCAACTTTAATTGATGGGATTTAATCCTAGCCGTCGGTATCTAAGTTTCCATAATGAGAAATGAGATTTAGGTATGATTGTTTGTAGAGAAGTCATCCCCCCGGTGGTTATTATATTTAAGAGTTTCATAACCCTTATTCAGCCCCATCGAAAGACAACTCTCGAAAAGGGGGTAGAGCTCTCTAAGGATCTCTTGCAAAAACTAAAGGTATTCATAAGGATTATATCATCAATCAGGTACGATTGCTAAACCTACTCTTTAATTAATTATTATATTATTGATTTCTACAAGTTGAGTATGGATTAAATTCCAATAATTGGTATCAGAGCCATGATTAGGGCTAGGATTTTTTATTGTAGAAATCAAAGAAACAAATATAATAGATTTATAAATATATATATTGTTGTCGATATGGAGATTTGATCAATTAATTACACACACACACACACACACACACACACATATATATATATTTTGTTTGGTCGTCACTGTTTGCTAATAAACATACCCACTTGAAAGTTTTTTTTTTTATAAATGGTTTGTTGTTTGCTTTAAAACATTGCTTGGTATATGTACAGACATATATATATACACGTAAAACACACCCACATGTTCACATGTTTTTCAGTTGATTTGGGCCAAACTTGTTTGATTGCCAAGTGGCGGTTATTGTGAGACCTGTGCAATTAAAGAATGTGTATAATATATATGAGTTTTTGATTTCTTTACAAACCAAGTTTCATCAAGTTACGAGTTTTGATTGACATGCACAACGTGCATGTGTGTTTATCAATTGCCTTTGTCCAGCAACTATACATGTGTATATATATATGCTTGGTTCTTGTTAATTAAAATATATATATATATATATATATATATATATATATGTTCAATTGAAGAAAAGTTGTGTCAGTTTTATGTACAAAACTGATGACTTATGTGATTTCTTGAATGTAATTCTATACCAATATTTTATTGGTAAAAGAAAAGAGGTGTATACTTTTTTTTATAAATTCTTTGCATGGTTGTACTGATTTTATGTCTAGTTAAGTGAATAGAATAGTTGAGTGTTTGGGTTAGAACTAAATAACCCTCTTACCCAAAGGTTGTGGAAGTGTTTTGCAATAATTCAAACATAATCAATTAGGTCTATGTGCGATTTAATCACAATTTAGGGGGGGTAAATACATTTAAAATTCTATCCAAATGTGATTTTTAGATGACATTTTACCTGTTCCCGCAGGGTAAAAGGTTTTGCACATAATAAAATACCGTGATAAATTCGGCTTAAAACTTCAAGTACGAATTAAGTGATAATCCCTAAAACTGTGACATTATTTTATATGTTGTTTATGTGGTATGATTTAATATAACATGCATTGAGGTTATAAACGTTTCCGTAATTCAGATATAGCTTAAAGGGATTGAACTACTGGATGATTCAAATTATACTGACTAGAGGACAAGTATTGAGTTTGTGTTGGTTTTCTTAGACTATGAGTCTGTGTTTTATTAATGACCCCTTATGCTCACTGTAGAGTCTTCTAAGGCAGTAAGGTTAATGCATGTAAGTGGATTAAAGTAATACTATGGTTATCAGAGTAATATATGCTTCTAGTGATGAAACTATTAGGGTGGTATTCTAGTATTTGATACTACTAAGAAGAGCTTCTTGATTTGATCAGGAAGTAGTTTATGGCACCAAGAAGTAACTACAATATTATCGTCGGACACAACTTATGTTAGTCAGATATAATAAAAATGGTCCATTGAGGAAGCATATCTATAAGATGTGCAAGATGATTAATAGCCTGAGGGAGCAGAGAATTGCATTTGATGATAAGTTATTAGTTCACATGGTGATATATTATTTGCCTAGGTCTTTTAAGACTTTCAGGGTGAAATATAATTCCATGAGATAAAAGAGACATTTACCAGCTATTAGCACATTGTGTGATTGAAGTGGAGTGACTCAGGCTGTTTAAAATTGAGTTAGCTCATCTTGCCGTGAGTAGTAGCAGCTAGAATAGTTTCAAGAAGAAATTAGGCGGCAAGAAAAGAAATCAGATAAAATAGGAATAAGGAAAACAGAACAATAAAGAAAAATGCATTGATTATGGAGATGATGAATGTTGGTTTCGCAAAAGTAAACATAAAAATAAAGGCTTCCCCAGTTATAAGAATTGGTTAAGAAAAAATAAAATAGTTATGAAAATTCTTATGGTAATATTTGAGCTCAACTTTATAAATGTGTATGTTCACAAATAGTGGATCTTTTTGGTGTGATCATACATGCCTTTTGTTTTTCTATGGACTCGATACATTCTTGATAAAATTATGCTTTCATTGGAGATGATTCATCTATGCTATGGCATAGGAAATTGGGGTATGTCTCTCAAAAGAGACATGAACGCTTGGTCAAGGATGAGATTATTATACCTCTAAATTTTTTAGATTATAATTTATGTGTTGACTATGTCAAAGGGAATATGCAGAAGAAATGCAATTTTGATGTTTATGGTTTATTTTTCATTGTTGTTCGAGGTGGGCAAAGGTATTTTGTTAACTTTATTGATGGTTTTCTTAAAATATAGTTATATCTAATTAAACCACCAGAAGTTTGAAGCACTTGATGTGTTTAAAACTCTATCAGGCTGAATTTGAAAAGTAGTTGAATAGAAAGATTAAGATTTTAAGATTGGATTGAGGTGGTGAATATTATGGGAGAATGGATATGGAGGGTGTGAATAGTGGTGTTTTAATACATATTTCAAGGAATAGGACATTGTAACATAGTACACCACTCTTAGTTTTTCTGAGCAGATGGAGTTTTAGAATAGAGAAACCACACCTGTTAGATGGTTGTTGTGCAGTATATTATTTATATTATTAATAGTCATGCTTTGAACAAGTTCTCCAACATTTGCATATGTGGGGATGTCTTGCAGAGACAAAATTGTACAATCTAGATATTAAGAAGCTTGATCCTCATACTGTTAGTTGTCATTTCATAGAGTATCTCGAGAGATCGTTTGGTTATGGATTTTATTATTCCTCTAAACCAATAGAGATTGTTAAAATATGTCATTGCAAAATCTATTGAGGATGGGCAAATCTAGTGGGAGTCTAGACCTTTGTAATTTCTTTTTAACAGAGGAGAAATCTCTAGTACCCATTCCATTTACTTCAGATTTTATTTTATTTTCTTTAATGGTTTTAGTCAAAGCTCCTATTCCCACTCCTTCAGTTATTCCTTCACAACCTTTCCTTCAATTTTAATCTAGTTCCTGAGCCCATTCAGCTTAGGAGATTTTTTAGGACTTGGAAGTCTGTATTCTTGATGATTTTGAGGTGCATGATAAATATAAGAGGTGTTAGTTTATCTGAGATTTTCTCTCTAGTTTCATCAAAAGACTCTTTGAGACTCATTTTGCGATTGTCACGCATTATGATATTGAGTTGCATTACAGGGATGTCTAGACATCGCTTCTCAATGGTGACATTAAGAAAATGATATACATGTCTCAACCTAAAATGTCATGGAGTAATGCATATACCTCAAGTTCAGTGGGAGTTAATTTGTTATTCTTGTTCTATATATAGATGATATTTTGTTAGTTAGCAATGACATCCATGCGTTACATGCACTATAGAAAATTTGGATTTTCTCAAAGGGTATGTATTGATAAAGTATTGAAAACTTTTAAGATGAAAATTTGTGTACCTAGATTCTAGTTGTGAAAAGAAATATATATTGTCAGAATAAGAAGGGTTGCGATAATGTTTTTGTGAGAAGTCAAGTTGATTTTAGCAAAATCTGTGCATTGTTTATCATAAGGTAATGAAAAAAGTTTTTGAGTTATTTCCAAAAAATCAAAGAGTTAATGTTGGTCTATATGAAATCAAATTACTTAGAGATAAATGATTTTTCTGATGATGACTATGCAGGTTGCTCAACTAGTAGGAAATCTACTTCTGTTTTTATTTTTATGTTGGCTCAAGGAGCGAGCTATCTTGTGAAAAATCTCTAAGCAATATATTATCACGTATTTCACTATGTATGCAGAGTTGGTTAGTTGTTGTGAAACAACCAAACATGCCATGTGGCTAAGAAATTTTTATTGTGAATTTGAAGGTTGTGGACTCTATACACAAGCTTATGATATTTTTTGTGATAATAAAATTGTTATAAAGTATTTGAAAAATGAAAAGTTGACCAAGCGTAATAAACACATTGACATAAAGTACCTTTTCGTGTGTGAGAAGGTTAAGGAATGTTCTATTGAGGTTCTCTACATAAAATACTATTGTAAATCCTCTCATTAAAAGTATTTATTTACAAATTTTTTAAGGAGCACGTGATCCGAATAGGTGTTCGAGAGTCATAGTATTATGATGTCTGATATTTCTTTTATATCATGTTACATTATAGTTAGTTTTCAGCTTATTTACACCTTATGATGATAGTTATTTTTCTTCAGTTTATTTACGCCTTTTGATGACAGTTACTTGCATGCAAAATAAAGTTATGATGCATTATCATCAGTATTATTATGTTCATATATATGGTTTATGCACATGCTATTATGTTTATCTATGAATGATGTTATACTCATGAAGGTGTTTGGAAAATCCAAACATAATTATTCACGTTTTCTTGGAGCTAGAGTGGTATTACACTTCATGAGGTTGTTTGGACTAGATATGAGATTGACACCACATCGGAAAATCCAAACATAATTATTGAAGTGTTTGTGGGAGTGTTTCACACTTTATAAGAATAGCTTGGGCTAGATATGCGATTGGCTCCATATCTATAAACCCTCAAACTAGATAGAAGGTTGGCAGTTTGCTGTAATATGTTCAGGTGACATATCGTGATCGTATGAAGTAGGACAGATAATGAGATATGCGTTTAAATCACATGCAATTTGCGCATCTCATGAAATGTAGTAAAAACCAATATATTTGCTCAAATCCTAGATAGAATCAGTTTTGAGACCATGGAACTGTTTAGAATAATATATTACTTGTCTACGCATTCATGATCCACTATTTAGGAAGTCTATGAAAGAGAGTGTTTTAAACTTTCAACCCATCTGTTTTGATAATTGTATTTTTCTAAAATAAAATGAGTGGCCACTTAACTTTTCTAAAGTATTGCAATCCACATTGTCGTTTTATAAAACTTAAAGTGCATGAACCAAATGAGAGATTGTTAGAATATTTTAAATAAATAAAATATTTTTTGTGGTCCTATGCACTATTTTCTAAAATTGGATTGCAAAGTGTTTATCGTTAATTGATGGGTTGAGGTTATCTTTGTCAATTTGTGATCTAATTGACAGTATAATATTTATACAATCAATATCTAAGTTTTAATGATGGGAAGGGAAACTTAGGTATGATTGTTTGTAGAGAAGCCGTCCCCCCTCCCCCACCTCCCGCACGGTTGTTGTTATATATAAGAGTTTCACAATCCTTATTCAACCTCATCGAATGACAACTCTTAGAAAGGGGTAGAGCTCTCTAAGGATTTCTTACAAAAACTAAAAGGTATTCTTAAGAATTATATCATCAATCAGGTACGATTGCTAAACCTACTCTTTAATTAATTGTTATATTCTTAATTTCTACAAGTTGAGTATGGATTAAATTCCAACACGAAATACTCCGACCATCAGGCCTATTCATCTTGCCTTTTCAAAATAACAATGCTCAACTCTACTTATATAGGTTTATATCAGTTAACATCCATCATTAATGGCGAACATGAACTTGGGGCATGATTTATGTCATAGATTGGTTTGAACACTATATGTGTGTTTGTGTGTGTGTGAGTGAGTGGGAAATGAACACATTCAAGCTTTAATAACCTAAGATATTATTTGATTTGTGGTTAATGGAGTTTAGATTGGAGGTTTTTGAGGAGAAACTATTAATTACCACAGGGATTCCGTGTATTAGGGAATCTCACCACTAGTAAGACTCCATTTGTTATTATTTCCTATAATATTGGAAAATGGTGTTTTATCAATGGTGGAATTTCTACATTTAAGGAATCCCCAGGATATTGTAGAACTACTCATTGTTGAGGGTGGATTTGGAGTATAAATTGATAGCTAGTGCTTGGAACTGTGTCTATGTTGTTGGAAAAAATTGGGTATGTTCATGATTGAGAGGAAGAAATATCTAGATTTTACCTAGCTTGATTCAATCAAAATAGACCACGAATCGGTGGGGTTTCTATAATCAAGGAATACCCGGGGTATTCTATAATTTTCCTAGGAGGGCACGTGCCCCCTGAAATTTTTATATTTTTTTATTTTTGTATGTATATTTTTTAAAATATTACAAAGTGCCCCGCTGAATTTTCATTTTTTATTTAATGAGAGGGCATTTTCTAATTAGTAATTGCACTGTCATGACACACACTCATATAAACTTTGGTAACATTCCAGCTAGCGAATCATTATAATCAATTCACACACACACTTATATGTGTATGCATATACACAGATATATATAATCTAAATTTGTATTTATAATAATTAAAATACAACCATTCTTTAAATAGGTTTATTTATTAAAAAAATTCACGAATTGAGTAGCTAAAAAAACTAAACAATAATTGCCTTTTGGACTTCGTTTAATTTTGGCAACCTTCTTCTTAATTAATTTTTCAACAAAATTTAATTTCCTTCCATTTTGATCTTTGGTTCTCTTGCTTTTTTTTTTCTTTCTCAATGCTCTTGACATCCTTTTGTCTCATATTCCAAGTAAATGTATATATGTAAGTAAATCTTGTTTATGCCTCGAACAAATTTTAGTTTCTTTCATAGATGTTCTCTCTTTCCTCTCATATGGAACCATACATTTGCTATTCGGTTTTTAGATTTTTCTTCATTTTCATCATTCTCTTCCTTGTTCTTCTTCTTCATCTTCACTGCGAGTCATTAATATCAATTCTTCATAATTTAAATGAGAGGACATTATCTACCATGAATATTGTAGTATGATAACCCATCTTGTATTTAATGAAAAAACTATCAATCTATAATTTGGTTCCTATATTTGTCACGCTTTTTTGTATTTGAAATTATATATATATATATATATATATATATGAGATTATATTTGACCAGTTTATATTTGTCAAGTTTTTTTGGTTCTTTTTATTTGAGATTATACATGAACAACTTCTATTTAGCATCTTAGTTGATTTTTTTTACTATCAAATACATTGGTACCCCACCCCCACCCCGGGAACCAAATCCTGGCTCCGTACCTAATGATAGAGATGGCTAGATTTAATAGCGGAAACCAACAAAATCACGGGTCAGTGAAGAGGGGCAATACTCGTGCATGAATGAATTAGGGAAGAAAAAGATCCATCCAATTGCAACGCCCACTATTCTCTTCCCCAAACCCTCTAAAACCCTAACAATGGCAGTGTCTAAAATTGTTAGCCTTCTTTCTCTAAAATGTGTGTTCTCTGCAGAAGAAAGCCTGTCATGAGGAAGATAATGAGAGGGCAAGATGTGTCATTTAGTTAATATTAAATTGATGACTTCATTCAATATATCAGTGGCAAGGAAGATTTTTTTAGTGAGGACCAAATTGTACTTTCACGACTATTGTTAGATGGATTAGTGGGGTTATGTCTCTAGGAAAGATCAAAGTAATTTAGCCAAAGTTTCATTTGCAAAATATTTTGGCAAACTTCAAGGTATGACATATTTGGGCAAACTTTAAGGTAGGTAGGGTAATTCACCGTTAAAATAATCATGTTTACTTTTATCTTTTCTTCTCTTACAACATCCATCTCAACCATGACCATATTTTATAAATGAGTTAATTATAATGACATCCCCTGAAGTCTGACATATTCTAACACAGAAACACTTTTTCATTATAGCTATCACTCAAAATCCAGACATTTGCTCCGTGTTGCACCCTAAAATTTTCCCTCACCCACTACTTCCACAAAGATTAATGTGAAGGAGCACCAAAGAAAAGAGATGCATAGGACAGGTACACACCCTATAGCGAGAAAAATGGTCCTATGTGACAGGTGACTTACGGTCGATTATCAAGGCCTATCTATGATTTTTGGAGTTACCACCTCTCATTGGATTTAAGGGTATGCTAGGTTACATAAGGATGTCTAAGGACATAGAAGAATGTTAATCTACTTTTGACACTTATGAGGTCTACTAAGGCCCTAGCGATGCTTTAGTTGACTTCCATCTAGGTCTACTTGATTGGATTCGTGGGTTTGCTTATGCGTGAGAATCATTAGTACTAAGTATTCCAACACATCTGTACTAAGTTCTATTACCTTCTATGTTTGTTCGTTGCATTCTTATGTCTACTTATGGGCTTATTGTATATATATCATCAATGTTGTTTGATTACATCATATCAATAGGCAGTAAAATCTATGCCTCCATATGGGAGTGTGTTTAATAAATTTTCCAATGTATGCTTGAACCTACTTGGAGAAATATGAATTTTACTATAGATACAACCAAACCCAGGTATTACAACCCAGATGCCTACGTATCTAGAAGTTGCTCTAAAATCAGGTAGATCGTAGTTCCAACTAGGCTTATATATAAAAAAACTCAATTAGAAAACTAAATGAATGAACTTATGGACATTCAAATGTCTAGATGACTCTAAGGGTCAAACTTATGTCTAACTTAGATGGAAACATAATGTTTTAATGTAGATTTACTTGTTTTAGATGACCTAGAACTTATTGAAATAGGGATAGAGAACCTTTACTAGATGACTTAGCTTAGATGAAAACTAGGGTTTCAATGGAGAGCTACTTGGTTAACCTAGATGACCTAGCTTAGATGTAAACTAGGACCTAAATCAATGTCTACTTAGAACTTAGTGTTTGGATGCGAACATGACTACCTTAAGAAAACCTAGATTCTACTAAACTAGGATTGGAACATTTACTAGTTTAGATGACCTAATCATTTATTGGAACTAGGATTTAAATGAAAACTTTACTATTTGGGTGACCTAGGTTTCTTAAGGAAACTAGGACTCAAATGGAATCCTAATCTCTTATGGAAACTATGACTCAAATGAAAACCTAATCTTTTATGAAAATTAGAGTTTAGATAGAAACCAAATCTTTTATGGAAACTAGGATGTAAATAGAAACTTACTCGAGTGATTTAGAAGGTTCTTAACTGAAGATTACCTTGAATGATTTATTTGAAAAAAATGTTTTGAACTTTACTTGGAAAAAGATATGTTTGTTCTTATTCAAAAGCTTACTTGGATTTGATTTCAAAAAATGGAATTAAAGAGAGTATTTGGAGAAAATTCATATGGGACTTAGGTGGTGTTTGATAACTCAATTCAACGCTTAATTCTGAATAGATTAAGCGTTTATCCAATTAAGTGCATTTGGCAATTTGAATATCTTTGAAAACTAAAAGTACTACTTAAAATAGGGTAAAATTTTAAGTGATTTTTTTTGGTATTTTTTTAATCCGGTCCAAAGAGACCAAAAACATTAAAGATGAGAAACAGAGGGGAGAACATATAAAAGCGTAGTTGTGTAATTTGAAAAAACATAATCATTCACTTGTAAAGTTAAGGTTAAAAATGTCATTTCATTTAATATGAGAGTGTAAACATAGAAAATGGGAGTGCAGATATCGCCTCCCAAAATATATTACTTTTAGAAAACATGACTATAAGAAGTGTTTAATTTTGAAAACATGATTTTTAGGATAATAAAAAAAAATGGTTTCTAGAAACCTATTAGACCCAAAATTAAGAAATTGGCTACTCAAGGTTGTTATGAAGCTAACCCTAAAACTTAAAGGTTTTTGGGTAAAAGGAAGCTAGCTTATTTAGTAGATATGAAACATGTGTATTTTAGGGTTTTTGAAAAACTACTTGGAGATGATTACTTTGAAAACTACCTTTGGATGAACCAAAGATTAGGACCTAGATTGGACATCAAATTGACTAAGGATCTTGTCTTTTCATAAAACAAGTGAGTGTGTGTGATAAAAATAATTCATGGTTTTGGAATGCCTTTGAACTACCCACACGTCACACGAATGCAACTGATGTAGCCAAGGCATGGGTTTGCTACCCTACAAGAACCATGGAGCATGGGAAAAAATTTATGGCTTTAATGACAATTGCGATGTCATAAAACCATCATATTCAAATACTTTGAAAATCAATTATGTGGAGAAAAATCAATATTTTATTTTATTTTATTTTTATGAATGAATGCACACACATAAGGGTTGGCATAAAAATAAATCTAAAGGTGGTTGTATGGGTTACAAGGTAGGCTAAAGGGACTCACTCCTATTCCAAGCACCTCTTATATACACCTAGCAAGCAATCACCTATAAGTAAGGGTGCACACGGTCCTGTTCGATCCAATTTTGGTCTTTATTGAAATCAAATCATACAGTCCGGTTCTACTAAAAATGGAATCGAATCGAACCGTTTGGATCAATAGAATTGAACCGTGAAGAACCGATTTGATTTGGTTCGGTACCACAATTCCATTATTAGTGCCTTAGTGTGGGTCATTATATTATTATAAATTGTATAATATAAATTATATAAAGTATAAACGGTTCTCTTACACTTATAAGTTTACAACTTATTTATATTAATTTATATAATATATTTTTTATACAAACGGTACTCCGATCCGATCTGGTTCAACCGTTAATTCACGACTCCAACCTTTTGGAACCATGACCAAACTGAACCGTAGAAAAATCGGACTGAACTATTTCGTTTGATTTCCCGCTTTGGAAGGACTTTTGTGCACCCCTCAGGTTCTCTCCCCTCGGGTTGTCTCATGTTTTATTTTTCGAGGGTGCCATTGGGTTGAGAGTAGTTTTGCTATCCTTTAGTTTGGCTTTGGCTGCTGCTGTGTTTACTGGATACCTTTTGTCTCCATTTTTGAAGTTCTTGAACCGACATTTTTGAAAATGATAGCAGATTAATTATCCAATGTGTAGTCGCCTTCCAACTTTGACTCGAAATGACATGCCAACAAGTTAAAACAATACGAGGGCCTAGTAGTTTTGGAGACAGGTTGCCGATTGAAAAACATTAGGGTCTACCGTTTGTGGATAACGAAAGATCAATTCAATTACAATGTATAGTTTATGCTTATATATACATATACAAAGTACATACCAAGTCACAGGTCCCATTAGTGTCTAACCAGAGTTTAAAGTTTTGGAGGAAAGAATGAAGCTCATTAATGGGGTTCCTCTTCTTCATTCGATCTTTTTGCATGGTGTCTTCTGGCTTTCCAGGCTAGATAAACATCATTTGGGAGGTCCACCTATATTGTCCACATGGACAAGTCTCACATGCCCAAGACCTTTGCTAGTCACCACCACTGGTGCTCCTCCACTGTTAATTGATTCCATAAAATCAGCCAGTCACACAACATCAAACAGTCATTAATCCAAAACCAGAACTTGTCTACACTTGTGATAATGCATTTAATGGTTCCAGTGCTCTGTTGTCTCAAGATGAATTAGAGACTCTATACAACTCCCCAGTCTGTCACAGCTTGACAAAACCCACAGCCCTGAATTCCTCTCCCTCAATCATTTCACCGGCTTATGGTCGGCTTCAGACTACTGCAAAGAGGTCATCATTGGTGTCATCGACTCCGGTGTCTGGCCGGAGACCAAGAGTTTCAACGACAAAGGAATGACCCCAGCCCCCTCCAGGTGGAAGGCTAAGTGTGAGGAAGGACAAGAGTTCAATTCCTCATTGTGTAACTTGAAACTCATTGGAGCTAGGTACTTCAACAGCGGGTTATAGCTGCGGATCCCAACAACACAATTAGCATGAATTCTGCAAGAGACACTGATGACCACGGCACGCACACTTCCTCCACAGCTGCTGGAAACTTTGTGGAAGGCGCTTCAACCGATATTTTACGAATTGCATTGGTTCAGGTTAAGCCTTCCGATTGAATTGGTTTCTATTTTTACTAATTTGCAGATTACAAATAGGATTAGATTTAATGTCTAATGTAATCCGATCGGTGTTTGTCCCTGGTTTAGCTTAGTAAGTGTCAAATAGCAGACAATGAATACAAAGTTATCTTGAATTTCCGGAAAAAAATTTTCATCTGTGATTTAAAAAGCCAAGAACCTTGGTTGTCCAAATTACTTTAGATGTCGAATTCTATTCAATTGCCCAATGGCAATACCCACTAGGGCTGCAAATGAGCCAGCCGAGCGAGTAGTGGCCTGTTTGAACTCGGCTCGGATATGCAACAATTCTGTTTGAGCTCGGCTCAATCTTGAGTCGAGCTTCCACCTCAAACAAGTCAAACATATACACACGTTAATGGAAGCAATCACTAATTATAGGTTGTATCATTTCTATCCCTAAAGATGACGTCTCTGTAATATGCAGATGAGATTTACTCCTTCAATCGATAGCGAATCTCTTGTGATGTCGTTGTAGGCTGTATCACCATATCCTTTCATCTCTCGATTACGAAGAAAACAACCCAGATAGAGAGATGGGTTTAATGTTGGACGCTGGAGAGGGGTTGGTTTGCTTACAGCGGTGATTTGGAAACAAAACATAAGATGGTGGATTTGGCCAAGACATTGAGAGTTTGAGACTCAGAACACACAGGTAAGGGCAACAGCAATGGCGAAGCACTGGGATGGCCTGAGCCCAATCTGGGGATCCAAATGCTACTATGGCTCAACATTGGGTTGGCTAAAAATGTGGGCCAACCAATTGGTTAGCTAGGTGGTTCGCCGGATTGTTTGAACCATTTAGCTAACCCTGTTCATATTGACCCTGCATTAAAGTAGGCCCATATATTTTTTTTAAAAATTTCACTTATCAAAATGACATCGTTTTGATAAGTGACTTAAAAAAATAAAACACGCAGTCCCATGTTAGGACGCCGCATGTCATCCAACAGTCATAAAACCGTTGCGCGTCCTGTTGGTTGTTCAGAAAAGTGGTTTTTGACCGTTTTTTGCCTTTTTTAAAAAAAAATTAAGCTCTTCCAAAGTGCCGTTAAGGCACTGTTTGGCATAGCCAAACAGTGTCTAAAACGGCTCTTTTAGCTTTAAAATAATTTTTTTTTTTACTTTTTTAATCTTTAAAAAAGGCATGTTTGGTTACTTTTTCATATTTTTTTACTTTTTTTAAAATAATATAGCCGTTAGTAAAAAATAAATAAATATTTAATAATTTTAAATTTAAATTTTAAAAATAAAATTATTAAAATATTATTATTTTTGGTTGGCGAAAATTTAAAGAACTTATTGTGGAACCAAAATTTGAAAATTTTGACATAATAATACGATTGATTACAATGCTGAAGTGATTAACTAAAATTTAAATTTGAAAGAATCAAATTTAATCAATGGAGTGGAAGCTCTAACAAGACGAGTGAAAACTGATTTCAAGTTTGTGTGGATCACGTGCTAGTGTCATAATTCATGCTAAGATAGTAGAGTACTAATATTGAGAAATAGGTAATGGCTTTGTCACGTGGGTACTATTAAAACTCAAAAGACAAAAGTTGAAATCTTTGAGATTACATGTAAAAGTGGTTATGCCTTGGACACATGGGTAGTGTCAGAAGACAAAAAGTTTAAATCTTTAATATTATCTCATATATAATAGGGTGAGATATCTATGGTAGTATTTTATATATATATTCTAATCAAGTTGTTTGTGGACATATTTTTGAACTGAGTTTATATAATTTCACGAATAAATGAGTAAGTGTGATTTTGTTTTTAACTTTAGACTTTGCTTTATAATTTTGTTTGAGTTTAATTTATTTATTAAATTAACAAATGTAAGCTGAATTTTAAAAAAGACTAGTCTAAATTGTTCGCAAATGAACGACCCGCTTGTAGCCCTAGTTCGGACCAATAATAAGGTTATGCACCATTCTAAGATCCCTACTTTTTTTTTTTTTTTCGTACCTCTGATTTTTTCCTTAATTTTGTAAAACTGTAATACTTGTCTCCATTTTGCTTGAAATGATCCTCAACATTGAAATAATACCATGGACATATTTTAAGCGGGTTTATTAAATTAAAAAACTAAATTACTTGTGGACATGATTGAACCGCCATTTTTGAAAATGATCGCACAATATGTAATTGTCCAATGTGCAGTGCAGACACCTACCAACTTTGACTTGGAATGACAAAGCAAACAAGTTGAAACAATTTATGGCCAAGTATGTTTTGGTGACAGCTTGCGTATTAAAAACATTAGAGTCTACAACTTGTGGATAAAGAAAGACCAATTGAACTTGTAATTCAACAAATGCCAAACCAATTTCAACTAGTACAAACCATTTGGTTTGTATTATGCTTATATATACAGATACAAACTACAAACCAAGTCACAGGTACACCATTCGTGTCTAAACGAAGTTTCAAGTTTTGGAGGAAAGAATGAAGCTCATTACTGGTGTTCCTCTTCTTCATTCGATATTTCTTGCATGGTGTTTTTTGGCATTCCAGGCTAGATCAGCATCAGTTGGGAGGTCCACCTATATTGTCCACATTGACAAGTCTCTCATGCCCAAGATCTTTGCTAGCAACCACCACTGGTACTCCTCCACTGTTGATTCCATAAAATCAGATAGTCACACCACATCATACGGTCAACAATCCAAACCAGAGCTTGTCTACACTTATGATAATGCATTTCATGGTTTCAGTGCACTGTTATCTCAAGATGAATTAGAGACTCTAAGGAATTCCCCAGGGTTTGTCACAGCTTATGGTGATAGGGAAGTAACACTTGACACCACTCACAGCCCTGAATTCCTCTCCCTCAATCATGTCACGGGCCTATGGCCGGCTTCTGACTACGGCAAAGACGTCATCATTGGTGTCATCGACACCGGTGTCTGGCCGGAGAGCAAGAGCTTCAACGACAAAGGAATGACCCCTGTCCCCTCTAGGTGGAAGGGCAAGTGTGACGAAGGACAAGAGTTCAATTCCTCATTGTGTAACTTGAAGCTCATTGGAGCTAGATACTTCAACAAGGGGGTTTTAGCTGCAGATCCCAACATCACAATCAGCATGAATTCTGCAAGGGACACTGATGGCCATGGCACGCACACTGCCTCCACGGCTGCTGGAAATTTTGTGGAAGGCGTTTCGTACTTTGGTTATGCCAAGGGGACAGCAAAAGGGGTTGCGCCTGGTGCTCGGTTGGCCATTTATAAGGTCACTTCTAAGGAAGGACGGTATGCTTCTGATGTCCTTGCCGGCATCGACCAGGCGGTAGCTGATGGCGTTGACGTGATATCGATTTCAATGGGTTTCGGCAGGATACCTCTATATGAGGATCCTATTGCCATAGCTTCCTTTGGAGCCATGGAGAAGGGTGTGGTTGTTTCAACTTCAGCAGGCAATCGAGGCAATAGCGACGACTCTCTTGGTCGGTTGCACAATGGGATCCCATGGGTCTTGACCGTCGCGGCAGGCTCAATCGACCGGTGGTTTGCCGGCACTTTGACTCTTGGAAATGGGTTAACCATCACCGGATGGACCATGTTCCCTGCAAATGCCTTGGTGTTAGACCTCCCTCTCATTTACAACAAGACTCTGTCTCCGTGCAATTCAAATGAATTGTTGGCTGAAGCCCCTTATGGCGTCCTCATATGTGAGGACCCACTGCCAATTTATTATACATTTTTTACAATTGAAAAGTCAAATGTGGCTGCAACTATATTTATCTCTGATGATCCTGGAGGATATGAATCCAATAATTTCCCCTGTCCCGGAGTTGTGATTAGCTCTAAAGATGCCACAGCCGTGATCAAATATGCTCAAAGTGGAAATACACCGACAGCGAGCATGAAATTCCAACAGACCATTCTAGGGACAAAGCCTGCCCCTGTTGTTTCTACATATAGTTCAAGAGGTCCTGCCCAGAGCTGTCCAGGCATTTTGAAGCCGGACATAATGGCACCGGGGACATTAGTTTTAGCCGCATGGATTCCAAATGTTCCGGCAAGTCGTATTGGCTCAAATACACATTTGTCCAGTGATTACAATATAATCTACGGGACATCCATGGCTTGTCCTCATGTTTCTGGCATCGCTGCGCTCCTAAAAGGCGCTCACCCGGAATGGAGTCCTGCTGCTATTAGGTCTGCCATGATGACCACAGCCAACCCATTTGACAACACTCACAATCCTATCCGATACAATGTCCTACTTTTCAACGAAACACCTCTAGCCATGGGGTCAGGTCAGGTTGATCCTAACCGAGCACTTGATCCTGGTCTTATCTATGATGCTACTCCACAGGACTATGTGAATCTCCTCTGTTCAATGAACTTCACTAAGAATCAAACCTTGACCATCACAAAATCAAAAAGTTACAATTGCTCAAACCCGTCTTCTGACCTCAATTACCCATCCTTTATTGTTTTCTACAGTGATGAAAAAGGTATAATGGTTCAGAAATTTCGGAGGACTGTCACGAATGTTGGCAACGCCCCGACCACTTATATAGCTAAGGTTGAAGCACCAAAGGGTTCTGTGGTCAGAGTCTCGCCGAAGAAACTGGTTTTTAAGAAGATGTATGAGAAGAAGAGCTACTCTTTAAATATACAATATACGAATAACCAGACTTGGATGATCGAACATGGTTCTGTAATTTGGGTAGAAGCAAGTGGTGAGCACAGTGTGAGGAGTCCTATAGTGATCTCACCTATACCGAATGCTTGGTAGGTCCGTGTTTGAATTGTGCATGAGATGATAAGGAATTGCCATTGCAATGGCGTCTGTGTCATGAAGATTAGTGTCCAGAAATATCCTAATAAGTTCTTTTGAATGGTGAAAATAAAGTTTTTTGGCATGACCACTGTTGGACGTGAAAAATAACCATCCTCTCTACCTTTTATCATATTCGCCAATGTAAAATTTCAAATATTCACTTGGGTCGAAATCAATGGCCTTCAAGAAGATTCAATTAAATAGGATCAATCAAAAATATCAATGCTGACAACGATCTATTTTCCTAATGCTGAAAGCAAGGAAATGGCTACTACGTATTTGAAGCAAGGTCTCTGTGAAAGCGAGGAAATGGCAAAAAGACGATTTCCAAAGTGACTAGCACCACAGGCAAAGATAGCCTTTTATATCTTATTATTATTTTTAGGACAATACATTGTTCCAATTCTAGGTGTACCAACTTAGTTCACTGCTCAATTAAAACTTGACATATTACTAAAAATTATATATTGTTAAAAAAATTTTAAAAATAAATAAACTAGTTTTTAAAAAATTAATCTAATAGAATTCATCTCACCAAACAAATTTAAAATTTACTTCCATTTCAAAACCTTAGCCGCCACATCTCCACCCTCTTCTGCCACCACCACCCCTCTTCACCCTCTAATATCACCACCACCCTCTCTCTTTCTACCCGCCTAATAGCTATCACACTCCACCTTCCAAGGCCGTTGCCACCTCCCCCCACCCATAGTCACTGCGACCATCATCTCTCTCTTAGATAGGGCAAAACTAGCAAAATAATCAAAACTCAAATATGATCTGAGATAAAGACACGCTGACATCTTGACCTCCTCCACTATATTTTCTCTCATCATTTCTGTCTCTACCTCTACTTCCTTCTCTTCCTTCAGATCCAGGTTTTAATTTAATCAATCACCAATTTTGATGCTTGTTTAATCCAATTCACTTGGTTCTCATTCAAAATGCAACAATCTAGGATTTATTTTATTCTTTTTAAATATTTAGCATAGAAGCAATAATGTATTGTTTAAAGATGTGATTTTTATTGATGTGAACTCATACGAAGTTTTGAATGTGAGCAATGGAAGTCGAGAGAGTGGAAAAGATTTTGAACACATCAACACAAAAAAAGAAATCACCCACAGAGAATTTTACTCGAGAGATAGAGCCTTATTGGATCAAATATATTTTTTTTTCTTATATTCGATCCTTTTTCTAGTGAATATATATACTATCCATTTATATATTTCTTTATAAATGGATCGTATATAATAAAAAAAGGATGAAGTGGTAATCACATTACACAGTCAATTAAAGATATAACGTCTATATTTGAAATTTAATTTCTACACAATATATAAACATACAACTCCAAAAAATAAGGAAGCTAGCAAAACGAAACCAATCTTAGTTTTTTCTTCTGGATTAGGCGTAATTGATTAAAACTATACAAACGAGGCCTTAAGTCATACGACAACATTGAGCTGATCATTAAAAGCCTAATTAGAAGGCATAATGGTTGGAAACTTATTTGATCAAAGCTAATTTAATTGATAATCTCATTTATTGACTGTCTTCTCTTCATTTTTTCTTCTTATATCATTTATAGGTGCTCATAAAAATATACACTAAAAATACATTGAAAATTTTTTTATTACAATTATTAATTTTACAACTGAAAAGTTAACATGTTTATTACATGTGTAAGGGTACTTTTGTTCAAAATATCAGTTCACGTGTCTCTTACGTTGCACGTGACCACTAGAAAAAAAAATAAACAATTTTCGTGCCTCGAAAGGGTGTAATTTGCAACTTTTCATAAATTGAAACGATTTGTTGCCCAAAACAAATAGTAGGGGAGTAATTATTTTGCAACTTTTTGATAATAAAGGAAGATTCAATGCAATTTGGCCTATAATTTTTTTTCATAATATTAGTCTTAGGCCCTGTTTGGCAAAGCTTTTGCTTCAGCTTTTACGCAGAAGAAAAAGAGAAGTAGAAACTAAATCAAGAAGCTGGTACCCCCAGCTTCCTTTAAACGCTCTTTTTGAACTCCAAAGCTTTTCCACCTTACCAATCCAAACACTCTCCAAAACGGCTTTTAAGCTTGAAAAGCCGAAAGCCGCTTTTCAAAAGTCAATCCAAACAGAGTCTTAGTATATTTATTGAAAAAAATATAATCCCAAAAATAAAAAAAATGCAACTGAACTAAACAGAGATGAAATATTAATATGAGAAAAAAAATAGCGAAGAGGAAATGATTAGTTATATGTAAGAAGAGAAGTGATAAAGAAAAAATATTGTTAAAAAATTAATTTTTCTTTAGCAATTGTTTCAATTTTTAAAAAATTCATTTTTTGAAAAATAAATTTGGGAAGCTTGATTTCACTTTGGATGAATGATTAAGAAAGAGAAATGCACCATTTTATTTAACTAAATAAAATATCACAAGCTTTAATAAAACACAATTATTATGAACAAAATATAGAAATAATTTAATAGCTTACACAAGTAGAATTTGTCATTTAACAAGTGACAACTAAAAATATTTGCTTGCATTTTATCATTATTGTTATTTTTGTCATTTTGTAATCATAACACTTAAGTTTTTTTTCTTTCGAATGTTCCAAAGACTCGCAGATGAAAATTAACATATAATTTAAAATATATATTTTTGGAATAAATTACTATGTTTTTTTTTTAATTTAGACTAATTACCGGTAGATGAAACTTTTCAAAAAATAACTTAGACACCTCATTTTGATACTTCCGGACCAAAGTTAAAAGTTGAAACGGTGTTAACTTTTAATGTTTATTTACCCTTTTGCTCTATGTCATTATATATTATAATTTTTAAAATAAAAAAATATCAATATAATAAATGACTAAAATGCCAATATTCTCTTTGCACTCTTCCTCGGTTCTGTCCTTCCCTTTCTCTCAGCTTCCTGATAGCTAGCACCACAACATCAGAGTCTCCAATTCCATAAACACAATTAATCTAACCACCAAGTCACAACATGTCCTAGGGTTTTGTATCTCTAAACGAAGCTCCATTAAATTCGAATACGTCGACACGATCAACACTGCTATCCTAATGTTAAATTTTCACAATTTCACCGAATCAATAATGATAAAAGTAATTTTTTTTATTTGACACATGCCTTTAAGAAAGAGACTCAAATCAGGAAAAGATCCAGTTTTAGTGGTGGTGGAGGGGTGAAGGTGCATGAGGTGACTTGATGATGGCTAATATGGTGAGTTGGTGGATAGTGCGGGTCTGGTGGTGGTTTAGGGTTCTAAAATGGCAAATGGAGCATTGAAAGGGATGAGAAAGACTATAAAGAATATGGTGCTGCTCAAATCTCAAATATAATTTTTTTTTTTGTATATATGTGTGTATGTGTGTAGAGAGGAAAATATACACACAAATATATTTGTTGGATTGTTGTGGGTTTTCGGTGATTATTAGTGTTTTGTAGATTAATTAATTGACTGGGGAAGAGAGTTTTGGGAAGAGATTTGTTTTAGGGTTTTGCCTTTTGGAAAAGGAAAGAACTTCGGTAGATTACCAAAAAAAAAAAAAAACAGAAGCTGTCAAGCACTAAGTTGAGAAATTAGTATAATAATATGTTTATATATATATATATATATATATATATATATATATATATATAAGCCAATAACTGAATTGATATAATATATACATTTATAATATGAATTGATATAATATATGAATAGTGTGTCTGGTGTGTATCGTGTGCGTGTGTATATATAGAGTAATGATTACTTGTTTTATTTTACTGTTGAGAAAAAAGTCATTTGCACCAAGCACACTAACATACCATAATATGTGATTGTTAATTTTTTTTTTTTGATAATTGTCGTTTTTATATCAAACGCATCTAAGTATGGTTTGGATTAAATTATTGTGTAAGAAAGTCATCTACACCAAGCACACTAACGGTAATATGTGGTTGCTAAATTTTTTTTGGTAATTGTCATTTTATATCAATCGCATCCAAGCTTGGTGAATAAGAGATTATATATATATATAATCTATTATTATATTAATTTGTACTGGGAATATAATATTGGGTTGGGACTTAAGAAATGGCTAAAGGTGCTGCAATAGTTTATAATGTTTGGATAGAACGAAATCGCGGAATCTTTGCTGGGAAACAACTCTCTTTTGCTAATGTCCTCCGGTAAGACTTGAGTTGATGTCTTGCTTCTTCCTCGACAAATTGTTACTGAATGGGAACTATTTCTTTTTGTAATTCGTCATCCTCTAAGGCTATCGGATTGATTGTGTTGCAGAGAAAGATGAATTTGGTTTTGCTCTGTTCTGTTCTGCTTTGAGGAGTTAGCACTGGATTGCTTTGACCCGCATGTGTATATATATGTAAATTTAAATATAATATTGATATGTGATGTCTATGATAAAAATAAACTTACTTTTTTGTTTCACAAGATTGAACTTCAACGTTAAAATTAAAAGGGTTCAAGTTAAAATTTATATGAATTCAAAAACTACAAGTTATATTTATTTTCAAACTTACTATTGTCGGGCTAATATGTAAACGCTTTAAAGAAAAAAATGCTTTCCTTTACCTTCTTTTTATATTTACAAAAGAGATGTCCTTATATTTTGCTAGAAACAAACTTGAGCATAGGATTCTAGAAGAGGGTGTCAATCCCACAGAAACTACATTGATATAATTTACTAAAGGTCAAAGCTTGTTTCTTGTTCAACTTACAAACTGATTTTTGGTTTGTTTGTTTAATCTACTTGCAAAATGTAAATGATAATAAAATAAAGGAGTTTAACAAAATGGTAGAAGTTAGGGTTGAAACTTCACCACTAACCTTATAACATGTCAATTTTATAATAAACCGGAGAATTTATATAAATGTATACTAATTGACGCAATGGCTTGTGACCTATAATGACGTTGCCAAAAAAATTATATTCACCTTAAAATAGTATAGTCCATCTTTGATAAACGTAATCTCCCTACTTAACTACTTACCTAAATACATAATTAACTAAGTGTAGCGAAATTACCATATCTAAGCATGGACGATGCAAATCTAGCTATGCATGTTATAATAAAAATTAGTACAAAGTCATCACTTGTAATTCTTGTGAAAATACAAATGTTTGAAGATCATGTGAAGAAATCTGATATTCTAAGACAAAAATGATGAATCAAAACAAATAAACATACTAAATTTATAAACTTATATTGAATATAAGGCTCAAGACTAAGTACATATACACAAAATATATAAAAACTCCAATTTAGTACAATTAGAACATAATTACAAAGCTAGGGTTTTGTCCAAACCCTAGAGAAGGATTAGTTGATCATGTTGGGATGAAGGTACTCCATAGACAGAGATAAATTCATGCTCAAAATGGTCTTCAAGACCTTACAAAGCCCTCTTTGAAGCTTTCCCTCTTTATAACTTCACTTTCTCTCTCTAGGTTTAAAAATATGCTCTCTAATATATCAATATGAAATTCCTTCTTATATATTCATCTATATACATCTGACTTTAGGTCCAAAATATCACAAAAATTCCGTGCAAGGCTTCTTCTAGAAGATTTGAGACAAGTGGCCAAGTGAAAAAAATATCTTGTAGCAGAAATTTGAGATGCATTGAAATAAACATTATGATGCATGGTCCTCGCCATTTCGATGCATCTTAGCTCTTGCTCTGAAACCCTTCAGTTTCTTAGTTGCTTCCGACTCCGGCTTGACACACAATTCACTAATCCTCGTTATAAACATTTAATTAAGTACAATCGAATTTAGGAATGTATTCTTGAATTGATAATAGAGTAGTAATAATTTTTATGCTGGATTAGAACCTGAAATCAACAAAAATATTAAAATACGTAAAAACAACACAATATGTGTATCTATGAGAATAAAACACGTAAGTAATGGCACGAGAATTAAAATCGATTTAGTTTGAGTGTATACGGTTCAGTTTTGATAGAATTAAAATCGATTTTAACAATTTTTTAATTTTAATTCGGTTTTGATGGTTTACCGTTCCAATTTTAATTCTGTGCACACCTAGCCAACAAATAAACTATCGTATAAAAATGAGTCTATGCCCTCACACGCAAGCTTGGAACAACTAATTGCAGAAAAGTAAGAAAAAAGGAGCCAATGCTGGGAGTTAAAAAACTTTATGCAATATAGATATTTGTTCATTACAATAGGTATAGTCAGGTCAAAGATAGCTTATAGTAAAAATCCATGCATTAAAACATCAATTAACTAAAAGATAACAGGTGTACAATTAAACCATAATGGGAATGCATATATACTACACATTAGCAAGATCAGAGGCCTAGGGGAACATGTTTAAAATCTCCATTGAAAAGGCACACCGGCATGGGATTGATAGATTTCAGATAAAACACATATAGTATAACCTCTATAAATTAATACTTAATAAATTAATAATTTTTTTAAATAATAAATTACGTTAGACTTGGATCAAGGTACTAAATTAATAATTTTATTAAATTGATAACATAATACATTTCATAAATTTCCTTATAGGTTTTTATAGGTCACACTTATTACATAAATTAATAATTTGATAAGAAGTATATATAGAACTGATTATGATATTTTTTCTTGAAATATGAATCTTGCTTATCTTTTCTTGAAATTTAAGTCTAGTTGAATCTCATTTCTAATTTTTCGCATGCACTCAAAAGTTCTGAAGTTGTATTGGGAAACTAAAAGTTTCGAAAAAAATAAATAATGTACATATAATGTCTTGTAAAATTAATAAGTTATTAATTTATCGATCAATCAACATCTCACTTAATTAATAGAATTTATGTGATCCCAACACTATTAATTTATAGAAATAATACTGTAGTAGTTGCATAAACTAATTGGGAAAACAAGAACATAATTGACAGTCTATTAATTCAATGTTTAAGTACAGTGCACGAACACAAATATTTCCCAACTGTAGATAGAGGGTTAGATTCAAAGGCAGCTCCAAATATTATATATTGTATTTTTCAACGATTCTGCTTTCAAGGAACCATTGTATAAGAATTTAGTTCGGTCTTAATGAACTAAGAACTGAAACTAGACTTTAGTAAATAATTCTTAAATTTTAAAATTTAAATCAGAACCATAATGAAGAATTGAATTCGACTCAATTCTTTGTGCACCTTTATTTACTGGACACCTTTTGTCTTCATTTTGAAGTTTTATTTATACTTCTTCTTTTGGTGGCTTTGGGGATTTCCTGAGTGTATATACCTCGTAGCATTTAACTTTGTTTCATTAATTTAATCTTTCTTACCAAAAATAGAAAAAGCTAAATTGCTCGTGGACATGATTGAACCGATGTTTTTGAAAATGATAGCAGAATATGTAATTATCCAATGTGCAGTCGCCTTCCAACTTTGGCTTGAAATGACATGCCAACAAGTTGAAACAATACAATGACTGGTATTTTGGTGACAGCTTGCCTATTGAAAACCGTTAGGGTCTACCATTTGTGAATAACCAAACATCAATTCAACGCTCATGTATATTTTATATTTCATGTTATGAATAGTAATCACAGTCCATTATAATTACTATAACGATTCTATCCATTAAACTCTAATGAATCATCTCGATCACTGAATGAATGAATGCAGAATCATAATGGCTTACATATGTTTTACCTAGGAATGTAACTCGGGCGGTTCAACCCGGCCCAACCCAAGCCCAAACATTTCGGGCTTGGGTCCTATATATTGAATATCGGATCGGGCCTAGGCTGGAATCATAATGGCTTACATATGTTTACCTAGGAATGTAACTCGGGCGGGTTCAACCCGGCCTAACCCAAGCCCAAACATTTCGGGCTTGGGTCCTATATATTGAATATCGGATCGGGCCTAGGCTGGAATGCAAGAACCCGAATTGAATTCAGTCCGGGCCCAGCCCAAACATTTCGGGCTTGGGTCCTATATATTGAATATCGGATCGGGCCTAGGCTGGAATGCAAGAACCCGAATTGAATTCAGTCCGGGCCCGGTTGATGTGTTGGTAAGCCTGAAGTCCAACTTGAGCCCGGCCCGAATTAGAGAACCCGAGCAACCTGATACCTAATAGTAAAAAGTAATGCAACTAAGAGGAATTGAACCTTAGCAAGGGAAATGTGTGGTAACACTCTAACCATCAAGAAATCAATGACTTGTGCGTTTTATAATGACCTACAATTATATTTAATGGCTAATATAACTAGTACAAACTTTTTTTTTTTTTGGATTGTTAATAATACTTCAATGATATTAGTTTCCATGAGAAGATTACTCTACCACATTTTTACCATAAGGACATCAATGACTTTTACATTTTATTTTAACCTACAATTATATTTAATGGCTAATATAACTAGTACAAACTTTTTTTTTATTTATTGTTAATAATATTTCAACAATATTAGTTTCCATGAGAAGGTTACTTTACCACATTTTTACAATATTTTCTTTCACACACACACACACACACATATATATATTATCTTCTAACACGTTATATATAGTATAATGCTCATTTATTTTATTCTAAATCATATATAGTATAATAATAATAATTAAACCTTTTTTAATAAAGATGTGGACTTGCAATTTATAAATAAATTACTATTTATGCTAAATGCATGCAAGTGATTAGTGAACCAACTATATATTGTTATGCAACAAAAAATAATAAATAATATAAATTTAACTTAAGTTACTCGCCTATTCAACTCCTTGTTGTTTGCAAAATTCCATATATTTTTTAATTAGTACAAATAAGGACAAATCTTCAATTTGGGATAAATTGATTAATAAAATTACTAAAACGATAAATATATGTAAGTAATATAAGTTAGACCACTTTCATCTAATTTGTCAAATTCTGATTAATTAAGTGTTGAAAAATTCAAGGACAGTTGGTAGATCCAGTTGAGCTGGATAATTTTGTAAATCTAGAAAAGACGATTCTTTTACTAGTATGGCTGCGGACGATCCATTATTTTTGGAATTGCCAAAGTTGTTAGCAAACGATGGACAGTTGAATCACACATATGATAGTAGTGATCAACAGTCAATACCTTTGGGGATGCTCCAGGTCTGTAAGTTGTAGTATACAGTTAAGTAGAAACTGTGTATAAGGGTAAGCATGTAAAAGTACATCTGTATGTATAATTTTTGAATTACGTTTAAATTTAATGTCTTGAGATATATAATATAACAGATTAGTTAAAGTAATATAAGCTATATCACTCCTTTATTTTTTTTTTTTTGTCAATAATATATATTAGAATATTAATATTGTATTAATGTCGAGAGATATTGACGATGATTAAAAATATGCTAATTCAATGAGATGTATACATGTTTGTTCTCCAACTCTATTATTTGAATGAGATTAATGTTTTTACTTGATTTCAAGATAGTAAAAATTGTGTTATTGATTTAGTTAATAATATAATTTATAACATTTATTTGTTTTATTCAAAATGAGGGATGAAATATTATTGTAATTTAATTAATGTTTTAAACTTATTTTAATATGTTTGTTCTCGATGCTTTATTATTTGAGTGAGATTAATGTTTTTATTTGATTTCAAGATATTAAAATTTTTGTTATTGATTTAGTTAATAATATAATTTATAACGTTTATTTGTTATATTCAAAATGAGGGAGGAAATATTATTGCAATTTAATGAATGTTTTAAACTTATTTTAATATGTTTGTTCTTGATGCTTTATTATTTGAGTAAGATTAATGTTTTTATTTGATTTCAAGATAGTAAAAATTGTGTTATTAATTTAGTTAATAATATAATTTATAAATTTATTTGTTATACTTAAAATGAGTGAGGAAATATTATTGTAATTTAATTAAGGCTTTAAACTTATTTTAATAAATGATTCAAACTTGTAGGTTAAATATTATTATTGCGTTATATTTTATTAAAAGACAGTTGTGAATTGTGTGTAAGGTCCCGTTTCGATTCCTTAAGAACACATTTTTGATAAAAGATCTAACCATTATCTATCAAACCCGACTTTAACCCGAGCTTTAGAAATAAATAAGTTAAGAGATGCACACAAACATGAGGCCATGTGATAATGCATATTTTATTTCCTAAATTATATTCGTTAGCGTAATTTCTTATTTTTCTCTCTTGAAGTTATATAATGGATATTATATGTGTATATAATTTAAATTTAGTAATGAAATGTTATATTGATGTCATAAGATTGGATTTCAAAATTAAGCTAAAAGAGTTTAAGTTAAAATTTATATGAATTTCAAAAAAATATAAGTTATATTACTTCCAAACTCACCATTTTTGGACCAATAAATAAAAAAATAATAGGATGTGTATGTCAGCTCTAGTTCTTACCTTAAATTTGTAAAACTGTAACTCACTCCATTTTGCTTGAAATGATCATCAACGTTGGCCTAATAGCTAATACCATGAACATGACTCCATTCTTGTCTCGAGTGGCGGAGGAAGGATTTTAGTTTAGGGCCTAGTGTATTTGGTGAGAAAAAAAAAATTAACATAACAAATATAATTTTTTCACCATAAAAATGAAAACAAAAAATAACAAAATCACTATCTTTCAATCGATAGTGTAGTATTCTTAATCTAATTCCATATCAATACTTATTTAAAGTGAAACAAAAATTATTTATATACTAGTTGAACTATGAGCCATGTCAGAGCAATCATACTCTCTCTCCAAGTGCTTAATTAACAGATGCATCTCAATTGTTACTTGCTACCCAACTCGATGGCTGGTTTAAGATCCAAAGCTTCACCTCCATCAAAGTGGATGAAGCAATTCAGCCATCAATGTATGAATCTTTGTAAAACACCATCTTTTATTTTGTAATGAGACAATTCAAAATTGAAATTAACTATATCTGAATGACCTAATTTTTTAAATAATTAGAAATTTATCAAATTCAGCAAATTAAAGGTCCTAGTTTGAGATGTATTTCTCAAACATTAAGAATATTTAAGAAATTCCCAACTGAAACTTGAAAGTCAAAATCAAAATATCATTACATTTGGCCCGAAGATAGAAGAAAAGAGAAAAAAAATAACAATCACAAAAGGTTCAGATTTGGGTTATAAGAGAAGAAAAGAAAAGATCAAAACATAAAAACTTTGTGTTTAGAGAGAAAAGAGAGGAAATGATTTGATACACACTTATGTGGAAGATGAACGTTTCTTGTCTTTGCTACAGAGTAAGGACTTGTTACGTTATATCTTATTCCATTTTTTTTTATTTTTTAAATGTATTGGATTCTAAGAGAATTGTATCTTGTTATTTAAAAGAAGTGTATTAATTAAAATAAAAAATAAAAATCTAAGGGAAGGGGGGCATGTGTCCCTCCTGGTCACATGTGCCTGCTTGACTCCTGTTTTATTTTTCGAGGGTGCCATTGGGTTGAGAGTAGTTTTGCTATCCTTTAGTTTGGCTGCTGCTGTGTTTACAGGTACCTTTTGTCTCCATTTTTGAAGTTTTCTTTGGTAGCTTTTGGAATTTTCTAGATATCACACAAGGTACTTTGTTTCTTTAATCTAATCTTTCTTGCCAAAAATAGAAAAAACTAAAATAAAATACTGTGGACTTGATTGAACCGGACCTTTTTGAAAATGATTGCAGATTATGTAATTATCCAATGTGCAGTCGCCTTCCAACTTTGACTTGAAATCACATGCCAACGACTTAAAACAATAAATGGGCTAGTATTTTTGGAGACAGCTTGCCGATTGAAAAACATTATGGTCTACCATTTGTGGATAACGAAAGATCAATTCAATTACAATGTATAGTTTATGCTTATATATACAATGTATACAAAAATTCCTGTATTTCTCACCACGCCATTGGAAGTTAAGCCACTGACCTTTTGAAAACCAGAATCCCCCAATCTGAAACTGGCTTGCAATCGTATTTTACTGTCACCACAAGCATGTGAAATTGAGCTTTATTTACCAAATTTAGGAATTTTTTTTTGTTCTTTTTTCTTGAAATTAGTTTATAAATTATTCTGGAAAAAAATTAGTTTATAAATTTGCATACTCATGCAAAAATGCTACGGCTGCAAATAATGTGTCGAGTACACATGAGTGTCAACCTATGCTTAATTCAATTTTTTTAAAGTTTGTCTCGCTTGTAATTTAACTAATGAAGTAATGACTCCAATTCATGGCTGATTAAGTTGGATTAGTTTTAGATTGGTATTCTAATCAAATTAAACAGATTCCAAATTGAAATCACTAAACAGTAAGGTCTGCAATTACATTTTACAATGACAACAAGATGCAAAAAAATAGGATTAACTATTTATGGTGAACTATAGTTAAATACCTGATAGCCCACAAGAAAAAAAAGCCCCATCTTTAAAACTCTCTCTTATAGGCTTGTGGTTAAAATACAAAATGATTAGACAGTTTAGAAAAGTCGAATTCGTAAAATAATATTTTATGAATTGCATCGGTTCATATTAAATCTTCAAATTGAATTAGTTTATATTTTTACTAATTTGTAGACAATAAATTAAATTGGATTTAATGTCTAACCGATCCAATCGGTGTTCGTCCCTAGTTTAGCTTATTAAGTGTAAAATATTAGACAATGAATACGAAGTTATCTTGAATTTCAGGAAAAAATATATATATAAACAAAGTCATCTGTGATTTAAAAAGCCAAGAACCTTGGTTGCCTAAATTACTTTAGATGTTGAATTCTATTCAATTGCCCAATGGGACTGCCCACACTGCCATGCTTTCCTTTACCTTCTTTCTATTGTTACACAAGAGATGCCCTTGTATTAAAATAAGAAGTGAATTTGATTAAAGGGAATTTAAAATTTGAAGACATTTAAAAAAAAACATTTCAAGCAGTTTTCTTACCATTTAGTTGACCTCTTCTCTAAAATCTGTTGCTATCAACTTTTTTTTCTTTCTTGGATTTCTTGTTCAGACCAATGAACAGGTTATGCCACCATTCTAAGACCGGTACTTTTTTTTGGTCATCAGCTCTAGTTTTTACCTCAATTTTTTAAAACAGTAATACTTGTCTCCATTTTGCTTGAAATGATGCTCAACTTTGAAATAATACCATGGACATATTTTAAGAGAGTTTACTAAATTAAAAAATTAAATTACTTGTGGACATGATTAAACCGACATTTTTCAAAATGATAGTAGAATATTTAATTGTCCAATGTGTAGTGCAACACTTATTAACTTGGACTTGGAATGACAAAGCAAACAAGTTGAAACAATTTATGGCCAAGTATTTTTTGGTGAAAGCTTACGTACTAAAAACATTAGGGTCTACAATTTATGGATAACGAAAGACCAATTGAACTTGTAATTCAACAAATGACAAACCAATCTCAACTAGTACAAACCATTTGTTTTGTAAACTACAAACCAAGTCACAGGTACCATTAGTGTCTAAACGAAGTTTCAAGTTCTGGAGGAAAGAATGAAGCTCATTACTGGTGTTCCTCTTCTTCATTCGATATTTCTTGCATGGTGTTTTTTGGCATTCCAGGTTAGATCAGCATCAGTTGGGAGGTCCACCTATATTGTCTACATTGACAAGTCTCTCATGCCCAAGATCTTTGCTAGCCACCACCACTGGTACTCCTCCACTGTTGATTCCATAAAATCAGACAGTCACACAACATCATACGGTCAACAATCCAAACCAGAGCTTGTCTACACTTATGATAATGCATTTCATGGTTTCAGTACACTGTTATCTCAAGATGAATTAGAGACCCTAAGGAATTCCCCAGGGTTTGTCACAGCTTATGGTGATAGGGAAGTAACACTTGACACCACTCACAGCCCTGAATTCCTCTCCCTCAATCATGTGACGGGCCTATGGCCGGCTTCTGACTATGGCAAAGACGTCATCATTGGTGTCATCGACACCGGTGTCTGGCCGGAGAGCAACAGCTTCAACGACAAAGGAATGACCCCTGTCCCCTCTAGGTGGAAGGGCAAGTGTGAGGAAGGACAAGACTTCAATTCCTCATTGTGTAACTTGAAGCTCATTGGAGCTAGATACTTCAACAAGGGGGTTTTCGCTGCACATCCCAACATCACAATCAGCATGAATTCTGCAAGGGACACCGATGGCCATGGCACGCACACTGCCTCCACAGCTGCTGGAAGTTTTGTGGAAGGCGTTTCTTACTTTGGTTATGCAAAGGGGACAGCAAAAGGGGTTGCGCCTGGTGCTCGGTTGGCCATTTATAAGGTCATTTCTAAGGAAGGACGGTATGCTTCTGATGTCCTTGCCGGCATCGACCAGGCAGTAGCTGATGGCGTTGACGTGATATCGATTTCAATGGGTTTCGGTAGGATACATCTGTATGAGGATCCCATTGCCATAGCTTCCTTTGGAGCCATGGAGAAGGGTGTGGTTGTTTCAACTTTAGCGGGCAATAGTGGCGACTCTCTTGGGCGGTTGCACAATGGGATCCCATGGGTCTTGACCGTCGCGGCAGGCTCAATCGACCGGTGGTTTGCCGGCACTTTGACTCTTGGAAATGGGTTAACGATCACCGGATGGACCATGTTCCCTGCAAATGCCTTGGTCTTAGACCTCCCTCTCATTTACAACAAGACTCTGTCTCCCTGCAATTCAAATGAATTGTTGGCTGAAGCCCCTTATGGCGTCCTCATATGTGAGGACCCACTTCCAATTTATTTTACAATTTTTACAATCGAACAGTCAAATGTGGCTGCAACTATATTTATCTCTGATGATCCTGGAGGATTTGAATCCAATAATTTCCCATGTCCCGGAGTTGTGATTAGCTCTAAAGATGCCACAGCCGTGGTCAAATATGCTAAGAGTGGAAATACACCGACAGCGAGCATGAAATTCCAACAGACCATTGTAGGGACAAAGCCTGCCCCTGTTGTTTCTACATACAGTTCAAGAGGTCCTGCCCAGAGCTGTCCAGGCATTTTGAAGCCGGACATAATGGCACCGGGAACATTAGTTTTAGCCGCATGGATTCCAAATGTTCCGGCAAGTCGTATTCGCTCAAATACAGATTTGTCCAGTGATTACAATATAATGTACGGCACATCCATGGCTTGTCCTCATGTTTCTGGCATCGCTGCGCTCCTAAAAGGCACGCACCCAGAATGGAGTCCAGCTGCTATTAGGTCTGCCATGATGACCACAGCCAACCCATTTGACAACACTCACAATCCTATCCGATACAATGTCCTACTTTTCAATGAAACACCCCTAGCCATGGGGTCAGGTCAGGTTGATCCTAACCGAGCACTTGATCCTGGTCTTATCTACGATGCTACTCCACAGGACTATGTGAATCTCCTCTGCTCAATGAACTTCACTAAGAATCAAACCTTGACCATCACAAAATCAAAAAGTTACAGTTGCTCAAACCCGTCTTCTGACCTCAATTACCCATCCTTTATTGTTTTCTACAGTGATGAAAAAGGTATAATGGTTCAGAAATTTCGGAGGACTGTCACGAATGTTGGCAACGCCCCGACCACTTATATAGCTAAAGTTGAAGCACCAAAGGGTTCTGTGGTCGGAGTCTCGCCGAAGAAACTGGTTTTTAAGAAAAAGTATGAGAAGAAGAGCTACTCTTTAAATATACAATATATGAATAACCGGACTTCGACGATCGAACATGGTTCTGTAATTTGGGTAGAAGCAAGTGGTGAGCACAGTGTGAGGAGTCCTATAGTGGTCTCACCTATACCGAATGATTGGTAGTTCCGTGTTTGAATTATGCATGAGATGACCCGAATTGTCATTGTAAGGGCGTCTGTGTCATGAAGAATAGTGTCCAGAAATATACTAATAAGTTCTTTTGAATGGTGAAAATAAAGTATTTTGGCATGACCACTGTTGGACGCGAAAAATAACCATCCTCTCTACCATTTATCATATTCGCCAATGTAAAATTTCAAATATTCACTTGGGTCGAAATCAATGGCCTTCAAGAAGATTCAATTAAATAGAATCAATCTAGAATATCAAAGCTGATAACGATCTATTTTCCCAATGCTGAAAGCAAGGAAATGGCTACTACGTATTTGAAGCAAGGTCTCTGTGAAAGCGAGGAAATGGCAAAAAGACAGATTTCCAAAGTGACTAGCACCACAGGCAAAGGTAGCCTTTTATATCTTATTATTATTATTATTATTATTAGGGTAAATTACACTAACGTTCCTTGAGGTTTGGCCTAATTACACCAGGCATCAAACTATTAAATTTTGTTACAATGACCTCCCCTAAGGTTTTGCTCCGTTAAACAAAGACCCCCATCCGTCCAAAATTCTGTTAGTTTTGTCAAAAAAATTAAGGTAATTTATACTGACCTCCCTTGAGGTTTGGGGTAAATTACACTGACCTCCCCTGAGATTTGGCCTAATTAATATTTAATATAATATTTTAATTTTTATAATATAAATACGTAAATATTTATTATATATAATATTTTAATAATATTATATATAATATTAAGATGTAATTATTAACATTATATAATATTATATAATGTTAATATAAAAAAATATAGAGGTAAAGGCATTTTTGAATCAGATTTTTCTTAACAATTTAGATTTTCAAAATATCCATTTTGTCCTTGAAGCATATGTAAAGACATTGTTATCCTCTTGAAAATTCTTTTGAAATTACCTAAATACCCTCATTCTAATGAACAAAAATACCCTCATTAACAATTTAAAAAGTCTCTCTCTTAATCTTCATCTTGTTGGCCTTTACAGATTTTGATCATGGAGGAATTGAGTTGGTAAGAAAATATTAGAGATAGGAAAAGAGAGTTTTAGAGAGGGATTGGCATGAAAAAGAAAACAAGGAATAAAAGATAGGGCATAATGGTCTTTCTATTTTATACGATTTGTTTTTTAAAAAAATTATTAAAAATTATTAAAATAATAGAAATATATATATATATTCTTTTTTTAAAAAAGAGTCCAACCTTGTGAACATGTATTATTTAAACTTAAGATGGGTGAAATGTCTATTCTACCCTTAATATTATATTGATATAAAAATTAAAATATATATATATATACATATATATTATATTAACATTATATAATGTTAATAATTACATCTTAATATTATTAAAATATTATATATAATAAATATTTAATATTTATATTATAAAAATTAAAATATTATATTAAATATTAATTAGGCCAAACCTCAGGGGAGGTTAGTGTAATTTATCCCAAACCTCAGGGGATGTCAGTGTAAATTACCCTATATTTTTTGACAAAACTAACAGAATTTTGGACGGAAGGGGGTCTTTGTCTAACGGAGTAGACCTCAAGAGAGGTCATTGTAACAAAATCCAATAGTTTGATGCCGGGTGTAATTAGATCAAATCTCAAGGGAGGTCAGTGTATTTTACCCATATTATTATTATTAGGACAATACTTTAGTCCAATTCTAGGTGTACCAATTTAGTTTACTCATCTAACGTCGCCCAATTAAAACATGACATATGTACTAAAAATTATATATTATTAAAAAAATTTAAATAAATAAACTCGTTTTTAAAAAGTTTAACCTAATAGAATTCATCTCACCAAACAAATTTAAAACTCATCTTCCATTCCACAACCCTAGCCGCCACATCTCCACCCTCTTCTGCCACCACCACCCCTCTTCACCCTCTATTATCACCGCCCTTTCTCTCCATCTCTCTCTTTCCACTCGCCTAATAGCTGTCACACTCCACCTTCCACGCCCCCCCCCCTTCCGCCGTCTGCCACAGTCACTGTCACCATCATCTCTCTCTTAGATAGAGCAAAATTAACAAAATAATCAAAATTCAGACATGATCTGAGATAAAGACACGCCGCCATCTTGACCTCCTCTCATTCCACTATATTTTCTCTCATCACTTCTGTCTCTACCTCTACTTCCTTCTCTTCTTTCAAATCCAGGTTTTAATTTAATCAATCGTCGATTTTAACCTTTGTTATTGTTTAATCCAATTCACTTGGTTCTCATTCAAAATGCAACAATCTAGGATTTATTTTGTTCTTTTTATATATTTAGCATAGAAGCAATAATGTATTGTTCAAAGATGTGATTTTCAATTTTTTTTAAATATTTTTTTTTTTTTTTTGTGAATTTGATTTTATGTGAACTGATACAAAGTTTTGAATGTGAGTAATGGAAGTCGAGAGAGTGGAAAAGATTTCAAACACATCAACACAAAAAAGAAATCACGCATAGAGAATTTTACTCGAGAGATAGAGCCTTAATGGATCGAATATATATATTTTTCTTATATTCGATCCTTTTTCTAGTGAATATATATACGATCCATTTATATATTTCTTTATAAATGGATTGTATATATAAAAAGAGGATGAAGTGGTAATCACTTTACACAGTAAATTAAAGATATAACGTCTATATTTGAAATTTAATTTATACACAATATATAAACATACAACTCCAAAAACTAAGGAAGCTAGCAAAACGAAACCAATCTTAGTTTTTTCTTTCTGGATTAAGCGTAATTTATTAAAACTATACAAACAAGTTCTTAAGTCATACGACAACATTAAGCTGAGCATTAAAAGCCTAATTAGAAGGCATAACGGTTAATTGGAAACTTATTTGATCAAAGCTAATTTAATTGACAATATCATTTATTGACTGTCTTCTCTCCATTTTTTCTTCTTATATCATCTATAGACATGCTCATAAAAATATACACTAAAAATACATTGAATTTTTTTTTATTACAATTATTGATTTTACAACTGAGAAGTTAAGGGTGTTTATTGCATGTGTAAGGGTATTTTTGTTCAAAATATCAGTTCATGTGTCTCTTACGTTACACGTGACCAGTAGAAGAAAAAAAATCCAATTTTCATGCCTCGGAAGGGTGTAATTTGCAACTTTTGATAAAGGGAGGAGATATTCGCACTCCCATTTTCTACGCTTGCACTCCCATCTTAAAAGAAATATCACTTTTAACATTCATTTCAAATGTGAATTATTAACTGTTTTTTAAAATACTAAACTACCCTCTCAGACATCCTATTTGTGTCTTATTTTTAATGTTTTTAGTTTTTTTTTTATCGGATCCAAAAAAAATACTCAGAAAAATTAATCAAAAAAAAATTCTCTCTTTTTACAAGACCCAAAAAAGGTTATCTATGTTGAATAAATTATTTCTTTTGACAAGACCAAAATATATATAGATATATATCTATTAAAGAAATTATATCTTTTGGCATTAAATAAATAAAATATCTCTGTTGAATAAATTATTTCTTTTGGTAAGAATTAAAAATTAAAAAATACCCAAAAAAATAATTATCCTTGTTGAATAAATTTTCTCTTAACAGGACCCAAAACAAAGTACATAAAAAAAATTATTCTTGTTGAATAAACGATCTACATTAAGAGTACCCAAAAAAACAGTTATTATTTTTCAATAAATTATATCTTTTGATAGGTTCGAAAAAAAGAAATTATTTCTATTAAATAAATTATCTCTATTGGAAGAAGCAAAAAAAAAATATATTTTTGTTGAATAAATTATCCATTTTTATAAGACAAAAAAAAAAAGTACTAAAGAAAGTATAAAAGGTAAAAAAATTATTTCTTTTGATAGGACCCACAAAAAACAAAATAAAGAAATTAAAGAAGATAAAAAAGAGTTTAACGTGATAGTATAAAGGATAGTTGTGGTATTATAAAATAAGTGATGATGTATTAATTAGTTTAGGGACCATCTTGTCATTTTCTTTAAAAGAAAAAGGTAGGTGGAGTGCAATTGTAGAAAAGAAGAGTGCCAATATCGCCTCTCTTGATAAATTGAGAGAATTTGTTGCCTAAAACAAATAGTAAATGAGGTATTTTGTAACTTTTTGATAATATAGGGAGATTCAATGCAATTTGGCCTATAATTTTTTTTCATAATATTAGTCTTAGTATATTTATTGAGAAAAATATAATCCAAAAAATAAGAAAAATGCAATTGAACTAAATAGAGATGAAAAATTAATATGAGAAAAAAAATACATAGCGAAGAGGAAATGATCAGTTATAGAGTGATAAAGAAAAAATATTGTTAAAAAATTAATTTTTCTTTAACAATTGTTTCAATTTTAAAAAAATTCATTTTTTGAAAAATAAATTTGAGTAGCTTGATTTCACTTTGGATGAATGATTAAGAAAGAGAAATGCACCATTTTATTTAACTAAATAAAATATCACAAGCTTTAATAAAACACAATTATTATTAACAAAATATAGAAATAATTTAATAGCTTACACAAGGAGTAATTATAGAATTTGTCATTTAACGAGTGACAACAAAAAATATTTATATGCATTTTATCATTATTGTTATTTTTGTCATTTTGTAATCATATTATTTTTGTCATTTTGTAATCATAACACTTTAATTTTTTTTCTTTCGAATGTTCCAAAGATTCGCATATGAAAATTAACATATAATTTAAAATATATATTTTTGGAATAAATTATTATATTTTTCTTTGAGATTTGGACTAATTATCAATAGATGAAACTTCTTAGAAAATAACTCAGACACCTCATTTTGACATCTCTGGCCAAAGTTAAAAGTTGAAACGGTGTTTTAATGTTTATTTACCCTTTTGCTCAATGTTATTATATATTATAATTTTTAAAATAAAAAAATATAAATATAATAAAATGACTAAAATGCCAATATTCTCTTTGCTCTCCTCTTCCTCGGTTCTCTCCTTCCCTTTCTCTCAGCTTCATGATAGCAAGCACCACAACATCAGTGTCTCCAATTCCATAAACACAATGAATCTAACCACCAAGTCACAACATGTCCTAGGGTTTTGTATCTCTAAACGAAGCTCCATTAAATTCGACTACGTCGACACGATCAACACTGCTATCCTAATGTTAAATTTTCACAATTTCACCGAACCAATAATGATAAAAGTAATTTTTTTATTTGACACATGCCTTTAAGAAAGAGACGCAGATCAGGAAAAAATCCAGATTTAGTGGTGGTGGAGGGGTGAAGGTGCATGACGTGACTTGATGATGGCTAATATGTGAGTTGGTGGATAGTGCGGGTCTGGTGGTGGTTTAAAGTTCTAAAATGGCAAATGGAGGGTTGAAAGAGATGAGAAAGACTATAAAGAATATGGTGCAGCTCAAATCTCAAATATAATTTTTAAATTTTTTTTTGTATATATGTGTGTGCGTGTAGGGAGGAAAATATACACACAAATATATTTGTTGGATTGTTGTGGGTTTTCGGTGATTAACAGTGTTATGTAGATTAATTAATAGACTGGGGAAGAGATTTGTTTTAGGGTTTTGCCTTTTGGAAGAGGAAAGGGCATCGGTAGATTACCAAAACAAACATAAAGTGGGCACAGAGAAGCTGTCAAGCACTAAGTTGAGAAATTAGTATAATAATATATATATATATATATATATATATATATATATATATATTAAGCCAATAACCGAATTGATATAATATGGAGTATATATTTAGGGAGGCGATATTCTCACTCCCATTTTTACGATTGCACTCTACTTGCCTCTTTCTTTTAAATAAAATGACAAAAAGGTTCTTAAACTAATTAATAAATCATCCCTATTTTATAAAGGTAATGTTACTCAAGTAGAATTCGTAAGCAGAATGTTTTACATCCATTGGATGCGTGTGGTGAGTGTATGTAGTGGGGCTACCACATGCATCCAATGGATGTAAAACATTCTACCTACGAATTCTGCCTGAGTAGCATTGCACATTTTATAATAACATAACTACCCTTTATACTATACACATAAACTTTGTTTTAGCTTCTTTACTTTCTATATTACTTTTTTTTTTTTTGGTTTCTATCAAAAAATAATAATTTTTTACCTTCATTAGTACCTTTTTTTTTTGCTCCTGTCAAAAGAGATAACTTTTTCTTAGGTTTTTATTTTTATTTTTTTTATCCTATCAAAAGAGATAATTTATTCAACAAAACTATATTACTTTTTTTTTTTCGGTCATTCCAAAAGAGAGAATTTATTCAATAAAGATAACTTCTTTTTGGGTCCTCTCAACAGAGATAATTTATTTAACAAAAATAAATTTTTTAGGTACTTTATTTTTGAGTCCTCTGAAAAGATATAATTTATTCAACATGATAACTTTTTTTTGAGTACTTTTTAATTTTTGGTTCCTGCTAAAAGAGATAATTTATTTAAGAGAGATAAAAAAAATTTGGTCTTGTCAAAAGATAATTTATTCAACATATGTCGCAATTTTTTTGGGTTATTTTTTTTCAAGTAATTTTGTTTTTAGTATTTTTTATTTGTTCTGTCAAAATAATCCCAAAACATTAAAGATTAGAGAGAGAGAAAAGATATTTAAAAGGGTAGTTTAGTATTTTGGAAAAAAGGTAATTATTCACATGTGAAGTTAAGGTTAGAAGTGACATTTCTTTTAAAATGGGAGTGCAAATAAAGAAAAGGGGAGTGTGAATATCGCCTCCTTTTCTTAAACATCATTTACTTCCCTTTAGTACTTTTTTCATTATCAAAAGCAAAATAACTTTTTTCTTGGATTTTTTTTTTTGAAGGGGGGAGATCTTGTCAAAAGATATAATTTATTCAAGAGAAATAATTTTTTTCTCGGTCTTGTCAAAAGAGATAATTTATTCGAATAATTTTTTTTGAGTCATTTTTTTCTGTACTATATATAAATTTTTGTGTTCCTCTCAAAGGAAATAATTTATTCAACAGATAACATATTTTTTGACTTGTCAAAAGAGATAATTTATTCAAAATAAATAAATAAAATTAGATCCTTTTTTTTAGTTCCTGTCAAAAGAGATAAATATTCAACGAAGATAATTTTTTTTTTTGGTCCGGTCAAAAGAGTCAATTTATTGAATATGGATAACCTTTTTTGGGTCCTCTCAAAAGAGAATTTTTTTCATGTATTTTTTTTTGTATCCTTTCAAAAGAAATCAAAGACATTAAATATTAGAGATAGATAGAGTGATATTGAAAGGGTAGTTGTGTAATTTAAAAATAATAATAATCATCCACTTATAAAGTGAGGATTAAGAGTGTCATTTTCTTTAAGATAGGAGTGCAAATGTAAAAAATAGGAGTGCGAATATCACCTCCCTATATTTATAATATGAATTCATATAATATATAAATAGTGTGTCTGGTGTGTACCGTTTGTGTATATAGAGTAATGATCACTTGTTCTAACGGTGGGAAAAAATTCATCTACACCAAGCACACTAACCATAATATGTGATTGCTAAATTTATTTTTGATAATTGTCATTTTTATATCAATCGCATCCAATAGATACTGTGCTTGGTTTGGATAAAATTCTTGCTCACCGGTGAATAAGAGATTATTACTATATATACATATATGATCTATTATTATATTAATTTGTAGTGGGAATATAATATCGGGTTGGGACTTGGGGAATGGCTAAAGGTAAGAGAATTTGCTACAATAGTTTATAATGTTTGGATGGAACAAAATCACAGAATCTTTGGTGGGATACGACTCTCTTTTGCTAATATCCTCCAACGAACTCTAAAATCAATAAGACTTGAGTTGATGTCTTGCTTCTTCCCCGACAAATTTTTACTAAATGGGAACTATTTCTTTTTGTAATTCCTCATCCTCTAAGGCTATTGGATTGATTGTGTCGTAGAGAAAGATGAATTTGGTTTTGCACTCTGTTCTGTTGTGCTTTGAGGAGTTAGCACCGAATTGCTTTGACCCGTGTGTGTATATATATATCTAAATTTAAATATAATATTGATATGTGATGCCTATCATAAAAATAAAGTTACTTTTTTGTTTCACAAGATTGGACTTCAACATTAAAACTAAAAGGGTTTCAAGTTAAAATTTATATGAATTTCAAAAAATTACACGTTATATTTATTTCCAAACTTACTATTGTTGGGCTAATAAGTAAACGCTTTAAAGAAAAAAATGCTTTCCTTTACCTTCTTTTTATATTTACAAAAGAGATGTCCTTATATTTTGCTAGAAACAAAGTTGAGCATAAGGTCCTAGAAGAGGGTGTCGATCCCACAGAAACTACGTTGATATAATTTGCTAAAGGTCAAAGCTTGTTTCTTATTCAACTTACAAAAAGATTTTTGGTTTGTTTGTTTAAACTACTTGCAAAATGTAAATGACAATAAAATAAAGGAGTTTAACAAAATGGTAGAAGTTAGGGTCGAGACTTCACCACTAGCCTTATAACATGTCAATTTCATAATAAATCGGATAATTTATATAAATGTGTACTAATTGACGCATTTGGCTTGTGGCCTACAATGACGTCGCCAAGAAAAATACATTCACCTTAAAATAGTATAATCCATCTTCGATAAACGTAATCTCCCTACCTACTTACCTAAATGCCTAATTAACTAAGTGTAGCGAAATTACCATCTCTAAGCATGGACTGTGCAAATCTAGCTATGCATGTTATAATGAAAATTAGTACAAAGTCATCACTTGTAATTCTTCTGGAAATACAAGTGTTTGAAAATCATGTGAAGAAATCTAACATTCTAAGATAAAAATGATGAATCAAAACACATAAACATACTGAATTTATAAACTTATATTGAATATAAGGGTCGAGACTAAGTGCATATACACAAAATACATAAAAATCCCAATTTAGTACAATTAGAACATAGTTACAAAGCTAGGGTTTTGTCCAAACCCTAATGAAAGATTAGTTGATCATGTTGGGATGGAGGCACTTCATAGACAGAGATGAATCCATGCTCAAAATGGTCTTCAAGGCCTTACAAAGCCCTCTTTGAAGCTTTCCCTCTCTGTAACTTCACTTTCTCTCTCTAGGTTTACAAAATATGCTCTCTAATATATCAATATGGAATTCTTTCTTATATTACATCATTCATATATATACATCTGAGTTTAGGCCCAAAATATCACAGAAATTCCGTGCAAGGCTTCTTCCAGAAAATTTGAAACAAGTGGCCAAGCGAAAAAAATATCTTGTGGTAGGAATTTGAGATGCATTGAAATAAACATTACTATGCATGGTCCTTGCGATGCATCGAAATGTCCATTTCGATGTATCTTAGCTCCTTGCTCTAAAATCCTTCAATTTCTTAGTTGCTTCCGGCTCCGACTTGACACGCAATTCACTAATCCTTGCTATAAACATTTAATTAAGTACAATCGGATTTGAAAATGCATTCTTGAATTGATAATGGAGTAGTAAGTTTGCTGGATTAGAACCTGAAATCAACAAAAATACTAAAATACGTAAAAATAACACAATATGTGTATCTATGGGATTAAAACACGTAAATAAAAATACGAGAATATATAACATTCAGCGCTTATCAGTGAATAGTTTTGCTATCCTTTAGTTTGAGTGTATACAGTTCAATTTTTTGACAGAATTAAAATCGATTTAAACAATTTTTTAATTTTAATTCGGTTCTGATTCTTTACCGTTCCAATTTTAATTTTGTGCACACCTAGCCAACAAATAAACTATCGTATAAAAATGAGCCTATGCCCTCACACGCAAGCTAGGAACAACTAATTGCAGAAAAGTAAGAAAAAAGGAGCCAATGCTGGGAGTTAAAAAACTTTATGCAATGTAGATATAAGAGGGTATAATCAGGTCAAAGATAGCTTATAGTAAACATCCATGCATTAAAACATCAATTAACCAAAAGATAACAGGTGTACAATTCAACCATAATGGAAATGCATATATACTACACATTAGCAAGATCAGAGGCCTAGGGGAACATGTTTAAAATCTCCATTGAAAAGGCACATTTCACCGGCATGGGATTGATAGATTTGAGATAAAACACACATAGTATAACCTCTATAAATTATTACTTAATAAATTAATAATTTTTTTTAAATAATAAATTTTGTCAGACTTGGATCAACGTACTAAATTAATAATTTTGTTAAATTGATAACATAATAGATTTCATAAATTTCCTTATAAATTTTTATAAGTCACACTTATTATATAAATTAATAATTTGGTAAGAAGTACATATAGAACTGACTATGATATTTTTTTGAAATATCAATCTAGTGTTGCTTATCTTTTCTTGAAATTTAAGTTTAGTTGGATCTCATTTTTAATTTTTCGTATGCACTCAAAAGTTCTGAGGTTGTATTGAGAAACTAAAAGTTTCGAAAAAAAATAAATAATGTACATAAAATGTCTTGTAAAATTAATAAGTTATTAATTTACCAAAAAATCAACATCTTGCTTAATTAATAGAATTTATGTGATCCCAACACTATTAATTCATAGAAATAATACTGTAGTAGTTGCAGAAACTAATTGAGAAAACAAGAACATAATTGACAGTCTATTAATTCAGTGTTTAAGTACAGTGCACGAACCCAAATATTTCCCAAACTATTGATAGAGGGTTAGATTCAAAGGCAGCTCCAAATATTATATGTTGTATTTTTCAACGGTTCTGGTTTAAGGAACCATTGGATAAGGTTCAGTTCGGTCTTAATGAACTAAGAACCAAAACTAGAACTGCATTAAATAAGTTTAAAATTAAAATCATAACTGCAGTGAATAATTGAATTCGATTCAATTCTTTGTGCACCTTTATTTACTGGATACCTTTTGTCTTCATTTTGAAGTTCTATTTATACTTCCTTCTTCTTTTGGTGGCTTTGGGGATTTCCTGAGTGTATATCCCTCGTAGCATTTAACTTTGTTTCATTAATTTAATCTTTCTTACCAAAAATAGAAAAAGTTAAATTGCTCGTGGACATGATTGAACCGATGTTTTTGAAAATGATACCAGAATACGTAATTATCCAATGTGCAGTCGCCTTCCAACTTTGGCTTGAAATGACATGCCAACAAGTTGAAACAATACAATGCCTCGTATTTTGGTGACAGCTTGCCGATTGAAAACCATTAGGGTCTACCATTTGTGAATAACGAAAGATCAATTCAACGATCATGTATATTTTAAATTTCATGTCTTGATTTTTGACATTTGATTAAGAGCGTAAAAAATGAGAGTAAACGGTGAAAGTCAAATATCAATAATATTTATCACTAATTGTCTCTGATATATCATACATCACTAATCTCATTATGAAGTTGTCACGTTCCGATTTTCGTCACTTGATTAAAAGTGAGAAAAATGGGGGTAAAGAGTAAAAGTCCAATCGATTCATACTTATGAATCGCTCAATTTCAAAACTCAACTTCCTGTGTGTTTGAAATTTCATACTTAATCCATGAAAAGAGAATCCAAAAATACTCAATTTGAAAAAAATCACGCTCAACTTCAATTTAAAACGAATGAATTATGTCTAATTGAAGTTTGGACCAATTTCGGAGCATATTGTGAATAGTAATCACAATCCATTATAATTACAAGGACGATTGTATTTATTAAACTCTAATGAACCACCTCAATCACTAAATCAATGCGGAATCATAATTACCTGCATATGTTTACCCATGTATGATTCAACCTCAATTTTTTTAATACCAGAAATTAAGAGATGCACACAAACATGAGGCCATGTGATAATGCATATTTTATGTATATTTTTATTTCCTAAATTATATTCGTTAGCGTAATTTCTTATTTTTCTCTCTTGAATTTATGTAATTGATATTATACATGTGTATATATATGTAAATTTAAATTTAGTAATGAAATGTTATATTGATGTCATCAGATTGGATTTCAAAATTAAGCTAAAAGAGTTCAAGTCAAAATTTATATGAATTTCAAAAAAATATAAGTTATATTTACTTCCAAACTCACTATTTTTGGACCAATAAAAAAAAAAAACATTAGGATGTGTATCACCATCAGCTCTAGTCTTACCTTAAATTTGTAAAACTGTAACTCTCACTCCATTTTGCTTGAAATGATCAGCAACGATGGCCTAATAGCTAATACCATGAACATGTCTCCATTCTTATCTCGAGTGCAGACCAAGGATTTTAGCTCAGGGGCATAGTGTATTTGGTGAGAAAAAAGAATTAGCATAACAAATATACTTTTTTTTCACATAAAAATGCAAACAAAAAAATAACAAAATCACTATCTTTCAATTGATAGTGTAGTATTCTTAATCTAATTCCATATCAATACTCATTTAAAGTGAAAAAAAAATTTATCTAAATACTAGTTGAACTATGAGCCATGTCAAAGCAATCATACTCTCTCTCCAAGCGCTTAATTAACAGATGCATCTCTTTGGTTACTTGCTACCCAACCCGATGTCTGGTTTAAGATCCAAAGCTTCGACCCCATCAAAGTGGGTGAAACGCCATCAACGTATGAATCTCTATAAAAGACCATCTTTAGTTTTGTAATGAGGCAATTCAAAATCGACATTAACTATCTCACTGAATGACCTAATTTTTTTAAATAATTAGAATTTTACCAAATTCAGCAAATTAAATGTCTTAGTTTGAGATGTACTTCTCAAACATTAAGAATATTTAAGAAATATCCAACTGAAACTTGAAAGTCAAAATCAAAATATCATTACATTTGGCTCAAAGATAGAAGAAAAGAAAAAAAAATAGAGAACTTAACAATCGCATAAGGTTCAGATTTGGATTAAAAGAGAAGAAAAGAAAAGATCAAAAAACAGAAACTTTGTGTTTAGAGAGAAAAGAGAGGAAATGGATTTGATACACACTTATGTGGAAGATGAACGTTTCTTGTCATTGCTACAGAGTAAGGACTTGTTACGTTATATCTTGCTCCATTTTTTTTCTTGTTTTCTAAAATGTATTGAATTCTAAGAAAATTGAGTGTTTTTATTTTAAAAGAAGTGTATTAACGAAAATAAAAAATAAAAATCTAAGGAAAGGGAGGGAAGGGGGCATGTGTCCCTCCTGGTCACATGTGCCTGCTTGTCTCCTGCTTTATTTTTCGAGGGTGCCATTGGGTTGAGAGTAGTTTTGCTATCCTTTAGTTTGGCTGCTTCTGTGTTTACAGGATACCATTTGTCTCCATTTTTGAAGTTTTCTTTGGTAGCTTTTGGAATTTTCCAGATATCACACAAGCACTTTGTTTCCTTAATCTAATCTTTCTTACCAAAAATAGAAAAAACTAAAATACTTGTGGACATGATTGAACCGAAGTTTTTAAAAATGATAGCAGATTATAATTATCCAATGTGCAGTCGCCTTCCAACTTCCAACTTTGACTTGAAATGACATGCCAACAAGTTAAAACAATACTTGGAGACAGCTTGCCAATTGAAAAACATTAGGGTCTACCATTTGTGGATAACGAAATATCAATTCAATTACAATGTATAGTTTATGCTTATATATACAATGTATAAAAAAATTCCTGTATTTCTCACCACGCCATTGGAAGTTAAGCCACTGAGCTTCTGAAAACCAGAATCCCCCAATCTGAAAATGACTTACAATCGTATTTTAATGTCACCACAAGCATGTGAAATTGAGCTTTATTTACCAAATTTATGATTTTTTTTTTGTTTACTTTTCTTGAAATTAGTTTATAAATTATTTTGGAAAAAAAATTAGTTTATAAATTCGCATACCCATGTAAAAATGTTACGGGTGCAAATAATGTGTCATGAAGCTCAATTCAAATTTTTTAAAGTTTGTCTCGCTTGTAATTTAATTAATGAACTAATGACTCCAATTCATGGCTGATTAAGTTGGATTAGTTTTAGATTGGTAATCTAATCAAATTAAACAGATTCAAAGTTGAAATCACTAAACAGAAACATCTGCAATTATATTTTACAATGACAACGGGATACAATAAAATAGGATTAACTGTTTATTGTGAACTATGGTTAAAATACCTGATAGCCCACAAGAGAAAAGCCCTATCGTTAAAACTCTCTCTTATAGGCTTGGGGTTAAAATACAAAATGATTGGACAGTTTAGAAAAGTCGAATTCGTAAACCAATATTTTATGAATTGCATCGGTTGAGATTAAATCTTTGAATTGAATTAGTTTATATTTTTACTAATTTGTAGACAATGAATTGAATTAGATTTAATGTCTAATCCGATCCAATCAGTGTTGTTTCCTAGGATTGTGGTTATTTTATCTTCATTTAGATATAATAAAAAATATATAATAAATAATCTCAATGTTGTGTGATAAGTTACCTTTGAATGTGTTGATTGACAAATGTGTAATTGTGATAATAGGTCTTTCGTTTATTATCTTCATTATCAAAAAAATTTCATTCTAAGCAAGATCGTCCTACAATGTCAAAGTAATTGTTCTTGAACCGTTATAAAAAATAATTAGTTCAATAATTTATAATGGGAACTATGAGCATTTATTTAGTGTTGTAATGATGTACCTCATATCCATTATAATGATATCTCGCAAATTAGATGTCCCTTCATTGTTCTTATTAACTATGTTGAATGCATAATATCCTTCAATAATGATTACTAAAGCATTTAACGAGAGTAAAAATTAAACTTATAGATTTATATATAAGAGAAAATATATATAAGGAGAGTAAAGAGTTAAAAGAAAACAAACCTATAGTGTTTTTTTTGGGTAAAATGCTCTGACCACCCCTCAGGTTTCGATTTATTACTCATGGAAAATACTAGTGCATCTGACTAAGGTCAATCTCCCCCAGGTTTAGGAAACTATTTCTTGACACCCCAAATAAGAGATAAGCTCCGTTAAAAACTATCGGTTCAACTGCTTTTACTAATTTACCCTCTTATATTTAATGATATTGTAATTGAACTTGCTGACGTCATAATGACGTAGACCCTCCTATACGAAATGACCTAAATACCCTTGATATTGGGGTTGAGTGAGCCCTATACTATTGTATGAACTAGCTACTCAACAAAGGAAAGTACAGCATAAGTCCAATACGACAGGTTACTCCCTTATATTTATATACTCTATATATATATATATATATATATATATATATACATACATATATATATACATATATACAGTATATAAATAAATAAATATATATAGTATATATATACATATACATATATACAATATATATATTGTGACATATAAATTTGTAATTGGCATATTTCGGTAATCAAAATCTGAGTGATCGAGTTGTAATTTTTCTCTTATTCTTTGTATCGATCATCGACAACTTCGAGCTAATATTCAAGTGCATGGATGTAGATAAATCAGTTAGAACACCATATAGTACAGGTAAGTATGGTGAGGACACTCTGCACTTTTTATTTCCGAGCCTATTTTGAAAAACCATGGTTTAAATGAAAATATTATGATTTTTCAAAGTAAGACCGGTCCCCAATATTTAGGACCGGTCCAAATTTTCTCGGCAGTTTAGTTTATACAGGTTTTTACGAAGTCCCACCGGTCCTGATTATTTGGCACCGGTCCCACTTAGCCTGTTCCAAATAGGAAACAAATTTTGACAAAAATTCTGATTCCTATTGGGTTTGAAACTTCTAGGAGAGTTCTATTTTGGTATTCAACTTCTTTTCCATGTAGATTAGAACTTCCTTACCTATATATATGTATTCATATTTTCTCTACATAATAAGGAAGTACTATATGTCTGAAACATATTTTTAGAGAGAGAAAGTATATACAATATAATTAGGGCTATCTATTTTTAAGAACACACATCCATACTTCACGAGTGATATTTAGGATGGTGTTCTACTTCTGATTAGCTGCTCAGAGACTGCATCAAATCTATTTGCTGATCAGAACATTGAATTGATGGTTGTTCACTTGCTTGCTTTCTGAGGAAGAAAGGTGACCAGATTTCACTACAAGGGGAACGAAATACTTGCTGAGTATTTTGGTTCTTCCAACAACCTTTCTGTAAGGATCGTGACGTTAGCCGAAAGTCTGCAGCAGTTGGACGTGTTGTCTCAATCATAAGCCTGATGTGTTCCACATCAGATTCTTGACAAAGTGAAGAGGGGTGTGAGACTGAGACAGTGTCTGTTGTACTTTGCTTCATCATAGTAAATTGGTTTCCTGAGGCGTGCCGCCTCCCTCCGTGATTTTTCCCGCCTTGGGTTTTCACGTATATCTAGTGCATTCTTTTCTCTACTTGTACTTTAAGTAATTTACTTACGTTAATTGTTTGATTAATTGGACTTAAAATTGAATTAATTAAAAATTAAGCAAACGAGCAAGTGATCATATTCACCCCCCTCTAGGTTCTAAAATATTTTTCGCAACCGCTTCCGCACCGCGCAACTCACAATTGGTATCAGAGCAGTGTTCTCTAATTTGTGAGTCGTTCCTTGTGAAATATTTTTAAAATCAAAATATATTTTTGTTCTCAAAAATTATTATGGAATCTAGTATGAAAAAGGGTGGATCGATTTAGCAAACTCCTTTGTTTGATGGTTCCAATTATACTTTCTGGAAGTCTCGCATGAAAGCATTTTTAAAATCTCAAGGAGAGAGAGTTTGGATGGCTGTAGAGAATGGCTATAAAATTCCTACCACTACCACTAGTGATGGTGATGCTATTGTGACTATAGAGAATGATAAAACAACATGGTCTAATGCAGAACATGAAGATGCTAATAATAACAACAAGGGTTTATATGCTATATTTAATTCTGTTGTTCCTTCTGAATTTGCTAGAATCTATGTTTGTTCCACTTTGAAAGAAGCATGAGATATTTTACAGGTAACACATAAGGGTACCACCAAGGTAAGAAAATCTAAGTTACAAATGCTTGCCACTAAATTTGAAACAATTAGAATAGATGAAGATGAGATATTTTCTGATTTTTATTCTAGACTTAGGTTCCAAGCTAAGTTGGAAGCCTTAAATGAGAGCAGAGATGTAGATTCAATGGAGGTGGCTGAGTTAGTTGGATCAATTCAAACTTTTGAGATGAAATATCCAAAGCTTCAGAAATCAAAAACTCTGGCTTTAAAAACCTCAGACTTCCAAGTATTCAAGTTTGTCAAATGGTTCAAATTCTTCAAAATCTGAAGTTGAAAAAATTGAAAGGATTGAATATGATTCAGATAATGATGTTGCACTCCTTATTAGGAAATTTAGAAAGATTCTTGAATATGAAAAAGGAAAAAATTTGGGAAAAGGAAATCCTTCTAAATTCCAGAATCAAAGCTCATCATCCAAAGGTAAGGAAAGGAAAGAAAAAGAAGATGACTCTAGGGAGATTGAGCTTACTTGTTGGACATGTGGTGGTAAAGGTCATACATCTAATAAATGTCCAAGTCCTAAGAAAATAACTTTAGTGCAAAGAAAAGTTCAAACAAGAAAGTCATGAAAGCTATTATTTCTGAGTCTGAATCTTCTAACTCTGATAGTGATTCATCTGTTGAGAATGATTCTCTTGCTTTTGTTGCTTTATCGAATGGTGATACTACTAATGATTCTTCTTCTGATGTAGGTGAAAATGAGATATACACTACTCTCAGTCAAGTAGGGTCTAATGATTCAGAAGTTGAGCAGTTTGATGTAGAACCATGTGAAAGCAAGCTGCCAGAACTCTTTGAGAAATTGCAGGAAGCTTATAATAAAAATTTGAGAAGCTGAAGCAAGAAAAATTTGAGAAAGAGACTTTAAAGAAAAAGAACGAAGATCAAGTAAAGTTGATTGAAGAAAGTAAAACAAAAATTTTGAATGTTCAAGGCAAAGTCAAGTTTCTCGAAAACGAGGTAAGTCAAGTTAATTCTGCTAAAGATGTTCTTATTTCTAGAATTAATTTTTTTGAGGTTGAATTGAGAAAATCACAAGAAAAATTAATTGCTTTTACTTCTAGGCAGATTAAGCTTGATAGCATGATTAGTGTTGGTAAGCCTGTAGGAGATAAAACTGGATTATGTTTTGTTGGTTTATCATCTAAGGAAAAACTTATTTTTGTTAAACCCAAGAATTTGATTGTCTCTGAACCCAAACCTAAGTCTTATGTTGAGTCTTTGCATGCTAATGTTGTGTCCAATGTGCTTTATTGTTCTTTTTGTGGTAAGAACGGATATAGTTAACACTATTGCTATAAAAAGAGAAGACATTCTAGTCTTTTTTTCATGTGCATAATTCTTTTGCTAATAATAGGGTTCATGCTAAAAAATCACATTATTGGAACAAACTCAAAAATTCTCAAGGTAAAAAGAATTCAAATAAAAAAAAGAATGTTTTTGTTTCTCCACAATTCTTTCCTGATAAATTGCATGTTAAAACTATCTGGATGAAAAAGGAAGATTTGGAGAAATTTGTGCCTGTTGATACTATGAGATTTATTCCTGATAGGTCTTTGGGTGCAAAACCCCCTAACTAGGTCATTAGGACTTTTTATGGCCATGGATTTTGTTTTCCATTGGACCATATATTTTAGTTTAGAATAGGTTTTGTTTATTTTTATTGATAATCATATGAGATTATGAGAATCATGTTTTTCTAAGAAATAATGTGAATTCTTTATATTTCTTTTTAATTTCACTTTGATTTGTGAATGAATAATTGGGACACTTAGTTTGTCAATGAATGAAGTGCTTGATTTTATGATTTTGACATTGATAACCAATGTGCTGTATTTATTTCTTTTTAGAAGTAAATCTTCTGAGTCCATACAATTTGTGCACTAGTCCAACTCTGAGAGAATTGATTGAAAACTAATGTGAAATTGACTAGAGTATATTGTATGAGTAATATTGAAAGCTTAAATGATCAATGAAAAAAAAGGATGGAAAAAAAAATTATGTTTTTATTCAGCATGAAAAAAAAAATGAAAATTTGCTGAATATCTAAAACAAAAGGAAAAGGCTACCTTCAGGATGTGTTCGTAGCTTCCACTATACAATGTAAATCTTCAATGAGATATTTTTAAAATTAAAGAGTTGTTTTGAAGAAAATAGCTGGCTGCCCATAAGTGTGAAAGCCACCGTCTTAGAAATAATAAAAAAAATGATGATGAAATTCAATGAAAAAAAAATGTTTGATCATGTATAGTTATATTTGCTTTTTGTTAATCCGCGCGCGTGTGCTTTGGCTTTAAACATGCCTATAGTCCTCATTCGCACACTTACACTTACACTCTCCTCTCAAGCTTTACATACATACTCATACACTCACCAACTCACATATATTCTCTTCTTCTACGATTCTCTTGAATTGTGATTGATTGGTGGATTGGGATTGGACTTTTTGAGTTTGTGTTGATTGATTGTTGATTTGGGAGAGTTTGAACAAACAAATAGCTTTGAAATTTGGAAATTTTATACTTACACACCAAGTGTTCGACAAAAAGTCTCAATAGAACTTTTGACTATATTTTTGATTCCATTCATCATGGTTTTTATGGCACGCAAACGGGGACGTACTGAGACATCTACTAGTGATGAAAATCTAATTGTATTCACTCTAGACATGTTTGAGGATGAATTCAATTTCAACAACTTTGTTAATGTCATAGGGTGCCGGGCAATGAGAATTGAAAGGCGAGTCAATCTTGCTATAATCAAGCGCAAATGGGAGATGGATTTTGTGTAATATTTTGAAGACAATGATTGGGAGTCTCTTTGTGATCTTAGAGAAATTGTAAAGCCTGACATGGTTAGATATTTCTATGGAAATATGATTACTTCAAACTTGGATGACTTAGTGTTTGTGATAAAATGCTATGGCGTTCGTGTTGAAGTCACCAAGGACACAATTGCCAATATTTTGAGTATTGCAGAGAATGAAGATGGCATTATTTTTCCATACCAAGTTGAGGATCCAAATAAACCGAGCATGGATGATATAGTTAGGGAGTTGTACATACCCGAAGCCCCACGGCTAGTAGATAGGTTGTCTTCACTCTACCTTACCGATGAGGTCTCGACATTGAACTTGATAGTATCATACAATTTAGATCCTCATGACCACAAGGGTAATTTGATTAAGAGTCGACCTGAGATTCTCTATCACATTGTTCGAGGAGATCCGATCAATCTTCCTGCAACAATCATGCATACCATGATCTTAGTCACTCGACATTCTAGGTTTTTATCTGCATTACCTTTCTCACAGATAGTGATGACGATTTTGAGGGATGCTAGGGTTCGTATTCCAAAGAGAGCTGATATTGAGAAACCGAAAAGGATGATTGATGCCACATCAATTACTCGCTCGGTAAACAAGAAGGAGAAGGACAGAAAGGCCTATGAGCTCAGTCAAGGAGCTGGACAGGATATGTCTGGGGGTCGTGGAGTTTTCCAACTTCCTGTGACTGACACACCCGTGTCGGCCAATCAGATGAACCAGGTTCTCAGGTTCATTCAGCAAGGGTTCGATCGCTTACATGCTAGGATTGACAAGCTTGACCCTACTATTTCTAATGAGTCTGTTGATGAGGCTGACTAGACTTAGACTTTAGGTCTTGATATCTTTTGTTCTAGACTATTGTTGATTTGTTTATCTTTAATGTCTAGATATTTATTTTTGTTATATTTTATTTATTCCATCAACTGATATGTTTTGGATATTTATTTGATCAGCGATGATGATTATTTTTGTTTCATTATTATCTTAATCTCTCTATATGCTTCATGATTTATCTGTTTATATAAATCTTTTGGGTATTTCTTTGTCAATTTGTTCCAAAAAGGGGGAGATGATATTGTTATATGATATGATATGAGATTCTTTGACAAAGGGGGAGATATATTTATATCAGATATTTTTGCTTGAGAGATTAAGGGGGAGCATTACAGATTTGAGTATTACAGAGTTGTGATTATATTTTTTTATTAAGTTTTTCACAGGTTGTGTTGTTTAAGGAATGTGCAGGTACAACATGTTTTTATTCCAACTGTCTTAAACACACAAGTGAAGTTTCTGTTGATCAGTTCTTTATTTCTATGTATTTTTGGGCAACATTGTAATCTAATTTTTTCAATGGGTTAGGTTATAATTGTCTAGGTGGTTTTGTTACGAAATTGCGAAAGGGGGAGATTGTGACATATAAATTTGTAATTGACATATTTCGGTGATCAAAACCTGAGTGATCGAGTTGTAATTTTCCTATTATTCTTTGTATCGATCATCGACAACTTCGAACTAATATTCAAGTGCATGGATGCAGATAAATCAGTTAGAACACCATATAGTACAGGTAAGTATGGTGAGGACACTCTACACTTTTTATTTCCGAGCCTATTTTAAAAAACCAGGGTTTAAATGAAAATATTAAGAATTTTTAAAGTAGGACCGGTCCCCAATATTTAGGACCGGTCCAACTTTTCTCAGCAGTTTAGTTTCTGCAGGTTTTTACAAAGTCCCACCGGTCCTGATTATTTGGCACCGATCCCACTTAGCCTGTTCCAAATAGAAAACAAATTTTGACAAAAATTCTGATTCCTATTGGGTTTGAAACTTCTAGGAGAGTTCTATTTTGGTATTCAACTTCTTTTCCATGTAGAATTAGAACTTTATTGCCTATATATATGTATTCATATTTTCTCTACAAAATAATCAAGTACTATATGCTTGAAACATAATTTTAGAGAGAGAAGTTATATACAATATAATTAGGGCTATCTATTTTTAAGAACACACATCCATACTTCACGAGTGATATTTAGGATGGTGTTCTACTTCTGATTAGCTGCTCAGAGACTGCATCAAATCTATTTGCTGATCAGAACATTGGATTGACGGTTGTTCGCTTGCTTATTTGTTGAGGAAGAAAGGTGACCAGATTGCACTACGAAGGGAACGAAATACTTGCTGAGTATTTTGGTTTTTCTAGCAACCTTTCTATAAGGATAGTGACGTTAGCCGAAAGCCTGCAGCAGTTGAATGTGTTGTCGCAATCATAAGCCTGAGGTGTTCCACATTAAATTCTTGACAGAGTGAAGAGAGGTGTGAGACTGAGACAGAGTCTATTGTACTTTGCTTCATCATAGTGAATTGGTTTCCTGAGGTGTGCCGCCTGTAATACACCGCTCCAACATATGGTATGATATTGTCTGCTTTGGGCCTGAGCCCGCACGGTTTTGCTTTTCGCTTTTACCTCAAAAGGCCTCATACCATTTGAAGAGAACATACTACATATAAGCACATCCCATTTTTCAAACCCAGACGATGTGGGATTGAGCACCTTGTACCCTGTCAGTGTGGTAGCTCAGCCCAGTGTCTATCTTCGCACCTGCCCACTCACACCCGTCCACAAGGGTTACTACACCGCGTCCTTTCGTTGTTTTTTCCGCCTTGGGTTTCTACGTATATCTGGTGCATTCTTTTCTTTACTTGCACTTTAAGTTATTTACTTGCGTTAATTGTTTGATTAATTAGACTTAAAATTGAATTAATTAAAAATTAAGCAAACGAGCAAGTGATCATATTCACCCCCTTCTAGGTTCTAAAATACATTTCGCAACAGCTTCCTCACCGCGAAACTCACAGTTGACTTCAGTCAAAGACATTAGTATTCTCCGTGGGTAATAAACCTAAACCTGGGGGGTGGTTAGAGCATTTTATCCTTTCTTTTTCATCAATGTACTTGTTCAAGTCTTTAAAGTCCACAAAATTATATTTTATTTTTTCTAAACTTACAACTGTTAGAAAAATATGTCTTTTGTATGCCAAACAGGCAAACCCAAATATAGTTATACTTAGAAAAAATAAACAGAAGTAGGAAGTTAAATAAAATAAACAATTATCAACCAACTTACAGAATGATTGAAAATGAATTAAATTGAATCCGAGTCTTGTGTAAATACAATTTCCTTAAGACAAATTTGTTCCCTTATAGTGCTCAAGGTGATGAACAATTGTCTCCCAAAATAAAACGGATTTACGATTCTAAAGAGGCAGCACTTCAATCTCTAGAATCCTTCGAACACAACTTGTGCAGTACTCGAATTGTATATACATGTAGAGATAGATGATATGAAATTATTTTTCTTTTTTGTTATGTATGACTGGCTATATATAGAGCCAATGGTGAACAGACATATCTATTCGTGAAGAGTCATACCTATTCACGAACAGACATGTCTGTTCGTGAAGAGTCATACCTATTTTAGAATAGACATGTTTGTTCGTGAAGAGTCATACCTATTCCAGAATAGACATGTTTGTTCGTGAATAGTCATATCTATTCTAGAATAGACATATTTGTTCATGAAAAATCATAATTCTTCCAGAATAGTCATGTCTATTCTTCAAACAACCACCACTTAAGGCCATGTTTGGTTGGAGGATTTTAATAATCAATTTTTCATTCAATAATTAACGATTTTTCACAAAATCGTCCAACAATCCCCCACATGAATGAAATTGATTGGATATCAATGTAAATGATAATGATAATGCAGACATTAATTCGAGTACAATTGAAAAACTACTGCATCGGGTTAAGTAGCCTAATGGCCTTGAACTTGCCCTAGTGAAAGACTATCGGATTTACTTAGCTAATCAGTAGACATGATGTCTTTGAACAGTCAGCCGTTAATGTAAACCAAGACAATAGAATTCACACAGTATTTCTTCAAAAACAGTTGGTTCTCACGTTTGTGTTCATTTTGGCCCTGAACACCTCTTGGTTCCGTGAGTGTTTTAGAGAATTAAGCCTTAATATTCTCATAGAAGCGGCCCCTTCTTACTCACGTAGGTGATCTCTATGAAAAGTATCCTGCAATACTCTACTTGGACATTTTCCAAGATATAGAAATCATTAAAAGCTTAACTTATCCTGGTTCTCGCGGCAGATGTGCACTGTCTCATCATAGGAATGGTTAGGAGTAAAATATCTCCTCAATGCTTACTGAGTTCTACATAGTTCGGTTTGCCCTTTGAACCTAGATCTTGGGATCTCCAGTCAGCTAGGTTAGGTTACCACTATGACGACTCTTATTAAGACATAGGCTTTAAACCCATTCCCTTCGATGAACTTTCTATTCGCTCTCGTGGCAAGCTTTTTGTAAACGGATCCGCAATATTATCTTTTGACTTTACATAATCAATTGAGATAATTCCATTAGAGAGCAATTGTCTAACGGTATTATGTCTTCGTCGTATGTGACGTGACTTACCGTTATACATATGACTCTGTGCCCTTCCTATTACTGATTGGCTATCGCAATGTATACATATAGCAAGCAGAGGTTTTGATTAATATGGAATATCCTTTTATTCTTTTTCTTTGGGCCTTATTCCATAACATTAGTCTTAATTTCAATCCTTGATAAATGCAATCATTAATTTCAAGATGGATCTCAACCACCTCAATACACTTGGTATTCTCTTGGATTGCTTGTATATCAAGTTATGTGCAACTTGTCCTTTAGATCAGAACAACATAGTTAGAAAACATATCCATCTAGAGTATCTTTAGCATGCATCATACTCATTGACACGTAACTACCTAAACTATGTCATTGATTCAGTGTTTGTTTCAATCTACATATAGATTTTCCAAGTTTGCACACTCTTTTTTCATAATCTAAGATTATGAACCCTCATTGATGATTTCAAATCAATTTTTCATTAATAGAACCTCGTTCTATATTTCTTGAATTATGCACAAGATATGTCTCATTCATATCCTAATAATTTTAGGATTTATACAAAATCTGTTTACTTAGAAAAAATAAGTGCAGATTTTGTAAACACATCCAACCACTGATTTCTGTTTATTAAGAACATTAAGTATAACGAAAAACAACTACAATTTTGTCTTAAGATTGTTAGAAAAATATGTCTTTTGTATGCCAAACAAGCAAACCCAAATATAGTTATACTTAGAAAAAATAAACAGAAGTAGGAAGTTAAATAAAATAAACAATTATCAACCAACTTACAGAATGATTGAAAATGAATTAAATTGAATCCGACTCTTGTGTAAACACAATTTCCTTAAGACAAATTTATTCCCTTATAGTGCTCAAGGTGATGAACAATTGTCTCCCAAAATAGAACGGATTTACGATTCTAAAGAGGCAGCACTTCAATCTCTAGAATCCTTCGAACACAACTTGTGCAGTACTCGAACTGTATATACATGTAGAGATAGATGATATGAAATTATTTTTCTTTTTTGTTATGTATGACTGGTTATATATAGAGCCAATGGTGAACAGACATATCTATTCGTGAAGAGTCATACCTATTCACGAACAGACATGTCTGTTCGTGAAGAGTCATACCTATTTTAGAATAGACATGTTTGTTCGTGAAGAGTCATACCTATTCCAGAATAGACATGTTTGTTCGTGAATAGTCATATCTATTCTAGAATAGACATATTTGTTCATGAAAAATCATAATTCTTCCAGAATAGTCATGTCTATTCTTCAAACAACCACCACTTAAGGCCATGTTTGGTTGGAGGATTTTAATAATCAATTTTTCATTCAATAATTAACGATTTTTGACAAAATCGTCCAACAACAACTTCAATAAGTACTCCATTATGCATTCAACTGTCACCACTAAACCCAAATTAAATTATGCATATATATACATATATAAATATATATATGTATATATATGTCACACATTACTTCTAGTGAAGTATAGTTTGATCACTCAACTTCATCTAGATTAAATTGGAACTTATTCAAAATTGACTGTGAAAGAACTCGTATTAATCAACTAAGTAATATGTTTAATTTAAACTAATCTCGGGACATAATTGATCTTTGAATTGGTCTCTTGGATTAATAGAAGAAGTTACAATTATATATCTCTAAGTACATATGCATATAAAATCCAATCGTATTTTGCTCAAATTAATATTTCGAGCTAAGCACAAAATTAGATGATTCCAAAATTATATATAAGGTCACGGACCCTTTATATAATCTGGGTTACTTTCAATTACCTTTACTTTTGGCCCAAGTTATTGCAGCATTAATTGACATATCACATCTAAAAATGGAAATGGCGGGTTACGATATTAATCAATTTATTTTCTTTTTGCTCATGACCAATCGTTGCATGGTGACCCCAGCAATGCTTAAAGTCATACTGTATTATCTTTGATGTGTTTGCATATATAGTCACAGAGCACTTTATACAATATGATGATCTCATTTGTCTCAATAATTTCTTGTTTGAAACACAAATATAAAACTATGGGTTTGAGCGAGTGTCATTACTATCAATGACCCATGGCCAAACAGTGCTTTCCATTTCTCTTCTTATTTTCTTTAACCAAATAAGTGATATATCAGTGCGTTATTGTTTTCCTTAGTGACCCCTGTTATTTAGCAAGCCTCAGGCTATGTTTGGTACAATGGAAAAGAAAAAAAGGATAACATTAATAAAGAGAAGAAAAAAAATGATAATATTAAACTTTTATCGTGTTTGATTAATTAGTAAAGGAAATGATAGTTAATATGTTTGGAAAAAGAAATGAAAAGAAACTATTTAAAAAAATTACCATTATACTCTTTTATATTCAAAAGAACAAATTTTAACTTTTATTAAAATAAGGACAAAGTTGGTATTAACAAAGTTTCATTAAAAAATGTTACCATTTTCTTTTTTTTTGTTCCATTTCCTCTCATTTTTGGAAGGATAACAAATGTAATTCATCCTTAATTTAACTCTCCAAATCCTTCCATTTCCTTTTCTTTCCATTAAAAAATTTATACCAAACACAAAAAAAAAAAAAAAAAAACATTACCTCCATTTCCTTCCCTTTCTTTTCTCTTCATTTATTTCCAACCAAACTATGCCTTAGGTGATCATATATATATATATATATATATATAGACATACATGGTAGCTGATATTGGTGTTCCACCAATGTATTAAAGGGCTCTATTTCCTTTTTCTTTTAAAATGGATTTAAAAAAGAGTCCATACACCATTAAATACATAATTCTTGCATTTTTAATACTATAATTGTTCTTCTCTTTAACATTTAACATATTACTAGTAGTTAGATAATATAGAAAACTTACATTTACTCATTTGCATGTGATTAGGATAAAAAGATAGTGATTTGTTTAAAAAGTAAAATTTATATGAATGAATAAAACATATCTAATTAATTGGAAGTAAACCAATCTTTACAATGAACGATAATCTTTAATTGTTTTTTTTGGAAAATATGTTTAATTGAATTGAAAATCAAGTGAAAATCTTGTTTGATTTCTAAAGTGAGATTTTAGAAATTATATTCTTATGTGATTAAATTAATTACTTTTAAGTTATATATAATATAATGTACATATATTTATAATGTGTATATTATATAAATTTGTGAATGCTGATAGTCAAAACAATAAAAAATGATCGCAGAATATGTAATTGTGCAGTGCAACACCTACCAACTTTGACATGAAATGACAAAGAAAACAAGTTGAAACAATTTATGGCCAAGTATTTGTTGGTGATAGCTTGCGTATTAAAAACATTAGGGTCTACAATTTATCGATAACGAAAGACCAATTGAACTTGTAATTCAACAAATGCCAAACCAATTTCAACTAGTATAAACCATTTGGTTTGTATTATGCATATATATACAGATACAAACTACAAACCAAGTCACAGATACCATTAGTATCTAAACAAAGTTTCAAGTTTTGGAGGAAAGAATGAAGCTCATTACTGGTGTTCGTCTTCTTCATTCGATATTTTTTGCATGGTGTTTTTTGGCATTCCAGGCTAGATCAGCATCAGTTGGGAGATCCACCTATATTGTCCACATGGACAAGTCTCACATGCCCAAGATCTTTGCTAGCCACCACCACTGGTACTCCTCCACTGTTGATTCCATAAAATCAGACAATCACACAACATCATACGGTCAACAATCCAAACCAGAGCTTGTCTACACTTATGATAATGCATTTCATGGTTTCAGTGCACTGTTATCTCAAGATGAATTAGAGACTCTAAGGAATTCCCCAGGGTTTGTCACAGCTTATGGTGATAGGGAAGTAACACTTGACACCACCCACAGCCCTGAATTCCTCTCCCTCAGTCATGTCACGGGCCTATGGCCGGCTTCTCACTACGGCAAAGACGTCATCATTGGTGTCATCGACACTGGTGTCTGGCCGGAGAGCAAGAGCTTCAACGACAAAGGAATGACCCCAGTCCCCTCTAGGTGGAAGGGTAAATGTGAGGAAGGACAAGAGTTCAATTCCTCATTGTGTAACTTGAAGCTCATTGGAGCTAAATACTTCAACAAAGGGGTTTTAGCTGCAAATCCCAACATCACAATCAGCATGAATTCTGCAAGGGACACTAATGGCCACGGCACGCACACTGCCTCCACAGCTGCTGGAAATTTTGTGGAAGGCGTTTCGTACTTTGGTTATGCAAAGGGGACAGCAAAAGGGGTTGCGCCTGGTGCTCGGTTGGCCATTTATAAGGTCATTTCTAAGGAAGGACAGTATGCTTCTGATATTCTTGCCGGCATCGACCAGGCGGTAGCTGATGGCGTTGACGTGATATCGATTTCAATGGGTTTCGGTAGGAGTCATCTGTATGAGGATCCTATTGCCATAGCTTCCTTTGGAGCCATGGAGAAGGGTGTGGTTGTTTCAACTTCAGCAGGCAATAATGGCGACTCTCCTGGGTGGTTGCACAATGGGACACCATGGGTCTTGACCGTCGCAGCAGGCTCAATCGACCGGTGGTTTGCCGGCACTTTGACTCTCGGAAATGGGTTAACCATCACCGGATGGACCATGTACCCTGCAAATGCCTTGGTGTTAGACCTCCCTCTCATTTACAACAAGACTCTGTCTCCGTGCAATTCAAATGAATTGTTGGCTAAAGCCCCTTATGGCGTTCTCATATGTGAGGACCCACAGCCAATTTATTTTCCATGTTTTACAATCGAACAGTCAAATGTGGCTGCAACTATATTTGTCTCTGACGATCCTCGAGGATTTGAATCCAATAATTTCCCCTGTCCTGGAGTTGTGATTAGCTCTAAAGATGCCACAGCCGTGATCAAATATGCTAAAAGTGGAAATACACCGACAGCGAGCATGAAATTCCAACAGACCATTGTAGGGACAAAGCCTGCCCCTGTTGTTTCTAGATACAGTTCAAGAGGTCCTGCCCGTAGCTGTCCAGGCATTTTGAAGCCGGACATAATGGCACCGGGGACATTAGTTTTAGCCGCATGGATTCCAAATGTTCCGGCAAGTCGTATTGGCTCAAATAAACATTTGTCCAGTGATTACAATATGATCTCCGGGACATCCATGGCATGTCCTCATGTTTCTGGTATCGCTGCACTCCTAAAAGGCGTGCACCCGGAATGGAGTCCAGCTGCTATTAGATCTGCCATGATGACCACAGCCAACCCATTTGACAACACTCACAATCCTATTCGATACATTTTCAATGCAACACCTCTAGACATGGGGTCAGGTCAGGTTGATCCTAACCGAGCACTTGATCCTGGTCTTATCTATGATGCTACTCCACAGGACTATGTGAATCTCCTCTGCTCAATGAACTTCACTAAGAATCAAACCTTGACCTTCACAAAATCAAAAAGTTACAGTTGCTCAAACCCGTCTTCAGACCTCAATTACCCATCCTTTATTGTTTTCTATAGTGATGAAAAAGATATAATGGTTCAGAAATTTAGAAGGACGGTCACGAATGTTGGCAACGCCCCGACCACTTATATAGCTAAGGTTGAAGCACCAAAGGGTTCTGTGGTCAGAGTCTCGCCGGAGAAACTGGTTTTTAAGAAGATGTACGAGAAGAAGAGGTACTCTTTGAATATACAATATATGAATAACCAGACTTCGACGGTCGCATATGGTTCTGTAATTTGGGTAGAAGCAAGTGGTAACCACAGTGTGAGGAGTCCCATAGTGGTCTCACCTATACCTCGTGCTTGGAAGGTCCGTGTTTGAATTGTGCACGAGATGATAGGGAATTGCCATTGCAAGTACCTCTGTGTCTTTTGAATAGTGAAAATAAAGCTTTTGACATGACCACTGTTGGACACGAAAAATAACCATTGTCTCTCTTCCTTTCATCATATTCGCCCATGTAAAATTTCAAATATTCACTTGGGTTCGAAATCAATGGCCTTCAAGAATATTCAATTCAACAGGGTCAAGCAAGAATTTCAAAGCTGACAACGATCTATTTTCCCATTGCTGAAAGCGAGGAAATGGCTACTACATATTTGAAACAAGGTCCCTGTGTAAGCGAGGAAATGGCTACGACATATCCAAAGTGACTAGCACCAGAGGCAATGGTTAGCCTTTTATCTCTAATTATTGTTATTATTATTATTATTATTATCTCTTTTGACCATAAAGACCTTAAGATATAATTTAAAATAGGGAGCTGATATTGGCACTCCACCAATATCCTTTGGCACTCCACTCCTATATTTTTGTAAAGTAAAATTACAAAAGTAGTCCTATGTTATACCATTTTAGATTCTTATATTTTTAGTACCCTAATTGCCCTTCTAATTCAAGATTCAATTTTAATTTTATTTTATTTTTCTTAAAAAAAAAAATTTCAACTTTTTTACTTTAGGTTTACAATATAACAATCCATTTATTACCACCCAAATACTATATTTTAGACATTTTTCAATTGAAACTTGTTGTTTGTGTCTCTATCCTATAAAACTCAAAGAATCCAAATTTTGAAATATACTATTTTTACTCACCAAACGTGTAATTTATTTTCCATGTGTCTTATTTATAAAATAACATAAATTAAAATTTTGAAACATACCATCAATTTGTGAACAAACAAAATAGAAAGGAAGGAGGAGAAAATAAAAGGCAAACGAAGAAAAATATCATATTAATTTTTTTATTTTTATCTTTTGAAATTTTGGTGCAAAGGCTCCTTAGTTAAATTAAGACAACTACAATTGCAAAATATTTCATAGAGTCATGTTTTTCTCTTTTCATCTTTTAATTTCTAAAAGTTCTCTATTAAAATAAAAAAGATTTCCTTAGTTTTCTTAAAGAACTATATATCATAATTTTTATTCAAGTGAAATTAAACTTTCTTTTGATTTTAAATATAATTAATTTTTTTTCAAATAGGTTTTATTCATTGATATAATGTTTGTTTCTAACTCAAATACATTTTTAATATTTCTCTAGGTAATCTATTATTAACAACTTCTTCCCAACTTATCTAATCATGTAACTTTTATTATCTGAATCACATACATTTGATTGATACTCTCTAAATCATTATATTGAATCCTAAACTTTTTTAATTCTAAAATAAATATTAATAAATTGATTCAACATGAAAAAATAATATTTTTAAAATCAACTAAGAATTATTTTCACACCAAAAAAGAATGTGAGAGAGAAGTTGCAATTTGGAGTTAAGAATTCTAACATTATCAAATAAGGGTAATTAGGGAATTAAAAATATAAGAATCAAATATTGTATAGTAAAGGGACACCTTTGTAATTGTACTTTACAAAAAGGTGAAAGTGGAGTGCCAGAGGATATTGGTGGAGTGCCAATATCAGCTCCCTTAAAATATATATATTGTTAGGGCATTTTTTTATTTTTCCACTCTGTTAATCTTTATTAATTAACCCAAATCTACAGTATTATGAAACAATATTACAATATATGCAGCAGTTGAACATGATCGAGTTTCCCTCATTTGAAATTTAATTAAAGATATAACATCTTATTTGAAATTTAATTTATACACAATATATAAATATGCAACTCCAAAAGCTAAGGAAGCTAGCAAAACGAAACCAAGCTTAGTTTATTCTTTCAGGATTAAAATGATAAGGCATAACTGTTAGGAAACTTATTTGATCAAAGCTAATTTAATTGACAATTTATTGGCTGGCAATTTTTCTTCTCTTCATTTTTTCTTCTTATATCATTTATAGACATGCTCATAAAAATATACACTAAAAATGAATTTAAAAAAAAATTTGTTACAATTATTAATTTTACAATTGAAAAGTTAAGGGCGTTTGTTGCATGTGTAAGGATATTTTTGTTCAAAAAATCAGTCCATGTGTCCCGTACGTTGCACTTGACCACTAGAAAAAAAATCTAATTTTTGTGCCTAGGGGTGTAATCTGCAATTTTTGATAAATTGAGAGGGTTTGTTGCCCAAAACAAATAGTATAGGGGGTATTTTCAACTTTTTTATAATACAGGGGTTCAATGCAATTTAGCCTATAATTTTTTTCATAATATTAGTCTTAGTATATTTATTGAGGAAAATATAATCCAAAAAATAAGAAAAATGCAACTGAACTAAATAGAGATGGAAAATTAATATGAGAAAAAAAAATACATAGGGAAGAGGAAATGATCGATTATATGTAAAAAGAGAAGTGGTAGAAAAAAAATATTGTTAAAAATTAATTTTTCTCTAGCAACTGTTTCAATTTTTTTAAAATTTATTTTTTGAAAAAAAAATTTGAGTAGTTTGATTTCACTTTCGGAAAGATATATCATTATTACCTTGATAAATGATTAAAAAAGAGAAAGTACCATTTTTTTAACTAAATAAAATCTCGCATGCTTTAATAAAACACAATTATTAGGAACAAAATATAAAAATAATTTAATAGCTTACACAAGAAGTAATTATAGAATTTGTCATTTAACAAGAGATAACTAAAAATATTAGCATATATTTTATCATTAAAGACTCCCATATGAAGATTAACATATAATTTAAAATATATATTTTTGGAGTAAATTACTCTGTCCTCCCTTAAGGTTTACTTATAATAAAACTTTTCATAAAATAACTATGACACCTCCTGCCAGGTTTTGCCTATGTTATTATATATTATAATTTTAAATTAAATTTGTCTATTTCGACACGATCAACACTGATATCTCAATGTTAAATTTTAACCGAACCAATAATGATAAAAGTAATTTTTTCTATTTGAAACATGCCTTTAAGAAAGAGACGCAGATCAGGAAAAGAAGCAGATTTAGTGGTGGTGAAGGTGCGTGAGGTGACTTGACGATGGCTCATACGGTGAGTTGGTGGATAGTGAGGGTTCTAAAATCGCAAATGGAGCATTGAAAGAAATGAGAAAGACTATAAAGAATATAGTGCAGCTCAAATCTCAAATATGATTTTTAAAATTCTTTGTATATATGTGTGTATATGTATAGAGAGGGAATCTATACACACAAATATATTGTATACATCCATACAGGGGTTGGCAGTTGAGTTTTCGAATCTATATTTGTTGGATTGTTGTGGGTTTTCGGTGATTAATAGTGTTAGCTAGATTAATTAATAGATTGGGGAAGAGAGTTTTAGGAAGAGATCAACTTTAAGTTCTTTTTTTTTTTTTTTTTTATGTTTGAGGGCTTTGCCTTTTGGTAAAGGGAAAGGGCACATGTAGATTACTAAAAAAAAAGATAGAACGTGGGCATAGAGAAGCGGTCAAGAAATTACTATAAAAATATATTAATATATATATATAGATATATATATACATATAATACTATAATAGTCTTCAATTGTTTCAAAGTAAAAGCAGCTCATTTTTAATTGTAGCCTTAAGATATAATTCTAAGGCTATTAATTAAGTGAGACTTATTTACTTTATTTTAAAAAACTTATTAATATTTGAACATTATTAATGTGAAATGACAAGAATAGACATTCCTTATAAAAGAAAAATCTTCATCGCCATCCAAACAGCCCGCAACACCACAAAACACCACCACACAATCCACACCCACTCGACCACCTGCTGCCACCCACGGCCAACTGTCAACCAAGCCAGCTTACCTCACCTACCTTCTTCCATTACCCAAGTGCGCCACATAACCTAGCACCTAACCTAACCCACCAAGCCTAATCCACTCAGCCAAGCACTTGCTGTGCCATCCAATTCATGAAGCACCAAATACAAATCCTCACCATTAGCAAAAGCCACTCACAATGAAGAGAGAGTGGGTGAGAAAGAAAAATTGGTGGGGAAAAAGAATGAAATGAAAGAGATATGCGTGTGCTGTGAGAAGTGGAGAAAAAGAAAAAGAAAAAGAAAAGAAAAGAAATAAGAAAAAAGAAAGTGAGAAGAGAAGAGTGGAGGAGTCACTGCCGAGGGTGGGTAGAGAGAGAGTAGAGAGAGAGAGAGGGGGTGAGAAAGAAATTGGGAGAGAGAGAATATATATATATATGTGTGTGTGTGTGTGTGTGTGTGTGTGTGTGTGTGTGTGTTTTGGAGCAGCCACGTCACCACCTAAACCCTCTACCCAAGCAGCCGTGAACCCACTATCAAAGACCCTGGTTGTCACCAATGGCACAGCCCACATACTGTTAGATAGTGGCTCGAATTAGGGCACAGAAAGGCGCCGAAAGAGAGAAGAAAAAATTGGCACCGAAATTGTTGACTATGGCTCAAATTGGTGGCACCAAAAGTCACCAAACGGTGATCAGTGGGCATTAATGGCAGTCGGTGACCATTGAGCATTGATGGCACCAAAAGCCTTTTTCTTTGGCTATTTGTTCTCGATATTTTGTTCTGCTGTAATGGTGTGCAAGTGTGGCAATTCAGTTTGAGACAAAGAGTGTGAGGAAAATCAGCCGGTTACAAATCCAGTGCAACAGAAGTGTTGCAAATCAATGTAATTGAAGAGAGAAAATCTGTGTAATCTGTATATTTTCTCTATAGTGAGATCCGCTGCCTCCTATGAATGTAGGCAATTACCGAACCACATAAATCTCTGTGTATTTGTGTGCATGGTGTGTTGTTTGTTGAGTTTCTAAGCTTCCGGCATAACAAATTGGTATCAAAGCCTTGGTTCAGAGCGTTTTAATTTGCTCACTGCTCAGAAATTCAAAGTGCTAAAACTTCACTTTTGAGACTACTGGAGGCTAGATCTCACTGATACGAGTCCAACGGAACAAACTGGAGGTCAAACGGAGGTCGGAAGAGCCCTCACACGCCGTCAGAAGAAATCACGTGTTTCTCATACTCCAAACACGCCTTCACGTGCTGACAGTTGACTGGAGGAGCTTGGATTTCACACTTTTCACGTGCTCTCACGCGCCATAAAAGGTAGATGACGACTGGATTTCACACGCCCACAAGCACGGCACTCGCCACACACGTTTCACGCGCCAGTATTATAGTGAGCTGAGCTGAGCTAACTCAGCGAATTTGGACCGAGTCGACCCGCTGACTAGGCATTTGACTTAGACGCCACGTCATCGCCAACTCAGCCACCACATCAGCAGCACACCACATGGCTTGAATTTTTGGTAATTACAATTCTGCCCTAAACTTTTTAAAAATTACAATTCAGCCCCTAAAGTTTCTAAAATTACAATTCTACCCCTAAACTTTTTATTAATTGCAATTCAGTCCCTGTATTTTCTAAAAATTACAATTCTGCCACTAAATTTTCTGTTAATTGCAATTTAGTTCCTTTATTTTCTAAAAATTACAATTCTACCCCTAAACTTTTTGATAATTGCAATTCAGTCTCTAAGTTTTCTAAATATTGCAATTCTGCACCTGAACTTTTGGATAATTAAAATTCTGTCTCTAAACTTTCTGAAATTGCAATTAAAGTTTCTGTTTATCGCACCTGAACCCTTTCTATGACTGAAATAAGGGATTTCGAGCTTACAAGCACCGGCAAAACTTCCACAAGAAATTCCGTTCGGAGAACCATATTGTCAAATGCATGGTTTGAGGTGGAGAAATTCGATGGCACCAATAACTTTGGAATGTGGTAATGCGAAGTTTTGGATTTGTTGTTCTGAGAAGGGTCTCATATTGTCTTGGATGACAAGCCCAAGAATTTTTCTGATGAAGACTGGAATTTCGTGAACAGTCAAACTTGTGGCACAATCTGATTGTGTTTAGCCAAGGACCAGAAGTACTTTGTTATGAAAGAGACTACGACAACGAGTCTCTGGAAGAAACTGGAGGACGAGTACATGACGAAAAGCGTAGAGAACCACCTCTACCTAAAAAAGAAGCTATTTCGATTCCAGTACAAAAGAGGTGCTTCTATGATTGAGCATTTGAATCATTTCAACAAAATTTTAGCTGATTTACAGAATTTAGATTTTGATATTGCCGACGAAGATAAAGCTTTATTGTAGTTAAATTCCTTGCCTGAAGACTATGATCATTTAACCATCACTCTACTGTATGAAAAAGATAAGGTTAAATTCATAGATGTTTCAAACGCTTTGGTGAATAATGAGTATCGAAAAAAGGATCAACATGATCACAGAGACTTAACATCAGAAGTGTTGACACAGGACGAATAACAAAAAATTTGAAGGATCCAGCGGGTGGGGAAGATCTCACTCGGAGTCAAGAGAAGAATCGTCATCAAGAAGACGTCTTGCAAAGGATGAATGTGCCTATTGTAATCAGAAAGAGCACTAGAAGAAAGATTGTCAGAACAAAGACAAGTCAGATGTGTACCTTGCAAGAAAAGCAGGTGATGAAGAAAAATTAGCCTTTTCAGTTTCATCATCAGACAACTAGTCTGACAGTTAGTCTGATAGATGGATTCTAGATTCTGGATGTTCCTACCATATGTGTCCCAACAGGTAGTGGTTCTCAAGCTTTCAGGAGCTTGATGGAGGAGTTATGCTTATGGGCAACGATAGTGCCTGCCAGACAAAAGGAATAGGAACAGTTCATTTGAAGATACACGATGGTACAATTAGACGACTGACGGATGTCCAATATATTCCAGATTTGAAGAATAACCTCATCTCATTGGGGGTCTTAGAATCCAACGGTTACAAGGTGACCATGGAAAATGGAGTTCTGAAAGTGGTACGCGATGGTGCATTACTAACGATGAAGGATAATTGAAAGGAAAATCTATATTTCCTGAACATGCATACAGTCACAGGGAGACCAGCTATCTCTAGCAGTTCTAAAGACAAAGTATCAGATACTTCCCCACCCTAGCACATGCGCTTAAGGCATATCGGGGAGAAAAAGGCTTTGCAAGGCTTGATAAGGCAAGGTCTATTGAAGGATACCAAGACTGAAAAAATTGATTTCTGCAAGCAATATGTTTTGGGCAAGCAGAAAATAGTCAAGTTCAGCATTGACATTCATCGTGGCACCTAAGGGCGTATTTGAGAAGGCAACATTGATTGGTCGATTCTCACCAAGGTGGAGATCGTTGATTGGTGGATTCTCACCAAGGTGGAGATTGTTAGATAGTGGCTCAAATTAAGGCACAGAACGACAAAAGAGAGAAGAAAAAATTGGCACTAAAATTGTTGACTATGGCTCAAACTGGTGGCACCGAAAGTCACCAAATGGTGATCAGTGGGTATTAATGGCAGTCGGTGACCAGTGGGCATTGATGGCACCGAAAGCCTTTTTCTTTGGCTATTTATTATCTGTATTTTGTTCTGATGTAATGGTGTGCAAGTGTGGCAGTTCAGTTTGAGACAGAGAGTGTGAGGAAAATCAGCCAATTACAAATCTAATGAAACAGAAGTGTTGCAAATCAGTGTAACTGAAGAGAGAAAATCTGTGTAATCTGTATATTTTCTCTATAGTGAAATCCGCTACCTCCCGTAGACGTAGGCAATTGTTGAACCACGTAAATCTCTGTGTATTTGTGTGCATGGTGTTTTATTTGTTGAATTTTCGGGCTCCTGGCACAACACATACAACCAACCTCATCCAACCCATCTCACCATGGTAGCAGACCCATTTCTTCCAACAGCAACCGAATCTACCACCTCCATGCACTAACCTTCACCCACTAGACCCAAAAGCAAACCCACTTTTTTCACCATACACCCGAACCCAACATACCCATATCTCTTTATCATCGTCACATTCATCAATGCACCATAACCTATACCATCTTCCACTCACCACAATCTACCAAAACCCATGTCATAGCCTAACCCGCACACCACCATCCAAACACTACCCGAATGCCCTCCAAGTCATCCTCCTCATCTCTATTTTCTCTCATAGCCACTCAACAAATAACACAATATATATATGTATATATACATATATATGGCAGTTAGTCGGATAAGAAAGAAAGAAGAAAAGAAGTGTCGGCTGGGAAGTAAGGATAAGAACAAAGTAAGAGAAGTGGGAGAGAAAAGAATAAAAAAAGAAAAAAGAAGAGAAGAATGGTGATAAGGTTTGGTCTGGTGCACCACTTGGGGTTATATAAAAAAAGGATTCAGACAGAAGGCTGGGGGAGACATATACATTCATATTCATAGACATCCAAGCATATTGAGCGACAGAGGGAGCTACCGACACTAAAAGGTATTGAGAGTGAGAGAAGCTAAGGAGGGAATGGAGGCTTCAACCATTCCTATGAGAAGCTAAATTCACTCCTAGTGGCTTGATATAGCCCTAGCTAAGTAACTATGTTTCTTTTGTAGTAATTTTGGGATTGTGCATTTTATGTAGATTATATTGCTTAGTGTCTTGTTCAAATAACAAGTTTAAACTTCTTTATATTTATTTGATTCGTATTATCCTTCTTGTCTTATAGTTTGACATGTCTCAAATGAATTTCTATTTTGAACTTTATTATGAAAAGGAGTTTCAATAATTCAAAAGATAAAGCTAAAATGATCCAACTATTATAACACATATAAATGGAGTTAAAGGATTGGCCCAAGAAAAATAGTGATTAATCAAATATAGCTAAAGTGATAAACAATTTAGGGTGTTGCAACTATCTTATTTCTACTTACACGATGTCATTCAATTAATTTTACTCTTCTGATAAAGAAAAAAATATGTACACCCGGATTAAATTCTCCCAATCAGTCCATATATTCTAGGAGATCAAAAATTAAGAGGGCAATATCATTCCAAAGTGAACCATTAGTCACCTGAACTCGATTGCTCTTTCAGGAGCACATATACGGTCGCCATTAGTCACGTGACAAATTTTATGCATCAATAATAGTAGCGTAGAACTAAATAGTGTTATTTTTCTCTTGGTGTGATTACATGCTTAGGAACCAAATGAATAGATTTTCATATGTCTATCCTCACATCAAAAGTTAGCATTCCTATTCAACTTAAGGGCCACATTACTTTCAATTTCAATCAAGATATAAACCCAAATCACACCCTTTATTACCAGGCTTCTCCCCTTTCAAGCAAGCAGCCTCAAAAAGGTTTCTCTAGTTTTAGATTAAATCTAATAAGTATAAACTCACATGGCAACTTGCAGTACGATCAATCCGAGCTTACAAGCACAAATAGAGGTTTGTCTCCTAATCGTTCCCAACCCTAAGAGAAGGCAAAAGTGTAAACCAATAATGACTTAATGAAACAATTACAAAAAATGATTTAATAGAAGAAAGCAGAAACTGTAACTCCAAAACACTCTTTGTGGTAAGGTTGGCAACCTTAATTTATAGTGTATCACATTGGTAGTGACAAATGAGAGGTTGATTAACAATTTTCTTTCTTATAATTTTTCAGAATTATAAATGATACGAGTCAACTAATAGGTTGCTCAATCTAACGAAAAATTAAAGACCTCCAATGAAGCTTTGGGTTGGTCTTTTATTTTGTTTTATTTATTATTTGACTAAACCTTAGTTCAAGTAGATCTGTTCCTCTGTAGCTAACTAAGTTATCAAATCAATGTTGAACTGGGCTTAATACATACTAAATATCAAGCACAACTCATTATCTCATGAATAGATTAACTTATTTCTCAATCTCAAAATAGATTAACTCGTTTAATAGTTTTTTTTTTAACTAAGCTTTTTTTGTCTTTAATCATCAGCATATATATATATATATATATATATATATATATATATATATTATACATTGTAAAATGACCTATAAAGACTATTTACAAGGCACCAAGTCTGTTCTACCAAAAGGAAAGTGCATAAATCAGATCATCTTCTCAAAGTCAAGTAGTTATTAGCTTCTAATCACACTGGTTTTGTAATCATCTGCGAGGTGGATTGTCGGGGCAGTTAGGATTGCCCAATCCCACATCGCCTGGGTGTGGAGAAGGGGATGTGCTTATATGTAGTGTGTTCTTTTCAAATGGTATGAGGCCTTTTGGGATAAAACCCAAGAGCAAAATCGTGCGGACTTAGACCCAAAATGGACAATATCATACCATTTGTTGGAGCGGGGTGTTACAGTTGGTATCAGAGCCAGGTTCCCGACCGGAAGTGTGCCGACGAGGACGTCAGGCCTCATAGGGGGTGGATTGTAATCACCTGTGGGATGGATTGCCAGGCCATGTCAGGATTGCTGCCGGGGCATGTCAGGATTACCCAATCCCACATCACCTGAGTGTGAAGAAGGGGATGTGCTTATATATAGTGTGTTCTATTCAAATGGTATGAGGCCTTTTGGAGTAAAACTCAAGAGCAAAACCGTGCGGGCTTAGGCCTAAAAGCGGACAATATCATACCATGTGTTGGAGTGGGGTATTACAAGTTTGCTAGGTAATCTCTTGCTAGCTTGTGATTAACTTTACATCAATTCTCATTTTTGCACTCCAATTTTTGGGACTTGAAGTGATACAAATAATCTATGTATTGAACTGCAGGCTGATATGGGTAGGCCAATAGTGGTTGAACCTCTTAGTATATGTGGTTTTATACCAGCTGCATCATTGAAATTAAAGTCCAAAAGTTTACGTATATATATTGAGTGTATATGAGTACATACACACGTGCTAGAAGAGTATCAGAAATTCTAGAGTCTAGACCAGGAACATGTATTGGGTACCCTAGGGTATTAAAAAAACTTCCTAGACCATGAACAGGTATTGGGTCCCCTAGGGTATTGGAAATATAGTACTTCTGTCAACTACAAACTCTTTATTGATACTGCAAATATTTTCAATGCTAGATGAGTGTATTATTCAAGTGATATACGAACTTGTATTTTTTCTTATTGATCATTGGTGCTTCGTGGCAATCTAATCCGAACTGATGTGTGTCTGTGTGCGCACTGTATTTTTTCTTATAATGTGTCTGTGTGCGCACTAATGGTTTATTTTTAGTTTTTTTGCTTCAAAGTTAGAAATTAAAGAAATTAACTCATAAAACATATCTAAATCAACCTAAGATCATAAAAATGAGTAAAAGACTCATTAACATAACTTGATTTAAAATACACATTGGCCACTACGATAGTTCATGCCAAACACGTATAAAATTACTATAAAGCATTCAGGGACCAAGCTAGATAAGGGCCAGTGGTGGCCACTGCCATATATTTGTATTATTATGTGTAAAATGCCCCTAACTTTCATTTGTGGCCCCCATAGATAAGGCCCTGTGGTGGCCACTACTGATAGTGAAAACCATATACAAAAATCTAAAAATTGCGAGTGAGCTCACTAGGAAGATTTTCAGGATGGGTGTAGCAAATTCCTTGTTCATTCTTAAGTGTTGGGATGAATTCATCAATAAACATGTGAGATTTTGAGTTTCTCACTCCACATTTTGCTGCTAAATGTTCCAAAAGCTCTATATTAGATGGATTAAATTTTACACCAGCAGGCAAGCCAGTGTTGGAAATTAAACTTGAATAAATTAACTGCTATTATGTTAGTAGTTGTTATTATGTTAGTGGAGCTATTATTGTGCTAGTGGAAAACCTGGGAAAGTTGTGTTAGTGGGGCTATTATTGTGCTAGTGGAAGACATGGGATAAGTTGTGTTAGTGGAGCTATTGTTGTGCTAGTGGAAGTCATGGGTAAGTTGCCTATATAATGCTATCTTTCCTACCAAAAAAATGTGAGAAATAAAGTATCTTCCAAGAGTTCTCCATTCATTTTCTCTTCCAAATTTATTATTGTGTGTGTTTGAATTAGCCACTATTTTCCAACAAAGTAGTATCAGAGCCAGTTTGTGAGGAAGAAAGGAAATGACAAACAATTCTGTTCCACTTCAAATACCTCGATTCACCAAAGAAAACTATGAAAATTGGTGTTTTCATATGAAGGCAATTTAGGGAGCACAAGATGTATGGAAAGTTGTGAACAAAGGTTATGTTGAGCCACAAGATGAAGCAACCTTGTCTCAAGCCGAAAAAATACTTTACAAGCCATGAGAAAGAAGGACCAAAAGGTGGTCATGACCATCCATCAATGTTTGGATGATGGAATGCTACAAAGCATTGCCAATGCAGCTAATGCAAAATAACTATGTGAGATTCTTCAAAATTCCTACCAAGGAGTTGATAAAGTGAAGAAGATTCGCCTCTAAACTTTACGAGGTGAATTTGAAGCATTACATATGAAGGAATCTGAATCAATTTTAGATTATTTTTCAAGAGTCTTAGCTATTGTAAATCAACTAAGAAGATATGTGAAGCCTCCATGGATGATACAAGGGTCTTTGAAAAGATCATTCGGTCATTGGATCCCAAATTCAACTTTATTATTGTTGCCATTGAAGAATCGAAGGATTTGGAGTCCATGACCATTGATCAACTCATGGGTTCGTTGCAAGCTCGTGAAGGAAAAGTGGTGAAAAAACAAGAGTCTTTGGAACAAGTGCTACAAACAAAGCTTTCTTTGAAAGAAAATAATGGTGGAAACCAAAGGGGCCGAGGACGTGGAAATGTACGTGGCTGAGGAAGAAGAAGAGGTATAGGTGAAAGAAGTGGTCACCATACCATCAACAATGAAGAAAAAAGTTATGACTCATAACAAACAAGGTGGCATGGAAGAGAAAATTACTCAAGGCCATATGGAAGAAGGTATAACAAATTTCAAGTTCAATGTTACAACTGTCATAAGTATGGTCATTATGCTTCGGAATGTAGAAATGTTACTAATAATGTTGAAGTTGAAGAAAAAGCTAATTATGTTGATGAAGAAGTGGAGCTTACTTTGTTGTTGGCATACAAAGGTGAAAAAAGTGAAGAGAATATGTGGTATCTTGACACTGACACTAGCAATCATATGTGTGATAGCAAAGACAAGTTTATTGATCTTGATGAAACGGTCAATGGCAAGGTGACATTTAGAGACTCGTCACAAATTTCGATAAGGGGGAAAGGTAAAATTTTGATTCGTTTGAAAAATGGCAGCATCAATTCATTTCCAATGTTTATTATGTGCCTAATATGAAGAACAATATTTTAAGTTTGGGACAACTCCTAGAAAAAGGCTTCAATATTTCTATGAAGGATTGTAGTCTTTCAATAAGAGATCCTTTGGAAAGCTTGATTGTCAAAGTTCTAATGACAAAGAATCGGATGTTTTTGCTAAATATTCAAACTGATGTAGCTAAATGTTTGAAAGCTTGCTTTAATGATTCAACATGGCTTTGGCACTTGAGATTTTGGCACTTGAATTTTGGAGGACTAGAGTTGTTGGCCAAGAAGAAGATGGTGAAAAGATTGTCTTTCATTAGCAATCCAAATCAATTATGTGAAGGATGTCTTGTTGGAAAGTAATCAAGAAAGAGTTTTTCAAAGGAAGCTACCACAAGAGCAATGACACCACTACAACTTATTCACTCAGATATTTGTGGTCCAATTACTCCATCATCATATGGTAAAAGTAATTATTTTTTGCTATTCATTGATGATTTTAGCCAGAAAACTTGGGTGTATTTTCTTAAATAGAAATCAGAGGTGTATAGAGTTTTTAAAAACTTCAAGACACTAATAGAAAAATAATGTGGCTATGACATAAAGGCTCTTCGATCCGATAGAGGTGGTGAGTTCATATCAAATGATTTCAAAACTTTTTTGTGAAGAAAATGGCAATCACCATCCTTTAACGGTTCCAAGATCACCCCAACAAAATGAAGTCACCGAAAGGAAGAATAGAACCATTCTGAATATGGCTCGAAGCATGTTGAAAAGGAAGGAAGTGCCAAAAGAATTTTGGGTCGATGTTGTTGATTGTGCGGTGTACTTGTCCAATCATTGTCCTACTAGAAGTGTGTAAACCAAGACATTACAAAGAAAGCCAAGTGTCTCTCATTTGCGAGTTTTTGGGAGCATTGCCCATGTATATGTGCCAAATGAAAGGCGAACCAAATTAAACAACAAAAGTGAGAAGTTTGTGTTCATTGGCTATGATTCAAGATCTAAAGGCTATGAGTTGTATAACCCAAACAATAGGAAGATTTTCATAAGTAGAGATGTTGAATTCGAAAAGGAAGCCACATGGAATTGGAATACTCCGAATGAAAATTATGATTTTCTTCCAATCTTTGAAGAGGAGCAAGTAAGTGAAGACATGGAGCAGCCCATTTCTCCACCAACACACCTTCATCATCATCAACTCATGAACAATCAACTCCATCATCATCAAGTTCAAATAACACACCACCACTTCTCATGAGAAGTATTCGGGACATATATGATGACACAGAAGAGGTAACAAACAGTTTTAGTGATTTAACACTTTTTTGTCTCCTTGCGGATTGTGAACTCGTAAGATATGAAGAGGCGGCACAAGATAAAAAATGGAAAAATGTTATGGAAGAAGAAATTTAGTCCATAGAGAATAATGACACATGGGAGCTTGCTACACTACCCGAAGGACAAAAGGTAATTGGTGTGAAATGGGTGTATAAAGCCAAGAAGAATGCAAATCGTGAAGTTAAAAGGTATAAAGCATGGTTGGTCGCCAAGGGGTACAACCAAAAGCTCGGCATTGACTATGATGAGGTATTTGCACCCGTAGCCCGCTTGGAAACTATAAGATTGATAATTTCTTTGGCAGCCCAAAATAATTGGAGAATCCATCAAATGGATGTGAAATCAGCTTTCTTGAATGATTTTCTTGAAGAAGAGGTTTATGTTCAACTGATGGGGTATGTTGTGAAAAGACAAAAAGACAAAGTCTTGAAGTTGAAAAAGGCTTTATATGGCTTGAATCAAGCACCAAGGACGTGGAATAAACGCATTGACAAATATTTTCAAGACAAAAAAATTTCAAAGTGTCCATATGAACATGCTCTTTACACTTAAATTAGTGAGAATTGAGATATATTTTTTGTTTGCTTGTATGTGGATGATTTGATCTTCACAAGAAGCAATCCAATAATATTTGAAGATTTCAAGAAAGTTATGACTCATGAATTTGAGATGACGGACATTGGCTTCAAGTCTTATTATCTTGGCATTGAAGTCAAGCAAATGAATGATGGAATATTCATTCATCAAGAGGGCTATGCTAAGGAAATTCTCAAAACATTCAAGATGGAATATTGTAAATTGGTGAACACCCTCATTGAATTTGGAATCAAGTTGTCACGAGATGAAGATGAGAGACGGTAGATCCAACATTTTTCAAAAGTTTTGTTGGAAGCTTAAGATACTTAACTTGCACAAGACCGGACATACTACTTGCAGTTGGGCTTGTTAGTTGATTTATGGAAAAACCCACCATGACTCATTTCAAGGCGACTAAGATAATATTTCTTCGTTACATCAAAGGTACACTCAATTTGAGGTTGTTCTATTCATTTTCTAATGATTTCAATCTTGTGGGTTATTGTGATAGCGATTGGGTCAGAGATTTGGATGAAAGGAAAAGTACTTCGGGTTATGTTTTCTTCATGAGAAATACGGCTTTCACATGGTGTTCAAAGAAATAACCCATTGCCACACACTCAACTTGTGAAGCGGAATATGTTTGAAATACCCTTGTTGTGCTTTGCTGGTGCGCTACTCGTAATTTATAAATTTACGACTCGCAATAGAATGAATAATTAAAGGATAGAGCTCTAAGTTGAGGGTGTTTATCCCACAGAGACTATGTAGGTATAACTCGCTAAAGTTGAGAGTTGGTTCTTGTTTAAATCACAACCAGGTGTTGGTTGTTTTCTTACTCTACTTTGAAAGCATAAAAGTTAATTAAAATACAAAGTTTTGAGAGAAGGGTAAAGAACTAGGGTCAGACTTTACCACTAGCTGACGAGTGTAGATTAATGGATGTTTGTCGTTGCTTTCCTACACTTCGTACAAAAAATAATAAAACCTGCAAAAACTTTACTAAAAATTGTATAGTAGTAAGCAGGGTCGAACCACTCTCAAGTGAGATTTCGAATGAGCTCAAATTCACACACTAACTTATGGAATAAAAATTATTTTTAAAAAAAACATTTTTTATTTTGGAATTATAATGAATAAATGAAACTATAATAATAAAATAAATCTCAAGGGAAGGGAATCCACCACCATGAATCCACATAAATAAATTTTCTAATATTCTTATATAGTTTTTCCTCCAATAATCAATACACTTCACCAATCCAATTAGAACTTAGAAAGATGAAGGAAAATATGGAATAAAAAAGAATGACTTGATTATATATAAGAGAGACATTTCTTTACTTAATCTGATGCACATTGGTTAGGTAAACAGAGGCAGGCATTCTTCGAATTACCATTATTTAGCAAACACGAAAAATCCTTCCTCTAATTTTAGAAAATAAAATCCAGAATAGAAGAGTAGAAGAATGCTCTTGGGAGGAAAAAGTAGACAAGAAAATAAAACAACTTACCTATACTTCAGCCATGGTGGCTTCATCACTCCCTTGAGAATTGTGTTTATAAGAAAAAGAAAATAAATACAAAAAAAAATATATATTTACAACTACACTTTATTTTTTTCTACAATTTCTAACTCCCTTCACCATCCCCGAAGACCCCCTATTTATAGAGTTAGAGGGGAATGGTTTAGGTGGGAAAAATTTAAAATACAAAATTCAAAATACAAATTTGAAATACAAAATTCAAAATTCAAAAACAAAAATTCAAAATACAAAATTTTGAATTTAAATATCTAATATTTGATCTCCATATCTTTAATTTGAATTCTGGACTGCAGACGTAAAAAGTATTTTGCAAAGTTTTGAACTTGAGACCTCTTGTGAAGTAGATTGCATAGAATACCATCTCTTCTACAATTCTTCTGATGTTTATCTTTGGCTATATATATCCTTTTTAGGCCTTTTCTGCTGCTTTTCTTCTTATTTGGAAATCAACCCCTATAAAACACAAAATGCAAAGATAAGAATATTTAAATAAAGTAAAAGAGTAATTAAAGACTTATTTTGAGATATAAAATAACATGTTTTGTGCACTTATCAAATTACCCCCAAACGAGCTTTTGCTAGTCCTCTAGCAAATACAAGCAAAAGATATTAGAGCACAAAACTGCTACTTTTATTTAACTCCTAACTAAAGATGTGCCACTTTCGCAGGCTGTTTCGATTGCATTTACCATATGCAATAAGGCCTTAAACCCCTAGGTTACCCCTAGTGGACGAGCTATAGCCTCGTGAGGGTTTCAATAATGATACCCACAAACATCAAAAAATGGTAATTAACACTCAAAGATTTTTTTTTTTCTATTAATGTGTATAAATCAAGAATAACTCAATCATTCTACTTTAGTGCGAAATAAAAAATTAAAAGAAAAGATTAAATACTATTCAAAAGTTAAAAATTTTCATTACTATTCTTGACTCAGAGTGTGTGTGTGAATAGCCACCAATAATATACTTCTCAATTTTAAAGCAAATGCATTTTAGATTTTCTTAGAAAATTAGCTTTGATTTCAAATCTTACTTATGATATTTCACTCAAAATTGAACACTAAGAGATTGGCTAATTTTGCACTCAAGTATATGTGAGTAGAATAATGTAGAACAAATGCAAATTACCTCACATATTTTCAACAAAGAACGAATTTTTCAAGAAAATACATTGGTCTCATGAAAGGAATATCAAATATTAAGAATTTATACCACACAACAATATACTCAGTCATGTCCATATCCGAACTATACTATCCTTAAGATCAAAAAGGACTTTTATTAGGATGTAACTTTAGGTAAAAGGAAGATAAAAAAAAGTGATAATGATAATGGTAAGGTGTATTCGAGAATGTTTGGGAAGAACTAACTCACTTAGAGCATATTACTTTCAACTTTTTCTTCCAAAATTTTGTCAATTGAATACTTTCTATTTCACTTCTTTTTATATACACTTCTCAAAATTTCATCAACAATTATACTCCCTTCTTTTTTTTCTTTTTTTCTTTTCCTTCTTTTTTTTTTTCACCCTCTTGTACATTGATCACATCCATTCTCGGAAACCTAAAAATGGTTATAAAAGAAAGGCTAGACCAAAAAGTTTCATTGATTATCACATTCATTCTCGAAAAACCGTAACAAAAAATATGGTTATAAAAGAAAGAATAGGCAAAAAGTTCAACTGGTTAACAAGTGGTAATTCATAACTAAGAAAAAAAAATTGAAAGGCTCAAATAATGAAAGATGGCCAAAAATCATTTCTGAAGGATAGGTATAGTTCTTCAACATACATGAGCTTAAAAAATAAATTATGTGGCATAATATGGTGAATTCTTAATATTTGACCAAAAGAATGAAATAATGAGACTAATCAACAAAATTATGTGGATTTCAAGAAAAAATAGAGTAATTAACATATAACCCTCAAAATAAAAAGAATGGTACAATACCTCACTGGGTTAAATCTCCACTTTTATTCGTCAAATCTTTAACATGCAATCACTTATCAATTTCGAATCGTATTACGGGGCTTTAGTGAATTTTTTTTTCTTCTGAGTTTTAGAAATTCATGAAATTGTTCTAACTGAAAGATAGGATAAAATCTTAACTTTTATGAACTTATTAATGCACTAATCCAATTAGAACTTAGAAAGATGAAGGAAAATATGGAATAAAAAAGAATGACTTGATTATATATAAGAGAGACATTTCTTTACTTAATCTGATGCACATTGGTTAGGTAAACAGAGGCAGGCATTCTTCGAATTACCATTATTTAGCAAACACGAAAAATCCTTCCTCTAATTTTAGAAAATAAAATCCAGAATAGAAGAGTAGAAGAATGCTCTTGGGAGGAAAAAGTAGACAAGAAAATAAAACAACTTACCTATACTTCAGCCATGGTGGCTTCATCACTCCCTTGAGAATTGTGTTTATAAGAAAAAGAAAATAAATACAAAAAAAAATATATATTTACAACTACACTTTATTTTTTTCTACAATTTCTAACTCCCTTCACCATCCCCTAAGACCCCCTATTTATAGAGTTAGAGGGGAATGGTTTAGGTGGGAAAAATTTAAAATACAAAATTCAAAATACAAATTTGAAATACAAAATTCAAAATTCAAAAACAAAAATTCAAAATACAAAATTTTGAATTTAAATATCTAATATTTGATCTCCATATCTTTAATTTGAATTCTGGACTGCAGACGTAAAAAGTATTTTGCAAAGTTTTGAACTTGAGACCTCTTGTGAAGTAGATTGCATAGAATACCATCTCTTCTACAATTCTTCTGATGTTTATCTTTGGCTATATATATCCTTTTTAGGCCTTTTCTGCTGCTTTTCTTCTTATTTGGAAATCAACCCCTATAAAACACAAAATGCAAAGATAAGAATATTTAAATAAAGTAAAAGAGTAATTAAAGACTTATTTTGAGATATAAAATAACATGTTTTGTGCACTTATCACTAGCCTCATAGTATGTCAGACTTCTAATAAATTGGGTGAATTCATACAAATGTATAATAAATGACGTGTTGACAAGTCTCACATACAACGACGTCGCCAAGAGAAAACACACACCTTAATATACTATAATCCATCTTCAAAAAGTATGATTTCTCTACCTACCTACTTACCTAATTATCTAGTTACCTAAATATAGCGAAATCACCATCTCTAAGCATGGACTATGCAAATCTAGCTATGCATGTTATAGTGAAAACTAGTCTCAAGCCATCACTTGTAGTCTTTGTGAAACTTACAAGTGTTTGAAGATCATGTGAGGAATTTAAGCATTTCTAAGAAAAGAAGATAAATTACAACACATGAACATGAAGAATTTGTAAACTTATATTAATCCAAGGCTCAAGGCAAGAGACATATACACAGAATACATAAAAATACCCAATTCATTGAAGTTAGAAAATATTTACAAGATTAGGGTTTGTCAAAATCCTAGAGAAGGATTAGTTTATCATGGTGGGTTGGAAGCACTCCATAAACAGAGATGGTCCCATGCTCAAAATGCTCTTCAAGGCCTTACAAAGCCCTCTTTGAAACTTTCCCTCTCTAGAACTTCACTTTCTCTCTCTAGAATTCTAAAATATGATCTCTATTATAAGAATTGTGATGATGATATATTATTACATATTTCCTAGCTATATAACAGATCTGAGACTCAAAATATCATAAAAATTCCGTTCAAGGCTTTATCCAAGCAAAATTGGACAAGTGGTAAGTGAAGAAAATATCTACAGAAAAATATCTTCTGTAAGTTTAGGCGATGCATCAAAGTAGGGACGTTGATGCATCGAAGTAGGGACGATGCATCGAAGTAGGCACTTCGATCCATTGATCTTCCTTCTTTTGCAAATCTTCAACTCTTTAACTTTCTGACTCCGGTTTTGATACGCCATTTACTATTCCTTAATATGAATTTTCCATGAAGCACGGCAGGACATAGAAATGCATTGTTGAACTGATAAAGGAGTCAAACTTCGCCACATTCTGAGTTTAAACCTGAAATCATCAAAAACATAAAAACACGTAAAAACTCTACAATATGTGCAGCTATGGGATCAAAATACATAAGTAAATGCGCGAGAATGTATAACATTCAATGCTTATCAACTCTCTACAAATTTCACGCATGAGGTGGCCAGTCTCACACATTAAACGTAAGTTATATCTACAATTGATAACAAACAAGTATAGAATACAAGGACAAAAAGAAGAGATTTATAAATGCTGAAAGGAAAGTCTAACTGAAATAATAAATACATTAAATAAACATAATACTAGTCTGAATAATACAACTTGGAAGTCCCGTAACTCAAGTACCCCTTTAACCAAAAATCATAAAAGTAAAATACTTTATAAAAAGATCTAAGTCCCTACACTAAAGTCTGGTATGGAATAGATGACCGCCACGCTTTACAAACTCCACGCTCTAACCTCGAAGTGGAAACTGCTTGGAGTTAAATCAATCATAAAGTCTATCTTACGACTCGGTGATAGCCCTGGAATTTCTGAAACACATCCATTGAAACTATAATTTCCTCCAAAGACTCCTCACTAATAAAAAAAAATGGGTAAGCACTAGACCCTTCATTTGATTACGGCATAGCAACCAAATACATCTCTTGACCCGGTATAGCAAAAAGAATTATCTTATCATGGCAATTGACCTGGGCATAATAATGCGATAACCAATCCATCCCGAGTATGACATCATATGATTTCATATCCAAGACCAATAGGCCTGCCAAGAATCTGAGTCTGCCAATGTCTATAGCGACCTAACTACAATGTTCCCATAAAATCGTACTAATCCTCAATGGTATAGCAATACTAAATGGAGAACTACACGACTATTATACATACCAGATAGTCTAACTAATGACCGAGTTTACTCATTTATCAGAACTGACGCTAGTTTTGATTCACATTACTCCTCCTACAGGGTGGCATCTGAATAATACCCCAGTAATAGACTAAAACGTATGGAGTACTATGAGTCCTATACTTAGATTTTATTTATCAGAATATGCAATGCGGAAGATACCATACGACGAACCCTACAGACCCGAGAATACTTAAATTTGGAATACTCTAATACCAACTGAAATACCCCATACAAATTTTACGCATGAGGTGGCCAGTCTCACACATAAAATGTAAGGGATATCTACAACTGATAGCAAACAAGCATAGAATACAAGGACAAAAAGAAAAGACTTATAAATGCTGAAAGAAAGTCTGACTGAAATAATAAATAACATTAAATAAATATAATACTAGTATGAACAATACAACTTGGAAGTCCCGTAACTCAATGACCCCTTTAACCAAAAATCATAACAGTAAAATACTTTATGAAAAGATCTAAGTCCCGAATCTAAAGTCTGGTAAGGAATAGATGTCTGCCACGCTCCACAAACTCCAAGTTGTTTCCACCTCGAGGTTAGAGCATAAAGTTCGTAGGCATGGCGGTCATCTATTCCTTACCAGACTTAAGTGTAGGGACTTAGATCTTTTCATAAAAAATTTTACTTTTATGATTTTTGGTTAAAGAGCTCCTTGAGTTACAGAACTTTCAAGTTGTATTGTTCAGACTAGTATTATGTTTATTTAGTATTATTTATTATTTCAGTTAGACTTTCCTTTCAGCATTTATAAATATTTTCTTTTTGTCTTTGTATTCTATACTTGTTTGCTATCAGTTGTAAGTATCCCTTACGTTTTATGTGTGAGCCTAGCTACCTCATGCGTGAAATTTGTAGGGGGTATTTCAATGTTGCAGTCACTTCATGTGTTTGTCAAGCAATTTAGTTAAGGAATTTGTTGAAAAAATTACATATTTCACAAGAAGAGTCAACGGAGATCTTTGTGGACAACAAATCGGCAATTGTATTGGCTAAGAATCCGGTATTTCATAATCGAAGCAAACATATTGACATAATATTTCATTTCATTAGAGAATGCATAATCAAGAAGGAAGTGGAGCTCAAGTTTATGAAGTCACAAGACCAAGTTGTGGATATTTTCACCAAACCCCTCAAGTTTGGATATTTTCACAAGTTAAGAAGTTTGCTTGGAATGGTGAAATCAAGTTTAAGGAAGGGACCGGAGTTGGAAATTAAACTTGAATAAATTAATTACTATTATGTTAGTAATTGTAATTGTGTTAGTGAAGCTATTATTGTGCTAGTGGAAGACATGGAAAAGTTGTGTTAGTGGGGCTATTATTGTGCTAGTGGAAGACATGGGAAAAATTGTGTTAGTGGAGCTATTATTATTGTGTTAGTGGAAGTCATAGGTAAGTTGTTTTAGTGAAGTGAAAGACATGAGAGTTAATGTTATGTTAGTGGGTGTAATGGCATATACATATAGATCTTACATATTTGTTTTGAAGCCTATATAATGCTATGTTTTCTACCAAAAAATGTCAGAAATAAAGTATCTTCCAAGAGTTCCTCCCTTCATTTTCTCTTCCATTTTTATTATTATATATGTGTACGTGTGAATTAGCCACTATTTTCCAACAGCCAAGCCATTCATTAAACACCTGCACAGAGAAGCATCACAAAATACAATATTAAGAGTAGAGGTATAAAGGAAGACACAATGCAGTTTGACTTATAATGACATTAGAGTACAAATAACATAATAAAAAAACTATGATACAGTTATTCATCATCAGGCTGAGAGGGATCAAGTCGATACTAGAAAGATAATAAATAATGTGAAGTATAAAATAATATTAGTCATTGGTTTGTAGAATTTTTATTATTGTCTAAGCTTTGGTAGGGCTAGTTTGGTACGCAGGAATGAAATGGAATGAGAATGGAATGAAGCTGTGAATGGAATGAGAACAATAATAAAATGGAATGACCATTCTCATTCCAATGTTTGGCTGCGGATAGAGAATGATGTAAGAATGAAATGGTAATACCTTCCAACATGTTATACTTTTCCATAAAACATAATCAATTTTTAAAATGGGACATTTGGCCAACTTTAATTTAATTATCATGTAAAAAAAAATTTATTACTCATTCAATTAAAACTTTCTAAATCAAGATATAATCCGTCTTTTTATTCTAGTCAAGAGATTAATATAATCTTTTATACAAAAAAAAATTAATACTTTATTAAAAACTGAAAGTGATAAAACAAGAACCTTCCTTTTATTTCACAACTTAAAATATAGCAAGTTATATATATGGGCATGTGACATGTATATATATATAGGCATGTGGCAAGTATATAACGTACATATTATATATAGAGAGAAGGAGAAATTAACGCTAATTACCTAATATATATATATATATATATATTCTGGAGTGAGTTGTAAAAGAGGGTGAGAAATTAATGAAGAGAGAGAGGGTGATTTTAATAAGAAGTGAAAATGGAATGGCCATTCCATAGCTCAATAAAAAGAATGGTTGTTGGAATAAACATTCTAAGGGAATGACTAGGAATAGTCATTCCATTTCTATTGTAGCACAACAAACAAGAGAAAGAGAATCAGAGGTGGAATGACCATTCCATTTCACCTACATTCATGCGTACCAAACTAGCCCTAAATAGTTTACAACTCCACAATAAAGATAATTTCTCCAAAGAAAATATCAATGCATTAGCATAAAGTAAATAATTATATAAAGTAGCAAATTTAGTTGTCCCCTTGAATTTGAATGGCCCCTTTCATTTAATATAAACATTTAAATGACGAAAGAAAGCACAACCAAAACATGAATTAAAACAACCTTTATACCTCAATCCATATCACTTTCATTATCAGTGAATAACAATTCTTCATCTTCCTCATCATTTTCAAATGATAGCAATTCTACATCTTCGTCATCACAATAATCAAGACGAACATTTCGAGGATCCTTGGAAAACCAATCGTGTTGCTTGTCAAAATCCTTCCAAGCTTCAAAATCTGTCGGATGCCTCAGTATACCGTCATCAACATGCTTCGCTTTGTGCCACACCATATCGGTAGCCATTTTTCTACACATAAACAATCTTTACAGTCTCGGTGTGAGTGGAAAGTACCTCAAGACCTTTTGAGGAATCTTTTTCTTCTTTCCCTAATCTTCCTCAAACTTATATCTGGTTTCCCCACAAACCGAACAATGTTTATCTTCTTTGTGATCCTTCCGTAATAAGATACAATCATTTTTACATGCATGTATTGACTTGTATCCAAGGCCTAACTCCTACATTATTTTTCTAGCCCCATAGTGAGACTTTGGCAATGTCTCATCATCTAGAAATGCATCCTTGAACCCCTGAAGCACCATATCAAAAGATTTAATTGTCTAACCATTCAGCACCTTCATATGAAGTAATTTAATCAAGAAAGACAACTTTGAAATATTCTTACATCCCAAATAAAGTTCACATTGCATCTCTCTTAATAATCTTGCAAATTTATTTGAATCAGGACTACTTAGATTTTTGACCTTCTGGAACGTATGAACTATTGTTGTCAGATGCTTTCCCCCAATAATCACGCATATATGTTCCTACGTGTACATCTTCCAATATATGCTGCATAAAATAGGTTCCTCCGCTTCATTATATGTTGTATAATCATCATTGTCATACAAGTCTACCTCATCATGCAACATATTCTCGCAATGATGTACCGATTTTGTGTAGGTTCTGTGAAAGCCATAAACAAATAGATGCTCTTCCACATCATCTAAAAGCTAAAACAAGACATTAGAACAATTACGACATAGACAACAAGTTTTCCCCAGTGAATCCATATGATTTTGTGCCAAGTTCATAAATCTTTTCACCCCTTGTATGTACTCAACGTAGCACTTATTTCTATTTTGAATCCAATTTCGATCCATTGATTTTTTCCTATCACAGGTTGAAGAAGTACTCTTAAATTAATCACTACCAAAAAAAGAAAAATCATTACTTAACTTACAGCTAAAAACTCCATTTAAAATTATTAAATAATAGTATTCCAGTATTGAAACAATTTAGCATTAATATGAAGAGAAATGTTGAGAACAATTTAGAAGCATTTGTATAACCCTTAAATAACACCTTTCCACCCATATACATGACACAAACCTGACAAGTGTAATGATGCAAATTTGAGTATTAGAGCAGGTACTTTATTCAAAATAAAAGGGGTAGGTGTGTTTCTACTCTTTCCCTCAAAGCACCCCATATAAGTTGGGACATACACTGGGTAGTTCACATTTTCTTAAGCATACCATCAAGACAAAATTATAGGGGGAAAGATACATTACCTTTGACAATCAGTTAATGTAGCTAAAAAAACATAATTTTTTTTATTAAAAAAAAGAAGAAAGAAAATAGAAGCAAAGGTCCATGATCCATGCTATACTGTCAATGCAGCAGTTTTGTAACACAATATATATATATATGAACCATGCTCTAGCCACAAACTTCCCCCATTTAGGCTGTGACCAAAGTTTAGTATGTAGTAGTTTTTAAATGAAAACAACATAACAAGTGTTTTGGGGTCTTGAATCTGAAGATTCAGAAAGTATGAACAATTAACAGCACCATCAAGGACATCAAAGTGTTGAGTCAAAGTCCGATAATACAATCAACTCTTAAGTTAAAACCTACTTTACCTATTAACAATATCGAGACATAATGTCGTTACGCAACCAAAAAGTAACAAGTGCATGTCCTTAATGATTAATGCATGTGTAGTTTATTTGTAAAAAAATATAGTTAAAGTCTCTTATGGAACAATAAATCGTGGACTCAACACAAACTATAAACTCTTAATCATAATAGGTCATACCAACAACAAGGTCCGAGTCATTAGTATATGTATATGTTCCCCATAGCTAGCCACCTCTAACCTGCAAAGAATGCAATTAATGAACTCAATAAGTGGGTATAACATGGGTACAAGAAATAAGCAGAGAATGGAACTTTTTTCTTTTTTTATTTCTTCATTTTTAAAATGAACAGTAGTTATTCAAGGCATATTTTTTCTGATGCAATAGCAGTGCTAATGGAAGTGTAAAACTATTACTAGACAATTTGAATAGAGACACAGAAAAATAATCACTACAATGCATCACCAATTACAAAAAAAAATTATTTTTTGCCTGCTGATTTTCTTAGTCTTCCTCGATTAAACTTCAACATAAATTGGCACATTTGAGGAAATTTAGAAGAAGTTCCATTTCAACTTAAATTGAGAATGTAATCAAATTGATAATAATATACTACTACAAAAGGAGGGTTCTCTTCCTTACAAGAAAGCCCTACCTTCCAAAACCAAAAATTCTCAATTTTTTTAAAATTACAAATATATACATATAACATAAGGTTTTGGCATTACAAAATCTACACACATATGGAGATACGAGAGAGAGAGAAATATGTAAGCTATGATGAGTTGGGTCTGGGGGACATGTAGATAGACGCTTTGTTATGATGAATGAGAAGTTCCCTAAAAACATGTGATTCAAACATAAAACCTTAAAGAAACAAAACATACTAATTTTCTTACTTACAAAATTGAAACCTAGCAGTAACTTCGATGGTCTATGGTGATGAAAACTTAGCTGATCACAGTTGTGAGCTCAAACAATTTCGGTCGTCGAAGTAGCTGAATCGTCTTGTCATTAGTCGAAGGTTTTACAGATTGAAACGTAGGGATACGAGAGATATTGAGAAGTGTCGATTCTATAGTGGAAACCAGGGTTTGAGTTCTGTCAAGATCAAAAGACAGAGAGAGCAAAAGGTTGGGTTTGGCAATTGAGATAGAGAGAAGGGGAGAAATACAAAAAGGAAATGAGCTATCTAGCTTGCAACAAGAAAACAACAATGTTTGATGTCCTTTTCCCAATAAATTCAGCGTGTGCAAGAGGGCTTAAGGGGCACGAATGTAAATTTTTTAGGTTTTTGGGACAAAATATGAAGTTATTGCAAATTTAATAAAAAAAAATTCATCTATTTATATACTAACAAATTGTTATTTTTATATTTACCATTATTATATAATTATCATCTTCTTTTTTTAAGACCTGCAATTGCTCTATTAATAATTATTTATTAATTTTAACTCAGACAAATAAAGTTGATGAGATACCACGTGAACTTGAATTTTTTTTTTTTTTTGTTGACAATAGAGGTATCGGGTCTCTTATAATTTTATTTTTTTTAGGTCTCTTAGAACTTTTTTTTAACTAATTAATTCTTCTAAAATCATCTCCCATCAATGGAAATAGGTAATTTTATCAAAATTTTCATATATTAAGAAATTGATGATGATGAAGGTTATGTGACCAAAACAACATAATTTTACTTACATGTAATAGTAATTATAATGTCATAAGATTTAGAATTAATCATTGTATATATCCAACTTAATAATAAGTAATTAATTTCACTAAAAATCATCTCGATCTTGATCAATATTGATTCAAGGTGATTAATTAATATATAATTGAACAGTTCATAGAATAATTTTATGATTTTTATATATGCATAAATATGTTGCACTATATGTGAAGACATAGAAGTCTATCTCAAAGTGAAAGACGTCTCTTTCATTGGCCTTGAGTTTCTCACTTTTGGTCATTTGAAATTCTAGAATCATAAGAGTCTTCCCAAAGTCACAAGATGTTACTCTATATATATATATTTCCAAACAAGGTAAAGCATAAGGCTATATGCACAATAGATGTTTGAACTAAGGCGTCTTGCTTTTCTTAAAATATATTACAGCTGCTCCAGGCCACTTGCTAGGGATAAGACTTATGTCTATAATAATAAACGTATGTCCTTATAATGTATTTGAAATTCTAAGTCCTTAGACCATGGAGACTAGGGGTGACCACAGATCGGATCGGATTAGGCATAATCCTAATCCGATCCGCGATCTACGAATTGATAAATATGCAATCCGATCCGATCTGTGAGAAAAACTCAATCCAATCCGTGAAATAACGGATTGGATCGAATTAGATTGACGTATTGGACTTAATCTAAATAACCCAATATAATTATTTTTTAACTAAGGCCCAATACCAATTTTTTAGCCTAAAATATATAAGATATTATAATAATATTATTAAAAGTTATAAGATATTATTATTATATATATATATATATAATTATATATGTATATAATAAATATTATAAATTCTAACGGATTACCACGGATTGTAATCTGATCCGTGGCCTATGGATTCTTATTTTCTAAATCTACAACCGATCCATTAGTCATCTAATTCGATCTAATCCGCATGGATCAGATCGGATTCATGGATTTTTGTGCACCCCTAGTGGAGATATCTCCTTGATGTATTAGTCACTTAGATTATAAAAATATGAGCTTGTATAGCACATATTTACTATATTATAGTCAAAAGACTATTTTACCATTAAGAGATATCTAAGTTGAAGGGTGGTTGTCTAATTTTTAAAAGACTATTTTGCCCTTAAGAGATATTTCATTATGAGTTCAAGGGTCAAGTTATTCTAGGGTCCATGTGTGATATTTTGGCCCAAATACAATTAAAAGTGTCCTAAACATGATCTTTCAATGTACAAGATACATTTACAACTTTACAATTCATGTCCTAGCACACGCCCACTTATACTACCCATGTGTTAAACCTTTGTGCTACATAATCATCAACCAATGGTCTACATGAGCCTTTGAGTGCTTATGTGAATATGATATATCTGTGAATAACAACACTTAAGTAAATTGTTAATTATTTCACATTAATAGGTTGTTATTATCAAAATCATTGAATTAACCATGGATTGAAACCTTTGGGTCAACAATAGCATTTGGGGGAGAATTATTAGTTGAAAAATAACTTGGATCAAAGAATGTATAGGTACCTTAATGGAGAACCTATTATAACTATGTATGATCATTTTCTAACTTAATTTATAATGTTTTGTGATGTGAATTAACTCTATTTCAAATTGAGACTATACAAAATAGTACTTGATAAACACCTTAATCAATCTCTAAAAAATTAATTTTCATTAATATATATATACATGTATTATATTGGTCCAACAAATCTTAATAAATTTGATATTGGTAGTAGCTTATGTCACTAAACTAAGTGAGCAAGACCTTGACGTCATTTTCATTAATATATATATATATACACACACACACACACACACCATTGGTTGTTATAATTTATCATTTACAAATTTTTAGTTAATTGAAAAATATAATATGTGTAGAGTTTGTAAAGTTTAATTATTACAATTACTTATAAATGTAGTTGTAAAGTTATTATTTACTTATCTATAGTTGATAGACACTTATTATGCTAAAAAAATAAGAAAAATAATTTTGAAAAAATAAATTTTTAATACTAAATTGATAAATTTTATTCAAAAAAATAAACTTTTGTTGTCTAAGGCATTAAATTATAGTAATTAGTATAAATCAACATTCGCAATCTCAAGAAACTAGACATTAGCCAACAAATACAAATTTGTCCCAAAAACTAAAGCGCAATTTTTTGCAACAAACCATGTTTTAGTCGCACAAAATATCACATTGGCAACAAACCAAAAAATTGTCTCAAAAACTCAAGAATTTGCTACAAATTATTTTTTGTCCCTAAAGCTATTTTTTTGCGACAAAGTTTTTGTCCCTAAAGTATAACTTATGCAACAAAAAAGATTTTTGTTCCTAAATACAATTTTTTGTGACGAAATTTTGCAACAAATAATTTATTGTCGTCTAAAATGGTACATTATGGGACAAACTTGTATTTTGTTGCAAAAAATAAAATATTGGCAACGAATTTATAAGTTTGTTGCAAAAAAATTAAAATTAGGCCACAAATTCATAATTTGTCGCAAATGACCATCTTTTGCCACAAATTTGGCTTTGTCCCTAAAAATTTCGTGGCAAAAAACATAATTTGTTGTAGGAGTTTATAATGTTGATGGAACAAAATCGCCAAATCTTTGGTGGGAAACGACTCTCTTTTACTAATGTCCTCCAACAAACTCTGAAATCAGTAAGACTTAGGCTAGTTTGGATTGGAAGGAAAAGAAAGGGAGGGATAGTGTCTTTTATGTTTGGTTTGTTAAAAATAAGAGAAAAACAAAAGGACTAGGAGTGATTTGGAGGGATAGCTTATCCCTCTAAATCTCTCATATGTTCTCCCCCTAAAACTAAAAAGAGTTGGAGAGAAATGATAAAGTTTAAGTAAAACTTTCTTAATACCAAAACTAACCCTAATATTTTAAAAGACAAATGGGCATGATAGTAAATTGATTAAAATGCTTTCTTTTTTTTTCTCTCCTTTAACTTTTTCAAACAAAAATGTTATTATTTTCTTTCTTTTCTTTAATAATCTATCCAAACATGAACACAACTTATTGATTTCTTTTCTTTTCTCTTGTTTATCCAAACAAAGCCTTAAGTTGATTTCTTGCTCCTTCCTCGACAAATTGCTACTGAATGGGAACTATTTCCTTCTGTAATTCGTCCTCCTCTAAGGCCATTGGATTGATTGTGCTGCAGAGAATGATGAATTTGGTTTTGCTTTGTTCTGTTGTGCTTTTAGGAGTTAGCACCGGATTGCTTCGACCCATGTGTGTGTATATATGTAAATTTAAATGTAATAATGATATGTTACAGTGATGTCTACCATAAAAATAAACTTACTTTTTTGTTTCACAATATTGGACTTCAAAGGTAAAGCTAAAAGGGTTCAAGTTAAAATTTATATGAATTTCGAAAAACTACATGTTATATTTATTTCCAAACTCACTATTGTCGGGCTAATAAGTAAATGCTTTAAAAAAATGATTTTCTTTACCTTCATTTTATATTTACAAAAGAGATGTCCTTATATTTTGCTAGAAACAAACTTTGAGCATATATGATATTAAAATAAGAAGCCATTTAAAAAGTCATTTCAAGCAGTTTTCTTTCCATTTAGTTGATCTCTTCCCTACAATCTGTTGCTTTTAAGTTTTTTTTCTTTTAGATTTCTTGTGCTATAAACCTCAGATGAAATGGGTTATGTTCAATGAAACTATTGGATGTGTATGACCATCAGCTCTAGTTCTTACCTTAAATTTGTAAAACTGTAATTCTTGCCTCCATTTTTCTTCAAATGATCATCAACTTTGACCTAGTAGCTAGTAGCCTAATACTATGGACACATGTCTCCATTCTCGTTTGGTTTTTCGCAGGTGCCCTTGGGTTGAGAGTAGTTTTGCTATCTTTTAGTTTGGTTGCAGCTGTGTTTATCGGTTGCAGAATTAAAATTGATTTCAACAGTTCTTCAATTTTAATTCGATTCTGATTTTTTACTATTCCGGTTTCGATTCTGTGCATGCCTAGCCAACAAATAAACTATCGTGTAAAAATGAGCCTATGCCCTCACACACAAGCTAGGAACAACTAATTGCAGAAAAGTAAGAAAAAAAAGGAGCCAATGCTGGGAGTTAAAAAACTTTCTGCAATGTAGATATTTGTTCATTACAATAGGTATAGTCAGGTCAAAGATAGTTTATAGTAAACATCCATGCATTAAAACATCAATTAACTAAAAGATAACAGGTGTACAGTTAAACCATAATAGAAATGCATATATACTACACGCAAGATCAGAGGCCTAGGGGAACATGTTTAAAATCTCCATTGAAAAGGCACATTTTCACCGGCATGGTAATGATAGATTTGAGATAAACATAGTATAACCTCTATAAATTAATACTTAATAAATTAATAAATTTTTTTAAATAATAAATTACGTCAGTCTTGATTCGGACCAAAGTATTAAATTAATAATTTTGTTCAATTGATAAGATAATACATTTCATAAATTCCCTTATAGGTTTCCATAGGTCACACTAGCTTATCATATAAATTAATAATTTAGTAAGAAGTACATATACAACTGTGTGTGATATTTTATTGAAATATGAATCTAGTACTGCTCATCTTTTTTAAAATTAAAGTCTAGTTAGATCTCATTTCTAATTTTTCTTATGCACTCAAAAGTTCTGGGATCTCATTTCTAACAACCACTTATATAGCTAAGGTTGATGCACCAAAGGGTTCTGTGGTCAGAGTCTTGTCGAAGAAACTGGTTTTTAAGATGTATGAGAAGAAGAGCTACTCTTTGACTATAAATTATATGAGTAACGAGAATTTTACGGTCACATTTGGTTCTGTAATTTGGGTAGAAGCTAGTGGTAAGCACAGTGTGAGGAGTCCTACAGTGGTCTCACCTATTGTTTGGTAGGTCCCTGTTTGAATTGTGCATGGGAGGACAGGGAATTGGCATTGGAAGTGCATTTATGTCATGAAGATTAGTGTTCCTGAAATATGCTAATAACTTAAGTTCTTTTGAATAGTGAAATAAAGTTTTTGGCATGACCACTGTTGGACACGAAAAACAACCCTCGTCTCCCTCTCTCTCTCTCTCTCTCTCTATATATATAAATATATATATCTTTGTGTGTGTATATATACACTAGGGTATGGATGTGCATAGGATTATTTTCAACCATAAATAGATAATTGTATTTTTTGTCTTATTATACCAAACTTAAATGTAATATAAATATATGTGTGTAGATATATATATATTTCGAAAGTTAAAGCGAAACTGTACACTATCACAAGATTCACATGTCTCTCTAGTAGTGTTTGAAACTCTCAATCTTTCCTTTGGAGGGAAGATATTACACCAACAGGGCTAGTGGCCTAGTGTTCTCTCTATGTGTGTATATATATATATATATATATATATATATATATACACATAGATACACATAGAGAGAACACTAGGCCACTAGCCCTAAAAAGTACTACTCAATAAACTTAAGCACAATAGCAAAAATTTGGGTTCACCTCTACTAATGTGTGCAGGTCAAGATCCAGGTCTAACATATGAGGCAACTGCACAAGATTATGTGAATCTCCCATGCTTCATGAATTATACTGAAAGGCCAAAAAAAAAAGGAAAATAATATTGCTTCGCTAGGATTAACATTCTATCCGTCATTTGTTTTTTGTTTGCTCTTACTCTAGGCCTATGTGGCTCTTCTTCAAGCATCTGTGTGGGATTGACTTGGATTCCGCTAACTGGGAGACTCTGGTCGATGAGTGTTCCAAAAAATGGGAATCCAATAACAGAATTAACCCATTTTTTGTGTACAAACTTTGTTTTGCAGGAATGTATGTATTACATATGGAGAGAAAGAAATCAACCAACCTTTGATAAAGCCCACTCGTCTGCAGCAACAACCACGACGCTTATCTTCCATACTATTCGTAATCCTTTGCTCTCAATCTCTAGAAGAAATTCTAGGGTTTCCAGATCCATTGCTGTGGCGTGGAAGAACCTTCGATCATGATATGTGTATATATATATATACATACATACACTAGTTTAAAGCACGCGATGGATAAAAAAATAAATTAAAATCTTATTGTAATACTCAAAACATTCAAAATTATTTATTTTATTGTAACACCCAAAACATTCAATATTATTATAACACGTTCAAACACATTAATTAAAATACTCAAAATTATTTCCATTATGTAACTTTGGTAATATAAGTTCAGTTGTTGAAAAAAAAATTAAACTAAACTATTATTCACATAGAATGAATCAAGTATAAACTATAAGAAATCAAAAGGTATAATTCTAACTTTTCTTAAACAATTTATTACAAATCTTTTGAAAATTCTCAACACTTTATCCTTTTTATATTTTTGAATTCTTCTTCAAATAAATCATTCTCATGCAAGTGAAACTTCTTAGATAGCTCCCACCACAAAACTATTTTTGACTACGTCATTTTTACTGTTGCCTATCTTAATCATAAAAAGAACAATTTTTCTTTGCAACTTGTCACTTTGTCGTAAAATTCATGCATCTTCTCGTCCTACAAAAAGAACAAATTTAATTTAGTAATATTGATACATTTCAAATGAATTGTTTTATCCATAAATTTTATAAGTGAGGAAAAAAGTATTATCTAACTTTTTAACTGTATTAGCTTATCTAGGGAATAATTTATTAATGATTGAGAATCATCAAATATTATTAGATATGTATTATTTGTTATATCTTTGACTCAAAATTGCATCATAAATTTGCATAAATGAATATACTTCATTAACACATTATAATAATAAAGAATGACATATTTGTCGTATTGTAATTTTAAAAAAAAAATATAATGTTTAAATATATAATAATACATTTGAAAGCATTTAGCGTCTTTGTTTTGCAATTAGTACAACTGAATTCATCATTTCGTACTTCAATTTTCTTCTTGCATTGCTTACTTGCATTGTATTATGGTTCGGATGCATTTTTAATCTCTATAATTCTTGTTTCAAAAAAGTAGTGTGTTTTCTACAAGTTGAGTGACAAAATATATTTTTTTAACAGAAATTAATTATAATCATATAATATAATAAACAAAAATTAAATGAATATATAAAAAATAATAATAATTTAATACCTTGAATGCCATTACAAATTTTTTAATTATGTCTTCAAGTAAAAGTTTTTCAGACCTTCGAATAATTAATATTTTCAAATGAGAGCATCTATATCTTTGTCATTTACATTTTCTTCAAACTTATCAAAGCATAATAAATTATTGGAATAATATGTTGTTGATATGTACAAATACACACACACACAATCATTAATTAGACCTTATTATGAATTACATGAACAAAGAAAATTATAATTTTTGTTTATTTTCTATTTAACTTTTTAACTATTATTTCAATTTTCTTGTTAATTTGTAATGTAGACCCAAACCTAAAATATAATATATTTTTTTTATTTTATGTTCATTTAGATATAATAAAAAATATAAAATGAATAATCTCAATATTGTGTGATAAGTTACATTTGAATGTGTTGATTGACAAATGTGTAAGTGTGATAATAGGTCTTTCGTTTATTAGCTTTATTATCAAATTTTCTTCATTCTAAGCAAGATCATCCCACAATATCAAAGTAATTGTTCTTGAACTGTTATAAAAATAATTAGTTCAATAATTTATAATGGTAATTATGAGCATTTAAGTAGTGTTGTAATGATATATCTCATATCCATTATAATGATGTCTCGCAATTTGGATGTCCCTCAATTTTTCTTTTTAGTTATGTTGAATGTAAAATATGCTTCAGTAACGATTCTCAAAGCATCTAGCAAAAGTAAAAATTAAACTTATAGATTTTATATATAAGAGAAAGTATGTATAAGGAGAGTAAAGAGTTAAAAGTAAACAAACCTATAGTTTTTTTTCATCAATGTACTTGTTTAAGTCCTTAAAGTTCACAAAATTATATTTTATTTTTTCTAAACTTAAAACTTCAATAAGTATCCCATTATGCACTCAACTGTCATCACTAAACCTAAATTAAATTATATATATGTGTGTGTGTGTGTGTGTCACACATTACTTGTAGCGAAGTACAGTTCGATCACTCAACTTCATCTAGATCAAATTGAAACTTATTCAAGCATGAGTGTGAAAGAGCTTGTATTAATCAACTAAGTAATATGTTTGATTTAAACTAATTCCAGGACATAATTGATCATTGAATTGGTCTCTTGGATTAATAGAAGAAGTTGCAATTATATATCTCTAACTACTTTATGCATATAAAATCCAATCATATTTTGCTAGAATTAATATTCCAAGCTAGGCACAAAATTAGATGAAACCAAAAGCTTTCTAAGATAGATAAATAAACAAATATTAATATTTAAACTTGTGGTTGTAGTTTATTGGTAAGAATTTCAAAAACAGAGGGCAGAGAGATGCATATTATATATAACTTCATTGTCTTGCCACAAATTCAAATTTTAAAAAATAGAGAGCAAAGAGCAATAACACAAATTTAACTACTTTGAAAATAACAAAAAAAAAAGCACGAAGAAAAATAAGAACTTGGATGCATATTATATATAACTTCATTGTCTTCTAAAAATAGGGGGCAAGGAGCAGTAACACACATTTAACTACTTTGAAAATCAGTGCGCATGCTCATCAGACGACCATTAAGAAGGAAAAAAAAAAACTCACATGTAAACTGAATTTTACTACTTTGAAAATCAATGCATACTCATCAAACGACCATTAAGAAGATAAAAAGAAAGAACTCACATGTAAGATAAGACGAAATCGAATCGAATGGTTGTTGATGAGATCCGAGAGGAAGCTGAGGATCGTGTTAATGAGAGTCGAGAGGAAGATTAGAGTCATTTTTAATTTAAAAATAAAAAATAATGGACTGTCGAAGCCGAAAAGAACAGTGATTTTAGGTGTTTAAGGTTTTGTGGGATTTAGAAATAAAAAGAAATGATTTTGCTTGGGAAAAGGTTTTGCTTGAGTAATTCTATTTTTTTTAATTTAAAAGTAAAAAAATAATAGAGTCATAACCGAGAGGGAGAGTGATGTTAGCTGTTTAGGGTTTTGTGGGTTATAAATTTAGAAATAAAAAGAAAGGGTTTTGTAAGTTTTGCTTGGGATTTCTATTTTTAAATTTAGAAATAAAAAAAAAAATGGAGAGTCGTAGCCGAGAGGAAGAATGATTTTTGGGAAAGGATTTTGTTTGGGTAATTCTATTTTTAAATTTAGAAATAAAAAAGAAAGGGTTTTGCTTGGGAAAGTTTTGCTTGGGTAATTCTATTTTTAAATTTAGAAATAAAATAAATTAAAAAAAAATTTTGCTTGGGTAATTTTATTTTTAAATTTAGAAATAAAAAGAGATGATTTTGTTTCAGAAAGGGTTTTGTTTGGATAATTTTATTTTTTTAATTTAAAAATAAAATTACCCTTTCGTACTTTTAATAGTAGTATAGATATAGATATAGATATAGATATATAACATATACATAAGAACACTTGATCGTGGTTTGGAACAGAGACATTCGTCTCTAGGGATTTCACACACTATTCCCATTGGGTATTTGGGTGTATTTTTTGTTTTTGAATTTTCCGTTTCATGCTAATGGTCTCTTCCGCTTATGGGCTTGGGCAATAAAATTTGAATAGGTGTTTGGGTTTTGGTTTTCGGTCTGGATCCTAATGCTGAGTATTGGGTATTCCTCACTTGGGCCTAGTCTGAAAAAATTGCATTAGAGTCATCTTGCTTGACCCAATACAATAACAGATCCACGGGGACAAATTCAATCAAGAGACAGGTGAGAGAGACTGAAAGTCATACCATGCCACGTGCCTTGGTGAAAAGACTGAAATTAACTTTTTCTATATTTCAATTTCAAAATTGAGATAATTAACATCAACTTCTACAAAGTAACGTAGCTTCAATGCTCAACGTACCACTCACATGAATGTGATTGTTACATTTATGTTCGAGGCCTATGTAATAGAATTAGAATTTTTTGTTTTATGTACATATGAAAGGATAAAATCACTTTACATGACTTGTGGACTTTATATTTAGATTGAATTTTATCCGTATAAAATGATCTTTATCATGTCCTATGTACTGCATAGTATGGATGTATATAAAAGGATCCGAATTTTCATATTATATGTCATGCTCGCCAGTTGTATTTTCTTTTTTAGCTTTTGATTGGCAATAAGAATGGGATATTAAATTTGACTATAAAAATAAGATATTTCCAATCATCAACGACAACAATAATAATGATAATTATTATTATTATTTCTAAAGTGTCCATTGAAACATATTGATATGAAAGGGCCTAATTGGTAGTTTGGTACACATTCTGCAACTGTCAAGGTGCTACTTTAGATGTGGATGGCTATGAAAATGAAAATATTAGTTCCTCTCTCTCTCTCTCTCTCTCTCTATATCTATATATATATGTTCATCTTCATATCGTCATGGGCCAGCCATGTTCTTCTATTATGCCCATTTGATGTTGAAATGCATTTATTTCAACCATAAGGTCACGGACCCTTTATATAATCTGGGTTACTTTCAATTACCTTTACTTTTGGCCCAAGTTATTGTAGCATTAATTGACATATCACGTCTAAAAATGGAAATGGTGGGTTACGATATTAATCAATTTATTTTCTTTTTGCTCGTGACCAATCGTTGCATGGTGACCCCAGCAATGCTTAAAGTCATACTGTATTATCTTTGATGTGTTTGCATATATAGTCACAGAGCACTTTATACAATATGATGATCTCATTTGTCTCAATAATTTCTTGTTTGAAACACAAATATAAAACTATGGGTTTGAGCGAGTGTTCTTACTATCAAGTCCGTTAATATTAAAGAAAACCACTTTCTTCTCGACTTGAATCTAGATAAGGACTGAGCTGACCCATGGCCAAACAGTGCTTTCCATTTTTCTTCTTCTTTTCTATCACCAAATAAGTGATATATCAGTGCATTATTGTTTTCCTTAGTGACCACTATTATTTAGCAAGCCTTAGGCTATGTTTGGTATAATGCAAAACAAAAGAAAGGATGACATTAATAATGACAAGAAAAAAATGATAATATTAAACTTTTATCGTGTTTGGTTGATTTGTAAAGGAAATGATAGTCAACATGTTTGGGAAAAGAAATGAAATAAAACTATATAAAAAAATTATCATTATACCCTTTTATATTTAAAATAACAAATTTTAGTTTTTATCAAAATAAGGGTAAAGTTGGTATTAACAAAGTTTCATTAAAAAAGTCACCCTTTCTTTTTCTTTTATTCCATTTCTTCTCATTTTTGGAAGGATAACAAAAGTAATTCATCCTTAATTTAACTCTCCAAATTCTTCCATTTCCTTTCCTTTCCTTTCCATTAAAAAATTTATACCAAACACAAAAAAAAACATAACCCTCCATCTCCTTCCCTTTCTTTTCTTTTCATTTATTTCCAACCAAACTAGGCCTTAGGTGATCAGATATGTATATATATGTATATATATATATATATGGTAGCTAACATTGGTGTTCCAACACCATTAAATACATAATTCTTACATTTTTAATACTATAATTGTCCTCTCTTTAACATTTAACATATTACTAGTAGTTAGATAATATAGAAAACTTACATTTACTCATTTGTATGTGATTAAGATAAAAAGATATGTGATTTGTATAAAAAGTAAAATTTATATGAATGAATAAAACATATCCCATTAAATTGAAAGCAAACCAATCTCTATAATGAACAGTAATCTTTAATTTTTTTTTTGGAAACTATGTTTAATTGAATTGAAAATCAAATGAAAATCTTGTTTGATTTCACAAGTGAACTTTTAGAAATTATATTATTATGTGATTAAATTAATTACTTTTAAGTTATATATAATATAATGTACATATATTTATAATGTGTATTTATTATATAAATTTGTGAATGCTGATAGTCAAAACAACAAAAAAATTATTTCTCAAAAATTTATCTTCACCCGTAGAGTAGAGCAGAGAATTGTGTTGCTCACGAGTTAAGAACTTTAACACTAAGAGAGAAAGTAGAGAAATGTTTTGATTAAGATTTGCTTCTTCATAATATTTAATTTATAATATTTATCTTTTCGTGCTCCTAATTTAACATATAAGAATAATTATGGTATTAAAAATGTAAGACCAAGTATTCTTTTAGTGAGAAACTCTTTTGTAATTGTATTTTGGGTAAGCTTCATTGATACTCCCTGAGATTTGATGTATTATCAAGCGGCTACAATTTCGTATTTTTTGTCATCAACACCCCCTGTCAAAATTTTTAATTTTTTAGTAAGTGAAAGTACCTAATTGCCCCTAATTATTTAAATAAATTTTAATATAAAAACATTAGAATTTGAAAATGACAAAACTGCCTTTCTCTCTCTACATTCTTCAACCACATAATCCCTAACCACCACCACCACCGCCGCCACTCTTATCTCCTCTTCCAACCACAGCCACCACCACTACCACCACAGCCGCCACTCACATCTCCTCCTCCAACCACAGCTGCCACCAACCAGAACCACAACCACCACAGTCGCCACCACCACCACAGCTGTCACTCTTATCTCCTCCTCCAACCACAACCACAACCGCCACCAACCACAACTGCCACCGCCACCACAGCTACCACTCACATCTCCTCCTCCAACCACATCTGCCACCAACCACAACCACAACCACAACAACCACCACCACCACAGCCGCCACTCTCATCTCCTCACTAACCACAGCCATCACTCACATCTCATCCTCTAACTACAGCCGCCACCAATCACCACCACCACAACCGCTTCTTTCTCTCTCATTTCCTCCTCCAACCACAACCACCACCAACCACAACCACCGCCACCAACCACTAAAATTAAGACCTAATTAAATATATATGTTATATATATGTTAACATTAATATTTATAGAAATAAATAGTTAAATATATATGTTAACATTAATATTTATGGAAATAAATAATTAAATGTATATGTTATATATATGTTAACATTAATATTTATAGAAATAAATAATTAAATATAGATGTTATATATAAGTTAACATTAATATTTATAGAAATAAATAATTAAATATATATGTTAACATTAATATTTATAGAAATAAATAATTAAATATATAGGTTATATATTATATTATAAATATATATAGCTAGAGAAAAAGGAAAAGAAACAGCTCATTTTTTTATTTTATGTTAACATTAGTATTTATGGAAATAAATAATTATATATATAGGTTATATATTATAGTGTGTATACATTATATATATAGATAGAGAAAAGAAAGACAATTTTAGTTCCCTTTTTTATTTTATGTTAGCATTAGTATTTATGGTAATAAATAGTTATATATATAGGTTATATTATTTGTGTGTGTGTGTGTGTGTGTGTGTGTGTGTGTGTGTGTGTATATATATATATATATATACAGAAAAAGAAAAAAAATTAATTATTTTTTATTTTATGTTAACATTAGTATTTATGGTAATAAATAATTATATATATAGGTTATATTATTGTGTGTATATATATAGAGAGAGAGAAAAAGAAAAAAAATTAATTATTTTTTATTTTACGTTAACATTATTATTTATAAAAATAAATAATATATATAGGGTTAATGAAAGGAAAAATTTGGTCCATTAAACAAGGTTAAAAGAGTAAATTTAGTATTTAAATGTGTTAAATTAAAAGTTAAATGGTAGCAGGGTCATTTCACCATCAAAAATTAATATGACAGGGCGTACTATTGGTCGAAGGGAGTGTATCTAATATACGGTACAAACTACCGAAAGTGTTAATGACAAAATTGCACAAAGTTATAGCCGCGCAACAATACTTCAAATCTCAAAAGGTGTCAATAAAATTTATCTTTATATTTTAAACAGAAGAGAGAGTGAAGTGTTTAAAAAGACTAATGGAGCGCAAAATATAAGCAGTCACACATACATATATGTATATATATGTATGTATGTATATACATACATACATATATATACATATATGTGTATATATAAAAGCAGTCACTAATCATGATAGTTAGTGACCATAGAATGTGTGAATCACTGTACCCTAATAACTGATCCTGGTATTTTGGCAGTACAGAAAAAAATTGATTTGATCGAAAATGACTTGCGCAAGTGCACAGCATTATAGTTTGTGACACTTGGTAAGTTATTGATGGTACATTTGTTAGCACATGGTGGGTTCCAAGTACCACAAACAAAGTTTCTTGTCTTGGACTCACTCAACAAATTAATTTGCTCCGGCATAGCGGACCTAATATTGGCTAATCATATATATACACACGAGGGTCATGTCTGTTTCTAGTATTTTCCTCCAATGGAGTGATGTTGTGACACATAATTGTAATGAAAGAAACAAAAAAGTCACAAAATATATATATATAGTTATATTAGGCAACTGGCGTAACAATTATTTTTTTAACTATTTATGACAGTTTTTACTTTTTCCATCACAAATAGCTAAATTCCCATTACCCCTAGCTAAAACCGTGTGCTCACTCAATTATTTGTTATGCCAGATATTTTGGGTTGTCAATGAGAATTATTAGATATCTTGGAGCACGGATACTTAGTGATCCAGTTGAATCTATGCTCTTCCATTTAAAAAAAGTTGAAGCGTGTAACAACATATTACCAAAAAAAATTAAAATTAATTTTAATTAGAGTGGACCATCAAGTAACAAATGATCCTCAACCATTTAATAATTTCTGATGAATTACATGCATAACAAATGATAAAACAATATAAGTGCGTTTTGGCTTTTTCTTTATTTGCAACCATCGTACTATGTTGTTTAATTTTTTATAAATAGATTGTACTATTTTGCCTAATTTTCTGATAAATAACTTCACACAATAGCAAGAATGTCACAGTATAGAATCTGTGACTAGTAATAAGGTAACTGTGTTGTGCCGACAGATTTTCGTAGTTAAAACTTTTTGACTATAGAATACTAAGTAATAGCTGCGATTTTTACTTTCACAAATAAATTTAGTTGTTGTAGTTTCAACATCTTGTGTTGTGTAGGCTGAACATACACCAATAATGCACATCATATATGTGTGTATATATATTAACCATATTAGTTTGATTACCCCAAGATTTAAACATTAGTAGCTGCAGCGTTGGACCAGGAAAGATAAGGTATTCCATTTCCCTATTTAGCAATCTAGATTCCAAGTTGGAGGTGCAAGTGGTTGGTTAATTTCTTTTACCAATCAAGTAGGGAGCCCCACCAAATGAAGGGCACTGATCAAGTTAGAGAATTGGGTAACGTGTAGGGAGGATTGAGTTAATCATAACCTTATTTTAGGAGTCATGTAGTCAACAACATGGGCTTAAATCATAGAGAGGAGGGTCCCCAATTAGAGATACCATATGAATATGCAATGGATACAAGTTGGATATATATATATAAGGAATGATTTGGCTTCCCATACCTATATTGCTCTATATAAGCACACCCCAACTAGTTCAAAAAATATCCCATTTTACTGCTCATATCCATGGCTACTCATATTCCCTTGTATGTGTACCTTCTCTTAACCATAGTCTCACAATTCATATCCATTTTGGCAGAGTCTGACATTTACATTGTTCATATGGACTTATCTGCTATGCCCAATGCCTTCTCTAGCCACCATAACTGGTACTTGGCCACACTTGCCTCTGTTACTGATAACTTCAAAGCAAGCACTACCACATCCTCTAATTTTATCTATGGTTATACTAATGTCATACATGGTTTTAGTGCAAAACTCTCTCCTTCTGAGCTTGAAGCCATCAAAAAATCCCCCGGCTATGTTTCGTCAATCAGAGACATGCCTGTTAAAGTTGACACCTCCCATTCCTCCCAATTCCTTGGCCTCAACTCCAACTCGGGGGCATGGCCAGCTTCGGACTATGGCAACGATGTGATCATCGGATTGGTGGACACGGGGATTTGGCCGGAGAGCAAGAGCTTCAATGATGAGGGATTATCTGAAATTCCATCTAGATGGAAAGGAGCGTGCGAGACTGGCACACAATTCGACTCCTCAATGTGCAACAAGAAGCTCATTGGAGCTCGCTTCTTCAACAAAGGCCTACTTGCCAAAAATCCCAATGTGAACATATCGATGAATTCAACCCGCGACATTGATGGGCACGGCACTCATACTTCAACCACAGCTGCTGGGAGCTACGTGGAAGGCGCGTCCTACTTCGGCTATGCCTCGGGGACTGCTCGAGGCATGGCTCCGCGGGCTCGAGTGGCCATGTATAAGGCCCTCTGGGATGAAGGCAATTCTTTATCTGACATTCTTGCTGCGATTGATCAAGCGATTACAGATGGTGTTGATGTCCTGTCCTTGTCATTGGGCTTAGATGGTTTTCCTTTGTATGCAGATCCTGTAGCTATAGCCACATTTGCAGCCTTGGAGAAGGGTATATTTGTGTCTGCATCAGCAGGAAATGAAGGGCCTTTTCTTGAGACCCTACACAATGGGACACCTTGGGTCCTAACTGTTGCTGCAGGTACCATGGATCGCGAATTCAGTGGCACTGTCACTCTTGGCGACGGAGCTTCAGTCACCGGATTGGCTCTCTATCCGGGGAATTCAACTTCAACCCAAGTCCCAATGGTTTTCATGGACACGTGCGAGAGAGATTTCGAGAAAATTGGGTACAAATTTGTTGTGTGCCAAGACAAGAATGACACTTTGGGTGAGCAAGTTTATAATGTTCAAAATGCAAAGGTTGCTGGAGGAATCTTCATATCAAATAACACTGACCTAGAATTCTTCATTCAAAGCACGTTCCCTGCAGTTTTTTTGAATGTCCAAAAGGGTGAGACACTGTTGGATTACATCAAGACAAGCCATAACCCAAAAGCAAGCATTAAATTTCAAGAGACACAAATGGGTACCAAACCAGCACCAAGAGTGGCTAGCTATAGCTCAAGAGGGCCATCCCCAAGTTGCCCATTTGTCTTGAAGCCTGACATTATGGCTCCTGGTTCACTAGTCCTGGCTTCATGGCCTCAAAAAACTCCGGCAGCCGAAATTGATTTGGGGAAACTTTTCAACAACTTCAACCTCTTGTCCGGGACATCCATGTCCTGCCCACACACTGCCGGAGTGGCGGCGCTCTTGAAGGGGGCCCACCCTGAATGGAGCCCCGCCGCAATCCGATCTGCCCTGATGACAACATCTGATTCAACCGACAACACTTTCAACCCTATCCAAGACATTGGATCCAAGAACCAACCTGCCATTCCTCTAGCCATGGGAGCTGGCCATATCAATCCAAACAAGGCCTTAGACCCCGGACTCGTATACGACATGAAAACAGAAGATTATGTTAATCTTCTTTGCGCATTAAATTACACCATGAAGCAAATTCAGATCATCACAAGGTCATCTTCTTACCCTTGCTTGTCCCCATCATTGGACATCAACTACCCCTCTTTCATAGCCTTTTTCAATGTCAATGACTCGAAATCGGATGCTAATGTGGTACAAGAATTTCAAAGGACAGTCACTAATGTTGGAAATGGAATGTCAACTTATACTGCGAAATTGACACCCATTGAAGGTTTGAAAGTCAGCGTTGTACCGGACAAATTGGTGTTCAGAGAGAAGTATGAGAAGCAAAGCTACAAGCTGAGCATAGAAGGTCCAAGATTGTTGTTGGACTTCGTAGTTTATGGTTCTCTGAGTTGGGTAGAGAGTGAAGGTAAACATGTAGTGAGAAGTCCCATAGTGGCAACAAGAATGAGTTCAAAGACACTGTCAGCTCAGACCTAACTAAAGTTAATTGTCTGTATTAACATGTGATCATAATATTGGCTTTGAATAAAGTCTTTACCTTTAAATTTTGCTAATTGGTTGGTGGTGGAGACTTCATGATCAGCTTATTTGGATAGGGTTTTGTGTGGTTCCTAATTGCTATGATGAAAAGTGGATTGTTCATCCAACAAAAGATAATTTACAAACTATAAAATATATTGTATTTGAACTATTATATCACGAGGTCTGAAATGTGACATGCATATACAGCTACAATTAAAGGAAATGGTGCAGTTTAGGAAAGGAACAGATACAATTACAATTATTAGCTTATGGAGACAATCTCTCTCTTCTCTCTCTCCCTCTCTCTCACACACACACATACTGTGGCACCTAAAGATCCCTTGTTTTGTTGCCTTCTGCAGATGAAATCCTCGTGTTCAGATTATCATAAAAATATATTATTAGCAAGAATTGTAGCAGGGCCGGCCATGGACCTAGGCGGTAGCCTAGGGCCCCCAAATTTTGAGGGCCCTCAATTTTTATCGAACCTATACTACTAGGCCTTATTTAAAAAAAAAAAATTATTGGTCATCTTTTAAAAGAAATACTAATGGGGCCTCTTTTAAAAGAAATAGTACTAGGCCTCATTTTAAAAAAAAAAATTTTTACTAACTATTGATATAATTTTTTTATAAAAAAAATTTACTCTATACACATTTTCTTCTTTTTTTTTTTTTTTGGTTTCTTTTTTTTTTCTCACATGTCACAACTCATTTCTTCTTCTTTTTTAACGCCTGCACTCAACAGCAAGCTTTTCCTCTCATTTTTCTTCTTCTTTCTTCACGCTAGCAACAAGTAACTTGTTTTCTCTCATTTTTTCTCTTTCTCTTCACTTTAATTGACAATTTTGCAGCTCAAAATGTAAGACAATCACATTTACTTTGATATGAAATTTAATTTTGATTTTTGTGACTAAGGTGTGTTGAATATTTTCTTTTAATTTTTTTATGTGAACTGCATCGTGCTATTTATAAAGTACCAAGACCAGAATTTTTTTATTTTCAACATTAACATATTTTATGTGCTTGTCGTCTCATTTTGATAAAAATTTTGCACTTCTATAAAATTTATGTGCATGTGAAACTTTATGTATAAAGGGTCCCATTTGAAAGTCCGCCTAGGACCTCTCAAATTTTTTAGAATATCAGGCTGGCCCTGAATTGTAGGTATCCTAGGGTACGAAAATAAAAAAATATTGCCATAGAATGGATCAACATATATATATATATATATATATATATATATATAATAAATATTACCCTGGATTAGTTAGATAAAAATATGTTGTATAATCTCCTAATAGTTGTCAATCATGGCATTATCATATACATGGTCAACACAACATGTATTGTGTTAAGGTAAAATAACACAAGAAGGTTTTGAGTTATTCTATTTTTCTTTTTTCAAATCTTTAATTTCTTCTTCTTCCATCTTCAATGTTAGTTATAACTATCCACCTTTCTATAATTGGCATACAAAGCCAAGAACTCATTTTGTATAGCCATATATATGTTTGTGTATATATATATATATAGTGGTAAGGCATAAGGAAGTGGCCTCCACAATCATTAATTTCATGGCATGGCATCAATTTTAACCATTTGATCAATAAATAATTAGGCACAAGAAGCTTCCTAGACCATCCTGCATTCCCAAAAAATAAAATAAGTTGCATCTTTCATGCAACATATATATATATATATATATATATATATATATATATATATAGGCGTTATTATAAGTTGAACAAGCAACCAAATTATTCTTTTGGATAGCTTTTAATTTCTTTTAGATTGTACTAATAAATAGTAAAGGGTGGGTAGGCTTGCTATAAAAAGTATAATTCAATTCTCACTATAATTGTTGGCACAAGCAAAGAAAACCTAATTTCCTTGATTTAATATCATATATATATATATATATATATATATATATATATATATATATATTCACGCTAATGAAAATCTACTACTGTTTTCCTATGCATAACACGGTTAAGTTTGATTTCAGTAGTGCCATAATCTTTCTATTTTTTTCAAATGATAGCCACGTATAATCAGTTGAACAAGGAAGAACTTCCTTCAAAGCACTGATGTTATATAATGATAAGATAACGCGTTTTCCTTTTAAAATTAAAAATATGTAAAATTAAAAATAAATAAATAAATCATAACCTTTCCTTTTCTTTTATATTTAAAATTCAAAATAATTACATGTCATTTTGTTATTATGTTACATTAGTGGTATTGAGAAAATTCTTCCTCACCGGTGTGTGTGTGTGTGTGTATACACGTTTGTACGTGGTTGCAATTAACCCAGTTTCTTGCACTATCAACCATCAACATCTTGGTTGCTATTTTTGTTACATTTATCCGGACTTCAATTCTTATATCTCCTTGAAAAAAAAAATCTATATCTCTTTTTCGGATTCCACCGAAACCTGAACATGAATTATGGTTGTTTTGGCACCGCTATGCACTCCCCTTTGAATATTATTGATTGCATAATTTCGATTCTGACTCCATGCTGCAATGTCAAGGGATCATATATATATATATATATATATAAGAATTGGCCTTTTAGATCATTCAGGACTTTTGAACCCCCAATTTTCTGGGAGGCATATGTATGGGTCAAAATAATACAAACCTAGAATCATGGGAAGATCTTTTGCATAGTCTCTACATGGAGGCTTATAATTTTTTATTTTTTTCCTTTTATAGTTTGCTTAGTCCCGTTTCGTATGAGTTTGTGTTTTGTATTTTTATTTTTTTAGCCTAAAATAGAATTCCTATTTTTGTTACACAGTATTTTGAATAGTAATTAGAAATGTGTTTAAAGTTTTTTTTATCTTTTTATTTTTATATTGGCCGCTTAAGTAGTCAAAACACATAAAAACACCATTATAATGTTTCCAATTTCAACCCAAATTTTAAAATATTTTGACACTATTCAAAACACAACGAATGAACAGTACCAAACATGCTTTATTTCAATTATTGGTTATATAGAGTGCCAAAACAAAAACAAAACAAAACGAATGCACAACTACTTAAATTTTTTGATATATACTTATTCTCAAATAACAGAAACATATAAAACAGTATTAACCCCCAAATACAAATCTCTCTCTCTCACACACACACACATTTATAACACATGAATTAAGAGTACTTACAAGAGCGAATCACCAAGGATAGTTCTCATAAACCAGCTTCAATGTTACTCATTGAAAGCTCATAGAGTTTGGAATTTCTGTTTTGGACTCAATGTTCCTAGGAATGGGAATCACATCTCCATTTAGCTATTGTATACAGTATCCAAACGAAGCTCGTGGAGTAGCATATGGCCCACAATGCAGAAATTTATCCACGTTTCCGGGTCCACAAGCCCTTATTTCCAATAATATTGATCAGAAACCACTACAGTTTCATCCTTTTTGAATTGGAAAACCCATGCTATGCTCTCACGTTGCAGAGTCCAACCTCTCAAACCTGCAAGCAAACGAAATGCATGCTGCACTGTATGGATCTTGAAGCTTTGCAAAGCTCCATCTCTCTCTGTCAGTTGATGAAAGTCTCAATCAGCCTTGCTTCTTTATCATATATATATATATATATATATATATATATATATATATATATATATATATTGTTCCTCTTGTTTTTTGCTTTATTATACTCTAAATTGGTCAATTGTGTGATGTAACAGTATCTGATCTTCACATTACTTTTGATGGAAAATGTGATCTCATTACTTATAAAATTTTCAGTGCCAAAACTGAATGGTATATAAAATATTTCAATCCATTAGTTTTTAAGTATTTACGAGACATGGTGCTTTTTTTAAAATTTCACCGTTTATGGACAAAGGATAAAAGTAAAGAAGAGGAGTGATCAGAGATCAGATTTAGAGAAAGAGGATAGTAAAAGGAGGGAAGTCCTTTTCTAACCGTTATGACTCTCCCTCCAACTTTTGAGCGGAAAGAAGAAAGGAAACATCTTCTCTTTTCTCTACTCTCTTTATATATATATATATATATACTATTTGTTGCAACCCAAACATCTGAAGTGTTTGGAGCTACGGGTGCACAACAAACTGTTACATCCGATTTACTGAACTAGACTGAATCAAATCATATTATTTATTTGGTTTTGTGATAGAATTGGTCAGTTCCGGTTCTAAAAATTAAAGAATCACACGAGTCCCGTTTTGTTACATCATGCCACAACTAACTGAATTGTTATACAGCACTACTCTTTAATATATATGTATTTTTATATTCTTATTTTTTACAAGAAAGTATTGAATCTTTTGAACAATGGAATTTCTGGTGTTAAAATCAAATATTAATTTTCTTCTTTTCTTATTTCATTTCCATTCAACCAAACAAGATTGGAAGGGATACCTCTTTAACAGAAAAAAATGATTGGACCTGTTTGCTACTCGACTCAATGGCACAAGTACAAAGTGAAAAATCATTAAATTTGATTGTTGAATGATGGGAGGATCCAAACCAAACCATGCGGTTTGCAACTAGAATTAAATATTACATCTTTTGTGCAACTAGGAATTAAATATTAGAATAAATATCACTCATTAGGGGTGCACAAAAAATTCGCGAATCCGATCCGATCCGATCCGTTAGCTAATGGATTGGTGGCGGATTAAAAAATTAGAATCCGTTAGCCACGGATTCCGATCCGATCCGATCCGTGATTGAACGGATCGGATTGGATCGGATTGGCGGATTGGGCCTATACTCCTATTTGAATTTTTTTTGTTTACTTCAAAAATTTCAAGAGAAAAATTCACAACACTTTTTAATTCACATCTCAAATGAACACAATTGTTAAATAAATAAATATAATATATATTGAATTTTTAGGTTTACCTATGTAAGTATGTAACATATTATATTATTATACATATAATTACTAATTATATATATATATATAGCCACGGATTGTCACGGATCGGATCGAATTTTTGTAATCCACGGATCGGATTAGGATTATGCATAATCCTATCTGTGGTCACCCCTATCACTCACACTCATGAGGTTTGATGTATTGACACACGGTTACAACTTTGTAAATTTTCTTCATCACCACCTCCGGTCAGCTTTTTCATTTTTTTTAATATGTGAAATGTCTTGATTGCCCCTGATTATTTAAATTTATTTTAATATAAAATATCATAATAAGAAAATGACCACAACACCCTTCTTGATTGTCATTTCAATTAATTTTTTATTTTTATGTTAATATTATTATTTATGAAAATATATAATTATATATATTAGGTTATATATATATTATAGTCTATATATATAGATGAATAGAGAAAAAGAAAGAGAAATTTAATTACTTTTTTATTTTATGCTAACATTATTATTTATGGAAATAAATAATTATATATATATTATAATATACTGTGTATATATATATAGATAGATAGAAAATTTTAATTACTTTTTAATTCTTTGTTAACATTATTATTTATGAAAATAAATAATATATATATATATATATATATATATATATATATTCAAAGGAATATTTTCGTCCATTAGACAGGGTTAAATTGGTAAATTTAGTATTCAAATAGATTAGGTCAGAAGTCAAAGGGCAACATGGTCAATTCACTGTCAAAAAGTACTCTGACACGGTGTACTTTTGACAGAAGGGAGTGTATGTGATATACGACACAAATCACATGGAGTGTTGGTGATAAAAATTTATAAAGTTATAATTGTGTGTCAATACATCAAATATCATGAAGTGTCAATGATATTTAGCCTAAATATTACTGCATCTTTTGTAAAAATTCATATGATGCCCACTGGGCTAATCAAATTCAGACCTAGGGCTATAAAGTCTGCCTAACCTTTTTAGCTTAGTATTTGGGCCCAAAATTGCACATGGTGAAGTAGTGTGCATTGGCTATTTATATAAAGCTAATATTGCACTCTCTTAGTTCAAGCTTGGGTTGGTTGCATTGCATTTTTTTAGAAAAGAGATCTAGAAAGTGCAAAATTTAGAGCCTGGGCTTCACTGTAATTTGGACCCAAAAAGGACCAGGAAATGGTCCAACACTGTTTACCAATATAAGCAATAAGCTACGATTTTGGGTGAGGGAGCATTTAAATCATTGGCCGAAATGTTAGACTGAGTCTCGGTCCCACAAAAATATAAACTATAATGTTCTGTTTGATTGATGAGAAAACGTGAGAAAGATATCGAAAACTAAAAATTCAATGAAATATGGGATGGATTTTATAAGATCCCTTTTTTCTCTCTCTAGCAACTTTAAGCCTCAATTATTAAACAGAGCCAACTTTAATTTTGGATATACATCACATGCACATTTTTTTTGGTGGCTCTTTATCTAAATTCAATAATACAATCTATAAAGAAGTGGCTATTCTCAATTGGGCTTTTTGCATGAGTAGGCCCGATGAAATTGCTGGATTTTAGGTTCATTTAACACACCACTAATAAAAACTCTTCATAATTATCAATTAATTATTAATTGGGTACTATATTTTTGATACTCCGGGTACTCTATACATTCTCATCATAATGGGTAACCTAGGAATTTATACTCATGCATTAAAACTAGTAAATCATACTGCACCGAACTTCTTCAATACTCCGAAAGTATCAACTATATAACACGATGCTAATAAAAGTTCTTCATAATAGAAAATATCAATTAATTATTAATCGGGTACTATATTCTTGATACTCCTAATACCTCCACACATTCTCATCAAACTGAATTATACGATTTGATTTGATTCTGTGATAACATATATCAGTTCCAGTTTGAAAAATTAATAAACCATTAATTACGATTCAATTCTCAGTTTAGGATCCAAAAGAATTGAACGAACAATTAATAATGCATAGATTTATGTGACAAATACACTTGTTCAATCTTTATGGGTAGGAAATACAACTTACTATATACCTATGTATAATCATATACGTACATGTAAACCCTTACAACGAAATCTTGCACACCCATAAGAATTTATCTTAATGAAGCCCAACTTCATATAAACTCTATGCATCCTTTCTTTATTGCTAATTTTGGATTTATGCATATCTTGGTGGAAAGTTTTTGTGACCGATACATCCTTCCACATGGGTTCACATGTTTTGCTGTGGCTCCAACTACGCAATGCTCCTTCATATATATATATATATATATATATATATATATAGCACAAAACACTTTATCTAAGAACATGGCTTGCTTGTCATTCTTCACAGTTTTTGTTCCTTTCCCTTGTGGTCACACTAGTTAACCATCCATAATAGGATATAAAAATTATTGTACCTCATATAACATCAAAAATATCAATGGAATGTGGAATTTTTTAGTTTAAATTTACAGAGTAATTCATAAATTTTCTTTTCTTTCAATCAAGCTAATAAATAAATGTGAAGGTATCACATGAACTCACAATAGATCATTCAAAATTTCCATGAAATATGAAAATAGTTATTGAGGAATATCATCATTTCCAGTTCATTTTAGGAGGCGTAACATTTACTCTAAATGCAGATTCGTGGTGCCAACCGTGAGATGGCTGTCATGTGACTCATGTCCCCCTTCTAGTGTTCGTACTTTGTACAGTCGGTGGTTAATATACGCGTCTAAAGTCTCTCTTTCTAAATTTTAATCCTAAAAAATAAATAAATAAATTCTAATCCTCAACTATTAACACCGCCTTTCTTCTTTCTTATTAATCTTATAACTAAATAACAATAATTCATTTCACAAGCAAGCATACTCAAAAAGTACCACTAAAAACACTCACTCCCCACGCTTTCTAGAGAGAGAAAAAGAAGCCGATTTAAGTGAGAGAAAGAGCGTCTGTGTGTCTGCAACGACGAAATGCACATTCACGCAAAGACCGATTCGGAGGTGACGAGCGTCGCAACGTCGTCGCCGACCCGGTCGCCACCGAGACGGCCGGTGTACTACGTGCAGAGCCCGTCACGTGACTCGCACGATGGGGAGAAGACGACTACGTCGTTCCATTCCACGCCGGTGCTCAGCCCCATGGGGTCGCCTCCCCACTCTCACTCCTCCGTGGGCCGCCACTCCCGCGAGTCCTCCTCCAGCCGCTTCTCCGGATCCCTCAAGCCCGGCTCACGCAAGGTCTCGCCCAACGACGGATCCGCCGGAAAACACCACCGGAAGGGCCGCAACCCTTTCAAGGAATGCGACGTCATCGAAGAAGAAGGACTTCTCGAAGACGAAGAGTCACAGAAATCCCTCCCTCGTCGCTGCTATTTCCTCGCTTTTGTCCTTGGTTTCTTCGTTCTCTTCTCTCTCTTTTCTCTCATCTTGTGGGGTGCTAGTAAACCACAGAAACCCAAGATCACCATGAAGGTTAGATCACATTTTCTCCATCTAATTACACTTTTATCACTCCCATTCTCTGTAATGGGTATATGATTATACGTCGAATTGCTTTTGCAGAGTATCACATTTGAGAGATTTGCGATACAAGCTGGTTCGGATTTTTCAGGAGTGGCCACGGACATGATCTCCACGAACTCAACTGTGAAATTCACATTTCGCAACACTGCTACATTTTTCGGAGTCCACGTTACATCAACAGCTCTGGGTCTATCATACTCTCAACTCACAGTGGGCTCTGGAACTGTAAGTACCCACAATTTAACACAAAAAATACATTTTTTTATCTCAGTCATGAATGGGTTTTAATTGATTTCCTCTTCTTTTTTTCTGGGTTTGCGATTTGGGTATTGCAGATGAAGAATTTCTATCAATCAAGGAAAACCCAAAGATCGGTTGGTGTGTCAGTGATCGGAAATAAGATTCCTCTGTATGGAAGTGGGGCGAGCTTGAGCAGTTCAACGGGGACGCTGACGGTGCCGGTGCCTCTGAAACTAAGCTTCACGGTTCGATCGAAAGCGTACGTTCTGGGTAAATTGGTGAAGCCCAAGTTCTACAAGAAGATCGAGTGTTCGATAGTGTTTGATTCGAAGAAATTGAATAAACCCATCTCGCTGAAGAATGCGTGTACGTACGATTGATCTATGAGTCGTTAGAGAGTTTCCTACTTCGCTCTTCACTTTTCTGGTGATGGAGATGACAGCTAAACGGGCAGGCTTTTGAGTTGTTCGGTCAGGGTATAGACGCGGTATTGGAACTTTTTTTGGTTGCCCGATTGCCCGGTGCTGTGAATTAATGACCTTTACTACCCACGAACATAGCTGAGAAGGGTATACTTTTTTCTTTTTCTTTTTTTCTTTTTATTTATGAATAATGGTAAGTAATAATTTATTTGTTTTTTTTTTAGTAATAATTTATTTGTTACAATTACAAGTGATGTGATTTCATTTATTTGAGTTATATTGTTCATGTTGTTATTTATATACTATACATTGGAGGGTTTTGGTCATTATTAATAACAACCTCGTTTTGTTGAATTGTCAATGCAAGAAAATGATCAATAAGTATTAATATGTTAAGAGACCAGCAGTGGCTGGCTAACCAAACGTGATTGTAGCTGAATAATAGGTTGGCTAAAATTATGGGACTCATCAACGATTAGCTAAGTCAGACGTACATTTCAGTTACGTTTAATTCTACCGGCTCGGTTTAGAAAGCGATAGTAGTCAGAATAACACTTCACCTAATTCTTTTGAATCCCGGCCCGGTTTTTTCCCACTAACCAATTACGTTACGACCACTGAACAAACTTAGTTGACGAACATGGTTTATGCACCGCTAATGTAGCGGCTTGTCAAGCATTTGACAAACTCACACCATCCATTTTAAATGGGATTTGTCCCGTGGACACACGAGCAATCCAATCCATAGGATTTCCTTTTCCTCTTCCCATTCTGACTTCTGTAGGTTTTTGGTAATAGAAAGATCTACGAGAACTCTTACCATTTCTTCGGAATTGTCCGCTCATAGCACAATGGAAGCATAGCCAACCAAATATATTTTTTATTTTTGTTTTTGTTTTTACTTTTATAGAAATTCATGCCATGTATATATATATATATATATATATAGAGTAATGATATCTTGGTCATCGGTGAGCAAGAAATTTTCTACACACTAAACATAGTAATGGTTGGATATAATCTAAATGTAAAAAATGTAACTTTTAAAAATAATTGCAATCATATTAATAGTTACCATACATGGTGTGGAAGAATTTCTTGCTCACCGATGAGCAAGAGATCATTTCTGTATATATATATATATGTATCATTTATTTAAATCTCAATAACTTTTACTACAAATTGAATTTTTTAATGAAACTAATTTTGTTAGAAAGATAATTTTGAGAAATTTAATTTGAGTACCACTTAGGCTATTTTTTTTACTTAAAACGAAAAAATTATGAATTTTTTAAGTGAAAAAATTATAAAAAAAATTTAACATATATATGTATATACATAAAATTTTAGATTAATTTAATTATGTGGGTAGTGAAAATCTAAAGAACCTGTTGTGGAGTCAAAATTTAGAAATCCTGACATGATGATGTGGCTGGTTAAAATACTGAGATGGCTAGCTAAAATTTAAATTTAGAGAATCAAACTTGGCTAACCCACAGTAAATGCCCTAACCATTTGAGGGCTTGGTCTTGATTAATATAATAAACTATGTTTTGTTGACATTAATTTATACTTGGAAGAAAATGATCAATAATGTGTCATTGGAGGTCAGTACTAAGGTTTATGATAAATAGTTAATGATAGGAGTAGTCTTGGAGTTTGATTTTTTATTTCGATTCGTTGGAAAATTGACAACTCTTCCATGAAATGAGCTAATAACTTTTAGTTGTGATGGCTTAAAAAACGTTCGCTACACCGGTTGGCCTATGTCACAATTTGGGACTAGCTACATCAACCATTGTATTGATACAATTTGTGGTCAGTTCAATCACATGATATAGTGCTGGTTAGACTTGTCACATTTATATTATTTTTTTATTTTAATAAATATTTTAATAAATTATTTTTTTCATAAATTTTTTAATATATTTATTTATTTAATTATTTGTTTGTGTTTTTTTCAATGATTATTTTTCCAACCACCCATATCTAGATTTTTTTTAAATTGACATTTTTGTTAACATAAACATGAAAGAAAATAAATATAAAGACATCACACATATTCTCACAAGTAACTAAATAAAATAAAGACATTACATATTTTATCACAACTGTTATATTCTTAATGTTTAAATATCATTTTTTGGCCACACACATACGTACTGATCTTAACAAGATTCATAATGGAGATAACAATTTAAATCTTAGAAAAGATCTCATGGAACATTTGTGAAATAAATGTTGTGATGAATAAGTTTAAAGAAAATATTTTCTTTGATGTAATTTTTCATATTATTTGTGATGAATAAAAATTAATTTTTTTTTACTTTTTTCTCATATATTTGTTGACAATTTTAAAAGAAAATAATTCAATTGGCAAAGAGTTTTTTTATTAAAAAGAAAAATCAAATGTTTAAATCAATAAAATAAAGTAAATATATTTCTTTATTTTATTGCCATTTTGGACAAATTCTTTATCATATAACCATTAGCAAATAAAAAAATGTTAAAATAAAGAAAGCCAAAAGGCTGGCTCTTCGCAGCAGCCAGCGGTATAGCTAGAGCAATGGGGGCTGACCCACCTCTGGCCAGCCCCATATCATTCAAAATATTGGCTACATTGAGTAGCCAGCTAGCTCAAAAGGCTTTATACTGCTTGCCCTAACATGCCATCATGTTAATGTGCTAAAATATCATTTGAAGGTGGCTATTGTGATTAGGAGTAAGTATACATATGATACTTTTCAAATTTTGTAATCGCGAGAGTTTCATGCACTGAATGTGCATACCAAAAGTGCAACTCAAGAAATTTGGACAAGTTAAAAGGGATCAATTCAAAAACACCAAAGGGATCAATTCAAAAACACACCAAGTTGAATCACCATTCACCCGAGACTTTCAATTTGACAAAGTCTAAATTTAGTAATAGTGTATTATACAATGGCATTGATATTTTAGGTGCATTAAAGTATTTCTCTTCAAGTTGGTACAATAAAAAGTTTTTCTTTTTCTTTTTCACCCCCTAAGTTCGGTTAAGTTTGGGCTATTCAGTTATATTTGGATTAAGCTTAACTTAGTTAAACTTAATAATAATTCTTATAATACGGAGTAGTATAATATAGTACTAAATGTAGTTGCGCTGGCTCAAGCTTATCCTGAACTAAAACTAAATTTTGGTTGATTTTTTTTTGAATAAGTTACTCTAATCTCTCTTAAGATTTTTGTCTAATTACCTTGGAATTAAAGTTTTAAAAATATGATGGTTAACTTTTTTCTGAGTTTTAAAAATAGGAATGTCATAGTAATTTTGTAAAAACTTTAATTAAAAATTAATTAAGTCAAATATCACAAAACAAAAGTGTGGTCCTTGACCCAAAATAACAAGGCTAAAGCAGCCCAACATAACTCGACAATACAGTGATGCAGCCCACGTTTGTACGGCCCATACTATGGCTAAACAGCTCTATGCCCCATACTCTGGCTTAACAAACAAAAACATAGGATGATGTTTCATTTGGGTTGATCCATTCAGATTGCACTACTAGCGCCGAAGGAGGACTTTTCTGATTCTAAAATTCAGGTAAAGAAATTTAGAAGAAAAAAATTGTTCGGTGAATGCATTTTTTGAAATTCCTTTCACAATTAACACATTTTTAACTTACAAATTTATCATTAATAATTACTCTCAGTAGACAAGTTTTACAGAATAAAATGAGACAAAATTGTCTATAAAATTTATTACTTAAAATAATTTTGGTTTCCTTCCAAAAATAAGTTTTTTTGACTAATTTTGTAGGACTTTGACTTTCATTAAAAGTCCATTTTCTTTATTTCACCAAATATATATATTTTTTTAAAATGACTTCTTGAATTTAAAAGCGTGTTTCAATCTCTCAAGAAGCTCCCCAAATAGACAGCTAGTGTGTGTGGAGATAGAGCCAGTAGGGAGAATTTATGATTTATTAATTAATTTTTATCTTTAAAAAGAATGAAACATATTTAAGGGTACCAAAGGGCCTCCGGCCCAATTGTATGACCTCTCTGCCTTAAAAGACGATGGGAGGAGTTCGAAATCCTGATCCAAAATAATAAAACATGTTGAAGGGACAAAAGATAAAAAAAGGGAGTAAGAAAAAATAATAATAAGGTTTAAAATGTGAAAGTACATTTACTGAATTGTTTCTTAGAGGATATTTATTGCGATAAAAGCTGAAATAATGAACATACAGTGCACTACACGCATAAATTTAACTTGGTTAGACTTATAGTCTATATTCAAGGTAAAAATTGATCAAAAGATTTTACTATGCGAAAAAGACAAAGATGCATGTACAAGTCTTACAAATCCTAATTCCAATATAACATTTATATATATATATATATATATATATATATATATATTAGATCTTTAGAATTTTTAATGAATAATACATTGCAGAATTTTTAATTTTCACATATTATATATCATATGAATTTCATACTTAAATTCATTTTTATTTATTAATTTAGTAAAAAGTATAATTTCTAAGCATTTTTAATAACAAAGACGACTTAAAATTCATTAATAGGCCACGTCTTCAAAAATTCAATAAAACTATTAAAATTTAATAAAAAAAATTATTTTTATTGAATTCCATTTTAAAAAGTTATGTATCAGACCATTTTGGGTCCTATGTAAGAGGTCGAAGAGCATTCACGATCGTAATAAACCGATTTTGTTACGTTACGTTGATATGGATCCAATTCTACTACATTGTGTTCGCATCAACATCCTTGACCCTGATTTCGTACCATGCTTGGTACTCACTCATTGGTAAATCCAATTATTTGTTATGCAACTTGTTTTGATCATATATACATATACTAGCGTATTGCTCGTGCCTACGGCACTATAAAACAAAAAATTATTGGATTGTCCATCCTACGATACTATGAAACAAAAAATTGTTAGACTAAAATAAAAATTAATTTCATATACTCAACGTGCAAATTATTGGATTGCCCGTGCCTACAGCACTATAAATAAATAAATAAATTGTTGAAGTAAAATAAAAACACCAATTGAATTAGCTCATTTGAAAAAAAAAATGGGCGGCTTAAAAAAATAATTCCTAATGCTTCATTTTTTTGGAGAGAGATTATAATATATATTTCTTTCTCACTCCACACTTTCGGCTCTCTCCATTTCACGTGCTCTCTTTAACAACAATATACATATAGATATAGGAAAATGCTACATGTCCCAAATAAATATTCTAAAATATATTTCGAATCTATGTGGTAGGTGATATGGTGGTTAGTTAATCTAAAAATAAGCATCAACATGTATATTAGACCACAGGGACTCTGTGTATATGGGGAATCCCACCAATACTAACCATTTAATTTTATCAACTAAAATAATGGGTTATGTCACCTGCTACATAGATTTAAGATATATTTCGAGATATTTACTCGTGACGTGTAGCATTGCTCATAGATATATGTATATTATTTCTTTGAGCAATGCTACACGTCATGAAATTATTTTATGATTTTGTATCATGAATGATGTGGCAGGTAACAATTCTATATTTATAAGAATTTCACTAACAATAAATATCTATTTTTCATTATTATTTCTCATTATTTTAGGAGATAAAATTAAATGGTAAGTTAGTATTGGTAGGATTCCCCCATACACGGAGTCTCAATGATATCATCACTTGCCACATCATTCATGATACAAAATTATGAAATAATTTCATGAAGTTTAGCATTTTCCTATTTCTTTTCCTCATTCTTTTATTATTTTTTTCTCCACTCATACCCAATTATTTCTTCATTTCTTTTTATAGAAATCATCATTTCACATGGAGATGGCCATGGTAGCAAAAGGGTCTTCTTGAAGTTGGAAGGTGGCAGTGGGTCATGGTTGTGGGTATGTTTCCGTCGTCTTCACTCCCAAGCTCCACATCACCATCAACCACCAAGCACCAGCATTACAGTCATTGGAAGCCATCATCCATGGAAGACTCACCTCACTATCACCATGTTTACATCACCATTGAAGACCCGAGAGTAGACAGTGTAGTGGGAGAGATGGTGGCAAAAAAAGAAAGTGATGAATGGAGCTCAGTGGGGAGCTGTAATGATGCAATAACATAAAAGAAAAGAAAAACTTCAAACATAAAAATATATATTTTATTGAATTGTTCAACACCAAGTACATGTAACATGATCATACTCTCATGTTTTTACTTTTCAAAGCATGAAAACTATGCAAACACAAAAACAACCCATAAATTAATCTTTAATTTTAATATATCTTTCCTACTAAACCATAATATTAATTTAAACATAAATATTACCAATATTGATATAGTTGACACTAGGCGATCTCACTCAAAGGTAGACAAAAGCTCAATCAAGGCACGAACTCATCCTGACTCTCTTGATACTCTTCTTGGTTTTGGTGTCCTTCCATAGAGTTGTTATACTTCCATGGAGTTGTTATACTTATATGAGTTGTTGTTCTCATTTGGAACTTCTGACGTAGGTGGACTAAGCTCGACAGTGGTGCTTCGGGTGTTTGTTTGACGAGGAAGACGACCCAGTGATAGTCCGATTGATACCCAAACGTGTTGGAAGCTTAGTTAAAAGTGGTGGTTTTTCGAGAAAAAGATGCGGTAGAATGTGATGGCCAGTCGTGCATGGCCATGCATAGTGAACATCGGGTGGAAATGGATGCTCACGGTTGTGCTAGAATGGTGGTGATGATGATGGTAAAGATGGTGGACAGTGCATGGTACTGGATGGTTAAGATGGAAGGTGGAAGTGGGTTTTCGATAGTGAATAGTTTTTGGCAATGAAGAGGTGAGTGCTTGTGGGTCTTCTCGATGGTGATGGTGAAGCCAACTGGGATGATGATAGAAGTGGGTCTTCTCTGGAGGAGCTCTAACAGAAAATGGTGGTGTATTGAGGGCTGTGATGGCGTAGTTTTGGTTGTGGCAGTGCTCCAATTTGAGCATGAATGGTGGCCGGAAAGCTTGGAAATAGGTATTCTTAATGCATGGTGAATAAATGGAGAGAGTGATAGGTGGATGTTTATTATGTGAGAGAACAATACTTACCCACTCACTAGTGAGTAGGTGTCCTCTACTGACCAATGATATGGTCCAATTACATGTAAACACATATTTTTGTATTATAAAATATATAAAAAATAAATAGAATGATCCGTTTCATTCGGGTAAAGCAGCAAATATCGTCTCTACTTTACAACCCCTTAGTCTTCTCTATACTCTTTTTCTCTTTCTCTAGCACCTTGAAAAGTTGTGGGTGACTGGGTTCAACTATAACTTGTAGTGGAGGTGAATGATCCACTTCATTCGGGTAAAGCAGCAGACATCGTCTATGCTTTACAATCCCTTCATCTTCTCTATGCTTTTTTTTTCTCTTTCTCTCGCACCTTGAAAAGTTGTGGGTGATTGGGTTCAACTGCGACTTGTAGTGGAGGTGTTCTCTTATTGTTCGTTTTGCATATTTAAGGTGTTTCTTTTTTTTATAAAGAAACTCATGTTTTACAAATGGATACCAACTAAAGATTACAAGACGATGTAAAAATTATGTCTAAATATGAAATCAAAACCACTCCATTTATGCCCCTATCACTGCCTAATATAACTGCAAAATCTTATGAAGGAGCGAGAACTAGATAACAAAATTTTCATTGACATCAATTCACGCTACTTTTCTTCATGGTTATCTACTCGACGTAGAGGGAATACTTCCTAAAATAAAGATTATTGAAGTTCTGTAAGGGCCAAAATATAGAAAAAAAAATATTGAACTGATGTGTGTAATGAGAAAGTAAAGAAAGACAAAAAGAGAGTAAGCAGGGTGTAGCAGAAAATGAGTATGGCAACCATGGTGGTTGGTGATGATGTCCACGGTGAGAGGGAGAAGAAAAGCCAAAAGGGCATAATTGTTTGTAACAAGACAGTTTTACCCGATTGAAGTGGGTCTATCCGACTTAATTTTCTTTATTTATTTAACATTTTATATTATATTTTAAGTTGATGTGTTTATATGTGATTGGACCACGTCATTGGTCAGTAGAAGACACCTGCTAACTAGTGAGTAGGTAAGCATTGTCCTATATGAGAGGTAGAGAAAAAGAGCGGGAGATATAGGTGAGGCACATAGGGCGGCTAATGGACAACAAATAAGGAGTTAAAAAAAAGAGTTATTTGTTTAAGAAAATTGAATGCACCAACTGTCAGCTCTCTCAAATGGTGATATTATATATATACTTACATATATATATATATATATATATATATATATATATATATATAATGTTATTTTATGTTTGAGGGTACGTTGATGTGTATATTAATTTAGGTGTGAATGTTGTGGGTGAATCGTAACCACTAAATTGTAGATATATAGAGTAATTTTATACCACAGATAGACATAGATATTTTTAACCGTAAGACCGTTAGATGATTTTTTTTTTTTTGGGGGAGGGGGGGGGGGGAGTCAAACACAAAGCTTAAATGTAATATAGATAGTATTTACCTATTTCTTTTTTTTTTCTTCTTTCTTTTTATGGCCAATGTACAATTTGTCTTCATTAAGCACAAGATAAAATTTCCTACCTCACGAGAAGTTATTGGCTATCCCTGGGATTCCTAACATATAGGAATCGCACCACTAGAAACTTTTGATTTTCCATCATTATTGGACATAATTTGAAATAGAAATTTTCTAGTGGTGGGATTCCTACATCCAAGGAATCCCTTTGGTAACTAATAATTTTTCCTACATTACACTTTATTATTTCCTTAACAAAACAAAATTTTATCATATTTTCAACTTACCCAAATTATATACTTTGTACCATCAATCATCATAACTTGGATCTTCTTACTAGGATATCAACCTAGCTACTCTAAACCATCTAGTTACGAGGAACAATAATAGCAACCTAATCTAGTTTTTTCATTCTTAAGCTTCTATAAACTTCAAAAGAAAGAGCAATATCCTTCAAACCATTGTGCTTCTCTTTCAAGATAGATACCTTATAGGAGTTTGCAAGCAAGGCAAGGAAGTAAATCTAGGTCTGATCAATTGGTGCTATAAAATAATTAATCCCAAGTTCAAAATAACAAAAAATCTCAACTCATGCCCAATCAAACTCATTTTTTTTATAAACTCTAGTTAGGCTCATAATAACAACAATAATAAATGTCAAGTAAGGTTGAACTTGCATAGTCATTTTATTTTTCTTTTTGATCATGAAAAATAACACACCTACTTATATTGTTTATATAAGGACTTAAACCCTCAACTTTTTATTTGAATTCCTATACAAAGAGATAGTAGAGATCAATCAACCACTGTTATCTTATTCTTTTCTCATTCATTTTCCTTGCTTGAGGTATGGAAGAGCTGCACCATCTTCTTGAGAATGTTTCTCTCACCATAGAAGAAGCACAAGAAATTGAGCTATCCATAAAAGATACTCTACCTGAAATCCAAGATTGCCAACTTAGCTTATTTAGTAGGATATTATCTGATAAACCTATCAACTTTGGCGTATTAAAGAGAGTCCTCACAAAAAATGGTAGTGCAAAAAGTTGAAGATCTTCCAAATCTCTTACCATAATTTTCAATTTTCATTTGGTGACAACTAAGATCTACTCAAAGTCATTTAAAATGGGCATTGGTTCTTTAACAAGAGCTTCATCATCCTTAAAAAATGGAAACTCGAAATGGAATCCAACGCCACAACTACACACACTCGATGATATGGATCTTTGTACTCCATCTCCCCTTAGAATATATTTACTTTAGAAGTTGGCTATAAAATTGCTTTTAGTTTTGAATCATATGATAAAGTTAAAATTAAAGATAAGGGTCAAGATGGAGGTAGAGTCCTTAGATTTTGGGCTCTTATGGACATCTCTAAACTTCTATGTTGGAGAATTCACCTAAAAGTCTCTGACTAATTCCACTTGCCTATGAGAGACTTCCAACTCTCTGTTATCTTTGTCAAACCCTAGGGCATATAATGAAAAATTGCAAGCTAATGTCATCAAACCCACCTCAAATGCCTCCTCTATATGGGCCAAAATTGAAAATTAAAAATTGAAGGAACTTGCGACAAACTCATCTGATCATCCAAATGTCTAGGAAACATACTAGTGTTAACATTAGAATCTTCATCGAAAAGGGAAAGATCTAGAAACAACGGTGGTGGTGAAATGACCCTCTCATCTCTAACAAACACAAGCCTCAATAGACTACTTGGTTGCCAGCATACCCATCACACGTGCTCCACCAACTCTCACTTAGAGAAATCACCATTTACAGTCTAACATGTCACCAAAAGTAGGTCTTATATCTGTCTCTCTCTCAAGTACATGGATGTCATCAATACAAAAGATGGCACATCAACGTGAAGATATATTTATCTCTTAGGAGGAACCCCGTCGTGTTCAAGTAACTTAACCAGAAGTAACTCGAGATTAACCCATAACCCAATTGAACCAAACCAACTTTTTCGGACCAAACTTCTTTCTAAGCCTAAAAGTTACTTCCATGGTTATGAGGCATTTTTTAATTTATATCGCTCTTAAGTCCATCAAGCCCAAACACTCCAACCACCACACAACCTAATAAAATAAACCTCATTGCCTAAACCCATGGTACTATTTACTATCATCCCTTGCAAAAACCCCCACTCTCACATGTCATTCATGTTGAACCTCGCACTGAAATAGATTGTGCCTTAGCACCCTATCACTGATTCATCTAAAGATTTTGGAAAAAGAAAGCTCGTAAAAAAAATCCCATCACCACCCCAACCAATGACCACTTCCTCTAAGTGAAGCTGGTCATGATCACCTATTGCAGGATCCACTAAAGTAACCAAGAAGATAACTCTCTATGTGTAACTCAAATGGTGTATTCCAGAGCTCATCTCTCTTCAATGATTCTTTCCCAAACTTAAGAGTGGAAGCAGGCAAGTAGGCCAGATTGGCTCCCACCCCCCAATGATACTACTGATGTGAAATTGTCAGATGCGGGGAACCCTATGACAATTTCCAAGTTGAGAAGACTTGTCCATTTTCATTCCCCCTTTCTGATATGTTTGCTCAAGATAAAAAAATAACAATAACAACCTATATCACATCCCTCCAATAGGCCTCTAAGGAGGCATTGCTCTTATGCAAAAAAAATATCTCAAAATAAAATTGGTTTATCAATCTAATTTTCAAATTAATTTCTTGATCAAAAGCATTGGCCGCAACGACTGGCACTTCACAAACATTTATGCCTCATACTTAGATAGCACCAAGCACGCTCGGAACACCCTTTGGAGATTTGGTGTGAAACAAAGGAAGATAATGGCAGATAATTTTTTTCTCGTAACTATATTCATCAAATTCCAGAATCTTGGATAGTCCCTTATGGTAATTGATCTATCACGCCCCAATTTTTGAGTCATCGGAGACTTTATCCCCGGACTCGAATCCCAAAGGTGAACCCGTCCATTAAGCCCTAATGAACCATCTTAACCTTTAAATCACTGCGGAAGCTTAATTATATTCTTGCACATGCATATGTACAATCCAGCATCAACTAATCTCAGTGGGCCCCACTCGTAGTCACACATGCACATCCAATATAGTTGTGGACTGCAAGTTTTGATTGAGCGAAATATATCCTTCGATTAATCGAATAGGGTATTTCACTTAATTAAGATTGGTCTTTTGATTAATCGAAATGGTCAATTAATCGGTGGTCTATCGAAATACTATCAAAATCTTACTGGAATTGGAGTCCATACTATCAAAATTATTTCGATTGAAGCTCGCTTAACCGAAAGCTTTCGATTAATCGAAAAGGAGTTTTTGATCAATCGAAATGCCCTTTGACTAAAATTCTGATACTTTACACTTAGTCAATTTCATGTCCAAATCACCCATCCAAACACACTCAAATTCTTAGATACATCCATACAACATTTGTAACATAAATGGAATATCAAACATTTTACATTTGTCCCAAAACATACGTATAATTGAATGTACTTCCAAAATTCACAAGTCATCCTCATTATATATACATAATGGTCTAAATGAAACACAAGTTGCATATAGTTCAAAAATAATTACAACTTCAACAAAATTCTCATGCCACAAGCCGACATGATAACCATATACCCAATTCACTATACAATGTCTAAAAATATCCCTAAAACCACTAAGAGTTCTATTTAGCCACTCAAGTCCCGTCCGTCATTGATACCCTATCTATAAAGGTTTGGAGAAAAAGGGGTGAGCAAATCAACGAGCTCAATAGGAATACCCTAACCCACCTAGGCATCGACCCGACACCGACCTACATGATATGTATGTCAGTACACTACATGACACATTCAATGTTCTCATGTTCAACTAACATAATGTAATTCAAGAATAAATGCATTAAGTCTGTATATCATGTTTAACAATTTAAACACATAAGTAACAAGATATATATACATCTTCTTCGGTCATAATCCAATATAGAGATATGATTGGTCAACTCTGACAATCATGTGACCTTGGACACCTCCGATGATACCCGTATGATTTGGACAATTTCGAAGAATCACACAACCCCGGCAATATATTGGTTTTGCCAAATATGAGTGGACAACTCCAATGTTCACAAGGTTTATGGATAATTTTTGAATTTTTAGGCCTTAGTCTCGGTATAATGGGGCAACTTTGACTATCATACTATAGTAGATTATTTTACAACTTTTGTGATATGGTTGGGCAACTGTGAACTCACATGCACAACTCATTTACACAATTTTTCGGTAATTACTCATATATGCATATCAAATACATATATCACATAACATATAATTTTCATGCTTTTTCAATACACATTCTTAATACAATTAAGTCCAGCATACATTTCCACTACACATTTTCCATATAGCCATATATATGTTTAAAGCTAGGCATACATTTCATATATGCATATATTTCACAATACCCCACAATATGCTTGCATTTCATACATATCACATGTATACATTCAATACATCATATATATCACAATATACACCATACTAGCATGTAGAAATTATAAGAAAAGAGGAAAACATAATACCATAGCTCCACCAATTCTCTCATACATGCTAACTAAACTAATACCTCTCCAAACCATAGAATCGATGAATAAAAGAGAAGAAACACCCCTACCTCAAATTTGAAGACTTTCTAACAAATCCTCAAAAATTTCACCAAGTTCTACCTTGCCAAAATTTAATTTTGTTCAGTTCAAACCGAAGCCCATAACCTATGCTACTAGTTGACCTTCATTCATAACTCCCGAATCCAAGCCTACGACCTCCGAAATGAAGAGAGAAGGAAGAGAGATGAAGTGGGAGAGAAGAGAGAGTTGGGTATGTGTTTTGGTCAAAAGAGATATGAGATATGTCTCTGTAATACAAATATTTAAAATATCTAGGTTGCGAAATAACCAAAATACTCCCAGGTCACTTAACATACCCTCCCAAATTCTATTTTCAATTTCGAAAGCAGCTACGACTTCGAAATCGTTTTTTTAAATCTTTAAGCATTTCATTTGGTCTAAAATCAAAAAATTGCTTAAAGAGTTGATCCCATCTCTCACCTCCTTTTACAGACGACGCTATCCTTTTTTGCTAAGCCCTTCTTTGAAACTTTTACAGTCAAATCTATCATTGATTAATATGTTTTTCTTATAGGGCAATCAGATAACTTCCAAAAATCTAACATTTTCTTTAGCCCAAATGTCAACCTGAATATTCAATCTCAAATCAGGAACATTATAGGCATTCATTCCACCACCTGGCAAAACTATTACCTTGGTCTACCATCCATAATTGACAAGTTCAAAACCTCATCTTTCAAATTTTTGATTGATAATGTCTCTTCAAAAATGAAATCTCTCAAATGAGAGCTTCTTTCTAAAGCAAGCTGTGTGGTACTTTTAAAAACAATTTTAGCAACCCTTCCCAATTACTCAATATCTTACTATAAACTTCTACTCTTAACTTGCAAAAAAATTCAGAGTCTTATGATGAACTTTTGGTGGTCGAGGAACGAGAAAGGTTCTCATATTAGATGGATATCTTGAAAAAAATTATGTCATCCTAAATAAGATGAGAACCTTGCTTTCAGATGCCTTGAAGCTTTCAATATCGTATTGCTTGCTAAATTGGGGTAGAGACTTGAATGTACTAACCAATTTTTATTTACTAAAATTTTTAAAAGTAAATACTTTGCAAAATATTCTTTTCTCCAATCTGTTTGTTGCTCCAGGGTCGCAATAGGTAGTAATTGTCATGCCCTGATTTTTGACACCCGATTAAAAGCAAGGAAAATGGCTGTGAATAGTGAAAAATGACCAAAATGCCCTTCTAAGTTTAGCAAATGTCCAAACTCTAAGTTTCATAAATGCAGAAGCATCTTTATATACATATATATAGGTGAATATGTATAATCAATCATACTCCTTATCATTAAAAATCATTTGAAACAATTTTAAATCAAAAGTGAGTTTTCGGCCCCAGTGAATAGTACTATTTCATAGAAAATGTTGAAAAATTAATCAGACCATTGTCCTAGCCTATTATAGTCCCAAAAAGCTTAAAAAATAATTTAGACCTTTTGGAAAGGTCTGGAACCTATACTTTCAAAATTCTGGCAGTAGCTCCAAAGTTATAGTGCTTGCAAATTTCGATCGATCAGATTTATGTTTCGATCAATTAGATTATGGAATCCGATCAATCGGATTTCCATTGATAGGAAAATCCTCAGATCAACATTTTTCTATTTGGAAGCCTAATCCTTAATCTTTAATATCCATACATTCTCATTAGCTCAAACACATCCAAAAATCATCCATAGCATACGTATATAATGGTAATGTCATGAAACATCTTCAAATATAGAACTATATTTGAAATACATACATTGGTCATGTCCAAATCGTGGCCACAATATACATTGAATCCAAATAATTACATTTCTCCAACACTATTACTTACATATCATTGAAACTCAAAAAGAGAGAAGATTAATGGAGAATAACATCCAAAATAAAGATACAATTGTTCATAGTCCTAACGTCCATTGTTCCACACCAATAACTAAGTCTTCTCTAAATGTCCAAACATGGCATGCACTAGCAAAATACACAAAAACTCAAAAGAGCGTCCAAGTACTTTCGACCATAGCACTTCTAATTGTCATCTGCCACCGGTGACTTATTTGTAAAAAATGTTTGTGGGGGAGGGGTGAGCGATAACATGCTCAGTAAAGATGCTCAAACCAACCCAACAATGACTCAGGCAGTTATGAATGAATACGTCATGGTATACCTATCGATTACATGGCATACTTTATAATGCACATAAACATGACTTATTTAACATCATAAGCAAATATGAAATCATGTATGTCAAATACATAAAAACAACTAAACTTGAATTCACGTTCACAATTAAAACTCAACACCAAGTATACACCAAAATCAACCAAAGTTCGGAGTAGCCGGCAATTGAAAACTGTAGTACATGCCTTATAGGCCAAATATTATTCTCTCAATTTACAAGCTACTAACCCGATGGTAATGACACACACTTGGCTAAGTCTTGGACTTTTCACCCTAGGACTCTTTTCCCATCTTACTTCCTACGACATTCTCCCAAAAATTAACCATCACATAGGTTTACAAATGCTTCAAATACATACAAATCTAGAAAATCTTCAAATTCACTCCAAGTGCATTACAAACATCATTAATTTAGTCAATGCATATCATACTCAAACCATGCATATTACAATGCAATGCTAATCAATTCATAATATATCAAGTGTCATGTATTTCAAGAAAAACTTCCTTTCATGCATTTTATCAAACACATGGAGCACACAAATATCATATGATTCTAAAAGCATGAAAATGACTCCAAAAGAAATATACATGCTTCTAAATCAACATAGACTACAAATACAATAATAAATTTAAGTATACAATATACTAGTACACAAAATATATACTTTCCAACTACAAAGAATAAATATTGTGCACATTATACATATATACATCAAATAACAAGTATAATGGCACATAAAACTCATATAGGACATGAAGCAAACTTAAATTTCAAAGACAATAATACTATATATATATATATATATATATATATATATCATACTATAACACAATTTCAACAACTATATGACCTATAGAACCAAAGCTAAGAAGGAATTTACACCCCTACCTAAATTACAAACCTTTAAACACAAACCCTAGAATCACCAATCTTCAAACTTCACCAAATTTGGACTTTTTATCGTTTAGAACGTAGAGGAAGTGAAGGGGAACAGCTTTAAACCTTGCTCCAAGAGCTCAATCAACCTCCAAAGCCTTTAAATCAAGAGAGAGGTGAAGAAAACGAAAAATGTTGGGAAAGGGAGAGAGAAAGAGCCAGCCAAGAGAGGGAGAAAGGGTGAGAAATTTGATTTATCCACCCACTTGCATCTATATATTAGATATTTTGCAATACTTTGCAACTTAATCCCTCAACTTTCTAATTTTTCTCTTCTACCCTTTTGAACTCTCACTTAATCGCGTACCAACGTTTCCTCTTTTTTCCAAACTTCACTTATGTCCCTCTAAGTTTACTTATACCCTTACACCAACTTATAAGAGTTGTAGATAACTCCTAGGTAACCCGGATCTGTCTCAGTCCCACACCTTAAAACACCAAAAAACCATTTAAATCATTAAGCATGCAATTAAAAAATTAATTATGGTTAAACTTAATTAAAACATAACTAAAAATAAAGAAAAAAATCCGAGCTTTATAGTAGCAACCACAAAAAATTCAAATCCCAATGGCAAGGAATTTGGAAATTCAAAACCAAATAAAAAATACAATTTTTTCTTTGGCAAAGCTCTTATCATCAAATTCTAACTGGTTAATCTCAAGTCCAGAGTCATTGTTCACAAGTCCAAATGCAAGCTATATAGGGAAACTAAAGAAAATATTATACACATTCTATGTAAATGTTCCACGACCTAAATGGTATGGAAAATCAGTCCCTTTAGTATTTATCCATGCTCTTATCTTCTCCCTCATGGTATCATCAGTGGAGTTCTCTCCTTGATTTTTGGAAGAAGTCAAATTATTCTGAAAAATTAATCAGCTTTGGGTCCTTTTTGTGTTAGCAAATCTGGAAGAGTAAAAACTCTTGGTATTTTCGAAACTCACAATGGCAAATCTGGAACAGAACAAAAGGATTAATTGATGGGAGGGGCATCATCAAAGACTCCTATTCAAATCGCCAGGTGTCTGCAAACAAGGAAAAAATAATATTATTAAAAGATAAAAGAGATACAAAACCAAACTTTTAAACTATGTTAATTCTACAATGTGGGTAATTTTTTCGGTGGTTGCCCCTTTTTGCTTCATTCTTAAATGAATTAAAACAGAATTTGCATTTGACATAGTCAAGGTCCTCCTTTAGTTCTTTTCCTTTGTCGCCCTTGGGAGTCATCGTTGTTGGAAAGTGCATAACATATACTTCATTTTTCCCCAATGTATGTCGGCATATGCGTTCTACAAGAAAAAAATCTCTTATGTGGTTGATAATGATTTTTGCTTCATGAAAGTACATTATAACGTTAATCTTTAAGCAATCTACGCATGGATAATACTCTTTAATGTATTTGGGGTCCTTGAGCCTTTTTCGAAACTATTCATCACTAAGTTTTCTCTTTTTTTTTTCGTTCATATGGAACCTTATCAAATGCAAGCTTTCTGGCATTTGGGTTAAGTTGTTTAGTTCCATCTATTATCTACAAGGAAAAATAAAAAAACTTTAGAAAATTTCATCATACAATGCCTAGATACAATCATTTTTCTTAAACTAACAAATACGTTTGAGATATCACATAAAAAATGACTTGACGTGATAAGACAATAGGAAGCTCATCGTCCACCGCAACCTCATCATGGAAGATTGCAAACGGTCAAAAAATCAACTGTTGGTTTAACCCATGGTTATCTAATCCAAAAAATTTCTGTGTGATGCATAACCCTTAGAATTTTCAAGTTAATTCAATAACAAAAATGGTGGATCCCTTTTCTCACTCCTAGGATGTAGCTAAAATCAACCAACACTTTAATTCCAGGGATGCTCGCCTAATCTTCCAAGTCATTCTTCGTCAATTTGGAGGTGAAAACATTGTTATTTGGTTAATTTGGTTAGCTTTGACCAATGGCATCTTCTCAGTTATGAGTGTTTACCATTTCACATAATAACTTTTTCAGCCTTACAAACCTAATTAGAACAAATAAGTAGTAACAACTACCAAGAATTCAATTCACAGTGGCAAGGAATATATAAAAAAAAACCAAATAGAAGATTCAATTTTTTCTTTAGCAAAGCTACTACAATCAAATTTCAGTTGGTTAATCTCAAGTCTAGACTCATTATTCATATCTCTAAGTGTAAGTTATGTGGGGAAGTTGAAAAAAAATTCTATGTAAATGCCCCACTACCCAAATGGTATGAGAAATCAGCCCCTTTTGTATTTATCCTTGCTTCTTCTCTTCTCCCCCATGGTATAATCAGTGGAGTTTTCTCCTTGATTTTTAGAAAAATTTGACATCTTCCTAGCGACATTATCCAATAATCTTATCTCCTATCAATCTCGTTGAACCCTGAGCTCAAATTGAACATGGACACCTTATTCAACCATCTCTACAAAGACATAGGTGGAGGAATAATTATCCATGATTCTCAAGGTAACATTAAATTGGTCAAATCTATTTTCATAAGCCCCATATCGTTGGTAGAGATAATAAAAGCCTGGATTTTGAGAGAATCTTTCAAACTAGCTCAACTCTGGTCTCTTTCCAAGGTCACCTTTGAAGGTGACTGCAAAAACTTGATGATTCTTCAACCTTTGGAGGTGTTGACCTCAGTCATTCTTGAAGGCATCAGAGACCTCCTAGCGTCTCACCTCCACTAGCTTCTCAAGTGGGCTCCTCGAAATGAAAATTGCGTTGCTCATCCGATTGCCCAATTGGCCTCTTCTTGTAAAGTTAATGAGGGCATCTAAAAATAAAATAAGCATTACAAATCTCTAAAAAAAATGAATTTATCTTTAATTCTTGTTGTTTTATTGAAATTATACTCATAAGTCGAGTCTCAACTACAGGTCATGGAAAAGTAAATCAAAATTGAAACATTGACTGTGAAAATTATAATCCTTCGTTGGTAAGCAACAAACATAATTAGCAAGTATTTGAAAAAAGAAAAGAAAAAAAAAGCAATAAACAAGCAAAACAGAAGTGGCCCTAAATCCTTCTAGATCAGTCTATGTCAAGCAGGTTAGGCCTTGCCACTGTTCGACCCAAATTTTCTACAATTTCAAACCAATCCACTCAACGCAAGAAATAATAGTGGCCCTTTCATTATTTTTTAGTGAATTTTTATTAAAGTAAACTACTCTGACCTGCCCTAAGGTTTGCTTTTATTACCCTCAGCTTAAACTAGTAAAATTTTTTTTGTTAACCTCCTTTCAAGTTTGGTTGATCTAACTCCCACTACCCCTCGCATTAGTTGGCTGTTAATTGACCATTAGTTCAATTAAAATAAAAAAATAGAATGACAAAAATGCCCTCAAAATTAGAAGAATTATATCTCTAATCCAAATCAAAACACTAAAATTAACACACAAATCACATTCTGTTATATATATATAATACGATTCATCCCACCACCAACCCCCATTGTCATGACCTCCACCACACCACCGTCGCCACCTCTACCACTACCCACCATATTTCCCATAGAAAACACACCACCAAGTTTCCCTGCCTAGAATGACCACTAGAATCTCATCTAATCATAGGCAATTGCATTAGTCCACCATGTCTCCCTCTCTCGCTTGCTTCGATTCAATTTTTTGTGTGGGGATATTTTGTTGAATTTTATATGTATGTATATGAGTATATGTGCATATGTGTATATATATATGTAGGCATTTTGAGTTCAAATTTTGAGTTGAGTTCAGCCCTAATTCGAATTTGGAAAATTTGGAGGATTCTTATATATATATATATATATATATATATATATATATGTAAGTGTGTCTATATGTATGTATGGGTATTTTGAGTTCCAATTTTGGGATTTCCAGAATCTCAAAATCGCAGAGAGGTGGAAGACAGTGGTGGAGAGGGGATAGGTGGGCATCGGAGGAGCAAACTATGGTGGCAATGGTTGTGGCGAGCTCGACAGCGGTCTTGGCGTGGACGATGACATTGAAGGTCTCACCAGCGAGGGAGAGGTTGATATCAGTGTCACGTTCAACCTTGTTGAAGGGGGTGGAGGAGACGAGGATGGAGGTGTTGCATCCCTCGATGAGACAGTTGTGGAAGAAGTTGCGGAGGGTGGTGGAGGAGGTGATTTGGTTGTTGGTGATTGTGTCTAACATAATCTGTTCCAATCTTGTGCATGTTTTCTAGTAATAGTTGAGGGTGAGCCAATGTGATAGTCCATGGGATTGTGTGGGAGTAAGGAAAGAGAAAATGGTGGTGGTGCAGTGGCAGTGGTGCTAGTGTGGGACCATGGAAGGGAAATACATATCTATATCTATATAATATTTAAGCTTGAATCTTGCAGTCCAAAATGTCTTTCGCTATCTACGGTCTAGAATTACTTTATCTGATGATCACGGTTGCAAGTACATGATAGTGCCGTAGACACAGGTATATATATATATTATATTTGTTTGTTGTTTATATCACCAAGGGCAAATAGTTAAGGATATCTTTGTAATTATACAACAAGCATTAGTTTTTTTTAACGAAGGGGCCTAAGAGTTATTTTGCGAAAGACAGCAGGGGAGGTCGGGTAATTTACCCTTTTTATTACTACTGCACAAAGTTTCCATATTATCAGATATAGATTCACTCTCCTCGGTCACCTCTCTCCAGTATATTACAGAAACTCTCTCTCTCTCTCTCCTCCTCTCTCTCTCTCTAGCAAGTCATGGCTATGCCCCAACACCAGTTCCAACAACAACAACGATCAAACACCTTCAGGTATGTTTTGCGCAGGATCAAAATTATCATCTTTAAAACCCTAGCATCACCAAGATTTTAATCAACAGATTCTTTAAATCACATATTCAATCTTTTTTTTTTGGGCTTTGTTTTCAGAAACTTGTATAACATCGACAGTCAGATTCCGCCGCCGGTTACCTATTTCAACGGCCCTAATCTCGCCGATCAGTCTCAGCATCCTCCGTACATTCCTCCCTGTACAAGCTCTCTCTCTCATCTCTCTCCAATTGAAGTTTATTTTACACCAATTACATAAATCATCCTCATTTTTCTGTTGGGTTCTCTGTTATTCCAGTTCACGTGGTCGGCTTTGCACCTGGCCCGGTTCCAGCGGCCGATGGCAGCGATGGCGGAGTCGATTTGCAGTGGAACAACGGTTTGGAGCCGAAGAAAAGGAGACTGAAAGAGCAAGATTTCTTGGAGAACAATTCACAGATTTCTTCTGTTGATATCTTGCAGCCCCGATCAGTCTCCACCGGGTTAGGTCTGTCGCTGGACAATGGTCGCTTGGCTTCGTCGGTTGACTCGCCCTTTCTCGCATTTGTTGGAGACGACATTGATCGCGAGCTACTGCGGCAGGATGCAGAGATTGATAGATTAATCAAAGTTCAGGTTCGCTTCTATTTAAAGCTTCTATCTTGGTAACTAATTAGTTATGCCTAATTGGGAAAATGGGGGTTTTTGTTTTACTTTCCACATTTATACAACATTTGTTTCCGTTGATTGAATTTAATCTGAAGAGGGAAATTGGTGGATGATTATTTGTTTTGTATGTATTAGATGATTCTATGTGATTGTATGTGTTATTTTGTTCACAGGTCTGATCGATTTACTTGCCAAGTAAATTGTCATTGTTTTTTCTTTTTAAATTTTATGCAAAATTTGATTTTCTGTTGTTACCACACAATTCGTGAATGATTGATACATTACATGTAATATGTTCTTTAATGTGGATACTAACTTGGAAGTGAGATTCATTATTTCTGCGGGGTCTGAGAATCCATGAAAATTTGTTGAACCGTTACACTACTATGGACAGTTTGTGTTTTAATATGCACTTGTTAATTGTGGAGAGTGAGGACATCCTGCCAAAATTGAATAAGTTGTGTTTACCGGCTAAATATTCAGTGCAACAAATACATGTCGTCTAGTTGACAGGGTGTCACAAAACAATCGTCTTTCCCTGCCAATGCATGTTGTCGCACTCACTGTGGTCCACTCATTTTGCGAGGATTGAGAAGAGGGAAAGTGGAGAGAGTAAGTGAGTGAGTCTGTGAGGACGCATTTGCAAGGTAAGAATTATTTTGTTTTTGATACCATGCAAGCAAAATGACATGGTGTCACTGTTGCATTGATTATTTACTCATGTTTACCTAGAAGTCAAAATGCAGCCACTGAGTTCACTTGTGTTGATTTTTAGAAAGCTTACATGTTTTTTTGTTTTTAAATTATTGATTTGGTGGTGAGTGTATCCTGCCAAAAAAGGAGTTTGCTGCGTGTGACATAACTGTAAAAGGGACCATTGAGTTTTTTTTAACTTTTAAAAAGTGTACAAGCTATTAATTCTACTTGTAAAAAGAAATTGTATCTAGGGGTTTAATGAGGTTTCCTCAAATTTGTTCCTTTTTATGGTAATTATGGCATCACATTGTCGTGCTGTAACACGAGCATTCAACTGCCATGGAAAACATAATGCCCCTAGGTTGCATCTCTACATCTCATAGAAACTATATGACTAATTGGAGTAGCATTAGGCAATAGAATTTGAGCAATGTGTATGTGGTCATTGGTTAAGGTTGCAACCATCATGCCAACAAATACAGTGAAAGTTTTTCCAATATTGCTATTTGTCATTTTTTATATTTATCTTCTAATGCTATTTAAAACTCGATGGTGCCATTAAAATTTCACGTGACACGCAAATACAGACTGATCCATTTTCCATACAGCTTATGGATGTGACACAAATTAATGTTTTATTGAGTTAATTAAACTATTAAGCAAATGACCAAACTGCCAACTTCAAATAAATGTCGAATAATACCGAATTGATAACCCAGAAGCTGTTATCGTTTTCTTTTTTCTTTTCTAATTAGTTCCCCTGACAAAATATCAGCTTGGATTTTTAGATAAAATATCCTTGTAAATTGATTATATGTCGATCTCTGAATTAAAACTACTTATCTTTCCTGGTTATAAAGGGTGATCGATTAAGGCAAGCAGTTCTAGAGAAGGTTCAGGCCAACCAACTCCAAACTATCTCACATGTTGAAGAAAAAGTCCTTCAGAAACTCCGTGAAAAAGAAGCAGAGGCAGACAATATCAACAAGAAGAATTTGGAGCTTGAATTGCGGGTGGAACAGTTGGCTCTGGAAGCGGGTGCTTGGCAACAACGGGCTAAATACAACGAAAACATGATTAACACCCTTAAGTTCAATCTTCAGCAAGTCTATGCGCAGAGTAGAGATAGTAAAGAAGGGTGTGGCGACAGTGAGGTAGATGATACAGCCTCTTGCTGCAATGGTCGTGCCATTGATTTCCACCTGCTTTGCAAGGACAGCAATGAATTGAAGGAGTTGATGACTTGTAAGGTTTGTAGAGTCAACGAGGTGTGCATGCTTTTGTTACCTTGTAAGCATCTCTGTCTGTGTAAAGATTGTGAAAGTAAGCTTAGTCTTTGTCCCTTGTGTCAGTCCTCTAAGTTTATTGGCATGGAGGTCTATATGTAGTGAGATACGTGAATGTCTAATGCTATATTGCATGCATTGTTCTTGTTGTTTGGGTAAATGCTTCATCTTGGCTTATTCTGTACTTTCCTAGCACTTTATATCTCCTACATGTTTAGAGACTGTCTTGAACATCTGCAAATGTTGCATATCAGTTCCATTCCCTTTGATGGTGTAATATGTATTGCTCTGGTTATAAGTCAATGCTTGCTTGAATAGATTGCTGCTTGCTTTGGGCCACATGGGGGGCTCAACTCAACAAAGCTCCATGTAACATACAAATACAGCGAGACAATATTTGTATTTGAAGCTCCATGTAACATACAAACACAAGAAGGAAAATATTTTTATTTGAATTTTTGTAAGGAGAAATTGGCTAGTACTGACATTATTCCTTTTTCCCATGTGAATCTATGTATATCACATAGTTTTGAATCTTAGCATGCTTCATGGTGTATGGATCAAAATGTTATCTGAAAGTGCCAGGTGAGGGACTATGCAAGTGTTCAACCATTTTTCGGTAATTACTTGTGGGTTTTTGTTTGAAGTTCTAAATTTTATTATAATGTTTCTTCTCTGTTAGGGAAGCCCTATTTTATCAACCTTGAACAAATATTGGGGTTGTCTCTACCTATCTTGGGCCCAGTGCCTACTGCACTTGTACTAAACAACTTATTGAAGTACTCTCAATATCTATATCTCAAGATTGAATATTGAAGTTCATAAAATGGCTTTTTAACTCTGATAATAAATAGTAACTCGATATTTATCTTGGTAGGAAACTTGTGAAAACTTGCATATGACAAGGAACACGAGCAAAACTGTTTAGGGGAGTTATTACTACTAAATTTTAGTAGTGTTCACTTCCAATCTTGCTATTTTTTTCCTAGTTGGTATCCAATCTTGCTATTTGTATAATGCATAGTGAACTTGTAGTTAATGACATTAGTGGTGTACAGAATATCTTTTCATTGTGAATGAAGTTTGTGGAGTGAAATGATATTCAATAATTAGTAGCTTGAATTGTTTCTATACAAAGCTAATTTATAATGGAGGAGCTAGAGGGTTTAGTGTGTAGTACATTTTTTCTACACAAGATTTAGTTTCCATTCTTGTTACACTACTGTACGATACACTCCTTATTTTGTTACATTCTTTTTCAGCATAAATTGGTGACAAGATCTACTTATTGAAGTTGGAGCAAATAATTGCTTCAAACTTGATCATTCGACACTTCCAAAAATGTTTAGGAGTTATTACTACTAAATTTTAGTGTACACAAGATTTCCCTTCCAATCTTGCTATTTACATAATGCATAGTGAACTTGTAATTAATCATTCGACATTTTGGTGACTACAATTTAGCATTGTGTAAATACATGCATGAAGTATTAGAAAGCCTTGCTGTAGTGAATATTGAGATTCAAAAGAGCTACGTATTGCATCTTTATTAGTATGTGCAAATCTTTGCACCCTATTCTTTCAGCATTATGTTGCTTGGTCATACAAAATATTTGTTGCGAGCTATTTATCCTAGGTATGAAAGATGTTATTTACTTCTGGGACATCTGGAAAATTGTCATCTGGCAGTTGAGTCATGAGTGCTTGATTGATTATTCTCATTCTTCTTAAACATTTTTAATGTTTTTTATTTTTATTTTGTGTGTGAGTGCGTGCATGTGTCATTGTTAGCATTTATTGTCTGTATACTTAGATGGCACATATATTTTTAACATTTATATTGGGTCCTTGTACAACATGAAAGAGCTCAACTTGGTTATCTACCAAATGGAATTTAAGGTATTTTTTTGTGCATTGTTATTATTATTATTTTGTTTATGTTTTTCCTCTTTGTGAAATTGTTAGGGACTATTATAGGAAGAAAAAAATACAATTATATTAAGAAACACTTGGTTGAAGGATCAGTTTGTTGCTCATGTATTAACATATGCTTACAATCTTAAAGATGACATTGGAATTGTTAAGACAGAAGATCTCTCTCTCTCGGAATTCACTTGTTGTGCCCTCCTTTTATTGTCTCATTTCTTTTCCCTCTTTCTCCCTCTTATTTTCTTCTCAACAAGAGGCTCGTATGACATGTATCACCCTATCTCTATCCTTTTTCTTCTTCTATCTCTTTCTTCCTATATTCTTTTCTTTCTTTCTTATCAACAGATCTTACTCATCACCATGTGTTTGAAGAGATTGTAGCTCATGCTAGGCCACATGGTTTAATATCACAGTAAATATCCATCAAAATTATTTAGGTGATGCAGTGAGCTTCTTGAAGAATCATGGAACTGGAATTTGAGTTCCCTTCAACAATCATATTGATATAGCCAACCCAATATCATAGGTTTTGTCTGTGTCAAACTTCAGCTTATTGATATATCTTTAAAGGCTTTTTTCCCCCATAGATTGATCTTTAAGGGCTGGTTTGACATGGCTCCTACGGCAAGATTATCTAGTAGTAAATATGTTTTTCATTATAAGTGTCTTATCAGTTTTTTTTTTTTTTTTTGTTATTGTTATTGTTTTTGTTTTTTGTCTTTTAACTACTGTATTTTCTTATTATTAGATGTTTTCCGATTTTTAGAATTAGAATTTTGGACTGTATTGTTACTATCTTGGGAAGATTTATTTAAATGAGGTAGTCATTTGTTATCTGGGTGTCAAAAGGAGGTAATGTTTTCTTATTAATGAAAAACTCTTAAATGCCGTGTGCCCCCCTCCATATCATATATTTTTGGTTATTATATCTAATTTGTAGTTGTTGCTTAAGAATATTATTGTATTTTTAGTCTTATAAAGTTAGTTTTTTAGTCTTTTGTCTCTCTCCTCCCTTTTTATTCTGTTCCTCTTTCATTCAATTGAATTTAAATCCTTTTTTTTGAAGAAAAGGAAAATCGGCATAAGTTTTTGTACACATGTTCAAAGAAATAACCAAGAACTCGTTGCACTGTATCTGAAATTTATTCTGTGTTTTAGGTTCCGGAAATTCAATGGCATGCAACAAATCTTTGGTATTGATTGACAATATTTGTACAACAATTGTTTTAAATTTCCACATAGGATAAAATTCAGGTTACAGCTTAGATAATTCAGTCTACTAGTTAAAGTAATTTTTTTTTTTTTTAGATAATTCATACTCTAGGCTGATGATGTAGGTTCATCTTGTTTTGAAACTCTTAAACTGTGGTCATGATGCCTGTGGATCCACATATGCATACTGATTCAAATATGATAATTGGTTATAGGTGTTTTGTAGTGTGGAGTGTCAGCTCTAATCAAGTTTATGCAAGCTCTACATGCTCTGGATGTTTGTAAGAAACAGGCTTGGGAGCGTGTAAATGTGATACTCCATAATAAGTGTCAATGTCATGGAATCAATTTTTCGTGGTATGAGATCTCTTCTTTTGTGGTTCTTATGCTTCAAAAGCTTTCTTGAATGTTTAGATTTGCAATGAAGTTTGTTTGCTGGTTCAGTTTCATTGAAGAATTCCTTCATGTTGGCTGCTCTCAAGCAGCTATTATGCTTTAATAGCTTGTAAATGTTTGAAATTTTATATTGATATTAGGAATATGCCATCAGTACAATTCTTGACAAAAAAATTGCTGTCTATTTTGGTTAGTCATATGGGTTGCTTCATGAGGTTTGTGGTCTGTGCTCTCTTGCTGCACCTTAAGCTTGTTATTCCGCTTTTCTGAAGTTGCAGAAATGGGTGTGCATTCAGCCCTTGTTGCAATCGAAGGTCTGCAAAATAGAAAAATGAATGGCTTGTAAAATATGTTGCGTAAGCAGGTCTTATATATGAACATGTGTATGAAAACCGCAGTGTCCTACAGGTCTTAATGACAAACTAGTGATTGCTTTAACATTTTGTTATTTCGGCAATTGAGTTGGAAGGGTTTGTAGATGTTACTTGGTATCTTGGTTCACTATCTGTTCTGATCTGTGCTTATGAGTTCTACAGCAGTTGCTTGAAGATTCAGTTATCTGTAGTGGTAGCTTGAAGATTCAGTTGCCTGTAGTGGTAGCTTGCAGATTCAGTTGCCTGTACTGCTATTGCTGGATACTAAACAATAGATGTTGATCCATGGCTATGGATTTTGGGTCCTAGTTACTTATTATGTGATAAAAATCTGTTAATTATTCATTAATGCAATTTAGCTAAACCGGATTTTGATGCAAGTGTCATCGGACAGGTTTGTACAGCAATTTTTTGACATTTCTTCTGCAATGACACTTTATTGACAATGGTAAATTTTGTAGGAGATGAATTCAAACAAGATTGTAGCAGCATGTTCAGGTAATTTAACAATATCTTGTCCTAAGTTTCCAAAATTTCCAAAACCGGTGCAAATTAGAATTGTTCAAAATCAACTTTTCCTCGTATTGGTGTTGCACACAATAAAGCTGTGTATGTTTGTATAACATGACAAAGATAACATTACATGGATATGAATGTGGGCCTTCTAACAAGAATGGGGGAAATGAAATCCATGCTACATCTTGTAATGGTTAATGGACATCTCTAGAGTAATAATAAGTGTGCATGTGACTGAAATAAACATATACTTGGCCGTATGGTTGAAGATGAGCAGTGGGTGGTCGTTCGTCAAGCTTGTTGAAGCTTTGGTGCCAATGACGTGATCACATGCTCTACCAAGCAATTGCCACGTCCTCCGTGGCCGCAACAATTATATGTGGTTTTCGAAAACCAGATTGCTTTGGCGTTCTTTATTCAGAGATGTTACGAGTTGTTGATTTCTAAAAAAGTTATGATACATCTTTTGAATTTATGTGGTGGAATCCACATTTAGCATCCTTCCACAGCATGAGTCGAATTTGGAGAATGTATCATTTTATTTTTCTTTTCTAAAACCTGATTACTTTGACTTTCTTTGTTCGGTACATGACAATGTCGTGGAATGCTACAAGCTTGTTTATGTTATAAAAATTCAATTGGTATAGGTTGGAGAGTTTTTAAATTTTGAGAGAATATTGATTTAAAATAGAAGAAATGAAAAGGTTTTGGTTTAGAGGATTTGGATCTAAAAGAGGAGAACTGAAAGAGAGAGCACGCGTGAGATTTAATTCATTACTTGAATATTGCTTGTGCATTAAGAAGGAAAATTTGGAACCTTAATTTGCATATAGACTCATCGATTTAAGCATACAAGTTCGATCGATGGATCGAAGCTATAACAAGCATTGGTCGAAGCAATGTGGAATTAAATTTAGAAAACGTGTTTTGCAAGAAAACTGCTTCCTAATTAGTTTTGGAATTTTTTTTTTCTAAGTTCCGTGTACAATCATAAAAAGTTTTTTAATTTGTTCGTTTCTTTTTTCACAAGAAAAATTATGTTCATTGCATATTCACCTTTATTTGTTTTTCATCATTCATTATATCATACATTAGATTTGATGAACTTAATGATATACACACGTGTTGAAATAATCATCTAGGTTATCGAAGACAGAAAGATTAGTGTTGGAAATTGATCAAGATTTAAGAGGCAGTGTTCAAGTATAGTGAATGTTGTAGCCAGATTAGAATGACTTAGAGATCTGCGGAGGACTGAAAGTTTAGTGTCTTGTTGTGTCTAGAGATTATTAACTAAGGGTGTACATATTTTTTGGTTTACTGTTCTCTTTAGAAGTTTAGAACTTTGTTAATTGGTTTACTGTTAGCTCTTCTTGAACTTGATTGTAATATATATTTTTTATTCAATAAACTTATTTACCTTACCAAAGAAATACCATTATCACATTCGAGTTTTATTTTCATCGTATGTTGGCTAGTTAATTATCTATTTTGTAGTGCTATTAAATAATGACAAAATGAATAAATAACCCAACTATTGAATATTTTAATTTTGTTGGAGAATGTGTGTGAGAGAAAGGGGTGTTTAATGGCCACGGGTCTTAAAGCGTGCATGACTTCTTGCCTTTATAGTCGGCAGCAAAAAGTGTCCCTCAATGCAAGTGCATTGGTGGGATCATAAAGTCACAACCCGTCAACATGTACCATACGTTAGGGGAGAGCTATTGAAAATAAAAATGAAGAATTCTAAAATATTGAATATTACATTGGTGGGACAACAAGGATTTCAGTTCAGGGCGTAGTGTATTTTGTTAAAGAAAAAAAATGACAAATATAAATTTTTTACGTAAAAGACTAACAAAAAAATAAAAAAACACAACAATATCACTATTTTTTCAATGAGTAGTATAATATTCTTAATTTATTGTGTCCAAACCATTTGACAGGTATAACAAATTTGCACAAGAAAAATTGTTTGTGTTAACTCTCAATTTAACTAAAAAAATGAATTTAGTCAATTTTATTTCTTTGTTAGGTATAATGATTATCAACGAGAAAACAAAAAATCAATATAATGGAACAAGGGTAACGTAATTTGATGTTATTGAAAGAAAATTAGAAATAGAATCCTTAGAGAGTTAAAGTATCAAAGCTTAAAAAAAAATTAAATGTAAAGAAAGATTTACATCTAGCCATTTAGGATTTTCATATTCTATGAAAAATAAATGTATTTTACTGCAAATGAAATGAATAATCAAGCTTGCAGTGAGTTGGTGACAGAGAAACATAATTAGAGAAGGTTGATTTGCTCTCTCTATCTCTCATTTGCAAACTCAGAGAGGAAGCTGTAGTGCAGTCATTAAGAGACCGTTGGAGTGAAATTATGAATAGAGAGAATGAACTATTGTTAATTTTGGAGGATTTTTTTTTCTTCAGAAGTTAAAAGGTATAACTACGCTTTGATACCACGTTGTCACGCTTCGGATTTTCAAACCCGGTGTGATAAAAAGAATTAAATTAAAAGTCGAAACTCAATTGTCAATGCCCTTAAAACTTAGTCAAATTATTATTTTTCCTTCAAATAAAAGAAATTCATTTTTTTCAATATTTAAATAACTAAGCTCTATGCACTTAGAATTTGTTCCAGAAACTATTTTCATTGAAAAGATGACTTCGAAGTACTCAATTTAGGCTCAAGTTTTGCCAATTAGTTATTAATTTTCAAGTTAAAAAAGAATATATAAAACAAATTTAAAAAATAATTACACACAATACACCCCATTTTCCACTATTCCTCAACGTATAACACACAAGCGAATGTATATATATTTTTTTCTTCCTTCATCTCACTTCAAGTCTCATAACTCTTACTATACATAAAATCTTTTGATGAAACAAAATCCATTGAATAGAGAATTTCGAGAGCTTCCATTTGAGTATAACTTTCACTATGTTTTGATCTAAGATGGAAATGTTATGAATTATTGAAATATAAAAAAAAATCAAATATTCATATATACATGTTTTATTACTTGTCTCTTGTATTTTCATAATTGGTAGTGTCTTTATCTTTTAACACATTACAAGGCTAAATGACCAATAACTTCTCTTAAGTGTTTACCATTACTAATTTATTAGAGCAAAATAAAAATTGAGGGGAGACATTTTTGAGATTTACAATCAATATATATATATATATATATATATATATATAGTAGTAAAAAAAAAAATTTATTTCGGGGGGGCATATGCCGCCAGTGGTTGCAACCCTGTCAATATGGGATGAAGATTCTAGAATATTGGATATTACACTGGTGGGATTACAGAGTCGCAACCCGTCAATAAGGGGCGAGACATGATGGTTGAGGAGGGTATTGAAAACGAGAATGAATAATAAGAACAAAGGATTCTAGAATATTGGAAAGTTTGTAGAAGATTGGTAGTTTGAAGAAAATTCTTTGTAGAAGATTGGTTGATTGAAGAAGAGTTTGGAAGAATAGAGTGTGTTTTAGATAAATATTTAAGTGGAGAGTACTAGTCCTTAATAAAAAAGCATCTAGGATGTCTATATATATATATATGGGTGTCAGGTATGGTTGATCGACTGAGATTGGTGAGATACTTTGAGAATATGCCTGGTGGGTTATACTAACTAGAAAAACGAGATACTAAGCTTTGAGAATATGCGGTTTATACTAACTAGAAAAACGAGATATTAAGCTTTGAGATCGGCAATTAAATAAGGTGACAATGAAATTTGATATCCAATTAAACGTAATGACTGGAAACTTCATTTCCCGGTTTCAGTCCTTACTAATGAAATTTGATATTTTGACCAAAAACTTGATGTCCGTTTTCAGTGATTATGAATGAAACTTGATGTCAAAACAGAAAACTTGTTGTACCGGTTTTTATGCAAATCCACGTGAATACGTGAGCTTCATGACAAAGCAAAAAACAAACGTTGTCCCGTTATGCAATTCCAGATTAAGATATATCTTAATTTTTTATCAGTGTATTTTCATTGTCTTTATGTATACATATTTGTGAGAATAGGATATGATTTTTGATTAAGATAATTCATTTTTTTTACTTGGTTCACTTTTTTTTATTTTTTTTTATCACACATTTTATTATCATTATGAATCTAAATCACTAATAAATTTTTTTTCTATAATCTTCTAATTCATTTAGATGACTTGATTGTTCATTTGTTGAATTTTTACTTAAATTTTATTCAAATCATGCGAATATATGACACCACGGTGATTTTATTACGATCGCGAATAAGAGCAATATATAATTAGTTGATAACACTAATGACATGACATGTGATTCGCTACAAGTAAGGAGGATATAGTCTATTAGGATTTTAAAGGTGAAAGACAGTTTTTAAGTGACAGATTTGTGTGAATTCATGGATTTTTATAGACTTTTATTGATTTGTATAGATTTCTATTAGAGATTTTGATGATTTTTTATAGATTTGTATTGATTTCTTAAACCTATTTTATTTATTTATATCATTGAATTCTATTTTTGTGTATAAATAAACCAATGACTCAAGTGGTAGTTATAATACAAAATGAATAATCTTTCATTTGATATATTATCTAAAAATTATTGTGTAGTGCAAATATTTAAGAAAGAGCGAAGATAATAAAATAATTCACTTGATGAACACAAATTGCATATCAACCATTTCTCAAATTTTAATCGCACATTATGAAAAAGAAAAAAAAAAATACAGACTTACTGTGTAGAGGGATTAATCCCTCCCATACTGCGAGTGATTGATCAATTTGTCTAGAAACTCAAGTTTTACAAGTTTTTATAATTCAATATAAAGAAAAAATCTGAAAAGACAGAAAAAATGAGTGTACGTTGAAATGGAGAAAGATTATTTGTATTCTACAAAAAAAAAAAAAAAAAAAAATTCACCAAAATCTATAGGAAAAATGCTAGATTTGTTATGAGCTTTGATATTTATACATTTCACTCTCAAATTCACCAAAATTTATCACTTAATGAGATCTTTCAAAATTTATAACTTTTTGAATACACCTAGACTTTTTGTAGACTTTTTAAAAATGCTAATTGAATACCGTCAAATTTGTAAGGATTCTTTTAAAGTCTGAATTGAATATACTCAAAATTTTAAAATATTTTAAAATACTTTAAAATTCTAATTGAATACACACTCGTAAGATTTTCCCAACTTGTGATAACATGAAAAGGATGATAGTGTAAAGGCATTATATATTATTATATGATAATTATTATTTATTGATAAAAAAGGTTGCTAATATCACTATAAATATGGTTTTTGCTTCCTTGGATTTCCAAAACCTAAGGCATCTTTAGCTTCATTCACTCTAGGTTTATACTCCTCTTTCCCTCATCCATCCATCTTCGAGATGATATCGATAGAGATTCCATTGGAGTTTGCCGGTGAAAGTAGTGAAAGCGCACAACGTAGTGAAACCACAGGTTGTAATTAATGTCGAACTGAATGAGATGATTCCATTGGAGTTTACTGAAGGAAGTAGTGAAGGTACTAGCAGTAGTGTCCCACCTGTTTCACCGGTGGTGGTGGCCCCTTTATTAACCCAGGGAAGTAGTGATGGAGTGATAAATGATAATTTTTCGAGTGTGAATGAATCGATGGCAGCCATGCCGCCTCCAATGCGGAGGAAGCTGAATGCTCATATCACGGCCGAGCGCCAGAGAAAATTGATGAACAAAAAGCTAAGGGAACTTTATAGACTTATCCCCGGTGAAAATTACAAGATACCTAGTGCAAATAAAATGGACACTGCCTCCATTTTAGAGGAAACAATAGACTACTTGAAGCTTGGCATCGAGGAATGCTCAGTATCTTCAGTATTATATAAATGCTTAGGTGATACTGATAGGGAGAGATTTTTTTTTTTTAGGGTTAAGTTCATTAAACTTTTCTGAACTATCACCATATTACAAGAAATTCCCTTGAATTATAAATTGACCCTCTGAACTATCACTAGATTACAAGAAATCGCCTGAACTACAAATTGACCCTTGAACTATCACCAGATTGCAAGAAATTCCCTGAACTATAAGAAATACACACTTAAGACAAATCATCAACTAGCATTTAACGAAAAAAATCAATTACTTTTCTGTCCTTAGTTAATATGTATGATTGTTAATGAAGTAGGCTAAGACCTTTTTTGGTAGCACTTTCGATTTTAAATGGGTTAGCAAACAATAATATGCCACAGCAGAAATCGCGTTTGGTAACGCATTTTTCATTTTTGAAAAAATGAAAACAATGTCAAAATTTTGACAATCTTTAGGCATAATTTGAAAACTTCATAACAAAGCTTTCACTTTCAGATTTCATTATTCAGTTCAAGTTTTTATTTATGATTTTTTTATAAAATACAATAAATAAAAATTTTTCTTGCTAAAAAATATAATATAATATAATAAATTAAAATTTTATAAAAAAAGAATAAAAAAATTAGAAAATACAATAAATACAAAATTGGTGACTCAAAAAATATAAATATAACAAAATAAAATACAATAAAATAAGACATGTTGGTTATGTTGATTGTAGAGGTTGAGATATAAGGCGTATATAATGGGTTTAAGAGTCATAAGAGTACTTATAGTATTTTAAATTTGGAGTGGGTCATGTGTGCCAACTAAGGTTAGATTTTGGACAGTAATTTAAGTATTTAGGATTTATTGCAGAGAGAGAAGATAGTTCAAGGGGTTAAGTGTCCAAATAATAGTTCAAAGATATAATAATAGTTCCCAAGCCGGGGGGGGGGGGGGGTGAGGGATGGATGGGGGGAATTATTTGTTTGTTTTCTTGTTATTCATCTTAAGCTTGGTTATAGTTTGGCCAACCCTTCTTTCTCCGACGATGTCGCCACCAAAAATATCCACATTGACCCATTAACCTCCTTCTCCCTCCGATTTTTCCTACCCAAAACTACCCTTTCCACCACAAACTTCGTCTCACTCAAGGTTAGGGTTTTGATGAATTCTCCTAATATTTTGAAACAGGATTGTGGCGATTACAGAGGTTATTCGCCGACGATAGATAAGAGGTGGCGTAGATTGTCGTTGATAAGAGGTGTTAGAATTACAAAATTGTGTTTTGTGATTGTTGTAGTAGTCAGGTATAGGCTTGCGCTAGAGGATTGAACCAAACAAATCACATATGTACTAGCCACAGAAAATGGATCGAACCAAACAAATCACAAAATATTTATGGTTTCTCTGTGTTACTCTCTCTCTCACTCAAGTCTCTCACTCTCTATATCATACGATATACCACAACCACAAAAATGACCGTGATTCGATTAGGAAGGCTAGAGATAAGGGACAATTTAGTCTTTTCAAATTAGGTTCAAAACTCTATATACAGTAATATATAATACATAGCCATAACCGTAAAATCACACACTACGTTAATTACTTAGATGACAGTCACTAACAGGAGAGGTAAGTGAGATTATGAGACGTATAACAATAAAATCACATGCTACCGTTAATTATTTGGACAACCATCATTGAGAGTAAAGGTAAGTGAGATTATGAGGGAGATTATGAGACGTAAGGAGATATGTGTTATATTAACAAACTTCACACATGAGGTAAGTGATATTAACTCATGCTGAGTAACTGTACAAGCCCATTTCGGGAATAATGGCCCAAAGACCAAGTGCCACATACAACAAATTTAAAGCTGTATATGAATAAACATAGCCCAGCCCAACCCAAATTTAGCTAAACATGGACTTGCTCATCTGGACTAAAAGAATGGTTTATGCAAGTCAAGCTGCCGAGATTAGATTAAAACATTGGTTTGCACCAATCAAAGATATTATATATATGCACACAACCAGTATAGGTTGTTTTAGAGGAAACAACTAAACATAACCATACAATTCATAGTTCTCAATCTAAATCATATCAGATGGGTCAAAGGAAAACAAATCCACAAAATGACAGAAATAATATTAACAACAAATTAGAGATAAACAATTCATAGTTCTCAATCTAAATCATGTCAGATGGGTCAAAGGAAAACAAATCCACAAAATGACAGAATATTAACAACAAATTAGAGATAAAAAAAAAAAAAAAGATTGAGTAATACCAAATGCAAAAACTCACAACGGTCACAGAAGTAAATAACTTGCACTTCACACCTTCCATAGACAAAATTATCAATATATTAAAGATGAACAAAACCCAAATTGCTCAATCACGACCAAAGATCCTGAAATTATAATATGAAAAAAAGATAAATTGACAGAATATTCAGGCAGAATAGCTACTCGAAAATTTTACCTCCAATAGCATAGTTCTTATAATTAGGGGTGTGTAAAAATTCGGTTCTCTAACGGTTCAGGCCAAACATGGTTCCAAAAGTGGTGGAACTGTTAATTCACGATTCAATTCTGGGTTTTGAAATTACGAAACCGGTTCAATCCAAATCCATCCGTTCATTTTTGTATCTATATGTTATATTATTTTATTATATAGTTATAGTTATAGTCTTTATATATTACTAGATTTTAGTATGTAGTAAATAAGAGGGTACAGAAGAGAGAGATATATATGAGAATTCTGCAACACTATGTAGGGTTATGACCTAATAAGCCTAGCAAAGAAAAAAAGCTAGGATGTGGGTGGAATAGATTTTAGATTTTGTATATTGGAACTGTGAATGGATTAGTATTATTTCAAAGAGTTCATTCCTTGGCTAAAATCTTAATGCAGAAGTACATAAATCATTTTACATATTAAAATGCTAACGATGTTCGGCAGACTAGATGAAAATACTAGATTAAAAAAAAAATAAAAAATTAAGTGAAATTGTTGAACTGAACCAGACCAAACTGATTTCTCACGTTTCGATTTTATTGGTTTCCAATTGGTTAAACAGTTTGGTTTGGTTTCAAATTTTCTGTAATCATGTTACGAATTATTTAGTTTAAAAAAACTCTCAATCCGATCTAAATCGAACCATATACACCTCTAATTATAATATATCTACAAACATATATATATATATACACACACACTTCATTTTAAATCAGACATTTTCCTCCCATATAAGATACCTGTCGGACAATATTTTATCATAGGAACAGCTTTGCATGTCCCAATGCCAAAGCCAGCCCCATAACAAATGGCTCTTCACTGTTGTACATTACTAATTTCTCCTGAAAACAATAAATAGATGAGTCGAGAAATGATGACGACACCTTGTCTTTGATTTACAGACATTCAATATTTGTTTTTTATAAGGGTAAATTTAAAGTGTATTGTTGTATAAGTAATTTACAGCGCAAAAAGGGATTTTGCACAAGGCAAGGAATGGAAACAGCAAGGCATTAGCCCAACTCCGTGCTAGATGGCCCAGCAAACAAAGTTTTGAAACCCGGGCCCAAACAAGAAACCCAGCAAACAAAACAACCAAAATGAACCGTTGGTTCTGTGACAGAACCTTCTGTGGTTCAACACCATACTCCGGTAACACTGTGAGCAAGCAAGGCATTCGTTGCCGAAAGCAAACCAATCCCTCCCTTGCCAGTTGATCAATCTGGTGGTCTCGGTGGTGGACGGAATACACAATCAGGTAATGACCACTCCGAAGCAATGCGTCTGGCACTCAATGAATCGACGAAGACACACTACATAAGTTTCAACCTTACAGACTCAGTGATGCGATGAAGAACAGAGTAAAAAGAGAGACGTTTCTCGCGAAACCGTCTTCTATTCCTTTCTGACCTGAGGTTGTAGACAGTGGAAGCAAAAGTCAGTTTGCAGATGGTAGCACGATAATTAGATGATTTTGCCTTCCAATGAATTGATGCCCAATCAAGAAAATCTGACCATGAGGATGGCATTATATAAAAGCCACAACGTGCTTGAATAAATGCTCAAATGGGTGCTGCGAAGGAGCATTGAAAGAAAAGGTGGTCATGTGATTCGATGCTGGAAGACCACAACACACAGATATTTAGAATGTGACGTCGTAGCATGGGTCATCTATCCAAAGTCGATGGGCGTTTGTGACAGGCCATCTAGAGAATAAATTTGTGCTTGGGAATATATACTTGGAACCAAACCAGGTGAGACCATTGCACTAGGGGAGTGTTCAGTTGTAAGAATTTGATGGTGTGTCCGATGGAGAAGTCTCTATTGGGCGATGGAATCCATTTAACTTTGTCGGGTCTGTGATGACAAGGCACAGGTAAATTTTCTGGATGGTGGAGTTGTGGGATGATTGCTAAGATTGAGGGAGGAAACACCCAAGATGAGTCTTCAATAAAGGTGCTGAGATCTGTCAAGTGGTCAAAACCAGAATGCTCACGCTGCTGAGAAGAAGTAATGAGGTATAGAGGCCCAAGTGAACACCAACTGTCAAACCAAAAATTGGATTTCAAGCCATTTCCAATTTCAAGCTTGACAAGTGGTTTGAAAGCAGGCCTGAGCTGAAGTAACTTTTGCCAATTCCAAGAATACTGTCCAGGGATGCCAATCTCCCAAATGCTTCTGCATTTTAACAGGTATGTGTTCACCCATTTGATCCATAGCATGTCATCATTGGCTTTGAGTATCTTCCAGAGGTGTTTCATTACAGCATATTTGTTCCATGTGTGGAGGTTTGGAATTCCCAAGCCACCAGCATTCTTTGGTAGATATATAGCTGACCAAGCCACCTTTGCACTCTTCTTCTTGAGAACTGGACCTGTCCATAGGAAAGCTCTGAAGATGGCATTAATTTATGTTATGATGCTTTTGGGAAGGATAAACTTAGAACTCCAAAACATTTGAGTGCTAAACAAGACAGCTTTAATAAGCTGCTACTTTCCAGCATAAGAAAGTGCTTTAGAAGTCCAATGCTTGATTCTAGAAGAAATTTTCTCAGTTAAAGATCTGCAGTCAATGGCTTTGAGCCTAGTAGAGACAAGAGGGACCCCAAATATCTCATAGGTAGTGAACATTTTTCAAATCTAGTCAATGATCGGATGGTAGACTCTAAAGAGGGGCTCAAACCAATGAGGAAGATATGACTCTTGCTATGGTTAATTTGAAGACCAGAGATAAGAGAGAACTTATCAAGTGCAGCGGTGAAAATTGATTGATGGAATGCTGCCATGACAAAAGATCATAAGGTCATCTGCAAAGATAAGGTGAGATAGGGAAAGCTTTTTACATCTCCAATGATATTTGAAGCCTGAGTTTCCAGAGATAGAGTGGTCAAGGATGGATGAAAAAACCTGCATAACAACAACAAAGAGAAAAGGAGACAAAGGATCTCCTCGCCTTAGCCCTTTAACCCCATTAAAAAAACCATGGAATTCTCCATTTAGTGAGATGGTGAATGAAGTGGAGGTGATACAAGCCATGATCCAATTGGTGAAAGTTGGTGGAAAACCAAGCAGCATTAGAGTGTCAAGAAGGAAAGGCCAACAAACAGAATCAAAGGCCTTCCTTCAATCAATTTTGAGTGCAGCCCTAGGTGAGTTATGTTGCCTATGATACCCATTTAACAACTCTTGTGTCATGAATATAGGGTCATCAGTTTGCCTGCCAGTGATGAAGGCAGACTGAGAGGGACCAATAATGTGTGAAAGAGTGGGTTTAAGCTTGTTTGCAAGTAACATGGCATTAAGTCATTTTGATTGTGGAAATAAACATATAATTGAATTTCTATACAATTTAATTCGTACAACATTTTTGATTATTTCTAAGTAGACACAATCTTACATGTACAGAAGGGTTATCCATCATCATTAGTAATAGCTGATGATTTGTATCTAATTCACCAAATCAATGAATGATTCAATTAATGCATTCCTTCATTTTCATGGGCAATCCAACTACCCAAGTTATGTCTTGTCATGGTTTAATTTTATATTGAACATATATACCAAGAGAAAGACTGATTAACAAAGCATCTTTATTTGAATAATTCCAGTGTAAGAATTGGCCACATTGTTAAGCATCTCTATTCTCTATACACCAAAAATATGTATAAGTGCAGGAGCTCTTTGCTATATATTTTTATCTATCTATGAAGTTATATGCAGTACTTGAGACGTTGACATAGCAACTGATCTTATATATCTTCTTCATCATTTCAATACTGCTTCTAAGGCATGGCTTGTGAAGAAGAATTCTGCAGGGATTATCTCGTGTTGAAACCAGAACAAACTAGCCTATTCGATCTTGTTCGAATCTTATGTTCATCTGAATTTGACCAAAGATAGTTTGTTAAATGTCCGGACACAAAAGAAGCTGAGAGGAATCGGGTACAGATGACTCGTGTTCAATTCCGTCCTTGTGCAGAAACTCCTCCTTTACACGAAAAAAATCCTTGGCTTTGATAGGGTACTTGCTCAAGATGTGGCTCAATCTCCTGTCAAGCAATGTTGATTTCTTCCCATTTTTGCATAATCTCCTAAAAGGTTTGGTTTTTGCTTCCTTAAAGGGTTGATTTTGCATAGTTATCAGTACTCTTTCTTGGGCACACATTGATGTCATAGCTATAGGTTGTTAAAAGTATGATCTAACTCAGACCAGACATGCAAAACTGCATTAAGCACATGCGTGCATTATTATTATTACTACTGCTACTACTTTTGTGGGTATGTGCTTGAAATTTAATTTCTTTCCTTTCCTAACTCCATGGATAAGCTGTATATATGTTAGCACTGTTTCTTGGGCACACATTGATGTCATAGCTATATGTTCTCAAGAGTATGATCTAACTCAGATCAGACATGCAAAACTGTATTATGCACATGCATGCTTGTATAATAATAATAATTATTATTATTACTACTACTTTTGTGGGTGGGCTTCAAATTTAATTTCTTCAGACAATATAGTGTTCACTCATGATCTGTGAAACTGCAATGAGAAGCAACATGATGTCTCCCATGGTTTGAACATGTTATGGATCCCATTCTGACCATTATAGATATAATGCGTGGATATACACTGAATGTTAAGACAAAAAAATTTAATTATAGTTCTTCTGACTTGAGAAAATTAAGATGGAAAATGACCTGTAACAAGACCTAATGTTGAGACAAAAAAATTCATTTAGTAGGGGTGATGGTGATCTCTCCCCTTCACTATGTACTAGACTATGCACTAAATCTTTATTCCGTGTGGGGTGATCTCCCCCCTTTACTATGTACTAGACTATCCAGTGCACATAAGACAATCGTGAAGCGATCGACTCACATGATTATGCAAAATAATTTCTTCTCATATATAATTGATTTTTATACTTTGAGTAACCTAATTTGGTGATTAGTAATCTTGATCGGAATAATTAGCCAGTGTGTTGGGAAAGTAAAAGAAACCCCGTCTAAGAAGTTTATATCAAACCAAAGTTTTAATTTATATGATTTTTAATAACTAATTAATCACATATTTACTTCAGCTATCATTTTATTAAGTCTGTTCATTCACATTCTTATTTTATTTGAAAAACTAATTTTTCATTAATGCTTTCACTTTATAAATTGTTGTATGACAATACTTTTATTTTACTTTTTCCGTTTTCATCTTTGAATAATTCAAAATTCTTTTTTAACTCTTTCATATAAATGTGCATCCACTTCTACTAGTATATAATAGATATATATATGTGTGTGTGAACATTTATATGTATATTGATGAGTCTCAAATCAGCGTTATGCTTAATTAAATTTTTGTTGATTCCATTACTAATGCAGTAATGCAAATTGGTTATAATATGTAGGAAACATTGTGTGGCCACCAAAGAGATCATCAGCAGCCTTTACATCTGTGGTCGGAAATCATGATCTGCCAGTGGAACTAGATAAAAGTATCAGAAATGGGGACAGAAGATGTGCTACACCACTGTCTATGATGGCTGCTAAATTGTCCTACGAGAATGAAGCATTTGTCCAAACTATAGTCACAGATCAATGGAAGGTAGGTACGTAATTATTTGCTAGCTTAAGATATTTATAAATTTTGTACTCAGTATGCAAATTTAGAATGATGGTAATAATGGTTAACGTTTCCTAAATTCTCTTTTATCTCAGATGGAATTCTTGGGGGCAACTTCTGGAATGGTGAGAAGCTGCTAAGATACTTTTTAATTATCTGATCCGCAGACTATTATAAGTTGTTATTAACTTCTTTGTTGAAGATTGAGGTTATTTTAATAAATGATGAACATATATAATTATCTATTGAGTCAGCGACATTACTTGTCTATTGAAAAATATGATGAAGGGGAAGTTATGAATATTTAAAAGAACAATAAATCAATTTTGAATCCACAAAGTTTGGTGATTAAAATTACAGAGAGAGAAAGATGAAACCTAATCACTTAAATCTAATAAATGGCAATATTTTGTTTTGACCTTCAACAAAAATTTTCCGAAATATTCAAAAGTCTTCTTATTTTCAGGTCCTAAACGATGGAATTATCCCGAATAAATTCAACAGTCTTCCTATTTGACTTTTTGGCTCATTTATTAGAGTCAAAACGAAGTAATCAAAACTGTATAGAAAAATGTTTTAGCTCGTCCATTTGACCTTTCAGTAATCTGAACAGTTCCCATAATTGTCCACAATCCATTCTATATGAAAGCGATATGATGATAGATGATGGTCCGCTAATCACATCCCAATCATTATGACCAGTTGGCTCTGGAAGCGGGTGCTTGGCAACAACGAGCCAAATACAATGAAAACATGATTAACACCCTTAAGTTCAATCTTCAGCAAGTCTATGCGCAGAGCAGAGATAGTAAAGAAGGGTGTGATGATAGTGAGGTAGATGGTCATGCCATTGATTTCCATCTGCTTTGAAAGGGCAGCAATGGATTGGAGGAATTTATGACTTGTAAGGTTTGTAGAGTCAACGAAGTGTGCATGCTTTTGTCCCTGTGTCAGTCCTCTAAGTTTATTGGCATGGAGGTCTATATGTAGTGAGATATTTGAATGTCTAATGCTATGCTCCATGCATTGTTCTTGTCGTTTGGGTAAATGCTTCATCACATTGTCCTGAAGAAATGGCATGAGGGGATGGAGCTTCACAAAGATACGCTTGATAAGATCCCACTGTGGATTAAAATGTTTAATGTTCCTATGGAGTTCTGGACTACTGAGGGATTGAGTTACTTGGCGAGTGCAGTAGGGATGCCTCTTTACGCTGATTCTTTGACTTTGCTGAAGAAAAGGGTGACTTTTGCCAGAGTATGTGTGGAAGTTTGCCCAGATACGGAGCTAATCTCTGAATTCAAACTAAAATTGAAGAATGGTACTAAGATCCCTATTTTTGTGAAGTATCAATGGAGAGTAGGATGAATGATGTTCTGTAATCCATTGCTAAGGGTTGGAGTTGGGTTCACAATTATAGGAGTTCTGATGGGGGGAGAATCTGGGTTGCTTGGGATGACAGGAAGGTGCAAGTGAACGTTTGTCAATCCTCTAACCAGCCAATTCATTGTAAGTTAGAATTGGTGGATGGGTCTGTGAAATGTTTCGTCACTTTCATTTATGGGGTCAATTCTCCTATTGGTACGTTCGTAGCACTTTATATCTTCTACATGTTTAGAGACCACTGTCTTGAACATCTTCAAATGCTGCATATCAGTTCCTGAATATTCTCCCTTTGATGGTGTAATATGTATTGCTCTGGTTACAAGTCAATGCTTGCTTGAATAGATTGCTGCTTGCTTTGGGCCGCATGGAGAGCTCAACTCAACAAAGCTCCATGTAACATACAAATAAAGCATGGCAATATTTGTATTTGAAGCTCCATGTAACATACAAACACTGCAAGGAAAATATTTTTATTTGAATTTTTCAGAGGAAAAATTGGCTAACACTGACATTATTCCTTTTTCCCATGTGAATCTATGTATCTTGGTAGGAAACTTGTGTTGCATATGACAAGGAACACGAGCAAAAATGTTTAGGAGTTATTACTACTAAATTTTAGTGTACACAAGATTTACCTTCCAATCTTGCTATTTACATAATGCATAGTGAACTTGTAATTAATCATTCGACATTTTGGTGACTACAATTTAGCATTGTGTAAATACATGCATGAAGTATTAGAAAGCCTTGCTGTAGTGACTAGTGAGATTCAAAAGAGCTATGTATTGCGTCTTTATTAATACGTGTAAATCTTTGCACCCCATTCTTTCCGCATTATGTTGCTTAGTCATACAAACTATTGGTTGTGAGCTATTTATTGTAGGTACGAAAGATGTTATTTGCTTCTGGGACATCTGAACATTATCACATTATCATCTGGCATTCTGATGCATCACTATGATGGGGTTTCTTGTAAGTTGAGTGCTTGATTGATTATTCTCATTCTTCTAAAACAAGTTTTAATGTTTGTGTGTTCGTGTGTCATTGTTAACATTTATTGTCTGTGTACTTAGATGGCACATCTATTTTTAAAATTTATATTGGGTCCTTGCACGACATGAAAGAGCTCAACATGATTATCTACCAAATGGAATTTAAGGTATTCTTTTGTGCATTATTATTATTATTATTATTATTTGTTTTTCCTCTTCGTAAAATTGTTAGGGACTATTGTAGGAAGAAAGAAATACAATTATATTACGAAACACTTGGTTGAATGATCAGTTCGTTGCTTGTGTACTAACATATGCTCACAATCTCGAAGATGACATTGGAATTGTTAAGACATAAGATCTCTCTCTCTCTCTCTTTTGTTACTAATTATCAATTTAGATGTAAAAGAAACCCTTGTGGACGGGTGTGAGTGGGCGGGTGCATAGACAGACACTGGGCTGAGCTACCACACTGACAGGGTACAAGGTGCTCAATCCCACATCGCCTGGGTGTGGAAAAGGGGATGTGCTTATATGTAGTATGTTCTCTTCAAATGGTATGAGACCTTTTGGGATAAACCCAATAGCAAAACCGTGCGGGCTATGGCCCAAAGCGGACAATATCATACCATGTGTTGGAGCGGGGTATTACAATTGGTATCAGAGCCTAAACCCAGTCGGAAGTAAGTGTGCCGACGAGGGCGTCGGGCCTCGTAGGGGGGTGGATTGTAGTAACCCTTGTGGACGGGTGTGAGTGGGCGGGTGCATAGACAGACACTGGGCTGAGCTACCACACTGACAGGGTACAAGGTGCTCAATCCCACATCGCCTGGATGTGGAAAAGGGGATGTGCTTATATGTAGTATGTTCTCTTCAAATGGTATGAGGCCTTTTGGGGTAAACCCAATAGCAAAACCGTGCGGGTTATGGCCCAAAGCGGACAATATCATACCATGTGTTGGAGCGGGGTATTACAGTAAGTCTGTCTACATTTTAGATTATGTACTGATTGAGGTAGATTTATTTGGATAGAGTAATGATCAATAGAGACTGAAAGGGATTGATAACTTTCAAAACTTTAAACTGCTTAGTTGGTAAAATCTCTCGGAATAGATCTTTTGAGGACAAACATGGTAGAATTTTGGGAAGGATCAATGATATTGAATATATGGAAGAGATTCGTACTCTCTATCTGCCTTTTTGTTTCTTATCCCTCTCTTATTTTGTTTCTCTTCTATGGACATTGAAAAACTTGGAATTCAGTTATTGTGCCCTCCTTTTATTGTCTCATTTCTTTTCCCTCTTTCTCCCTCTTATTCTCTTCTCAACAAGAGGCTTGTAAGACATGAATCACCCTCTGTGCATATATATATATATATATATATATATATATTTATTTATATATATATATATTTATCCTTTTTCTTCCTATATTGTTCTCTTTATTTCTTATCAACATAACTCACTCATCCACAATATGTTTGAAGTGATTGTAGCTCATGCTAGGCCACATGGTTTGATATCACAGTAAATATCAATCAAAATTATTGAAGTGATGCAATGAGCTTCTTGAAGAATCATGGAACTGGAAATTGAGTTTCCTTCAACAATCGGATTGATAAACCCAACCCAATATCATAGGTTTTTGTTGGAGGATTTAAACCTTTAAGTTGCATCCTCTCTAACAGCTTAAGCTTTTAGAGTAGCTGGTTGTTAACATGGTATCAGAGTTAGGTATCAGAGTAGGGTTTACTCGGTCTTGGGTTCAAACCTCACCGTCACCCTGATAATTAAAATTGGCACATGCTGGACCAAAAAGAAGGTTGCACGTGAGGGGGCGTGTTGGAGGATTTAAACTTTTAAGTTGCACCATCTTTAACATCTTAAGCTTTTAGAGTAGCTGGTTGTTAACAATTTTGACAGTGTCAAACTTCAGTCTATTGATATATCTTTAAAGGTATTTTTTTCATAGATTGATGTTTAAAGGCTGGTTTGACATGGCTCCTGCAGCAAGATTAGCTATTAGTAAATATGTTTTTCATTATAAGTGTCTTATCAGGTTTTTTTTTTTTTTTGTTATTATTTTTGTTTTTGTTTTTTTGTCTTTTAACTATGTATTTTCTTACTATTAGATGTTTTCCGAGTTTTAGAAATAGAAATTTTGACTTGTATTGTTACCATCTCGGGAAGATTTATCTAAATGAGTTAGTCATTTGTTATCTGGGCCTCAAAATGTGGTAGTGTTTTCTCATGAATGAATAACTCTGAAATGCTGCGAGCCCTCCCTCAGATCATATATTTTTGGTTATTATATCTTATTTGTAGTTGTTGCTTAAGAATATTATTGTATTTTTAGTCTTATAAAGTTGATTTTAGGACTAGAAGGTAGTTTTGTGTTTTTATGAATAGGCCTCTGGAGGGATAAATATTGGTGGACTTATGAGATGGATGAATAATAGTGAATATTTGGAAGAGGTTTAAGCTCTCTCTCTCCTATCTAATTCTTTATGGAAGTTCACTGTTGCTATTTTCCGCTGCCTCTTGCGAATGAGGGGATTGGAAGACGTGACATGTCCTCCTCTTTTGTCTCTCTCCTACCTTTCTATTCAATTCATCTTTTCATACAATTGAATTGAATTTTTATATTTTTTTTGAAGAAAAGGAAAATCAGCATAAGTTTTTGTACACATGTTCAAAGAAATCACCAAAAACTCGTTGCAGAAAATCAGCACAAGTTTTTGTACACATGTAACTGAAATTTATTCTGTGTTCTAGGTTCCAGAAATTCAATGACATGCAATAAGTAGTAGCTTGAACCTTTGTTTTCCAAATTGAAACATGAAAATTAAGTCTTTGCTATCGATTGACAATATTTGTACAACAATTGTTATAAATTGCCACATAGGATAAAATTCAGGTTACAGCTTAGATAATTCAGTCTACTAGTTAAAGTAGTTTTTTTTTAAAGATAATTCATACTCTAGATTGATGTCGGTTCATCTTGTTTTGAAACTCTTAAAACTGTGGTCATGTTGCCTGTGGATCCACATATGCATACTAATTCAAATATGATAATAGGTTATAGGTGTTTTTTAGTGTAGAGTGTCAGCTCTAATCAAAGTTACGCAAGCTCTACATGCTCTGGATGTTTGTAAGAAACAGACTAATGAGAGAAAAAACAGACTTGGGATCATGTAAATGTGGTACTCCATAATAAGTGTCAATGTCATGGAATCAGTTTTCTGTGGTATGAGATCTATTCTTTTGTGGTTCTTATGCTTCAAAAGCTTTCTTGAATGTTTAGATTTGCAATGAAGTTTTTTTGCTGGTTCAGTTTCAGTACCATTCTTGACAAAAGACCGCTGTCGATTTTGCTTAGTCATATCTGTTGCTTCATGAGGTTTGTGGTCTGTGCTCTCTTGCTGCAGCTTAAGCTTGTTATTCCGCTTTTCTGAAGTTGGAGAAATGAGTGTGCATTCTGCCCTTGTTGCAATCGAAGGTCTGCAAAATAGCAAAATGAATGGCTTGTAAAACATGTGTCAGCAGGTCTTATATATGAACATGTTGGGTCCTACAGGTCTTAATGACAAACTATTGATTGCTTTGAGTCTAACATTTTGTTATTTTGGCAATTGAGTTGGAAGGGTTTGTAGATGTTACTTGGTATCTTGGTTCACTATCTGTTCTGATCTGTGCTTGAGTTCTACAGCAGTTGCTTGAATATTCAGTTATCTGTAGTGGTAGCTTGAAGATTCAGTTGCCTGTAGTGGTAGCTTGCAGATTCAGTTGCCTGTAGTGGTAGCTTGCAGATTCAGTTCTCTGTACTGGTATTGCTGGATACTAAACATTAGATGTTGATCCATGACTATGGACTTTGGGTCCTAGTTACTTATTATGCGATAAAAATCTGTTAATGATTCAATAATGCATTTTAGCTAACCAGATTTTGATGCAAGTTCTCATTGGACAGGTTTTTACTGCAATTTTTTGGCATTTCTTTTGCTATGACACTTTATTGACAATGGTATATTTTGTAGGAGATGAATTCAAACAAGATAGTAGCAGAATGTTCAGGTAATTTAACAATATCTTTCCTAAGTTTCTAAAGTGTATCCTAGTTAATAGAAAGTGTAGAGCTTTATCTTTCCAATATTTCCAAAACTGGTGCAAATTAGAATTGTTCAAAATCAACTTTTGCTCGAATTGGTTTTTTACACTCAATAAAGCTGTGTATGTTTGTCAAACATGACAGAGATAACATTACATGGATATGAATGTGGGACTTCTAACAAGAATGGGGGAAATGAAATCCATGCTACATCTTGTAATGGTTAATGGACATCTCTTGAGTAATAATAAGTGTGCATGTGACTGAAATAAACATATACTTGGCCATATGGTTGAAGATGAGCAATGGGTGGTCGTTCTTCAAGCTTGTTGAAGCTTTGGTGCCAATGACGTGATCACATGCTCTACCAAGCAATTGCCACGATCTCCGTGGCTAAAACGATTATATGTGGTTTTCGAAAACCAGTTGCTCTGGCATTCTTTATTAAGGGATGCTACGAGTTGTTGATTTCTAAAAGAGTTATCATACATCCTCCGAATTTATGTGGTGCAATCCACATTTAGCATCCTCCCACAGCATGAGTCGAATTTGAAAAATGTATAATTTTATTTTCCTTTCCTAAAACCAGATTGCTTTGACTTTCTTTGTTCGGTACATGACAATGTCGTGGAATGCTACAAGCTTGTTTATGTTATAAAAATTCAGTTGGTATAGGTTAGAGAGTTTTTAAATTTTGAGAGAATATTGATTTAAAATAGAAGAAATGAAAAGGTCTTGGTTTAGAGGATTTGGATCTAAAAGAGGAGAATTGAAAGAGAGAGCACACGTGAGATTTAATTCATTACTTGAATATTGCTTGTGTATTAAGAAGAAAATTTTGGAACATTAATTTGCATATATAGACTCATCGATCTAAGCATACAAGTTCGATCGATCGAAACTAATTGATCGATCTAAGCATACAAGTTCAATCGATCGAAACTATAACAAGCATTGATCGAATCAATCCAGTAGGGTTTGATTGAAGCACCCTACATCATCTATCAATCGAAGGTTGTCCAGACATCGATTGAACTATATGTGGGATTAAACTTTGAAAATGTGTTTTACAAAAAAACTATTCCCTAATTAGTTTTGAATTTTTTTTTTTTGAGCTCTGTATATAATCATAAAAAGTTTTCGAATTTGTTCATTTCTTTTTCCACAAGAAAACTTATGTTCATTACATAATCATCTTCATGAGAGATGTTTTTGTGAGAGACTCACATTAATTTATGTGCACACCTTTATTTATTTTTCATCATTCATCATAGGCAGCTCATATAGGCGCTCCACCAATATCCTCTGCCACTACATTCAGATAATTTTTTATAATAAAATTACAAAAGTATCCTTATGTATACAATTTTTTATTCTAGTATTTGTAATACCTTAATTGCCCTTGTCAGATAACGTTAGGATTCTTAGTGCAACTCTCTCACATTCTCTCTCCTTTTTTGGTGCCAAAATACTTCTATCTTACATTCCCTCTCCTTAAATGTAGCAATCCCACCACTGATAAAACACTATTTCCTATTATTATAGGAAATCATAATAAATGGAGTTTTACAAGTGGTGGGATTCTCCATTACACAAAATCCGTGTGGTAATTAATAAATAATTTTCCTGAGTTAGAGGAAATCATTGAAATTGTTAAGACAATCAGAATTGAAGAAATTTAAAAAATCTATGAATCTCTCAACCCTAATGTACATGGTATTGTGAATTTTTTTTTTTTTTTTTGGTTTTGTTTTACTTTATTCTTCAGAATAATTTTTTGAATTGGTTTTGAAAATATTATTTTTATTTGTTGAATCAATTTATCAATATTTATTTTAGAATTAGAAAAGTTTAGGATTCTATAATGATAGGTCAAATATATGTGATTAAAATAATAAAAGTTATGTGATTATTTAAAATCAAAAGAAAGTTTAGTTTTACTTAAATAAAAATTATGATGTATAATTTTTTAAGGGAACCAAGGAAAGCTTTTTATTTTAGAAGGGAACTTTTAGAAATTAAGAAATAAAAGAGAAACGTGATTCTTTGGAATCCTTTTCCAATTATAATTGTCATAATTTACCTAAGGAGCCATTGCAGCAAAATTTCAATAAAAATTTTAGTAAAATAATAATAATAAATTGATAGGATGTTTTTCTTCCTTTGCTTTTTTTTTTTTCCCTTTCCTTTCTGTTTTGTTCATTCACAAAATGATTGTATGTTTCTGATCTTTAATTTGTATTGATTTATAGAAAAGGTAGGAAAAGGAATTGGAAAGATTTTAGAAAAAGGGAAAGAATATGAGACAATGTGATTGAATCATACTTTTAAGAAAGATTAAAAAATGAATTGGAATTGAGTAGTAGGGCAATTAAGGTATTAAAAAATATAAGAATCAAAGATTGTATAACATAAGGACACTTTTGTAATTTTATTATTGGAACTTTATTATAAAAATAGATATGAGTGAAGTGGCCAAGGATATTGGTGGAGTATGAATATCAGCTGCCTTCATTATATCATGCATTACAGTGTTCCAGATTGTATGCGAGAGGAGGGGTGTTTCATGGCCACTAATCTTAAAGAATGAAGAGCTTTTTTAGATACATAAATTATTTAAGTGGAGAGTTCTAGCCCTTAATGGTAAAGGATCGTGACCCTAACAGTTTAGTAAGGAGGATGCATCTATATATATATATATATATATATATATATATATATATATATATATATATACTAGTAAAATATCAGATGCGATGTACGTGGTTAAAAATGAATTTATATAATCATATTAAGAAACTATGATACCAATAATAAAAAAAGAAAATTACTAGTCTAACAACTCTAACATTATTTAAGTGAATTTAAAATTAGTTTTGAAAATTCTTAACATATAATCCTTTTTGAATTCCTAAATGTTAAGTGATATATATATATAATTTAGCTCGTCGAAAACATTCAATATCAAAAAATAATATTTAACTTAAGCTACTGCCAAGAAATTAAAAAACTATATATTTAACCCTTTGGCACTATTAATTATTCAAAAATAAATAAAAAATGTCAAGGATACAAAGTTAAGCACCAAAATTAAAAAGCCTTTATCTAATCAATAATAGAGAAATTTTAGTAATCATTCATTTAGAACAAAGATTTAAAATTGTAGTTCCTCAATTCAATAATCAATCCAACACCCATTTCAAATCAAATAATATTGAAAAATTTTCATTTTTTTTCAAAAATCACCAATTTATGGGTTTTCTTTGCTTACACAAATTCTTTCTAATTTCAAGAAAGACATTAAGTTAGTAAATGAAATTATGAAATTTATAAAAGTTGAATGGCATAGAATACTTGCATAACACAATTTTTGTCACTTATATATATCTTTTGAATAAAGTGCTATAATATAAACTAAAAAAGAGTAAAACAATTTCAGGAGAGATTTGGTTGGTGAGTGAAGTTAAAAAGTTCGAATGGAGTAGGGTAAAAAAACTGAACTTACTATTATTTGTGTGTGAGTACTCATTGAAAAACTATTGAAGTAACGTGATGCCTTCAAAACAAAACTAATTAAAAAAAAGAAAATAAAATAAATTTAAGCAAACAAAATAATCAAAGTAAAAATACATATTTTACATTTCTCTCTCTATATATACACACACATATCCTTGCATGTGTTGGAATGAAAACCTCAGATTATATTATCATTATTGAAACTCATAAAATAATATCCTTCCAACAAATAAATCAATAAAAATAAGTTAACATAATAATAATTATTAATATCCCTAATAGTTAGATCTGAACCTCAGCAAAAAAAAAAAATCTTTACATCCTATCTAAATTTTTTAATATTGAGAACATGTGATGGTTACTTCAAAAACAAGTGCTACAACATGTAACATATATTTTTGTTATAATGACTAAAGTAATGTTGTAGTAATGCATGTAAAAATTAAATTTTCACAGGATTTGTACTACAACCCATAGCAATAACATTTGACTATTATGAGTCCATATATTATGCAATTCAAAATATATTTTGAGTAAAGATTCTATAAAATACTTTATGTTCATTAAACTCATTCACATGTATATCATAAATTAACAAAGTTTGATAACATGCATTGTAATAGAAATCGCATGCATCATTGCAGATCTACGAAGATGTGACATTAGAAGTAGTTTGTATTTTGAAGTTTCTAAAAGAATTATTTTGAAGAGTTTGTGTTTAAAATGATATTTGTCAATATTTTAGAATTAAAATTGTGGTGAAGTGTATTAGGACTATTTTTATAAAATTAAATAATTTGAAACAACTTATACTTTTAATAATAGTATAAATATAGATATAGATATAGATATATGAAACAAGAGCAGAAAACTTCATACCTTGTCAGTTCATTAAACTTCATTTCCAATGAAGCAAAATAACTAGAAACTTGATATCCCGGTTTCAATCATGAAACTTCACGGAGAATGAAACCTAATAACTGGAAACTTGATGTCCCAGTTTAAATTATCGGTTATGAAACTTGAAGTCAAATGAAACATAATGACCTAAAACTTAATGTCCCAGTTTCAATTACTGGAAACTTGATGTCCCAGTTTAAATTATCGGTTATGAAACTTGAAGTCAAATGAAGCATAATGACCTAAATTATCGGTTATGAAACTTGAAGTCAAATGAAGCATAATGACCTAAAACTTAATGTCCCAGTTTCAATTATTCAATTATGAAAAATGAAACATAATGACCGAAAACTTGATGTCCCTTTTCCGTCATGAAACTTGACGGAGAATGAAACTTGATGTCCCGGTTTCAATTAGTAGAAACTTGAGTCGAATAATGACCGTAAACTTGATGTCCCGGTTTCAATTATCAAAAATTTGAGTCGAATGAAACATAATGACCGGAAACTTGATGTCCCGGTTTCAGCCAAAACAAAAAACTTGATCTCTCGGTTTTGATGCAAATCCACGTGAAGACGTGACTCCTATGATGCGATAAGACAAAAACCAGAACACTTATGTCCGGCTTATTATGCAAATTCACGTGAAGACGTGAAGTTCTATGTGCGTTATGACAAACTCGAAAACAAATGACGGTGAAGACGTAGAGTTGTATGAAATTCATGTTTATTCAAATTCTATAATGTGTTGGGAGAAAACCTAAAAAATTATATACCAGTTGTTATGCAAATTCACGTAAACGCGTTAACTCCTATGAAATCCATGCGTTTATCCAAATCTTGATAACTCAAAATTTTGATATCTCGATTCTTAGACAAATGCATGTCAATACGTCAATTGTTATGAAAATTTTATCCAAATCCCATGCATGCAAAGATATGACACCACAGTGATTTTATTACAATCCCCCAATAAAATTTGGCAAGGTTGGTAACATTAATGACACGTCAGACAATGAAAGTAAAATTCTCTAAACTTTGTGATAATATGAAAAGGGTGAAATTGTAAAACCATTATATATTATTATATGACAATTATTATTTATTGATAAAAGATTTCTAGTATCACTATAAATATGGATGTAGAGTTACCGAAATGGACACTAAATACTTCTCTAGAGATCCCCTCCAAAGTATGACTATCTAAATCGTGAGCATAAAAATATTTTTTGCTTCCTTCGTTTTCCAAACCCTAAGGCATCTCTAGCTTCATTCACTGAATATTCTAATAAAACTCTTAAGTTTACACCCCCTCTTTCCCTCATCCATCAGTCTTCGAGATGATGCCGATAGAGATTCCATTGGAGTTTACCAGTGAAAGTAGTGAAAGCGCACAAAGTAGTGAAACCACAAGTTGCGACGTTGAACTGAATGAGATGATTCCATTGGAGTTTACCGATGGAAGTAGTGAAGGTACTAGCAGTAGTGTCTCACCCGTTTCACCACAACCGGTGGTGGTGGTGGCCCCTTTATTAACCCTGCAGGGAAATAGTAGTGATGGAGTGATAAATGATGATTGTTCGAGTGTGAATGAATCGATGGCAACCATCCCGCCTCCTAAGCGGAGGAAGGTGAAGAGATCGGAGGATGCTCAGAGCATGGCCGAGTACCAGAGAAAATTGATGAGAAAAAGGCTCAGGGAACTTGAGAGACTTATCCCCGACGGAAATTACAAGATAGCAGGCGGAAACAAAATGGACACCGCCTCCATGTTAGAGGAAGCAGTAGACTACTTGAAGCTTTTGAAAACTCAGGTCTCCATGTTGGCATCGAGGAGTGCTCTGTATCTTCAGTTTTATATAAATGCTTATAGAAATGCTTAGGTGATAGGGAGAGAATTTTTGCTCTTTGTCCTTAGTCTGTACAACTTTTGCTACTTTGTTGCCTGATTGCCAGTTTCTCCACTTGAGCTTAGTTTGTATTAGCTTGGTTGTAATCTCTCTCTCTTATAGAGGGAGAATTTTGTGTTTGCTTTTCTTGTCACTCATCTTAAGCTTGCTTATATATAGTAGTCTCTCTTATTCACAGAGAGAATTAGACCTAATTAAGAACTTTTCTGTTGGCTTGTTATCTATGTACGTTCTATTCCTCTGAAATAATATATAGCTGAAGTAATTATAGGTTAGTTAGGGTGTACAATGAGCACTAGTTTTAAAAGAATCGACATATATGCTTCCATTAATTTGGTGACTAAATATTCAGGCACCCAGATTTGTGAAATAATAGCCAAAGTAATTGTATATTAGCTCACACACTTTATTGTCTTTAATTATATTAATGAAAATAATTACGTTAGTGGGTGCTAAGGAAGATTTTGCATATTGTGAAGTATTGAAGAAAACTTTGCTAGTTGGAGATTGAAGAAGATTCTATAAAAGGAGAAAATGTGCTATGAGGAGAATGCCTATATATATATATATATATATATATATATATATATATATATATATATATATTGCAAGCTCAAGTTAGAAGTAAAAATATTTTCTTAAGTGTTTGTGGGCAGTAGGTTGTGGTTCTGACTAGAACTCTCTTCACGAAAATTCAGCTCACAGATCTGGTACTTGAGCCGTACGAGTCATATGGATAAGATGGAGCTGACATGGATGACATAATTTTTCAGACAAAAACACGCGAACACATATTGATTTGTTACAATTATGTACCGCTCTTGACCATGTGAATATGTGAATTGGCGTAGTTGCACCGACTACTTGATTAAATGACTATTATTATTTTATTACAAAAATATTATTTTTGTTTGAAAAGAAAAAAAAATACTTATATATAAGAAAAAAAATACTTATATATATATATATACATATACATGCTGCGTTTGAAGATAATAAGTTAGTTCGATAGCAATACTGTTCAAGATTACTTTTTCAAAAATAAAATTTCACCAATTTTTTCCAATAAAACATGGATCCATACCCACCCAACACATCACATGGTTTGTGCCCTCTAAGATCATCTTCTTTATATGTATACATTCAAATAAATGTTTTCTTACTTTTCCTAAGCACGACAAGTAGAATATGGGAACAAACCCATTTACAAATTTATGAAAATTATATCCAATATCTCAATTTGAAATCAAATAAATTTGAACATATAAATATATCACGTTCATATACTCGAACACCTTATACTCAAGACCTACTTCAAAATCTCAATGAGATTCACTTGAATTTGGTCCCAAAATTGTTAGGAAAGTTTTTAAAACATTCATGAGTTATTTTATTTTATTTGAGTTAGTATTTAGTTTGTTAACCGTTGGGCTAATACTTGTGATTCGTGAGACACGTTACATGATCGAAGTAGCTCATGTTGTAACACATTTATATGTATAAAAGTTAGTTCTCCCATGGAAAAGTCTTTCATTCTTTCTTCTACTACAATTACTTCCAATACATTTTATATTTATATATATTATGGGCAATTCGACACAAGACTGGTGCAACTGGTGCAATTTTGTATTCTTCGAATGTCCCTGAACAACTCTACTGGTGGATTAGGGTTGTAGGCTACTCTGAATTAATGTGTTATTGTTACATATATATATATATATATATATATATAAAAGTATAACACAAGACAGGTGCAACTTTTATTCTTCGAATGTGCCTAGATTAGGGTTGTAGACTACTCTGAATTACTGTGTTATTGTAATCCAGAAGTATAACAATAACATAGTAATTCAGAGTAGCATATGTATATAATATCCAAAAGTATTACAATAACACAGTAATTCAGAGTATCCTCCCCATGTGCGAAAATATGTGGTATGTGGTGTCAATCGATACATATTCTCACTGTTAGTTTAACACAAAATAACTTGATCAAAGTTAGTTTTCAATACATTTTCACCCCTTTGTAAGAGTGGGTATTTTGTGCAAAGATAAAATTCATTTAGGAGCACTCTGTTGTTTCTCCCCTGCATTTTTGCCAGCCCCAACTTCAATTGTTAAGCTTGGCATGACCCAATTCACTCCTAAAAGGGTTTAAAACAAGATTTCTTAACTCTCTCATGATTGCGCAATGAATAAGCAAATGAACTCACACTAACATACCATTTGATGTAAAATATTAAGTGGTAAAAAAAATGTAAAATGTAAAATAAATAAGCTGGCCGATCATAATTTTTTCTTAAGTAAGGAACCTGGTTATCGAAAAACTTTTCTTGTGATCTACCCATCTAACAATTAAATGACCAAGCTACATATTAAAAATGTGCAATAAACTCTCATATGTTACATTTTGTACCATATCACACTCACTTTTGCAAAAGTAAGCAAACCTATTCCCTTCTGCACATATTTTCTTTTTCTATGACTATTTTACTCTTTTTATTATTATAAAAAATAAAGAAATATAGAGAGAAGATAGGTCTTATTATATTAAGTTTTTTACCTTAATAAAAAAAAAGATGATTTTTTTCGGAGAAACAAATTTCCGGAAAAAAAACTAAAATTTCACAATTACATAAAAAAAATTTTGAAAGTTTTTTTTTTGAGAATTGTTTTATTTTCATAAATTCTCTCCCTTTCTAATGGAAAAAGTTTCGGAAACAATTTCTAGAAAACAAAAAAAAAAATTTGAAATTTTTATTAAGTAATTATTCATATTTAGTTTTTTCCCCCTAAAATTATTTTCAGAATTTTTTTCCCAAAGAAAACTCCTCTTTCTTTTTATTAAGGTAAAAAAACTTAATATAAAAAATTCTCTCTTCTCTCTATTATTCTTTATTTTTTATAATAATGAAGATGGTAAAATGGTTATAGAAAAAGAGAATATGTACAGAAAATGGGTAATTTGCTCACTTTTACAAAGGTGAAGGTGTGATATAGTCTAAAATATAACATAAGAGAGTGTGGGAGCGGAAAAATTTCCACCAACAGGAAGAAGACACCTAAACATGACAATAGTCAACATGGTACACATGGCATGATATAGATCGTTATCAAGAAAGATGTGGCAAGTAATTTTGTTAACATGGACATCACACGTGGCAACAACAGTCAACCGGTCAAAGAAAGATCATCAAATCAGGCTCAAGTTAGGAAAGATTAGATTCTTTCCTTGAGAGAAAGGATTGATACAAATCAGCCTCAAATCAAGGGAGAATCCAGGGATAATCGGCACCAAATCAGCACTAGAATGAAAAGACTCCTTGTATAAATATATATAGGAAAGGAGGAAGAGGGGGGGAGGTATTCGGCCATGGCTAGGCCAGTGAGATTATGTTGTAGTATCCCATGAAAGATAAATAAAAGTCTCCTCTCATCCATGGATGTAGGCCGAATTATGCCGAACCATGTAAATCCTGTGCGTCTATTTCAATATCTGCATTATTTGAAATTGTTGAGTGTTATTTGCCTATTCATTGCTTGATTTTATATGGAGCAATTTTTATGCACCTACACTTTGGCGCCGTCTGTGGGAAATGACATGAATTCTCTCATCTCATTCGCAAATGTCATTCCTCTAGATCTATATTCAGAGGTCAACCCTTAGAATCATAGAAAGAATATACACATAGTGTTGTTGGAGTCGGACAACAAGGCTTTTCGTAGTTCCTTGAGATTAACTGGCTGTGGAATCTAATCTGTTTGATCAAATTCTTCGTCAGTGATCCCCTACAAAGATAAGTCATTTTTAAAGCCAACTCATGTTATTTCTATATGTAAAGTATGGAGTATATATATATATATAATATGAGATACTGCAAACTGCATATTACCTATTTATATACGTGTTTGTACGCATTTATGTATGTATGCACTGAAGTAGGTATCTCTGTTTGTATTGTATGTATATAGAATTATATATACTTGCAGCCATGCCCAGAGATCAAACACGAATCCCATCATTAATTGGTTGTGCACATAGGATGGCGTGAGAATCGGAGGTACATCGTGGTGGATCAACGATGGAATCTCTTCGGTAGATCTAACCGTTTAAATGAATATCAAACATGCCTTTTTGGATTAGTACCAATCTGGTTATAAATTGACTAGCGGAGCTCATCACCGAACATGGCTTCCTAGTCATCTGAAAGATTGTTTTGTTTGTATCTATTTTTTCCATACAACAATGGCGAAGAAAGCAAGAAAAAGGGGGAAACCACCAGTTCGTGCTAGATTTTCTTCTCCAATCTGCAATATTTATGACCAAAATATAGCCAGAATCACGCCTTCAATCAAGAGATTCATGCTCGTGCTTATCAACAACGGATCAATTTCTCACATCTTCTAGTATATATATGTGTGTGTATATATACATATCAACAAATATATATACATGAGAAGTTTGGCCCTACCATTGTTCACATTGGCGGTTGATCTACAACCTATTCTCAAATCAATGTTTTCAAGCGTGTAGTACGCCATTTGACCGATCATACCAGATCTCAACATGATTGATCAAAGGATTAATCGGCTGATCAGGCCATGCCCAATCAAATTCTCAGTCACAAGTTCAAGCTCTACTCATGCCAGTGGCGTGTATGGGTTGCATGTTTTATACAAACCATATACTGTCGGCATAGATAATAAAGGCTTGCAATGGCAATCTTCACCAATTCTTCTTGTTCACAATCACCGTTTCAATTGCCGATCAATCTGAACGTGCTCATGAAAAAGGCGATCCAACAATTTAACTTGTATGAGAAGATCAATCAAAGCCTTCTGTCCAACGAAGAAAGATGATAAGAAAGGGAAACTATGATCTGCCTCTATTCTCTCTCTTTATATACATACCTCTGTATATGCATATGTCTCTCTAGGCTAAAATTTGATCATGTCTTGCAAGAAACATCAAGTTTTTTCAATTAAATATAACAAATGCATAAAACATTCAAATGTACAGAAAGCAAAAACTATGGGAAATAGAGAAAGACACAAGTTACTGATTATGCAGAGCTTGAGACAGCCAAAGCAAAATAACTTTGCCCAATCAAAATTGTATTGAGCCGCCCCTTCCTCTATAGGTGCCACAAGTTACTCCGTCAAGGGTACCGAAGGCTATGGTGAAACGGTGTTTGATTGCTTGATTGCGGGTGAGGGATTAGCGGCCTTTGCATTGCATAGGCCATCAATTCCACCGAAAATAACGTTACCCCAAGCGTGATAATCCCTGAGGCAAGAGGCCGAGCTGAAGGTGATCGATATCACCAAAAAGGGTCGATCAGTCTTGCCCCAAAATATCAATGAACTTCATGGCTGTTTGGGTGTGTCATTTGGGATTGGTAATTCATTGGGCCTCCACTGAAAAACAAAGGCCGATTGCTTCAATACTTGTCAAACCCCATTATTAAGCACTGCTAGGTCCTCATCAACGATTAGTTATCATAAAATGGCTGCAACTCCATCACCAATTATGATAGCTTATCAATGACCGGGAAATTTCATCACTGAACCAGATCAAAATGTTGAGGCCGAAATAACTTTAATTGGCTGAACAGCAAAGGTCAGCCAAAATCAACAACGCTTCCAGCGATCCCAATTGTATCAATGGCATAATTGTCATCATCTTTTTCGGCTGCTTCGTGGGCAACCTTGAATCCAGAAACGGAACGCGAAGAGGCAGGGAGAAAGAATCACCATGAACAGATGATTACAACCCCCAACGACCTCGTCATCTACAGCCTTTATGAAGTTCATCTACCCTGCTATCTTTAAGCCAATCAGTGAAGTCAGATATGTGAATCCAGCGATCGACGATAAGAATTTGTGATCCGTAATGCAGATTGACGGAATGGGTCTGGTAACCAATGACGATCAGGAGTGAGCTTTCGCCGACAATGAAAATAACAAGGAGTCCAAACGGCTGTGGAAGTTCATCGATCGCTGATTGTGGAATAAATTGGCATGGATCAAAGCATGCATAATTAGGAATTTTGGGGATCATTTGAAACCCAATCGATTGTGATCCTAACTCTCAACAATGTTGTTGCTCTGGGATCACCAAGCAGACGAGTGGTCTTGAGCTTTAACATGAATGCCTTTATCGTTTGGAATTGGCCAAGCTTTTACTTGCGAATACCAAGTACTGAACAACTGAACCGATTCTATCAGATTCATCAACGACCCGAGGAGAAAATAATGGAAAGCGATGATGAAAACCAGCTTCAAATACAGTGAATCAAATCAAGGTGTTGTATTGCCCAAGTTCAAACTCTCTAATCTGGTACGCTTACATATAATTTTATGTATATACAGGTATCAGTTCAACAAATCACTTTTTATTTAGTGTTGATAGCATAAAACAGGACATAATGATAATCCTGGTTAAATAATCTGTCAATAGACAAAAACAAAATAGTGATGCACTGAACCTTGAATCTTTGTGTTGGTGAACTTGCGAGCACTCACACATGAAGAATATGCATACATAGAGTATATGCGCTGTTCCGATTCATTAAGTTGGTGAACTTAGATCTCTTGATACATATGTACAAATGTATAAGTATAGGATATGGTTGAAGTGCACAGGTTGCAGGTTGTATGCATTATAGGTGAGATTTGGTTAATTTGCTCACTTTGATTGAAACTTGAAAAGTCATAAGAACTTAATAGAAAAACATGTACTGTTAGGGGTATATGTAGGTATGTATTTATATATACAAGAATTCTAATTAAGAATGAAAAGTTCCTTAAACAATGAAAATTTGAACAAATTTTGAATATTAGAATTTGAAATTTGTAGATTGATAATAGCCCTAAATTTTGGGAATTAATGTTGGTTCAACTTGGAGAGAGAGCTTCAAGAATATAAAATGGTGAAATCAGAATGCTAGAGATCAGTTCACCAGCAAGACCCCTCTTACCACTTTTATCCCAGTTAAAAGATTAAGCTAACAACCTAAGATAAACATAAAGGAATGCCCAAACTCTTATTGTCCAAGTCAAAGATCGAGGCAATAAGAACGCTAAAATTGCTTGAAAATTACCCAAAAAAAAAAAACCAAAGAAATTGCATTCTTTCTGTCTCTTATGTACAGGAGAAGGACTATGAAGATGTCATGGCACCAAAATCAGCCCAAGCGACTCAATCTTCTAATAGCATTGATGATTATGAAGTCATTAGGGAGCTATGCAGCATGTCTCCAAATGAGAAAAATGGAGGATATGTTGACTCAGAAAAGAGATAATTTGAAGAGTTGCAATAAGATTTCACCTAATAGAGACTTATGTGGGCCTTCTGAAAGTCTCTCTCTATGGATTACTCAAAAGGTCATAATCAGGTGATATTTAAAAAACCTCTGATTCTTTTTGAAGACATGACATTTTTCTAAAAATTGTGTGAATTTATCATTTACATGGATGCGCATACTCTGCCCATATGACCTAGCACAACTTTGAAAATGCTTTGATCAATTTTAAGAATGGTTCAGAAAATGAAGAAAGGCTTCATGAGCCGAACGAAAAATTGGCAAAGGCATGACTAGCCGAGCGCCAAATATGAATAAACCGATGAAGGCATGACCAGCCGAACGTCAAGGCCTAAAGTGCCGAATGAAGAAATTGGCTGAGGCATGACTAGCCGAGCGCCAAATATGAATAAACTGGTGAAGGCATGACCAGCCTAATACCAAAATGAAAAAAAAAAAGAAAAAAAAGAGGCAACTGGCATTATAAGCCGATCGCCTAAAAGAAAAATTGGCTAAGGCATGGCCAGCCGAACGCCAAGTCTGAATGAAAGAAGACTTCGGCATGACCAGCCGAACGTCTCTGATGAATAAATGTGGCTAAGGCATGGCTAGCCGAACGCCAAGTCTAAATGAAAGAAGGCTTCGGCATGACTAGCCGAATGTTTCTGATGAATGAATATGGCTAAGGCATGGCCAGCCGAACGCCAAGTCTGAATGAAAGAAGACTTCGGCATGACCAGCCGAACGTCTTCGATGAATGAATGTGGCTAAGGCATGGCTAGCCGAACGCCAAGTTTGAATAAAAGAAGGCTTCGGCATGACTAGCCGAACGTCTCAGATGAATGAAATGGCCAAGGCATGACCAGCCGAATGCCAAATATAAATTGGCTATGACAGGACCAGCCAAATGCCAAACGAGAATGAAATGGCAAAGGCATGACTAGCCTAACACCATAAACAAGTAGCAACAAGCCATATGGAACTGATGGCTAGTAGCACAGGGGGCTGACCACTACTAAAGTAACCAAAGAAAGGCTGATCGCCAAGACAAAAGTGGTGAAAATCCACCTCATTACATGCTAAAAATGAATCAAGGCTAATGAGCGTAAGAAAATGAAGTTCAGAAGAAGGCTAGCTGGAACAAGAACGTTGGGTAGCACTTAAGCTGGAATATCCTCGGTCATGTTGGAACTTTCTTCGAGAAAATGAAAAGTAGGGCGAGTTCAAAGCCATATCAAAAAGCTCTGGAATTTCTTATCCTAAGGTCCTGACAAGTCTTTGATAGAATAAATTGGTTCTAGTTTCGCACCAACTCCACCATTTATTGGTTCAGAACTTCCAGATACGCAATAACATCCTGCCTCTGTTCATGACAAAAAGCGCAAATTTGTATAAATTCCCTCCAGTTGAGACCATTACGTCCAACTAAAGGGAATTGGGGGCTTGTGTGGGAGCGGAAAAATTTCCACCAACAGGAAGAAGACACCTAAACATGACAATAGTCAACATGGTACACATGGCATGATATAGATCGTTATCAAGAAAGATGTGGCAAGTAATTTTGTTAACATGGACATCACACGTGGCAACAACAGTCAACCGGTCAAAGAAAGATCATCAAATCAGGCTCAAGTTAGGAAAGATTAGATTCTTTCCTTGAGAGAAAGGATTGATACAAATCAGCCTCAAATCAAGGGAGAATCCAGGGATAATCGGCACCAAATCAGCACTAGAATGAAAAGACTCCTTGTATAAATATATATAGGAAAGGAGGAAGAGGGGGGGAGGTATTCGGCCATGGCTAGGCCAGTGAGATTATGTTGTAGTATCCCATGAAAGATAAATAAAAGTCTCCTCTCATCCATGGATGTAGGCCGAATTATGCCGAACCATGTAAATCCTGTGCGTCTATTTCAATATCTGCATTATTTGAAATTGTTGAGTGTTATTTGCCTATTCATTGCTTGATTTTATATGGAGCAATTTTTATGCACCTACAGAGAGTTTATTGCACCTTTTTAAAATCAAAAAAAAAAATTTAAATGCTATTCCAACATTTATAACATAAAATAGATCGTACAAAATTACGAAAAGGAGTGCTAGCAGTAGTCGCTTACGCAACTGTGCCAGTGGCTCCACTAATTGGTGAAAATTAATCACAAAAATTAAAGGATAATGCTACTCAGGCAGAAACATTAGGCAGAATTCATAGGCAGAAACTTTTAGAACCATTGGATGCATGTGGTGAGTGTATGCGGTGGGGCCTACTACATACATCCAATGGTTCTAAAAGTTTCTGCCTATGAATTCTATCTAAGAATTCTGTCTAAGTAGCATTACCCAAAATTAAATGCTTTTCTATAATAAATGTCCTACTTTTTCATCAATCAATATACCCTTCTAGTTCTAAAGTATTTACATTAATGTCATCAACAAACAAATAAAACTATTTATATAAAGTATTAAAATATTTTTATTAATATTTGTTTATATTGTCCTCGCTATATATAGAATGTGCAAATACTCTCCTGATGTTCAATTAGCCTCTTACAATTTTCAAATTTTGCAAATAAGGACAAATCTTCAATTTGCCTGTCCCGGAATTAGAAAATGACAAAATATCCTTACAATATTAAAAAAATATATGTAAAATATCCAAAATGAACAAGAGATTTTTCGAACAAGAGAGCTATTTATACATTTTATATATAGCGAGGTTTTTTTTTTCATTTCACCCTATAATGTACAAAGAGTAATCTCATTTTTTTTTTTTTGAAAAAATAAGTCAAACATGACTGTCAACGGTTATTTTTGAACTGAAATTCATTGGAGGGGGTAGGGGTGGCAATTTTACCCGCCCCGACGGGTTTTCGCCTTGCCCCAGCCCTAATGGAGGAGATTTGGTATAACCCTAATAGGAGTAGGAGCGGGTATGATTTTTTTTTAAAATTCGACTCAGGTTCGAGACGGGTATGGGTTTATAGTCATACCTGACGGGTACCCGCCTCGCCCCGATTAGCAACCCCTCTAACTTGATATATATAAAAATATAGTTGTTGATATGAAGTATTAAACCTTCTCCAGTTTTTATCAATGGAGAGACTCCAACCATAATGCCAACATGTTATTTATGCTAATATTAGACTAATAACAATATTTACTTAATTTATTTTGGAAAGCTAATCACTACAAAAATACTAATATAAGCTTCTTCTTTTTTTAAATAATACTTTAGTGTTAATATTTATTAATTTATTTTCAAATGTATAAAATATAATGCTTAATATTGTATATTTGTTTTAGAATGTTAACAACATGTAAACATATATGGGTAGAGTTTTTCTACCATATTTTCACATTATTTGTTTTGACATGTATTATTTTTTTTTTTGTTAATTTTATGTTCTAATATGTTATTTATAGTATAAATGTTCATTTATTTCATTCTTAAATCTACTAGTATTCATTAATATAGTAAAAAAATAATTACTAATTTTTTAAATAAAGACATGGACTTGTAATTTATAAATGAATCATTACTTATGCCAAATGGTCTTCAAGAAATCAATAAAATTCACTAAAATACATATCACTTTCGGTGCCACTTTTAATCATCTGATACATATTCTCTCTATTGTATATCACATATATGTACAAATGAGTTTGGTCACCCAACAATAATAAAAGTTTTTGCACCTAACACACCCACTGTCGAATCCACTTACTATACATATATCTTACAATCTAAGATATGATACATCTAATGTCTCATTAAGGTTCGATATCATGTTCACACCATATATATGCATATATATGTATTTCTTGCACCTCATTTCCAATGTCCACTCTCTATTTCCTTTTTATTGATGGACCAACACTTAATGTCTCCCATAAAAATTTCTACATGGACATTTATACAACATAGTGAGACTTTATACTCACGTTTTTCAGAACCAATCCAATAGAGGACATTACTTTCTTCAGTAATAGTCACTCTCACTTTCCATACTAGGTGTTACACACCTAACTCAACATATGGGCAAATAAAGAAAAATTTACAATTAAAAATCACATATATCACATATATTATCTACACACAGTTAGATCATTTTCTTTCTTAGTGTCCCGAGATATATAATATAACATATAACAGTTATAAGTAATATAAGTTAGACCATTTACTTCTATTTTGTTAAATTCTGATTAATTAGTCAAGTATATAAAAACTCAATTAGATTAATTGATGAGTTTAAACCATTTATTTTGAACATCTAGTTTTATGATATTAAGTTGTTCTTTAGTGTCCCGAGATATATAGTATAATATATAATAGTTATAAGTAATATAAGTTAGACCATTTTTTTATATTTTATCAAATTCTAATTAGTTAGCTAGTCATGTGTCTAAAATCTCAATTAGATTAATTGATAAGTTTAAACCATTTAATCTGAATATCTAATTTTATGAAATTAAATTTTTTTTTAGTGTCCCGAGATATATAGTATAACATATTAGTTAAACTAATATAAGTTATACCACTGCTTTATTTTTTGTCTATAATACTTCAACATTAATATATATTAGAATGTTAAAAGTGTATTAATGTCGAGAGATATTGACGATGATCTAAAAAATATGTTAATTCAATGAGATGTATACTTAATGCTTGTTATCGATGCTCTATTATTTGAGTGAAATTAATGTTTTTATTTAGTTTCAAGATAGTGAAAATTGTGTTATTGATTTTGTTAATAATATAATTTATAACGTTTGTTTGTTATATTCAAAATTAGAGAGAAAATATTGTTGTAATTTAATTAATGCTTTAAACTTATTTTAATAAATGACCCAAACTTTCAGTAGATAAATATTAATGTTGTGTCTTATATGAACAAAAGACAGCGATGAAGTGGTGGTAAGAATATTAAAGTGTGTGCTCAAAGGATTAGGGATGACAATTTGCCTCGTCCCATCGGGTACTTGCCCCGCCCCATTCAAAACCAGTTTATGGAACCGTTTAAGGAAATGAGGTGGGGATGGGATTAGGAAAAATAACCCGCGTTTAAAAGGAGCGGGGGTAAGACTCTACCTCAACGGGTACCCGCCCCGTTTAAGTATATATATATATTTATATATATAATATATAAAGGAAATATTAATAGTATATAAAGAAAATATTAATATTATATATATCATACAACTATACAAGTTTATTATATCAGCAATGGATGACTCAATATTAGTCATTGTGTTGCATGTACCTAAATGTGTGTTTTTGGTGTATATGTATCAAAATATTAGATTTATTTTTATAAAAAATTTTGCATTAAAAAAAAAGTATAAACGGGGCAGGGCGGGAAAAATTAAACGGTTATGGGAATGAGGAAGTCAAAACCCGCCTCGCTCCATCCCGTCCCGTTTATACACGATTGCAGGACAGAAAAAATTAAACGGTTGTAGGGATGGAGAAGTCAAAACCCATCCCGCCCCATTGCCATCCCTAGAAGGAATGCAAAGTTTGGTGGTATTGAACTGTGACTTAAGTTGTACGTCTCTTTTTCATAGATTGTACTAAACTGTGACCGAGTCTCGTGGTTTTTTCACATAAAAATTTAGTGTGCTGTCTATTTATTTTTATTGCACTTTATAATTGCTTACTATATTACTGTGTGATTGATATGGTGATATAAACATGTTTATTTATTTATATCAATTTAATTAAGTGCCAAATAATTATTGAATTGAAATATTATTTGGTATTAGAGCTATACCAACACATCAATTAAAATCTGAGTTTTTCAATTGAATTGAATTTATTTGAATTTAGGGTTTATTTTAAAATTGGTAATTATTGATCTACAACCTACATGTCTGTCTTACTGTACTATCTCAGAATGTTGACTTTTGTTAGTTGGTTTACTGTTGCTTTTCTTAAACTGGTTTACTGTTGCTTTTCTTAAACTTGGTATAATCTCTCTTTTATTTTATTCAAAAAATTTTATTTATCTTTAAAAAAATACTATTATCCATGCAAGTTTTATTCTCATCATATGTTCATTATGTTGGTTTGTTAATTATCTATGTTGTAGTTCTGTTAAATAATGACAAAATGAATAAGTAACCAACTGTTGAATGTTTTAAGTTTGTTGGAGAATATGTGCTTGAGAGAAGGGTGTTTAATAACCACTAATCTAAAGAATCCGCATATAACATAACTTCGTGACTAAAATACTCGAGCCAATAGTCGTCACAATTAGCCTACAATTTCTCGTCTTTAATTATCTATAGAACATCAAAAATAATTACGTTAGTGGATTCACAGAGTCATGCCCGTCAATATAATTACGTTGGTGGATGATAGAGTCACAACCCATCAACATGGAAGGAGATTGTCTCATACAGGCGAGAGACAATGCTGTGGAAAATGTATTGAAAATAAGAATGGAGGATTTTAGAATATTGGATAGTTTGTAGAAGATTGAAGAGATTTAGAAGAGTAAAGAGTTTCATAAATACATAAATATTTAAGTGGAGAGTTCTAGAGTAGCCATTAATTATTAAGCATCCTAACCGTTTATTAGGAGATGCCTCTATGTGTGAGTATATATATATAGGTAACAATTAACAATTAAGCATCACTAAAATTAAGTTTAATTAATGCTATGTTTGGTTGGAAGGTAGGATTGAGGATGGATGGATTAGAGGGGATTGATGATACTTCTCATATTTGGTTGAAGGGAAGGAAAGAGATGGAAGAAGGAGGAGGGAGTATCCTTCCATATTTCTTACTCTATTTGGTTGGAAAGAAAGTTGGAAGAGAGTAGAGATAGAAGTATCTTATCGTGTTTGGTTAGAAGGAAGGGAAAAGAGGGATGAATGAAGGAGGATGAAGCTTCCATCCTTGAATTTTTTTATCTACCCAAAATTAGGCGGGAGAGAGAAGGAAAACATAAAATAATTACCTACAAATATATAATTTCAAATTTATCCTTTCTAAAAAAAATTGTAATTTTTCAAAATTGGACAACATAGAATACAAATATATAATTCCAAACAAACTAAAAAAGTGGGAGAGACACTTTCCATTTCTTTTATCTATCCCTCCCTCCCTCCCTCTTTTTTATTTATTTTTTCATCCTTTCGAAAAAAAAAACAAAAAAAAGTGAGAGAGACACTTTCCATTTCTTGTATCTATCCCTCTCTCTTCCTTTCATTCATTTTCTCATCCCTTTCTAACAAAAAAAAAAATGTCCCTAGTAACAATACCATACATGGATAAGAATGTGAGTTTAGCAACTAAACGTAAACTTGATGTGGCCCGAATTTCAGATAAACAATAGAAACATGCTTAATGAAAACTGGATGTCCCGGTGATTAAAACTGCCCAAACCTAAAAACCTATTGTCCCGGTTGTTATGCAATCCACGTGAAATCATAAGAAATTCCATGCGTTATCCAAATCCTATGCAAAGTTTCAGTCGATCAGCATGGTGACAAAATAAAAAAATTTGACTTTTATGCAAATCCACGTGAAGACGTGAAGTCATGTTCGATGCGTTATCCAAATCTTTTAGTTGATCAGAATCGTTACAAAATTACAAAATCAAAATTTTTTGTTTTTATCCAAATCCACGTGAAAACGTTGCAAATTCACGTGAAGTAGTAAGAAAATACATGCGTTATCCAAAATAGTGATCAACTAAACAAGGTGATAAAATCAGAAAAATTGATGTCTTAGGAGGTGAGTTTAGTTAGGCGGAAGTAACGAGAAAGAAAAGAAACGTGAAAAGAATTTTTTTTTTAAATTAGGATTCTCGTAAGCTTCTGTTCTTCACAAAACATTTCCCGTATATAAAACACAGAGAAATTTCAGTTTATCATGAAAGTTGTTCTTTTATAATTTATTTATTTTATTATACCTCTATTAATTTAATTGTTTCTCCATATGTGCTTATGCTCTAAACACAACAATTTTTTTTCCCTACAAATTAGTTTATCTAGTCTTAGCATATAGCAAAAATTATTTCTCCAATATGACTATTGACATTAAATTAGAGTAGGTTTATGAAAACTAGTTTTCTGACCAGATTAAAAGTCTAATATAAACTATAAAGAGATGCTTTAATGCATTAGTGTGTATTTTGGAATTTTTTTTCAATAAAATTCTTTCTTCTTATTGTGTGCATATATATATATATATATATGTATATATATATTATGAAGCTTTTTTCAAATATAAATTATTTAAAAATGAATATAAACAATGGAGTAGGAAAATGATTCATTAAACACAAATTCCTTTATTTTTCTAGTATTTGAAATCATAAGGGTAATTTTGATAAGTAAAATTCTTTTCTTTTCACTTTCATACTATCCAAACTAATAAAATAATATTTTTTAACCACTTTTTTGAAAAAAAAAATCACGCTGACCAAATGAATGTGAGAAACTAAAATTTCCTTTCCTTTACTTCACTTTTCTTTCACTTTCTACCATACTTGAGTTTAACCAAATGGACCCTTAAGTACTGAGAAAATGGAAGTTTATCCAAAATTTGACACCATGATAATTTTATTACCATTCCACATTTCCCGTTCTAGTTGCAGAGTTGCAAGTGATATTTTATTGAATAATGGTTTGGAGTTCATCCGACTAGTCTGATTTTATTTGAATGTGAGTGGGGGTGGTGGGTTTTATCACATAGTGTCATGTTATGAAATTTATCACTCCATTCACATAAAACAATTCTAAAACTAATCCGATTAGGACTCAATTTCCATCATTACTTTTTTTATTCGTGCTTTCTTAATTTTGTTCAATTGTTATACTTTGATGTTTTGGGACAATTTATCTTGCAGGAGAATCGACCAAACGTACGGCAAAAATACATATTGATTAGCCTTCAACAAACTAAATAGTCTGAACTTGAAAAGCATTCCAAATACTAATTAAACAGTATTAGAATTGTTAAAAGAAATTAAAATTTTTAAAGGAAAATTAACTCTTTCATAATTCCACCCAATGTATAATCTTATTTTATTAATCTTCTTTAACAACTTAATGCAGCAGATTGTTAACATGTTATAGAAATTCGAACAGATAAAGTCTTAACATCAAATTTTATACAACACACATACTTAATTAGCCGCTTATATATATATATGCCCTTTTAATCCACATATAATTTGACAGTGTCAAAAGATACACATATAGGAATTTTTATTTTTATGACAAAATGTAATTGGTTGATTACAAAGCCAAAAATATAATTGATTGATAACAAAATATATAATATGAAAGGGGTGAAAGCGTAAAACCTTTATATATATATATATATGGCAATTATTATTTATTGATAAAAGGTTCCTAATACCACTATAAATATCATTTTTTTGCTTCTTTCGTTTTCCAAACCCCAAGATATCTCTAGCTTCATTCACTGAAGATTCTAATAAAACTCCAAGTTTACACCCCTTCTTTCCCTTATCCATCCCCCTTCCGATATGATGGCCATAGAGATTCCATTGGAGTTTACCGGTGAAAGTAGTGGAAGAGCACAATGTAGTGAAACCACAAGTTGCGACGTTGAATTCAATGAGATGATGATTCCATTGGAGTTTACTGATGGAAGTAGTGAGAATAGTAACATCAATACTAGCAGTAGTGTCCCACCTTTTTCACCGGTGGTGGTGCGGCCTTGTTCAACCGAGGGAAGTACTGATAGAGTGATAAATGATGAGTTATGGAGTTTTAATGCATCGATGGAAGCCATGCCGCCCCCTAAGCGGAGGAAGAAGAAAATATCAGAGGATCCTCAGAGCCTGGCGGAGCGCCAGAGAAAAATGATGACCAAAAAGCTCCGGAAGCTTCAGAAACTAATCCCTGGTGGGAATTACAAGATAACCGGAGGAAACAAGATGGACACCACCTCCATGTTAGAGGAAGCAGTGGAATACCTGAAATTTTTGAAAACTCAGGTCTCCATGTTGGCTTCGAGTAATGCTCAGTATCTTCAAATGGCAATAACTCATCAACCCACAGCAGCTACAAATGCTCAGTATTATAGAAATGCTTAGGGGTTTGCTGTTTACTGTTTGTTATTGTCTGTAGTACTTTATTGCCTGTTTGTCTTTTTGATCTTTGTTGTAAAGGTAAGGATTTTTCAGTTTGCTTTTGTGGTTTTTTTTTTTTTTTTTTTTTGGCATTGCCTGTTACTCATCTTAAGCTGGGTTGTAGTCTATGAGTCTATATGTTATATATAGAGAGAATTATATATTGGCAATAAATTTTGCGTTGGCTTGTTATCTGTTATTGTATTTCTATTAAATAATAAGAAGCAATGAAAAGAAAACCCAACTGTTCAAAGTTTAAGTTTGTTGGAGATTGTGTCTTTGAGAGGGAAGGGGGTGTTGCAACTAGTGTTAAAGAAACGAAGGGATTTGAACAACTAATTATTAATGATTAGTTGTTCAAAGTTTAAATTTGTTGGAGAATTTGTGTTTGTGAGAGAGAAGGGGTATATAATGGCCACTGGTCTTAATAGAATTGACATAGGCTAGGCTCTGGATCTCACACTCTGTCAAGACCTTCTTCTTCAGCTTCTGATGCCACCATGCTGCTTATAATCTTTGTTTGTTGCTTTATTTCAAGCACTTGTTGCTCAAGTTTTTCCTCGTAGTCTGTTAGCTGCTTCAGCAGTGTTTGCTCCAATGGAGCTTTATATAACAGATCTTTCAACAAAAAAAAATGCCTAAACATTCCTGCACGCAAGAATGGACAAATTTGTGAAAGTAATTGTAGTTTAGCTTACATTTTCTCGTTTAATTATATATGGAACATCAAAAGTTAATTACTGTTGGTGTGCTGAGAACTTTGCATATTGTGTAAAGATTGTGGAGTATTTTAATTGTCTATGGAACATCAAAATTAATTACTGTTACTGTGCTGAGGATTTTGCATATTGTGGGTAGATTGTGTGATTGATATATAGATATGGACAATACTTACCTACTCACCGGTGTGTAGGTGAGCCCTCCTGACCGCTGATGTGTCCCAATAAAAAATCAACACATCAGCTTTAATTACAAAATTAAATTTAAAATGCAATAAATAAGTATAATAAATGAGGTTTAAAATGTAATAAATAAATATAATAAATGAGATTGACCTCATTTATTATACTTATTTATTACACTTTAAAACTGACGTGTTCAATTTTTATTGGGACACATCAGCGGTCAGGAGGGTTCACCTACACGCTGGTGAGTAGGTAAGTATTGTCCTATAGATATTGAGGTGGAGGGTGTAGAGTAGATCTTAGTTATTAATTGCTATTTATTAGAGATGAGATTCCTCTCTCTGTATAAATGTGACAACCTTCATCTACGCAATACTCTTTTCAGAAGAATTCATTAGAGGTATTAGAGTCGTCATAGGTAACATATCCACGTGAAGATTTTATAAAATTTTGTTACAATTACACACCCCAATGTCTTGACCATGTGAATATATATGTCCATGAGACTACTTGATTAAATGATTATTATTATATTTTATTACAAGAAAATACTATTTTTCTCCCAAAAACATATATATATATATATATATATATATATAAAAGCTTATTTGCATTTTCTTATTTTCTTTTTCAATTGCTATATAAAAGAACAATTGGAATTTCAAGATAACAAGTTAAGTGAATGGCAATTATACATGCAATGTTGTTGAAGGCGGTGTCCATCTTGTTTTCAACCGGTTCTGTTTGATTCAATTTTATTGGATTCACACTCCAGTTTACAGTTAAGGTTGATTTGCTATCAACAAAAATCCTACAACAGGTCCAATCCAAACTTTGTGCACCTTTACTTGTATCTTCCAAAATAAAAAATATCATACTTCACCTTATTTTTATTATTTTTTTACAAAAAAAAAAAAAACAGACGCACCCACTTTAGTTACTCACAGTTAGTATATCTTTTTTTCTTATTTGGATTTAAACGACGATATTATATAACTTTACATTTGTCACTGAATTTTCTATATTCCAACTAGTGTATATGATCTATGTTTATTTTGTCTTAAGTTTCAGTCTTAAGTGATCTTATCTCTTGAATTTATACTATGGTTGGTTGTAGGGATGGATTGTGCAGGGATGGAAGATACGATGGATGGATGAGGTTTATCGTGTTTGGTTGGAAGAAAAGGAAGATAGGGAGGAAGCAAGGAGGGATGTGCCATCCCTCCTACCTGACGATTTTGTATCTGTCCAAAATTGGACGGAAGAGAGGAGAGAAAGAATGAGAAGCTGACCTAATATTATGAAATACTTATTTTAACTCTGAATTGATTAGAAATTTTCAATACCTAATTGAACACTTAATTGATTACCAAATTTCAAAAATAATGTTTCCTTACAGTTTTTTATAATCACAAAAGTAAATTTGCCATTAATCTGCATTTTTATGAATGACTATCTCAAAAAATACAAATCTAATATGAGAAACGATAATTGTATGAAAGTATATCATGTAGCTCTTCTAATTCGTTTCTCCCAATATCACAGCTTCCAAGTGAATTTAGTGAAATTACCCTTTCTCCTTAATTGATGAGAGTATATTAGTAAAAGTATATAAAAACTATTTTTTTATTCCTTCCAACCACTCAAAAAAACGTTGTCACTCCATCAATCCTTTTTACTATCCATTCCATCCAACCAAATAAAAAGTGTAGGAGACACAGTCCCTTCCCTAGGAATGCCTCATCTATCCCTCCTCCTTTCCATTCCATTCATTTTTTCATCCATCCAACCAAACGGAGCATTATAGTCATTTGCTATTTAGTAAAATAATTTATTTAATACATTCTCTCTAGGTTGTGTTAACAATATTTGTGATGCCCCCTCCATTGGAGAAATATGCACATACAACAGATAGACATGTAAAAATTAAAGTTTATCTTCCTGTGTCTGGAGACTTTGTACATCATTATTCACACTATGATAATCAAATAAAAAAACTTCATATTTGTATTCTACTGATGAATATTATAGGTCATTCTCTAACATTCTCCCATATCCGAACTCACATAGTGACAACCTTAGTTGCGGGCATGTAGGTGGGCAAATGGAAGAAGCACCGTTGAGCTACTGCATTAGGGGCTAAGGGGTTTATGACCCCACATCGCATGGGTGTGGAAAAGGGATGTGTTATATATGTAGGGTTCTATCTCCAAATGGTATGAAGTTTTTTAGGTAAAATTCAAGAACAAAACTATGTGAGTTTAAGCAAAAGTAGACAATATCATACCATATAGAGTGGATCGTTACAAATGGCGGTATCAAAGTCAAAACTAGCTCTCCTTGGTATGGAAAAGAGATGTGTTATATATGTAGGGTTCTATCTCCCCCAGCCCCCCTGGGTGTGGAAAGGGGATATGTTATATATGTAGGGTTCTATCTCCCCTAGCCCCCCTTAGGTGTGGAAAGGGGTTACAAATGGTATCAAAATCAAACCCAGCCCTCCTAAGTGCGGAAAAATGATGTGTTATAGATGTAGGATTTTATCTCCAAATAGTATGAGACATTTTGGGGTAAAACCAAATAATAAAACCATGTGGGCTTGGTCCAAAGCGGACAATATTATACCATGTGGAGTAGGTCGTAACACATTCTCCCTCACTCGAACTCAAATGGTATGAGGTCTTTTGGGGTAAAACCAAATAATAGAATCATGTGGGCTTGACCCAAAGCAGATAATTTCATACCATGTGAAGTAGGTCGTAACATATTATCTCTCATTCAAACTCAAATAGTATGAGGCATTTTAGGGTAAAACCAAAGAACAAAACTATGTGGGTTTAGCCCAAAGCAAACAATATTGTGTGGGGTAGGTCGTTACATATCCTCCCTTACTCAAACTCACAATGCCCTTATTACAGTCAGACCACCCTGTTCTAACATTTCCCCCTAAATGACATAAGAATAATGTATATATGAGGTGTTGCACTCTGATGGAAACCAAACTGGAGCATGGTAGTGCCAAAACGATCAGACCAAACTCGAGGGGATTGCTTAAGGACATACAGAGACAACAAATCATCTCAGAATGATTAGGAGAGCGAAAGCCTGGGGGGGGGGACATATACACCTCCTCCTGCAAGTCATTAAGAAAGACATTCTTGACATCTAACTGAAATAGAGGCCAAGAACAAATCGTAGTAATGAAAATAATACGTGGATGGTGTTCATCTTGGCAACTAGGAAAAAAAGTCTCCTGATAATCTATGTCATGGGTCTCTGAGCATAACTCTTGGCAACTAATCGAGCCTTATAGTGAGCAACTAACCCATCTGGATTATGCTTGACTGCAAACACCCAATACAACCTACACGTACCATACCTTTTGACCAACAGGAAGCTAACATTCTCCCTCACCCAAACTCGCAACACCCTCGTTCTCCTGATAATCTATTTGATGGATTGTTAAGCATAACCCTTGGTAACCAATCAAGCCTTGTGATGACCTCTGTGGGCCTGTGCGAAACACTGGGGCAAGCTTCCACACTAGTAGGCTACAGGTGTCACGATCCCACATTGCCTGAATAGGTGAAAGTGAAATGTTACATGTATGTTCATCACCCTTCTATGACACAACACGTTTCAAAGCCATGATGGTCATGAACCCATCATAACTTCACAGTTAAATATGCTTAGCTGAGAGTAGTACCTTGATGGGTGACCCCTTGGGAAGTCTTTAGTTTAAGAGAGCCAAAATCAGATAATATTATGTTAGGTAAGGTGGAGCGTTACAAATGGTATCAGAGCCAAAGCCCAGCCAAAAGTGTGCCACTCCAAGGTAGTAGATTGTATGTTCATCACCCTTTTATGACACAACGCGTTTTAAAGTCATGATGGTCATGAACCCATTATAACTTCACAGTTAAGTATGCTTAGCTGAGAGTGGTACCATGATGGGTGACCCCTTGGAAAAGTCTCTAGTTCAAGAGGTTTATGTGGGATGGCGTGAGGCATTGGGCGAGCTACCACACTGGCAGGTTACGGGTGTCATGATCTCACATTGCCTGAGCAGGGGAAAGTGAAATAATATATGTATGTTCAATATCATTCTATGAGAGAACATGTTTTAAAGTTGTGATAGTCATGAACACATCAAAACTCCACAATTAAGCGTTTTAAAGCCGTGATAGTCATGAACCCATTAGAACTCGTTAACCCATTTAGTTTGGGGGAGCCAAAAGCAGGCAATATTGTATGGGGTAGGATGAGGCGTTACAAGCCTTATAGCGAACATCTGGATTATGCTTGATTGCAAACACCCAACGACAGCCTATAGCCTTTCAACTAACAAGAAGCTAACATTCTCCCTCTTCTGAACTCGCAACGCAACAACCAATAGGAAGATAACATTCTCCTTCACCCGAACTCTTCTGAACTCGTAACGCAACAACCAATAGGAAGATAACATACTCCTTCACCCGAACTCCTAACGCCTTCAATGCAGCTTGATTGCAAACATCCAGCTATAGCCTACAACCTTTCAACCAACATGAAGCTAATATTCTCTCTCACCCGAACTTGCAACGCCCTCGTTGCGGTCGGACCACCCTGCCTACTCGTGCATGGACCCGAACTCCATTCGGGCGGGCATTTGGCATGACACTGAATCGAGGACTAGGTTTGGCTCTGATACCAAATGTTACGAGTTTAACTCAAAAGCTTAAGTCATTGAGTAATACTGCATACCCACCCTTATATGTCTAAGTCCTTCCCCATCCAAATTCGATATGGGAGAAACTCCTCTAACACTAGGATATAATGCAAATATTTGACATTTATCCACAGGATATATGGAAGTGGTCTTTGATTTGATACATTGTCAAAATTTATTTATTTTTTCATTTTTTAATTTTGAACATAAAAAAATCAATTTTCTCTCATAATCTATAAATAATTTTTTAAATTATTTTATTGTTGGAAAATATTGGTTTCCAAATATGTAACCAGGGACGGACCTACCCGCATTGGGCCTTTGGATATTTACATTACTAACTGTGATTTTTGTTAAAAAAATTAAAATACCCCACTATATATTGTTGCCTCCAATGATTTTTTTTGGATTCAAAAGATATTAAAGTAATCCGCACTCTCTCCCTCTCTTCTGCACTTTTTACTGTCCTATATCCATAAGAAATCTTAAGAAGAGAAAAAAAGAAAAAGAAAAAGAAAAATGAAAGAAACATTTAAGGAGAAAAATTCAGATTTGATTGAAGAAGGGGAATGAAATTCTTTGAAAAATAAGAAGATTAAAAGAGAAAAAAAAAAGTTAAGAGAGAATTTTAGGAAGGTATTTTGTAAAATTTCATAAAATTACATAGAAGAGTTAAAAAAAAAAAAAAAAAGATTTAGATTCTATAGATAAATCATAATAAAATTTATTGGCGCCTGCTATATGTATTGACAATCACTGAAAAGATAATCCAATATATGATGACAAGCAGTGAAAAGATAATCCAATTGTTCCAAGTTTAAGTTTGTTGACGAATCTGTATATGTGAGACGAGTGTTTAATTAATCACCCCTAGTCTTAAAGAATCAGTATATATGCATCTATGGACTCGGTGTCTAAATACTCCTGTGCAAGTAATTGTAAATTAGCTTACAGTTTCTCAGAATTTTTAGATTTGAGAGATAATAGCCAAAGCATTTGCATATTAGCTTACAGTTTCTCCTTTTTAATTATTTATGGAACATCAAAACCTAAGGTTAGTGGGTTCATAGAGTATCCTCACACAGTATGCAATCTATCTTTGATGTCCCCTTGTAGATATATTGATATTTAAGTAGGATATGTAGATATTTAAGGAAATGGTAGACCTTTAATATGAGGGAGGTTGTCACACGTAAGAGTTAATACTACAGTCTTTCACATTTGACATTTGTGAAGTATCGGAGAGAGAAGACATTTGTGGGGTATTGAAGGGAGAAATTTAAGTTTTTTTTTTTTTTTTTTTAATATAGAGTTTGCAGAGATTTGAAAAAAATTCCTAGAAGATTATCTTATAGAGTTTTGTAGCTATATAAATATTTAAGTAGATATGTATGTATATATTTAAGTAAAACGTAGGGAGTAGATATTAGTAATTAATTATAATACATCTTAAGAAATAGTTACAAGAGTGAATCTACCCAGCAAAATGTCGTGCAGCAATGACATTGATGAGATAAAAAAGAGAGTTTGCCTCAATGAAATAGATAAAGTTAGCAGTAATGAAATATCAAGAGATAATGTGATTCAATTGATATAAAAAAAATGTAAAAGAAATACAATGTAAAACTTTGATCGTCTCCTAAAAATTCACCTTAAGATCAAGCTTGCAAAAGCACTTGAACCGAGCATCTCAAGGAGATTGAATGAAAGAATATTTGATAACAGAGAATTGTATCTTTTTTTAAAATAATAATAAAATTCACTATTTATTCTGCAATTTTTTTCATAGGCTGTGTTTTGATCGGTATATTACGTTATACGGTTCCCTAAATAAAGAAATTTGAATTTGAATTTAATTAGAAAGTATACGCGCCATTTAATATAATTCATATGCATCTCTCTATCTTCAATTTGATGTGTTTCGATGCATAGATCCAAATGGATAAGGTGCTGGATCTACCAATAAATGTTGCTGGGTTTTTCAGCAAAGACTTCATAGTAGTCACCAGAACAATGGGGTTGTGATCATAAAACAATCAATTGAAGATATTTGGAACAGAACATTGAAATAAGTTGGTTGGGTTACATTTTGTTGGGCCTCTCTTACTTCACAAAAGGATACCATAATCTATTGGGCCAAAAAATTATCTACATATATAAAGTTATTTGTGTTTTATTAATTTGTTCCATTGTTACACTTTCATGATATATATATATATATATATATATATATATATATATATATATATATATATAAACTTGTAGGAGAATCTACAAATTGTACTGCGAAAAATACATATTAATTTACCAAATACATTTGATAACTTTCACTAAACTAATAGTCTGAACTTGAAAAGCATTCCAAATACATAATTCCACTGAAAGGGGGTGCAGTGAGACCTGTCATGTGGAAGTTTTAGAATTATTAAAAAAATAATTTTTTTAAGGGAAAGTTAACTCTTTCATAATTCCACCCCATGTATAATCGTAGTTAATTAATCTTCTTTAACAACTTAATGCAGCAGATTGTTAACATGTTATATAAAATTCAAATAGCACATCTAATTTTATACAACACATATATATAACATCCCCTCTTTCAAGAGGAGGATAGCCACAATAGCTATATTTATTCAAATAAGATAAAGAATGTTCACTAATATTTTTTCAAAGAAGATAAGAAAATCCTAAGTATACAAAATTAAGCACCACATGGATGTAACTTGGGAGAAATTATTAAATACCACGGATTCCGTGTATTGGAGAATCCCACTATTAGTATGCCTCCATTTTTTATGATTTTCTATAATAATGAAAAATAATATTTTATCGGGATTCTTACATTTAAGGAATTTCCATTATAGAACTAATCATAACTTAGAGAGATACTTGTCAACAAGTAATTGAACCAGTTTAATTCGGCAGTGTAATTATTAGTAGTAACTATGCATACAAGCACCTAAACATGGAAAATATCATGATAGTAAAATAGTGTAAAAAAATTCATGAGACAAAAGTATGAAAGAGAAATAGTGTAAAAAATTTCATTAGACAATAATATGAAAGAGAAAGGCAAAATTTCATATGATATGTTACATAGTCTCTCTAAATAAAGAGATTTGAATTTGAATTTAATTGGAAAGTATAAGCATTGTGCCATTTAGTATAATTCATATGCATCTCTCTATCTTCATTTTTTTTTTTTTTTCTTTTTGAATTGTTTCAGTGCATAATAACATCGAGTCACTTTGTAAAAAAAATATAATAAATTACTCTTATTTTAGCTTTCTCCTCTCATAGAAAAATAAATCCCATTCTAGTTTTTTCCGCTCTTCATCTTGTGAAGATGAGATTGAAAATTTTAATACCCCACTAAAAAATAAGACTATTTAAAATTATTAACTATTCAATATTTTTAGATGCCATATAACATAAAAAGAATATTATATAAGGAGAAACATTATAGTTACTGAAATTGTAACAGTTTGATGAAGATGTTGAGAATTTAGGAACCCAAAAGATTTTAAGCAAGAGAACTATATATGCAGAAACATTATAGCTAATGAAATTGTAACAACTTGAGGAAGATGATGAGAATTTTGGAACCCAAATGATTGTAAGCCATGAGTCCATTGGGCTAGCTCTTACTCACTTAAAGGTGAATGTAGGCCCAGCTCATTACTCCTTTCCTAATTTTCAAAGGAAAAGTCCATTGGGCTAGCTCTTTCAAAAGTAGATTTGACATGATAATATGATTTTGCATCTAGGTAAGGCTGAGCCATCTTACATTTTTCAAAAACTTTGCATGCACCCAACTTGGAGTCTAGGAGTGTAGAATAACTAGCTAGACCTCAAGTGGTAGGGTTCTGTTGAGTTGATCATGAACCCAAGCATGGCACAGTTTGGGCCTTACAGAGGTCAACTGCTGAACTGGTTCCAGTCTGATTAGGCAAGAAGGAAATAAAGAACTCTATTCCTTCATAAAAAAAAAGCTATGAAATATATTCCTTCATTAAAAAAGTTCCTTTATCAAAATCCATGAAAAATAAATTCTAAAGTGAAATTATGGTCAAAAGATTCCTTCATGAAACATGTTACTTTGTAAAAAAATGCAAGGAAATCTAGTTTTTGACTATAATCGATGAAATCAACCATTGCGATATATAAAAAAATCCGCAATTTGAAAAGGATGTAAGAAATGAAATGTCACAATATTTTTTTTATACATCCCAAAGTGATGGAAAACAAAAAAAAATATCTTTTACATATCCACATCCTAAGAAGTGAAATCGGTAGTGCTCGTGAAAGGTATTTCAAAGTTTAATTATGAGGGTAATCCGATAAGTGAGTTTGTCAACCTTTTGGAAAATGAAACAAAAAAAATGCTCTTATCCATAATAGAAAAACTCTACTCTCCTGAACTATACAATTATTGGATCTATGCCAATGAAGAAAAAAAGTAAAACCTAAGCAACAAATTTATAAACAGAATTGAGGCTTTAGACAAAGGATTCCTTTCTGTTAGATTATATATTTTCTATTATATATTTTCCTAAACTATATAAGTTTTTTATACCCTCTCCCAAACCATCTAAGATTTTCTATCTCATTTCCTAAACCACCCAGGTTTCCTGTCACCTAAGTTTATTTAGTCTCCAAAATTATGTGCTTATAAATAAGCCTTTATATATTGTTCAAAAATATATAAGACAATTTCAATGCAATATACAATTTTTCTATATTTCTAACACTTTCTTTACCTATATACTTGAAAAAACTAGATTATGTAATAATGAAACTAAAAATGAATACTTGCCGAAAATGTATGATCATTTCTTGAATAGATCATCTTGTGGAATTTTATAGAAACAACTTGGATAAATAAGTTTCATAGTATCCTTTATATTGATACGAATTTTCGAGAATTTAAACAAAAATTAGATACATTTGATAGTATAAGAAAAAAAAACCATTATCAATAGGCAGAAGAATTGATGGAGCAAATTTCTTTATTTTTTTTTTCAATGCAATTATAAATGATCCTAATGATCAAAAAATTAGAAACAAATATATTGAAATACAAGAAACCAATAAAAAAAGTTCATCGATGATCATACAAATTAATCAACGATTTGTAACAACAAAAGAGAAAAAATCAAAAAGACAGGCCGGTGCAACAACATATTCACTCCTGAAAATCTAAATGCGTAGTGAATTTTATTATTAACTGACAGAATATAGATACTAATACTAATAATTCTAATCAAAAAGACAAATTGGGTTTAATATGTTATTCACAACAATCGAATTTTCGTCAAAACATAATCAAAGGTTCTATATTCTCCTAAATATGGACTGTATTTCCTAAATATTCTCCAATTAAAAGTGAATGTAGGCCCAGCCCATTTCTCCTTTCTTAAAGCTCCGACATTTCATATTTGCATACCATATTTAAGGAAGATGAGCTCCTCAAGTTGATTTGATATGCAAGTTGGGTTTTGCATATGGGCAAGGCTTAGCCATGCGAGAAATTTTTAGATAGTTTGGAAGTACATAATCTAGGAGACTAGGACTATATGTGTTTATTTGCGATTGATCGACATCATATAATCTTGGACCATCTAATAATTTTTTAAAAAATGTTAAATTTTTCAAAAACTCCACATTCGGCCCAACTAGAACTAGCTAGAGAGCCTAGACCTCAAGTGGTAGGCTTCTATTGAGTTGATCATGGACCCAAGCCTCGCACAGTTTGGGCCTTACAGAGGTCAACTGCTTAACTGGCTCTTGACTCTGATTGGACAAGAATGAAATAAAGAAATCAATTCCTTCATAAAAAGCTAAATCTATTCCTCATTAAAAAAAAAAAAACTCCTTTATCAAAATCCAAGCAAAATAAATTCTAAAGTTAAATTATGGTAAAAAGAGTCCTTCATGAAACATATTCCCTTGTAAAATGCAAGGAAAGCTATTCCTTCATGACTAATATTGACTGATAAAAAACAATGAAATCTATTCCTTTTGGCATAAAAAGCAATCAAAATTATTTTTCGGTGAAAACCAATGAAAAAATTAAATTAAATTCAAGGCATGGAAAATGAAAATTTGAAGAAATAAGATATTTTTTGCACTAAAAATTTTAGAATGAGAAATTGGTGATTTTATTTAATCTCAAAATTTCTTCTTGTTTTCAAATTTTTTTTTTTACAAGGCATTCTTAATTTCTTTGTAGAAAGAAAAGTTTTTTTAAGGGTTATTTTTTTTTTTTTAAATAAAAAAAAGTTGCTCCCCCACCATTGAAGTCAAGAATATGTTGGATCGAAAAGAAAGTGATTTTACCTTTCAAAAAAAAAAAAAAAAGAAGCGATTTGCTTCTTTCCTTTCCCTCTTCTTCTGTACCAAGAAAATAAAAACGTATCCTTCAGCCTTTCCCCCCCTTTTTTTTTTCTTTCTTTTTTGTTTTTTGGGGTAAATATCCAACCTTCTTCATCTGCCCTCTTCATTTCTTTGATTTTCCTTCCTACCAAACAAGTTATATAAAAATATGTACTAATAAAGCTTGTGAGATTTTTCTCTCTCCGGAAGTTAGGTATTATTACCAGTTGATTGTGAGATTTGATCAAACGAATACAGCTTGTGGCGGTGAAGGTAGATTAATCAATCAATAAAGCGTGGTCAATAGAGAGATTTGACATTCTAAAAACAACAGCTCATCTTGACTAAAACAATGGTTTATGCAAGTCAAGCTGCTGAGATGAGATTAAAACATTGGTTTGCACCAATCAAAGATTTATCTATATATATATATATATATATATATATACACGACCAGTATAAATTGTTTTAGAGGAAAAAACTAAACATAACCATAAAATTCATATTTCTCAATCTAAATCATAAAGACAAAATATTAATAACAAATTAGAGATTAAAAAAAAAAAAAGAATGACTAATACCAAAAGCAAAAATCACGAGTCGGTCACTAAAGTAGATAACTTGCAAGTCACACCTTCCATAGCTTTGGCATTTTCCTCTCATACAAGACACCTGTCGGACAATAAATTATCATGTTTCCATATATGCAATTTCAGGACATGACTATATATAGGTATTTTAAATGTGGAAATAAACATAAACATATATGTAATTGAATTTCTATACAATTTTAGTCTAGTCGTACAACATTTTTGATTATTTCGAAGTAGACTTAATCTTACATGTATTGAGGGGTCATCAATCATCATATGGTAATAGATGATGATTTGAAGTATCTAATTCACCAAATAAATGAATGACTCAATGTGCATTCCTTCATTTTCATGGGCAATCCGACAACCTAAGTTGTCTTTGTCATGGGTCTAATTTTATATTGACAAGGCATCTTTCTTTGAATAATTTCAGTGTGAGAATTGCCCACATTGTTGAGCATCTCCAATATTTTCTATACACACAAAAAAAACATGTATTATATATAAGTACAGAGCTCTTTGCTATATATATAGATATATGCAGTTGAGACATTTGACATAACAACTGATCATCATATCTTCTTCATCATTTCAATACTAGTACTGCTTCTAAGGCATGGCTTGTGAAGAAGAATTCTGTGAGGATTATCTGCAGTTGAAACCAGAACAAGCTAGTCTATTCGACCTTGTTCGTATCTTATGTTCATCTGAATTAGACAAAAGACAGTTTGTTGAATGTCGGGACGCAAAGAACCTGAAAGGAATCGAGTACAGATGGCTCATGTTCATCTCCGTCCTTGCGCAGAAACTCCTCCTTTACTCCAAAAAACCCTTGGCTTTTATAGGGTACTTGCTCGAGATGTGGCTCAATCTCCTGTCAAGCAATGGTGGTTTCTTCCCATTTTTACAAAATCTCCTAAAAGGTTTGGTTTTTCTTCCTTAATTTTGCCTAGTTATATAATTTATTTTCTTTCCTCCATGGATTATATGTATGTTAGCAGTACTGTTTCTTGGGCACACAGAATTAATTCCCTTTTTATTCGGCAAAACGGAAACATATCGTCAGATGAATAATCACACAAGCATATATGGAGATAATAATCATACACATCTAAGCACAATACAATATTTTACATTGTTCATCTAATTCTACTAGAGGTACGTCCATTGAGAGAGAGATTTAACTGTAATTGAGAAGAGAATATATAACACGCAAAAATTATGTCTACCACATACACTCTCTCTTGCTTCTTTTTCCCGGAATTACATATACTCTTCATTCTCCTCGCAGTACTCACCAACTCCTTACATTTATCCTCTCTCTCTCATTTTTTTTTCACCCTACCTCTATTTATAGAGTCTCCAAACTCATTCTTTGTTGCACAAGGACTACAATTTCTTAGGGTCCATTTAGTTAGCTAGAAATAGCGAGAAAAGAAAAAGAAAAGAATTTTTTTACAGTTTTTAGAAGTTTGGTTAGAAGGAAAGTGAAAATTTTTAGGAAAATAGGATTCCATACTACTCGATTTTCCTCAAAAAATTTCTAGCATAAAACACCGGAAAATTTTACTTTCTCGTGATTTTATATCTTAATTTACTATTATATGCCCACTTATTTCTCTTCACTCTTCACATATATATTTCACATAAGTAATGAGTTATTATAACTTTTGTTCACTGTAACTTTCTACTATAACATTTTATCTCTCACTAATATTAGCTATATTAGCTTTAACATTAAGCTATATTATATCTATACGTGCGCATATATACTATTAAAAATTGTATAACTTTCTTATTTCTTTTATACATTTTTTATAATTTTATTAATTAAATAATTCTTTAAAATTTTAATATAAGAAGTTGAATAATTCGAACATGTTCACTTTTAGAATTCTCAAGAGTTACAACTCTTTAATCAAAATGGAATTCTCAAATTTTTATATTTTATACCTATTAAAAAAAAGAATTACATTTTAAAGCTAGATGGCTCTTTCCAATAATTATCTTTCTAAACGAAATTACCATTATTAATAATTTTACCAACCTAACTAGAAGAGGTATATTAGCATTGAAGCATCACTATTATATCAAGACTTTTAGTTTTGAATAATAGATAGTCTTTTATTTGGCTTACATAAACTTTTGACTTTAAATAGTCTCTCATACATTCTTAATAACTTGCACCATCTATTTCTTTGCTAAAAATAAATATAAATAATTGGGGAGAAAGAGATCGAATTTATTTTCTAAAAATAAATATAAATAATTGGGTAGAAAGAGATCGAATTATTTAACACAAATTTATTTATTTGTTGGTGTTTAAAATCAAAGGGTAATTTTGGTAAGTATAATTATTTTCTTTTCACATTCATACGGTCCAAGTTAACAAAATAATATTTTCTCACAACTTTTCTCAAAAAAAGGCTAACCAAATGCATGTTGGAAACCTAATTTTCTTTTCTTTCCCTTCACTTTTCTTTCACTTTCTACCATAGTTCCGTCTAACCAAACAGACCCTTAGAGTCCAAGACACCTTGGCCGTTAAGAATTACTTATAAAAATATAACTCTATATAGAAACCTAATTATATTAGGAATATGAGTCACAAATCCTAACAATCTCCACCTTTGCTCAAATTCCATTAACATGCTCCTCCATAACTCCACCTTGACGGAAGATTCCTCTACCTCGAACTAAACCCCATAACATCATCTTCATTGGTGTTCAATTGCTCACATATGATAACCCACCAATCAATCAACCTCCTCTGGTTGCTTATTTTTGGGCTAAAACGTAACAAAAATTCCTTATTACTTTTATGGACCGAAAATAGCAAACCTCCATTCTTCATACCATCATCTTGTCCCATCTTAAAAACGAGCATCCTCTGACTTGTCTTGTTTCTCATGGGCTTCATACTATTATCATCCTCGTGTCTTCATCAACTTTGATTATATCTTCATAACTCTTTACGGTCAACCTTCTGCTTTGATCTTCAGGACCAATCAGAAGCTCTGACAGCACTTGTTAGGAATTGATCCACTTTTGTTCAGCACATCAGAAGCATATCATCCAATCAACAATCACACAAGTATATATGGAGATGACAATTATACACATTAACGTACAACATAATATTTTATGTGGTTACGTCCTTAGAGAGAGATTTCATTATTATAATTGAGAAGAGAATATACAACACGCGAAAAATATGCCTACCACAAACACTTTTTCACTCTTTCTTGGCATATACTCTATCGTCTCCTCACAACACTCGTCAACCCTTACATCATTTCTCTCTACCTTTTTCCTTTAACGCTACTTTTATTTATAGAGTTTTCAAACCTATTTCTCATTGTCGAAGGATTACAATTCGATAGAAAGCCCAAGATACCTATTAAAATATAACTATACATAGAAACTTAATTATATTAAAAATATCAGCCACATTTCCTACCTGTCATACCTACAGATTGTTAAGAGAATCGTCTAACTTAGACCATATATGCAAAACTTGTATTAACATTATCATTATTATTTCTACTACTACTTTTGTGGGTATGGACTTGAAATTTAATTTCTTCAAACAGAATGTACTGTTCACTCATGATCTGTGAAACTGCGATAAGAAGCAACATGATGTCTCCCATGGTTTGAATATGTCATGGATATCATTATGAAAGGGGAGATCACCACCGGCCGCCCATGTGGCCGAGTGGTTTCTTCTTGGCTTTTCCATGAATTCAACTCTCTTTCACCTGGGAGCTCAAGGGAGATCACTCCATAGACAATATAATCGGGTTCTGCGAGTGTGGTGGGAAAGTAAAAGCAACCCCATCTAAGAAGTACTTATTCTATTTGAAAAACTAATTTTTGATTAATGTTTTCACTTCATGCTTTTCTGTATGACATTTATTTTATTTTAATTTTCAAATTTGGTCTTTGAATTATTCAAAATTCTTTTTTAAGTCGTCTATATATATATATATATATATGTATATATTTGTCTGGGTGTGTCTGTCAGTATGTATATTGATGATGCTCAATTAAATCAGGATTATGCCTAATTAAATTTGTTGATCCCATTACTAATGCAGCAATACAAACTGGTTATATATGTAGGAAACATTGTGTGGCCACCAAAGAGATCATCAGCAACATTCACATCTGTGGTGGGAAATCTTGATGTTCGAGTGGAACTAGATAAAAGTATCAGAAATGGGGACAATAGATATGCTACATCACTGTCTATGATGGCTTCTAAATTGTCCTACGAGAATGAAGCATTTGTCCAAACTGTAGTCACAGATCAATGGAAGGTACTTTCGTAATTATCAGCTAGCCTAGGATATTTGTAAATTTTATACTCAATATGCATATATAGAATGATGATAATTAATGTTAATGATTAACGTTTTCTAAATTCTCTTTTATCTCAGATGGAATTCTTGGGGTTCTTCAACTTTTGGAATGGTGAGAACCTACTAAGATGCTTTTTAATTATCTGACCCACAGACTATAACTTATTATTAATTTTTTTTTTTTTTTGTTGAAGAGGTTATTTTAATAAATGATGACCATAATTATCTATTAAAAAAATATGATGAAGGGGAAGTTATGCATATTTAAAATCTAAAGCAATTTTGAATTCTCAAAGTTTAGCGGAAAATAAACTAATATCTTATTGATAATAATAAATAATTAAAATTACTAAAAGAAGAAAAAGGCACGTCAAAATCCAATCACTTAAATTTAAGAAATATGATGATTTTGTTTTTACCTTTAACAGAAATTAATCCGAAATATTCAACAGATATATGAGGGCTTTAAGGATAGAATTATCTCGAAAAAATTCAACAATCTTCTCATTTGACAAGTCAAACCATGATCGAAATTTTAGAAAAATATTTGTGTGAAGTCATCCATTGTACAATATCGAACGGTTCTCATAATAGTCAACAACTCGTTCTATACGAAAGCTATAGATAATGCTTTCAGCTACTACTGGGTCTAATCACATCCCAATCACTATGAATTGATGGTGATGGTCAGTAGATTCATACTTATCCATTGTATAATCATGATTCATGCGGTATCCATTAATTATATCTCATTGGTTAGCCATTCTCGTTTCAGTAAAATGTTTTGATCTCTTGATGTCAAATGGTCTTTTCCCCATTGATAAGAATCTCTAATTCTGATTAAAATACAGCAATTTAAAACTAATTAATATAATCAATGGGATTAAAATTAATATAAAGTATTAATGGATATCTCAAATATTATAGATAATTTGATTTTTACATCATCGTGCCCTAACACGTCCTAATCTGCGTTTAAAATATATTAACTTATAAGAGATTGATATATATATATATATATATATATATATATATATATATATATATATAATTGGAATTAATTGAATTATTCGTGCTTCATTTACCTCTTTAAAAACGTTGCATAATAAAATACTATCAATATTTATATTCAAGTTCTTTAAATGATATTTTAGTTGAAAATAATTTTGTATCTTATTATATGCTATTCAGAGTCAGCAATATTCAAATGAAAGTTTTAATTGAATGTTTCACAGATTATCAAAATCAATCCTCAACACAAGCGATCATGTTTCACGATACAAGTACTTGCCCAGGTCTGATCGTGGTAGCCTTTAGAGGAACTGAGCCATTCGATGCTGACTCGTGGCAGACAGATGTCGACATCTCATGGTACGAGATTAAGAAAGTTGGTAGAATCCATGGTGGATTTATGAAAGCATTGGGTTTACAGAAGGGGAAAGGGTGGCCCAAGGAGATAGAACAAGCATTGGACCAAAAATCATTTGCTTACTACACAATTAGACAGAAGCTGAGAGACATATTACAGAAGCATGAGAATGCAAAGTTTGTAGTGACAGGACACAGCTTGGGAGGGGCACTAGCAATTCTGTTTGTGGCTGTGCTAGCGTTACATGAGGAGGCATGGTTGTTGGAGAGGTTGGATGGGGTGTACACTTTTGGGCAGCCTAGGGTAGGGGACAAAAAAATTGGGAAGTTTATGGAGGAAAAGTTGAGGCTGTATGATGTCAGATATTTGAGGTTTGTTTATAGCAATGACATAGTGCCTAGGTTGCCATATGATGATATTAAAATTAACTTGTTTAAGCACTTTGGGACATGTCTCTACTACAACAGCTTCTACAAGGGCAAGGTGAGTGCGCTCTCTCTCTCTCTCTCTCTCTCTATATATATATATATATATATATATATCCTTTTTTTTTGTGTATGCTTGTGGGTGAAGGAAGATGTACGTGGTGCAGTTAATTATGATATGTCATAATAACATTGTGGACAAATATATATGTTCCCAAATTTAAACCTTGTTTGATTGATCAAGGCATTGACAATTTAGTTATACAATACAAATAAAAGTGGGACTAATACAGTGAAACTATGATGAAAATCCAGGTTGTGTTGGAGGAACCAGACAAGAACTACTTCTCAGTGTGGTGGGCAATACCCAAGAACTTAAACGCGGTTTGGGAGCTGATTAGGAGTTTCATTATCCCCTACATCAATGGTCCAGACTACAAGGAAGACTGGTTTTTGAGATTTGTTAGGCTAATTGGATTGGCAATTCCAGGATTACCAGCTCACGGGCCTGAAGATTATGTTAATCTCACCAGATTGGACTCCTTACCTTTATCCCTCCCTAACCAGGACCTAATTGGTCATGAGCAAGGTCTTAAACATGACTGAGTTCAAATGATCTGTTTGTTTCTACCCACAATTTGGTTCCAGGAGGGATTTAGCTTGTAATTGTATGATTATCCATCAATAACATGTTTCTAATTACTTGTATTTACAATCTTTTTTATGTATTTTCAACACTTGACTCATTGTTTTCAATCACTACACAGATGACACTAAATTTAAGGTGAAAAAAAATAATAATAATTTGCTATGAAGGATATATGCACCTAATCCACTCATCAAAAATTGAACGCTAATTTGTAAAAATTAGAGTTAATTAACCCTAATTAAAGAAAACTCTCAAAAATTGAATAGTAATTTAAATAGATTAGTGTTAATTAACCCTTATTAAAGAAAATCCCATAAAATTCTCTAGAATTCAAGTTGTTTACAACAATAAATTGTAGATCAAGAAACAAAATTGGAGAGTTTTTAATCTAAATTATTTCAACTTGAAGACAATTAACATCTTCCAACCACAGTTCCATTAGAAAACATAAAAAAGGAAAGAAAAAAAAATGACAACATGTGTAGCCCAATTCAACTACCCATATAAAAAATGGAGAAATTGTTAGGTATATTTAAATAAAAATAAATTATAACTGATTTATTTAATTTTATTTAATATAATAATTATTATTATATTTAAGTATTGTTTTAGAGCAATATTACACATCATGAAATTATTTCATGATTTTCTATCATGAATGATGTGGCAGGTAACAGTTATATATCTATAGGAATCCCACCAACAATAAGGCTATATTTTTCATTATTATTTTAGGAAATAAAATTAAATGGTGAGTTAGTATTAGTGGGATTCCCTCCATACACAAAGTCCAATGATATTATTATCTGTCACATCATTCATGATAAAAAATCATAAAACAATTTCGTAAAGTTTAGCATTTCTCATTATTTTAATGGCACAAAACCGTTACAATTTATAAGTCTATAAATAGTTCTTATATTTCTATTTCCACCTTCTTTTAACTTTGTTGTCTTTCTTTAGACATACATGTGAGTATTTTATTATTTGACTTTAGGTCAACTTAGACACAAGAATGGTACACTTTGTCTTTTTTCGGCTGAAGAAGACCACTAATGAATATGGGTTGAATCTTGGAACTGTATTGGTTCGCTAGTACCTGTACAAAGAGAGGTCATACGACTTTAGGACAGTGACTACATGTCTTCTATTATCCAAGATAGTTATTTCCAACTTATTTTACTATTATTGTTTTCCATTCTTTATTTCTATTGTTGAAATAATTTGTGGCTTATTTTCTATATCCATGTCTTGTTCAATTCTATTTGATTGATGTTGTTTTAAATTACAAGTGTTGAGATTCTCATTCTTATATTATGTTCATTGTAAATTTACATTGTTGCATGTTTAATATTCAATTTATGTTTCATATCAACCAATGAATTTTATATTTATAATTTTGATGTATTATGTTCTTAGTGTTCTTTAATTTTGTACAATTTTTCCAACAGAAATCCCCTAAAAAATTCAATAACAATGAAAAATAATGAATTTTATACCAATAGATACAACTCTATACAACAGAGGGTAAAAATCATCCTCTAAAAGCCATTATTGGCCGCTTTCGATCGGATATTCTAGAGAACACCTAGTACAGATGTAAAAAAATGACTTGGTGGGATTTACGATTTCGGTGACAAAGTGATGTCTAGCTATTGAGCACCACCCGTCATGCCAACACAGGTTTCATTTCGTCACCACGATTGCTAGGCTCCTCAACAATGGTTGCATCAATAACATGATCAAGAACCACTAGAACTCGACGTTGAAGATGAAACACGCGGTGTTGATTAGCGGCAATGAGCATTCGATTAAGGTACTTAAGCCTTTGTTTGGTTAACTATGAAAGAAGAGAAAAGTAAGAGTAACATTAATTATGAAAAAAAGAAGAGAAATGATAATAATAACTAAGAAAGAAATTAAGAAAGAAATGAAAGGAAAGATAACAATATTGTTTAGAAAAGCTAAAAGAGAAAAGAAAAAAAAATCATTTTAACTAATTTATTATCATATCTGTTGTATTTATATTACAAAATAAAACACATATAATCAATCTCTCTCTTGTTTGAAATCTGACTTGCTCATGCCATAGCTCCAGTGGTAGAATTCGTTTCTTGGGCAGTTGGGAGCCGAGCGCACACCTTTTTCAAGGTTTTCTTTGCATTCAAATAAATAAATAAATAAAAGAATGGGGTCTATAAGAGCAAGCAACTGCTTTTCTTTGTAAATCAAGTCAAGGAACCATTTCATGTGGGTATGAACGCTTTACTAAATTTTATGTTTCAACATCACGAATCAGCTAGTCTTGAAAATAAGGTGTCCATTGGATGCTATTTGTGGTTAGTAGGCAACTAGGCACCAATCTGTTGAATTTTTTTTATTATAATTGTAGATCTTATTTTAGAAAGTACAGACACTTTCTATAGGGGTGTCGTGTCCGTATCGGACACTCCTTAGGAGTGTCCTAAAAATTTTTTTCAGGACACTCGGGGAACACGGCAAGGACACGGATAGGACATGCGAGGGACACTGCGGGGTACATTTTGTAATTTTTAAAAGTACAAAAAAACCCCTGAACTTTTTCAAAGTTATAAAAAGACCCATTTGAACTATTTTTTTGAGCATTTCAGTCTCTCATCTTCTAAAAGTTGACATCTTGACCACTTGAAATAACTATAATGACATATAATATGACTATTATGCCCTTTTCTATATAAATATAGTATTTTCTAAAATAAAAAATTTTAAAAATAAAAAATAGTTAATAAAATTCCTAAATAATAAATTTAGAAACAAAAAAATAAAAAAGCCAATAGAACTTTATTTAACATAAAGTTATGTTGGTTTATTTGATATTTTGTATTTAAATTTATTTGTTGTTTGTTATTAAAAAAATGAGTAATATGCAAGATTCTAGTCGTGAGTTTGAATATAATGAACATTCTTTTTGAAAATGCATTAATTGCTTGATAATAAATTGAAGTATTTGTGTAATTTATTATTTTTTTATTATTAGATTTATGGTATTGTGGATATTGGTTAACTTGTTGAATATATATTAATATATTATTTTATATCCGTATCCCCGTCGTGTCGTATCCTGTTTTTTTGAAATTTATCGTGTCGTCGTATCGTATCGTGTCGTATGCGTGTTCCGTGTCCGTGTCTGTGCTTCTTAGATCTTATTCAATCTACTCGAATCCTTTAATCATTTCTTTTTTAACCCATTAACGGATAGGTTTGAACAGTTTGGATGGTGATTCAGTTCATTTCATTCTTAAAAGACCTAAATGTCTTTTAAATTTTATTTTATAATTACACTCTAATATTAAAGAAAATAACACTTTTAAACTTAACTTCATAAATAAATGATTAATTTTTCTCAAATACCAATCTTTTTAACGTATTTTAATCTCCCACGATTTTTCTTAACAACCTGTCTTTGTGCATTATACAAACTATCCAGTTTGCTGTCAAATGGAACTTGGGTCCTGTAATGCTTGAATCAGATGCTCCAAATGTGGTAAAAGTTACTCAAGGAAGCCTCTTTGTGCACTTTTTGAGCAAACCAATCATGGAGGTCATTTGAGAATTATTAAACCAAAATGAGTGATTTCAGTCGAGCATGTCAGAAGAGAAGCAAACAAGGTTGCTCATTTATTAGCTAAAATGGCTTTGACTGTCAAGCAATCTATGGATCATCTTTTGACCTGCCTTCTGATTTTGATTTCTTTCACCTTGGAAAAAATATTCTATCGGATATGTTAATTTGCATAAAAATTCTTATTAGACCTTAAGGTCAAATTTGTGTAAATTTAAATTGGGAGCTAAGAATTTGATGACTTACCATATGTTTGGATGAAAAAATTAAAAGCATGAAACATAATTTACAGTTAAAATAAATATATGTTTGCTACCCGAGGAAGCGTTCATTAACAAAGCTGTGTAAAAATAAACTGATGTGCAAAGTGACTGAGAGGCTTGTATAAGAAGGTAAAAGGAATTATTTATAGTGAAAATCTTAGCTATGATATTATAAAATAAAAGATGATATATTAACTGGCTTAGAGATTTTCTTGTCAATTTCTTTTAAAAGAAAAAAAGAAAGTGAATTGCGATGGTACAAAAGGGTGGTGTGTGTCCTTCAACTTACAAATTGGTACAATTTGTTCCTATTGGGCACTATTTGGATTAAGAATTGACGTAAAATGACAAAATACCCTCATAGATAAAAAAATAAAAATAAAAAGTGATTAATTTACCAAAAAAAGAAAAAAAAACTTTAATTTACCTAAAAAAATTACCCAAAAAAAAGAATTTTAATTCACCAAATAAATTTTTTTCAGTATTTTTTGGTAATTTTTTTTTGGTATTTTTTGACAAATTAAAGTCCTTTTTTTATTTTTTTTCCATAATTTGTTTAGGAATTTTTCAGCAAATATTTTTTTCTTTTTTGGGTAATTTGTTTTGGTAATTTTTGGTAAATTACTCAATTTTTATTTTTATTATTTTATTTAAGGATATTTTTATTATTTTATGTCAATTCTTAATTCAAATAGTGTAAAATAGGGATAAATTACACCAATTTATAAGTTGGAGAATGTTAGTTGCACTCAAAACAATAAGAAAATGCATTATGTATCATTTTGAAATTTCAGAGGAGTTTATTATACTTTGGCGCATATACAGAGTAGGCAGAGCTTTTGAAAATGGGGGACGAGATTGTGAGGCAGTTTGGGGAGAGATATGGGTTGCAGCAAGTAATTAGGGACAGTTTAGTTTTTTTTTTTTTTTTTTTTTGGCATTTATGATGTTTTTGATTAAAAGTGTTAAAAATAAATGGGAACATGTGTGACATTTCACACCTCTTTTAACTTACTCCTCACAGCCTTTAAAACTCTTGCCTCATGTTTGGATGCAATATTTTTTATTTTTTTTATTTTTATATTAACAAAAAATATATTTTAATTATTTTAGATGGCTCGACAAGTGAAAATAATGGAATATTCGCACATTTGTTAAATAAATAAGAAATTAATATTTGGATGATCTCTTTTTGAACATCCAAACATGGTACTAGAGTGTAAGAGTATTTTAGACATTTTAATTGTTAAATTGACAAAATATTCTTATATGCATATTTTGTAAATAGTGAAGTTTTTTTCTTTTTTTACGATACTGGAATTTTTTTTCATATTTGGTATAGGGTGAGAGTGTTTTTTTTTACTTTACCCTAAATATAAATATATTGTACTGTAAAAAATAAAATAAAAATGGTGTTGACATTTAATCGACACTATTCAACAGCTACAGAGAAGCCCTTAAAACGGAGAGAGAGAGAGAGAGAGCAGCAGCAGCTGTGAGCAGTGGCAAAGAGTGAAGGAGCCACGAATGGAAGTTACAATGGAAGAATCAGAAGTTGTGCAATTACCACCGCCCAAAATAGAGAAGTCGGCGTACGATAAGCTGCAACAGAGCAGGAACTCTGTGGAGGACATCGTTGCCAAGATGCTCTCTTTAAAGAAAGAAGCCAAACCCAAATCGGAACTCGGAGAAGTCGTCACTCAGATGCTCCTCAATTTCGTCACTCTCCGCCAGGTCTCCTCATTTACACCTCTCTCTGTCTAGGGCTATATATATCTATATCTATATATATATGTATGTATTTGAATGTTTTTAGGGTGACAAATTTAGGGTTTTTTTATTTTTATTTCGTTGAAAGTCAATGCGTGTAGTGAATTTATTGGATGAAAATATGGGATGATAGTGGTGACATTGTAAAAAAATGGTTGAAGGAAAAGCTTGCATTTTTTAAATTGAAGTGTTAAAACAAATGGTGCTAATCTATAGGGAAGGAAGATGGATCGAAGTTCTATGGAAGGGAAATTAATCATGTGAATTGTGGCCTATGGAATTTCTACATATGGTTACACTCCTCACACCCATTTACAACACATATGCCTGGACGTGAATATATTCTTGGGGGTATAGATATATGTGAATTCATATATATGAATGCACACATATAAACATGCAGATATACGGGGAGAAATTTAGTTGGTCATGATCTGTAGGTCATAGATTCTTTTTGTTGAAGAGTTGGATTTCTGGAGCAGCTATGACCCATTGCTTTAAAGTTAATTGTTGGTAGGAACATTGTTGCCTAGGCTAGATTCCTACCTGTTTATGTATTCATGTCGACTTGGCTGCTGAAATTGTAGTAGTCTACTTCACCATAATTCTTTAGTCTTGTTCTTTTCATTTGGAGGGTAGATTTTCACTTCATTTTTAGTTCTCCCAATTTTCTAATTTTATGTTCCTTGCCAAGAAAGTAAGGCTTCCTTACCGGCAGAAAAGAAAGTAAGGTTCAAAAAGACATGTGCATGGTAATAAAAGAAAAAAAAAATACAGCATATGACATGTGATGACATTAGCAAGGACAAGCCACGGGGCATTGCTAATGAGAAAGTAGTGGTATTTTTATAAAGAATTAACTTTAGATTGGCCTTTTTAGTAAGGATATTCGTATCGTGGTTTGATTGTGAAGTAGCTTTTCAACTGCGTAATCGGGATGTCTTGTGTAAGCAGGATTATTGGATATTTATCTATCTATCATTCCATCCTTTGTATACGTTTTTTTCCCCTGAATTTCTGTTTGTAATCGGGTTTGACACATTTGTTTTCAAGCTCTCCGACATACACTTACTGGAAAAAAAGCCATTGACAATGCTAGTTTCGCCTTAGCAGAAGTGCTGGGCCTGGGAGGGGCAGAGTAGATACAAAGTTAGCCTTTTGGCATTACTTTGCATAGAGGTGCTATTCTTAGAGTCAGGAAATGCGTTTTCCTGGTAGACTGGGCTTTTGCCATTTCATCAAAGCTGATTCTTGCAAAAGAATATTGCAATTAAGTGAATGCAGATGAATTGAGTTAATTATTTCCTTGTTTGATGTATTTCATACAAATTGGATCATCTAAAAGATGCATTTTTCAAAAGAAATTTAAATTACATCCACCTATACTTCATATTCATTTTGCCCATACTTCTTGTTGACACCATTGTTGTTCGATTGATTCCGATCCTTCTTTGCATGCTCGGGTCCCAACTCTCCCCATGCTCTTCCATGGCTAAAAAAGAAGATCATCGCATCGTCCTTTTCTCGTAATCTTTTCCCATCCTTGTAGCTAGGTTAAGAAAGAACCTTCGGATCTAATACAGCAGTGGGAGCTCCTTTTCCCTATTTTCCATCTCTCTCTCTCTCTCTCTCTCTCCATAGAATGTTGTTTCTGATCTTCTTCCAAGATGGTCAGATTTTAGATAAATGTGTTTGGATTGGAACTCCTGATGGCTATTTACTTTTACATTTTTCCTTTTCCATCTGCTATAACATTTTTTTTCTGTGCTAACATTTATGACCAGGGTGAAATCTTAAATTCCAACCTTTAGTTCTAGATTACAAGCTCAGGTGGCGTAAAATGTTGTTTTGCAGGCAAATCGTTCCATCTTGCTTGATGAAGATCGTGTAAAGGCAGAAACTGAAAATGCAAAAGCACCCGTAGACTTCACAACCCTGCAGCTCCACAACTTAATGTATGAGAAAAATCACTATGTCAAAGCAATAAAGGCTTGCAAAGACTTCAAGTCAAAATATCCAGATATTGAACTTGTGCCTGAGGAAGAATTCTTTAGAGATGCACCAGAGGAGATAAAGAACTGTGTAATATCAAAGGATGGGGCACACAATTTGATGCTCAAGAGGCTCAATTTTGAGCTTTTCCAGGTAATATATACCATACGTTAAAAAATCCTTGAATATTTTGAAGTTTTTTCTTGTCTATGATTTAATAATCTAGTTGATGGTTAAACTATAGCTAGTCGGCCTCAATTTCCAAGAGAATCATTGGTTTATCAAAAGAAATTGTGATATCAAGGATTTTTGTTTTCCTTTTTCTATACTTAAATGCATTGCATTATACAATATGCGCATTAAGTATAATCATTACTCATGGTGCCATAATCCAATGTTGTTGACTTGATTTCTGTTTTGCCATTATTGTTTATCATTCTCTCTGTTGACATATTTGTTGACTTTTAAATGGTGAGATGTGGGAATAGTTTAGGATTTAAGAATGATAAGTTATAGTAAGATTCCTTGTGGTATGGGATTGGCCTTTGAAGAGGGGCCAATGAATCAAAATATCGTAAGATTCAAATGATGAAATATTAGATTTTCAAAACTATGAGGATGCAGCAAAAGCACTCAATGACACTTCTGTCACTTTAAAAAGGTATAGTAGATCCATTTTTTGTGTGACTGATCATCTTGTGTTCACAAATTTTACGTGTGATATCTTTATTCTTTCATATATTAGTAATTTAGATAAACCTTTTGCCAAGTGTCGGTTATCATATGTATCTAATACTCATCAATTACCAGTTAAAGTTTCATTGTGCCTTCCACTATTATGTGTTCATTCAGATTGTGAGCTTGGATAACATTCTCACAATTGATCACTTGATTTGCGAAATTTGATTGTCCAAAATAGGTACTCCGTCTATCCCAATTTAATTGTCCCTTTTGGGGATTCGAACTCCTCAAAAGGACATTCATTTAATGCATATGCCCCCTTTTGAAAATTTCAAGTTACTCTTTGAAGTTCAAATATAAATATTGTCAAGCAGTTTTCAAAACTTGAAGTATATCTTTGGAAAGATGCAATCATCTCATTTTGACTTCTCAGATGGGACAATTGAATTGGGATGGAGGAGCATTTTTGTATAATACTAATACAATAATAGTTAATCATCTGTTCTTACATTGCCTCCTTACCAAATCAGTTTTGGGGAAGATTTCTCATATGGTTTGGCATGCTTGATGCCGCTCTAGGTCTGTGATTTTTGTAGTAAGTGGAGAATGAAGGGTTTTGCTAGGAGGAAGTTGATGTCATATTTTTTTCTTTCTTTCTATTGTTTGGGTAGTTTGGAATGACTTCTGGAGATGTGATCATATGATGCAGTGGTCCTGGTCCATGTAGTGGAAGAAATGATCCTAAAGGATGTCTTCCTCTGGACTCACTGCTATGGTGGAAAGATAGATTGAAAAGGACGCTGTATGTGTGCTTGTGAACGTGTTTTTTTTTTGGTTTTTTTTTATGGATAAAAACAGAGTCCCATTACAGGAGAAGCCTAGATAAGAAATAAGAAGCCTTTATGAAAGTGGAAGCGTCCATCCAGCAATCATGACATATCCTAACTTCTCTTTTCTATTTATTTTTTTTAAATATTGCCACACATGAATGCACGGACTTATGCACAGCAAACACAACATGCTAGATGTACTGAATTGACTCACAGATGTCTTACGATATTGGAACTTGGAGCATCATATATGTTTTATGTGGACGGTACTTACTGAAAATGTATGTGTATGATGCAATTCATGTGCTTATCTTCTAATATGGCTTGAGTTTCTTCTCCTCGACTCTTTAATGGGTGGTATCTGTCACAATAAAACTATATTAATTTTTTATTATTGTTATTATCATTTTATAAACACTTAAAAATTACTTTACCTGTATCAGCGCAAGGAATTGTGCAAACTTCGTGAGAAGCTGGAGCAGCAAAAGAAAAGCCTTTTGGAGACCATTGCTAACAGGAGGAAGTTCTTGTCGAGTCTGCCTTCACACCTCAAATCTCTTAAGAAAGCATCATTGCCTGTGCAGCACCAACTAGGGGTTCTGCATACAAAGAAACTAAAGCAGCAGCACTCAGCTGAGCTGCTTCCACCTCCTCTCTATGTGATATACTCACAGTTCTATGCCCAAAAGGAAGCATTTGGAGAACATATTGATCTGGAGATCATGGGTAGTGTGAAGGATGCTCAATCCTTTGCCCGCCAGCAAGCGAATAAGGACACTGGTAAATTGACTGTAACCTATGTTTTGTATCTTATTCTTGCAACTATCAATCTGTGAATGTTTGACATTTTGAGGACCTGGGTTGATTGCATAATTTGGCCATGCGGGCATGTTTTCTTGAAAATATGCATGAAGATATGCCTGTACTGATTTGTTATGTTCCTGGTATCTTTAACTCGTGTTGATAGCAATATGCATCTTTTTAGCTTTATTGGTTTTTGAATAACTTATGATGATTTCGTTTTCAAGGGGTTTTCATTACTTCCTCAACAACCAGTCGAGAATAGCAAGCAATAGGTTTGGTTTGATATTCTTGATTGGTCCATATACTGGTTATTGAACAATCAACTTGGAGCCAAACTCCATACCAGAGACATCAACACGGTTATGTAACAGCATGATAAAAGAATAAATATTTTTCAGAATTAGAAAATTTATAATTTTTAGAAGAATGATTTGGTTTGTTGAGTTGGTCATCCTTGGGAGCCTGAACTGAATTCAATCCATTTTATTATGACTGGTGGCAGGTCCAATTTTGATTTTGCCATCTTGGGAATCTGGTGCTTCAAATTATATTTGTTTGAGTTGGCTGTATTACTTGCTTAAGTGTATAATCTAGTTTCATGTCCGTCCAATGGTCCCTTATTTGGACAGTAACCATAGAGATGAGAAGAAATCTGAAAGGAAAGAAAGGGAAATAATAACGTGCTTTAATGGACCAGGCATTTCTAGCAATCTAGAGAGTACCAAGTTGGAGGATGATGCACCTGAGGAGGAAGATGACGGCCAGAGAAGGAGGAAGCGGCCAAAGAAGGTTACAGGAAAGGAGAATCTTGACCAGGCAGGAATATACCAAACTCATCCACTTAAAATCATCCTCCATGTATATGATGACGAGGCTTCTGAGCCTAAGTCTGCAAAGCTGATCACACTGAAGTTTGAATACTTGTTGAAGTTGAATGTTGTATGTGTTGGGATTGAAGGATCACATGAAGGACCTGAGAATAACATCTTGTGCAACTTATTTCCTGATGACACTGGCCTAGAGCTTCCTCACCAGGTATGGATGCTTATTTACATGTTTTAGGTGATCTTCATGCATTTCTAATAAACCTTCTTTTTTTTTTTCTTTTTTGGTTTTCTTTGCCAGTTTTCATATACTATTATAATATTTCCTGAATGATGTGCAGCCAGCAAAGCTCTGCATTGGTGATGCCCTCATATTTGATGAAAAAAGAACTTCACGTCCATATAAGTGGGCACAACATTTGGCAGGAATTGATTTTCTGCCAGAGGTGTCTCCATTACTTACAAGCTGTGAAACTCCTGACAATGAAACAGCTAAACATGCTGGGGTTATCTCTGGTCTGTCACTATATCGCCAGCAGAATCGGGTACAGACAGTTGTGCAAAGGATTCGTTCTCGGAAAAAGGCCCAGAAGGCACTTGCGTGAGTCACTGCTCTATATGTTCGGAGTCATGGATCTTTAAGAATAGAAAGCCCATAAGGGGCACATCCCACAATGTAGTCAGAGTGTTGGTTTCTACGGTTTTGTTTCAATTGGCTGGAACCTCTAATGAAATTTATATATACATGCTGTGCTTACTTTTGGAATTTCAATGTGTTATGCTTTATGTGACTTTTATGTGTGCCTGTGTGTTCTTTTTGTTCATTGAAACTCATCTTTTAGCTGGGCTCTCCTAGTTTTTGTTTATCTGTGTGGTAAGGTATGCTTCATGTTGAGAACTTGGAACTCTTTGGTTGGTTTACAGGGAACAGCTTGATTTGCTGATGGACCTTAAATGGCCTGCTCTGACTTGTAAAAACATTCCATGGGCCTTACATACCCCTCTATGCAGTTTGCATAAATGGTCACCCATAGGGCCCTCACCAAATCAGGCTTCATCATTGCCAGTTGTTGAAATGGAACAAGTACAGGAACCTTCAGACGTTAATGTGGATGTTATATTTGGTACTTCAAAGGAAGACGTCGAGAATGCAAGGGAAGATGGGGAACTTCCATCTTTAATTTCGGTTGCAGCTGTTGGAAACAGTGTTAAACTCACTTCCTCGAAGGGACCTGATCTTGAGCGTTCAAGACGGCTGGCTTTGATATCCAAGAGTATGGCATCTCCTATCAACAAGGCAAAAGCACTAAGCTTTAGGAAACATGACGAGGATTCAGATCTCATGCTGGATTTTGAAAGTGATATGGAAGAGCATGCACAAATTGAACCAGGGATGGAAAAGGCAGTTAGACTTGGGTGCTCAGAGATGGTTGAAAGGTCATGGGCCGACTATGGCATTCAGGAATATTGTCTTGTTTTAGCCAGGACAGGGGATAATAACAAGAGGACAAAGAAGTTAGAAGCCAAGGTAGATGAAATTGTGAATTTTTGGTGTTTCTTTCATTTGTATTTTCTACTCTGTTTTATGTGATTGTTGACCCTTTGGTGCTTTACTTGAACATCTACCATGGCAGATTAAGATCAGCATGGAGTACCCTCTTAGGCCTCCTTATTTTGAAGTGAATCTTTACACTTCACATGTGGGAGAAAATCATTCCGACTCTGATGGTTCTGAGTGGTTCAATGAACTTCGTGCCATGGAAGCAGAGGTAAGCAATTTTTCGGTGATCAACAGGATGGGCCTGCATAATACGTAGTCGCATCATAATATATATCCCACTATGATGAATCACTAATCACCTTATCTCGATTTATTATCTGGAAAAGAACAATGGTGCTATAACTCCTTTCCCATCTCCACAGCATTTTCTGGAGAGAAACAAGTTACATGTGGCAATCAAATAACTTGTTTGCAATTTTCATGGACAATCTTTCTATTTTATTTTTCCTCTTGAACTTGTGCCATGAATTGACATTGCCCATCTTTACGTGTTGTAGGTCAATATTCATATGTTCAGGATGATTCCTCTGGATCAAGAGAACTTTATCTTGGGTCATCAAGTGTCTTATCTTGCAATGCTGTTTGACTTATACATGGATGGAGCCACCCCGTCTTCTGAAAAGAGAAAGAACACTTCTATCATCGACGTTGGTTTGTGCAAACCTGTTAGTGGTAGGATTATTGCCAGATCTTTCAGAGGAAAGGATCGTAGGAAGATGATCTCCTGGAAGGACATTGGTTGCTCTCCAGGTTATCCTTATTAGAAGTCATTGTTACTGCTACTAGTGCTGCTACCTTCTCTGGCAGTTATTGGTCATTACTGATTGTTCTCATTGTTTTTGTTGTCAATGTGATAATAGCAATAGGTTGTGCCCCAAACTCGAGAAAACCTCATTAGTCGTTGGGTAAGAACCATTGTTGATTATAAATTTATAATTTGTCTAGGCCATGTTCATTGATATACATGCTTGAAATGTCTGCAGCAGATGCATTCACATTTATCTACATGCTTTGAAGTGAGTTTTTTCTTTCATCTGGCATTAGGGCTAACCTTGAGGAATGGAAAACTGTAGTCATATAATATTCTCGGTATGCTATGCAACTGCCAGTATATGTTGATGCAACGTTGCAATTTTTTGCCTCCGCGAGAAACACACTCACACACCCACTTTGGAGACTTGAATGCATCTAGTAGTAAATTGTCTTTAATGTGTTACAGGCACTTTTGATACGGGCTGATCCAGACAGTCCAAACTCAGTCTTACTTTTCATGGACTTGGGCATGGTCTGAAATTATGAATTCTTAAATGAGTAAATGCTGCAATGCCAGAATTGGGTTTTCAACGACTCCGACAATCAGTGTCGGCGAGAACTCTTATACAATAATTAATAAGATAGGCTCTCTTTTCTCTCAGTCAATGATATAGACAATCATTCTAACAATCTTGTTGGTATCACCATTTGGTTATGCAATTCATTAGACACAGATGCCTTCATTTCGTGGTTGTATTAAATTTTGTAAAAAACGTTATAATAAATCAATTCGGTTAAATGATTAAATTATTTGTTCACACTAGAGATTGATTATTGATATATAAAACAATAAATGAGATATATATGGGAAATCATATTAAAGGCACTTGCAAAACCATGAATTTTTCCAGAAATCATGATTTTGTTTATTACTCTTTCAGCTTTGTTCAGATTATTGTGCTAGTCTTGAAAAAACAACAAAAATAAAATATAAAATGTAATTATTGTAATACTTGCACAAAATAAATATAAATGCAACTATTTTTATATCTTGACTCTTCTTTTCTTTTTTCCTAGTGTTCATATTATACCAGTATACGGTATCTTTGCCGTTTAATTTTTTTAATCATATTAATAATAAAAAATCCTAGTATACAAATAACGTACCATAAACTTTACTACGGAGTACTAAAAAAAAAATACGGTTGTTCACAGTAAGTAAATTACTGTATTGACCCTGAGGTACCGTACGAAAACTCTCAATTTTTCTTGATACACTGTTAACCGTCGGTACCCCCCATACCAAGCAACCATATCAGCAGAAATGTTAAAGCACACTCCAAAAACATTATAGCCATTTGTAGCTGTCATTACAAAATCTCATATAAAACAAAAAAAAATCAATTTCTTGTGAAAGTTGTTATTTATTTTCTTATTATACTCCTATTATTATAATTATTTCTTCATCTGTTAGCCAATCTTTGCTAAACACGCATCAAAAATTTTTTTCTTATGAATCAGTTTATACCGTCTAAGCACCGAGTAAAAATTGTTTTTCTAAGTGTGACTATTGAATTCACAAGGTAATTTTGGTAAGTAAAATCTTTTTCTTTTCACTTTCCCTACTATCCAAACTAATAAAATAAGATTTTTTCACAACTTTTTAAAAAAAAATTCTTGCTATCCAAATGCATGCGAGAATCTAAAATTTTCTTTCCTTCACTTCACTTCACTTTCTACCATATTTTCATCTAACCAAACAGACCCTTAAGGATATAATATGCTATGGTTCGTTCCGTGTCAAACTGACCCACATTTGCACGCATTCAGAATACCCATCTTTATAGAAAGTCCCGACATTGTCAAGGCACCACAAGTAAAATGCAGCCACACAAAGGTTCTTTGATTCACATGGTAGGGAACTAACTGCATGTGTTTTCAAACATATTATATATATATATATATCAGCTAATTATACCTGTTGGACCACATATTTTGCTTCCTTCCTTTCTTTCTGTAATTCTCTACCTATTATTCATGATGTTCACAAAGCAAGAACAGTACAGATAATAAACTGGATGTACTAATCTACGACAAAATACAACTCTCGTTTTGATCTACAGCACAAAACATGTTTTTCCCTTAGATATATATGTACAGCCACCTTCCATACATACAAATAATTAAACCATCAAACCATAATCAAACTCTTTACCATGGGCCAGTCTGTGTTCTTCTCAAGCATCGTCTCTTCACTCCCTTTTGCAGGTTCATCATCTCCAAGACCTATCACCAAAATTCAAGGGTATTAAAGAATCACTTTTAAGTCTTATTTACCATCATTGAAATTGCAAGCATAATATTGATATTCTAGTGTGTTTGTCAGAGAGAGAGAGAGAGACATGTGCATAGCTGTGTGCACATGAAAGTAACCTTCACGGTCCAAATTAAAAGCAGTACCAAACTAAGAATCTACCTTTCAAAAAGAATCAAAACCCTAAACCTCATGTTTATGAATGCCTGGTGGAGTCTTATTGTTTCTTTAAGGGGCATGGTGGGTCAGATTGACATAAAAATTTAGACATTGCCTGACAATCAGGGTATCACCCTTCATCTCCATTATAGTACTAGGCCTGTCTGATAACAGTGGTCCAAAACATCTACCAAAAGATACCAACGAGTAACTACTTCACAATAATTAAACTGTTTAATGCTCCGTTTGTTAGGAAGGAAGAAAATTGAATGGAAGGGATAGAAGAATAGATGGATAAGACATTTCTAGAAAAGAGATTGTGTTCTTCCTTCTTTTTGTTTGGTTGGATGGAAGAGAAGCAAAGGAAATAAAACCTTACTTTGTTTGTTAGGAGAGGAGGAAAGAGAGAATTTTAATTTATTTTTACCATTATACCCATAATTACTCTAGGTTTATCAAATAATTATAAGAATAGTTTTGTAATAGAAAACTTTTTAATAGCCTTGTCTTTCTTCATTCTTGTCTTCCATGCATATTTGGAGAGATGAAAATTTGTGAAAGAGGGATGACTCATCCCTCCTCTTTTTTCTTCCATCCTTGCCTCCTCTCTACCAAACGAAGAAAATTTGTTTATTCTTTCTCATCTTCCCTCCAACTTTCTTTCTTCCTGCCCACCAAACAAAGCATAAGCTAATCTAGGTTTTTGAAGTTTGACTATACAAATATGATAACAAATGACCAAGGGGCCAAGTTTAATCAGCCTTAAACCTCCTTGACAATTTTTGGAAAGAAAAAAAAAAAAAAACCACAAGCTAGAAAAACCCAAATCCAATCTGTTTCACTTTCCTGTCCTTTTAGCTTTATAAATATATATATATTAAGTAGATATATATTACTCCTAATAAAAGAACCAAAGCAGGATCCAACCCATGTATACAAGAGGTATACCATAAGGAAAATGATCAACTAAAGGAAACAAACAACGAAGCCTCTCCATTCGTCAGATGCAACCAGTGGGGCCCATGTTTTGGTCTCACTTGTTTTATCTGATGAATGGAGAGGCTTCGGCCCCTCCATTCAGTTTGTTTTTTCAATTTGCCAATCATAACGCATTCCATAAAAAAGATACATGTAAAATCTCCCAGAAACTCAACAAAGAAATACATGAGCAAATTAAATGCCTCATTCAACCAAAAAAAAAACCAGAGAACACAAAAACAGATATTTTAATCTATGGAGGATGCATTCCATCCCTTCAAAAGACCCACTATTCTTCTTCCTCAAATGTTCCACATAAGACATGGAGGAGCCAGTCCCACACATTCCTAACAAATAGAGCACAAGACCCCCTTTCAGCAAGCTCCTAAAAGATCCTGACATCACCAAGCCACTCCAAAATAGGAAAACAGAAACTCCAAATGTCCCTAGCAAAGTTGCAATGAAGATACGATCGATGTTTTTCCCTGTCCTTAGTGCAAAAAGCACCATTTTGCAGGTTTTTGCTTCCTTTTCCGAATGTTATTAATGGTCAAAATTACTTCCTTCATTGGCTACCATGTAAATAAAGCCACATTAAAGGGTATTTTAGTACGTCAAATTGACCATCACAAAGAGCAATTTTATACCCAACCAAGACTCTCTATCAACTGCCAAGTTACAAAGACCCTGGAACCTCCAACTGAGAGATTCTTCCCAAATCCACAAGTCATGCCAAAATTTTACCCTTTTGCAATTGCCCACTGCAAAGGAAGTATGAGAAGTCAGGGGCACCTATCCTTTCATGATGCTCTTTCAAACCCTAATGCATATAACAAGGTTACTGTATTAGAAAATTGTTAACCACCATCTACTCTAAAAGGGTTAAGCTGTTAGAGAGGGTGTAACTTTTAATATTTAAATCCTCTAGCACCGACCACCCTCCTCTACAATGGTCCCTCTCCACTCAATACCTCCAAAAGCTAAACCAAATCAAAGGTAGATTCTACGTTACGATCGCCAAGGGATGCTTTAGAATTTGAAGGTTTAAAGATCAGCAGGGCTGAAACAAAAATAAATACAGCAACTTGAGCAAGATTAAAGTGCAATACCATGTGTACGTACTGCCTACATGAGGTGTTAGGAGGGTGACAGGGCTAGCCTTTGATATTATTCACACAAAGTGGCTAATCTCAGACTCGAACTTGCAACCTCACGCTTATAAGTTTTTCTGTTACCATTCCATTGCACCAACTAATAACCCCTAACCTGAGCTCTCTATAAATAAAATTGAGGGGATAGGGAACTATAGTAAGAAGTGACCATTTTGCTGTATCTAATTTTTCATTCATAACCAGTAGAGATCGAGAAGTGCATTATGCATATAACTAGAGTAGGGTGATGAAAAGGAAAAATGCATTACAAGGATTTGAGAATGTCAAGTCTTGTTGACCATATGGGAGAAATTAATAAGACATAAAACTTACCATCTTTTTATGGTACAGAATTATATGCAATAAGGAAACAAGAAGTGCATAAAATGAGAATAACTGAAAAACAATATTGAGAGAGATGATTAATAATATAAGAAATGATAAGAATTCATTTCAAAGGAACTAATGATTGCACTAACTTAGGACAAGTCCAGATAAGGTTGTATGAGATGGTTATTCATCGGAAAGGAAGGAGTAGAGATTTAATTCAAGTTAGAGATTTTGGCAAGATTCAAAGTTACTTATGTTTTAAGGAATATGTATGCATGTATGCATATATATAATTTGATAATTTTAAGCGGCATAGTTAAATTTGTCATGTAGAGAGGCAAAATCTATAATACCTGATTTTTCTGCATTTCCATTATCTCCGCCTGCAGCAATCAAAGTACAGTCAATAAGTGGTTTGCCAAAGTCAAAAACATCATATGTTATGCAACTACACACATAACAAGCATATCCACCAACACAAAACATAAACCATATTGAAATATACCTGTTTCTTCCGCAACTCTTGATTTTCCTCTTTTAATTTTGCAACTTCTGCTTCCAATTCCATAGTATAGGCCTGGCAAACATCCAAAAGATACATTTAGGACAAATGTTAAACTCGTAATTTGAAACAAGTGAATGGTTCATAGATAGCATTTCAAAAATAAAAGCAGCATTTCTAGGCCCCCAATACCAAGGTCATAGAGTCTATACTTATTTAATGTTTATATTGTTCTAGTTGGTACAAATTCAATTTCATATTTTGTTCCGTAAAGCATATATTTGATTACCGTGTAATTAATGAGTAACTTATTTCTCATGAAGCATAGCCTCTCACAATCCTTCATCTCTTGTATCTATCACACTACATTCTGCCACATAAGATATCCAATATTTCATGAACTTTTGCAATGAACCATGTCCAAAGATGATAGAAGCGAAAAGTTAATAAAATTTATGAAACAAAAGATGAAATTTGTCATTATTTCCCTCTGTATTATTGGTGTCAAATTGTGTGTACTTACACTCCCTGCCACAAAGTCATGATTCATGAAACAATCTTGAAATGGGGCATTTGTTCCATAATTAAAGACTTCTGTCACAAACCTGAAACTCTTGCACTTTTTGGTATTGAAAATGCATCATAAGCACAGGCACAAGTTTTGCACTTGAATTATTTAAGGCACACTTAATGTCCCACGGAGATTAATTGGCTTTGTCATATTTTATGTAGCATTTGTTTATAAAAGATGACCATAAATTTCACATTCACTGTCTATCCACCAAAACGTCCCCTTCTCTAGGCCTGGGACCTGCTCTGTGAAAGATAAGACGCTAACCACGACATAGACGAAAGTGCACACATATGAAGGTACTAAATCAACATTGTTAGTGAGGCCAATATGAAGAATGACAGCCACCATCAGAAGGGGAACAAAATTGGCTCTAAAAGGTGCTGACGGATCTGATTTGTTTGGTTATCCCATCTAGGATTATGGATTTTGTCTTTCAAATACCATTTGAAACATAGTGGACATCTTTAATTTTTCTGTGATCTCTAAACGTGCACTAAATTGATAGAGATCCATTTAATTCAAACTTATAAGATCTCTTCAGGCATTTTTCTCTTCTTTTATTTATTTATTTATTTAAAAAAACAAACGAAAGGCAAGTTTTTAAATTTAGAAGACGATCCACTCTGGATTTTCCCATAGTAGATAGTCTAGATACAGAGAGAACATATTCAAGTCAATGTGTGGGAAAGAGAAATCTAGTGTCCAAAGGGCAAATTGGAGAATTTATTCTGCTAGAGAGGCAGAACCTTATGTAGCTAACTGGAGAGATTAAGACAAATATTACATAGTACAACCATTATAAGTTGCATAACCAAGAACGTTCTTAGGCTAATCGGATGACTTCATTAACTAATCATTTCATTCATTGATTTAATTTTGGAGAGATTAGATGTATACTGGTCCAAAAGTATTCATTCCAATGAGCAAGTATTTCCAATTATGCCTATCAGACTAGAACAGCAGTATGCTGATTCCAAATAAGTAGATGCATGAAAAGGTCGGTATAATGAATATATCAAGACATTTACCTGCTTACGAGCCCGTGACCTTGCAGCTGACTCTCTGTTCTTTATCATTCTCCTCTGCCTCCTCTCAACAACCTTCTCCACAGCCCCACCGAATTTTCGTCCTCGTAAACCTCCATTAAACGCATAAGGAGCTGGTGACACTGAGGATGTATCACCATTACTCTTCCCAAGCCCATCGGAAGAAAGTGCAGGTGATCCTGTTGCAACAGTAACAGCACCAGCTCCTAAACCAACCATTCCCATCCCTCCACCCTGCAGCGCAGCATTTTGAACCAAATTACCATTCATTGACGGATCTCCAATTCCAGCAATGCCACCCCTAATTCCTGGGTTACCCAGCTGAGCACTACTTGGCATAGACATTGGATTAGCATAAGCCAGAGTAGCATTCTTGGGAAAAAGTTGTTGCTGTTGCTGCTGCTGCTGGGATTGTGGCATCGATAGGTGTTGCTGTGTTGATCTGACCCCATTCACATTCAATGGTAACAAATTAGCAGATTGAATAGCAGTTTGGTTATTACTCTCAGGAACCCTATTACCCATCAATCCCGTGTTCCTACCAGTCTGCTGAAATCCAATTCCTAAAGCAGCATTATTATTCGGATGCGAAAAATCACCAAAAAATCCATTATTGTTGGATTTTTCATCTAATTGAGGATCCTCCCTCACAACCCCAGCTCTCACCAAGAACTCCTCAAGTGTCATCTCTCCCAAAGTCTGCTGTCTTTGCGTCTGCTGTGGCAAATTCGATGATCCCCCAACAACAACACTCCCATCCTTCCAACCACCATAATCTTTCGATATGTCTCTCCAAACTTGATCAACCGTCTTCTGACTCAGCGTCCTCGGCAACGTCAACGACCCCTGCTTCTGCAAAAACCCACCAGGGGCACCACCCCCTTCTTGCACACCAGTGGTACACCCTATAATTTGTGTCTCCTCAGCACTCCAAATGCTCTTTAACAGTTCATCCATGTTCATAGACCCGAAATCTTTCCCAACTCCCCCCATGGTGCTCTGGAACTCATCAAACGTCAGCGAATAGACCGACGACTGTCGCGCTAACGGAAAATTCCCCGGTGGCCTCCCACCACCACCCCCTGCCGGCGGCTCATTTCCGAAATTCTTAAAGTTCAAATTAGTCCCCATTTTGTAAAATTTGTTCGTAACAGTGCCCGAAGCTGATCCAACCTTACTGTCTCATACAAAATCCACAAAAGTTAGATCAAACAGAGTTCCCGATTACCGATCTCCCTCGATATACATAAATTCGATTCACAATCGAACCAACAGAGATAGAGATAAGAAATCACACTGAAATTTGAAGTCCACTGATTAACAAAATTTATATATGTATATATATATAAACTAATAATTATGAAGTGTTTGTGTTTATGATACCAATTTCAAAACCCTAACCTCACTTAACCCTCTTCCAACTACTAACCACTACAGAAAAAGTTCGAATTAATTAAAAGAGAGAGAGAAATAAAAGCAGACACAAACAGTTTAGAAACTACAATAATGAATATAGTTAAAGAGAAAATAAGTATAAAAAAGAAGAAATTTACAAGGATAAAGACGAACAAGACATTAAGCAAACCAGACCGTTAATTGAAATTTTTCGAAGCATTTAGCGTTAGAAAGGAGGGAGAGCTAGAGAGAGAAAATCTAGAGAGAGAGTTGGGGGGTACGGCTTTTACCTGACTTTATTTTATCTCCTTCTCTCTCTACGACAGGCTGCGCAGCTCCTTATTGGCGACAAGTGTCGGTTCTCTGAAGTCTCTCGATTTTGTAGTGACTTCTATAAATGGGTGGTGGTCCGATTAAAGCATTGAATAGCCAATAAAGAAATGACATGTGGGCCCATCAGGATGAGACGTGGACCAATTATTGATGGTTAGGAAAGTTTGACGTGAAATGCAGCCAATCATGATGAGCTATATGGAAGCATCTTGTCCGTCCACGTCTCTTGCAGTGAATGGATTGGATGGATTTTTTTTTGTCTTTTAGTGAGATTAGACAGCGATGCCGCATAAAGTACGCCTGGAGTGTAGTACGCATATATCGGCTTTACAAGTGGTCATTGGGATTTAGGGTATTGTTTGGCACTTGACTATTAGCTCTTAGTAGTGGTCATGGACAGGTGGCTTTAAACACCTGTCTCTAAGCCCTAGTGCTCGTGGAATCAGTGTCAAGAAATAACCAAGACAAACATTGCCCAACTAAAATTAGGTAAAGAATACAAATTTTAATGCAAACTTGGTCTATTATTTGTGAGTATGATTAAGTTAAGTTGTTTTTTTCTCTCTACCAATAAATATGTAAGAATTTTGTTAACTTTATTAAAGAAAAGAAATTATGAGACATGATCATGCACAAGTCACATTGCAATATTTGGTGGTAGAGAGTTCGACTCCAAAGAGTTTTTTTTTTTTTTTTTTTTTGTCGAAAATCAAATATTTGTGTTTTATGAATTACGTTTGTGAGTAAATGCATGATCAATGAAAAAGTGTACTTGTAAAACTTGTTATAAAAACCACATCTTAAAACATTAATATTTGACCATCCAACATTTAATACCTTATTGACATCTATAAAAAAAAAAAAATTAAGGAAAAAAAAAACTTCATTAGAAACCCGCTTTAATTAATAAATTTGAAAAAAAAAATATCGAGGCATGTAGTCTAAGTATTATTTCATCATCTTCCAAAGTAAAACTAAAAGGAAAAAAAAAATAAGTAGTATCAAATCTAGAAATAATGTCTCAATTTAAAATAAAATAAATATATGTATATATATATTTGTTCTCTAAAAAATGAGTTACTATTTTTTTTTAATCCCGACAACAAAACACATATTCGTTCACATATTCTTATGGGTATTTGAGCACTCGCATTTTATTTTAAAAGACAAAAAAGTACTACATATATATAACTTTTGATAAAAATCAAGTTACTACACTTATATTTAGGAACTCTTCTTATCTAATCTTATTTTCAGGATGTTGGACTACAACCTATATTCAAAAAATTACTAAAATTACGATTAAAATGAGTATGTTCATAGTTGAAATTGACATGTATTAGTTTGTTTTCCCAATGAAAGCTTGCTTATAGAAAGAAAAACAATGCTATAAAAGCATGAATTTTTGAACTACAAATTTAACACTACTATTATGAAAACGTTTACAATGTATTTGACGTTAGTATATCAGATTAATCTTATTTATATATATTTAATACATATTATAAAATTCATTAGACATGACATATATTAAAATTTATTTAATATATTTACACCGTAACGTACATTTTTTACTTTATTATATAAAGTTGGCCGAAAAAATAGATGCTAATCTTGCAGGGAAGGTTGATTTGACTTTAAATTACTAATATAGTACAGCCGCCCCCACAAAAAACCACAAGTCAAACCGACCCTCCCTTGTGGATAAGAAGAAGAAGAGTCCTTTAATACAAGTCAAATGACAACAATAGCCTTCCTCTTTTCCCAAAATAGAAGTGGGGAACAGAAAAGTCCATTGCGGTCCTTTGATTACGCCAATAATGGTGGGTCGATCCGGCAAAAGCTACATCAGACGATTTAGAATGACTATCTTCTTTAGGACACGCTATACCGGATTATAACCATTGTTGAGCCTCGCTAAAGTGCAGGCTCACACGAGACTAGCTTAGGGATGGCAACGGGACGGGTACGGCACGGATTTGCTTAAATTCGTTCTCATCCCGCTACCTTCAACACAATTACCAAACCCGTCGCGAGTTTGAAACGGGATAGAATTTCAAAACTCATCCCCGCCCCGTTGGGAGAAACTCCACCCCGTCCCCGCCCCGTCCCGCCCCGCCCCATTTAAAATTTCAAAAAGGGTGGAACGAGACGGGCGAGACGGGGCCCCTCCCCACAAAATTGTAACCACATCAAACATCAATAAAATTTGATTTTTTCAAAAAGTACGAGCCTAGTGGGTAGTATCAAGTTTGATACTATTAAATTCAAAATAGTATAACTCCTGTTTAAGAAGTAAAATGATAAGATTCTACAATTAAATAACCTATTACAGAAAATATATTTCACAACTAAATAACTTAGTAACAAGTTTAATCCAACAATTAAAGAAGTGTTAATACAACAAAAAGATAAAATAAAAACATAAGTCTTAATACAACCAAAAGTAAAATTATAATTTGTATATATATATATATATTTATAATAATAAAATATATAGGCGGGGCGGGTACGGGGCGGGTTATTATAGAGTCCCGAACCCGCGCCCGTATCCGCGGCGGGTTTTGATTTTTTTTCCCAAACCCGCTCCTACGGAAAAAAATGGCTCCCATACCCTCCCTAAACGGGGCGAGACGGGGCGAAAACCCGACGGGGCGGACAAAATTGCCATCCCTAGACTACCTACAAGCCTCATTGGATTTGACAAGCCTTGGGGTCGGCCTTTTCTCCCTCTCCTACTCTTCGTACAAGACTTATATATATATATATATATATATATATATACACTAGTAAACCCCACTCTCTATCTCTGTATATCTATATATGCATATATACCGGTAAGAAAAAATAACAACAGTGGCTAGCCAGCACCACCAATCTATTAGAGTAATATTTGTTATATTTTTATTTTTATTTGGATGTAATAAGTGAATATTTGTTTTACCTTCTCGAGTAAGGTAATAATTATTCCCAAACATGAGTTGCCATTATCACTTATCAAAATTTCATGAAAAATTATTAATATATGGTTTCGGAATGATACACAATTGAAAAAGTAAATAAAATTGACACATTTAATTAATTACATATCTTTTCTAATTGACTCCCATAATTTTGAAATATTTAATAATTTTTCGTGACAAAAGTCTCAAATACATAGTCATTAACATCCAATTATCCTCATTGTGGATCAACATCAAATATTATTGAAACTCATCACATTTGGACCTTGTCATCTTTCACCTACCAATAAAGGCAAGAAAAAGGGCAAGTCCAACATCGCAATTTCAGAAAACACTAAGAACAACTTTGCAATAGACAAAAACTATTCACTAGCTAAATCAATCTTTATCATTGACTCCAAAAATATGTGAGAAGAAGAAAAAGAAGAACAAGTGGGATTGTACGTGTTGAATGCCTGCACTTTGACATGGTTTTGTTCTGAAAGTCGTGCCTTACACGTCTCCCAAAAGTTTCTGCATATTATACACATTAATATATATATATATATATATATATATATATATATATAAAGTTTCTTCAGAACTATGAATGGCCCCAAATTTGTAATAGAAAAATAAAGTAGACGGGATTGCACTAAGGTACAAAGCACAATCAACAGTGCAATCCATCTTCAAGAACGAAGGTGGCATTTGGATTCCGTGGTGAATTCAGTACTCCATTCATCTACGGCTCGGTTTCAATGGATACGAAAAGAAAAAAATAATAATAATAATAGTCATAAGAAAAAAGAAAGGAAAGTAAAAGATACCAATAAATTCTATTTAGGCTTAAATAAATAAAAGGAAAAAAAAATGAGATAATAATATTCTTGTTTTGATAAAATAAGAGAGAAAAATGATAAATATCAAATTACTATCACATTTTTTTTATATTTATGAGACATGAGTGGAATAACAATTTTTTCTTTAACTGTTGAGGGTAATTTTGAAATTATAAAAGTAATACTTAAATATTATCATTTTCTTTTTATTTTTGAAAGGATAGAATATGAGAGATAATGAAGGATATGTATGTCTTCTTATTTTTCCTTATCCTTTTTTTTTTTTTTAATGATGTCTTCTTTTCTCTACTTATTCTTCTAAATCCCTCAATATAAACGGAGCGTAAAAGACAAGTATATATATGCTCCATTAATTCAAGCCTAGGAAATTCTTAATTGATTTTGTTTTTCATATATATTGTTAAATTTTGATTGAATTCCTAGTTTAGCCTAATAAAACATCATTCCTTTTCCAATTTATCCTATAGAATTTGAACCATCAAAACACTTCAAACTCTTATGCATCATTATTTTATACAATAAATTATTATTAATTTTTTATTATTTTATTATGATTTTCAGCTTTGCACTTGCATTTTTTTACTAATAATAATTAAATAGTTTAATCATGTAAAAGGAACTTTAGCTCTACTAGTAGTGCAAAACATACGTGTGTTTAGAGAAGTAAAAATTAGAAATTAAAAATTGTACAAAAACTTGTTTAGTTACTGTGAAAAAAATAAAATAATAAGAGACCCATATATATAACCTTTTGCTTGACTTAGGTGTGAGCTTATACAGTGTTGGTAGTGGAGGAGGCGCATTTAAGAAGCTTTTGGATTCCAAATTAATCCAACCAATTATATATATATAATATATATATATAGTATTGGCACTTCCCGAATTGTTCCGAACTCCTGGTAAAGATTTGTAGCTTTTCTAATTATGGACTTTCCACTAAAAAGACTAATTAATTGCATGCCCATTTAACAATCAACATTAAACAGTATTAATGCCATGGGCTTTCGGAACCAATCAGTAGACGACTCTTGTTTGGTTGATGCATTCTTGCATAAGATTGTTGTCATCACTTGTTGGTCCGGAGATGCGAGATAACAACGATGTTACGTACCTACCACACCCACACACACACAGACACATATATATATATATATATATATATATATATATATATATATATATATATATATGTATATGTATATGATGCATTCTTGCATAAGATTGTTGTCATCACTTGTTGGTCCGGAGATGCGAGATAACAACGATGTTACGTACCTACTATATATATATATATATATATATTGTGTGCGTGATTTTGCATCTCTTAATAAACTATTATCTAATTATTAAAGTTGACCTTATTTATCAGCCACATCTTTATGTACAAGAGATTTTGTACATATGACCATTCTAATTGGTATTAGTTAGAGTAAATTATATTCAACTGAATTACTTTTGAATGTTTTTAAAATACGATGGTTAATCTCTTTTGAAATTTGGTTAACTTTATTCTGGTACTCTTATCATTAATTAACAGTCAACTCTATTAAAGTCAATTAATATAAAAAAAATCAAAATGCCAAAACTATATTCGATGGCGATAGTGCTGATGTGGCATTATGGAGAAAATATATATATAAAAGAAAAAATTACACTTAAATAAAGTTAGGAGACCTAAATTACAAAGTGGTCAATTTTAAAATTTTATTTTTCACTTTGGTTGAATTAAACAAAATAATTACATATGAATTGAAAATTATTATTCAAGTCCAAAATGTTATTTAATCTCTTATTCCCATCCACGTTAAACTTCATTTGGTTCCTGTGCGACTGAATGAGCGTTGTGCGTGACTAAAGAAAATCCAACAAATCATTGTCCGGAAGAAAATCAAATTTATTGCAAAGTATCACTGCCTAGATAAATTATTGGTCGTTGATCATCTCTCATCACAAAAATATAGTTTCTTATTTTCCTTTAGTGAAATGTCTTTTTCACTGTTCAAAAATAAAAATAAAAATTAGTAAACTAATTTTTGAATTGTATGGCAAATTCATGTGCCAATGATTTTTAATTTTGAGATTTTTTAAATGAGATGGATGGTTTCACTAGTCACTTTTTTAAGTTGTCATTATCAACCATCTAATTCATATGTGCTTATTTAAATATGTTCTTAATTTGATTTAGTGAACAGACATATTCTATGTAGAATGACTTATGATTCAAAACTCATTTGCTGATAAAACTCAAATTTTGTTTGCATTTGCAGGCATATTTGAAATTTATAGGAGTTTACTTATGAAATTTAGATTTTTCTTATCTTTGTGCCTCATGTTTTGATGTAATATCTCTTCTTGATGCTCATATTATTTTAGACATACCAAACAGAAAAGTTACTCAAGCACATCTAAAAAATCTACTCAATTCCCATCTATATATAGTTGATGTATTGTAATACCACAAGTGTATTCACTTGTATTAATCTAAAAGGAAAAATAAGTTAGCTGTCATTTATGGTCATATTAGGCAGTTTAACTTTGACCACTTTACTACAGAATAACATACTCACAAGTACTTGTATAACGTATATTTTGCTTTATTTTATAGGTTTGTTTCAGTTCCAAATATTTTCTTAATTTCTTGAGTGAAAGAATTATTTGATTTAAGAATGGTAATTTGATATTTTGAAATAAAAGATTGAAAGGCATTTTGGATCTGAATAATAATTTTCAATCTATATGTAATTATTTTGTTTAATTCAATCAAAGTGAAAAATAAACTTTTAAAATAGATCACTTTGTAACTTAAGCCTCCTAACTTTATTTAAGTGTAATTTTTCCTATATAAAATATATTAATCTCAGTCAAATAATTAGAAATTGAGGTTATTTTTGCACAAAAGTATTATAATTTGAGAGTTTTTTGTAATTGTTTATTTGATGTGATTTTGTTTAACGGATCGTAAGTGAATATTACAGTAATTTTGCAAAAACCTAATTTGAGAGTAATTAGGCCAAATCTTAGAAAGATCAAAGTAATTTACCCCATTAGTTATTCATTGTACGATAACCATTTTCATTTGATGATTTTTGCAATTCTGTTGTTTCGAACAACATTTGAAAGTGTCAGGAGACTCAGGACATTGATAAAAACCTATCCAATTAAGTTGATTTTCAACAAAAGTCAAAATTTGTTATAAATGATGTAAAAGAAGTTAAGCTATGTTATGGAATTGGAGCATTCAAATTATAGAAAATTTTGTTCATAAATTTTCTCAATTATGAATAATTTTTTTTCCAATTTCACAAATTTCAACTCCAAGTCTCCATTCCATACGCCGAACATAGCCTTCGGTGTTATTTGATAACTCAATTTAGCACATAATTTTAAACAGATTAAGCGCTTATCCAATTAAATGTACTTAATAACGCAATTTGAATATTACTAAAAATAATAAGTACCATTTAAAATGGAATAAAATTTTATGTGACAATGACATCATTTATCACTGAATGCTGAACATTGAAAATTCAAAAAGATATCAAAAAATATTTATTTTTTAATTACTACTTAAGAACTTCAGCACTTAGAATTCAACTCTTCAAATTTTCAATACATAATTTTCAATTTTATCAAACAACACCTTAGTTCAGAGCTTAAAGTCTAGCAAGTGAAAAATGTATCATTGAATAAATGTTATCAAACCAAATGTTGAATTGTTATTTTCTATTATCAAAGAAAATAAGAAGTTTTCATGGACTAGGGTACTATATTTTCTCGAGTATTGATCATGTGAACCTATTGTCCTCACAAAAATAAGGCTGGACTTATTTTTAGTCCTTAATGCTCTTTTAGTGGGCTTGCATAGTTCCTTGGTTATAATATGCAAACATATACAACATGTGCATTAGGCTCCATTGCACGTGTTCAACACACATAGTAGAGATTTACTCGGTATACGGTGCACCGAATATATTGTAGACGTACTCTTATTTATAGAGAAGATCTATGTTACATTATGTATAAATGCACCAAGTGAATTTAATCTATACGCGTACAACACGCATAGTGGATCCCACTGTGCAAGTACAATATGCACTATTAAAATTCACCCGGTGTATGGTACATCGAATGTATTGTAAATGTACTCTTATTTGTGGAGAAGATTTATGATACACCTGGTATAAATGTACTGAGTGAATCTGGTTTGTAAGCACAGTACACCTCACTGTGCATGTAAGATACGCACAGTTGAGATTGATCCCGTGTTTGGTGCACCGGGTGTACTATAAACATACTTCTATTTATGGACTCCATGGAAACATCATATGGTGACACATGTCACTTCTAGATAATTATCCTATTTCTTGTAGTTTGTAATAATTATCATTCTCTTTAATTATCTCCAATTATTATTTTTTATTAGGAATAATTATCATTCTCTTTCATCAGCCCACTTTCAAGTGGGCTTGGACAGTTGGATAATTTAAATTAACTCATAATTTAAAATTAATTTAAATTTTGTGGTAGATCCAACTTGCCATAGGTAGAGCCTCAAGTGACTTTCAACTTTGACTAATCCATCAAAAACCAACTTTGACTCTCTCACCGATCTAAAGGTGAGCAAATGGTTACGAAATTTTAATGTCTGCAATTATTACCAAAATAAAAATAAAAATTAGAGGATTCAACTTGAGGATCATTACCAAACTAAAACCTTATTTTTTTTCCTTTTAACCTTGGCAAAAAAAAATTCACACTTTGGCTTTACAATGACTTGAACTTTCAGTCTTTGACTTTGTATAAGAAAGTCCAATATGATTGAGTACAACGTTAATTTTAATGAGGGAAAGAAAATTGAAAAAATAATAATAATATATATTTTTTTAATTTTGAAAGTTTAACCAATTGTATATATGAGAGTGTGAATATTTACATGAGGAGGCTATAGCCCAAAAGGGCCCAAGCCCAACAGGTCACCAGAGCCGAACATGACAAGGTCTTTACATAATACTTGGGCCCAATTGGCTAACTGGAGAACTTGAAGGGAAAAAAAAAAACTATCTTTTTATTTTTTTCATTTTATAAGTTTTCGGAAGTCATGAAATGGGAGAGAAAATGAAATCCCTTAAATAACCTTTTAGTTTTTGTAATTTTTAATCCCAAAATTAATTATACAACTAGGACGCAGGAAATTACTAAACCGCGTGCTATCTGATTCAAATCATATTCATATGTATGTGTTTAATATATTTTTTAGCTTTATTGCTTTTAAAAAATCTTGAAACAAGAATTACTGAAAAAATAATAATCTTGCAACAAGTATATATGGTTAATTTATTAGAAATACAGCTTGTTATATTAGGTTCAATATTTAGTATTTATATACCATGTTGCTGCGTTTAATTAATATGGTTCATCATTTATATATAGTATCTAATTTTGGTACGTGTTTATTTTTTGTTGGCTTTCATGTGACCAATACCAGTAATTTTTTTAATAATTTTTTTTTTGGAAATGAGGATTAAGGTATGAAAAGATGTACATATAACTTGTATAAATTTGATAATTCGGTTCGGTTCGGTTCGAATTGGTTTGATTTTTTTTTTTCTTCTAAACCGTGAACCGGAATCGAACTGTTGAGTTATAAAACTAAATCAAATTGCATGGTCTGAACTAGTTCAAATGGCATTAACGGTTTACCATTTTATGTGCACCCCTAAATTTTATTAAGCTTTATTTACATCCTATATATTTTATTATTTTGCAAGCAATATTTTTCTTTTTTAAAAAAAAAAATTTATTGTGTATCTGCTATGGTTTAACCCTGTTTTTTATTTTTAATTTTGTCATTCACTTCATTACTTGACCCTCTCGTTGTCAAGTCCTCTGTGCAAACAATTCTTTGGGAATGACAAGCTCAATAGAATTGGAGGCCTAAGGCAAAAGCTTTAAACCAAGCCTCCAACACCAGAACCTCCATGTCACTTTTATCACCATACCTTTTTTTTTGTTTTTCAGTAAGTTCACATTTATCACTACATTATTGGTGTTCCTTCAATTCTAAATAATTTCAATTCAAGTTACTTATACATTATGTCGTAGACTTATTGTATACATATTTTTTTGTCACTCCCTTCACATATTTGCATAAACTAACACATAAGAACTCTCACTCTTGTCTAGCCAAATACGCACTCAAAAAATAATTATAAACACTAATTCACAAAAGCCATACAAACATAGAAACAATTAAAACTAACACAAATCATACACCACACCCATCCAAAAACTCATCAACATTGTATCATATTACACTACTATCATTTAAAAAAAAAAAAAAAAATTCTAAGAATAATGAAATGTATTTGAAATTATCTAAATAACCAGTAGTAACACAAGTAAGGTTTATGAGAGAGATAGCTAATTATTTTTTGAATATTAGCAAATTTTAACTTTATTTTTTTGCAACCGCCTAAGTCGCCCAGGGTTGAGCCACCCCTAAGAGATGAGTGTATGTACCAACTAGGAAAAAAGGCACTCGCTAGCGTGGACATCACACGTGGCTAGAGAAGCCAATCATCTGTCACTATTAGGCTATTAGCCCCATATCAATCTAGAATGCCATGAGACTAACGTACATGATTCTCTCATCTAGCATCGAGAATTGATTCCATTACACCAAAGATCAAGGAGAATCAATAGTGAATTAGTTGAATTTTCTTGTATAAATACTAGGAGAATGAATAGAGAGAGAGAGATCACGAGAGAGAGAATATAAAGAGATTGATTCTTATATTAAAAGACGTTTGGCTTAGGCATGCAATAACAAGAGATTCAATCTATTACTTATGCAATGTTTAGTTGGAAGGAAGGATTGTGGAGGGATGGGTGAGAGGGAGGATAGATGATATTTCTCATGTTTGATTAGAGGGAAGGGAAGAGAGGGAGGAAGCAAGAAGGGATAATGTATCCTTCCTTATTTTTTGCTCTGTTTGGTTGAAAGGAAGGATGGAAGAGAGGAGTGATAGAAGAATCTTCTTGTGTTTAGTTGGAAGGAGGGGAAGAGAGGGAGGAAGTAAGGAGGGATGAAGCATCCTTCCTTCCTTTGGATTTTTTTATCCGTCCAAAATTGGGTGAAAGAGATGAGGGAATGGTAGAATAATTACCTACATATACATAATTCCAAATTTATCTTTTTTAAAAAAAATTGCAAATTTTCAAATTGGGCAGAATATATAAAACAAATATATAATTCTAATTTTATAAATATTTTTAATTATGTATAATGAAGGTATATTGGTAAAAAAAAACTATCATGTGCTTCATTCCAACCAAACATAAAAAAGATGTCACCCCATGCATCCTTTCTACTATCATTTCCATTCAAACAAACAAAAAAGTTAAGAACACACATTCCCTTCCGATCCCTCTTCCATCCCTCCCCCTCTCCCTTCCATTCATTTTTTCATCTCTCCAACCAAATAGAGTTGATCATTCCATCCATCCTTTCTACTATCTCTTCTATTCAACCAAACAAAAAGTGAGGGAAACACCTTCCCTTCCCTAAGGATGCCTCATCCATCCCTCCTCCTCTCCCTTCCATCCCTCTAACCAAACGGAGCACAATTAGTGAATTTGGTGTAAGTTTGTTTGTTTTTAATTGGTAAATTTTGCACCTACTGTTGTGAGGCTTTGGCCTTGTTTGTTACCTTTATTTTTAGAGTTTCTAAATTAATATACTAACTCTTTTTACCTGAAAAGTAAAAAATAAAAAAAACAATACGCGTCTACTCACACGTGAGTAGGAACCTCCTCTTTATTACCAATGTGACACAATAATAGAATGACCATGTCCATTTTGAAATTAAAATATGGTTAAAGGAAAATATGAAAAGTATTGTCAAATTACCACCAAGGACTATAGGGCAGTAACATCTCTCTCTTCTACTTCTTAAAGTGAAAAGTTGAAAGCTTAATTCATAAACACAAATTTGGTGTGTTATTTGTCATAAAAAATAAAATGTCAAAATTAAATTTTTTTTTTTAAATCTATAAACAGATGTTTACACTTCCTATTTTATAAAATTACATTGTTTACCAAAATAAAATAAAATAATTGCATGGACTAACCTAAGAATCAGTTTTTTTATATTTTTATTTTTTATGTTTTCGAAAGTGATCAGATGAGAAAAAAAATGAAATCGAACAATTCTACTTTAACCTATATAATTCAGACCTAAAACTTCAGCCGAATAATTTTATACCCTTAGATATGTTTAAGTGAGGATCTTGGGTCCCATTCAAAATATACCCTTATATATGTTTAAGTGAGAATCTTGGTTACACTCAAAATATAGGAAAAAGTGCAAAAAATAAAAAAAATCCTAAACTTTCCTAAATGTGTAAATTCATTAATTTTTAAAGCAAGTTAGTCTTTTATCTTACAAAAGTTGACAACTTGATCCTATATATTTACCTTTTACTATGTCTGTTATGTCATTTTCTTTATAAATATAGTGTTTTTTAAATAAAAATTTAAAAAATTAGAAAAATAGTTGGATAACATTCATAAATAATAAGTTTAGAAATATAAAAAGGTAAAAGCCTAATAGAATTTTATTTAAGAATTTTATCTAACTATTTTTCTTAAAAAAAATTTAGTTAGAAAACACTATACTTGTAGATAAAAGAGTATATATGTCATTATAGTTGATTAAATTTTTTTTTTAAAAAATATTAAATAAATTTCTATTAGCCTTCTATTTTTCTTATGTTCTAAACTTATTATTTAGGAATTTTATTCAATTATTTTTTAATTTTTGAATTTTTAGAAAACACTATATTTATAGAAAAAAATGACATAATGATCATAATAAATGGTATACATGCCATTATAGTTATGTCAAGAATCAACATAACAACTTTTGTAAGATGAGGGGACAAACTTGCTTAAAAAAATAGTTCAAGGGAGTTTTTTTTGCACTTTTGCCAAAAAAATATACTTCCTTTGTCCCAAAAAAAAAAAAGTCCCTTTTTGAAAACTCAATTTTTAAAGAGTGTATTATTTAATATTTTTTTATTGTAAGAGAAGTGAATGAATTGTCAAATAGGCAACTTTTTTTATGATGGGTCCACAATAGAGGGTAAATTAGGAATGTTAAGAAGATGGTACATTGAATTTTGAAATAAGACAATTATGTTGGGACAACCAAAAATAGAAAGGTGACACTTATTTTGGAATAAAGAGAGTATCTTACAACAAATAAGCATTGCATGTTTCATTGAAATTTCTTAAATTTAATCCGAACATTAATCATAGAACTAGAAGGAGAGCAAATCATATTCATATGAAGAGAAATTATTAGACTATATGATTCTGATAAATGAGAAGCTGCCACGTAATTAAAAACTTAAAAAAGTTGGCATATTTGATTACGTTACATTTTATGATTGGCCGGAAGAAAGTAGTTTGAGATAATATAATAATTTGTCCCATACGAGAATTACTGATAGTGAAATCCTACAAGGAAACTAATATGATGAGAACAAGCTGGAATCTATCCATCCGTACATATATATATATATATAAGTTCACTATATATGTTAGTTCACTGCTTTTGAGTTAGGGTATAAGTGTTTCCGTCCGTACTCTCTCCCTCTCTCTCCCCGTCTCTGATTCGTCTCTTTCTCGAGTTCTACGTACGATGGAACTGTTGATACAAAACAATATTGCTTCTTCAGTTCACAGCGACACTCCAAACGGTACAAAACCACAACCACCTTCTTCCGCTTTGATACTATTTAACGGTCCAACAAGTCAACAACACGAAGAAGCTGGTCCTTCATGTTCGTTCACCATTGACGAATACAACTACGATGACAATGGGCCGTCGGAGAATAACTATTTGGATTCTTTTCCTCCTGGTTTTCGTTTTCAGCCTTACGACGAAGAGCTCATCGAAGGTTACCTGAAGAGAAAGTTAAAGAATCAATCTTTGCCTCCAAACAGGATGCATGAGGTCAATATATACCAACAAAATCCAGATACACTTTCAGGTTTATATTTCTTTAACTAACATTTTTCAATTACTATGTATTTATTTATTGTCGATTCTACGTATATGTGTTTAATTTATTTTTGTAGCTTTCTTGCTTTTTATAAATCTTGAAACAAGCTTTTTCTAAATCTTGAAACAAGAGTTACCGAAAAATTAATAATCTTGAAACATGTATATATAGTTAATTTATTAGGAATACAGTTTGTTATATATATTAGGTTCAGTTAGTACTTGTACAGTCCATGTTGCCGCGTTTCATTTGGTTCATGATATATGACATTAGTTTTGGTGTTTATTTTTTTGTTGGCGTTGATGTATCGGTAGTGTTAAGTTGGCGTTTGAATGTATGAGTTATTCATCATCGTCATAATTTTATATGAATGAAGTCAGACACATAAATCTTCTTTCTAATATTTTCTATTGCAAATTATTTCTTCTACCATATTCAACTTTTTAAAATCATTTTTAATAAATTCATTTCATGTTATTTTTGGTCGCCCTCTCGTCTCTTACCTTCTATTTGTCTTACTCGCTTCACATGTGCTTTTTTAGGTTTTCGACATATGTGATCAAACAAACCCTCTTAGTCTAATCTTTCTAATTTTTTCACAGATTCTCGCACACGCTCATTTGGAACCTTATTTCTTTTAGTCACTCCACTCATCCACCTTAGCATTCTTATTTTCGTTATATGAAGGCTTTGTTCTTGTCTTTTTTGAAGGACCAACACTCCTTCTCATATAACATAGTTGGTCTAATTAATTACAGTCCTATAAAATTTTATTTTTAAATTCTGAGTTATTCTTTTATCACACAATATTCTATTAACTTGTCTCAATTTTGTCCAACTCACACCTATTCTACTAGTTATGTCACAATCTATCTCTCCATCATTGTGTATTATTAATTTTAAGTACCAAAATTGGTTGTTTTGAGTAACTTTTTTATTTTGAAGTGTTGTCATTAGTAATCAATGTCCAAATCTTTGTTAAATTTGCAATCTATATATCTTGATTTTAGTTCAAGTAATTCTCAATCCTTTCGATTTTAAAGCATTTCTAGTTCTCTTTAGAGATATTATCAGTTAAATTTGTTTTTGATTAATGCTCTAGTCATATATTTAGTGTTATAGTATTTTAATCTTTTTGAAATATGAGAAAAGGTTTGATAAGTGATATGGGCTTTTGTTATCTTAGTTTTCAAATTAATTATGTTCTCATATATATATATATATATATATATATATATATATATACATAAATGATCTCTTGCTCAACAGTGGGTAAAAAATTCTTCTACATCATATATAGTAATTAATACATATGATTGTAATGATTTTCGAAAGTTAATTTTTTATACTTAAATTATATTTAACGATGTACTATGCTTGTTGTGTATAGAAAATTTCTTGCATTACTATATATATATATATATATATATATATATATATATATATAAGTTTACTTGCATGCACGGATGCATCTTGAAATGCTATAATATTCTAAATATGTGATATTGGGATTACCAGTGACATACCAAGCTCAAGGAGAAAATGAATGGTATTTTTTCACACCAAGAGACAAAAAGTATCCAAATGGGCAACGACCAAATAGGAAGGCGAAAGATGGATTTTGGAAAGCTACTGGTGCTGATAAGGTTGTCAATCTTAATGGTCGCAAGCTTGGATACAAAAAGACATTGGTATTCTATCAAGGGAATCCTCCAAACGGGAACAAAACCTCCTGGATTATGCAGGAATATAAGATAGATAGTCCTTCCAATACTCAAAGGAATCAAAATGATATGAAGGTATATATATATATATATGCACAACTATCTCAAATTTTCTGTTTACTCATATATATATATATATATATATTGCTAGTGACACTAACCTTAATTCCTTAATTTGTTGTTGCAGCTAGACGAATGGGTCTTGTGCAAGATCTATAAGAAAGAATACAAAAAATCTGGCATGAGAAATCAAATACAAGTGGTTGATGGTGGATTAAATGATGACATTGAACAACCCATCATGAGATTACCAGCTGAAAACTCTTCTGCAATGACATCTGAAGGAACTAATTATTCCATTAATGCTGATCAAACTGAGCCCACTGAAATGGACACTGATCGTTACAATCAGCAGTCTTGTATTGATTCAGTGGGGACTAATATGATGCCCCAAGTGTTCAATCAGCACACTTATATTGATTCAGTGGGAAATAATATGATGCCCCAAGTGTTCAATAATCAGCAGACTCATATCGATTCATGGCTAGGAGGATGCCAAGACGACGAAGCTTTGGACTTTTCAACCGAAGAGCGGGATTATCTATTTAGTTTATTGGAACCTGACCATGCAAGATACATCTCAGAGCCTCCCAAACCCTAGCAATGCCAATTTACTTAGCTCTTATCTGGTGGCTAGCTAGGATGCTTTTACCATTCTTTTTTGGGAGAAATGTACATTGTGTTAAGTTCAATTATTTTACACTGAAGTGTGTTTGATACACAACTCGATCAATTTTAGTAATTAATTCTGTATATATTTAATACTCATTTTAAATAATTTTGTTGGATTTAATTATTCTCCTTACTTTTGCATGCTCCCTTATATTTTTATGATAATAAAATTATTCACTAGGATTTGAAATTCTCCTTCTCAATTCTCATGCTTTTGTTCAGTCTGTCTAAAACCAGTTTAATTATTCTTGTTAGTTCTGCATGCTTCCTCATGATCATTACTTGTACGTCATTCTATCTATATGCACAAAACTGGAATGTTATATTCTCATCGTGAAGCAGAGGAGAGAATTCTTTGTGTTGTACACACACACATATATATATTGCAAAATTGCATCTACATGCCATTATATGAAGTTAATTACACCAATAATTACTTGGTAAGCCATTTTTTTTTTTTTTGATAATCTAAGTCAGTCGTATAAATTGAGAAAATTACAAACAATATCCCGGACTAGACACAATCAAGATGCAATGCATCAACAACATAAACTTCAACATTCTGTAGCAACAATTGCTAGATGCAGAAAAGAAAACAATATGATCAAAATCAATTTAGTAAGAAGGATATAAATGGGCGGGTAAGTAACATTACACAATAATTTAGGCTTTTTGGTCGCATACTTTAGGCAAACAAATGCTAGACTATGCAACTTTACAATGTTTTATGATGTTTCAGAGTGTGACCACAAAAACTTCTTGATCAATGAATAGATTGATGAACTGATACTTTTGGATAGAACGAAAATATTCATCCAGTAGAGCTGTTGTAATATCCTGAAAAAAAAAAGAGGAAATTATATAGTGTACGTGTATAGTTATATTATTTCATTTTGAAATAATAGGTGATGCTGATAAAATAGGAAACCTTGAAATTTAAAAAGACTCTTTATATATCTCTATCATCTGATATACGTCTCTTCATAAAAGTTTGATATAATATTGTATTTTATATATATAATATTTTTTGAAACAAATAAATCACCTATATACGATAAAATTTTGCAGTAGTCAGAAGGAGAGACAGTAATTGAGGAGTTGCATAGAGAGAGACCGTGATTGATCAGTAATTTAGAGAATAAAATAGCGAAATCGGTAAGTCAATTCGTTTTATATATTTGTATTTAACTGAGACTTGTCTTTTAATTATATCACGTTTAAAAGAGTTAATCATGCTACCATGTTATATATTTTTATGAATTGGAGATTATGCACCTGTATACTTAGGCATACATACAGGCATATGATATATAATTATTATGGATGGATGCACGGTATATAATCATGTTTATTTTATATATAAGAATGTTCTGAGCTGAGGTATATCAAATGTCTTACTTGTAATTATGGATGATAAATGCATGTTTGAACATGATTTCTTGTTGCACTGTTACATGCTAGTTGATCACTATATATATTAGATGAATCTGATTTGGGTATAATATAGATTTATATACATATGTGCACGGATGGAATACTGGCGAAAATTAGAAACCAAAGTCATGGCTAAAATTGGTTAGGGAATTATTTTATCTAACTCGCATGATATTAAGATTTTTTTGAATGATTTAAATCAATGTCCCATTAGTTTGAGTTAATGTTACATTAGTTTATTGCAGTAAAACTTGTATATATACAGCGACCTATATGTATTTATGTATGCATATAGTTATAAGAAAATTCATCCAGAAACATTACAAACTATAAGCGGTGAAATAGATGAGCTATGTGTACTGTGGGTGTGATTGATAAATAGACTGATTTTGATTTGTGTATGAGGAACCAGTGTTCTAGCTGTGTAAATAGAGAAGAAGACCCACTTTGGGGTCTTCCCATGCAAATCCCAATATTTTTTTAATTAATCTTTTAAATGATTTAACTAAATCGAATTTTTTTTGTGGAATAGTTACATCCAGATTGAACTTTCAATCTTCAAAATGTGAGCTGAAAATCTTACCATTAAATTATCTTATTAGGATTGTATTATAAATTTTATCCACTTTAAGAGGAGTACGTTTATAATACACCCGGTATAAATACACTAGATAAATCTGAACTTTGCATATTATACTTAATGTCATACTGTCACCAATTTTGTAAATAAAATGATCGATTCATGTGCTTAATCAACGTCTTATTGCCATTAAACTATATTATTAGGATTGTATTATAAATTTTATCCACTTCAAGAAGAGTACGTTTACAATACACCAGGTATAAATACACCAGATAAATCTAAACTTTGCATATTGTACATAGTGTCATTTTGTCACCAATTTTGTAAATAAAATGATCTATGCTTAATCAACGTCTTATTTTAATTCAAAGTTTATTTAACTGCAATATCAACCGTCAATGATCAGAAAAAACTCATAAATATTCAGTTATCTAAAAACAATTTTTAAGAATTCAAAAAACAAAAATTTAATTTCAAATAACTATAAAAGACAATTCTTTGAGTATAGGTTTTTCAAAGATAATTCTATGAATATGGATTTTTTTTCTGAGTTAAAAAAAAGTTTTTAGAAATAGTCAATCATATATATATATATATATATATATATATTTTACAGTTTTCTCTGATTTTTAATTATTAAAAAGAAAATTAAACAAAACACAAAAGGTGTTCTAGAAAATAAAGTATTGACAGATTTAAAGTTCCAATAAAGTTATATATCACATTCATATAAGTGTTTAATTTATTGATTTCTTTTCGAAGTAGATAAGAGATTACAGGTGTTAGATTATATAATCTAACAACTTGAATTTCAGAAGTAAATTTTTCCACAAGGCAAGTCAGGTTGAAGAATATTTCCTTGACAGAAAAAAGATAGGAAAAAGAAAAGAAAAGAAAAGTAAATAGAGACGCTGCAAACATTAAGCAGAATTGCAGTAGGAGAATGATTGAAAAAGAAAAGAAAATTGTTTGATCAATTAAAAGAAATGAGTAAAGGTGAAGTACTGTGATTTGTACATCCGTTTGTTTCGTCGGAAAATAATTTCTAAAAATTATAGGAGAGAAAAATTAGAAAAAAATAGTAAAAATATTTTAAAATTTACAAAAAATTTCAGAATAATGTATTTCAACATAATTAACTTAAATTTGTTGAAATATGTGAAACTAGATTAAGTTAAATGGTGAAATTAATTTTAATCCAAAAAAATAAGTTTTAAGACACAAAATTAGATAGTACAGAAAAATGGTGAGAAATTAGATTCTGAAATTTTACCAAAACCTATAGTTTACATCAAGGAACCTTCACGAATTTAGTATTCTCATTGTTTGAGAAATGAGTAGATTCGGCATGATCAGTAGGCAAATGCAAGAATTAGGATAATAATATGATAGTTTCAAAATTCAAAAAAAGGTTTCATGTGCATTAGTGTTAAGAAATGCAATGAAACAATTAAAAAATGAGTTTAGAGCAACATCACTGGTATGAAGCAGCAAGTCCACGAAAGACTTCTTCCAGTTAAATGTGAGAATACCTTCCCACTGAGTCGCCAAAATATTGATGTTAGCTTTTATATATAGAATTAGACATTACTCATAATATAGTAGAGATCGGGTGGATTGAGTGAGGTGAAAATCTCGGTAAACTTGAAAGAGAGAGATGACAGTGCGCAAGTTCACCGTTGACTCCCTTGATGAAAGTTTAGAAGGTGAGGTGAGAGGGCAAGAGAGCTCTTGGAGAGTGTGATGGTTCTTGTTAAACCTGTCAATGATTCGAATTTGACCCGAATCCGAGCAGATAATTAAAATATAAATTGGACATTTAATCCGATAATCTGTTAGCTAAACAAATTGGTTATAGATTATGGTTGATCTGATCCGATAATAATCCGATATATAATTTATTTTAAATATATTATCTAATGTTATAACATATAATATTTTCACACTATTTAAATATTTTTTTATCATTATTTCCTTCTTATTCTCTCTTCTCTCTATTTTGTCTTTCGGTTTTTTTCTTTAATAAAAAGTCAAATACTTACATTTTTACAACTTTTTTCTTTATATTTTATTTTTCTTCTCTATTTTTTTTCCTACTCATTATTTGTTAATCCTTTTTGAAATTACTTTTTTTTAAAAAAAATTTTATATTTTTTTCGGATCAAGTTATCGGATCTAATATTCAATTAATAACAAATCGAATATATATTTAATTATATATAATATGTCGGGTTATCAGATCAGATAAGATCACCTATGTTCCTTATCGGGTTTGAATCGAATCAGACTTTATCTAGTTCTAATCTAATTCATTTACATGATTCGATTCAAATCTGATCCGTTTACAGGTCTACTTTATGTGATTCTCCTCTATTTTTGGCCTTAGCAAAATGTCCTTTTTATAAGTCAATTGTGAGGACAGTGATGTCATACTAGAAAGCACGGACACTTCGTATAGGAGTGCTGTGTCCGTGTCGGATACTAGAATACTTCTCGGACACTCCTTGGACACGTGTCAGACACTCCTTAGAAGTGTCCTGAAATTTTTTTTTTTAAGACACGGCGGGGACACGGCAAGGACAAGTGAGGGACACGGCGGGGTATATTTTGTAATTTTTAAAAGTGCAAAAAAACCCCTGAACTTTTCCGAAGTTACAAAAAGACCCCTTTGAACTATTTTTTTGAGCATTTCAGCCCCTCAACTTCTAAAAGTTGACATCTTGACCCCTTGAAATAACTATAATGACATTTATACCATTTAATATGACTATTATACCCTTTTCTATATAAATATAGTATTGTCTAAAATAAAAAGTTTTAAAAATAAAAAATAGTTAGATAAAATTCCTAAATAATAAATTTAGAAACAAAAAAATAAAAAAGCCAATAGAACTTTATTTAACATAAAATAATGTTGGTTTATTTGGTATTTTGTATTTAAATTTATTTGTTTGTTATTAAAAAAATGAGTAATATGCAATATTTTAGTAGTGGGTTTGAATATAATGAACATCCTTTTTGAAAATACATTAATTGCTTGATAATAAATTGAAGTATTTGTGTGATTTATTATTTTTTTATTGTTAGATTTATGATGTAGTGGATATTGGTTAACTTGTTGAATATATATTAATATATTATTTCATAGCCATATCCTCGCCCTGTCGTGTCCTTTTTTTTAAAATTTGTCGTGTCGCCGTGTCCGTGTCGTGTCGTACCCGTGTTCCGTGTCTGTGTCCATGCTTCTTAGTACATGAGTTTAGTGTAATGATAAAAGGAGAAATATATACAAAGTAATAAGAGACAATTATAGGGTCTAGAATTATTATGTTTAATAAGGGTAATTATTTAATGAGATTAATAATATTAATATCGTCAGGTAACTTGGGGACCGGATGAATGAGAATCTAGAAAGCACGGACACTTCGTATAGGGGTGCCGTGCTCGTGTCGGACACTCGGACTCTCCTCGAACACGTGTTGGACGCTCCTTAGAAGTGTCCTGGAATTTTTTTTTTAGGATACGGCGGGGACACGGCAAGGACACGCGGGGGACACGGCGGAGTATATTTTGTAATTTTTAAAAGTGAAAAAAAACCCCTGAACTTTTCCAAAGTTACAAAAAGACCTTTTTGAACTATTTTTTTGAGCATTTCAGCCCATCATCTTTTAAAAGTTGACATTTTGACCCCTTGAAATAACTATAATGACATATATACCATTTAATATGACTATTATGCCCTTTTCTATATAAATATAGTATTTTCTAAAATAAAAAATTTTAAAAATAAAAAATAGTTAGATAAAATTCCTAAATAATAAATTTAGAAACAAAAAAATAAAAAAGCCAATAGAACTTTATTTAACATAAAGTAATGTTGGTTTATTTGGTATTTTGTATTTAAATTTATTTGTTTGTTATTAGAAAAATGAGTAATATGCAATATTCTAGTAGTGGGTTTTAATATAATGAACATCCTTTTTGAAAATACATTAATTGCTTGATAATAAAATGAAGTATTTGTGTGATTTATTATTTTTTTATTGTTAGATTTATGGTATCGTAAATATTGGTTAACTGTTGAATATATATTAATATATTATTTCATAGCCGTATCCCCGCCGTGTCGTGTCCTATTTTTTTGAAATTTGCAGTGTCACCATGTCCGTGTCGTGTCGTACCCGTGTCCAAGCTTCTTAGATGATAATAAATGGTTTTCATCTCTTTACAAGTTAGGTAAACGTTTAGATGAACCAATGCAAAAATTCTTTAAGTCCTACTCCAACAAACCAAGTACTTCTGAACTCAAAAAATTCTCAAGTCCTACTCCCAGTTCAAGTCTTCAATCTTTTATTTGAGATGTATTAATGATGTGATGAGTGTCACATAGCTTGCACGTCCACCTTCTAACTTTTATTTAAGTGGGTCATTAATGATGATGTGGCAAATGTCACATGAGATAATACATATGCCATACCTACATAAGAAAATGGCCGGTTAGCATAATTGAATATTTGATCTAATTCAGAATTCTTGTGAAGATCGATTGTTGTAGGGTTTCAAAAGGCCATTTTTAACCGATTAAAGTTAGAACAATTGTAATCATGTATTGAGGCTTTGACAATTTACTCCATATGTCTCAATGGATTGATTTTAGTTTCTTTTGTACTCGACAATTGTCAAACTCATTCTGGAATAACTTTTGGGACAACCCGTGCTCAAATAATTACGTTGTACATGATCATTTAAGGTTTAATATTCCAAGTTGCAATATTAATCATTTAGAAAAAAAGTTTACTACTGTTGCTCCTTAATATTCCATGCTACAATATTAATTATTTAGAGAAAGTTTAGTACTGTTGCTCCTTAATCTTGTGGCTACTGTTGCTCTTTCTTGTTCAATGAGAGTTGTTTAGAAGGAAATAGTTTAGAATATGTTATTCTTCTTATTCATCAGTATTTGTTTCTTTTTCTTGCTTTGAGTATAAAAAAGGATAAATCTAGTACCGAGACTCTAACTGTTATGAAGTTTGAAAAGAGTCAGATATATGAAAACTTTCTTTCATATGATTATTTTCGTTTTAAGTTCTTGACCACTAAGTCATAATAGAACAATATTATTGTCGTGCCAAGACCCACAAAGTATATTAAAGAAAATTCATAAAAGAAATAGATTAGATATAATCTATATTATTTTATTTTTAGTTATTTTATTCAATCTAATCTCTATTCTTATAGTTATTATATATATATATATATATATATATGTGTGTGTGTGTGTGTTAATGAATTAAAATGTCATAATTATTGGCACAATTGTTTTTTTTTTTTCATTAGGTACAAGGATATAATCAATAATGGCAAACGATTGTTGGAATATACTTGAATAAATATGAGACTTATTATATAAAAAATATTATAGATGAATTTTAAGTATTTTGTTGCTGTGAATATTGAGAAAATTTTGATTGCTTTCGTTGCATTATATGCCGAGATAATCACAGTCTTAGGTGTAATACACGTGTCAGAACCTATTACTACACTTAGAACCATAATTATTTGAGTGCACGGAACAACGAGAGTTTTTTTTTTCTGTAAATATGAGATGTCAAAGTTAAATAAAAAATTAACAAAAAATAAATTGAAATGAAAATTTGAAAAATGTTGAAGTAAAAGTCTAATAAGAGAAGCCAAAAATAAAAGTTACACTAGCCCATTGGAAAAATCAGGGGCATTTGTGTCCTAAAACTAATATACATACATATATATACCTATATATATAATTTTCTACAGAAAAGTGGTTTCTACATATGGTCTCTTCTTCCTGCCCAACCCGCGACGTTCGCTGGCTATTATCACGTTCCCAACTCTCTCTCTCTCTACAGCACATATATTGCGATCGCATTGTTTCTGTTCTGTTAGGTAGGTTTTTGATTTCCTCTTTCTATATGTATATAGATTAATTAACTAATATTATGGTATGTATTGAAATTAGGTTAATAAACTCAAGACACCTTTGGGGCTTATCTGTATGAAGAATCTATTGATTTTCATTTGTTAAGAGTATTGATAAGAGAGTAGTTCGTTTTACAATGCCGCCATTTATGTCGACTTCGAAGGCCCTTGGGCGGCTGGTTTCGCGTAGGAATTGTATCAAACAGTTGATGAGGTATTCCAAGAACAATGGGCATGTGGGAAATTATGTTCAGATTCGATGCTTGAGCAGCATTTCAGGTATCGAGCCGTCGCCGATCAATAAGCTCATCGGTGCTTATAAGGATAGTGATTTTACATTGGGAAGCATTTGTAATCGTAGTGTTGTTCAGAGGAGGGGTTTTCTTGGGGTTGGTGATGGGGAAGAGAGCAATGTTTTATCCAAAGTTTACGAGGAGAGGCGCGTTTTGGGGTAAGTTTGTTTGGTTGCTATGTTCATTTATGAAGTGTTTTGCACACAATTGGGACAATTTTTTATCTTTTTTTGACAAGTAAAAAAAAAAAGGTACCTGGCTTTTGAAAAGAAAGTTTATGAGCATCGAAGAGAAAGTACTTTGCTTTTGCAATGTAATTCATTCATGTTAAAGATATCTTTGAATGGTTTTTTTTTTCCTTGATACGTAAATCACACACATGCACTTATAATGTCCCATTGGGGACTCAAACCTTCAACCTTCTATTTGGAAGAAATAGGTGGTATCATCTTGCTAAGCCCTTGGTTGTGAATAGAGCAAAACTTAATGTTACTTTCATATTCTTATACACAATCACTCAACCAGGACTTTCTTGTATGAAACCCTCAATCATGGAATCAATTCGAGAATTATGTTCCATGATTTCATATCCTGGTATTCATCTCCTTTATAGTCCCCAATATCAATACAAGCTCACTTTTTTTTTTCTTTTGCATTGTTAATGTTCATGTGCTTCTATATGCATGTCAAACCCATCTAAATTGACACTCCCTCATATTATCAAGGGAAAATTAACTTTCATTGAATTAAAAATAAAATATTTTTGATTTGGGATCTCTAAGAAAGGAGAAGTGAATATGACTCGTGTATCAGTGATCCCAAATTATAAATACTCCCTCTGTCCCATTATTCTTGGGCCATTTCGGGATCCAACTTATGATGGTAGTGGAGTTTTAATGTATTTTATTGTAGTGGTAACGAATGGATTTACACATTTGCCCTTGTTGAAGTGAAAGATAGTATTACACATAGTGGGACCACATCAGTTACAACTTAAAGTGGAAAGGTTAGTTTGGGAATGTTATAAAATATAGTACATCCATTTTTGGAATGAGACATGTATTTTGGGACATCCCAAAATGGAAAGATGGACAAGAATTTTGGGATGGAGGGAGTACTTTATTTTCAACTTACTGAATATCAATTCTCCCTGTTATCAATTCCTGCTTCAATAGTGGGCATTTTGCTTCATCTTCCTAGCTTGATTTCCCATTTCTAGTTTTTGTTTTAGGTCTAATCTACTCTGAAATATCTCTACTTTTTCATTCGTTCCTCTTCATGGGCTTTGTAGTTATAGGTAATTTATGTGGTTGAAACTAGCTAATTCATTATTATCTTTATTTGAAGTATATGTTTTTAGCAGAAATCACATCTAGCAGTCAACGGTAGATTTTAGGTTCTTTGAATACTATGTCTTATTGTTGCATTTTAATGTTATATGTGTTCCTATAGAATTTTTATTACTTATATAAGTTGAAATAGTTTTTAGTTATCAGGTATTCTCCCGAGCAGTTGTTTGCCGTTGTTGCCGCTGTTGACTTGTATGAAGGATTTCTCCCCTGGTGTCAAAGATCAGAGATTGTTCGACGCCACCCTGATGGATCATTTGATGCTGAGCTGGAGATTGGTTTCAAATTTCTTGTTGAAAGTTATGTTTCCCATGTGGAATTAAACAAACCAAAATCAGTAAAGGTAATAAATTTCCCTTCAATAAGAAGTCTTCCCAGTTTGCTTCCCTTTTGTTCACTAAATATTTATCAAGTAATATCTTGAGAATCTGAAGGATCTCTGAGCTAATTTGGGTTGTATAGTTGGAACTCTTTCCACTTCCTAGAATCCTAGGTGGAGATGCCTTTGGAATCATCTTTCGAGACAAAATTTATATGGGATCAGTTGTAGATAGGTGTCGGAGAAGGTTGGCATGTTGTTAAAGGAAATACCTTTTGGAAGGGGATTGGTTGCCGCTTATCAAGAACACTTTTTTCGTCTTTGAACTATTTTATATTACTTTTCTCTATCTAGTGTCAACTTTGGAGACTAGTAAGTTACTAAGGGACTTCCTGTGGGGTGGGTTATAAGAAAAGTTTACCACCTGGTGGAATTTCAGCAAATGTGCAGGCTCTCTAAAGTAGGAGCTATGTGTTAAAGTTTTGGTTCTCTTTAATCAAGCTTTGCTGTGGATAGGGAGGTTTGCAAAGAAGGGCTTTGGACTAAAGATTTAGTAATGCAAGGGAAGATTGGGTTTTGAACAAGTTAAAAATTCACGTGGGTTGGGTTTACGGAAAGTGATTATACAGAAACAGTTCCTGTCCACTGTTGATATATAGCCATCCTATTGCAGGGCCGTGTTTGAGATATTATAAGGTTTAGCAGTCAATCATTGTATCCAACTATTCTGAACACGGTTTTGTAGTGGTGATCCATGAATCTTATCTTGGATCAATTAATGTTATTAGTTTCTGGTCTTTAATAAGGCTATAGGGGTTTGACTTGTAACATACTTTCAGATTCTAATTTGGTGCCATGGCAGTAAATGGAGAAGTTCAGCAATCTATATATAATTACCTATGTACATACTTCACTCAGTGAATTTTCTAAAAGTTTTAAATCTCTATGGTACCATGTGATGCATAAGGTATTTTACGACCTAATGCCAAAAAATAACCATTGTTCATGGGTTACCCCTTGAACAGTCACAAGTTCGGTTTACCTCTTTAATTCTTCAACCTATGTGGCTACTTTTGTTGCTCTTAACTATTCGTACTCTATAAACCTCTATCATAACACCCATAACTCTTACTAGTTACTTTCCATATACTCGTTAATGTTCTTTCATGAATTTCTAGTATTTAACACCTTTAAAGTTGAGCTAATTGCAATTCATTCTCGGCTTCCTCTCCATAAAGCCTATGACCTATCTTCCACATACCTTAAATCCACAAACTTTTCATAACCCAACTAATCAATATATAGATATAGGGGTTCCGGAAATAGTAAAAGATAACTCTCACAATCTGATGAACAGGATCTTGGAGAAGCTAAGACAGATCAATGGAAGGGGAGGGACTAGCAATAAGACAGTATCTAGAGATAATGACTTAGCAGTTTTTGCCTTTTTGTCCTCTTTTTTTCTTGACCGTTTGTACTTGGAGAATTGGAAAATTGCTTGGCTTCTTGATAGAACTTTGGGCTGACAACTATGAGAATGCATGCCAGACTAGTCACACTGTCTAGAATAATGTCAAAGTTTTGGTCGGTATCCCCCTCCCGGTACCTCTCTCAGACAGCACCAGCACTAGTTAATGGCCTTTTGTACTTTGGGAATGTTCATTGTTCATAGGCTTAGACATAAGGCATTGAGAACATCACAAATCGCATAGACAGTCCAAGGTGTTTTGTATAGCCCACTTGTTATTTAGCAACTCGAATAATCTTTTGATTTGCACTTAAGTTAAGCCACCAAGCAAGAAAACCCAAGTATCCAGAGAGGGGATTTTGAATAGCACCCAATGGCAGCATCATAATTGCAGGGATCATGGCACAGTGCATGTGTCACACTCACACCATGATCATAGTGTCATAACACGTGTCCATGCTGTGACCATGTGGAATACAACACAATGTCATGAAATGTGTAGTATTTATCAGGACCACAACACACTATAGAAAGGAGATACATCGTATTCCTAGTCTTGCAACACAATGTTATGAATCACACTTTTATTGCTGGGATCATGACAAATTGCAAATGGGTGGTATGCACTGAATTGTGGGATTAAAACGCAATATTGAATCATTTATAATGCACGGTGATCAAAGTGCGCCCAAAGGAGGGTACACTGTAATTGTGGGATTAAAACAATAAACACAATGTTGAATCACATTGTAATCGTGGTGATTACAGCGTTTGTACATAGCTATCACGGCTATAATGCAACATCATGGTACACACTGTAATTTTAGCAATCACAATGCACCATGGGAAGGTCACATTGCTATATGAATTACGACACAAAATATCATGAATCACATTGTAGTCACAAAAAGAGCTCAAGGACCCTCCTGAGTATCGCCTCATATTCAGGCAAGTGTAGGACACTTGTGTCACTGTTTAGTTGGTCAAGAAGCTTCCTTAAGTACATGGTGTGTCGTTCTGGTAGTCATGCCATTAGCCGTTGGCTTTGTTGTTTTAGACTGATATGATTTTAATAGCTGTCATCGTGGTTTTCATTCGTTACTAGACCCCCATCATGAACCACGTTTGACTGGGTGGTGGTATTGACACTTTTGATGTCATATAGAGGTCCATTTGTAATTCTCCTTGTGTTCCATGTGTCATAATGGATCAACAAAAATTTGCAACTTGTCATTACCTGGGAGATTTTCACGTCATCCACATGTTGAATCCATGCCACCACTTCTGCACAAACATAGTTGGCATTATAATTAGCTCTTCACAACATTTTTCTACATTAATTTGTTATCGAAGCTTCTATGAGAGTAATTTCATGGGTAGCACAAATGATGTAGATATTGCTACCCAAGAGTTGTTTTCGTGTACCAAGTTTCAAAGAATTTGTAATCAATGGTTATGATACTCATTTAAAAATAATGTTTAAGGCAAAGGAATTTAATCAAGATATTGAAATACTGGACACAACCTTTTAAATTGTGACGCCAGACAGAATAGTGATTATTCTGTTGGCTTAATAGCAACAGGAAATATACAAAAAGAATGCAAGAGAATCGCTCAAAAATTCAGAGAAAAGCCTCTGATATTCTATTCATTATTCAAAATCAAAGTTATTTCAGAATCAGCTCACAAGCTGGGCTATATAGCTGAAACTCGTCAACATTACCAAAAATAGCAGGATCCCAATAATCGTGCCAAAATAAAATACGAAATAAAAGAAGGAAGCTGGCAGAAATCTGACCCAAATCAAGTCCAGAATCTCTTTCTAATCGACAAAAGAAATATTACTAAAAAGGGAAAGAAATAACTAAAATTGGGGATTCGGAGGGCAAAACAGTGGATTTTGGCCTCGAAAAAATATGCACCCAGCGTAGCTTGGTGTTTACGACGTGCGTGCTGAAACAAGCTTTCCGAATTGTGGTCATAAAGGTGATTCTGATACTCGTAGCCAAAGTTATGGCTAAAATACCGAAACGCACCCAAAACTGCCCCAATTAGGGATAAGGTCATGGCTTCCTGCCATCTTTGCGCTGATCTGCCAACTCAAGGTATTTCAGTACCATTAACATGTCATCTGACAACTCAGCATCATCTGACTCGGATGCTCCTGTATTAGTCACCCCGGGTTGGAAAGAACTCGTCCTCGAGTTTACAATAGCTTCATCGGCATTCATAAAACAAGGACTTAGGTGTTTCACATTAAAGACATTAGAAGTCCTCAAATGACTGGGGAGGCACAGTTTGTAGGCGTATCATTGATCTTTTGCAGGATCTTACAGGGACCAATCTTCCGCTCCTTAAGCTTGTTATATTCTCCAACAGAAAAACGATCACGAGTTAATACCGCCCAAACAAAATCACCAACATGAAAAAGTACTTGACGACGGTGGTTGTCAGCCTGAACCTTGTACTTGGCATTACTCTCGTGAATGGCTAGCTTGACCTGCTCATGGATACCTCGAAGATGTTCTGCCATCTCATCTGCCTTGCAATTGAAACGACCCACGTGCGGAATAGGGGCTAAGTCAAGCACCCCGAATGAATTCTGACCATAGACAATCTCAAATGGGCTCATTCCCGTTGTTCTGTTCTTCGACCTGTTATAGGCAAATTCTGCTTGAGGTAATGCCAAATTCCACTGCTTTGGTTTAGTTCCTGCCAAACTCCTCAAAAGATTCCCCAAACTCCGGTTCACCACCTCTGTCTGACCATCTGTCTGAGGATGGTAGGCGCTGCTAAAATTCAACTTCGTCCCCAATTTCTCCCATAGACTCTTCCAGAATTGACTCATGAACTTGGTATCACGATCTGAAGTAATGGAGTGGGGAACACCATGTAAACGCACAATTTCCTTGAAGTAAAGATGAGCGGCTCGGGCAGCATCCATTGTTTTCCTGCAAGCAACAAAATGGGCCATCTTGGAAAACCTGTCAACCACAACCAAAATAGAATCCACGGCCCGATGGGTATGGGGTAAACCCAACACAAAATTCATACTGACATCAAGCCAAGGGGCTTCAGGTACCGGTAAAGGTTGTGTACAGGCCTGCATTAGTGAGAACTCCTTTGAACCACTGACACACATAACAACGCTCCACATAATGAGCCACGTCACTGGTCAACTTGGGCCAATAATAGTTGGAAGAGATCAAAGCCAACGTCTTGTTTCGCCTAACATGACCCTCGTTATGAAGTTCACTAATAATCTGTTGCCTTAGTGAACAATCTGGAATGCACAACTGTAATCCATGAAACAGATAACCATTATGCAAAATAAAATCATGTCGTTGACCATCAGTTACCTCCTCAATTATCCTCTCGAATGAAGGATCTGCAGCATACATATCAGAGAATGCCTCAAATCCTGCAACTCTAGTGCTCATGGTGGTGAGGAGCAACGTATGACGGCTCAGTGCATCTGCAACACGGTTCAGACTCCCTGCTTGGTGCCTCAGCGCAAATGTGAACTCTTGCAAGTACGCCACCCACTTGGCATGCCGTCTACTCAGCTTGTGTTGGCCATTGATTTATTTCAAGGCTTCATGATCAGTGAGGAGAATGAACTCCCTTTGTATTAGGTAGTGATGTCAATGCTTCAGGGACTGAACGATGGCATAAAACTCCAGATCATAGGTGGAATAATTTTTCTTTGATCCTGATAGCTTCTCACTGAAAAAGGCTATTGGGCGCCCCTCCTGACTCAGAACACCACCAATGCCAACCCCAGATGCATCACAGTTTACTTAAACACCTTTTCAAAGTCAGGAAGTGCCAAAACTGGTGCCTCTGTCATCTTCTGCTTGACCAGATGAAAACTGGCCTTCACCTCCTAGGACCAATGGAAATCACGTCCCTTGAGGCACTCTGTAACAGGAGCAATCAGAGTGCTGAAGTTTCTGATGAACCGACGGTAGAAAGATGCCAATCCATGGAAACGTTGGACATCGGTCAAGGTTTTTGGTTTGGGCCACTCCAAGACCGCATCTATCTTCGACAGATCTGCATGAACACCATCAGTAGACACCACAAAACTCAGAAAAGTTACAGAAGTAGTGAAGAAATAACACTTCTTCTGATTGACGAACAGGTGCTTTGTCCTTAACATTTCAAAAACGGCACGGAGGTGATCAAAGTGTGACGTCCATGTCGGGCTATAGATGAGGATGTCATCGAAGTAAACTACGGCGAATTTTCCCATGAAAGGTCGTAGAACCTGATGCATAAACCTCATAAATGTGCTGGGCGCATTGGACAGCCCAAAAGGCATGACTATCCACTCATACAACCCATGTTACGTCTTAAACCCTGTCTTCCACTCATCCCCAAGCCTTATTCTGATCTAGTGGTATCCGCTTTTAAGGTCAATTTTTGAGAAAACCTTAGAACCGGACAGCTGGTCTAACATATCATCCAGACGGGGAATTGGAATCCTGTACTTCACTGTAATCCTGTTGATTGCTCGGCTATTAACACACATACGCCAAGAGCCATCTTTCTTCGGCACTAGCAGAGGAACTGCACATGGGCTCATACTCTCACGGATGTAGCCCCTCTCCAGCGACTCTACCACCTGTCGTTGCAACTCTTCAGATTCCTTGGGATTGAGGCGATACGCCGGTCAATTAGGTAAACTGGACCCCAGAACAAGGTCAATCTGATGTTGAATATCCCTCATAGGCGGCAGCCCAGGAGGAAGATCCTCTGGCAACAGGTCGGAAAACTCTGCTAGCAGCTACTGCACCTCTGCTGGTAAATCTAGATTCACGTTCACACTTGTTGCACTATTCCCACAAGGCAGTAGAGCATAGACTATGTCCCCATGCTCAATCTCAGTTAAAAACCTGGACATAGAAAGTAGGTTAGTAGTTTTGGCTACCGGGGTAGGAGTGGTTCCTTCCCGACGAGGAGCCAACACAATCTTCTTCCCCTTGATGCTAAGGGAATATGTGTTCTTTCGCCCATCATGAATAACACTGCGATCATATTGCCAAGGCCTACCTAACAGTACATGACAAGCATCCATAAACACAACATCACACCAAGCATTATCAAAATATTTTTTGCCGATCGAAAAAGACACTAGACATTGCCTATTCACTGTTACCTCGTTGCCTTTATTTAGCCATAACAATTTGTACGGGTTGGGATGACGATCTGTCTTCAACTGCAATTTCTGAACAGCCTCTTCAGATACTACATTCTCACAACTGCCACTGTCAATGATCATCTTGCAGACTTTATCTGCAACTGTGCAGGTCGTGTGGAAAATATTGGTTCTCAACCAATCGTCTCCTGAATCGCCCTTGGGAGCCAGTAGACTCTTACGAATGACCAGAGTCTCATGGCCATTTCCATACAGCACATCTCCATCTTCATCATCGTCAAACACAAGCTCTCCAATCTCCTCAGTTTCGTCTACCACGTCTTCCTCAATTAGGAGATTTTTGCCCTTCTGACTAGCAGGCTTCCTACACTTGGTCGCTCTATGTCCCTGTTCACCACATCTGAAACATCTAATGTTTGAGTTAAAATTACCCTGCGATGGCTGCTGGACAGGACAGGATTCTTGAGGGCGAATGTAATACCCCGCTCCAACATATGGTATAATATTGTCCGCTTTGGGCCTGAGCCCGCACGGTTTTGCTCTTAGGTTTTACCCCAAAAGGCCTCATACCATTTGAAGAGAACATATTACATATAAGCACATCCCCTTTTCCACACCCAGGCGATGTGGGATTGAGCACCTTGTACCTTGTTAGTGTGGTAGCTCAGTCCAGTGTTTGTCTTCGCACCCGCCCACTCACACCCGTCCACAAGGGTTACTACAATCCACCCCCCTACAAGGCCCGACGTTTTCGTCGGCATACTTCCGGCTGGGTTCAGGCTCTAATACCAACTGTAATACCCCGCTCCAACACATGGTATGATATTATTCGCTTTGGGCCGAAGACAGACACTGGGCTGAGCTACCACACTGACAGGGTACTGGGTGCTCAATCCCACATCGCCTGGGTGTGGAAAAGGGGATGTACTTATATGTAGTATGTTCTCTTCAAATGGTATGAGGCCTTTTGGGGTAAAACCCAAGAGCAAAATCGTGCGTGCTAAGGTCCAAAGCGGACAATATCATACCATGTGTTGGAGCGGGGTATTACAGCGAACTGGCTGGTTGCTTTGATCGCTCCTGATCACTGGCCTCCGATTCTACTGTTTTTCCACAGCAAGTGCGCGTTGGTAGGCTTCAGAAACAGTCCAAAGCGAGTGAAGGCTGAGGACATCTTGCAGGGGCTGCCGCAGTCCTCCCATATACCGCGCCACCGTCTGCTCTTCCGTCTCAGATAAATCATTCCGGGCTATCAATTGATAGAACTCCTCCGTGTAATCATCAACCGATTTCGTGCCTTGTCTCAATGAATGAAGTCGCTGAAACAAGGTTTGAATGTAGCCGAAAGGAAGGAAGTGGCCCTTCATTTTCTTCTTCATCTTCTCCCAATCAGTGATCTTGCCCTTGCCCTGCCTGTCTCGTGATCGCCTCAACTGCTCCCACCATGCAGAGGCTCTGCCTTTGAGTTTGATGGCGACTAGTTTCACCTTGACACGATCTGGGACTTCCTTAGACTCAAAGATATGCTTTGCTTCATTCAACCAATCGACAAATCCTTCGGCCTGTAACGTATCAGAAAACTCGGGCAAATCCACTCTGAAACCGAGGTCTCCATGACGATCACCCCGACCACGGTGCTCCCAGAATCGAGCACGATTATGAAACGGGTTTTCGGAACTGGAATCGGATTCGTGATCTTCCATCTCACGGTCACTGACAGTTTGCGTCTTGAGACGCTGGGTTAACTCTGCAACGTGCCTCTGTAAATCCTCAATCATCAAATCCTGAACACTACGATCACGGTGTGGGACTTCCTTGTTCGAAACCTACCCGCGACGACCACAACCACCAGCCATGGAAACTGATGAAATCTCACCCAGGAAGATGCTGAAGTTCTGATACCAACTGACGCCGGACAGAATTGTGATTATTCTATTGGCTAATGGCAACAGGAAATATACAGAAAGAATGCAGGAGAATCGCCCAAAAACTCAGAGAAAAGCCTCTGATATTCTATTCAATATTCAAAATCAAAATTATTCCAGAATCAGTTTACAAGCCGGGTTATATAGTTGAAACTTGTCAACATTACCAAAAATAGCAGGATCCCAATAATCGTGCCAAAATAAAATACGAAATAAAAGAAGGAAGCTGCCAAAAATCTGGCCCAAATCAAGTCCAGAATCACTTCCTAATCGACAAAAGAAATATTACTAAAAAAGGAAAGAAATAACTAAAATTGGGAATTCGGTGGGCGAAACAGTGGATTTTGGCCTTGAAAAAATATGTACCCAGCGTAGCTTGGTGCCCACGACGTGCGCGCCGAAACAAGCTTTCCGAATTGTAGTCATAAAGGCGATTTTGATACCCGTAGTAAAAGTTATGGCTAAAATACCGAAACGCACCCAAAACTGCCCCAATTAGAGACAAGGTCACGGCTTCCTGCCATCTTTGCGCTGATCTGCCAACTCAAGGTATTTCAGTGCCATCAACGTGTCATCTGACAACTCAGCATCATCTGACTCGGATGCTCCTGCATCATATTGCTTCAGTTTTAAAATCAAAATACTCTATTCATTTTTTTGTATTAGTCATTTTGTGCAAGCACGTGGAATTTTTGTAGTATTCATACTTCATCTTCTGTGAGTCTTTAGGTGGTATATTGGAATTAAAGTTTTCTTTATCGGTCAATATCAATTATTTTGATTTCTAAAAGCATTTTATGTATGTTGACATGGACAATAATGCTTTTTACTTTTATTTTTTTAGTTAGTACTAGGAATATCTTTATCCATGATGCTGTTTATCTACTTATTACTCCTGTTTCTCTTCCAGACAACTGTATCGGAGAGTAGACTTTTTGACCATTTGATAAACATTTGGGAATTCAATCCGGGGCCGGTTCCAGGAACTTGCAACCTTTATTTCTTGGTGGATTTCAAGTTCAATTCACCACTTTATCGACAGGTAATGTCCCTCTGGCCAATTTGGCTATTCTGTACATTTTTCTAGCTTTGTAAACTTTAGAATAATAACTAACTCATTGCTTCATGAATAGAGAATTGATATAGAAGTTTAATTACTCTATATTTGGACATGAATACAATGTTCAGTTTATGCGGTAAATTTAAGAGCATAATTGCCTAAGGTCTAGTTCATACGAATTACAGTTTCTGAAAATAAGCAGAAGTAATAAGCAGTCCTTCTTGAAAGCCTACACAAAGAAACTTAATGAAATGAATTTGCAATGATGAATCTTTAGAAAGATTTGAAAAGCCATCCTCGATGAAAGAGGGCGTGTTCAAGTGGTCCACCCTTTTCATTAGTTGCCAGGGGATTTGTTACATGGACTCTCATATTTCTCTTCACATACCTGTGTCAACATGCACAACATGGATATGAGTACAGGATATGTGTTTGTCATACAAACCCAAATCAGACAGCCCAATCCTTCACATGGCATGATTGAATAAGAAGAAAAAACTCAAATTTAATAGTAGAGATGAGTTTCTTGTCTATGAAATAGATGGAAATCCTTTTGTTTTACTACATCCCATGTAATTATAGTGATAATTGAGTATATTCTTATAAAACAATAATAAACATTTCTCTATAATAAAACATATAATGTATCTACATGCGCAGTATGTCCCTATCCAACTTTTGGATACATATATCTGCACCCGATACACTTACCCAAGTTCGGGTAATGTAGGCCAAGGGACGTCTTTATGAACACTTCCATTGGCAGGCAATGGAAACCTGTATGGGGAGAAGAGTGATGGCCATGCAAGACATGCCTAGATATGGCACCATTTTGCCTTCACCTTGTGAACACTTCCACACTGCTGCTGTTACCAGTTACCGCGCCATCCATCAATTCCCCCCCACCACCACTACCCCAGCAGGCTGCTGCGCTGCCATTGCATCTCCATGAGATAAGGCACCATTGTGCATTCACCACCCTCTGCCTGTTCCACAGGATTCAGTATTCTCATCCTTTCAGTAGGACTCAATGTTTTACTAAATCTAATTCAATTGAATTTTCCAACATATATGTTTTTGTCTCCAGTTGAATCAAATTTTTTTTTTGAAATCGTATACCTTACACAGTTTCCGATTCTCAGTTCTTCGACTGCACTCAAGTATGCCATAACAATGGTATTCCTTTGGGGGCAATATATCTTGGTCTTGGCTTCACCATAAGGAGATGTGAATTCTGTAATTGATGCAGGGTATTGGTTGAAACTGTCTTGGATGGGGCTCAGAAATGTGGAATGTGGTTGCCTATGGTTTGCATGGAGCTCCATAGTCTGTTATTTGACATGATGGTATCAAGATTTAGCTCACATGGTTTCACACATCCAGACTCCATATGAATATGAGTTAAAGAGATCACCATTCTTTTAATAAACATTGAAGACCCATGAAAGGGTTCATTTTAAGCAAGACTCAATATCTGACTTTAGTGAATCATATCTGTCCCTTGTCATTTTCCTTGTTGTGCCATTGTTTGGATGTGGTTCATCATATGGTTATGATGGGTCAGGTTTAAACTGCTTTACATGCACAACCACTGGCCCCTCTGGTTGAATGAGTTCTTTGTTTATAGCTATTCCATTAGTCAATGATTATCAGGTCCTAGAATGAGATGCATAGATTTTCTGAAATGTATTCTTTTTCAGATTGATGGTAGCCCGTGTGTTTAGTTGTCACTTGTTAGTGTATGTTGACTTGAGAATTTATTCACATTTCACTTGATTAATGAACTTGATTTTGGCAAGCTTCGTCATTTTTGTAATTTGAAGCCTCATACTAATCGCTTTAGGGTTTTGCTTCAGGAATTTGTTGATTATTTCAAATTCTAATCTCATGCGGGTTGAAGGAACTTTTTTTTCCTTTCTAATTGATGAACTGTGGTGTGTTTTCATCTCAGTTTACTGTTTTTGGCCAGAGCTAAACATATTGTATTCTAAGGGTTGTTGGGTAGAAATCTTATTGTTGCTGTGTTTATCATGGATCATGTTTACATCCATCATGCATGTCAATTTATAGTTTCGTGATTTATATCCCAATTTCAGCTATCAAGATTTTAGGTATGCACTTAATGATTACTAGTTTCATACATCTAATGAAAACTACTAATGAAATTTAGTCCAGAGGGTTTAGAGTTTCAAACATGAAGTTGTCTGTTGTGATGAAGAGCAGTTTTAACTGAGTTGATGGCTTTCTATTTGACAGATGGCATCAATGTTCTTTAAGGAGGTGGTCTCTCAACTTGTTGGCTCATTCAATGATCGTTGTCGTTTGATATATGGACCAGGGGTCCGAATCCTTGAAAACACTTACGGACAAGGGGTGTGAAAGTGTGCTGCTTATTTGATGATACCTTGTAAACTCAAATGCCAATTTATAGCCTCTGTGCGTTACATAAACAAATTTCAAATCAACGGAATCAAATTCATTTCTCGCCATTCTCCGCTAGATTCTTTTACTCTCTGCTGGCCAGTGCCCATTGCTTATTTATTTTTGTTGGGTGCTATATGAAGGTCCGAAAATTGCTCACTTTTGGAGACCTGATGGTAATGTTCCTCTTTTGGTTAATTTTTTATTTAACTATTTCCAGTTTCTTAGTCAGAATTAGCTAATCAAGTATTTCGGTTCAGTAATTTTTTACTTTTTGAGGTGTAATGAAATGAAAAAGTGGTGCTGCAGCTGTATCTCCAATGGGTGAGTAATATTGAACTTGGGAAATTAATTAAAATTACTGCATTTTTTTTTTTTATGACTAATACAGCGATAACTTAATCACCAATTTCAGTGTTCACTGACTTCTCTGATCAATATAATTTTCAACTTTGTTTATTGAGTTCTTTATACTAGTGGGTCTTATTTGCTTGGTTAATGAACCTACTATCCAGATTGGCTGCTACCTGATTTATAGCTTTTTCCTTGAAGAAAATTGTTCAATAAACTTTGGATAGTCTTTTCCTTGTTTTTTGATCTATCTTCCCTTCTTTTTTCTTTTTTTCTTTCTTCCTCCCAATTTCCCTTGCAAGGCAACTAAGGTTGTCTTAATCAATTAACACTAATCCACAGTAAAATAAATTTGAAAAATATTTCTGAAAATTTTTGTTGTTTGATTGCATATTTTAAAAGGAAAAATGTAAAATATTTTCACTCTAAAATGTTTGGGTTAATGTAACCAACATGTAAAATAATGAATAGAGAAATTTTTAGAAATATTTTTCAAAAAATATTTTACATCAAAACAAACCGAGATGAAAAATTTATGTTATTTGGATTAGGAAAATTCAATCTTGACCATTGATAAACAGCCATGCTAATCTCCATGCCAATGAATTCCTAATTCCTATTAATATCAAGATTCAAATGATTACTCAAGGACAAGTGTGTTAATATGAAATTACTCACACAAGTTGAATGATTGCTAACAAGTCTGACCTTGAATGAGCAATGCTTTCAACTTTCAACTTGCACTAATGTTATTTCAAGCCATTTTTAGCCTTTGAACAACTTGTACCAAGTTGGTGAGGCATTTGTAGCCTTTCAATTCATATTCCATTTCCCTTATACCTAACATAAGATGCCCTAAATTTCCTTATCAAAGACCATTACAAATATTCCATTTTTTGCATTCAAATATATAGAAAAATGTTGAATTCACAGAGAAAAGAAGGTTGGATTTGTATTCACATACATCAAACTTTTATGGAACAATATTTTATATATTTCGCGATTATTTTCTGATTGAGAGGAAAATAGTGGATCAAAGTTGTTTACCAAGACATTCCACACTAAAAAGAATGGTCCCTTGTAAAACCAGAATTAATTTTTCTTGATTTTTAACATAATGCATGAACTACTATTCCTTACAAGGATTGAGAAAATGTTATTTCTACAAGAATATGCTCTACAAGAAAAGGTTTCCAACATAGTGAATGAAAGAATACTTGAATAACCACAGGATTCTATTCTGATAAAAAGGAGATCTTCTGGTGGTTCTTTGCTTTTTTGGCTAGCCAAATTCCTCATAACCTGATCATTTTGATGAAGGGATATAATTTTTCCTTATATTCTCTGGAAAAAGACTAAGGTGTTGTTGGATAATCTAATTCAACACTCAAACCTGAATAGGTTAAGAGCATTTGATAGCGCACTTTGAGTATCACTTAAAAAAATAAGTAACAAATTTTTAAGTGAGTAAATTCACTTATCACTAAATGCTATAAAAACATTTTCAATTTACAATTCCTGTTTAAAACTTCAACACTTAAAATTTACAATTCCTGCTTAAAACTTCTTCAGCTCTTAAAAGTCGTGTAGTGATTACCTTTCCAAGGATGTCCATTGGAGTCCATAAAAAGTGTGAAAAAGAATTGGGTAATGAATGGATATGCCTCTTTCAAAGAGATTTTCATTAAAACCTAGAATAATGCCTGAAAATTTCCTTGATATCTATTAGTACTTAGAAAGACAAAAAAAAAAAAAAAAATTGTTCCTAATTACATGCACTCAATACCAAACTCATCCTGAAGCCAGAATTTATTTTCATCAATACCTAGCATAGTGCTTGATAAAAAGAAAATCTACTAAATATAGTATGGACTCAAAATCCTTTTGAGAAAAATATCCACCAGCTGATCTATTTATTTATACAGAAACACTCTCATTCAAGAAGGCTTCTGGATTAATGTTGATCATAGATGAGAAATTTGACTGAAGAGAAAGCAAAGGTGGATTCTTCTCCACAATCAGGAAAACAATACAGCAAAAAAGCATTATTCTATCCCTAGAAAGAACTGTTGCCTGCATAAGACCAGTCAAAATGTTCATTTCTAAATTTCATGATAACTGACCTCGAGATCATGGTAGATTAAATAGAGCTAAATAACATTCATGGTTTAAATCTTCTACATTTTCTACATTCAATTAGATATATCTTGACAATGATGACCTAATATTATTGATAAATAGCAGCACTCTTGACAATTCACTTACATGATATTATTCTTTCTCGCAAACAGAAAATTCTTCGATATTATGTTGCAGATATGGCATGTTATAAAGCACTTGATCATCATCTCTTCCACCAGTCTTAGGTATTTACTGCAATTTGACAGCAAGAATAGCTTTGAAACAACACCAGATTTAGCTTAAACATCTTGAGAAGCAGGAGCTGTGTATTTAAGAATAGCTGCAACAATCCTCTCTTTGTCTCTAGTTGGGAATGCTTCCAATAGAGTCCCGTCTTTATAGAAGTGGAAGAGTGGCACTGCCTACATCAGTTCAGGATCATATCAGTTCCCGCCGGAAAACATGTCTAAAAAACAATAATAAAAGGTTTATTGATTACAATGCCAAGAAGATAATGAAAAAGTGCATCTTCAAGGAGCATGCACACGAATATTGTAGCACTCTATCGATTATTATAATCAAGTCATTAATCACTGTGATCCATGAAAAAAAAAAAAAAAACCCCACAAATATGAAATTTGGAATCTCCATTCATCATATACTAGACAACACAACAAGTTTTTTTTTTTTTTCAAGAAAAAATCCCCATACATCAACTAGAACCAGTCTGTTTGAAATCTCTGATTTATAATTTATATAAACTACAATAAAAAAATCAACAAATTACATATGTTTGGACATAATTTACATATTCAAAATTAGTTCAACGCAAAATGTACAAACACATTGAAGCTTTTGTAATCCCCAAAACCAAAATGTCAATAAATGATCAACATCTTCAATCCAAAAATAAGATATCCAAAATTCTTACTGCAAAACCACTTGATAACAAGACAAGATGAAAGTTACTAAAGGAGAAATTACCTTGATTTTAAGTCGTTCAGCAACCTCAGATTGTTCATCATATTCATCCATTACCTGTGAAATTGTGCATAAATCAGAACCCCATATTCATTTTAATTACCAAATAAAATAATAATTGCTAATCCCAACAACTGGTTATTTTTTTAATCTTTTTTCAGAAAAACTCGTGCAGTTTGCTTACAAAGACAAACCGGTGTAAACAGGCCACCAGCTGCATTGCCAGGTTCAAAACCCATAACTTGTGGATCTGTCTAATATTCTTTTAAATTGTAACCAACCCCTGCATCGAATTTTTCTCTAAACATCCTTTTATAATGTTAACATAACTTTGAAGTGAAGAAAATTACTTACATTGTGCTTCAAGAAGACAACTGCAGCTTCTTGATCACCAGATCCTCTGCATAATTTTCCAAAAATCTGCCCTATATACTTGCAGCTGCCACAAGAAGAGCGATAAAAATCAACCACAACTAAAGAATTATTCTCCTTGGCTTTTTCCAGAATTCTGAGGAACTCCTCATCGGTCTTAAATTCTCTGACACATTCAGCGGGACAGAGATCATCATCTTCATCAGATAGTTCTTCCAGATTTTCATTAGCCACACCCTTGATCTCTGCATATTGAAATGTGCGACTGTTTTTAATGACGTCCAGAGTCTCCAGACCTTCACTTCTGATGATAACTAGATTTTTTGCCTTCAAACGGCATGATTTAACGAGACTTCTATCTGGTAGCGAATTGGGAACCATTGAGGGAATTCTAAAATCATATAGTCCAACAGCATTTCTTCGAAAACTGAAAGAGGCCTTTTGATAAAGAATACACTTGTTTTGCATGACAGCATATGGTGGACCTCCAGAATAGAAGTCAGTAGTATTATGCTTAGAACAAAGAACTTCCAGGAGATATTTTTGACATGCATTAGCTAATACTTCATATGAAAAAGTATTTGATTCTCAGAATATTATTTACATTAGCATCTCATTCCATGAGCCAAGGGATGTGTAAAAATTGATAACCATCCCTGTAAAAAACATGGCAGATGAAACTATTAGATCCTATTAATGGTCAATGTATTAAATGAATTTGCGCACAATGAAAAACAAATTCAGGCTACTCAGTAATGTATCATTCATTTGGAAGTTCTAAATCACTGACGTAAATAACGAATGGAAAAGGTACATGAAATTAATTTGTGGGTATCCCAAATGTCAAGAAGAAAACACAACCATGTCTATGTGCATTATATTACATGTTGATGCACCATTATAGTATCTATAATAAAGAAAGTTGCTTATGCGATTGAATATCACTTACCACTCAGGCACTTGTTCATTACTCAAGATAAAAAGAAACCTACAGATGGACAACCAAATAACAATACAATTTTAAGTCCAGATTTGTGTAATATTTTTTATAACAGATTTCATTATATCCATGGAAATGATGAGTCTCAATTATTTATGGTTAATGAGAGTGTTAACAACCACCTCTTCTAAAAGCTTAAACTGCTAATAAATGGGGCGGATATGACATACCACTCTCTAACAACAATGTATATCAAGCTCTAACATTCTCTCACGTGTGACCTCATTTCTCAATGTAGAGAGGTAGACAAACAGGCAAGAAAAAACATTGATTAAATTTGTACAAACAGATAGAATGGGAGATAAAATGCATTTGGTGAGAATTGAAACAAGACATCCATAATAATAATAATAATAATAATAATAATAACAAAGTAAATAAAAAAAGATTTGATACTATGTTACACAATTAATTTAGGGCAAACCCAGTGCACGAAGCTCCCGCCATTACGGGGTCTGAAAAGGGTCAGATGTACACAGTCTTACCTCTGCATGTTAAGAGACTGTTTCCTTATTTCGAAAGCGTGACCTCCAGGTCTCAATGGAGCAATCGTGCAAGGCAAGACTCGCCCTCTATTGTTAGATAATCAATTTCCCTTCCCAAAAGTTTAAGTTGTTAGAGATGATTATTAGCTAACCCCTCATGGTGTGCCCAAAAACTCAAGACCTGTTTGCTTGCTCTACACCTTGTTAACAAACCCACTTCTCCAAAAAAAAAATTAGGCTATTAAGAAATAGGCCCAATCTCTAACAGTACACAATGTCATGTGGGAAACGTATGGCAGGTGAAGAGAGAGACTTAAATCTGGGACTTCTCAGAACCAAAGCTTAAGCTTTTAGAGATTTGTAAAATCAAGTATTTCTTATCTTTAAGAATAAATTTAAGTCTTAGTCATTCGTAACAAGGAACATGATCAACGCCATTAACAAGAAATAAAAAAAGGATCACAATCATTATTGATGAATTGAACATGGTTTCCAACCATACTGGTCCAGAAAGAAACAGAGTTTGCAATCAAGAGTTAACACAAATGCAGATAACGAAAGACTAGCAACAAATTTCATGCAAAGAAAAACTGAAGATTTGGAGGTTTTGATATTAGCATTTTGACAGAATATGAAATTGTAAACTGATAGGAATTAGCAACGCTTACCCGTTATCTGCACTATCCCCGCGCGCGATATCTCAAGGAGAGTGGTTTCAGATGAGAAAAGGACGTGGTAGACTATTATCCTTCACACATTGCTGTGCCTTTTTGACATTTCATTTTTTTTTTTTTTTCAATTTATTTACTTTGTAAAAGATATGACTTTTCTTTTATAAATATATGAGAAATGATAAATATCACCAATAATTCGTTACTCGAGTATGGTGGATCTACAAAACGCAAAAATCGTACCCACAAATATGAAGATTGAAAGGAGTTTGAAAGATATTTTTTAACCTTCATAAATTTTTATAGGTTTTTATTTTTGACTTTTATTAATGAGAGGCGATATTAGCACTTTTATTTTTAACGATTGCACTTTACTTGTATTTTTTTTTAAAAGAAATAACAAGAAGATCATTAATTTAATTAATATATTATCCCTTATTTTATAAGACCACAACTATCTTTTATATTATAAACTTAAACTTTTTTTTTTAGCTTCTTTACTTTCTATATTACTTTTATTTATTTTTGGTTTCTGTTTAAAAAACTAATTTTTTTTATCTTCTTTAGTACTTTTGTTTTTGCTCATGTCAAAAGAGAGAACTTTTTTTTAGGTTTTTTTTTCTTTTTTAAAACTTGTCAAAAGAGATAATTTATTTAACAAATATTACTTCTTTTCTTATTGAACTTTTTTTTTCGACCCTTCCAAAAGAGATCATTTCTTTTTTTAATCCTATCAAAAGAGATAATTTATTCAAAAAATATAACTTATTTTTGGGTCCTCTCAATGGAGATAATTTATTTAACAAGAATAATTTTTTTTCAAATACTTTGTTTTTGGATCCTGTCAAAAGATATAATTTATTGAACAGGATAACTTTTTTTTTAGTACTTTTTAATTTTTGATTCTCGCCAAAAAAGATAATTTATTTAAATATTGGTCTTGTCAAAAGATAATTTATTCAACATATATAACTGTTTTTTGGGTTTAGAACTTTTTTTTTTTTGGTTATTTTTTTTCTTCTATTTTTTGGTTTATTCTATCAAAAGAATTCAAAAAAATTAAAGATTGGAGACAAAGAGATGATATCTAAAAGAGTAGTTTAGTATTTTGAAAAAAGGTAATCATTCACATGTGAAGTTAAGGTTAAAAGTGACATTTTTTTTAAAATGGAAGTGCAACTGAAGAAAAAGGGAGTGTGAATCTCGTCTCCCTTATTAATTTGTATAGACTTCTATTATGTTATATTTGGTGCGCAGGAATGGAGTGGAATGCAAGTGAAAATGGAATGAGATTGGTTCCAAAAATGAAAATATGTAGGAATGGAATAAAGTTCAAATTGAATTATCCAAAATACTCTTCTTTGTGACGAATAAATTAAACTAATAAAATAACATTCTTCTATATTTTTTTTAAAAAGAAAGTGTTGGTGGTGGAAGGCGGCAGTGGCAGCGATGGAAGGTGGTGGTGGCGGTGGTGGAACGCGACAGTGGTGGTGGTGGTGGAACGCGGTAGTGGCATAAGTGGTGGTGTTGGTGGAAGGCAACGATGGTAGAAGGCGGTAATGGTCTAAGTGGTGGTGTTGGTGGAAGGTGGTGGAAGTAACGGAAGGCAATGGTGGTAGAAAGCAACAATACTGTATATGGTGGTGGTGGAAAGTGGCAACGATGGTAGGAGGTAATAGACGTGATGAAAGCAACGACAGTGGTGGTAGTGGAAGGCGGCAATAGTGGTAGAAGATAGTGGAGGTGACGATAGTGGTGGTGGTTGTGGCATAGTGGAAGGCGACAACAGCGATGGTGGTGGTGGTGGTGGTGGTGGAAGGTAGCAATGGTGTAAGTGGTGGTGGAAGATGGTGGCAGTGGTGGTGGAAGGTGGCGACATTGGTAAAAGGTAGAGGAGGTGGTGGAAAGTGACGACGATGGTGGAAGGCGGCAATGGTGGTGGAAGGCAATAGTGGTGTAGGTGGTGGAAGGCAGTGGAGGTGACGGTGGTGGTGGAAAACAGTGGAGGTGACAGTGGTGGTAAAAGGCGGTAGTGGTGGAAGGTAGTAGAGGTGGCTGATGGTGGAAGGCAGTGGAGGCGGAGGTGGCGATCTAGTGATAGGCTTATTGGGAACATCAATTTTTTTTTAATCTTACTTGGAAATGAAATGATCATTCCATAGGTTTAGTTATATAATGAATTTTCATTATCCGAAATGAATTTTTATTCCAAGAAAATGATCATTCCAACCTTAAAATTCATACCAAACAAATGAATGATTACAATGGACATTCCATTTTATTCCATTTCGGCATACCAAACGTAGCATTAGAGACATTGATGATTTTTATAAACTTGTATTGATTTCTTCAACATATTTTATTTATGTGTATTCTTAATTGTTTATAAGTAAACCAATAACTCAAATGATAGATATAATGCAAAATGGATAATCTATCATCTAATATGTTGTCTAAAAATTATTGTGTAGTACAAATATTCCAGGAAAGAGTGGGAATAATAAAGCACATTACTTGATGAACACAAATTGCATATCAACCATTTCTCAAATTTCAATCGCATATTATGAAAAAAGAGAAAAAAAAAAAAGTACATCCTTTATTTATAGGGTCTAGGTTAAATCATTAGATAGATAATTGGATAACCTTGAACTTAGGTTATATTGTATTATTAATTGGACTTCATGATCAATCTTTGTAGCTTAAGGATTGATCCCTAACAAATTGCGTAGATGGATTAATCCTCCCATAGTGCGAGGATTGATCAACTTGCCTGAAAACTCGAGTTTTACAAGTTTTTCTAATCCAATAGAAAAAAAGATAATATGAAAAGAGAGAAAAAGAAAAATCAAGAAAGAAAAAAAGAGTGTACCTTGAGATGGAGAAAGGTTGTTCATATTCTACAGATTAAAAAAAAATCCACCAAAATCTATGGGAGAAAGGTTGAATTTGTTATGCGCTTCAGTATTTATAACTTCTACCTTCAAATCTACCAATATTCACTACTTAATAAAATCATTTAAAATCTATGATTTTTTTAATGCACCTAGACTTTTGTAAACTTTTTTAAAATCCTAATTGAATACCATCAAATTTATATGGACTCTTTAAAAGTCTGGACTGAATACACTCAGACTTTTAAAGTCTTTTAAAATTCTAATTGAATACACCCTCCTAAGTTAACTAACTCATTTGCTTTTGATTCTGCAATGGAACAGTTTTGTTATGATTTTAGAATTTTAAAAACTGTTGATTATGATTTGGTTCTGGATTAGGAGTCCAAAAAAAATGGAATCAAACTAAAACGAACTACAATAATAAATATACATCCAATAATATATATTCAATTTGGATTGATAGAGAATTAACTTACCATAAACATCATTTGATTGGTATATATATATAAGTTTTGGTTTTTCATTTGATTGGTATATATATATACAGAAATGATCTCTTGCTCACCGGTGAATAAGAAATTCTTCCACATCATGTATGGTAACAATTGGATATGATTGCAATGATTTTTGGAAGTTACTTTTTTTACACTTAGATCATATCCAAAGGTTACTATGCTTGGTGAGTAAAAAATTTATTGCTCACCGGTGAGCAAGAGATCATTACTCTATATATATATATATATTAAAATTTCCAAAACTGTAGAACCAAATTGATCATCTACGATTAGTTTGGTTCCAATTATTACATAATTGTTGGGACCAATTTTGGTCCTAGTGCATCCTAGAACCGGAAGGTTTGGAATAAATCAAACTGTGTGGAGTTCTAACCAAATTATGGTGTTATAAATGGTCCCATATTGTCAATATTTGTGTTAGCTTGTTTGAGGTAGGACCATTTGACTCAAATTGATATTAGATCGAATTGAGTTTGATTCTATTGAGCTGAACTATAAGTTGGACCAAACATTAACATCACGGGCCTTCTTGAATAGTTAAAGGTAAGTGTTGATGTGAAAATCTACACGATTTAGTTGGGTACACTTTCATGATCAAGTCAGTACTTGATAGATTATAACAAAAGAAAAATTATGTATTTAATTTTTGGTGTACCTTTTGATATGTTCCGACTCTCTATGAGAGTGTTCCGTAGTCGTATTATAGTAGGAGACTTCATCAGTTACATTTTCCATCACTAACTAGGAGAGATATTAGAAAGAGTTGTAGTTTAAATTTTTTTGTATCAGTTGCCCTCGTTTCTAATCACTAGCTAGGAGAGATATAAGAAAGAGATGTAGTTTAAATTTTCCCGTATCAGTTGCCCCCATTTCTAAGTTTACCTTTCAAAGGTAGGTAATGTCAAGTTGTGATAAGTATACAAAACTTGCTATTTTATACCGTAAAATAAGTTTTTAATTACTCTTTTATTTTATTTAAATGTTTGTATCTTTGCATTTTATGTTTTATAGGGGTTGATTTTCAAATAAGAAGAAAAGCAGTAAAAAAGAGCTGAAAATGATATATATAGCCGAAAATGAATATAAAAAGAACTGTAGAAGAGATGGTATTTTATGCAATCTACTCCACAAGAGGTCTCAAGTTCAAAACTTTGTGAAATATTTTTTTACATGGCCACGTTTGCAGTCCAGAATTCAAATTGAAGATATGGAGATCAAATATTAGATATTTAAATTCAAAATTTTGTATTTTAAATTTTATTTTTAAAATTTTTTCCACCTAAACCATTCCCCTCTAAACTTTATAAATAGGGGGTCTTAGGGGATGGTGAAGGGAGTTAGAAAATTGTAGAGAAATTATAGAAAAAAATAGTGTAATTATTTTCTTGATTCAATTAAGAATAGTAGTTTTATTTCTATTTGTTTATTTTTTGTTGATATGCAAGCGTAAACATCTTTCTCAAGGGAGTGATGAAGTCATCATGGCTGAAATATAAGTAAGTTATTTTATTTTCTTGTCTAATTTTTCCTCCCAAAAGTATTCTTCTACTCTTCTATTCTGGATTTTTATTTTCTAAAATTAGAGGGAGGATTCTTTGTGTTTGCCAAATAGTGGTAATTCGAAAAATGCCTACCTCTATTTACCTAGCCAATGGGCATCAGATTAAGTAAAGAAATGTCTCTCTCATGTATAATCAAATCATTCTTTTTTATTCCATATTTTTCTTCATCTTTCCAAGTTCTAATTGGATTGGTGAAGTGTATTGATTATTAGAGGAAAAACTAGATAAGAATATTAGAAACTTCATTTATATGGATCTATGGTGGTGAATTCTCTTTCCTTGAGATTTGTCCCATCATTTGATCAAAGAAATTTAGTATTAGTTTTTATTATTAAAAAAAATCAGAAGTTTATTTTTAAATATTTATTTTTTTCATCTCAAGAGATTTAGGTTTTAAATTTTAGACTTGTTACTGATTCTCACTTGAGAGTGGTTCGACCCTGCTTACTACTATACAATTTGTAGTAAAGTTTTTGCAGTTTTTATTATTTTTGTACGAAGTGTAGAAAAACAACGACATCTATCCATTATTCGACACCTGTCAAGTTGCTTTTTTTTTCCTAGTTGGTACACACACCCATCACCAAAGAATTGTTTGCACCTAAGAGGAATTGATCCTTAGACCTATTGCTTGCTAGACACTAGGGTCAAGCTCTTTATCCTCTTGAGCCAACCCTTTAGGATAATATCAAGTTGCTTTTGCTCGTTCTTCATTTTCAGTCTAACGTAGCCTTTCTTGGAGAGCATCGTTTTGCTTGAAAATTGAGCTCAACATAACTTATTAAATAGGGATAAACATGTTGATGGCTACTGTCTCATCCCTTGAACAAGGGGAGTCGTTATCCCAAGCTTATTCAACTTGCCCCTTTAATAAGGGGCAGTCTCAAGCTTCACACAACTATCCCCTTTAATAATAAAATCCTTTTAGTACAAGGTAGGGATAATGAGCTTCACTCAGCCCGCCTTTTTAATAAGGGGACCCTTTTAGTACAAGGTATAATAATGGTCTCAAGCTTCACTTAGCACGTTCTTTTAATAAGAGCCCTTTAATAAGGGGAGGTGTCAACTCGCCCTTTATTAAGGGGAGGATGGGAATTGGCTCTCCCTTTAGTAAAGAGAGTAATTGGTTCGCCCTTTAATAAAGGGACTTGACCCTTTAATAAGGGGAGTAATTGGCTCGCTTTTCATAAAGGGAGATGTTACCAATATAACATAATCTCGAGCCAATATACTTTCGATCTTTGATTGTAGGTGACTCTGTAATGCCCTCAGTTATCCCATTTTCGGGTGTTTAGCACCCCAAGATATATCTTGATTGCCACCACCAGTAAATTCTCTTAATATGACTTTGATCTCTCTAATCAGTTGCTACTCAGAAGGGCGATTGTCTCGATCTCCTTAAGTGGAGTTTGCACCACCCTTTTCGATTCTTGGCCATGAACCTACACAGACTTGTTGGAAATAACGGATCTTTGGACAATCCTTTGAATTCCCAATTCTTTGAATTTCTAGTTCGACAACTTTCAACTCTTTCCACCGAATAGCATAATAGGAGCAACAACTTTAAACAGCTACTAGCAACACCATGGATCTCCAAAAAAATTTGATATTTGGTGACGAAGTAGCCCTGAATATTTTCCAACCCCGCAAACTTCACCCCAATCCGATTTGTATCAACTGAAATATGCCTGTTTTATTGATTGTTGTTCTAAGAAAAATGAGATCAGAAACAACAACTTTAAACAAACGTTTTGTGTACTAGATAAATTCCTTTTTGACCATTTTTTTTGCACCCACGTATCTTATACGGTTAACTTCATTTCGATATAAAATTCAGGCTAATCCTACATCACGCAGGAGAGATATGGCCAAAATACTGACTATATTTTTTGCTAAAAAAATTCTGCGAATTTCACTTTTCAAGCTTTCTTCAATGATGCCCCTGATCGAAAAATTGCAATTCCCGACTGTGTCCAAACCGGGTCGTATCGGAATAATAATTTCTTCTTCAAAAAATTAATCGTTGGCCGAATACGGTGTAGCTTTTGATGCTGTCACGACTTGTGAGAGAGACTTTTCTTACAAGAAATGAGAAATGGTAATTGGAGTGGCATCGATGTGATACTGGTTGGGTAACACTCGGACGATTAAGTTAGAACTTGGATCAATTAAAGGGGAGAAAAGAAGCAATTGTCTTCTCACCCAAGTAACTTTGTTTTTGGATTTAGATACTATCTTTTTGAATTTATCACGTCTTTTGAATTTCCGTGATGTTACAAGTTTTTATGAGATTCAAAGTCTCGTATCACTAAGTAAGGCTGAATATGAACTAAACTACACGCATCGACTCTTTTTAAGTTTACTTTTAGTTTGTTTGTCCAAAGAAAACAACCATGTTGGGATTTGATTTTCAAACTTGTTTTAAAAATGAGCAATTTAGAACATAATTCTTAAGTCAACTCGCTAGGCTAGTATACTTTCATATATATAAACTCATTCAATATAGATTCATTTTTAATCTACAATATGTTTATGAGAAGTATAAAAATGAAGTATAATGATTTATATACGTATAGTATAATTTGTTATTACAAATATTATGTTACTAAATGAATCAAGCAGTAATGATCAACACGATTGAGTTGTTAAAACGAACCGAACTGAGTGGAAATCCAAATCACTTTTTAAAACAGGCATAGGCAGACTTGACCAGCTAAAACTAGGAATTGAGCCCAAACAAACAAGATGAAATTTGGCACCATTCATTTTTGGTTGCTCAAACTAACACTCTCCCCCTCAGGCCTCAAATGCCATGCCACTACTGCACAGAGGATAGGATTCGGGTTATTAACTGAGTATGAATATCGACGATGCTACGTCACTCTGATGTTGGAAAATACCAGAAATGTTGGTTTGCGTGTCCCTCCATTTCGGACCACTGTTCTGTCATTTAATGAGGGGGTTCGTCATATCTAACCCTTACCCAACCATCTCTCTCTCGGTAATAAGTAGTCGCTGAATTCATGGTTTGTTCCAGCAATTGCAATCACAATCAGTCAATCACCTCCTATTAACTCAACAGCCAAAGCCAAAGCACTGAACGCAGCGATGGCCGATTCTACTCAGCTCAAGTCCGACGCCCTCATGGACCAGATGAAACTCCACCTCGCCACCGATGCAGGCAAACAAATCACCAAAAAGATAGGCCTCGTTTATCAGATCAACATCGCCCCCAAGGTTTCTCGTTCTCTCTCTCTCTCTCTCTCTCTATATATATATATATATATGTGTATCAATGTGTCTATATATATATATATTTATGCACACTCCATGTTCGATCTGATTTTAGTTCTTACTCTTAAACTCTACACCTGTGTTTACAGAAACTTGGATTTAATGAGGTGAGTTATGTTGTCGATCTCAAGAAAGGAGAGGTTACCAAAGGTTAGGGTTTTATTTCTGTTCAATCCATTACCACAATCGAAGAACAAACTTCAATTTCTTTTATCTGTCCACTGCATTTTCCATTTTTTCTCATAATTTAGATACTACAAGTAAAGAAATGCGTTAATTGCTGTGAATCTTTGATTATTTCTGTAATTCTTATACGAGTGGTGCTTTTTTGGGGGAATTTAAATTTAGGGCCGTATGAAGGTGGAAAACCTGATGCCACCTTTTCTTTCAAGGATGATGATTTTGTTAAGGTCGCCACGGGCAAGATGAACCCCCAGATTGCTTTCATGAGGTCCCCACCTTTCTTTTCATATCTATATATATATATTTTAAAATCTTTAATTGTTAATACTTTATGATCAATTTCATTGATTTTGATGTTTTTGGTGATACATTGATGGATGATGCAGGGGTGCGATGAAGATTAAGGGCAGTCTCAGTGCGGCTCAGAAATTCACTCCTGACATTTTCCCCAAGCCTTCAAAAATGTGAGAGAGTAGACAAAAGCAATGATTTATGTTGGAGGGTGATTTACTACAAAGGGTTGTTTCAATTTCTCTGAAGCTGCTATTTTGTAGATTGATTCTATTTCACACCCATTTTAGGAAATTGAGATAATGTAAAACCATCCCTCAACACATATGGTATTAGATTGAAAGCTGTTACTCTTAAAGGAATTTGAAATATAAATTTGCAATATTTGCTTTTAATCATTTTTTATTCTCTCGGTCTTTTTGCCTGAAATCTTAAGCATTCTGGGATCTGTAATTTGTCTATGCATACCTTCTTAGTTATCTTATCTCGCAACTGAAGTTTAACCGTTTGTGGTGGATTAGTTTTTAATCTCAAGCATTGCGCCCCAATGCATAATTCTTTGTTTCCATTAGCACTTATTAGGAATTGTGTTTGAGTTAGAAATAGTTGTAGGACTTGATGCGTCAAGAGATTGTGATTTTAGAAGCTAAGAATGTGTTAAATGTTGCAGATTGGGAAAAGAGGGAGAAAAGTATGTACTCCTCTAGAATTATATGATACATTAGGAATTGTATTCGAGTTAGAAATAATTGTAGGAGTTGATGCCTTGAGAGAGAGATTTTAGAAGCTAAGAATGTGTTAAATGTTGCAGATTGGGAAAAGAGGGAGAAAAGTAAGTACTCCTCGAGAATTATATGATACATTAGTCGAATCAGAAAACTAATAAATGTCCTTGTTTGTCTTGATCTTTTGTGTATTTTCCTTTTTTCAGAGCTAATGCTTTTAGAGGACACAGCATAAAACTTTGCATCTCTCTTGTAGTGGCTCACCTAAGAAAATGAAATGTTGTGTGTTATATCATCTTTCAAAAGGGATTTTTGATTTGCTGCCCATCTAATGTTCACATTTGTGCAGTTCTTTTTAAGATAGCAACAGTTTGCATGAAAGCTGCCATGGAAAATTGTATCTACGAACACTGAACTTCCGTGTCTCTCTCTCTATGATGCTTGGCATAAAATTAGTTTGGTTTCATACTATTTGATGTTCTTCTGCTCACTAAGCAGGGCAGTGGGATTTCACAGTATGCTTCATCTTCATTTGAGTTGCAGAAATGCTTTAACTTTTTTATTGTTTTCATCTAGAAGGTGAACCTTGTAGAGATTTGATGGATAGTTATCATCTTGTTGGGAATGTGGAGGTTGGGAAAATGATTTCTTGCTGTGTATAGAGGACTGATTTGATTTTCAAATCAGTAACAAGTTGTCAATTTCTGTTGCCTCAACATAGTAAGCCCCTGTTGTGGCAGTAGTGGATGTGCGAAGAATAGAGTGATGATAAAGAATACGAGGGTGAGCCTTAGTGTAATGGTAAGGAATAGAGTGATGATAAAGAATACGAGGGTGAGCCTTAGCGTAATAGTAAGGTTGCTTGATTGTGACTTGAAGGTTATGATTTGATTCAAAACAAGAAAACAGTCTCTTCGTATGCTAGTGAGTTTGCCCTTTTCGTGGTAATAGTGTCCAATCCCGACTCTCAGAGCCTTCTACAAGTCCACCAGTTGTAGTGGAGTTCACATTCCACTTTACTGTTTTTCATTTCAACTGTTGCTGTAAAAAATATCCCATTGATGATGGTGAAGAAACAGAATACCAAAATTATTATCAACTGTCATGACTCACGAGTCTTGATGAATGTTATTTGCTTGGAAAATGTTATTTGTGTGACTTAGAGGTCGAAAGATTTAGTGGGGTGACATCACCCGAAATCCATATGATAGATTAGCTTCATCCAATTTGTTTAGTCCGTTTGTTTCTTTGTCTTCTCTATTATTATTTATTGAGTATATGTTTATGAGGTGACCAGTTTGTGATCATCTAAACATTTGATCAGATGGCTAAGATCCCTTGAAAGAAATTTCTCTTTTCTTATGACGCGGGAGGAGGGTGAGCTTATTTTGTATTGTACTTTGTTTTGAAAATGAGTAGGATTAGGAGGGAGAGAAATGAAACCTTGAACAATTTTATAGCTACTCTCTCAAAAGTGAAAGGATTTGGAGCATCATTCGATTTGTTCTATTTTTCAAAACAAATAAATTCATGTTTCTATTGAACACCATCGAATACGCCCTCTCCCTTGTGACTATCTAAGAAGGTTTAACATGTGCCGATTTTAATTATCAGAGATAGTAAAATTTGAACATATGATTGAGCAGACACATGCTCTAATATTTGGTTCTGGTACTTAGATTGAACACCATCTGCTCTAAAACAAAACACTACTTATATTTATTTTCTTTTTATTTTTTTCAAACACTGATGAAAGTTTATCTTGCTTTTCCCACCTAATAGTTTATTTCCTACTAATACTATCAACTCTTTCCTCTCTCCAAACACATTAGTTTCTATTGATTTCATTTCACATATCCAAAGGAAATTCTAAAGGAACTCGCACACAGTTTTATTCTATATCTCCTAATATGAGGGCCTCTTCCCGCTGTTGGTGAAAAAACAAGTCATCCACGACATCTATTTTCAAAGTTGAAGTATGAGAGTCCATTCGAACTAAATTCAAGTCCATAACGTTTTTTTTTTTTTTTGTTTAGGGGGATTGCAAATTTCTTTTTTGTTATTTTTTTGGGTTACAAATTTTTGTTGAGTTAGGTTTGGACAGAAGTCGTATGAGTGTAGGGTGCTAGGAGAGATAGGAATAGTAACGAAGGAGTGTTGGGTGCTAGGAGAGATAGGAATAACTCCTGAAAAAGTTAAAAAAGTAGGGTTTGGTGGTAGGGTCATATAGAACCTAGAGTGAAAAATGTACCGGTTAGGATAAGAAGGGTTGTTTGCTTTGAAGGTAAATAACAATGGGTTGACAAAAACTTACATGGAATGAAATAATTAAAAAATTAATTTTAAAAAAATTAAATATTGTAAAACACATGGTGTATGATAAAAAAAAAATTGAAAAATAATAATCATGTGGCCTATTGTAATAGGTGAGACGTTTGTCCTCTAATCCAAAAGCCTAAGCTATGGGTAGTGATGCCTACCCACCCTTATATGCCCAAGTCCTTCTCCATCCGGATGTTAGCTCCTCGTCTAACATTCTTCCACATCAGAACTTGCAACGTCCTCCTTGCGATCAGGCCACCCTGCTTACCCGGGGGAGCTCCGGACTCCTCCGACCTGGTGTTTGGCATGACATCGAATCAGGATTTGACTCTTGATACTAAATGTAACGGATCAAACGCATGTCCTCTAACTCAAAAGCCTAACCTATTAGGTAGTGTTGTACACCCACCCTTATATTCCTAAGTCATTCTCATTCAAATCCCATGGGAAACAAAATTAACTTCTCTAACACATATCCATTCATATTCGACAAAGACAAAAATGACAATGATGATAAAGAATAAGTTTGGATAGAAGTGTCATCTAATCTAAAACCATACAAAACCCCATCTATATAATTATTGTTAGCATTAAAATATTAGTATCTTGGTTCCAAATGGAACCTAATATTAACTTGAATTTAACCTAGTTAAGTGAAGCCTTACCCTATTCAAACGAGCTTAACATGATCACTTTGAGTTCTGAAAAAAAAAAAAAAGGAACAAGTAGGACTTGTCCAATTGTGCTCGAGTTTGAGTTAGAGAGTTTTATATCTTGAGTTCACTCAACAACTCACCCCAACTTGCTTGAGTTGCAACTCTAGTCATAAAAACATTCTATATGGGTCGGTTTTACTTATTTGAGAAGTGCTATTCAATTTCAATTCTTTCTTTGATTGAGTGGCCATATATGACAAGTGGTGATCAACTGAATTTATAAAATGTAAGAACTATTTTGGAAAACAAAATTATGATTTTTTTCTATTTTTAATTTAGTGGATGGATTCATTTGGACTGCTTAATTGGAGTAATAATAATTTTCCTTTACTTTAAAAAGACAAAATTATTCTTCTTTTGTACCTAACTTTTTGTGGTACTATTCAATTTTTCAAGTAACTAGCAATGATTATTATTAAGTGGTAATCTCTTCTATTTTCTATATCAGAAAATTAAAGGTTCAAGTTTCAGATGAACAAAAAGGGTGTGTATGTTACTTGCCATAATAATAAAATACATATATATTTACAAGTAATTATAACCAATTTTCACATGGAAATTATAATGGCTAGACAAAGAAGGGGTGTGTTGCAAGATCTTGAGACCTTTGGGGTTAGTTAAAAAAATGGAATAGAACAATTTTTATTATGTGATTATTATTTTTTGCATTTTGTCCTAAGAAAATTAACGACTTCTACCTACCAAAAGAAAAGAAAAGAAAAGAAAAGAAAAGATTGCATTCTAGGTTGATGCCTTGTTTGTCTAAAGGAGTTTTTGTTGGATTTTCAATCATTTAACAATAGGCAGCGAGTTGTTATATTCTATTCCCATACAAGCCCTGCATCTGGAATTCATGATCTGAAGCAAAACGAGTAAAGCCCAAATTTTATTAGTGGACAGGTCTAAATGGTAGTTAATTGTAACGGATCATTCTCGGTAATTAAATGTAAAGGCTCGGACCCAAAACGTCTAGCATTCTCCTAATTCAAACTAGTAACACTCTCCTTGTGATTAGAGCACCGGTTTACCCAATACAAATACAAATTCGAACACTTTTCAAATGAACCTTTGCCATGATACCGAATGAAATATTAATGGCCCGTTTAGTAACCGTTTATATTTAGTATTTATTATTTATAAAAATAAATTTTGAAGATAAATATGTTTGATAATTTTTGTTTTATTTATAAATTATCAAAATACTTTTAAAACAATACTGTAACTAAGTCTTTAAATCCTAAATACCAAAATAATGTTTTATGTTTATGTTTATTAAAAATATATATATATATATTTTTATATAAAATGGTGATTATATTATTTTAATTAAAAATTGAACAAAAAGTGAAAAATGAAAAGAAAAAATATTATAAAAGGCTATTTCTTGATACAACAATAAAAATATTAGAATTACCAAGTGTAGAATTAAAGAGCATCAATTGCCTTGAGAAAAAAAAATGGGTACAATATAAATAATTATTAATATGCTTGATAATAAAAAATAGTTACTTAGAGGTACCTGTGTTATATAAATAAAAAATCCCTTATTTGAGGAAAAAAAATGAAAGAGTCTCAACCATCTCATTATCAAAGAAACAAGAATGGTATTTTGTACTTATATCATTCATTCAATTTCAATGTTGAAAGAAAAATAGAAAAAAAAAAAATACACACATATATACTTAGAAATTAGTTAATTTGGGGATAAAGTGCATAAAACCCCTCTTTAGTTTCAAAAATGTACAAAAAATCCCCCTTCATGTTTACTTTGCACCTCTGTAGCATGTATTTTATACAAATCAATCCTTCTGGGCTAAAAATACTTTTACCCTTCTACCTAATTCTTTAATATTTCCAACAATAGCAATTTTATTCTTTTATATAATTTTTTAAAAATATTAATTTAATTATAAATAAAATATTCTTGTTTTATTATCATTTCGTGGCCGAACAAAAATAAATAAAAAATCTTCATTGTTTTTAAATTATTAATTTTTTGGCGAAATAAAAAAAAATCTTCACTGTTAAAAAAAAACATTTGACGTTGTTTAAAAACCTGCATTTTTTTTTTAACAATGCCAAGAAAAAAGAAATTTAACAACAATGAAGATTTTTTTTTTGCTTGGCTACGAAATGATAATAAAACAAGAATATTTATTTATAATTAAATTAATATTTAAAAAAAATTATATAAAAATAATATAATTGTTATTATTGAAAATATTAAGAAATTAGGTAAAAGGGTAAAATTGAAACTTAAAAAGTATTATTAGTCCAGAAGGGTTGATTTGCATAAAATATAAACTACATGGGTGTAAAGTGAACATGAAGGGGGTTTTTTGCACGTTTTTGAAACTAAAGGGGGTTTTATGCACTTTACCAGTTAATTTGGTGATACATTCTTTGATTACTCACATTGAACACACAAATACATATATATACACATACACATATGTACTCACATAATAATCTTTCAGTTCTTTTTTTAAAAAAAAGAAACTAAATGTCATAGATGCATTAAAAAAACATGTGAAAAGCAAATTTAGAATCTATTAGTACGAAAATGTTAAGCTTTTCCATTAATTAGTTTCAAATTTAGGAGTGCACAAAGAATCGAAACTTGATCCGTAAAGAACCGGAACCATAAAAAATGGAATTGAATCAAACCGAACCGAACTCAACTATTCTGATTTCAAAATTAAGGGACCGTTGGGATCAGTTATAGTTTCGATTCTTCCAATAACCGTAAGGAATTGTACCGGGTGCACCCCTACTTGTTGGGCCCTACTTGGCTGTGCAGTATAATTTGCATTGTGTAGATATATATGTAAGCCAATATTATTGGTTTCTTTTTTATGTATATTTTTTGCTCTACTATTGCTGTATAGATTTGTAGTAGCATGAACTTGACTTTTTATGCAGTTTATTGTATTGATTATTATTATTTTTGTAATACCCCGCTCCAACACATGGTATGATATTGTCCGCTTTGGGCCTAAGCCCGCACGGTTTTGCTCTTGGGTTTTATCCCAAAATGCTTCATACCATTTGAAGTGAACATATTACATATAAGCACATCCCCTTTTTCACACCCAGGCGATGTGGGATTGAGCACCCTGTACCCTGTTGGTGTGGTAGCTCAACCCAGTGTCTTGTCTTCCCACCTGCCCACTTACACCCGTCCACAAGGGTTACTACATCTATACATTTTTAATTGGCATGTAAGGATTGCGCAGCGTATCAGGATCGCCCATACCTAATAAGGTATCTATGCATTTTATTTTGGCATGTAAGGATTGTCCGGCGTGTCAAGATCGCCCATACCTAATAAAGTATCTATGCATTTTATTTTGGCATGTCAAGATTGCCCGACGTGTCGGGATCGCCCATACCTAATAAGATTTCTATACATTATATTTGCTTTGTCATGATTGCCTATATTTAATAAAATGCATACATATGTTTCTTTACTTTGAACTTAAAGAATGTGTTCATTGTTGAATGATAAGGGATTGTTAGGACAACGTATAAGATGGTTTTAATTTCTGAAAACATGAATTAGGTAGGGAATGACCAGTATGTATATACCCATACCTATTAAGGTATCAAAGGATAAAATGGTGATATGTTAAGATTGCTTAAACTTGATAGTATTTCATGTTATGTTTATTTCTGCTGAACTTAAGGAATGTGTTTACTTTTGCATAATAAGGGTTTGGGTGGAATATTATAAATAGTAACTGTTGTTTTGGAAACATGAAATTAGATAAAAGAATAACTTGTATGTTAAATCTATAGATTTATTTTGTGCCACTTATACTGAGGGTATGTATATTGGTTCTTTGATTGGGGTGTACTAGATAGGACTTGCTCGTGAGTTTAACCCACTTTGTTGATATTTCAGGTTTCAGACGGGGTTCCATTGCAAGGATAGAGTTTTAGGGTTGATTGTGGCAGACATCTATTCTCATCAGTCACAGAGTAGAAACCTATCATCTTATTCAAGGATCAGACTATGAACTCTTTTAGAGATTTTGGTTGTTAGTTTTAAATTAGAGTCTTAAACTTTTGATTATTATGATTAAGGGGTCCTTCGGTTACGTGACTTCCAAATTGTATCAGCGAACATATAATTATTTGTTTACCAGTTATTTCAATTCAGTGGGATTTTCTGTTCAGCTTTTAGAATTTATTTTACTGTCTTTTGTATTATATGCTTGTTGCTACTAATTGTATGTATCGCTTAGGTTTTGTGTATGAGACTGGCCACCTCATACGCGAAATTTTCTGAGAGGTATTTCAATTTTTTTCGCAAAAGGTCTAAAAACCCCCTTACTTTTACGGAAAAAAAAAATGCACAATTACATAATAAAAAATTTTGGAATTTTTTTTTGTTTTTCGAAAATCTTTCCATTAGAAAGAGAAAGAATTTTTGAAAATAAAATAAAATTTGAAAAAATAAAATAAATTTGGAAATTATTATTGTTGTGCATATTTAGTTTTTTTTTCTGAAAACAATTTCGGGATTTTTTTTCCGAAAAAAAACTCCTCTTTTTTTATTAAGATAGAGAAAAACTCAATGTATAAAAAAACTCTCTATTTCTAATGAAAAATTTTTCCGAGAAAAAAAAATCTGAAATTTTTTAGTATGTAATTGTGCATTTTTATTTTTATTTTCGTAAATTGATATAACTTAATCTGAAAAAACCTCTCATCTCAAAAAAATTTATTAAGTAATTGTGCATATTTAGTTTCTTCCTTCAGAAATTATTTCCGGAATTTTTTTTTGAGAAAAAAGTCTCCTATTTTTTTAATAATAGGAAGGGTAAAATGGTCATAGAAAAATATAATATGTGCAAGAGGGGGTAAATTGCTTACTTTTGCAAATGTGAGGGTGTGATATCCAAAAAAAGTACATGAGGTTTTCTTGCACCTTTTTAAAACATAATTTTTTTTACCTTTTTACCTATTTTTTAAAAACATTTTAAAATTAACAAATATATATATTTTTTGTTATCAAACAATTCTAATGTTAAAATCGTAGCAAAAACACTATTTATACAAATACTTAAATCACATCACACCCAATCAAGAACTCAGGGTCAGTTTGGTAGGAAATAAATAGAAGGAAAAGAAAAGAAATGATTTGGAGGGTTATGCTTTTATGTGTTTGGTATGAAATTTTTAAAAGAAAGGAAAGGAAATGGAAGGATTTGGAGAGATAAATTAAGAGTGAATAGTAGCTTTTGTTATTCTTCCAAAAATGAGAAGAAATGGAAGGAAAGGGAAGAAAATACTACATTTTTTAATAAAACTTTGTTAATACCAACTTTATTCTTGTATTGATAAAAGCTAAAATTTGTTCTTTTAAATATAAAATGGTATAATAGTAAAATTTTTAAATTTTCTTTTCCTTTCTTTCCACAAACATGTTAACTATCATTTCCTTTATTTTTCCTTTACTAATCAACCAAACACGATAAAAATTTAACACTATCTTTTCATTTCCTTTATTTTCTTTTCTCTTATTAATAATATTAATCATTTATTCTCTTTTCCACTCTACTAAACATACCCTTAGTGGGGCTGTAATACCATTATATGGGATTATACGGGGTCGGGTGTTCACCCTCTCGACTCTGAAACTGTTGAATGGTACTGTAGGCCAGTCTTTCCCTAGAACAAACCCTAAAATTTGAAACTTTACAACGTTCAAATTTCAAAAATTGAAACTCGCGCCATTTCTGATCTGCGAAATTTGAAATTTACCACGCTTCTCAATTTTTGTACCACGGAGTTGTTCATACCCCCAAAGACCGAACCCACCCCTCATTCATCTCCGCCATTTCTGATCTCTCAGTGTTTTTAGCAAACCAACGAAGAATGGGGGGTAATCACAGTCGCGAGGACTTGGAGATCTCAGAGTCCGAAGAAGAGAGCGAAGAAGAACAAAGCGAAGAAGAAGAAAGCTATGAGGACTCTAAAGATGTGGAAGACGATGAAGGGCAACAGAGATCTTCAGGTCGCAGAAGACCCAAGACGCCGTCGTCTCTCGACGATGTCGAGGCCAAGCTCAAAGCGTTGAAACTCAAATACCCTTCTCAAAACCCAAATCTCAAGAACGCCGTGAAGCTATATCTTCACGTTGGAGGCAACACCCCCAAGGCCAAATGGGTTGTCTCCGACAAACTCACCTCCTATTCCTTCGTGAAAACATCTAAAATTGACGCTTCTGACAGTGGCGACGATGATGACGAAGACGAAGAAGAGGGAACATCTTGGTGGGTTTTGAAGGTTGGGTCCAAAGTTCACGCCAAGATCGATACTGGGTTTCAATTGAAAACTCTAGGCGACCAACGTCGGGTTGATTTTGTATCCCAGGGCGTTTGGGCCATGAAATTCTTTGAAGAGGAAGATTACAAGGGTTTTATTGAGAAATTCCAAGATTGTTTGTTTGAGAACACGTATGGGATTGAATCGAAGGAAGAGAACAAGGTTAAGGTTTATGGTAAAGATTTTATTGGGTGGGCAAAGCCAGAAGCGGCGGATGACTCGCTGTGGGAGGATGCGGCAGATAGCTTCTTGCGGAGCCCTGGTTCGGCAACGCCGGTAAGAGCGAGTCAGGATTTGAGGGAGGAGTTCGAAGAAGCGGCAGCGAATGGCGGGGCAATACAGAGCTTGGCATTGGGTGCATTGGACAATAGTTTCTTGGTGAGTGATTCAGGTATTCAGGTTGTTAAGAATTTCAGTCATGGAATTCATGGTAAAGGTGCATATGTGAATATTGATAGTGCAAGGTCTGGTTTGGTTCGTTCCACGCCAAAAAAAGCTCTTCTTATGAGGGCTGAAACTAATATGCTCCTTATGAGTCCAATGACTGATGGGAAGCCCCATACAAGGGGGCTCCATCAGCTTGACATTGAAACTGGGAAGATTGTTACAGAATGGAAGTTTGCAAAGGATGGAACTGATATTACAATGAGGGATATTGCAAATGATAATAAGGGGGCCCAAATGGATCCTTCTGGATCAACATTCTTAGGATTGGATGACAATAGGCTATGTCGGTGGGACATGCGTGACAGGAACGGGATGGTTCAGGATCTTGCTACTGCAAGTGCCCCTGTACTGAATTGGGCTCAAGGTCATCAGTTCTCTAGGGGGACAAACTTTCAGTGCTTTGCAACCGCTGGTGATGGCTCAATTGTGGTTGGATCTCTTGATGGGAAGATTCGGTTGTACTCAATTAATTCTATGAGACAGGCGAAAACTGCTTTTCCTGGTCTTGGTTCTCCTATCACTCATGTGGATGTTACCTTTGATGGGAAGTGGATACTTGGCACAACTGATACCTATTTGATCCTTATATGCACTCTGTTTACCGACAAGGATGGCAAGACAAAGACTGGTTTTTCTGGTCGTATGGGGAATAAAATCTCAGCTCCAAGATTGTTGAAGCTGAATCCTTTGGACTCACATAGGGCTGGAGTAAACAATAAGTTTCGTGGCGCCCAATTCTCGTGGGTATGTATATCTTGTGCAATTTTTTCACTTTGCTGCTTGTTTCTTTGTGCTTCATTTATCTGCAAACTTCCAGCTTCAACTATTAGTGTGTTATTATTTGTGAAAAAAAATTGTGAGAAATATTCATAAACATAAAATTTGAACATTGAGTTCATAAAATTGTTCGTATTTTATGATATATATCCTCTATCTTTTTAAGTTAAAGGTCAAGGGGTCAAGTTCTATTAGGGACAAAAGTGGGAGAGTGAGTTATATAACTAGGAAAAAAATAAAGAAGAGAAGAAAAAGAGAGAAAAAAAAGGTTACTCCACATTAACATACATCATACATTAGTGCAAGAAGAAGAAATTTTAAGAAGAGAAAAATAAAACAAAAGAAGAACAAGTTAAAAAGAAATGAAAAATGAGAGAACTTTGAAAAGGAAAAAACTAGGATTTGATTGGAAAAGGGAATGCAACATTTTTGGAAGGAATCAAAGAAATCTGAAAAAGAACAAGAGTAAAAGAGAAGAAGGAAGAAATAGAGAGATATTCAGAAAGAGGGAATTTTTAGGGGTGGCATTTTGTTATTTTTTACTAAATTAATACCTAAAGGTAAATAAAAAAATTGAGGGCCAGCTCAGGGGGGGCAACCGCGCCCGCCCCCCCCCCCCCCCCCCCCCCCCAGCCTTAATTGCCTTTGTCCATGATTGTAGATGGTTCATCAAAGATGTTCAAATGAATGATGATGCATATTGTTTTTTTTAGATTAAAAATTGAAGTGTAGAGGACTGTTTGTTTTAGGTAGTGCCCATTCTCTGAAGGGCCTTCCATGTGTTGTCATTTTGTGTAGCTGTTTGGACCAATTTTCATATATTGAAGCTTAATATGCCAGTCATTGGAAATCAAGGATATTTTAACTGTGCTTACTGCTTGGATTAGTTGGTCCAGGTCCACTGAATTAGACCTTTTATTTGTACCTCGGCTTCTGACTCTTTGATGAGTAGATCCAATATTTATCAATATAGGCTTGCTAAAAAGGTACTCCCATCTGATCGGCTTGAGATTTTATTTTAATAATATTTTTCTCCTTGCAATGATGCACTTGGCCTCAAATCAATCTGTTTTCAGTTGAAAATGTATTGATTATAGTATAGTGCCTACAGTCAACAAGTACACTTCTGAAGTTTTAACTGCTTGATCAACTTTTTTAGACAAGAAAATGTTTTATTATTATTTTTTCCTTGAAATCGTTCATAGTTAACATTTAACAAAGAGGTGCCTTCATACAATGGTTTAGCAATCAACCTATGGAGCTGCTTGTGCTTGGCACCCAAAACCAAAAGGTACTTGCTGATGTGTGTTTATTGTGTGTAATGACTTTTGACTTTCCTAAGTCTGTATGAAATTCTTAAGATTAATTCAAAATTTTGAGGTGTTTGTATATTCTTATTATATAATTTTTGGAATGTATAAATTATCTTTCATTGAGAAATGTTTCCTAAGTCTTGTCATTTTTCTGCATCCAGGGAAAGTGGATGTTAGTTCACTATTCTGATTTATGTTCCCCATTTTGTTTCTTTGTCATCTTATTGGAGATTATGCTGAAAGATAGGGGGAAGGAAACTACTGCAGTTAATAACTTTAAAACAGATCTTACCTAGTATAGAGCGGTTTCCTTGTTGTATATCATTTGCAAATGGAGTACCTTTGTTACATTTCTTTTATCTAGGTGGTTTTAGTGACAATTCTTATAATTGTTATTTTTGTTATTATTATTGTTATAAACAATTTCATTAATTTTCACTATTATCGTTTGTGAAATTTCATTACAAAGCACCATAAAAAGGAGGTATCTATGTACAAAGTATGTATAGACAAGGAAACTGTTATGCTTTCATCCTCTCCAAAGAATTACAAAATTGTCAGAAAATCTTTTTGATCATAAAAAGAGGGAGCCCAACAAACTAATGCTCAACTGCTTCAAAAGGGGATTCGAACCCTTCAAAAGATGGCCTCTCTCCCCATATGCTGCGCAATAAACATAAAGGAGCCGCTTTCCAAACTGTCCTGATTTCTATCTGAACTCTTCAACTTTTCCAACAATGTGGAACATCTTCAGCTGCACTAAGCATCACCAAATGAACATAAATGTTGTACTTGTACTACATTTGTTAAATCATTTTTTTTTCTCTATTTTTAAGATTCGTCCTTTAAAGAAAACAAGTGGTGCTAGAGTTCTTATTTTTGTTTCTTTTTCCCTTTTGTGTTTACTCCTTTCTGTGTACAAATGTAGTTGTTTATTTGCCGTTAATTGAGATGGATACTGCAAATCTTTCTTTTAGGCTTTTTGTTGGTTTTCACTACTATTGGATTGATTCCAACAATGCAATAAAATTGCTTAGGTCACGGAGAATGGGAAGCAGGAGCGTCATCTTGTGGCAACAGTTGGCAAGTTTAGCGTGATTTGGAACTTCCAACAGGTGAAAGATGGTTCTCATGAGTGCTACCGTAATCAGGTGGGGCTGAAGAGCTGCTACTGTTACAAGGTAGTTTTAAGAGATGATTCCATAGTTGATAGTCGCTTCATGCATGAGAAATTTGCAGTCAGTGATTCACCAGAAGCTCCTCTGGTGGTTGCAACACAAATGAAAGTTAGCTCCTTCAGCATATCTAGTAGGCGATGACACACTTTACACATGAGAAATTTGCAGTCTGTGATTTACTAGAAGCTCCTCTGGTGGTTGCAACACAACGAAAGTTAGCTCCTTCAGCATATCTAGTAGGCGATGACACTTGAACAAAGCCCTTTGTTTTCTTGTGTGCCTTAGACTTATCAATAAATTTATTTCATTTTCTATCTCTAGCATGTTCTCAGATTGTTGTTTAATTAGGGTATATCTGGAAGCAATTTCAGAGAAGATTGACTTCAAACTGTAGTTTTATTTGTTATTAAGTTGTGAGACTGCGCTGCAAATTGTTTCTCTGAGCTCCAGCAGTTTTATTGTTGTTGTATTACTTGAAGATATCAGATATTTTTGTTTGAAGGGACAAGTTAAAGGTGCAGTTTGCATGAACATAGTTCTACAGTATTGTTGTGGGATATTGGCCCTTGGAATTCATTCTGTTATGGGATAATCTTCAACTCCTCCACTTGTGGGATGGGGATGCTGAATTTCTTTACTTATTAGCACACTTCATATACTGTTATCATTGTCTGGTTAAACATAAAAAGCTCAGAATTATTGCATCAAACAATACATTGTCTCATAGGTGGTGCTCCCTACTCAGTTCATGTGAACTGCTGCTGGCAGCTGTTTGTACCCTGGAACTCTTCACAAGGAGGCAGCTAACAACACTCAGGGTTAGAAGGCTAGAGATTTCATTAGCACTACTAAAGTCATCCCTTATTTTGTTCACTGATCTGATTTGTGTTTGTGTGGTTGCAACTGCAGTAAATAAATTTTTGGTGCACTAGATTGAAATAAAGAAATTCCAGTATATTCCTTGCAAGTTGTACTATATGTCCAGCATAGTTTTTTTTACATTTTTTTTTTATTGGTCGAATGCTTCATAGTTCATGCAGTCTGCAGATTCTGAAATCACAACAATGAATGTCTATGGTACAGTGGATGTATCAAATCATGTCAAAGCCTAGCTCACCATCTTCCCTCATCTGACATGAAAGCTTGTTAAGAATTTAAACAGAAAAGACAATTTTTTTATTTTATTTTTCAATGAAGAGTTCTTTTGCAGCATATGTTGTGGGAGCCAATTTAGAGCTGTTCTGTTTGAAAGTGCATTTGAGAGAGAATTAGTTGAATGCATGTGCCTTCAGGGTATGTAAATATGTAATCCAACAGTTCAAAGAATAAGAGCATCAGATTGCCGACCAAACATGACTAGCCAATTAATAGATTGGAGGGTATGTAAATATGTAATCCAACAGCTCAAAGAATAAGAGCATCAGCAGTGGGTTGGCCAGATGCAACTCTGGCCAACCAAACATGACTGTAGTCAATTAATAAATTGGCTTAAATCGTGGAACCCACCAACGGTTGGCTAAGTGTTTTGCGGGATTCGGCGAAGCACATAGCCAACCAAATGCATTTTTTATTATTATTTTTGTCTTTACTTTTATAGAAGTTCGTGTCATGTATATATATATAAATGATATATATATATATATATATGTGTATCATTTACTTAAATTTCAATAACTTTCACTATAAATTGAATTTTTTGATAAAACCAATTCTGTTAAAAAGATAATTTCAAGAGCTTTAATTTTAAAAATCCTAACATGATGATGTGACTGGCTAAAATACTGAGGTGGCTGGTTAAAATTCAAATTTGGAGAACCATTTTTAGCCAACTGCAGTGAATAGGATAAGTCACTCATTAGTGGGCCCATGCTATCATTTTTTGTCACGCAGTTAAGTGGATGTGTGGACCTTGTGGTGTATATGCCATCGGTGGGGAGGTTTTTGATAGATGAAAGATGGCTGTTGCCTTGGGACGAGGCTTCCAAATTCTGCCATGCTCTTCTGCTTTAACCTCCCTAGAGAAAGACATCTGTAAATCCTCATTCAGCTTTGCTAGAATAGGACACACTAGTCGTGGCTCTCGAATCGTGGTTCAAGCCCAGCAACGCCCCACATGGCTTCCTGGGCTCGATCCTCCCCCCTATCTGGATGGAAGGTGAGTCTCCTCAGTCTCACCTAATTGCTGATAATTCAATGCCATTTATCTTCATTCCGTTCTGATTAAAGTTATTTGTTCATTTTTTCTGTTGTTTTTGTAGCCTGGCCGGAGATTTTGGGTTCGACCCACTTGGGCTTGGCGAGGACCCTGAAAGCTTGAAGTGGTATGTGCAGGCTGAGTTGGTTCATGCTCGCTTTGCTATGGCTGGAGTTGCAGGAATTCTTGTCACGGATGTGAGTGACTGAAAATATTTGCTTATTATTTTTCAGTTTTAGTTTGAAAAAGGAAAAAACAATGCAAATACATGAGAAAAATCAAATGAGTTCTTTCTGAATATGATTTGGAGCCAGTCAAGTGGAATTTCTTTTAGCATTTAAACTTGTGTGCAATGAGGGAACTATTAGGATTATATTGAGTAACCTCATCTCTAGTATTGTAGGGAAATTGATTTTTATGTCCCTCATTACAAATCTGAAACAATTTTTCTATATCGTGCTAAAAAACTGTCCCCTATAATCTGATTTCAATGGCTATCACAAGATTGACCACTTCAAGGCCGTGCAAGATCTAGATTGACATTGTTACAAGAACTTATTAAAACATATATATGATTTCCACATTGTATACAACATGAATAAAATGCTGGTACCAGTTCATTTTCCTCCTGAGTCTCTTGAAAAACAACAATTTCCTTATCTCTTCTCCATATTTCTTCAATCCTTCACTTTTTCCTTCTCATTGCTTTGCATTATCGTTTATTCTTCCAGTTTCTTGTTGCAGTTGCTCCGTGTAACTGGAATCAGCGATTTGCCGGTCTGGTATGAAGCAGGTGCCATGAAGTTCCCGTTTGCCAGCACCAGAACTCTCTTCATTGTCCAATTGATCTTGATGGGGTAGAATCTTTATCTGTGATCAACCGTTGTTCGATGACGTGCCAAACTTTTTGCTTCAACTAATCACTTTCTTTATTGATTCAACCATGACTTGTAAATTATTGGTTGTAGATTCGTTGAAACCAAGAGGTATATGGATTTTGCTAATCCTGGATCTCAAGCCAAAGATGGATCATTCTTCGGGTTGGAAGCTTCACTAGAAGGTCTAGAACCAGGGTAATTTTCCAAGATTTTCACTAGTTTTCTTTTGAATCATTGTTTGGGTAATGATTTGAGTTTGAAGTCTCTTAACATTTTTGGTTTTGGCATTCAACAGATACCCTGGTGGTCCTTTGTTCAATCCTCTTGGCCTGGCTAGAGATATAAAGAATGCTCCTGTGTGGAAGCTGAAAGAGATTAAGAATGGTTTGTTTTGCTCCATCATTAATTCTGATTTCTTCCACATTTCCTTTCTTTGTTTTTGATCACTTCTTGTTCACTACAAACAAACACTTCCTGTTAATGCAGGAAGGCTGGCAATGGTGGCCATGCTCGGCTTCTTCGTTCAAGCTTCCGTGACTCACGTTGGCCCTATCGAAAATCTTGTTGATCACCTCTCTGATCCATGGCATAGAACTATTATCCAAATCCTTACCAAGTCCAGTTCTTGATCATGACTAGTTGAAATGTGCATCATATTCTACAAATTTTTTTTTATTTTTTATATCTTCAAGCCTAGCCTGTGTGCTTTGTTAGAATCATTCAATGAAGTGTTGTGTGAGTGTTTTGTTTTGATTGCCTCACAAATGAATTATATTGATCAAACTTCACATTGAAATATTACAGAGAAAAATTGAATTTTTCTTCAAATGGCTAGATGAAGAATGACCATAATCGGGAAAAAAAAACAGATATTGACACAAGTGGAGATAAAATGTATGAACATGCATGTTGTGGGTGGAAGAATACACTGTTTACAGATTACCAACATAACCTACCCACCAAATAGCCTGCCTTTTAACCCACCCATCAACAAGGGGAGACTACTAGGAAAAATAAGCAGATATTGTACAAATTGATATATATATATATATATATATATATTAAATGTGGGATGTTAAAATGGCTCTCATCACACAAATGAAGTGAAAAAGTGATAGAGTATTGTACCTTGGAATGTTATGTGAAACAAAATCATTCATTTTTGTATAGCGACAAGTTAACCACAAACTATAATATTATGATTTCAATTTTCAACAAATATGTCCACACAAGAAATCATCTTTCAGAGCTTGAATCCTTTACTAAATCAAACTTGTATGAACCCCAGAGTTCACATTACAAATCCCTAGCCTATAAATTACAGAACCACCTTATTATCACTCTCCTCAACCACGTGCCAATTACAAATATAATACAATCAACTTATATTAGATAAAAACATGCATTTACAAAAGAGAAATTCTGAAAAAATGTACTCCGTCTATGAGAAAAAAGGAGAGGCATAACACAACCAACTATAAACAAAACTTACTTCGACTTGGATGCCTGTACCTTTTTTCTGGCCAAGAACATGAAAATCCGCGGAAAGAAGGATTTCTTCTTTTTCTTAAGAACCTTAACCTCTGGAGAAGATTCGGTCTCAGTGTTGTTTCCAAGCACATCCACCTTTGGGATCGACCTACTATGAACAGGTAGGGGGTGATCTGGTGGCTGCTCAAAGTTCTTTGATTCTTTCTTCTCCTCCAAGATTGTCTTCGGGTTCTTATTTGGGTTTACCACTCCTTGAACAGAATCACCAGCTTTTCGTCGTTGCTCGTGTTCAGCCCTCCATTTTCTCAACTCCTGTTCTACGCCTAACTTCCCTTCCTTGGCCTTCTCAGCCTTCTGCATTGCAATTTCCAGTGCTTCCTTTCTCTCAGCCATCTCCCTATGAACTTCCTCTAACTTATTCAAGCTTCTCAACTCAGATTTCTTGGCTATCTCAATTTGAGAGATGGCAGCAGCCACCCTCATGTTAGCCTGCTCCTCTGCCTCGTGGGTCCGCTTGCTGAGCGTATAGTACTCCTCTAAAGAAAGTGTTACTTTGGTTGGCGAATCCTCTTCATTGGTGCTTTGAGCTGACTCACTCTCTTGTAGCGCATTGATAGCTGCTAGTGCCAACTTCTCTGCTGCCTTCGCAGCCTCTATTTCCTTTTGAGCCGCAAGTAGTCTGCTCTGAATAGTACTTGCTCCAGCCTTTGCTTGCTCTGCTTCTTCCTTTGCCTTCCGCAGCTCCTCACGAGCCATTTGAGCAAGTGACTTGGCCTGGTCTGCCTCTTGAGCTGCCTCCTGTAACTGCTTGGGAAGCTGCACCATCTTCTCTCTTGATTCTTTCTCCTTCATCTGAACAACAGCAATCTCCGATTTAGTCCTGTTCAGCTCAGCTTCTATTGATGCAACCGTGACTGACGCCATTCCTTCTCTCTGCCTAATGGTGGCTAGTGCCGATTTTTCTCTTTCCAACTCAAACTTCAATGATGTTGCGGCCACCTTCAAGCAATTCACTTCATCAGTTGCTTTCTCAATGTTGAGCTTCACTTCTTCAATTTCCTTCTTGGCTGAAGCAACCGCTGCTTGTATATCAGTATGAGTTCTCTTTTCTGGTACTTCTAGCTCATCTTTCTGTCCTTCATCCGTTTCCTGCTGTAATTTTGATTCCATGTATGCTGCTAGTTCAGCTTTCAAGTCGAGTAACAAGGTTGAAGCAGTATCCAACTTTGATTTCATATCCTTTGCTGACAAAATTTGCTGGTTTAGTCTCTCTAGCTCCTCTTCTGCTTGCTTCAATTCCTTCTCCCAATTAAGAGTATCTTGCTCTCTTGCCATAACTGCTCCAATTCTCTGTTCCTCTGCCTCCATATGGGCAGCATGCGTGGACTCCAAGGATTCCTTTGTGGCAATCAGCTCAAAAGTCAGTTCCTCCACTGTCTTCTCAACTTCTTTGGATGCAGAAACAGCCTCCTCAGCTTTCTTCACAGCTGCATCTTTCTCTGTCACCAATAAAGCATAATCTTTACGTAGTTCTTCCAACTCGTCTTTCACGGATTTCAGCTCTGACACTGCAGCTGCATGCCTGGCTATGGCAACCTCAAGCTGTGCCTTGGCTGCAACGCTAGCCTCATCAGCAATCCCTTGCGCCATCTCTTCCACCCTGAGCTTGGCAAGTTCAGAATCCTGTTTTGCTTGTTGCTCTTCCGTTTGTGCTCTTTCTAGGTTAAGTTTTAATTCCTCTATGAGTCTCTTAGTGGAGTCTAGCTCTTTTAACACTTGCGTTCTTGCATCTTCAGCAACCTCGTACTGTTTCTTATACATTGGAATCTCCACTTGTGCTTTCTCAAGTTCTTGCTCTATGAGCTTGCGTCTCTGCATGGGCCAAAGGAGCAAAATAAGAGAGATTTTGTATTAACTGGATGCAGCCTCCATTTGGGGGTTCAAATATTCTATTAAATGTGATCTTTGGACAGATGTCAACAAAAAGCGGATAACTTTATGCATTCAGTATTCCAAGTAATCCTTGTGTCTTTAATTTGCAATAAAAGAAAAAGAAAGAAGAAAAGTTTAAACCTGGACAGAATATATCTAAATAGAAAAGCACAAAAATAAAAAAATTAGAACTCTTCTCTCTCTCTCTCTCTCTCTCGCAAATATACTGTCAAAAATGTGATTTAATAGAAATTGAAACACAAAGTGGCAAATAATTCCTTGTTAGAAGCCAGCCCAGCAAAATGAAAAACAGAGGTTGAATTGTAATATCAGTGTCCATGCAACCTAGAGAAATTTCTTTAAAGCATCAGTTCAAGTAATGGAAAGAATGAACTCCGAAAAGACCATACCTCCACAGTCTGGACTCTGTGGGCCTTCCAATCAACAATTCCCCCAAACTTTGAAACAGCATCTTTAACAGATTCAAAAGGCGCTGCTGTATCAATTATACCATTGTTTATATCATCACTTTTAAGATCTTTAGAATGGTCGACGGGCTCTGTAGTTCTAACAACAACCGAGGAAAGCTTGGTGAGGGGCTGAGCAACCTCACTGGATGGCACCAAATGATGGCCATTTGAGTCTCTCACTTGAGGGGATGAAGCAATAGGTACAGTTACATCATCAACATGAACATGGGTGCTGATAGAGGAGGCACTTTCTTGATATGGCTGCAAAGCATCATCTGATTTTGCTTTTGAGGTATATGAAGCAATTGGTTCTGAGAGGCCTGTTACATTCTCCTCTTGCTGAGGCTCCAATGTCTCTCGATTCTTAGTCGATGGAAGTGAGCCTTCCTGCTCAATTACAGGTCCATCAGAAGGAACCGTTTGCTGAACATGGGCATGGCTCAAGGAACAATTACTATTTTCCTCCTTTCGAGACTCCAATGCTTCTATATTATTGGCTGATGGAGGTGAGACCTCTTGCACAAGTACAGGTTGATCAGGAGTATGTTGCATAGCTCTAATTTCAGAATTGTCAATCACAGTCCCCTTATGGTTAGGTCCTGTTTCATCAACCGGAACAGGAGTGATTAAAATGGGATTCTCTTTTGGAAGAAGTTGGCCATCTCCCATGATTGGAGCATCAGAAGCATCCCGTAAGGATGCTGATTTAGAATCATCTGATCCCTGACGGATAGGTTCCACTTTTTCATTAGTACCTTGGTGTTCGGAAGCTTCATTATTTAAATAGCCATTATTTTGGGAAGATAAAGTTGGTGCTACAGAAGTTTCTGGAGGAAAATTTTGTTCAGCATTTTTCACATCATCCATTCCTTAAAATGCTAGGAAGAGCCAAGCAAGTATCTAAAATCCAAGTAAAAGCATAGACAAACTAAATTAGTGAAAGATGAACTAAAGCTTGAATTATCAAACAAAAAAAAGAAGGAAAAATCATTGCTTAACCTATGAAACAAGTGTAAGTTGTTAATTAATGTCCATTTGTTTGATATAAGAGGAAATATTCAAACTCAACTACATAACTCAAATGGTAATAATTAAAAACCAACATTATCAACTCAATATACGTAAAAGATGATTGGTTTGCAGAAAATTTCATCACTATTATATATAACTATTTGGCATCAAGCATGCATCACCAATCAGCACAGTCCTTTCTCTTGTAGCATTATGGGGTCATTGAATGAGGTCAAAAAATTGGAAAAGAAGAGCACTAGGCCAGTTTTGGGGCAATAAAATGATGTCTTTCAGCCGAATGCATAGATAAAATCAAAAGAAAGGTATGGTGTAACCAAAACGGAAAGGGATTCTGCACAGGAAATGATGTAGGTCTTGCAATAGTTTAACTAGAAAGGTTTGGTATACAAAGGTAGGTGCATTGGGCAATGCATTAGATAACTCATCAAAAACTGAGGTTAAGTGAGACCATTTTGTATCTGTTTCCAGATCCACTTGACAACAGTTGCATACAATTACAAGCTTATGTAAATTTTATTATAACCAGAGGTGATGCGATGTTCAGTTTTATCAAGAAATAAGAGGGAAAAAATGAGAGAGAACCATGGCATTAACCCCAACATTTATAATGTACATTGGATACTAACCCTCCACTGTACAAATGCCAGGTACCGGGATCTTTAATGTTGTCCAACATTTTTTTTTGTTTTTGCTAGCCCAATGCACAAGACACCTACCATTGCGGGGTTTAGGAGGGTCAAATATAGGCAGCCTTACCTCCGCATGTGAAGAGGCTGTTTCCCGTTTTGAATCCATGAGGTCACAATGGAGCAACCTTAATGTTGCGCCAAGACCCACCATCTTGTCAAACATGGCTACATAAAAGAAATACAAGTTGTTGCCTTAATGCATGTCCACGTGAAAGTAATAGCAAGGTTGTATGTTAGTAATTAGATACCTTTTCTGACACTCCAAAATTTCACCATTTATGTTCACATAGCATTGTCAAAAGCCAAAGGTTTTGTACTTTCCATCAATGAGACACTCCTAGTCCTCTCTTTCAAGATTACTTAGTTTACTCAAGGATGAGTTTTTTTTTTTGGGGGTGTTTTTCTCTCCAATAACCTTTGCAATGCCCAAGATTCATAACCTTCTATAAATTGTGGCCTTAGAAATATGTTGTCCACACCAAACAAAAAAAGAAAAAGAAAAAATAATCATAAAAATAAAAAAACACACACACACATAGACAACACCCTCACCTAAATATATAACAAAGAGAGAGAGAGAGAGGAACTGTTATTATTCTGCTACGAATCTCACTCTCAGGTTTTATCATTTAATGTACGAATATGCCGCCAAAAAATTTCATATGGACCCTGCTACAGGAATTGATATCTTTGTTGTGGCCTTATCAGTAGTTTTCCTAATCTCATTCCAACCTTCATTTTCATGATTCCCTTTTGAGCTACATTTTACTTTTATATTTCCATTATAGACATATAATCAGGTCTTGTATTTCCATTAATGTCTTATATAGAGGTCGGACTTTGGTGCGATGGCAAGTGCCCTCACCAAAGCGATGTGTCACGGGCTCCAAAAATAGAGATAAGGCTTGCCGACATTTACCTCTCCCAGACCCTGCTCATGCGGGAGCCTTGTGCACTGGGTACAACCTTTTTTTATTAATGTCTTATATATTTTTACCAAGCCCAACTAAACTCAAGAAAGCTATTTCAAACTATTTGGAGTTGGCTACATAAATGCAGTTTTAAATACTATTTTATCTTTTTTGTCTTGCTACACATCCATCTCAACATCCTCCTCATTTTTATGAAGATGAGGTTTCTTAGTCATCCAGCACTAAAATTCTTTTGCTCAAACAATATTCAGATTGCATTTCATAAACTAAATGGTTTCTAATATTATCTGACTTAGTTATATTCAAATAAATAACTGATTATTCCATAATTTTATTTTGAAACTTTTTAATTTACCTTTTAGGATTTTAGAATTTATCAAAGACTTAAAAAAATCATATATTATTTTATTTTGTTTTCTATATTTTTTGAAAAAGAAAAAAGACAAGCAATTAAAAGATTTCACTATTTAGGGAAATCAACCTTCCAATGAAAATTTAATAGATTCATCAACTTTATAATTGAAAGAAAAACAATTCAAGAACAGAAAAGAAACGAAAAAACTGAGGACACACTGTATTTAGTTCTCCAGACCCAAAAGAAGATTTTAAGGCTCCGTCCTTTATTTTACTTGAGATATCTTGAACATTTTTTTTTCTTAGTTGGGGGGACTCACACTTTTTAGCCCACATTGGGGCTCAAACCCCTCCCCTCCTCTTTGAGGATGGGTTGGTTATACCATTGGGCTACAAGCCCTTTGGTTATCTTAAACATTTTTCCTTTCGAGTAGTGCGAGTATATATACATAGATAAATGCTTTTGTTTTTGTTTCCACTTCTTTTTGTGAGATATCACTGATGGCTTTGTGGAACTTCCTTGCTCTGACAAAAGGATGACATGAGAAACACAAGGGCTGTCAAAAGTCATAAGCTCAAGTAAGTTTCAAAAAGTTAGACACTCCATGCTGAGATTAGATAAACCCTCAATCCCTCATCCTAATTAGGGCCATAAAAAACTCATAACAAGTATTATATCAATGAAACAAAACATTTATTACTTCGAAAACCAAATAATGTACTTACACTAAATCTTAAAAGGAGATCTATACTTACAAACTTTTAATAAAAACAATCAGAAATATAAACAGCTTAAAGTAACAATATTGCAGCTCACTTCAATAAACCCATAATACTATGCTTTTTTCAAGGACATAAATGTAGGTATATTTAAATATTTGACTATTTGTAGTATGATTCGAGTTTCCATTTTGGGTAACTATGAATGGATTTATTGGATGAATATTCTGAACTCAAGAATTCATGGTTGAAGTTATTTTAAAAAATAATGTTGGGATTTGATACACTATCTTAGGTCCTTGCTGACCAATAAACAAATAAATAGGAGAACTAAAGTGCAATGAACCACCATTAATGCATTCCCTCGACCTAAAGTGCAATGAGCCACCAATAATACATTCCCTCTTAGGATGTGCCGACACATCTCACTAAAATGATTAGCATGTAAAAAACTTGTTAATGTAGACCTCTGGAGCATAGCATGTAACTATTCTCGTTATTTGATAGCTTGTTGCAAAGGCAGTGTTCCTTGAACTATTTCTATAGGATGAGTTATAAAGAATAATAGGGGAAGTTCTACAGTTAAGTTTAATTGTGATTCTTACTTCTGAGAGAGCCATTTCAAGCCCATAGTCCTCTAATTGGTGAACAAGCTCACAGATTGACTCTTATTCTGTCAATTTGCTGTGGCAAATCAAAGAATGTACACAAGAGAGGACACTCAGGTGATACTTCTCTCAGTAGACATGAAGTACCTAGCACTCAAAAGGCTCACTTACAAGATCAAACATATGAAATATCAAATTAGTTGGGAACTTGGGTGACCTTTTGATTTTGAGTGTGTTTTAGAATATCTTGAATAAAAAAAGTTAAAATGATTACGGAGAAAAAAAATCAAGAAAACATTTGGACAACCTATTGGTTATAAAATTTTGAGAATATCCTTATAGGAGCTATTTAATTCCTTGATAGAATATTGATAGGAGTGATTCAAGGGAGTGATTTTAGGAATCCTCCATCAATGAATTTTTCATATTTATCACATTTTTGTATTCTTTCACCCATAAATAGAGATGATCATTGTAAACAAAACTAAAAGAGAATATAATGAAAGAGATGTAGCCCTTTGAACTTTGTGTGCCGTGAATGTAAGCCGTAGTGGCCGAACCACATTATATTCTTTTGTTGTTCATATTCAATTTTCCTCTTCAATTTTATTTTCCTTGACATGGTATTAGAGCAGGTTTATCATATCCTACTTTAGACTCGTTTGGCTCTTCTCGTCACGTTCGAATTTTGTGTCTTCTTGGATCTCTTCTCGAATATCATGGGTGATTCGAAACCAAAGACTCTCGACAACTTCGTATTTACTTGCAAATTGGATGCAAATCTCTGTGTATCAACTTGAGGGGGAGTGTTGGAGAATATCATTATAGGACTGATTTAAGCCTTTGATAGAATATTGATAAGAGTGATTCATGGAATCCTCTATCAATATATTTTTCATATTTATCCCATGTTTATATTCTTTTACATATAAATAGAGATGATCATTATAAACAAAATTAACAGAGAATATCAAAGAGATGTAGCCCTTTGGGCTTTGTGTGCCGTAGTGGCCAAACCACGATATATTCTTGTGTTGTTCATGTTTTATTTCTCTCTTCAATCTTATATTTTTTTCAACATGATATCAGAGCATCCGATTGGGACCTAACTTGACCTCTCTCTCTCTTTTATATGATCTAGACTCGTTAGCTCTAATCATCTCGCTCAAATTTTGTGATCGGATCTGCTCATCTCGTATTTACTCATCTCGGATCTATTCTTGTCTCGGATTTACTCATCTTGAATCTGCTCGTCTCACTCAAATTCAAGTTGGACACTTGAGTTAGAAACTGTGTTAGAGAATATCATTATAGGAGCTATTTAAGCCCTTAATAGAATATTGATAGGAGTGATTCACGGTAGTGATTTTAGGAATCCTCCATCAATGTATTTTAGTTCTTTATACAAATTCATCATCTAATGATTATAAATAGACCATTACAGAATATGGAAATTGCAATCATCATTACTAATGATGCAAAAATTTGAAAGGGCATTCTTTAAATCCAAAATTTAATCATGTACCATCAATTGTGGAGGTGACTCTGGTTTCCTTTAATGGCAGCATTCATAGGTGGTGAATTTCCACCTTCACCTCCCGTAATATACATTGAACCATTCAATTTCTCTGTGATAACAACTTCAACACAAAAATTAAATGCACTTTTGTATACTTGAGCTCTAATTACGACCCACAACCTGCTAGTTTTAGACTTGATCTCTAATTACAACCACCAACTGCTATATTTAATCCAGTTATGAGGATATACAATATGAATGGTTCACGAGGGAAAGAAGAAACGGTAATATATGATTAGTCCACCATATTAATTAATGGAATGCAACAGAAGCAAAATTAGGGCTACATGGTGCAATGAAAAGAAAGCCCAGGTCGTAAAGTACGAGAATATTGGCTTGAGGCCAAGGGCAGCCCTTTCGTATGAATGAAGCTAGACTTTTGGCCTGTATAACTTTATGATCTTCCACCGCCAGAACTCAAGATTAATGGGACCAACAAGGGTTAACAACATATTGTCATAAATGGCAGAACATACCCTTCCATAGTTGCTAATTGTTACTTTCGCTTTTAAAAAAAGTGGTTTTTTAAAATTATTCTAAGTTACAAAAGGTAAATCAAGTAGAAGAAATGCATCCAAAGAACTTTTAGGGGGACCATGGGGGGAAGGAGAAGTACTCTGAGCCTATTTGGTTCATGTGATGGACTGGTTATCAATGATTGTTGTGAAAGAAGGTGGATCACACGGTGAATGATTGTGTTTAAGGTATGCAGCAACTGGACTTGTTCTAATGAGTGCTTGGAGCTTGAAATAACATGTAACTGACAGGAATGATGTGTGTTTTAGATAAATTAACAAGACAGTGTTCCCGAGCCAAGATAGGAGCGTAATTGGATGTAATGGTTGTGCTTCTTCTTTACATGGTATCAGGGCGGTATTCTCGTTACTTCTTCAAGTTGAGGATTTTCACTGAAATCCCGGTCTCTTTCGTTTGCTTTACTTTTACATTTAATTACATGCTTAAGATACATAACACGGTTGATTAAATAACTTGAAATTAAAATTGGAAAGCAATTAATCATTATTCAACCATAACAAAAAGAAATGACCTGCCAAATCACTTTACCCTAGGCTATTGCACCAATACCACTTCTTTTGTGCTTGCAACTGTATCTAAAATTTATAAACGTCATCGTCAAGATTATAGATGCTAGTTGCTTGAAGCTTGACCACACATGTAAAGCAATTAATCATTAATCAACCATAACAAAAAGAAATGACCTGCCAAATCACTTTACCATAGGCTATTGCACCAATACCACTTCTTTTGTGTTTGCAACTGTATTTAAAATTTATAAACGTCATCATCAAGATTATAGATGCTAGTTGCTTGAAGCTTGACCACACATGTAAAAGTATGTGTTCGTGCATGGGTTGCTAAGTGCTAAATTTTCCAAAATGCAGCATACTAAAGTTGTTAGAGGGTTGAAAAAAAGAACTACTACAATAAAAGTTCCCCTCATATCATGTATTACTTTTCCGATAAGATGGTGCTTCAGAAAACTTCATCACTTTCCAATTTCCAGAATTTAATTGCAATTCCTAAAAGAACATGTTTCCCCAAGCATAGAAATATTTTATTTATTGGTGTAAACTCAATTAAAATTTATGTAAATTTCCGCAATTTAGACCACCTCTACAATGACAAGAACTTGACCTGAAACTGTGTACTGTATAAGATGCATAGAATTTTCAAGATTTCTTCTGCACAAAAGTAAAAAAAAACTACATTAGAAATTTAAGAACAGAAGTCAAAATCAATCTTTTGCTTATAATAGGCCATGCCATTTTTTTTTTCTTTTTCTCAGCATCTTCTAAGAGAATGATGAGTTTCAAAAGTGTCTATATCCAAGCAAATTAAGCAATTTGTGCAGAAGAAATCTTTTGAAAACCTTTAGTTAGTTTCCAAAAGAAAAATATCAAAATTTTCCTATTAATTTAATTAATTAAGCTTTCTCGATTATCTGCAGCTAATTAGGAAGAAGACACAATCGTTATTTGACTAATCGACAAATGAATTGCCGAGAATTCTAATAAATAAAATATGCAAAAGGTTGTCGAATCTCATAACATTTTGGGATAATATTGACTCTTTACAGACTCCAAAATTTATCTCTTTTTCAAAGTTTCTCACCAACCAAACAAGGAATCAACGAAACAAAAGAAGAAACATATATAATATCCGGAATCCAGCGATTCAAAATTCGCATCCAGAATCAAGCTTCCAATTTATCAGAATATCCTCCAATAAAAGAAAGTAATTCGAAAATTGATGATTAAAGCTGTAATCATGGATTAGTCACGAAATTACAAAGATATATAACTGAACCTCTGCTGATTAAATACATATCAACGAACATATAAAAAAGAATACACAGAGAGAGAGAGAGAGAGAGTGAGAGAGACAAACATACCTGGAATTACCAGAATCGAAAAGTCAAAATCGAGAGGCGAATGTTCTCTGGATATCAGAAAAAACACAGAGAGAGAGAGAGAGAGGAGAGGAGAGAATTATTATCGGAGCTTAAAAAAATCAAAAGTTTTGATAATCACTGCCAATTTTAGCAAAAGAAAGTAATACTCACGGAAGAGATGGGTTCACACGTGCATGGAGCCTCCCTCGTTTCACAAAACTGGATTCATTTCCACTCTCTCTCTCTCTCTCTCTACTTTCTCTCTCTCTCTCTCTATGCTCTTCTTCACGATGAGTTTTGATTTTTCATTTTCTGTTCAAACTTTTTTTTTCTTGCTCTATATGTCCCAAAAACTCGGTTGTATTATGAAAAAAGAATTGTTTTTAGACCACAAAGCAATCTGCGAGCCAAAAGAACTCAACTGGCTCTCTCTCCCCTCTCTCTCTATAAATATAGAATGTATATAGTCACCGCCCCTAGAGATATGACACTCACGCGCAGATTCAAGAGTTGGGCCTTAGAGGACTATTATACCCCTGAGAGTTGCTGTTTTTACGAAATCGTCGACTGAATTTGGATAGCACGCACAACCTACCCCGTAGGGGTAGTCTTATAATACGAATGTTGTTTCATGACGCGAAAAATTAGCGCGTGGGGTTTTAATTTCGGAATACGGTCAAAAAAGTCAAGAAACACGATAATACAATGACAATTATGTGGAATGACGAAACTACCTCTCGCAAAGTCGTCTACGCTCTACACAGTCCGTCGATGCACTAGTCAGTAACCTACGTCAGGTCATAACGAATGATTCATGAACCAAGAGTTGTCTAAAACATAGACTGGAGGTTGATATCCAACTAGTCCGTGCCAATCACACACCAAATCATTTTCAATTCAGCGTCTCCTGATAAAGATTTTAATTGTACACGTGTTCGGCTTCAAGTCTGCTCCCCAGGAATACGCTTGTATATATGGCGGGATTCGAGCCATGTTAATCTCCTTCCACCAATCGACTCGTGAGAATGTGCACAATTGAGGAGGTCAGAAATGACTTTAGTGTACTTTGTCCTGGGTGTAAACGGTTTGATTTGATCTGGTTCTAGTTTTTTTTGAATCAAATTGTATGATCTGGTTCTACTAAAAATAGAACTGGACTGAATTGATCCATTTGAATTTATAAAATCGGACCGAATCGAACCGCAAAAAATTAATTTGGTTCCATGGTTCACTAACTATAAGACTATAAGTATAATATTTATTAAACTTATTGTTTAGACTTATATAGATATTTATTTCATTGTGCTTGGGCAATGCCATGTAGTTCGCAGATTGAATTTAGTAGATGTCTCCATAGCCACCTCTGTGATGCTGCTGTAGTCGCCATCCTCGCATGCCAGAGAGAGAGAGAGCCTGAATTTTTGCAGATAAGTGGAGGAGGTGTGAATTATAGAGTTAGGAATGGAAAGATGAGGTGGCACTAGTGTTAGATGGAGTGACATTGGTAAAAAGGGTATATATGGATGGATTTTTTGGGCTTGGGTTTGGTTTTTTTATTTCATTGTGCTTGGGCTGCATTTTGTTTTTAAGACGGCTAGTTTCATATTTATTTAAATATTAGATATAATATATTTTATATTTAATATATATAGAAATGGTCCGGTCTAGTTCGGTTTGGTCCTGAGGGACCATAAACCGTAATCGGACCATTACTACACGGTTCCAAAAAATTGGAACCGTGACCGAATCGGACCGCGAAAAAATTGGACCGAATTGTTCGGTCCAGTCTGGTTTGGTTTTCCGATTTGAACGAATTTTTGTGCACCCCTACATTGCCCTAAAAGGCATCGTTAGATTTGAAGCTTAATTGTTGAGAGTTTTAGGACATAATTTGGACAAAATAATTTTGAAAAAAAATGTAACATTTTTTTCTTTAACTTAAAAGATAGTATAATGATAATCAATTATAAAGTCTTGGACCGTGCAATGCAAGTAGAATTTACAAGCTTAAAAGTTCATTGATTGAACCATTATTCTTTTACTAGCAAAGTATGAAAGAATAAAAGAAAGTCTTCAACTGAATCTTCAAATCCTTCGCTTCAGTTTTTCAAATGAAACTTGAAAATCGAAAATTGAAGACGAAGCACAGAGAGAGTGAGTCGTTGCATATATTTGTGTTTGGGTTGTAATGGGTTTTCACCACCAATAAGAGAGTTTTTGACTTTTGTATTTGTCATTGAAACTGATCACCCGTATCTTTATATATAAATACATATGGAGGTTATTTAATACTCATATATCAGTGAACCACTTCCTCCACTAAAGGAGAGTGGTTTTTATTTTTAACGACTACACAATCCGTTTTCAACCACATTAATCCCATCCACATGCACGATTTCTTTTTAGGTGGGAGTAGGAGATATTTGTTCTTCTATTTTATCTCAACTACTTAAAAGTGATTTTGACCAAATCAAGTATCAACCAACTTGGCTAGGGCTGCAAACGAACTGAGCCGAGCCGAGCTTGAGTCTGCTCGGGCTCGGGCTCGTTTGTTTGTGAGTTCGCTCGGGCTTGTGACGAGCTCGAAAAGTTGAGCTCGGTCTCGGACTCGTCATTATTTTGAGAAGCTTAGGCTCAACTCGTTTAATAAAAAAATTCATTCAAGCTTATGTTCAAGATCGTTTTAGCTTGTTGATGAACGTAAATGAGCCTACACAAGCTTATATTCATGAACATATTCATGAGTTTACGAGCCCTAAACGAGCTTTGTTCACGAACATAAACGAGCTCATGTTCACGAGCCTACACGAGTCGAGCCCAACATTGTTCGGGCTCGGCTCGTTTATTCAACAAGCTTAGAAATCGAGCTCGAGCTCAGCTTGTTTCCTTAACGAACGAGCCCGAGCTGAGCCCTTAACAAGCCCGAGCCCGAGCTACTCACGAACAGTTCAGTTCATTTGCAGCCCTAAACTTGGCCAATTACACCTCTATAATTACATCAATTACATCCTCAATAAGTGTGAACACAAATATAACTGTTAGTACACACACACACACACACACACACATATATTTGTACAGAGGATTTATTGACCACCCAAAAAATAACTGAAGTAAATTTGAGGACTATTTGGCCACTTAATATAACATCTCCCACTTGGCCAATAGACCTAAAAACTTTTAATCATTTTTTAATCCCCATTGAACAAACATGTTTTTTGAACACATAAAATGCAATAGGTTTTATTAGAAGATTTGCAATCATATCTTTTGAAGGAAAATATTTTATCATAATTTCATTCTTTTGAAAAACATCAATAATATAATGATATTGGCGATCTATATGTTTTCCTTTTGAGCCAACTTCACCATTTTTAATTGTACTTATTGTGGCTTGATTGTCACACATAATGTTTATTGGTTTACTTGCTACTTGTTTAATTTTTAAATCTTCAAGAAATCTTTTTATCCATACAACTTTAGAGGCTGCATTACTACATGATATATATTCAGCCTCCATTGTACTTTTGGCCACACAAGTTTGTTTTTTATTGCACCATGAAATTGCTCCTCCACCTAAAAGGAACACATAGCCTGATGTAGCTTTTTCATCATCTACATCTCCTGTAAAGTCAGAATCTGAATAGCCAACAACTTCTAAATCATCACCATTGGATTGATATGTTAACTTATAATTTTTTGTACGTTGAATGTATCTTAAAATTCTTTTAACATCAACCCGATGATTTTCACCTGGATTACTTTGAAATCTATTAACTACACTTACTGCAAAACTTATATCAGTTCTAGTATATAACATTACATACATAATACTACCTACAGCTTATGCATAAGGTGTATTTTTCATTTTTTTCTTTTCTTCTTCATTTAATGGGCATATCTTTTTAGATAACTTTGTTTGTTTATGAATAGGAGTATCAGTGGGATTTGAATTTTTCATATAAAATCTTTTAATAATTTTCTCAAAATATTGCTCTTGAGATAGTTGTAATGTCTTTTTATTTTCTATCTCTAATTATTTGCATCCCCAATACGTAAGATGCTTCACTCATATCTTTCATATCAAATTGACTCTTTTAGAAAATTTTAATTTCTTCAATTGATATAATGTCATTGCCTCCAATAAGTATATCATCTATATACAAAGATAATATAATAAAATTACTCCCACTATTCCAATGGTATACCTAATGATTAAAATCATTTGCTTTAAATCCAAACATGGTAATAACATTATGAAAAGTATAATACCATTGTCTAGATGACTGCTTAAGTCTATAAAATGATCTTTTGAGTTTATATACTTTATTTTCTTGTTCCTTTATATTATATCCATGAGGTTGTTGCATGTAAAGTTCTTCTTTTAATTCTACATTTAAAAAAGCAGTCTTAACATCCATTTGAAATAATTCTAAATCTAATGATGCGACTATGGACATTAAAATTCTTATTGAGGTAAATTTAGCAACTGGAGAATAAGTTTTACTATTCCGGGTTTCTGTGTGTATCCTTTTGCAATTAATCTAGTTTTATATTTTTCAATAGTTCCATCAGATTTAAATTTTTGCTTTAGGATCCATTTGCAATCAATTGCTTTTCTATCTACTAATTCCCATACATTATTTTTATTTATAGAATCTAGTTCATCTTCTATAACTTCTTTCCATTTTACTGAATCAGGTGATAACATAACGTCTTCAACTGTAAGAGGATCATCAATATTTTCTTCATTAAGAAATGTAAAATGATCTTTTAGTTTTGTTGATGAATTTCTTTCTCTTCTAATATTCGTAATCGTATCATGAGAAGTTTTTGTGGGTTGTGATATAATTTCAATACTAGGTGTTTCTTTTATTTTATCATTTAAAATATTATTCTCTTTAGTAATCTCAAATAATTCTACCATTTTAGCAGGATTTCTTGTGTCAATTTCCTCTTCTAAGAATCTTGCATCTCTACTTTTTGTTACACTAATGGATCCATCACTATGGTGAATAACAAATCTGTACCCTTTAGAATTATCTGGATGTTCAATAAATGTTCCTTTAATGGTTTTACTATCCAATTTATTTCTTAACTGTTGTGGCACTAATATGTGAGCTGAAGAACCCCAGACTTTTAAGTTTCTAAATTAGGCATTCTACCGGTCCATAATTCATGTGGAATTCTATTAGTTGTCTTAGTAGGAACTAAGTTAAGTAGATGCATTACGGTGATAATAGCTTCTCCCTAAAATTGAGGCCCAAGTGATGAATGACTTAACATAGATCTAACCAGTCCAACAAAGTCCTATTACGTCTTTCAGCAACGCCATTTTATTATGGTGTATAACTCATAGTGGGTTGATGTATAATACCATTATCTTAAAAAAATTCACCAAATAAATTTGATATATATTCTCCACCTCTATCGGATCTTAATATTTTAATATATCTTCCTAATTGTTTTTCGACTTCTCTTTTGTATTCTTGAAATTTTTCAAAAAATTTAGATTTTTTACGCATTAAATATAAATATCAAAATCTTGAATAATCATCTATAAATGTCACAAAATATTCTATACCCCTATGAGTCTTAATATTTAGAGGACTACATACATTAGAATGAACAATTGCTAAAAGTTCTTCTGCTCTTTGTCCCTTAAGAAAAGGTAATCTAGTCATTGGAATTATTCCTAAATCTACCATTCTTTTCATTTTATTTGTATTTATATGTCCTAATCTCAAATGCCAAATATAAGAATCATCAATATAGAAAGAAACATTAATATGAGCAGAACCAACAAGTGCATTATTATTAGAAAAAGAATCTATGGTTAAGTGATACAATCCATCAACTTTACCGCCCCACATAAGAATCCTACCATGCTTTCTAATAGACATTTTTTTCAGAACGAAAGCGTACTTCAAAACCTTTCTCATCTAAACGAGGAACTGAGATAAGGTTGCGCCTTATAGTAGGTGCAAAAAGTACATCTGTCAAATAAAGATTCCTTTGTTCAGGTACCATGATTTTTATGGTACCAATGCCAACAACATCACAATAAGTATTATTTTCCATATATATGCAATGATCACCAGGTCTAAGTTCTTTCATATCAACAAAACATTATCTTGTCTTTGCCACGTGATGAGACGAGGCAGAGTCTACCCACCATGCTCCAATATCAGTATCAGCGAAAAGTGATTTAGTAACTACACAAATAATATCTTTAGAGCTCCCTAAATTAGGTTTCTTATTATTTTTATTTGCACGACAATCAGCTTGATAATGTCCATATCTTCCACAATTATAGCATGTCCATTTAGCTTTTCTATTGTTGTTGTTATATTTAAAATTTCTCCCTTTTCCTTCGAAATTTTTGTAGCAAATTTTTTTATTTTCAAATTTTTGAGGATTGGAAGAAGAAGAAAAAAATTTTTGTTATCAAATTTTTGTGGTTCAGAAGAAGAAGCCATAGTCATGAAAGTTTTAGTAGTTTTCTTTTTGGCTTTTCTTTCAGACTTTACTCCTAATAAGATGGGCAAATTTTTTGTGATAGCAGGAGTAAACGATAAGTTAAAAGCAATAACAACAGGTTCCATGAATCTGGTAAACTATGCAAATAGTAGACACTTACATTTTATCAGGAATTGAGTTTCCTAAAGTTGCTAATTCTTTTGCAATAACAGATCACTTGTTTACATGATCAATTACATTATCATCTTCTTTCATTGTGGTGATATTAAAATTTTCAATTAAAGTTGGACATATGATTCAGATGAAGCACGATATGCATCAATAATAACATCAAACATTGTCTTAGCATGCTCATATTTTTCAAACAGAATTTCAATATCAGGTTCCATAAAAGTGAGCATTATATCTCTAGTAGTCCTATCATCTTCAAGATATTTTTCATATATTCTTTTATTTGCTGCAGATGAATTTTCAGGAGGAGGGTAGGTATGTCAATATCAATCACATACTTGACCTTGTCTTGAAAGAGTATGTGATGGATACGACGCTTCCAAGTTGAAAAATTAGCTCTATTTAATTTGTTAGTTTTACTAAATTCTTGACTTACTAAGAAAAATAAATTGAGTTTAGAAAAGCTGATCGTTGGAGTGACCAATAAATATCAGATATGTGTACTGAATATTTGAGCGACACTGATAGTAGTCTTTCCTGTGTGAAAAATTGATGGGCAACTCTGCAAGATGTTTTTTCCAACTTGTTTCCTTCTGCTACACATCTGATTGTAGGTGATATGAGGAAAAAATAAAAATTCAGTACACCTGAAAATAACGTGAATGATCAGAGCAGGCTCTGATACCAATGAAAGAATAAATCAAAAAGTCTTCAACTGAATCTTCAAATCCTTCGCTTCAATTTCCCAAATGAAACCTGAAAATCAAAAATTGAAGACGAAGCACAAAGAGAGACATTGTATATATTTGTGCTTGGGTTGTAATGGGTTTTGACCACTAATAAGGGGGTTTTTGACTTTTATATTTGTCATTGAAATTGATCACCCGTATCTTTATATATAGATACATATGGAGGTTATTTAACACGCCTATATCAGTGAACCACTTCTTCCACTAAAGGAGAGTGATTTTTATTTTTAATGACTACACAATCCGTTTTTAACCACATTACCCCCATCCACATGCACGATCTCTTTTTAGGTGGGAGTATGAGATATTTGTTCTCCTATTTTATCTTAACCACTTAAAAGTGATTTTAACCAAATCAAGTATCAACCAACTTGGCCAATTACAGCTCTGTAATTTCATCCTCAATAAGTGTGAACACAAAGATAACTGTTAGTAAATAAATAAGATAAATACTAACAGACATATATATATATATATATACACATATATATATATATACACACATATATATAGAGGATTTATTGACCACCCAAAAAATAAATGAAGTAAATTTGAGGGCTATTTGGCCACTCAATATAACAAAGTAAGGCTTATTTAAAGTTACTCTACCACAAGCAAGTAAGAAAGGAAAGTGCAAAGTTACACTACCACGAGCGGATAAAGAAATGAAAGTGAAGAGTTACACTATCATAAATGAGTAAATTTAGTCTAAGTCTAGATGGCATTGGGCTGAAATAATGTATTGAAAGCAGTTGTGTTAGTGTTAGACCTCTAAATTTGTCATAAATGAGTTCTATTTATAATGATCGAAATCTTTGGTCCATGGTCGGATGCTTGCCACGTGTACGACTGAAGAGTCTTCCCCCGACTGACGTGAAAGTAACATTCTAGACTTGCCAACGGTGTTAGGAAAGTTTATCTTCTGATATGCGCTCAAGTGTTTGACCACAGTCACTCGAGTGTGATTATGTTGTGTTTGGTGTTAATCTATACTCTTGTCGGTTGATGGGACATGAACAAGCTTATGTCTGCTAAGTTAACCATAGTACTTGGTCCAAACCTTAACTAAAAATATATACAATACCCAACCAAGTGAATCGAAATATAAAAATATCAAATGAGACCGCCAATTGGGCAAAATCGTGAATCACATTGACGTGGCTAGGAGTGGAGCTCGGTCATGACCATGTGGATCAAATGCCCAATTTGGGTGCAAACAATATGATAATGTTTGCTTGATCAACTTCTCAATGATAACTAACCACAAAATAATAGATTTGAGTCAAGTAGAACTGATTGTAGAGGTTTATACAGCCAAAAGTTCAAGCAGTCATGCTGATACTTTTTGGATCAATTTCGATGAGTTCATTTATCTCTTCCCCCTCTCCCCCCCCCTCCCCCTCTCCTTGGCGCGCGATATAGAGCCATTTTGGAGCCCCCCCTGCTCGGCGTGCAATATAGAGCCATTTTGGAGTTTCTTTTAGGTTTTGTGTTTTGTTATACATCTAGGATAGAGAAGAGATTATTAAATTATCTTCATCATTCTTGTCTTTATCTCGTACCAACGGGTCGGTCATTTTGTTTCTCTTTTTCTAATCTTAATTTTATCATAAGTTATTTCTGTTACTGAATTTAATCTTTTAAAATATTTTTTTTATCACTTCTTCCGTGTTAATTTTGGTCAACCTTTTTGTTTTTTCGCAAATCAATCCATCTCTTCTCATCGGCGTATTTATAGATTGGCATTAAATATAATTATTATACCATCTAAATCTACTCTCTTATTTTTTTGCTAATAGGGGTTACATTTTATTTTTTTTCTAATTATTTGATTATTAATAATATTTCAAAATTCATGCAGGAGAAATAGCTTATGATAGAATTCTTTTTCCTAAACTTTGTGGATTCACTGCTTGTTACCCAAAAATAGAAAGACAAAAAATAAAGAAAAGAAAAAGAAACAATAGGGACGAGACATTGTGGATACAGTCCCTTTCTCCATTTGACCATTTACTTTCTCTGTTGGGTTGGAGGGCCTTCAGCGCATCTGGGTAGGAGCCCAAAAGGAAAAGAAGCTACTGCTTCATTTGGTAAAACAAAGATGCAATTCGGCTCAGAGCCCAACAAAGCCCCAATTTGGCCCAAAGTACCTAATGTAGTGTTCTTTTCAAGAGCTTAGGTGTTAGATGGTTTTGTCCCACTTCGAATCCGAATGAAAAGATGATTGGATATAAATGAGTGAGTATGTAACATTATCCAACAATATATAATTGTGGATTATTGGTAAACATCTGACTTGTTACAGTTGATATCAAAGTCAGCCTCGGTCTTTGATCCGGTGTTACGTCTAGCGCTCATCTATGTTGAGCGTTTGGAGGTGGTCCAACTTTGCAACAAAGGTGTTCGGAATTAGTCCTTGATGAACAATTTTTTCAACAATAGTATTGAGAATCCTAGTTTGTGAGCATAGAATCAATTGCTTGGCCTCCAATTAAACGTGTAGATTTTAGGATGCAATGTCCGACTCGAGGATATATTTGGACATCATACAGTTGCTGAATCTTGTGGCAATAAGATTTTAGAGAAACAACGGGTTAGTTTGGTTTTTTGAAAATTCAGTTAAAAAAATGTTTGTTTTCATAGAATTATCTTTTATAATTATTTGAAAATATTTTTTTGAATTCTCGAAAACTATTTTTGAAAAATTGAATCAAACAAGTCCAAAATTTGGGAATTTTTAGAAAGCTCTTGCATATATTCCATGCATATCTTTCATGATAGTAAAAAGAAAAATGATATATCTTCCGAATTCAGTTGTTTCTGAATGAGTTTATGTGAATAGAGTGTGACATGATTATAATGTCATTATGTTGATGCCGTTATGATAATGTCATTCTTTTCTCCGAAAAATTCATTCAAAAATTGTCGAATTCGACATCTGTAACAATCCGAGTCCATAAACCAGATGTGTGAGTGAGAGAGAAAAAGGAGGTCACTTTGTTCCTAATGGCCGGTGTGCAAATAATTAACTTTCTACTGACTGTTCTAACTTCGAAGTGGCATATATCATTATATCAACGACTTCCTATTCTAAATTACTAATAAGAGAGAGAGACAGAGAGAGAGAGAGGGGAAGAGGAGGTCACTTTGTTCCTAATGGCGTGCAAATAATTAACTTTCTATTGACTGTTCTAAGTGGCATATATCATCATATCAACTACTTCAGGCCTATTCTAAATTACTAATAAGAGTGAGGGTTGCTTTGTGGTTTGTGTAGTATCACATAAGTCTATCTTTGAGCTTCGTTAGGTGTACCTAAATTGGTTTGCTCAACCATCACTTCTCATTCTCCATTTCCTATATATCATCATCCATCATCCATCATCCTCTAATTCTTGCCCTCCCTCCACCCAATCGTTTTCTCAAGTTACCCTTTCCCCTGCCAAATCTCCAACATTAATCATCAAATCGACTTTAATTTGGGTGCCACACAAATCATTAATTAAACATTTAGTCAATTGGCTTGGTAAAGTTGTTAACAAAAGAACAAATCAGTGATACCCACAATGCTGTATGCTTTATTTGGCCTTGCTCAAAGTAATAACATGTTACACACACACACACACACACACATATATATATATATATATATATATATCTATATATATACATATATATCATTGATAGAAGGGGATGTATTGTGATATAAATTAATTATATAAGGGCTTTTGGTACCCTAGCTAGTCATATTGAACTAAACGTGATTTTCTATAATTGTGTCTAGTTCATCCGGTCAATCCTGAAAAAAAAAAAAAAATCCACTCAATCGGTATAGTATAAGCTTTGGCTACTTTATTATTATTTTTCATACCAGTTATATATATATATATATATGTATACATATACATATATATATATATATATATATATACATATACATATATATATATAAAAGTCACGTACCCCGGAAAAGGACAGAGAGAGATAGAAGAGTTTAGCCACATCAATTGTAGCAAATCTCATATGACTCTTTAGTTTTAGCGAGACTCACACTAATACGGTTCACTCACTACATTGAACCAATACTGACTACAATTCACTCTAACAAATTATACTAGATTCTCTAAATCTATTATTTATCCTTAAAACTATTGTCTCTCTAACAATCCAACCTTTATCATGCACACACACTTCTAAATTTCACAATTTTAACTCTATGGATCATAAATTATATATATGGATAACATGTCACATAAATCCTTCTAAAGTATATACTATGGGAAAATGAAAACCCAACAAAGAAAAAAAGAAGAAGAAGAAGAAAAAGGCCAATGATCAATTGAACCTCCTTGGATCAGTAACATTGATCATCCAATGCTCATTTGGTAACCCCATTTTCTTAGCCATCTTTCTATCCCACTTCAACTCAATCTTTCTCCGCTCCGACAACCCACAAAACCTCTGCAACTTTTCATCCATAGCATCATGAACCTTCCACCACCTTTGGTGAGCAACATCACTTGCATACACATGTTGACCACCAATGTCCCAATTACAATCATAGTCCCTATAACACGACCACGGTTTCAACCCGAGATAATGTATTGAAAACAGCTTCGGAGGATCCGACCCGAATAATTGGTTCTTCACACTAGCCTCCCCTGTCCCGTTTGACCAAAAGTTCTTCAAAAAGTTGACTCTCTTCGGCAACCTGTGCCACCACACAAACACTTCATTCAGGAACCCCTGGTCACCTCCGTTGTATGACACAATCTCTCTCCGGCGATCCATGAACACCTGAAACGTGCAGTTCGATGGCTCGATGACCATGACACCGGAGTTGAATATCCACCCGTCATTTCCGGTGGCCGACATCTGGGGGAAGTGGAAGAGGAGGTCGAGGTTGCGGAGCACGATGATGTCGGCGTCGATGAAGATGACCTTGTGGTAGTCTGTGAGCTGCCACAGTCGGAACTTGCTGTAGTTGTACTCGTTGTATGTGTTTCTCTCGGCTCTCGGGTTTCGGATTCTCTTGATGAGTCGGATCTTCCAACCCGCTGCCGCGAGTGCGTTGCGTTTTGGTGCGGAGATGGACTTGTCTAGGAGTAGGACAAGGTCACGTTTTGTTCCGGTTTGGAGGAGACTCTGGGCCAGAGCTATTGCGCCGCAAACGTAGGATTCGGAGGAATGGAGAACCGTAGCGTATGCTTCTCGTCCCACTGTCCTGGTGCTGCGTACAATCTTGGAGATATCGTACACCTTGTCGATTCCTGCATTCATTGCTTCTCACTTACTGTAATTGTCTCATAATATATATATATATACACACACACACCTGTATATATACAGTCTAATTGAGATCATAGGACTAATGTAGCACACTTAAGAATTATACAATGACTGTGCACTCATCACGCTTGAATGTGTATTCTTACACTTTTTACTTGAAACTTTTGCTGTAAATTACACCAAATAATTAATGACCCTAGCTAAATGTATTAAAATCAAATCAAAATATATTAAAAGGAGTTCAACTAGTTGGCTAAAGAAAACAAATCTAATCACTCACTACTTGGTCAAATGATAGTGATGACAAAAAAATGTTGAGTGCGTTTGACATATTATTATTGAATTTTGACTTCAATATTAATCATCATATATATCATAGTCCAACTAAATAACAAGGAGACTCATGGATATATATACATATATATATATATATATATATATATATATATTTGCACACAATCATTTCCATGACAGTTTTTTTTTTCTGTATTTTTGATTTTTCTCCTACTACCTCAATGCTTAATTTTCTCTAATTAATATGCTCCATATATACTAATAATTAATACACATATAGTCATACATAAAAATTAATTTTTTTGTAATTAAATAGAAACTACCATATATACCTTTTTCCCATAGAGGCAGAGCCAAATTACATGAGCCTATAGGCAATGAAACTTTGTGCTCCAACCTCCCTATTTCTGGCTCAAAAAACCACCAATCACCCTCTTGTCTGACCAAATCATCACATCTAAACAGCTCCAACATAGGCTTACACTTGCTCAAGAACACCACTTTTGTCCTCTTATTCCAATCTCTCTTCCCCTTCTTAACCACCAAATTAGCCACAACGAGATGTACTTGCAGCCTAAACACCTCTCTCCCCCACCCTTCCTCTGGGTACCTGCATGGCAGTTTAGCCACTATCACATCCATATAACCATATTTATCGAAATCCGGCATTGGTATCTCCGGGCACGATGGACCATCGATCTCTTCTTCCTCATCAATCCATTCCGGAAACAAGTCCTTCCATTCAAAAAGCTCCGAGACTCGCTCAAAATGGACCGGTATGGTCTGTCCATGCACATTCCATTCACTCACATCCTCTTCCTCCATATTCACCATTCCCATCTTGATTCCCTTTCCCATTCCATTCAACACGCTCGGTATCTCTCTCTTCACCATTTTTCTCTTCGGCTTTAATGGATTCGCTCGTGTCTCTTCTAACACCGCCTTCATCTTGATCCCTTTTTCCACCTATAGTAATTAATCAAATTAACAAGAAATTATAGATTCATATATATATATATATATATATATATATATATATATGTTATTGATTTCATTTAGCTTAGTACCTTACCTTGTGATGGCACTCGTGCAATGAGCACCTAACAAGTGATGCTGCATTCTCAGAATAGACGGAAGATGATGGTGGTAGGAGAAGAAGAGTTGCATAGATGACAAGGAAGAAAGCTAAGAAAATCAGGTTGATTCTGATGACTAAAGACTTTGAAGGAATGGCCTTCATGATCATCTTTTGAAAGCCAAGAGTACTCCTTCAGACACCAGAACTCAAAAGGTGGAAATAGGCACAAAACAGGACTGATTTATATTTTTATCAACTTTCAATGACTTAAAAAAAATAATATATATAGGTATGATTAGTCAATTTCATATGGTGATTAACATATTCCAGGAGGGGATTGGGATTAGTGGTTAGAGGGGAAAAAAGGGCAAAATTGGAGTAGAAGTTAAACAGAAGTAATTAAAGACCAGTTACAGAGCTCCACGTGCCAATTTCCTTCATTAGTATGTTTTAAACTTGCTTTCATTAAAGACAAAAAGGGTAGCAAACAAAGTTTTAATTCTTTGCCATATGCTAATTATTTGGAGAAAGATTTTCTCATGTTCCAAATATACCCTGCTTTTATCTCCCAACCACAATGCTGCCCTTTCACTCGCATTTATCAAACTAACTTGCCAAATTTTTTTTTTTCAAGTCTTAAGAGAAGTCATTTATGTGATTAATCAAAGGTTTAATTTGATCTTTACAATTTAAGCAAGGGTTAGATAGCCGATCAACGTTGGATAAATGTGAATAACGGTGACGTGACTCAAAGTAGGATTTGGTTAAGTCCATGAATAACAAATGTATAATTTAAATACAACCAGAGACACGTGTCTAATATTTTATATTAATGCTTTGATCGAATTCCAACCTATATTATCACACTTGTCACAAAATGTAGGGAGTGCTTACTAATATGAGTAAAAACTTAATTTACAAACTCTAAGACATAAAAGGTTCAATTATATCATCCATTAAGGAATTATTTATTTATTTATCTTGTGAATGTAGTTAGAGCCCAGAGAAGAATTTGAAAAAAAAGAGGTGAATGGCCTTTGGTAATTTAGAAGACAAAGAAGGGGTAAAATGGAAAATTTTGCATTTGTTGGTGAATCATAGGGATTTGCAGTACGAATCTTAAAAAAACCAGCTAATTAGAAAAAGCATGCCCCGCCAACAACTCTATGGTTGCACCGTCAACTTCCTACATGGAGAGAAATGTCGCTTTTAGCCGTTACACAATCGTAAGGCTCCACCAATTATATATATATATATATATATATTTATTTATTTATTGTCTCTTCTAGATATATAGTTTAAATAGTGTGTAGGTACCTGGATATCACACCTAACTATTGTTGCCATGTTTTGCATGATAATTACATAGTAAAAACACACATATATTTATGGGTTGAAATTATAAATAGGGTTTAATTAGGTTAGATATATATACATCACACCTCACTAAATTAATCGTAGCGATGCTTTGCACGACCAAACTGAATAGTATGGTAGACTATCACATTTATATATCAAGTGTCAACCGCTTGATAAGTAGACCAACAGCAACTGGGATGTGGCATGATGGTCATGTGACCACCTCATTTATTTATTTATTATTAATTTTTGTTGTTGTGAAAATGGACTGATCAGAGCGTGAACTATTTTCTAATCAATTATTACTAGAAAAGGTGTGATCAGTGTGTTTTGAGTTGTTTACGTTAGTTCTTTTTACAAAGAAGAAGCTAAAAATACAGAATCATGTCTTTAATTGTACTTCTTCACTGCATATATATATATATATATATATATATTGTATAATGAACAATTATTTAATTGTGCTAAAAAAAAAATTAAATAAATTTGTCGGCTGATCATAACATGAAAAATATTCATCGATCTTTACAAACAATCCACGTAAAAGTCGCTCTATACCCAATCCAGATGGTCCGGCCTTCAAAGAAAACTCGTAAAGAATAATAAAATTTGAAATTAAGAATGGTCTATGCCATGCGTTTTTAATATCTTGCCATTCGCAACAAATCTCATTTTACATGGGAATTGACCGAATTATTAATGGTTAGGTTTATCTTCACTATATATATATATATATATATATATTCTATTTTGAAAGATAAAGAAATAAAACTAAACTACAATCATATTTATATTATTAATTAATGAGGCAGACCATTTCAAATTCAGGCCGGAGAACCGCATGTCAATTATCTATCAATATCTATATTTTTATATTATATTTAAGCTTTATTTAAAATATTTTTGTCTATCTACGGTTTAGAATTACTCTATCTAACTATCTAATGATCATTATTATTCTTAATACATTATAGTGCCGTAAACACGAACATACACTAGTGTGTGTGTATCTATATATATATATAAACATTAAGCTTGGTATAATAAGAAAAAAAAAATTCAATCTAACAGTTAAAAATTGTTAAAAAAGCAATCATGCCAGTCAAAATGTCTTTACATATCTATGGTTCAAAATAATTTTATCTAACGGTCATGATAGTGCCAGACATACACTAGTCTATATTATATTTAAACTTGTCTAAAATGTCTTTACTTATTTACAGTCTAAAATCACTCTAGATAACCATCTAACGATCACAATTCTGAATGATTATACTCACGTATGCACAAGCGTATACTGTGTTTATATATATATATATATATATAATAAAATTTCCAAACTAGATAACTTTTTATTTCTTCTCTGACTCTCGATTGCAAATTTCTACACATCAGCGCGAGATCTTAAATTTGTTTTCATTCCCAACACATGATTTGACTAATTAACTTCAACTAACAATGCTGTCTTGGATTGAAGATCTTAAATGTCAGGTTATATGTGTCGGCTAATTAATTGATATTTATAATTAAATTTGAGATGGAAGTAGACTTAATGAATTAGGTATCCGTCAATTTTTACAAGATTTTAAAATGTTTGAACTTTTTAAAATATGAACTTGAATTTTATGGAATCAAATAAAATTTAACGAGACTCCAATCTATAAAGTTTTTATTTTTATTTTTTATTAGTCATAAATTTTACGAGCTCAAATAACTTTTTGTGACAAATGGCTTAAAAAGATTTTGAGATGTCCAGCATCACTCATTTGAGAATGATGTAATAAATCACAACGTTAAGAAGATCATAGGACGCCCTTCATAAGCAGTTTCGAATTGATGTTAGGAAAGCTCTACATCAACCAGAAGGTGGCTTGAGAGTTTTTATTTTTATTTTTTAAATGGACTATCTTTGCTTTTCGAACAATATCATGTATTATTGGTGTCTCAAATTAAATGTCATTTTCTGATTTTAACATTTAAGAGGAATATGTATTTAATGTATGTTTTCCTTTTACCATTTCAAAACTAATCTTTCAAAATTTTAATATTTACATTATTAATTCTGCTACGACAAACTCACAACAAAACAACAAACATAATTAAAAATTGGAAGGAAACGAGAATCACACATCACACAAACGATAAAGATTTAACATGGTATGACTTATAATCTACGTCTACGGTTTAATGCTCTATCTCCAAACAATGCAAACATTAGTACTTTTATATACCGGATTACGTATGGTAGAGACTTAGAATCTGGGACCAAGACTTGTAGGACAAAAACTGAGCCCGTTATTTGAGTCAAAAACTTGGACCAAAAACAAATTCGGGCTACAACTCTGCAAATTCATTTAATTTTTCAAAATTTTAGAATAAATTTGAAAACTTCCAAATTTTGTATATCAAAATTTTAAAAATACATTTGTTTGTGAGGTCATATCTTTGCCATATTTAACTATTACAATTTTTGTAACACAGTGACCCAACTCTCATGCCATCTAAAGGAAAGGGAGAGGATACACAAAACTATACTGGACCTAGGATGGCCCAATTAACTAATACTACCAGCCCATTGACAGGCGCAACCACAGCCCTGCAAGAAGCAATAAGATTCTATTTCTATTTTGCTCTTACCTATTTATATCCTTGTGAACCTTTTTTTTTTTTACCTTTAACCAAAGTAGCAACGTGAGTTTTTTTCCGAGCCACACAATTCTTTTAAATAGGTATTGTTTTTGCATTCCGTGTGCATTTTTATTTTGGGACTCTCTTTATATGATATGAAATTTACCGCTTTCATACTTTCGCTTTCGCACTTGTACCTGCTTCTGTTTTGTATGAATTAGGTTTTATCAACATGAGTAGTAACCCCTCTTGGTACTTATCTTTTAAGATTACAGACAGGTTCTCTCACTAGATATCACTACATTTATTCTTTTCACTCTTTTGCTCAAAGTCTCACTTTTAAGTTTCTAAGGCCCTGTTTGGCAGAATTTTTGCTTCGGCTTTTACGCAGAAGAAAAAGAAAAGCAGAAGATAAATTAGGAAGCTGGTATCCCCAGCTTCTTTTAAACGCTATTTTTGGACTCTGAATCTCTTCTACCTTACCAATTCAAATACTCTCCAAAACGGTTTTTGAGCTTGAAAAGCCAAAAATCGCTTTTCAAAAGTCAATCCAAACAGGGCCTAAGTGAGCGAAAACACATCCCCAACACATTTACAAAGTTGTGACAATATGTCTATATGGAAATCTGCAATTCACCCATTTCTGATGAGCAACTAAAGGGTCTGCTCAAGAGATATGACACCAACGGAGATGGCAGGCTGAGCAAGAAGAGCTCAAGGTGGCCTTTCGCAGCTTGGGCTTGCGGAAAAGTGCTGTGCCGTGCCGATGCCAATGAGGATGGGCATATTAGTGAAGAGGAGATGAGTGAGCTTGTCAAATATGTCAAGAAATGGGGATCTGTAACCAGTTATGTAGCTACTTAATTAGAGTGAGTTTAAATGTCAGCTATGGTGCTGGATTGAACCCCTCACCTCCTCTTTGAAAGGAGATAAATTATACCAGATGGGTTACTGGCCCAGTGGTACTGAGTGTGGTTGTAATCCTCAAACTTAATTTCTTAATTAATAATAATAAAAAAAAACACAGTAACAAAACCTCTTGATTTCACTTTTATTTTGTTGGTTTTTTACTTTTTCTTTTTCCTGGTGTGATAAAGAGGAAATTTTTGTTTGGTAACTTGACTCTGCTTTTGACAAAAATTTCTGCTTGTGCTTGTGGATCTTCAAAGTCACATTCAAAGTCCTTGTGACGGAGTGAGGACACGAGTGTTGTGTGTAGGAATTTCAATTATTATTGGTATCAATTAGAAAGAACAGAAAATATGTTCTGCCCTTTGACCGTGGCCTAGGTTTTTGTACAAACACTTCACATTCAATGTAAACTTAACTTGCCTTGGAGGCTTGGATGACAAGTTGGTGGGTTGAGGGCTTGAATTTTAAAATGGCTAAATTTAAGCCTGTCAACTCTCTTTATTTTATTAATGTAACTGGTGTAGTGACTGTGAAGTCGGACACTATACTCTTGGTTTGTAGTCTCGAAATGAGTCCAAAGGATTATATATAATTCAATAGAGAGATCAAATTATGAAATTAATGGTTGCCCGCCCAATTAGGATCTGATTGTAAAGTCTATGAACCGGGGTAAACTAATATAATAAATATATATACTTCGTGCTTGTTAACTTGAAAACAAAATTATGAACAAAAAAGCAAAGAAAAAAGAAAAGAAAAAAAGTATACTTTTAAATTTATATAATAATATACTTATTTAAATTTCAAATGTAGATGAAATCTATTTCATGATGATTAAAAAGCTCCTTCCAAGTGACCTTTTAAGAGGACTATCCCAGGTCGGACATGAGTTTCACAGTTGCAACCTTTTTTTATAAAAGCATTTTGATAATAGAAAGTCTAAAGTGGAGTGTGAAATGGGATGGGTAAGTGATTGGATAAGATACCACATACATCATCCATGGTGTGTTGGGCCATTTGACTAAAAGGAAAAAATGATTCGTTTTCTATATGAGAAAAAACGGTTGCCCGTTACAATAAGATATCACGTACAACCTCTATCGTATGTTGTACCATTTGATTAAAAGAAAAAAGAATTGGTTTTCCATCTGATAAAAAACGGTTGGATGGCAAAAGATGCTGTATGTCTTCTAGGACTACATTTAACTTCTTTTGGCCGGAAAGAGATGCTAAATTTGTGATCTAAAATAATGATCCCAACACTTTCAGTACTATGCCTATTCACTTTCTATCCATAAGGAATCATATATACTACTAGTAGATGTTTACTTTAATTAATTAATTATACTAGAAAAATAATGAATCACATGATAATTACAAAATCCATATATATATATATATATATATATATATGCGTGTGTGTGTACAAACACGAAATTTAGCAAAATGAAATTATTCAGAGCTCCTGAGCAGAACAACTTTTGTGGCAATGATGGACATCATCATGGACTCAATCAACTTTCAATTCCCACCAATGTGGCATCTCATAGTTGATGTCAAATATTCATTTCAAAAGATATAAATTTTCAGGGCAGCATCAACTCTGGAACTCCGTTTATCCAACTTAATTTAGAATAAGAAAAGATATTCATATATTATCGATCATGTACATGTGAATTCTCTTAATCATGTGACGTATATTTTTGTAATTGACAATCTTTGATGTCAAAACTAAATATGATCGAGTTGTACTATTTGATTTCTTGTCATTGATCATGTAATTGAAGTCTCAGAGTGAGCATGAAGTTCTACACCATGTAAATGTTCTTCAAAGGGATGAAGCATGAATCTTCGGAAGAATGCATCAATGGTTTGAACAAGGATTTGATCGATTGAAGTTTTCGGATGGTTCCGATTACATGAGGATATCGTTGATCAAATAAAATAGTCATGTAGTCCAGGTAAAGTAGTGAGAACATATATATTTCAAATCGGGAGGTTTTGACATTGAAAAATAAGGGTTCTAAACATATTTTTGAAATATTTAAGGTTGAACCGGTCCAGTGTTTAAGCTAGACCGGTCCATGAGGTCTCAGAACTTGGAATTCTTTAGGTAGAAGCCTGAACCGGTCCAAGGAATAGGCTGGACCGGTCTAAGCCCTCTGATGACGAATTTTGGCTCTGTAACACTCCTATTTTGATAGGAATTGAACTCTGAAATTTATTAAAACGTTGGGACTTGTTTCTAATTGATTTTTAACTTATTTTTCAAGAAAAATTATGATTTTTAATCTCTATAAAAATCTCATATGATTTCTCTTTCGTTACACTTTCAATAGACAAGAAATTCATATCCTAGATAGAGAAAGTATTGAGATATTTTTCTACCAAATATTTTTTTTTTCTCAATTCTTTGTTTATATTTTTGAGAGCACACACATATTCACTTAGTGATTTAGATTGTTCTCTCTTTACTTGATCAATTGTTTGAAAGCTGCTTCAAAGGTTTCTTCTTGATCAAGTTATTGGATTGGTTCTTTTACAACTTTTCATTGATGAGGAAGGAGAAGAAGTGTCACTTCCTGATTTTTTACTCCTGGAGACCGGTGGTGACGTCCGTCCATTAAGTCCTAAAGGGTCGTTTCAACCCCTCAAACACCTCAGAAGCATAATTCACATGAATGCACGTATATACGTACAATACAAACCCAACCAATCACAATAGGCCCCACACGTATCCCCATACACTTGTCTATCTGCTAACCATCCCATGGATTACGATATATCGTAATCTAGATTACGATGTATCGAACATGTATCATACAAGGTGCGAGATCCTCCACACGGATCCCCATACATTTCAAATGTAGATGAAATCTATTTTATGATGATTAAAAAGCTCCTTCCAAGTGGCAGCTTCGACCTTTTAAGAGGGACTATCCAAGGTTGGACATGCGTTTCACAGTTGCAACTTTTTTTATAAAAGCATTTTGTCTATAAAATGGAGTGTGAAATGGGATGGGTAAGTGATTGGATAAGTGTTAGAGGGTGTTGTCCCACATCGGATTCGAATGGAAAAGTGATTGGATATAAATGGGTAAGTATGCAGCACTACCTAACAGCTTAGATTTTGGGTAGAGGGCAAACGCCAGACCCGTTACTATTAGTATCAGAGCCAAATCCAGTTCTTGATCTGGTGTCATGCTTAGCGCTCACCTGGCTAGAGTTCGGGTCCGGGTCGTTACTAGGTCCTTCCGTTGTTAGGTAGGACGGGTAGGTAGGGTGGTCCAACCGCAACGAGGGCTTTGCGAGTTCAAGTAAAGAAAATATTAGAGAATCTTGTCCCACATCGAATCCGGATGAGACCCGTTACAATAAGATACCACATAAACCATCCATGGTATGTTAAACCATTTGACTGAAAGGAAAAAATGATTCATTTTCTATATGAGAAAAAACAGTTGCCTAAGATGCTGTATGTCTTCTATGACTACATTTAACTTCATTTGGCCGGAAAGAGATGCTAAGTTCGTGATCTAAAGTAATGATCCCAACCTCTTAGTACTATGCCCATTCACTTTCTATCCGTAAGGGATCATATATACTACTAGTAGATGTTTACTTTAATTAATTAATTATACTAGAAAAAAAATGAATCACGTGATAATTACAAAATCCATATATATGTGTGTAAACACAAAATTTAACAAAATGAAATTATTCAGAGCTCCTGAGCAGAACAGCTTTTGTGGCAATGATGGACATCATCATGGACTTAATCAACTTTCGATTCCCATCAAAGTCTATGTGGCAAACAATTGTATGACGCCTAGCTATAATTGGTGTGTCCAAGTGTTTGGAAGGTATGCTTAATTGGTTTATGTTCTGTCATAAAACAAGTTAATATTATGACTTATCATCTTATCAATATTGCTTCTCTCTCTCTCTCTCTCGATCCCTTTCCTTCTCCCCCCTCTATCTCATTCAATCTTATTATATATATCATCCAATTTTTAGAACTCTCTCAATGTTCTCTCCTATTTCCATGAAAAATATGATAGGCCGGGGTCCTTTTTTCGAAAACCTTAGATTGATAATAAATGGAGATATCACACACAATTGTGAGAGACCTAGAGATGCTCTGGATGAAGGAGGAGAAATAGACAAAGCCTAAAGGATCGAAGGATCGGTGGTGAGGGTAGGAAGGTCTGCTCTTGTGACAGACCTTACTTTCCTTTTGTCCAAGTCTTTTTGCTTCCCTTTTTGCTCTCCTCTAAAACTTGACAAGGTGTCTATATTTATAACTCTAGGGCTACGTTTGGTACGCAACAATGGAATGGAATGAGCATTCCATTAAAGTGAGAATTGAATGAGATTGAGAATGAAATGGAATGATCATTCTCATTCTATTGTTTGGTTCAAACATGAAATGATGCAGGAATGAAATGATGATTACATTTTTTTGGTAACTAAATTTTTTTTTTAATGTTTATTGGGAATGGAATGGCCATTCCATAGGTTGAGTAGTGGAATGAATTTTCATTCTTTTTCATTTCAAAGGAATGACGCGGAATGGTCATTCCCACTTTTATTTTTCTTACCAAACAAAGGAATGGATAAAAAAAGGTAATATTGACATTCTATTCCATTCCATTGTTGCGTACCAAACGTAGCATAGGTTCATTATCTTTACCTACTCACTTAGGGCCATAGGTCATAATTCCTCTAAGCACCTAAGGAGTCTAATCATTCCTTTCGTAATCTCTTAAGGTGGCTTAGCATTAGCATGCAAGCTATTTAATGCAGGCATTAAATGCATTTCGCTGACAACAGTGGTGATAACCAAGGACAGAGTCAACATGGGACTAGGGGGCACGTGCCCCTAGGGCCCATGTTGGCCTCTTAATTTTTTTTTTTTTTTTTATATTCTAGTTATAAAGTATTATAAATGCCCCCTCTAAAATTATCTTAATTCTCCCTAAGCCCATGAAGTCTCATTAAATTATTTTTACATACTTGTATCAACTTATAAAATTTTAAAAATGCCCCTTCGAAGTTAATTTTTTCTTCTTCTAAAAACTCTATAATTCTTTCTTTATTTTCCTTTTTACTCTTCTTTTTCTTCAATTTTTTTATTCACTTCAAAAAATTTGCATTCCCTTTTTTCATCTTCAAAGTTCTGTCATATATATATTAATTTATTATTTTTCTTAAAAAATTTCTTCTTCTTGCACTAATGTATAATTTATGTGCATCCTTATTATACTTCCATCTTTAGTCTTGTTGCACCGTTAGTTTTAAAAAAAATTATTTTATTATTTCTACCATGTCCCCTCTGAAACACATTTCTGGCTCCGTCCTCGGTGACAACTCAGGTCTCAAGCAAAACATTATATTTATTTGTAAGTGTCTTTGTCGCCGCACTAGCTCACCCCTCTAGTTATGTTAGCTACTTAGAGTGAGTTTAAATGTCCACCATGGTGCTCGAATCCCTTAATTACCTCCCCTTTGAGAGGAGAAAAGTTATACGAAATGGGTTAATAGCCCAGTTGTACTTAGAGTGAGGTTGTAAGCTTGGAACTTAATAGAATAAAGCATATGTAACCAAACCTCTTGATTTTACTTTAATTTTGTTGTTTTTTCACTTTTTCCTTTTCCTAGTTTGATAGAGGGGAAGTTTTTGTTTGATAACGTGACTCTGATTTGGACAAAATGTCTGCGTTTGCTTGTCGATATTATTTCTTAAGCTTCAAAGTCCTTGTGACGGAGTGATAACACAAATGTTGTGTGTAGGAATTTCAATTACTATTGCTATCAATTAGAAAGAAGAGAAAATATTTGTAGTTTGTTTTGGGTGAACTAACAAACTGGCCTACAGTGATTTGTGGTTTGTTGTAGATCAACCATTTATTTACCATATTAACAAGAATATATATAGGCGCGCCCTACCAATTTCCAAACTTACATTCACAGATTCAGTAAATCCATTTCGCAAGTAAGCGACTCTTAACTATTCCATGAGTATGATGTAAGAAAATTTGTCTTCCATTTAATAAAAGATAAAATTAAAAATTCAATAGTGACCAAATTATGAAATTATTGGTTGCCCAATTGAGGGTGTGATTGTTAGGTCCACGAGCTGGTGTAAACTAATATAGTAAAGAAAATGTTACATGTCTAGAAAAAATATCTTGAATTTATGTGGCAGGTGATATGATGCTTATCTAGAAATAAATATTAACATATATACCACCGGGACTTCGTGTATGGCCAACCAATACTAACTCATTATTTAATTTTATCTTTTAAAATAATGGACTATATCACTTGTCATGTAAATTCGAGATATACTTCAGGATATTTACTTGGGACCTGTAGTATTGCTTATATAATAAATATATATACTTAGTACTTGCTTACCTTAAAACTAATTATTGATCAAAAGGCAAAAGAAAAAGTAATCTTAATTTTAAAATCAATCCTGGCTCGAATGAAATCTATTTCAAGATATTTAAAAAGCTTCTGTCAAATGGAATGGTTAAGTGATTGGATAAGATATAATCTTAATTTTAAAATCAATCATGGCTCGAATGAAATCTATTTCAAGATATTTAAAAAGCTTATTTCAAAGAGAAATGCTAAACGTTATGAAATTATTTCATGAATTTGTATCATGAATGATGTGGCAGGTAATGTGGAGAGTTACTATTGGTGGAATTTAGTGATAATATCATGGGACTATGTGTATGGGGGAATCCCACCAATAGTAACTCTCCATGTTACCTGCCACATCATTCATGATACAAACTCATGAAATAATTTCGTGATGTGTAGCATTGCTCTATTTCAAATGGAATGGTTAAGTGATTGGCCGGATAAGATACCACGTACACTATCCATAGTATGTTGGACCATTTGACTAAAAGTAAAAAAGATTCGTTTTCCATAACTGGGGCATCTGAGAAAATCCGTTGGACGGAGAAAGATGGCGCAGGACTACATTTTAGCTCTTGGCTCAGCTTAATGGTTGACTACACAACAGGTATATTAGGTGGGACTTGAGTAATTAAGATGGTACAATTCTCACACCCATATGATTTTTGAGCAAATTAACTCCATAAGAACCACAAGAATGATGATCTCATTGACATCTATGAATCCAGATAAGTCATTATATAGTCCGCAAGCTGCAGCTCACGCTTACTCTTCTATAAGCTTTTTTTGTTTGGGCATTTTTATAAATCTTACTCACAATTAATTTCATACTTGTTTGAATTTCAGAAAATAAATTTAAAAAATAAATAAATCATTAAACAGTTTTTCTGGTTGTGTTTTGGGTGCGGTGCTAAAAACCTATCCCATCTTTTCTTCAGTTGCTCGTTAGTAAAATTCATCTGAGACTTCATTCAAACACAATGTGGGTTCCATATCCAGCCTCGGAACTGGCCTGATCCTAGTGCTTGGATGTCCCATCACTGGAAGCCCAAGAACTACCCACATTCCATCAATAAACTCTACTTCTCCGCATCTGTTTACCACATTTGGGACGAAAGGAACAAGTGAATATTTAGTGATAACTGTTCATCACAAGATCAAGTTCTCTCAAAAATTATCGACAGAGTGAAAAAAATTGCTCTCCTCTTCAATGATTCACTCAGCCTCGACAAGAAGATTTCAAATTACGTGGGGCCTTCCATCTTCCTTCGTTCGCCCACCACCTCGGCCTCCTGACATCCACCCATTTGATGCTGCGCCATCATAGCAGCAATTGACAACCGAATGCGGTCACCGGATACGAATTTGGAGCTCATTTTGGAATGATCTTGTGTGGGTTCATCGATTTGCAAATTAAATTGTAGGGCCTCTCCTTTAGGCTTTTGAATTGGGCCTATTCAATATGTTTGGGCCCCGAGTTTCTGACTGGCTTTGGGCTTGGTCCTCCCTAAGCTTTATTTTGCTTTGACCTGTAATTATTTACTCTTATTTATATACTTGTTTGAAATTCCGAAAAAAAAAAAGAAAAAAAAATGCTCATTAACTGACTCTCCCACAAACTTGGCATGAGTTAACTGATGCATCTTCCATTGTTTGTATTCTTTGTATTTGTTTTTCACCATTAATAAAGGGTATACTGGAAGTGATATGGTGGTTATCAATGACCGAAGAATATGAACTTTCTACTAATGATCGTCACAAATTAAATTATAATCAAATTGCTTTGGGTTGTTTACCAATGTCAGTAATTGACGATTACACAATTCGAACAATTTTGAATTCACCTCAAATAAAAAATGACTAAACCCCTTGAATCCAGAACAATTCTCAATTACTAAGGTTAAGAATACGATTCTTGTTTGGTCAATAACTACAAATTCAAACTATCGATTGGTTGGTGAGAACCGCGGCCAAATTTAGATAGAAAATTGATTTCTATATTATATTCTATATCTATAATGATTTCAAATATAACCACCATATCACTTCCACTATACGTACCCTTTATTAATGTAAAGTTGTCCTTTGCATAACAATGGAAGAGTAGACGAAGCGTGCTCTCTCTCACACACACAGTATGAAATTTCTCTCGACTTGAAGTTACTAAAAAAAAAGGACATCTTGATGAAACCTTCGGGTAATTACAAAGCCTTCACCTTACTTCTTATTTATTGAAGCTTGAGAGTTCGAATCCCTCGAAACAAATCCTCAAGAAATTTGAATTTTCGGAAATTACCTCTGACACCACTATGATTTAGAAATGACACAGATCGGATCAGATTAAGCATCAAGCCTAATCCAATATTCCGATCTCAAAGAATTGGTGAAAATTGAATACAATCAGATCTATTTGAAGGCTTCAATTTGATCTAATCTGATATGTGAAATATCAAATCGGTTCTATGAATTGGATTTTTCAAAGTAGCGCAATATATATATTTTAAACTATGGCCCAATAGATGAATTATCAATTTATCAATATTAGTTCATATATTTAAAAATAACTAGCATATAATTATACTAATTTGACATCTTATAGTTACTTCAATACATTTAACCTTTTGAAAAAAAAGAAAAAAAAAGTGGTATGTCAAATGAATTTTTTTTATTATTTTAATCTATGGGTACGGTTCTTATTTTTATTTTAAAATGTATTTTATAATTGCAATAAATTAGTCATTTTTGACATATCAGAAGCGTGTAACATACGAATTTCACTTCTCACGACTGGTGAAAGTTGTTCTCCATCAAATAGTGACTATTATTAGAGAAAAACTATTCTCTTGTTTCAGCCCCAATGATGTAACTGTTACTCGCATTGCCAGAGATTGGAAGTTCGACCATTGTTTGATTCATCCTCCTCCCCGTCCTCCAGACTGAATTTTTGGGTGTTAGACAATCTCCTTGGGTGTTAGACAATCTCCTCGTCTTCACCATTTGCTTTTCATCGAACTTGCTACCGTTGCTAAGGGGTTGATAGTAGATCGAAAATTTATTTGTCATTAGCTTGGGTTGGGATTGGGCTATAACTTGTTTGGACTGAAAGTCTTGTTGGCATGCGCTTTTGCCTAATGCACCTTTTGGGGCCTCAATTTGGTCCTATGTACAGTTTCTTTTTATTGAATTATCACTTAACTTTCAAAAAAAAAAAAAAAATACATTCTCCCTGCTTTTTGAGAATTTCAAAAGGTGTAAACTTGGTTGTAAGTAACATATTTTATCCATACGACACAATTAATAGTATTGTATGGTATATTTTAACGGATTAGATTGGATTGAATTTTTGAGACTCTAAAGAAGAGGGGAAGTTGAATTTAGGACATTAGGGTAGAAAGACACTGAAGGCCCGGCTCCTTAGCACTGGGCAGCACGCCACACCTATGCTTGATTCTAAAATACCTTTCTCTAGTCTTTTGGACACACATACGGCAACCAGCTAATTCACTAGTAGTCATTGAAGGTATCAAGCCATATCATATATGTATATAAATAAATTTTGCATTTCATATAAGTTGAAGACATGCAAAATTAATTAGGGCATGGATACATGCATGCATGAAACGTAGGCAATACTTGTATGCTAATAAAAGTGACTTTAATTAGTATGCAACGATTCTCACACCCATATTCTTTTCTGCAAACTCCACCAGGTTGTTGATCTCGTTGTCATCAATGAAACCATTGCCATTAGTGTCAGCAGACTTCACCCCACGGTTGCTCTTCCACCTCGAAAACCAACCTCCGGTGACACGTATGGCCTCTCGGAGTTCCTTTTTGCTTATTCGACCATCATTGTCAGTGTCGAATTTCTTTAACCACAGCATGAACTCCTCCTTGGTCATTTCACGTTCGCCATGGCCAGTGGCGGTGCGATTCTCTTTCTTGATCATTTCAGGTTTGGCATCAGTAGAGCTCCCGTGATTAATCACCAAATTATTCTTTATTGCCATTTCTACTGACTGAAAGTAATCTCCAATACCATAGTGAATGAAGTGTGTGAAATGTTCTCAAATTTATCGAACGTACTTTGTTTTCTAGAAACCAATAAAGGTGGCCAAATCACTTAATTTTTTTATTATATGGAATAAGAATCAAATTAAATGGCCTGAAATCTGAATCCACTTGTATATATTCCAGTAACACAATTAAATTAATTAATTTAATAACATAGATCAATTATTAAATTAGCTATAACCATAGATGGGTTAGGCACAATACCAACTCAGAAGAAAAGGGTTAAGCCGAATATATTTGACGTGATATCTATTGTGATATCAACTGGTCCCTTACACATGATACTAAACAGGATTCACTATTAAGGCCTTGGCAATCAAAGTTTTTAAAATTTGTAGTCTGCAGCTATATATATTCGGATTCTTGTTTATAATCTCTTTAGTCTTTCAATATTCTAAACATGGCATATAAATTAAATGAATAAACTATAAAAGCATATTCCATTTGTTGGCAGAAAAACACATTAGATAGTCTCCATTCCAAAAGCATCTTTCCAAGGCCAAAAAGAAAAAAAAATCATCTTCAAGCATACTTATGAATGTAGCAAGGAAGGTCCTTAGATTAAAGTATAACCATGAAATCCTTTCCATTTTTAGCTTTTGGTAGCTTCTGTTGGACCAAATTTCATTAGCATCTAGATTGATTTGGAAATAGAATCTAAGTATTAATTAATTGGGTATATAGTCAAAAAGGGACTTAAATTGTTGCATGTCCAGGTGAAGGAAAGGTAAGTTTAGAACCTAAAACAAATGGTTTGAGGAACTAATGACAAATTCTCTTTCAAGAAACTTAGGGAAAAATTAGGGTTCTCTTTCAAGCAATTCTTATAATTATGCTGGAAAAAAAAACTAATTGACAATGGTTGGAAGGCAAGTTACATGATTATTTGGTCTTCTCATTCATGTTCATGTTAGTAGAAATCATAATAGAGCAGCTGATGTATAGGAAATAGGATTTCAGTATTCACTCAAAAAAATTAAAGACTATCACATAGGAATGTTTGATTTTACTAAGAAAAATTTGATAATTATGATTGAATGGTTGGGGTAAGAACAAATGCTTGAATGGTAGGATGATCCTTAGGAATAAAGATAAATAAAAAAAGGGAACCTCAATATATAATTTTTTCTGCAGTCCTCGTAGAAAGTGTCGAATGTTTGAATTTGGAGATTATAATTAATTGGCCTGTGTAGTATTATTGTCTGATATGCTTGTAGAGATCCGCTTTCTATGCAAAATAAATCAACTAAATTTGTTGAGTTCTTGTTTGCTTCATGATTTACAAACAGAGCAATTAAGATAATTTCTAACTTAACTTAACTATCTAAGAAAAATCAATATAATCTTTTATGTTTCTTGCCATGTATAAATTGTATAATACAAACAAAACACAACAGATTGAGTCCAAACAGGGCCGGCCCTGAGATTCCAAAAATGTTGAGAAGCCCTAGGCGGACTTTCAAATGGGGCCCTTTCTACTTAAATTTTCACGTGCGGATAAATTCTATAGGAGTGCAAATTTTTATTAAAATGAGACAATAAGCAAATAAAATATATTAATGTTGAAAAAAAAAATCCTAGTCTTGGTGCTTTATAAATAGCACTATCCAGTTCACATAAAAAAATTAAAAGAAATATTCAACACACTTTAGTCACAAAAATCAAAATTGAAATTCTTATCAAAGTAAATGTGATGTGATCGTCTTGCATTTTGAGCTGCAAAATTATCAATTAAAGTGCTCACAATCCCTAAAGGAAAGTCGTTGCATTGCCGTTGTGAAAATAGAAGAATAAAAGAAAAGGAGTTCTAAAAAAAAAAAATGTCTAAGACAAATAGTTATTAGTAATTTATTTATTTTTTAAAAAAATGAGGCTCAGACCATTGTATTGGACCATTATCATTATTTTTTAAATGAGACTCACTTTGTTATTGCCCAGACTAGTGTATTGGGAAGGAGTTTTTAAAAAGAAAAAATGCCTAAAACAAATAGTTAGCAGTAATTTGTTTTTTTTTTATTTTTTAAATGAGGCCCAGACCATTGTATTGGACAATTATCATTTTTTTAAATGAGGCTCACTTTGTTATTGGCCCAGACTAGTGTAGCCTGGGCCGTCAAGGTCCAGGGCCGGCCCTGAGTCCAAAGACAAAAGAATCAATCACTTGTGGAATCTTCAATATTAAAGTCTTATTTCTATGATTAATCCAATATCCAAAAAGTTTGTGAAGGAATCACATGACTATGTAAAGGAAGATGTAGAACCAACAACCAGAACATAGCCATATGAATCAAAATAACATAATCAAATGTGGAAAATCAGAGAAACATACGATAGACAAGACAACGATTAGGTTGTACCTGTGACGTATATATTTGTAATTGGCAAATTTCGGTGTCAAAACTTGATTGATCAAGTTGTAATTTTTGTTCAATTTTGTGTTTCGATCGTGAAAGTTGAATAACAAGTGTCTCGATACCATGAATTTGATGAGAGCATCACTTAGTACAGGTATGTGAGTAAAGACACTATGTTTTGAAGTTTGGTGGGCTTAGGACTCAGAAAAATGCTTTAAAACTGAAAATAGGATTTTTTCAAAGTCCCACTGGTCCCCAATTTTTAGGACCTGACGCCGGACAGAATATCGATTATTCTGTAGGCTAATGACAACAGAAAATAAACAGAAAGAATGCACGAGAATTGCCCAAAAAACTCAGAAAAAAGTCTCTAGTATTCAAATTATTATTCAAAATCAAAAGTATTTCAGAATCAGCCCACAAGCCGGGCTATATAGCTGAAGTTCGTCAACATTACCAAAAATAGCAGGATTTCAAAAATTGTACCAAAATAAAATACGAAATAAAAGAAGGACGTTGCCAGAAATCTGGCCCAAATTAAGCCCAGAATTTATTTCTAATCAACAAAATAAATATTACTAAAAAAGGAAATAAATAACTAAAATTGGGGATTCGGAGGAGAAAACAGTAGATTTTAGCCTCGAAAAAATACACACCCAGCATAGCCGAATCAAGTTTTTCGAATTGTGGTCATAAAGGCAATTCTGACACCTATAACCAAAGTTATAGCCGAAATACCGAATCGCATCCAGAATTACCCTAATTAGTGACAAAGTCACGGTTTCCTGCCATCTTTGCGCTGATCTGCCAACTCAAGGTATTTCAGTGCCATCAACGTGTCGTCTGACAGCTCAGCATCATCTGACTCGGATGCTCCTGCATCAGGACCGGTCCAACTTCTCTCGGGACTTTTGATTTTTTATACGTCTGAAAAGTCCCACCCGACCCAAAAATCAGGACCGGTCTGACTTGGCTGACATGTGCGAAAATTTTCTTTTTAGTCCAAATTCGTTTCCTAATCAAACCAGAACTTCTCTAAAGCATTCCTAAGGGTTTTAACTTATTTTTCAAGTAGGATTAGGACTCCTATCCCTATAAATACTACTCTATATTTTCTCTACAAGTGGGCTTAAACAGATTATTATTTTTGGAGAGAAAAAGCTTTTTGAGAGTATTTTTAGGGTAGAAAAATTCTCTTTGATTTTTATGTTTGTTTTTCTTTTGAGAGCACACACATATACACTGAGTGATCTTAGAGTGGTGTTCTCAATCTGATTGAGAGTACTGAGACTACTACAAAGTTATCTTATTCGGTAAAACATCGGAGCTTTTGGTTTCTTTTACAACTGTTCATTGGTGAGGAAGGAGAAGAAGATCGTGTTACGAAGGGGACAAAATACTTGCTGAGTGCTCGTGTTTTTCTAGTTACCCTTCTGAAAGGATTTTGACGTTAGCCGGGAATCTGCAGCAATTGGATGAGGTAGTCGCAATTGTAAGCCTAAGGTGTTCTGCATCAGAGTTCTTGTCAGAGTGGAGTGGGTGTGATCCTGAGACAGAGTCTGTTATACTTTGCTTCGACGATAGTGGATTTGCTTTTCCGAGGCTACAAAGCCTCACCCGTGATTTTTTCCGTCTTGGGTTTCCAAATATATCTGGTGCATTTTTACTTTACTACACTTTATTTATTTACTTGCTTTGTGAGATTGCTTAGCATTTTAATTGGACTTAAAATTGAATTAATCAAAAATTAAGCAAACGTAAGTGATCCTATTCACCCCCCACTAGGTTCTAAAATATTTTTCGCAACTGCTTCCGCACTGCGCAACTCACAGTACCTACGATAGAGAAAAATGCTAGAGAGAGAAGATAACATAGATCTAGGGCTCCAAACTTGTCACCTTCAAATCGCCAAAGAAGGATGCATGAGAGAGAGAAGATAGCACAGATGTAGGGCTTTGTTTGATGTCGCCTTCAAATTATCAGAGAAGAACGCGAGAGAGGGGAGATAAAATATCAGTTCAAATGAATGAAAGTGTTTTGAGAATGGTTTTTGTATGTGATGTGGTTTGGTCCCGTAAGTGAAATCAGTGATACCTCCATCACAGTAACGTTTGATATAGTTGGGCCAAAAACATAACAATATTACCAAATTTTTGATATAGGTTTTGGGCCCAAATTGATATTGTTTTTAGACTCTTAAAACCATATCACCACTTACCAAACATGTTTTGGGCCAAAAAATAAAAAACATAACACAAATCCCATATCAAAACAGGCCAACTTTGGGCCAAAAAATTAAAAACATAACACAAAACCCATATCAAAACAGGCCAACCAAACAGGACCTAAGATGTAACTGTTGTATATTTGTGATATTTCAAAATATATATACAATATATATTAGTAATCTTTTATTATTTTCTCACAAATACTAAGTCACTTGCTCGTGTCTCAAAATACATGTATAAACATGATATCCTGCAAGTTGAGTCCAAATATTATGCATGTATTGACGCTAATCGTGCATTCAGTTCCTAATCTTATGCGTACTACTAATTAAATTCTTTGCACTCAGTTTCGTTTAGTTTGAGTTATTCAAATTCTGTCAAATACTACTTGCCTAATTGGTACTGTGGTTCAAGTTTTAACTTCTATGTTAGTGTTCTACCATTCTATTATCACCAGAGGATGTATTGAAGGTGTTCGATTTGCTCTACACTTGTGATAAATGCATAATTCTTACATAATAAACCTCCAAAATTATATTTGTTAGTAATTTTCTTTATAATATTTTATTTAATAAATGTGGTTTTTTTTATCTTTTTAGGTGTATGGTGATATTTGTGGAAAAGACCCAAATTTAACAAATATAAAGTCTATAACTTCTCTGCGCAACTTTACTTTTTGGGCCATAACTTTCTGGTCGAGTATCGGATTAATGCAAGCCCAGAGTTTTTAGAAAAATTATTCATAGGGGAACAGATTTGTATTTCACAAAGAAGCCATAATTGCTACTTTAAGGGGGTGAAAATCACGTGTCAAAGTAAATAGAATATTTTATTTGAATATTATACAAGTTATGATAATTTCACCATATCTCTTGACTCGGATATGGAAATTAAGCAAACTCAGCGGTTGTGGAAAGCTAACTTGAAGCCCAATATATTTGTATTTCATGAAAAGTTTGTCAATCATACTAATTCAAGGTCAAAATTGGATTTCAATTCAGATAAAATATTCTGACAGATTTTTCCTCAACACTTTCCTTTTTTTTTTTTTACTTGGAGAACATCCTAGAGGACCTCTATATAAGAGAAAGAGATGAGCATGGTTGAGGGAGGAGAAAAACAAGTGGTGGCCAGGGCATAGAGGACCTTTATATAAGAGAAAGAGATGAGCATGGTTGAGGGAGGAGAAAAACAAGTAGAGGCCAGGGCAGAGAAGACAGAGACACTCTGAAATTTATTTATTTATTTTATTTAATTATGTCTTTTATTTATTTGTTATCTTCTTCTACCATGTGTAACTAAACTCCTCAACTAGGGTTGAGGAGGAAACCTCCATTAATGAAGTGAAGTTATTTTGTTCATTAATTGATTCCCATATATATAATATAAATTTTTATGATTTTCACTTCTTGAATTGTGATTAATTATTTTATAGTTCTTTTTCAATCTATATCATGTATATGTGGTAGTTAGAAAGTATTATAATTAATCTAAGCTTGGGTTTGTATTTCTTAAAAGTGGTAATATTTGTGAGTTGCGTGGTGCGAAAGTAATTTAAGGGGGTGAATAGGCTTACTTGTTCGTTTGCTTAATTTACCAAATTATTTTGATTTTAGGTCCTATTAATAATTAAAAATTAGCCAAACAATTAAAACAAGTAAATAATTTAAAATGCAAGTAAAGTTAAGAATGCACCAAATATACATTGAAAAACTCAGATTAGGAAAAAATCACGTGGGAGGCGAAAAGCCTCAAGAAACAATCAACTATAATGAAGCAAAGTACAAAAGACTCTTGTAATACCCCGCTCCAACACATGGTATGATATTATCCGCTTTGGACCTAAGGTCTCACGGTTTTGTTCTTGAGTTTTACCTCAAAAAGCCTCATACCAATTGAAGAAAACATACTACATATAAGCACATCCCCTTTTTCATACTCAGGCGATGTGGGATTGAGTACCCTGTACCTTGTCAGTGTGGTAGCTCAGCCCAGTGTCTTTTCTTTGCACCCGCCCACTCACACCTGTAGTAACTCTTGTGGATGGGTGTGAGTGGGCAGGTGCAAAAAAGAGACAGTGGGCTGAGCTACCACACTGACAGGGTACATGGTGCTCAATCTCACATCGCTTGGGTGTGGAAAAGGGGATGTGTTTTTATGTAGTATGTTCTCTTCAAATGATATGAGGCATTTGGGGGTAAAAACCAAAAGCAAAATCGTGCAGGTTCGGGCCCAAAGCGGACAATATCATACCATGTGTTGGAGCGGGGTATTACAACTTTGTCTCAAACTCACACCACTCTTCACTCTGTCAAGAATCTGATGCCAAATACTTTAGGCTTTCAATTGCGACTTGAGGTTCAATTGCTGGCTGGAAACTTTCGGCTAACGTCACGATCCTTACACAAAGGTTACTGGAAGAACAAAAATATTTAGCAAGTATTCTGTTCCCTTTGTAGTGCGATATGGTTCGTATCTAATACTCTGATGAACAAATGATTTGATGCAGTCTCTGAGCAATCAATCCGTAGAAGAACACCATCCTAAATATCACTCATGAAATATTGATGTGTGCTCTCAAAAATATTTTTTCCTAATTATACGATATATACTTTATCTCTCTAAAAACATTAATTCTCAAAGCTTGTTAAGGTTTAACTGCAGAGAAAATATAGATGCGTATATAAAGGAAAGAGTCATAATTCTACTTGAAAAAGAAATTAAATACCAAAATAGAACTCTCCTAGAAGTTTCAAACCCAATAGGGATAAGAATTTTTGTCAAAATTATTTCCTATTTGGAACAGGTAGGGCTGGCAATTTCCTCCGCCCCAGCAGGTTTCTGCCCTGCTTCGCCTCTAATGGAAGGGATTTGGTATACCCTTAATAGGAGTAGGGGGGTATAATTTTTTTTTAAGAAAACTCGCCTAGTACCCACCCCGCCCAGATTATATACATACATACATATATATATATGTATATATATATATATATATATAGTGAAATAATCATATGGAGTGTGCCATTTCTTTTATTATTATATTATTTGTATAAATATAACATACTAGATATATGGCAGCCACTAGGGTTTATTCTTTTCACTAAAAAATGATTTTCAAATTTCATTTATGGGTCTGACTAAACAACAAAACGAGAAAGAGAGTTACAGAGAACTTAGAAGTTATTTGAAACCCTAGAGATCTCTCGTCGACAATTTTATCCTGGTGAAGCCGTGAAGGTACTCTCTTTTTATTTTATTTTGCTTTATTCCTCTCTTTATCTTGTGGCTAAAAGAGAATCACTACAAGAAAAAAGACTTTCTACGGTGGGCAAAAAGGGCTTTTACCACGGGCTTGGCCCGCCGTGGTATCCGGTGTCGTAGTTGCCAATAGACTTTCTACCACGGGCCTGCCCGTGGTGAAAAATAGACTTTCTACCACGGGCTTAGCCCGTGGTAGAATACATACTTTCTACCACGAGCGCAGCCCTTGGTAGAAAGTCCATTTTTTGGTAGAAAGTATTTTTTTGCTACTGTTAAAAACCTTTCTACCACAAGCTGAGCTCGTGGTGGAAAGTATTTTTCTACCATGAGCTAAGCCCGTGATTGAAAGTTTATTAATTTTTTTAAAAAAAATTATATGCCTAGTGGTTCCTAACACAAAAACTACCTGTACAACAAAAATCACCTATCTTCAATTCCACCAATACACAGTTATAACATCCAAAGTCATATATTCACACTAAGCCTTGCTAACATCAGTATTAATAGACTTTCAACAAATAATGATAAAAAATATCCTTCAATATAGCTCATACATACCACCTTCATCAAAGATACAACTGGTTAATGATAGAAGAATAGCTAACATATTCTCTATTCAGAGGACTATGAAAGAAGATATGTTAAAGAAATTATCCCGTCTAATAGAGAATACAATACTCCCTCCTTCCAAATTTGTAGATATATTTTTTCCTTCTTTGAATGTCCCAATATAGATGTACAATTTGAAAAGCCAATATACAAAATGTTCTAAATCTTCAAATAAATCATTTTCTAATTGAATGTAAATGCAATCATTAGTCTAATACTCGTGCTTTCTATTTGAGTTTGAACGTAATAAATATTCGTCTTAAAGAGTTGGAATTTCTAGAATGGACAAACAATTTGGAATAGAGGGAGTAACTATCAACAAATATATAAAGGCAAGTTCTTACTTCTACCCAGGTATAAAGTTTTAATGAAATATAATAAAATTGAAGCTCTCATTGTTGGTAGATGTAAATGTTCATATATAACTTGAGTAAATCCCAGCATTGACTTTTCTATTAGGACAATATATTTTTTTAGTTTCATAAACAATCACAAGAACCCAAAAAAAAATCCTCCAGCAACCTCACACCCCCCCACAATAAGGGAAAAGGAAAAGGTTCTTACCCTATAGTTTTTTCACGAAGGATGCCATACAGAACATGGCCACCTGCTTGGGATTCTTTCCATAAGGGACGAAGTTAAGAGATTCCTATAAGAAACAAAAAGAATTTAAACTTTTAACCAAGCCTAGCCATTTTTTCAAGAAATGGATCCATAAGCAAATATAGAATAAACTATGGTCAATTCAAAAAACCAGAGTACAGAATGTTTCATTAAACTTCATTTTTGTAATGGCGTTCACTTAAAAGATCAGAGAAAAAAAAATATTTACTTGCCAAATAGCAAGTAATAAGGTGCATCTATGCATAATGCATATCGGCATATCAATTGAAAAGAAAATCGACATGTGTGCCTATAAAGGCAGTTGAATCATTTAACAAGAGACAACTCTGATATGTTATATAGTCGACTTTCGAAAAAATCTGAAACTCAAACCAGCTTTAGGTACATGTCAACATAACAAAGCAAATTGAATATGCATTATATACTTCAATTATATAAGACTCTTTTTTTCTTTTTTCCTCGTGCCATCCATCACGCAAAGCAAGAGTTAAACATTCAACACAAGTGTTGTCTATTCAATCTAACTATGAAGCTTGGAAATAGTTACAGGATATGGATACAACACGATTCAAACACTATCATAACCTCAAATAATATTATACAGATGTTACAGATCTATGGATAAATTTAAAATAATATAATATTGTATGTTATATGCATATATTAGAACTCGCAATTCCTTATAAAATTTATAACAAGTATTATTATGAATCTATCAATAATCTGTATTTCTAACTTATAATATAAAAAATCTCATAAAAAACCAATATGTTATGTGGACATAAACTTTGAACTAAATTAGTCATGCTATATTCTCATTACATCTCTATTCTTCTTTTCTAAGAAGGTCCAAGTATTTGAAACCCTAACTGTTACGCTTTTCCTTACGATTATAATATAATTTATACTACAAAAGTAATATTTTATTATCCAATACGTGCCAAACATACATCACAAAGTATCTAAAAAGTATCCAATATGAGTATTGAATTATGGATACATTTAGGAAGTGCTAGACACATATCCATGACTATTGAGGATGAAGTACAAAAGTATCCAAAATGGAAAAATGTATACAACTGCTTTATAGAAGTTTCTGTGTTTTACAACAATTTAGTGGTTTCATAAAAGGTAAACTAATATTCCATAAGGCATTAAATTAATGCATGATAGTGAAAGGCAAGCAAGTTTCTCACATCAAGCATTTACTGTAAAGCCAACAAAGAAGAAAAGAAAAGCGAAAAGCCTAAATACTTGTCAGATTAGGAGCAGAAACAACAGTAGTGTTCTTGCCAGGAAAACCAACATTAGTTCTGTCAAAAATAAAGTTCAAAAGCAACAATCAGTCAACAACAAAAGTTGATTGTATAAATGGAATGATAATAAGCATGCAAAACAAATTAGAAATAAGATTTCTCCATGTCTAAGCCTAATATCATCCTTGAATAGTCATAATTTTTATTTTCTTTTTAGTAACAGGCAATAGTCATACACTGTTGAGGTTATAAGCATAAATCTCCCCATGGAAGGTTAATAGGGGTTAGCTGAGATAAAAGGACATTTTGGGTTATTAACATCTAAAAGTAACCAAATATGTATGCATACGCACAATCCCTTTGATTGCAGAGAGGGTCCAACAACTAAATCATTTTGATCACTTCCCTTCTGCGAGTCTCTAGGGTTGTCCAGACCTGTGCATAAAATCCAGATGTAAGTCAAAAGATTTCAATGAGAAAACTACCTAACAAATAAAAAACAAGGAACAAGGGAAATTTATGGACAAAAGGAAGAACTTAAATATCAACTTGAGCAAATAAAAGAAAATGTTCCAATTTTTTGACAGCTTCCCTCAAAATTAGGTATACTACAAAAATAAAAATAAAAAATAAGCTTTCTTTATGAATTATTTGAACCATATCAGATAGCTTCTGGATGCAAATTTCCATAACAATGAGTACATAATCACTATAAAGCCACTTGATCACAAATACATCATCAAAAAATTGTCCTAATATTCATATGAACTATCAAATGAAAATTAAAAGAGTGTCACAAAGAGAGAAAATTCACAAATGCAACAGAATTAAGGATTCATGGAAAGAGACAAGCAGGAGCAAAAAGTGAAAGATTTGATATCTACTCGAGCAAAAAGTGAAAGATTTGATATCAACTCATTCAAAAAACCAATTAATACCACAAAAATTATATTTAATTACAACTTCACTCTAACCATCTTGTTAGTCCAAAGATATATAGATAAATTAATTAATCACATAAGCAAACATAGCACTACAATCATTCAGCCACAGCCAAGTATGATAATGTTTGTGCATCAGAGAGATTCCCAAGACAAATCATCATACTCCAAGGGGGAGTGCTGATGTCCCTGTCTATTTTATCATCACCTGCACAAACTAATGTTTGAAAAACACAATTTATAGGCTTGTAAGAAAAGTAAAAAATAATGGTTTCAAACTAAATTGGACCAAAACATACAATAACAAAATCAAAGATCCAGAAAGAGTGCCTCAGATTAAGTTCTTGTCATTATAGATTAGACCATTCATAGTATATTTAAACCCATCATTGGCACCCAAATGTTAAAAATAACCATATTTCCAAGAGATAATTCATACTCTTCTAAAACCAAAAAATATCGATAGTATATATCCACAGGAAATTTTTAAAAACTATACAAACTAAGTTGTTCTATTATAGCATAAAAATGTATTAGCAAAAAATAAAAAATTTCAAGTTATACACTAGAGTGTACATCTATCCATCCCTGTATGTGTATTACTAAATGCATCTGAGAGATTCCTGATGTTGTTTTAAAATTGTTAAATAACTCGCAAGTGTACGAATCTATTAAAGTATAGTTCGGCAAGAACGAGGTCAAACCCAAGGGAATGCTTTGAGAAGAAAAACTAACACAAATTCAAATTAATTTAAAACTAATCTAGTTTAAACAAAATTTGGTTGATTTGAGATAGATTAAACTAACATGCAAATAAAATAACACAATTAAAATCAAATAGAGAAAATAACTAAGGTTTCGGATTCCACCACCATTAAATTCATGAAGCTTCTAATATTCATTTATTAATTCCCAAATTTGGAGTAGCAATCAAGAAATCAATCTATTGCTTACTCAAGATTTAACAATAAAGTACTATGAAAAATATATTAAAAAGGTAGATTTTCCTTCGCTTTACTAGTGTAAAATTCTAAGCATCCTATGTATCCAATTTAATGAAAAACATAAGATCAAAGATTATCACTTTTAAGAAATACAAACCCAAGCTTAGATTAATTATAATACTTTCTAACTACCACATATACATGATATAAATGGTGAAAGAATTATAAAATAATTAATCACAAGAAGAAAAAATCATAAGCAATTAAATCACACACATGAGAATTAATTAATGAACAAAAGAACTTCACTTCATTAATGGAGGTTTCCTCCTCAACCCTAGTTGAGGAGTTTAGTTACACATAGTAGAAGAAGAAGATAACAAAATAAAAGACATAATGAATAAATAAAACCCGGATTGTCTCTGTCTTCTCTGCCCTGGCCTCCACTTCTTTCCTCCCCCAAAATAGCCTCCAGTTCACCTCTTTATACCCCAAGAGAATACATAAAGTCCTAATCCAATTAGGAGATAAAGTCCTAATCCAATTAGGAGAATATTAGGGTTTTCCCGCAGCCCAAAATAGGTAGATTTTTCTGCTGACTTTCGGCCCAAGTTTTGACCCAGTAGAAATCCGATTCACGAAATTTACGTGAAATACAAAAGTGTCCAGAATCGAATTTTGTTCAACCTATTTGGAAATTAAGTCAAATTGAAGCTTGAAAATAAGGTTTTCAGTCCACTTTCCAAAACGGGATTAAAACTGGATTAAGTGTAGAATTGGACTTCAGGCCCGTAATCTTCTTAAGCAGTTGTAATTCTCTAGAACCTCTTCCTTGAGCTGATTTGAGTTGAAATATGGAGTTGAATGGACCCATTAGGTGTAGGCTTCATATAACCTTCTTGGATATCATCTTTAAAAGCCCAAAATCATGGTTTTATCTGAAATAATCATTAAGGCCCTGAAAAAGACAGAAAATACAAAAACAGAGTAAAATCACATATAACCTATCACTAAGAGAATAAAATATGCAAATTAAGAGGCTAGAATGGGCGTAACATTCAACGCCCATCAATTCCCAAAGACCAAGTCATCATTATCCAGAGGAGTATTAATGTCCCTGTCTATTTTATCATCACTTGCAAAGTTGTCAACTACCAAATCTTCATATCATATTTGGTTTTGCCAAGTACCAAGATCAAACAAACTTATTGAATGAAAAAAAACCCTTAATAAGCCATCTGAAAAGGCTTGATTTTTACATTTCATAAGAAAATAATATCATATTGAACAACTCACATCTAACCAAATAATTTACTAAGTGCTCGAGTGAAAAGGGAAAAATAGAAAAAAATAAAGGAAACAATAAAAACCTAAATGCAAAACAAAAGAATTTATAACAAATAAAAGACCTCATCGCCTTAGATTAATTTCTTTTCATAGTGATTTACTCGAAGTATATTTAAACTCATTATAGACACAGACATTTCTCACCCATGACTTACAAGATTTACACCATGAATACAAATAATGGTATTCCTAGCATGGTAAATCAAATGAACCACTATATAGATCTAACAGCAAGACCAAAATAACGGCGAACACAAATTCACAAAAGATATATAGTGCTATACAATTTTCAATAGAAATTGAAGTACCAAGAATGATAAATCAGTGATCAAACACCAAAAATATAATGCAAACTGGGCAGCAGTGACAAAATTTCAACATTCAATTTGGGGGAAAATAAACTCAACACACGAGCGCAAATTCAATGCAAGCATATATCAATTTTGTGTGCTTGTGAAAGTGTGTCACTACAATTAATTCATAAATCACCAAATCTCAATCAAGTACGTCTGTGAGTGTGTTTACAAATTGAAATATGTGTGTTTGTGAGTGTGTAAAGAGAGAGAGAGAAAATTATATCACTAGAAGGCTTTCTCAAACTCCTAAACCATACTCACAAATCAAAAGAAACTTAAATCGTTGCCAAACAAGATTAAAATCAACCCGAGAATGATTCCAGTGGCTATCAATGCGATCAACGGCTTCATCGTCACCCCTTGCCATGGTGACTGCTCGAGTTTCACCGACAGAACCACCGACACGTCTTGAGCCGAATAGGGGCGAGTATGATTTTTTTTCTCAATGCTTGTTAAGGTTTAACTGCAGAGAAAATATAGATGCGTATATATAGGAAAGAGTCATAATTCTACTTGAAAAAGAAGTTAAATACTAAAATAGAACTCTCCTAGAAGTTTCAAATCCAATAGGAATAAGAATTTTTGTCAAAATTATTTCCTATTTGGAATAGGTAGGGCTGGCAATTTCCTCCGCACCAGCAGGTTTCTGCCCCACTTCACCTCTAATGGAGGGGATTTGGTTTGCCCTTAATAGGAGTAGGGGCGGGTATGACTTTTTTTTAAGAAAACTTGTCTAGTACCCACCCCGCCCGATTATATTATATTACTTGTATAAATATAGCATATTAGATATATGGCAGCCACTAGGGTTTATTCTTTTCAATAAAAAATAATTTTCAAATTTCATTTATGGGTCTGACTAAACAACAAAACGAGAAAGAGAGTTACAGAGAACTTAGAAGTTATTTGAAACCTTAGAGATCTCTCGGTGATAATTTTATCTTGGTAAAGCCGTGAAGGTACTCTCTTTATTTTGTTTTGCTCTATTTCTCTCTTTATCTTATGGCTAAAAGAGAATTCTCTCTATCTTCTGTATATAATAGATCTATAATAAAAAATTTCTTGAAGACTAAAATTGTTTTTATCTTTATCTACATATGTATGTATGTTTGTGTCATTTTTATTAGTCTTATATATTGGGGTTTTGACTATAGGAATGTTGTTTCATCGTTTGGATGCATTTAACTCAAATATCGAATTCAAAACAAATAAAGCAAAAGATTTTAAGAATTCTATTATTCCTCTCTTTTTTCTAAACGTGGCAGTGGTGGTATGCTTACCATAAACCCGTTAGGGTTCTTAATGGGAGATCGATTGAGTATTTTCTTGATGGGGCGGGGTAGGGTTTTGGCATACCCACACCGTTGTCATCCCTAGGAACAGGCTAAATGAGACGGGTGCCTAAATACTAAGATTGGTGGGACTTTGTAAAAACCTACAAAAACTAAAAGTACTGAACAAAGTTGGACCGGTCCTAAAAATTAGGGACCGGTCCTATTTTGAAAAACTCTAAAATTATTCCATAAATCCTAGTTTTTTAAAATAGGCTCGAAAATATAAAGTGCAGAGTGTCCTCACTTTACTTACTTGTACTATATGGTGTTCTTACCAATTGAACTACTTCCATACACTTGAGTATTAGCTCGAAGACAGTAATGATCAATATATAAAATAAAACAAAAATTACAACTCGATTAAACAAGTTTTGATCACTGAAATATCCCAATTACAAAATTATATATCTCACTCCCTGTAGAACATGTATATTTACTTTAATGGAAATAACAGAGAACTTTAATTAAGAGAGTTCTAGGAATTAGATGATATATATAAAAGGTTGAATGAGTCCGAGAGAGAGAGAGAGAGAGAGAATCAGTAGTTGATGATAAGATGATATGTCATAATATGGACTTATTTTATAACAGAACATAAACCAATTAGGTGTACTTCCAAATACTTTTGACTGTTGGACACACACATTGGCAATTATTTTCGACCCTGCATTGAAAAGTGTACAACAAGGTTTACTTGATAGTGTATCCCAATTCCATACAATATTTCACGAGTCTATTCATCTCGTCCTCACTGATGAACCCATCTCCATTAGCATCAGAATAGTGGATACCACGCGAAGCTCTAAATCCGGGAAATAGTGCACCGAGTTCTTGAAATGCTTTCTTCAACTCTTCCCTGGACAGACGACCATCCTTGTCTTTGTCGTGCTTCCTTAATATTTGCCTCATCTGCTCTTCCTTGGTGATTACTTCCTGCTGCTTCGAGTCAATAACAACTTTGTTTTGCGTGAAAATAGGCATTTTTGTAATTTGAGAGACTTAGAAAACAACTTCAAGACTCTTTGCTTTATAGTCTAAGGACACAAGTAATTCATACTTATATAGAGTTTTTCAGTGCTCTTCCAGTAAGTAGTGTAGCTTTTAAGTTGTTCCTACTTTTCTGTGAGGTATCAGAATTAGAATATAGAAGCTTGCAACTAGGCTAAAACCAGAATTATATAACCTGAACATTTCTTTATGTGTGTGTGTATATATATAATTATATATATATATATATATATACATAATGCAAAGATTAAATCAGTATATATTCAGTTTATCCCATTGCAATATTTTGATTAAAAGAAGTCACATGTGATAATAATTATATCTTTTCTTGTTCTAATGTTGGATAAACAGAGTTAATTAACTTATATCTTTTGAAAGGAATATATGACATCAACTATGTGATCGATCGATGCCACATTGGATTTTGTAGTTATCATATGGTTCATTATTTTTCTAGTATAATTATTTAATTAAAGTAAACATATATCGACTAGTACTATATATAATTCCTTATGGATAGAAAGTGAATGAGCATAGTACTGAAAGGTTGTACTATATATGATTCCTTGTGGATAAAAAGTGAATGGGAATAGTACTGAAAGGATGGGATCATTACTTTAGATCACAAATTTAGCATCTCTTTCTGGCCCAATGAAGTTACAGCATCTTTTGCCCTCCAACTGTTTTTTCTCAGATGCCCCAGCTATGGAAAACGAATCGTTTTAGTCAAATGCTCCAACATACGAGGATGGTGTGTGTGTTATCTTATCCAATCAGTTCCGCATGCCATTTCTCACTCCACTTACCACTTTAATGGATTCTTTTTGTTACACTAAGGTCCCGTTTGAATGGGTGTTTTGATATTAATTTTTGTTTTAGCAAATAACATAACATATGTTATGTTATATTACTATTTTGAATTTTAATTGATAACGCATTTGGTAACATTGTTGTGTTTCATAATTTACAAAAATAGAAAATGCATAACATATTTGATAACGTTAATGCGCTATGAAAATTTTGATACCAAAACATTGAAAACACATTTGGTAGGTCCAAGTCCAACTATTGCCAGAAATTTTTTATTAAGTGATGCATGAAAGCAAGTGACTGGTAGTTGAATGATCCGCAAGATTAGTTGGCGACACCTCTATTTTAGATGAACCAGCTTTTTGATGCCCGCTCTGAGCAAGATGTGTGCAAGAGATATGACTATTAGTGTGTGAATTTGGAAGAGAACATGGATTTGAAATTGATCTCAGAAGACTAGCCGCTCCATTTGGCAACTGACTTCCGCCAAGAGATTGGATAGTAATAGAATCTTCGAAAGAACTAGAAATTAGGCCTCCATTAGATCTGAGCTGAGATGCTATAAAGCCACTAGATGTACTTAAACTATTGTTAGTATTCTCCCACAGAATTTTGAGTTTTTTTTCTAGCTTTTCCATTTCAGAATTCACTGTAAACTTCGACTGCCTCTTTTACAACTTGTCTTGCTACCACAAAATATTTCTTTTCTACAAAGGCACAAGAAATCCGAGATCACGGAAAGTTCGCTTCGAAATCATTTTAGACCATTAAAAGCACTAGTGATATAGATTAGTAGCATGCATGTAATATAGAACAATTGAATACAATCATAAATATATTCATGCCACTTGAAATATACTAAACAAGCTTATATAGTATACAGAACTGTCCACAAGAGGAAACAACTTGGTTTTTCTATAAACATAGATCTTTCGCAATCTAGTTAATACATCAAATAAATATAGAATGAAAGAAAAATAGAGTTCCACATGGTACCAAGCACATTTTGAATCATTGATATAAAAATCAGCAACAGAGTTCGCTAGTAGAATTAGTCAAGACTACAGACCACGACTTGTTGCTTCCTCAAAGTGGAAAGACAATGAGAGAGATCAAGACATACACTAACAGATCTAATCAGCTAGTTAGTCATCCATTCTCTCAGCACCAATTTTTCCCCCACTCACAATATAGTGCAGGCTTTTTGTCCCTTTCTTTTCTTTTTCTTCTCCTGCTTTGGTGGCTGGAGAACCACCTTAATGACCGCATCAAAAATCGCCTCACATTCTGTAAATTGAAAGAACATTAGAAATACCCTCAATAATGAAGTTGTAACAAAAATTATCATAATTCCCACCTGAAAAAAAAAAAACAAAAATTATCACAAGGATGCAAGTAAAATACAGCCACTTGTTGTGTTTTTGAACTGCATTCTATGTAAGCAGGAGCACCAATCAACTTTCTCAGCTCCTCTCCCTTCAAAATAAAGTAGGAAGTCAGGTCTTCTCTTGAAGGGGCTTGCATCCCCAGTCAGAAACCATATGGGAACATGATACTAAACAGGATTCACTATTAAGGCCTTGGCAATCAATGTTTTTAAAATATATAGTCTGCAGCTATATATATTCGGATTCATGTTTATAATCTCTTTAGTCTTTCAATATTCTAAACATGACATATAAATTAAATGAATAAACTATAAAAGCATATTCCATTTGTTCGCAGAAGAACACATTAGATAGTCTCCATTCCAAAAGCATCTTTCCAAGACAAAAAAAAAAATTTCATCTTCAAGCATACTTACGAATGTAGCAAGGAAGGTCCTTAAATTAAAGTATAACCATGAAATCCTTTCCATTTTTAGCTTTTGGTAGCTTCTGTTGGACAAAATTTCATTAGCAGCTAGATGATTTGGAAATAGAATCTAAGTATTAATTAATTGGGTATATAGTAAAAAAGGGACTTAAATTGTTGCATGTCCATGTGAAGGAAAGGTAAGCTTAGAACCTAAAACAAATGGTTTGAGGAACTAGTGACAAATTCTCTTTCAAGAAACTTAGGGAAAAATTAGGGTTCTCTTTCAAGCAATTCTTATAATTATGCTGGAAAAAAAAAACTAATTGACAATGGTTGGAAGGCAAGTTACATGATTATTTGGTTTTCTCATTCATGTTCATGTTAGTAGAAATCATAATAGAGCAGCTGATGGATAGGAAATAGGATTTCAACATTCCCTCAAAAAAATTAAAGACTATCACAAAGGAATGTTTGATTTTACTAAGAAAAATTTGAGAATTATGATTGAATGGTTGGGGTAAGAACAAATGCTTGAATAGTAGGATGATCCTTAGGAATAAAGATAAATTAAAAAAAGGAAACCTCAATATATTATTTTTTTCTGCAGTCCTCCTACAAAGTGTCGAATGTTTGAATTTGGAGGTTATAATTAATTGGCCTGTGTAGTATTATTGTCTGATATGCTTGTAGAGATCCCCTTTTTATGCAAAATAAATCAACTAAATTTGTTGAATTATTGTCTGCTTCATGATTTACAAACAGAGCAGTTAAGATCATTTCTAACTTAACTTAACTATCTAAGAAAAATCAATATAATCTTTTATGTTTCTTGCCCTATATAAATTGTATAATAGAAACAAAACACAACAGAGTCCAAAGACAAAAGAATCACTTATGGAATCTTCAATATTAAAGTCTTATTTCTATGATTAATCCAATATCCATAAAGTTTGCGAAGGAATCACACGACTATGTAAAGGAAGATGCAGAACCAACAACTAGAACATAGCCATATGAATCAAAATAACATAATCAAATGTGAAAAACTAGATAAACATGCGATAGACAAGACAGTGCTTAGGTTGTATCTACGATAGAGAAAAGCCAGAGAGAGAAGATAACACAGATCTAGGGCACCAAACTTGTCACCTTCAAATCGCCAGAGAAGAACATGAGAGAGAGAAGATAGCACAGATCTGTGTCGCAAAATTGTCGCCTTCAAATTGCCAGAAAAGGACGTGCGAGAGAGAGAAGATAGCACAGATCTAGGGCCTTGTTTGATGTCGCCTTCAAACTGCCAGAGAGGAACGCGAGAGAGGAGAGAGAAAATATCAGTTCAAATGAACGAAAGTGTTTTGAGAATGGTTTTTGTATGTCATGCTCGGATGTCCGATCTGATAATCCAATCCGAAAATTAAATTCACACTTTTGTTCAAACAAACAAACTTCATCCAAAGTACTCAACGAAATTAAAAACAAAATTAATATTTGAACTTCATTCATATAATCATCTGTCTATAAGTTAAAGAGTATAAACTAGAAGCTAGTGTTCATCTTATATAACAAGTTTTTCCAATAGTTAACATTAAATACTTTTTACATTTTCAAAAAGGTATATACCAAATACCAAAAATAAATTGGACATATGAGCTAAAGAGTAAGAACTGGGTCATGTTATATAACTAGAAAAAGCAAAAGAGAAGTTTAGCAGCTCTAATTTCTTCCAAAATTTTGATACCTCAAACTCCTTCCTCAAACCCTTTCTCTTTGGTTTAGGAAAATAATGCTCAAGGAATAGAGTCTTGAACTCTTCCCATAACATTGTCTCCACACCGTATCGGTCACTCACCGACTTCCACCAAAGTTTAGCTCCACCTGAAAACAAGTAGGTAGCAAAAACTACTTTCATGCCATCATCAGGCATAGACATCATCTTCAAGTATTTCTCCACTTGCTCCAACCAATTATCCGCAATCAATGGATCAGAATTCCCCTCAAAGTTAGGAGGCATCAATTTCTTAAATTGAGTGATGAATCTGAATCTCCTTTCACTTTCATTCTCTTCTGGTTGCACTACCGGCTGTTGCACTTCATTAGCGGCTACTCTTACGAAGTCTCTAAAAGCCATAGTTATGTCATTAATCAAATGGTCTCCTTCAAGAGCTCTACCCCTAACTGCCCCTCCTCATTGTCTAGGTGGCATGTTTCTTTCTATTCAAGATATAGGTCAACACAACAAGTTATCACATGTTATATAATCAACATGATCAAACTACTACTCACATAACAACATGTTATCATTTTTTGTACGTAACATATTAACATGCTTTTCAACACATATTTAATCATGTAAACATGTTTTCAAATCAACACATAACATATAACAAATAACATGTCTTTATAACATACACACTTAACATTTTTATCATGTAAGTACATTTCACATGCACATAAGTTCTCTAATTAACTATGTCATGTCTACATACGTTTTTAGGTGACCAAACTCAAGGTTCTAACATATCCCAAATCCACACGTGATCTATCCATTACCCGTCGCCCCTAGGTATTCGACCTAGTGCTTTGATACCAATTTGTCACACCCCAAAATCTGGACCACCAGGACACCTACGGTCCAAGTCCAAATCCCGAGAGTGAACCCGTCCAATAAACCCTAATGAATCATCTTAATTCATAATTACAGCGAAAGCTTAATTACATACACACTCATGTATGTGTGAAACTCAACATCAACTAATACTAATGGAAAGAGGATTCAAAACTACTCAATTTGAAAAAAAATCACACTCAATTCTAATTTAAAACGAAGAAATTATGTCCGATTAAAGTTTGGACCAATTTTGAAGCTTGCTTACAATCCAACGTAATTACAAGGGCGATTTTGTCCATTAAATTCTAATGAACAACCTCATTCACTGAATTAAAGAAACATCATAATTACCCACATACATTTACCCACATATGACTCAACCTCAAAAATCCATTATGGCCTCACATGTGGCCACACATGCTTCCCTGAACAATTCGCCAATTTTATCTCAATCCACCATGTCACACATTACGATGCATCGTAATATTGGTTACGATGCATCGCTGAAGATGCGTAATATCTTGCAAAATTCTCTAAATTTTTGTATGGATCACTCAACCATTTACGATGCATCGTTATTGGGTCTACGATGCATTGCCGTATTACGATGCATCGTAATCACTCAACTATTACTATAACAAACCCACCAAGTGATTACAATTATCTTTCTTATCCCGATTCTCAATCCAAACATACAATAATAAAACATAATTATCATTTTTACACATCTCAAACATCCACAATATAATAATTCACCACAATTATACTTCTCATTATACACTTGGAGTTTAATCACATCCATATATTTTATATAATTAACCTTTAAAACATAAACATGCTTTGACATTAATGAGAATACAATTCATCAACACAACCTTTCTTAGAAGTTATACATGTAGAAATAAACATAAATGAAGGATCATCATTTAAATCATCTAGCATTCTACCATGCTTATAATACAATAAATCATAAGTCATGAACAACATATGCTTAAAAACATATTTAAATGTACGCAACCTAAATCATAAATATTACATGTTCCTGAAAAATAAATGGTCTTTACATGTTCATCTAATGCATATAGTCCACAATCCAAACATACATTCAAATAAGGAAAATAAGTCTTTAAATAGAATTCATTCCGCTCCACGCCAACTGTCTATTAGGGAGACTCCACTACCTCCTTTCCATTTTCTAAAAAGAGTTAATCCTTATGGAATGAGTAACCACACACTCAGTAGGAATGTCTAAAACACAATTTCACAACTTCCGGGAATACCACATAAATATACATTTTCTTTTAATCATATTAATCAAATATTCATGTATCATAAGAAAAGCATAAAGCGACATGATATGAGCAACTCCCTTATCCTCTCCTTACAACCATTGATCTCCAATTCTCTTGGACAACCAATCCCACCTAACGAGGGTTACCTTTATTGGAATACCTCACTATGAATCAATCCATGAGGGTACCTTTACAGGAATACCTCACGAGGGTTACCTTTACCGGAATATCTCGCCATTTTACCAAATGGATTTTACCCCCCTAGTTGCATTCACCACCCACACTAAGCATTTCCCAATGAATGAAGATGAATTCACTATACTCATGGTAGTGTATGCATACAATTCAAATTAATGTAACATTAATTGTCATATTTGCATATTTTTAACGTAGTCATCACACATTCTTACATTGAACATATTTCACATAATGCACATTTCACCTCACTTCATTGGATAATAAATCATGTTTCACATTTAAACATACTTCCAAGACATTTTATCAAACACCTAAGTGTCACCTTCACACATATACATATTTTCACATAATTACTCCACAATTCAACTCCAACATGATTATATAATCATCTAAGGCAATTATAAACATGCAACTACATCAATTAACATTGATAAAAAATTTAGTAGCATAATTAGCATTCTTGAACATTGAAAAATATTTAATTACATTCACATAACCAATTGGTTGCCATAGACAACCAATATACTCACCAAAACCTTGGATTCTATGGGTTAGGCATCCCCACCTCAATATGGAAGAGCTTCCAAATGAATTCCCCAATTCTCACCAAAAAATTAACCTTCTTCTAAATTGATTCCAGACAGATCAGAGTCAAGCCTTTCTTGCATAGACCGTTTCCCTCTTCTTCGGTGAACTCCAATTATGAACTTAAACCCCTCAAAATCAATGGAGAAGGGAAGAAGAAGATGTTGTTATATATAAATATATGTATATTGCTCCATTCAACTGAGAAAAATGAGAAATGAGGGCTGGGCATCTCTTTTGCTATTTATAGAATTTTAACCTACATTTATTTACAACGATGCCACTACCTTTTCACGAAACCTTCTCGGGCTCAATTTTTGAGTTCCGTAACTCTGATTGACATGAAATTGATTCCGTAGTGCTCAAATATTTTATTTAAGCTACCCTCTAAATTTGGAGTCATTCTGACACTTTCAAATTTTCTAGGCCCACGGCACCCGTGTCCTGAGTCAACTGAACCTCTAAAAGTCAACATTTGTCAAACGCTCTGAAAAATTTTTTGAATCTCAAATAAGTTCTCTAAACATGCATTTTACATTTAAAACACATATATAATCATTTAAAAAATTAATATGATAATAAATGAAATTGAAGAAAAACTAGACAAAAATGGTCACGGTTCTTGCACATTGAACATATCATGTCTAAGCAAATAAAAACATAGAACATACCAAGTTCAGGTACCAAATCTAGACACAAATAGAACTAACTACTCAAATTCTAGCAAAACACTAAGCAAATAAAAACATAGAACATACCAAGTTCAGGTACCAAATCTAGACACAAATAGAACTAACTACTCAAATTCTAGCAAAACATAAGTTAGGTCTAAACCACCAAGACCTAATCCTCCTCCTCATCATCATCATGAGCTCCAGAAGTTCCAAGAAAGGCCCTCGTAATCAATGCTTCAAGTTTTGAAAACTTCCTCTTCAAGTACTTTTTCAACCCCTTCATGGATTGATTGTACTATCTAGTAGTTAATTAGAATCTAGAACATAGAGTCCGGCAATAGTAACATTGTTATAACTCTCATCCACAATCTCTTTAACATGATGTCTTGTAGCCTCCTTTTGAGCTCTTTCCTTCATTTTGTTAGTAGTTGAAGACTTAACATTTGAAGCCGTGAAATTTCCTTTTGGCTTCATCACTAGAGCATTTGAAGGAATATAAATGTTATTTGCCTTGAGAGTTTTCATCACAATCAATGGGAAAGGCAAAGCATTGGTAGCTCTCGAATTTGTCTCTTGAATCATAGTCCTCAAAATAATTTCTGGCATATTAATTCTATCACCACTCACAATATAATATAGGATCTCACCTAGATGCCATGGTAAATCACCCTTATGATCATGATGATCAAGAGTATAGGAGACAATTAAGTTCAATGCAGAGACATTATCAGTGATGTAGGCACTTGGAACTTTATTTACAAACAATGGAGCATTCGGTTCACACAACATCCCAATTATCTCTTCCATGCTTGGTCGGTTATCTTCAGTTCCTAGATAAGGAAAAAATATACCATTCTGTTCCTCTGGAATTCTAATAACCTCATAAATTAATTGGGTAGTCCTTTTGATTTCTGTCCCAAAATATTTCACCGTCATCCATTGTTCTCTGTCACTATAAGAAAGCACATTGCTATAGAAGTAGCGAACTATGTCGGGAATGCAATCCTTGCCTAGTTTAGCTAGTGAACCCCAACCATAGTCTCTGAAGTAGTGCACAAACTCCAAATGATAGCCTTGCCATATGCTACACAAATCAAAGATTCGTTCACACCTCATTGGCCTACAACTAACTACTTTGCTATAGTGCTCAAAAATCCCTTCATCATCAAAATGATCATCCGTGAAAATTATATTGCCTCGGTGTCAAAGAAACATTAATTCTTTGTCACCTAGAGCCACTGGCCATTGCCATAATGAGAGGAATGCAAAATAGGAATGTAAGAGCCATTGGCTAATTTTCACAAACACTTAGAGTGCAACCTTTGAAAACGCAAGCTTCAATGAAACTTTGTTAGATTAATCTCCCATAATTAACGCAAATACTTCAATGATCAATTCCTTTCACCAATTCAACTTAAAATCAATCACATATATCAATCCAAATGATGCAATATATCAAGCACAAGGTATAATGAGAGTTGAGGCAAAGTGAGGGAAATAGGGAGAGAAAGGCACACAAGAAGATAGTAAGCATATAATGAAACAAATGCACACATGCACAACTTAAATGTACTGGCCGAGCCTCTATGGACTGGTCCAGCCTTCAACCTGGACTGATCCAAGGTGGTTCAGTTGGTCTATTGACCAAGTTTGACAATCATTGACCCGTTTTGTAATTTTTTTTAAAAAAAGCCTAAAAAATACACAAAAAATTTCTAAAAATCTGAAAAAATGGAAAAATCTTTTTGGGTTTTTATTTACATGAATATAAAAAATATAATAATCATATAATCATTATAATCAATTTTTCACATAAAGTATTAATGAGTTCTAAAATTTTCAAAAAAAATTTAAGAAAATTCACAAATGCACAATTTTAAAACTCATAAATTTGCCAACAAAATTCATCATTAAATTCATAATCATGGCACAATTTTTAATACACAAATATTTATAAAAATTTAAAAATTCATGTGTGTGTGTGCAATCCAATATCATCAAAAATTAATTAAATTCATTTGATTAATCTTCTAAAACACATTGGATATTAATCAAATCAAACCACACATGATCAAGTTATTTTTCATTAAATTTTATTTTTTTTATTTTTCTAAAACGGTGGCTTTCACGATTATGGGCAGCCAGCTATTTCCTCAAAACAACTTCTTTAAAAGATACCTCATTGGAGATTTATGTACCTAACCTAATCTAAAAGATTTGGTCTAATGGAAAACAAATAATGAACATAAGCTCAGTCCATGAGTATAAAAGTCCTAATGACCGAGTTAGGGGATTTTGTACCCAAAGACCTATTAGGAATAAATCTCATAGTATCAATATGCACAAATTTCTCCAAATCTTCCTTTTTCATCCAAATTATTTTAACATGCAATATATCAGAAAAATAATGTTGAGAAACAGAAACATTCTTTTTTTTATTTGAATTCTTTTTAGTTTGAGAATTTTTGGGTTTGTTCCAATTATATGACTTTTTAGCATAAACCCTATTCTTAGCAAAAGAATTGATGAAGCAGAAATCCACCTCGAGCTGGTCAAACATCAACCTGTAAAAAAGACAAGAGTAAGGTAGTCAGAAGGACACCGGTGTGGTACTGGCCGACTATACTCCGACGCTCAAGTCAGATATCGAAAAAGCTTGTTGAAGCTAGAAAAGCACTCATAGGGTATTAATTGCGTACTTGGTAAATGAACCGTTTCTGTATGTATAGTGGTCTGATGGGAATGTGTCCTAGTAGGAGACTGGCTCTTCAATTTTTCAGACTTATTTGGTGATAGAAAAGTCCTGGTCAAAGTTCACCTCTTATCCACGTCATACAAATCACAATTGCCACATCATACATTTTTCAATCAAAGTCAAATACTCTATTAAGAATTATGCACATGAAAAATCAAAATTAGAATATTTTCTCTTCTTATAGCAATAGTGTTGACTATGTCTATTACTACCACAAAAAGTACAATGAAGCACATTGGACACAACTTTAGCATACAAAGACTCAAGTTGAAGCTTAGGTTTGGGTGTAGAAAATTCAAATTATTAAGTTTAACAAACACAGTTTTGCCCTTACATGACCCAACAAAACGTAGTCCAGTCTTATCTTCTACAGGCTTACCAACACTAATCATGCTATCAAGCTTAATCTATCCAGAAGTAAAAGCAATTAATTTCTCTTCTGATTTTTTCAATTCAAGCTAAAGAAAATTAATTCTAGCAATAAGAGTATCTTTAGCAGAAATAACTTGACTTACCTCACTTTCGAGAAGCTTGACTTTTCTTTAAAGATTTAGAATTTCTGTCTTATTCTCTTCAATCTTCTTCTGGCTCTTCTCAGTTTCTTCCACCAGAGACTCTTTTTAACTTTCTAGTATCTCCAATTCCTTGGTTTGCTTTTCATAGGCTCTCTTGACCTTGACAATTTCTGTAAACAACTCCTTAAAAGATTTAGACAGTTGTTCCTTGGTTGGTTCTTCTTTTTCTGTCATCTTTAAAATCATCGGACCTAACTTGGCTTAGAGTTGTAAACTTCTCTGTCTCACTTGCATTAGAAGATTGATTATAAGCAGTATCATCATTCAATAAAGTAACAAAAGTAAAAACATCATTCTCAATAGAAGAATCGCTATCAGAACTAGAAGACTCAAATTCAGAAATAATAGCTTTCATGGCTACTTTTTATCTTTTGAAATCTTTTTGTACTAAAGTTATTTTTCTTAAGACTTAAACATTGAGTAGATGTGTGACATTTACCACAACATGTCCAATAAGTGATTTCAGACTCCTTAGGGTCATCAACTTATTTTTCCTTCCTATCCTTACTTTTCGATAATGAGCCTTGACTACGAAATTTAGAAGGATTTCCATTGCTAAGATTTCCATCATTTTCATATTTAAGGATCTTTCTAAATTTCATAGTTAGGAGTGCAACATCATTATCTAAATCATATTCAAAACTTTCAACTTTTTCAATTTCAGATTTTGAAGAGTTTAAACCATTTGACAAACTTGAAGACTTGGAAGTCTTTGAGGTTTTTAAAGTCAAATTTTTTATTTTTTAAAGTTTTGGATATTTTATGTCAAAAGTTTGAATTGATCTAACTAATTTTGCCACCTCCATAGAATCAACAACTCTACTCTCATCTAAGGCTTCCAACTTGGCTTGGAACCTATCAGGTAATGACCTCATGATTTTTCTAATAACCTAAAAAGATGAAAAAAATTTCCCAAGGTTAGCATTACTTTGAACAATATCATTAAGTCTAGAATAAAAATTAGAAAACATCCCATCTTCATCCATTCTAATTGTTTCAAATTTAATAGCTATCATTTGTAACTTTGATTTCCTTACCATGGTGGTACCCTCAAGAGTTACTTGTAAAATATCTCATGTTTCTTTTGAAATAGAACAAATAGAGATTCTAGCAAATTCAGAAGGAATAATATAATTGAATATAACATATAAACTCTTATTGTTATTATTAGCATATTCATGCTCAGCATTAGACTATGTTACTTTATCTTTATCTACAGTCATAGTTGCATTACCAATACTAGTGGTAGTGGTAAGAATTTTATAGCCATTCTCAACAGCCATCCAAACTCTCTCACCTTGAGATTTGAGAAAGGCTTTTATGCGAGACTTTCAAAAAGTATAATTTGAACCATCAAACAAAAGAGTTCGCTGAATCGATCCACCCTCTTTCATACTAGATTCCATGATGATTTTTGAAAATAAAAATAATTTTTTGATTTTAAAAAATACTTCGCAAATAACTACTCACAAATTAGAGAACACTACTCTAATACCAATTGTGAGTTGCGCAGTGCGGAATCGGCTACAAAATTTATGTTTAAAACCTAGAGGGGTTAATTAGATTTACTTGTTTTTTTTTTAATCTTTCATATTATCCAATTTTAAGTCCAATTAAAATTCTAAGTAATCCCACAAAACAAGTAAATAAAATGAAGTGCAATAAAGTAAAGAATACACCAGATATACGTGAAATACCTACATCGAAAAAAAAATCACGAGTGAGGCTTTGTAATCCTGGAGAAGCAAATCCACTATCGTCTAAGCAAAATACAACAGACTTTGTCCCAAACTCACAACCACTACACTCTAACAAGAACTTTGACGCATAACACCTCAAGCTTACAGTTGCGACTACGTCGTCCAACTGTTGTAGATTCCCAGCTAACGTCAAAATTCACTTAGAAAAGTAATTGGAAGAACACAAACACTCAGTAAATATTATGTCCTCTTCGTAACTTGATCTTCTTCTCCTTCCTAACTAATGAACAGTTGTAGAAGAAACCAATCCAGTAACTTGATCACGAAAAAATCTTCAATGGAGTCTTCGAACAGTTGATCAACAAATAGAGACACCCTAAATCACTTAGTTAATGTGTGTGTGCTCTCACAAATATAAACAAAGAATTAGAGGGAATAATTATTTGCTCAAAAAATATCTCAATGCTTTCTCTCTTTAGAAATTCTTAGTTTGATATATATTGAAAGTGTAATGAGAGAAAAATAATATGAGATTTTTATAGATATTAAAAATCCTAATTTTTCTTAAAAGAATAAGTTAAAATCTAATAGGAAACAAGTCCCACATTTTTAGAAAGTTATGGGTCAAAACTAGGTCAAAACATAACAAATAAGGTAAAATACCTCAAATCAGCCAACTTGGACTAGTCCGAGCTTTACTTAGACTGGTCCAACCCTATGGTCATCTCAATTTGAGATACTGAGACCTCTTGGACCGGTCCAACCTTGAATATTTTAGTTTTTTTGCTTAAAAGCCCCTCTTTTCATGGTCGAAACCTCCTAGTTTCAAATATATGTGTTCTCACTTTACCTGGACTACATGACTCTCATGTGTGATCAACAATGTCCTCATGTATTCAAAACCATCTCGAAAGTTCAATCAATCGAATCTTTGTTTAGACCCTTGATGGCTTTTTTCGAAAATTCAAGATTCATCCTTTGAAGAACATTTGCTCGATCATGTTTGGTTTTGACACCAAAGATTACCAATTACACAAATATACGCCACAAATGCATGTGAGAATTATATAAAAATGTACAAACATGTTGAGTAGTTAAAAATGTTATTTTCAATTACATATGCATAATTAGCATGAACATGTGTAATCCATTGTCATTTGTGGGTAAGCATATGGTGAGGGTGGTAAGCTCAATTAGATGGTAATGTTCTCTTAACGAGTGGTGAGGTAATCCGATAAAGGAGACCACGTGGGGTAAATCAGTAAAGGAGCTCCAGTTAGATGGAAGAGGATACTACCTAAAACAGAGTCCTTCGATTAGGTAAACCGGTAAAGGAGCCTCGGTTAGGTGGTATTGGATGATCCTGGCTAGCAGAGTCCAATTGATTGTGTGGAAAGTACGAGGGAGTTATACATATCATGTTTCATTATATGTTTCTTATGATATGGTTAGAATGTATGGATATTTGGTTATCATGATTAAATGCAAATGTATATTTATGTAGTATTCATAAAATTGTGAAATTATATTTTAGACATTCCTACTGAGTGTGTTGTAACTCATCCCATGAGTATTAACTCTATTCAGGATATGGAAATGAGGTGATAGAGTCTCCCGAATAATGAATTAGCATTGAGCGAAATTGGTTTTATTTAAATACTTTTGTTGCTTTATTTGAATGCATGTCCAGATTGTGGACTATATGCATATGGTGAACATGTAAAGACCATTTATGTTTCAAATACATGTATGATTATCCTTTATGATTGCATATTGTAATTTCATACTTTATATGTATGTTTTGATCATGATAAATGCTAGATGATACAAATGATGATTTATATTTTTATTAATGTCCATTTATGTATGTATATTAATGGGGGATGGTTGAGTTAAGAAAGCATGAAATGAGCTAAGTGTTATATATGTGAGGAATCCCCCCTCTTCATGATTTTGTATGTATAATGATGGGAAAAATAATGTGAATGAGGAAATGATGTATAGAATGATTCTTTTGAGCTGTGAATGTTATAGAGAGTAAACTGAGGCTTAAAAATAGAGAAAATTAGGTTCTGGAGAGTTTTAGCTGGCTGAAATTTCTTTCAGCCGACTGAAATTATAAGATACTGAATATTTACAATTGTAAGCTCTGTAGGTACCTGTTTTGGTCGACCGAACAGCCCTTCAGCTGATCGAAAGACCTCCTTTAGCTGACCGAAGCTGAAGGGTAGCCAGCCGATGGATTACCCAGGTTTTAACCAATTGGTGAGATATCCACCAGCTGATCGAAACCTGAATGTGCACTTATTATTACTGTTGAAAATTTGGGAGTCATGTGTCCTATTTAAGGACTCATGGCGAGATTGTTAAGCTTCTGCAGTGTTATGATAATGGTGATTGAGAGTTGAACCCAAGTGTTCTATATAAGGGACTTGGGTGTGAATTTGTTAAGTTTCTGCTTATTTAAGAAATGATAACTTAGATTGTTGAGTAGGATACCCGAGAGTAATTGTGATTAAGAGTATGGATGTTTAACTTAATCACCCTCATTTTTGGGAGTCAGAAATTGAAGCGTGATAGCTTGGTATCAGAGCTGGTTTGTAGTTGTAAGGCGTTAAGGCTTCATTTAATCACATCCATTTCCCATTTCCCATAACGGGTGTTGGAAATTGGGATGTGACAACTTGGTATCAGAACACTAGGTTGGAACACCTAAGGACGACGAGTAAAGGTTGAACCACGTTTTGATTTGAAAAGAATTGATGATAACCATTCCGAATTGTTATCAAATCATAACTAGGTCGAATACTGTTTCGACTTAGAACCTTTGAGTTGAAAACCTAGAAACAAGTATATACATGACATAGTTGAATAGAGAACTTATGTGCATTTGAAATGTGCTTACATAATAATATGCTAAGTGTTTATGTGATTAAATGTGTTAAAAAACATGTCTATGTGTTACATATGTAAGTGATGACATGTTTTTATATTAAGTAACATGTTGCTCGTGTTGGGTACATAACATGAGGTAACTGATTGTGTTGACCTAAATTTTCACTATAAAGAGATATGACACCTAGACGCCGAGGAAAGGCAGTTGGAGGTTAGGTTCCCGAGGGAAACCATTTGGTCGCTGATATGACCAAGACACTTAGAGACTTCATGAGAATGGTAGTTAATGAAGTGCAACAACCGGTAGTGCAACCGGAGGAGAGTAAAAGTAAAAGAGGTTTCAAGTTCATCACACAATTTAAAAAGTTGATGCCTCTTAGTTTTGAGGGGAGTTATAATTTGTTGATAGTGGACAATTGATTGGAGCAAGTAGAGAAGTATTTAAAGATGATATATACTCCCGATGATGGGATGAAAGTAATTCTTGCTACATACTACTTTTTGGGTGAAGTTAAACTTTACTGGAAGTCGGTGAACAACCGACACGATGTTGAGACATTGTCGTCGGAAGAGTTTAAGCTTCTATTCCTTGAGCATTATTTTCTTAGGCCAAAGAGGAATGTGTTGAGGAAATAATTTGAGGAACTTGTTCATGACGAGTTGAAAACCAATATAGAACTCTCCTAGAAGTTTCAAACCCAATAGGAATTAGAATTTTTGTCAAAAATAATTTCATATTTGTAACAAGATAAGTAGGACTGGTGCTAAAAAAAGTAGTACCGGTGGGACTTTTAAAAAAACCTGCAGAAACCAAACTATCGAGCAAAGTTGGACCGGTCCTGGAAAATAGGGACTGGTCCTATTTTGAAAAACCATGATTTTTCCCAAAAACCCTATTTTTCCAAAATAGGCTCGAAAATATAAAGTGCAACATGTCCTCACCATATTTACATGTATTATATGATGTTCTCCTATGATTAACTATTTCCATGAACTTGTGTATCAGCTCGAAGATGTTGATGATTGGTGTAGAAAATAAAGAGAAAATTACAACTCAATTAATCAAGTTTTGAATACCGAAATTCGCCAATTATAAATTTATATCTCACAAATTTGGTTGATTTGTATGACTTAAAAAATAACAAGTTATACTATATATAAAACTTTCTTGCCTGCCTTATAATCTAAGGACACAAATAGCATATATATATATATATATATATATATATATATATTGATAGAGTAGTTGACTCCGATTGTAAAACGTATGACGTAACAATTGTGATTTGTATGACGTGGGTGAGAGATGAACTTTGACCAGGACTTTCTATCTCTAGATAAGTTTGGGAAACTGAAGAGCTAGTCTCCTACTAGGACACATTCTCATTTGACTGTTATAAATATAGAGATGGTCCATATACCAGGTACGCAATTAATACTCTCTAAAGTGTCTTTCTTGCTTTAACAAGTCTTTTCGATATCTGACTTGATCGTCGGAGTACAGTCGGCCAGCACCACGCTAGTATCCTTCTGACTGTCCTGCTCTTATCTTTTTACAAGTTTGCATTTGACCAGCTCGAGGTAGATTTCTGCTTCATTAGTTGGCACAGTCTGTAGGAAATGATCGCAAATGTGATTATTCTACACGAATTATATACGAAGCATGACGCACCTACGATTTGGGCTAGAGAGTACGACCGGACAGGATCTTCTTATCGGTAACAATCCTTTAGCTGGATAGAATCTTCTTGTCGGTCACAATCCTTCAACTGGACAGGATCCTCCCACTAGTAACAATCCTCTAGTCATACAGGACCCCCCGACAGGACAAGACCCTCCTGCTGGCCATAACCTTCCAGTCTGATAAGATCCGCCTGCCGCCCTAAACCTTTTAGGTTATAACTTACCGATAGTAGGAGAAGGAGACATGCAGCCCCCTAGTCAAGGAGACTTCCCTAAGGCACGCCCCAGAATCCCAAATGATCAGAAACGAGTCGCAGTGTTGGAATACTAGATTCAGAACTTAAATCAGAGTCTAGCCCAGGTACTCCAGCAAAATACGGTAATCCTATATCGTCTTTCTCCTGTGGCACAAGTGCTATCACAAAGTCACCTCAGGATGGTTGATCTAGAAGGGGTGACACAGGGCTAGACAGTAGAGTTCTCGTAGATGATGCGGCCTAAAGCAAGTGAGAAACGATCAAGAAGGGATGAATCCAACTCACCTAGTCCGGCAAGAGATAGCTCGTGCACAGGGGGATTTAAGGTTTAGGACCTATACTCATGGAGACTCAGGGCATCCAGGGGAGGCTGCCTATTATGATATAGAGATGTAAGACCTCAGATCCAAAATAGAGAGCATGACTCATGCCATAAAGGGGAAATGCCCTACTACAGTGGAGGTTCTGCAAACCAACCTCCCTTTCTCCACTAGGGTAATGAACTGTCAGTTGCCTAACAAGTTCAAGATGCCATCTCTTGAAAGATTTGACGGGACCAAGGACCTACTAGATCATCTGGAGATCTACAAGGCTCTGATGCGCCTCCAAGGAGTACAGAATGAAATCATGTGCAAAGCCTTTCCTATTATATTGAAGGGTTCTGCCTGATCATGGTTTAACAGCTTGAAGCTGACATCTGTATGTTCCTTCAAAGAACTGAGCCAATTGTTCGTAGGCAATTTTATTGCCTCCTAAAAACACAGAAAACCCACCACTTATCTCCTGAACGTAAGACAGACTAAGGGGGAGTCATTACAAGACTACATCAACCGGTTCAATAAGGAGATATTGCAAATTGATGCTCTGGATGATAAGGTGGAAGTTACCGCATTCATGGGGGGGCTTGCTGCCTTTAAAATTCTTATACTCAATTTCTAAGCACCCTCCAGAAAATATGTCCGAGCTACTCATGAAGGTCCAAAAGTACATGAACGAAAAAGATGTCTTTGATGCAAGAAAGGTAGACAGGAAAAAGGGGGGGACATTCTAGTGAGGAGAATAGAAACCCCAAGTATGGCAGGACATCACGGGAGTAAAGCGAAAGCATCGCGTCGTGATAAGGGATTCAAGACATTTACCCCTTCAACACATTAATAAGCCAAATCCTCCTATACATCCAAGATGATCCAGCAGTGGCATGGACCCCAAAACTAAGAATCGATTCCTCCAAGAGGTCCCGCAACAAGTATTGCAGGTTCCATCGCAACCATAGGCACGATACAGATAAGTGCATAGACTTTAAAAGGCAGATTGAAAGTCTGATTTGTAGGGGACAACTACGAAGATTTGTGGCCGGAGATGAGAAGGGAGCACGGAACTGCCCATGGGACGGGGATAGTAAAGATGACAACACTGAAGAAATCCTCTATTAGGGGAAATCAAAGTTATCTCGGGTGGACTTGCAGGCGACAGAGATTCCAAATCGGCTCGTAAAGCCCACGTAAGGAAAATCAAGTTTCTGTGAAGTGGGTGAGGTCAGCTAATCACCCCCTCAGGCCAAGCACCCTCAACTGAATGATCAGATCATAACCTTCTCAGAGGCTGATACGAGGAGAGTTCAATAACCACATGACGATGCCCTAGTGGTCACGTTGATTATCGCTAATTCTATAATTAGGCGAGTACTGATTGATAATGGCAGTTCGGCTAACATTCTATTTGTAGAAGCCTTTAACCAGATGAACATTGTAGGAAAAAACTTAAGTCTACTAAATCCCCACTTATGGGGTTTTAGGGAGAAACTCTCTCTACTCGGTATCGTTGACCTTCTAGTAATTATTGGTACAAGTCTAAGACAAGCCACTAAGATGATGACCTTCTTTATGGTAGATTGCTCGTCTACGTACAACGTTATCATAGGAAGCCATGTTGAACGCCATAAGGGCAGTAACCTCCACTTACTATCTCCTCTTGCGTTTCCCTACAGACTACGACATTAGAGAACTAAGGAGAGATCAAGTTACTGCCTGAAAGTGCTATGTCATTTCCCTGAAAGAAAAAAAAATGTCAGACACATTAAGTGTAGAGGGCCTAGAAGTCAACAATAAAAAAGAGAACAGGCCCGAGTAAGTGTGGTGGTGTATCAGCGAGCCATGTCCTAGTACTACAACGCTTGAGTCAAGTAAATGATTTTTTAACCTAGAGGCTGATTTTTCAACTTGGATACCTAGTCCTTTGTAAAGTAACTCAGACAACCAAACCCCCTGGCACCGAGAAACTGGCTCTTAAATGGGAGGGCCTGTATAGAGTTATCTAAACTCAACAACAGGGGGCATATTTATTGGAGACATTGGAAGGGAGGCAATTGGTACATCATTGGAATGCTGAGCATTTGAGGAAATACTATTAGTAAGACTTTTTTTTAAAAAGTTACGTTTACTTTAATAGTTTCAGCTAAAACTTAGTTTAGAATCAAGCCTTAGAACAATAGCTCCGAGATTGTTCTTGAATAACTCTCTATTTGTCACTAAAATTTTAATAACAGTCCTTTTTGTTTCAAAATATATTATTATAACTAAAACAAAAAGTGAACAAATAGCCCTTCGGGGTCAGAGCCCTACTAAGACACACTTTTAATAGAGGACCTTTAATGAAAAATGCGGGATGAATTAATTCTGAGAACATTGTCAAATAGCCCTACGGGGACAAAGTCCTGTGGGGACACAGCACTACGAAGACACACCTCTGCAGAGGGCCTTTAATGAAAAAAATGAGATGAATTAATTCTGAGAACATTATCAAACAATCCTACGGGGACACACTTCTAATAGAGGACCTTTAATGAAAAAGACAAGACAAATTAATTCTGAGAATATTGTCAAATAGTCCTACGAGGACACACCTCTGCAGAGGTCCTTTAATGAAAAAGGTGGGATGAATTAATTCCAAAAACAATGTCAAATAGCCATACGAGAACAAAGCCCTACGGGGACACCTCCGCAGAGGGCCTTTAATGAAAAAGACGAGATAATTAATCCTGAGAACATTGTCAATCGATCCTACAAGGGCACAACCCTTTAAAATAAATTTTAGCAAATAGCGGGTAAGTCCCACAAAGGTTGTCACATTGCTTTATCAAGAGTTATGATATGAAGGTTTATTAATTAAAGTTTCTTAACCAAATGAGTCATTGGTATGATGGTTGGAGTGATACTATTAGAGTTTATTTGCTAAGGTTCAATTTTTTAGAGCAACAATCATTTTTTATATATATATAAATCAGGTTCTTATATACCAACCCAAGGCTGGTCATCCAAGGCTAGGTCCCCGACCGAGCCCGGCCCCCAAGAAGAGACCAACCGGGCCCAAAAGGAACCGACCAAGGCTGGATCCTGGGAACTGGCCAAGGTCGAGTCCCTAAGGATCCGGCTAAGGCCAGGTCCACCAAGGCCAAAAAAAAAAAAAGACCGAGCCTTAAGAACTGTCCAAGGCTAAGCTTGAGGAACTGTCCAGGACTGAGCACCAAATGAACTGTCTAAGCCAGCCGCCAACCCCTATAACCCTACCAAAATAGGCCAAAGAGGTAGAACTGGCTAAGGCTGGCTCTTAGAAATTGACAAAGGCAGGTCCCAAGGTTGGTCCTTACCAACCGGTTATCCAAGGGACAGTCCCTAACCTATCCAAAAGACGGGCCCTATCAAGGATGAGCCATATCCTAGCCAAATTTCATGGGCCAAAGGTCTATTTTTACAGCCCAACGGGCCAATTGAGATGTTCCTAAGTTCCGACAAACGACCCTCATGAACTTGGGGCATCTGATAGAGTATTTGACTCCAATTATAAAACGTATAACGTGGCAATTTTGATTTGTATGACGTGGGTGAGAGATGAACTTTGATTAAGACTTTTCTATCTTTAGATAAGTTTGGGGAACTGAAAAGCCAGTCTCCTACTATGACACATTCTCATTTGACCGTTATAAATACAGAAATGGTCCATATACCAGGTACACAATTAATATTCTCTAAAATGGCTTTCTAGCTTTAACAAGCCTTTACTATATTTGACTTGATTGTCAGATTACAGTTGGCAAGCACCACGCCAGTGTCCTTCCGACTGCCCTACTCTTGTCTTTTTACAGGTTGGTGTTTGACCATCTTGGGGTGGATTTATGCTTCATCAATATATATATATATATAGGATAAAGTGCAAAAAACACTTTGCTATATAGAAAATGTACAAAAAATACTCCTGTTATTTGGTACATGCATATAAATCCCTATAATTTCAAATTTTGGAGCAAATTTTCCCCTATTGCTTATGATGATGTTAGAATTTTTTGAAAAACCCAAAAGTAACCTTCTTGTTATTTTACTTTTTAGCTTTTTTAAAAGGGTAAAGTACAAAAAATACCCTTATTATATACCAAATGTGCAAAAAAAAAATCTACAGTGCAAAAAAAATTCCCTCACTGTTTACAAAATGTGCAAATAAGGACATTTTGTCAATTTAACAACGAAAATGTCTAAAACACTCTTACACTCTAGTGCCAAGTTTGGATGTCCAAAAAGGGTTCATCCAAATATTATTTTCTTATTTATTTAAAAATGTACGAATACTCCATTATTTTCACTTGTTGAGTTCATTTAAAATAATAAAATAATTAAAATTTATTTTTAGTTAATATAAAAATCAAAAAAATAGGAAATATTGCATCCAAACACGGCACAAGGGTTTTAAAGGTTGTGAGATGCATTTTGGTCATTTAAAAAAGAAAATTTTGATGGAAGGGAGTGTTTGCACAGATTGTAAAAATGCAGAGGTTGTCTGCAAATAATAAACTGCAGGGGAATTTTTTGCACATTTTATATATAGCAGGAGTGTTTTTTGCACTTTACTCCTTTTAAAATTAAAAAAATTCATAAAATAAGGGTACTTTAGTCATTTCATTGTTCAATTTCTCCCAAATTGAAAATTTGTCCTTATTTGCACAATTTGAAAAATGTAGAGAATTTTGCACACAACAGAGGAGTATTTGTACATTTTTTGAATTTTTTTTTTGCACTTCACCGTATATCTATATATATATAAAGTTTTTCATTGCTAGCTCTAGCTCTTTCCGTACGTACGTGTAGCTTTTAAGTACTTATTCCTACTTATCTTGATGGAATTGCTATATATCTTTTTCTGCATACGTGTATCAAAAGTTGTTCTTCTGCTCAGGAGGTTCTGAATAATTTCATTTTGCTAAATTTCGTGTTTACACACACACACACACACACACGTGTATATATATATATATATATATGGCTTTTGTAAGTATTACTAGTAGTATATATGATTTCTTATGGATAGAAAGTGAATGGGCATAGTACTGAAAGGTTGGGATTATTACTTTAGATCACAAATTTAGCATCTCTTTCCGGCCAAATGAAGTTAGATGTGGTCCTAGAAGACATACAGCATCTTTTGCGGCCCAACCGTTTTTTCTCAGATGAAAAACGAATCATTTTTTCTTTTAATCAAATGGTCCAACGCAGGATAAATGGTGTACGTGATATATCTTATTGTAACGGGACATACGCTGATCAATGACTCAACCGTTTTTTTTTTTTTATGAAAAACGAATCCTTTTTCCTTTTAGTCAAATGATCCAACATACGATCGCTTTGTATGTGATATTTTATCCAATCACTTACCCATCCCATTTCACACTCCACTTTAGACTTTGTATTATCAAAATGCTTTTATAAAAAAAAGTTGCAACTGTGAAACTCATGTCCGACCTTGGATACTCCTCTTAAAAGGTCGGAGCTGCCCCTTGGAAGGAGCTTTTTAATTATCATGAAATAGTTTTCATCTACATTTGAAATGTAAATAAGTTTATTATTATATAAATTTAAAAGCATACCTTTTTTTACTAAGTATATATATTTATTATATTAGTTTACACCGGCTCATAGACTTTACAATCACATCCTAATTGGGCGGACAACCATTAATTTCGTAATTTGATCTCTATTGAATTTTTAATATTATATTTTATTAAATGGAAGACAAAAATTCTCTTACATCAAGTTCGGATATTGTTGAAGTCTATATCTACTCTTTTTTTTTTTTTTACTCATCTTGGATAGGATCTTTCTGTTTGAATTGACTTTTGAAGAACGACTTTCGACTTTTCAAACTCAAAAACTATTTTTGAGAGTGTTTGGATTAGTAAAGTTGAAGAGTTTCTCTTTTTAGAGGAAGCTGATAAATACCAGCTTTCTCATTTAGCTTCTGTTTCTCTTTTTCTTCTATGTAAAAGTCGAATAAAAAATTTTGCCAAACAGAGTCTAAATATATTTAAATGTAGTCCTTGAAAATTGACATTCAGCATCTTTCTCCAACCGTTTTTTCTCAGATGCCACAATTATGGAAGCCGAATCCTTTTTCCTTTTAGTCAAATGGTCCAACATGGTGTACGTGGGATCTTATCCAATCACTTAACCATCCCATTTCACAATCCACTTACCACTTTAGACTTTGTACTATTACAAATGTTTTTATGGAAAAAGTTGCAATTGAATTGATCATTTCAGGACGAGTAATGCATTCTTTTTGTTACACTAATCTATCGAAGTGTGTGTGCGCGAAGTTTATTATTATTTGTGATAATTTTTATTACGAAATTCAAAAGGTGAACTTTATATCATTTTTATAATGAAAATTACTTGATTGAACAGGACAAAACCTCGCTGGAAAGAATTTTGGTCCATACTCTTACTAGAAAATTTGAACACCTTTTGAATGATGTTGTGGCTAAGTATGCATACCCGGCCAAGCCATCTCGCCTTTATGCCCTATTGTGTTGGATTTTGACAGGTCAATATATATATATATATATATATATATATATATATATATATATATATATATATATATATATATATTAAATCAACTCCGGCTCGAATGAAATCTATTTCAAGATAATTAAAAAGCTTCTTCCAAGTTACAACCCAACCTTTTAAGAGGACTAAGTGCCCTATCCAAGGCCGGACTTGAGTTTCACAAATTTTTTGAACACTGTCCATCTAGTTGACCAGTCAAAATCCAACACAATAGGGCATAAAGGCGAGATGGCTTGGCCGGTTATGCATACTTAGCCACAACATCATTATATATATATATATATATATATATATATATATACTTTTTGGCCTTTTTGTCAATAATTTAGTTTTAAAGTAAGCAATATATTTATTATATCAATTTACACAGCTCATAGACTTTACAATCACATCCTCAATTGGACAACCGGTATTTTCATAATTTGGTCTCTAATGAATTTTTAATTTGATCTTTTATTAAATGGAAGACTCAAATTTTCTGAAGTATATCATATTCATGCAATATATAGATAGAGTGGCTTACTTGGGAAATGGATTTGCTGAATCTTTGAATGCAAGTATGGATATTGTTAGGGCCCATCTTTTTGTTAACATGCTAAATAAATGGTTGAACTACAACAACCCACAAATCCATGTAGGCCAGTTTAATTAGCTAGTTCACCCCCAACAACTTACAAATAGTTTCAATTCTTCTAATCGATAGCAATAATAATTGAAATACATACACTACACTTGTGTTTTCACTCCATCACAAGGACTTTGAAGCTCAAGACAATATCAACAAGTACACAGACCTTTAGTCCAAAGCAAAAAATTCCTCTTTATGAAACTAGGAAAAAGAAAAAGTGAAAACCAACAAAATTAAAGAAAAACCAAAGGTTTAGTTACTTGTGTTTTTTTTTCTATTAACCACACTCTAAGTAGCTATATAACTAGTTACACAGTTAGACCATTTCAAAAACAAAGGTCTAATACTTGGGGGGGGTGAATAAAAAAAGAAAAAAAGCTCTAATTAATGGTAAATCCCCATTTCATGGCAAATTTGACAAGGTCACTCATCTCCTCTTCACTAATATGGTCATCCTCATTGGCATCCGCGTGGCGCAGCGCTTTTCTGGCTTTCCAGCCGCTAAACCGCAAGCCAAAACTGCGAAAGGCCAGCTTGAGCTCTTTCTTGCTCAGCCTGCCATCGCCGTTGATGTCATATCTCTTGAGCAGACCCTTCAGCTGTTCTTCAGAAAGGGGGTGATTTGCAGATCTCCATATAGCCATATCGTCACAACTTGTTTGTATATGTGTTGGGGAAGTGTTATGGTTCACTTAAAGAGTGAGAAGTGCTCTTATATATGGAGTCAAGATGTGAAATGGTAGTGTAATAATAATATCTAGTGAGAGAACCAATTGTAATTTTATCCTTGGGCTTTCTTCACTCTTCTAGGAGATAAGTACTAAGTGGGGTCACTAGACTACTCACTGCCCCAAAAGAAGTAGGCAAAACCCATGTTGCTTCCTTGGTTAAAGAAGAAAAAAGGGATGTAGTTAAGAGCATAATAGAATAAAATCTAATTGCTTCTTGCAAAAAATCTAGATAAGAGTGGTTCTTAAATTCTAATCACATTATTGACACCAATAATGGTTTTGATATTTTGAAATGGATCACAAATAAAGAAAGTTTCACAATCCTTTTACCCCTTTCTTCTTGTTCCGAGTTATCCATAAAGAGGGGAGCATATCCTTGCGATGCGCTTGGGCAATAATTGTACAAATCTTAAGGGATCCAATTTCCAACCGGAAGTCCAATCTAGATACAATTGACGTGTAGGGATGTGGTTGCGCGGCTGTGTACGTTTCCCATATAATGTGCACTATATGTATATGCACTATATGTACGTTTGCCATATAATGGAGGGGATGAATTGTTGCAGTTTGTAGGAGAGAGAAGTAAATGGAGTTTGTGAGAAAAAGTGAAGATATGAGAAAGGAAAATGCTTGGAAGGGTTAAACATAAAAGTGATCTTTTTTTACCATTTTGAGTGGCTATGGTTACTATTATTGAAGAAAAAAACATGCTAAATTAATAATATAAAATAAATTTTGATTCTCAGTCCTATTTGTCTGCACCAGTATATATATTTATTCCTTTTACTATTATTGAAGAAAAAAAATGCTAAATTAATAACATAAAATAAAATTTGATTCTCAGTCCTATTTGTCTGCGCCAGTATATATATTTATTCCTTTTTTAACTGGACTTAACCCATCTATCACATGAAAAACCATTTATGAGTGAGAATATATAAACATCAGGAACTTTTTACAGTCCCTTATTTATTTATTTTTCTATAACAAGATTCGTGTAGACACTCTTTTTATATATAGACATTAAGCCTAGCTCCTCTTGAAAAACACATTTACATTACTGTAACTTGATTCTTATTCTTCAAGAAAACTTGCAAGCATGAAATGATTCGACCACTTTTTTTTTTTCTTTACTTTTTATTTTTTTATTTTTTCCGCGTGGAAAACAATGTGAAATGCAGTATAAATTTGAGAAGCCTCAAGGGACTCCTTCACTGCAGCTTCACTTTGTTCTGATTCTTCTAGCTATTAGAATGGCAATTAAAACTGTTTCTGCAACTCGCGGCGTATACAGTAATGGCAAACTCGAAATGACCATGGAAGAGTTCAAGCAGTGGTTGAAGAGATTTGATGCTGACAAAGATGGCCGTATAAGCAAGCATGAACTCCGAGAGGCCATACGTGTCTCCGGTGGTTGGTTTTCCGGGTGGAAGAGTAAGCGTGGTGTGCAGTTGGCGGACGCAAATGGCAATGGTTTCATTGACGAGAACGAGATCAACAAGCTTGTACAGTTTGCTCAAAACCAAATGGGTGTGAGAATTGTAGCATAACAGTAACTTAATATGCATGTTGTGTTGTATGATATCAGATATTTGCAACATATATATATATATATATATATATATATAGCGTGTGTGCAATTTTTTAGCTACCAATGTTTGAGGAACTCACAATAATGTCTTTCAACTATATATAGATCGTTTCTCCTCCCTGATTTTATCTTCATAATTGATCCTGGTGGTGGGGTTGCTATTTTGTCCCTTGATTCAGTTGACTGTCAAAGTGTTGTTCTTTTGTTTTTTATTATTATTATTATTAACAAAAATAAATAAAAACACATGACTATTGCTCAACGACAATTAAATTTCACTGGGACATACATTTTTATTTATTTATTTTTATCTTTAATTAACAACTGAACCAAACATACCCTTAATCTTTATCATTTACGGGATGAGTGGAGTGACTAAGAAGAGATAGGGTAATTAATGAAATTGTAAAGAAAAAAATAAAGAGTAAAACTGTTGGAGAGAAAATTAGAGAAAGTCGACTTAGATGGTATTGAATAACTAATGAAAATGTAAGAGAAAATTTAGAAAAAGTCGGCTTAGATGGTTTGGACTTTCAACACACACATAAAACCTTATGACGCGTTAATCAAATAAGGAAGACTAGTTGTGTAAAAATAGAAAAGAACGACTAACAATAACTAACACGAGATAGAGTTTATTAAAAATGATTTTAAGAAATTAGATATAGTTGGCGAAATGGAAGAAAACAGAAAATTAATTGAAAAAAATAACACTTTTAAAGCATATAGATGCTGTGAACAGACTGCAAGGGTGAAATTTTTTCTACATCCATCTATAACCATTGATAAATTTTGGTCTGCAACTGAGAAATAAGAAACTATACTTTTGTGTTCTGAGGCATACCCCTCTCACTGTGAATCTTCCAATGAATATTTGCTTATACCAGAAACAGTGTAGCGTTCATTGTATCACAAAAAATATACTCCTACTACATGAATTTACAAATCAAACTGGCCTTGAAGCAGGTTCAGGTGAAATGGATCCATCTCCAACCTTGAAAATATACATTTGACTACTTTCCATTGGGAATTGGTCATTGTCAGCAAGCCAGAACTAATATGCAGGATATTGGAAGAACAGGACTCTGTCTCTGATCAGTATATTGCCGATATATCAATAAAGAAGTGACATGATCAGTTCATCTCAAAATCCTCTAGAGATTACTTTCCGTTGCCATTAAATCATACTACCAGGATAATAATCATAAAGTTGAAATTCTGCATTCACCTAGACCACACATGACCCTGTAAGTTGGTGGTGAAATTTCATTATTGAGAAAGAAGGAACACATAACCAAACTCGAAAATTATAAATCATAGGCGGTATGGGCATGATGAAACATGAAAGAATAATCTATTCATAATGATTTTCATCGATTTTCTGGTGCTTAGGATCAAAATGATTTTTTAAAGCTTCCATTATACATACTTCAACTAACTTACAATCCCTTTTGAGTTCAAAAATTTGACTGCATTTTGACTGTGAATCAGCAGTGCTATTGAGTAAATTCTCTCATAGCATAAGGGATGAGTCCATCTCTTATCATGTTAGAAAGGTATTTATTAAGTATCATACAATTTTTTCCTGAAATCTTAAAAAAAAAAAAATTATGCTGATAGCACCCAAGTTAAAAAAAAAAAAAAAGAAGAAAAGAGAGAGAGAGAGACGAAATATTGATGCAGTGAATTTCATCAACTAGAGTATACAAACCAAATCTCTGTCCGGATTTTTCTCCATTTAACAAGAAAATAAAATCAGAAGTTACCTGAATTTTCCAGGGCAAGCAAGGGAGCATCTACCTGCCTCCAATTTTTAATCAATTATATCTTGCCCGTTCATACATCGATAGCAGGAACAGGTAGTTTCCAGAAATTCCATGAATTAAAATCCTCCTGTAACCAAGGGGCAAATTTGGAGTATAAAATTGAGTCATTTACATAAAAGGAACCAAAGAAACCTGATAATTCCAATTCAATTTTGGCTTGGGAGGACACTAGCATGTAGGGTTAGTTGATTTAGAACAGAACTCGGATGAGCCAGTAACATTATCAGGCAGGAAAGGATATAATTAATTAAGTCAACTAAAACAAAAACGTCCAAAAGAGACCCTGAAGAAATGTGTTTCTTTCTTCTTTTTGTTTTCTTTTATTAAATGATTGCTATGTTTTTTCTGAAGTTCAAATTACCATGTGCAAAGGCGACAAAGTGGGGAGGGAAGAAGTGGATTAACATGTAACCTTGAGTTAACCTTACACATATAGCTTATTGATTAACAAAAGAACCCCTTATCAATTGCCATTTTAGTATGAAAAAATAAATAAAGAATTAAACCTGCTCAGACGAGGACATGGGCGGGAACATGCCATGCACAAGATCATGAAGGGATGTATATGATTTTGTGTCGACACGGCGGTTCACAACTACCTGACCCTGCAAACTCAAAACCATCACAGGATAAGTTTTTCATAGTTCTGACAGACATTTGAGACCTTACACAGTTAATAATTGAGATTTTCCATATTTACCTTGGGATTGATAATGAAGATTTTTCCCTTCGGAATTCCAACCTTGAGGTAGCTAAACTCATCAGTGTCTCTGTTTCCAAAACCAGCATAGAATGGGCTGCAATCAGGAGGAAATAATGCCTTGATATCCTGGAAAGTCCGAGAAGAAAAGAATTAAGAGGCTCCTCTTTCCAATAATATAATCTTCAAAAGCAATGTATAAAATAATTTAAGGCAAGGAAGTCAGGTTTCATAATTTGGGGCATACAACAATTCTTTCACCATCAGGTGCGTTAATTTACCCACAAAAATATCCCGCGTCTTTACTCAAGATCCTAACATCAAAATTCCATTTTCGTCTAAATTGCCAAGTGAACGGGCCTAAATGGAGTATGAAAGCATGTGGCTTGACTAAGACTATGACCATAGATTGAATGGAATGGCAAAACATGATTTATGTAACCGACCCAAGGAGTTGCACAGACATTATTGACATGATTCAGATAATAAAATTTTAGGAATCTAAGTCACAAAATAGAGATATTAATTAAAAATTGAAGGATAGAGAATATAAAACTTTAATTTTCATTTACTATAGAGGAACATTTCCTGGTTTAATGATTTAATGCTTGAACATTAGTGCCATTGGTATGAGTTCAAGTCTTAGAGCAGCCACTTTGTGAAATACCAAAGGTTAGCTCTGTCTCGAGTCCTCCCTCCCCAAGGCCTTTGTGACATCTCACAACGCTTGCCTGGGTATGGTGAAGGGGATATGCTTATATGTGCGGTTCTATCTCCAATTGGTATGAGACCTTTTGGAATAAAACCCAAGAACAAAATCGTGCGGCGCAAAGAGGACAATATTATATGTAAAAACCGTGACCATTTTTGGCTGGTAGTCTTTTTATTTTCATTTATTATCATATAGATGATTTAGATGATTATCTATGTGTTCTAAATGTGAAATACATATTTTGGTACTTGTATAAGGGTCCGGAAAAGTTTTGAGAGCGTTTAGTGAAATTTGAGTTTTTTGGGTCGGGCGGGTCCGGAAAATTCGAAAGTATCGGAATGACACCAAATTTGGAGGTTAGCTTAAATAAAATATTTGATGAACTATTGAATCGATTTTGAGTCCGTTGGAGTTACTGAAAGTGAAAATGGAGTCCGGAAAGGTTCGGTAAGTGACTAGTGGCATTTTTGTAAATATGAGAGGTTAGGTCTACAAATATAAAGGAGGAGAATGCAGCCCTCATTCTCTCATTATTTATCAGTCGATTGGGAGAGCAATATAAATATATATATCTCTACATTCATCTTCTTCCTTCTCCATTGAAATTAAGAGGCTTGGGGCGAGAATTGAAAGGTGCGGAAGAAGAGAGAATTGGTCTATGCATCGAGGGCTCGAGTTTAATCCGTTCGGAAACAAATTCAGAGAAAGTTGATTTCAGTGAAAATTTGAAAAAATCATTTAGAAGTTCTTCTAAATTGAGGTAAGAATGCCTAACCCATCAAATCCGGGATTTGTATGAGTATATTGGTTATCTATGGCAACCAATTAGTTATGTGGGTATAATTAGATGTCTTTCAAGGTTAAAGCATGCCAGATTATACAATTCAATGAATTCTCATTATGAAATGATATGATTACATGTTTAGAGTTGTTTTAAATGATTATAAAGCATGTTGAATGTGAAACGTGAGAGAATTATATGTGTTCATGTGTATATGTGAAGGTGACACCTATATATTTGATAAATTGTCTTGATGAGCATGTTCAAATGTAAAGCATGTTTGGTTATCAATATAAATGATGTAAAAAGTAAAAATTGTGATACATGTTCAATGTGAATACATGTGAGGTTTATTTGGGAATATGCAAGCATGTCTATTGATGTTATATTACTTTTAATTGTATGTGTACGTTTAGCATGAGCATAATTGTGATAATGTTCATGCATTGCATGTACATGGAGTGGGTATGCATGTGAAATGGTTTGTGGAAACCAGATAGCCAAGAGTCAGTATCCGGGTGTGAGAAGTGAAAAGGGTTGTAAGAACCGGGATGTAAGAGTCGGGATTCGGGGTGAAATAGAAAGGTTGTGGCGAGTCAGATTGCCAATAGTCAGAATTTGGGCCAAGTGTTATCGTTGACATTGTGGGCGGTGAGCCAAGGTCAGAGCGATGAAATTCATGTGTGTGTAAGACACGGACAAAGTGTGAGTGCATGGCATAATATATATACATTCACGACATAGTTATTATCATGGTTATTTGTATAAGAATTGTGCTTAACATGATAATTTGATTATGTGTTATGTGATATTTTCAAGACTTGTGGAATTGTGCTTTAGACATTCTTACTGAGGGTGTTGTAGCTCATCCTATGAGTATTAACTATTTTCAAGAAACGGCAAAGAATTGATGGAGTCTCCTCAACCGTGACTTGGCGTGGAGGGTAGTTAGTCTTCTTTCAAAGACATTTATTGTTTTATTTGAATGCATGTCCGAGATGTAGACTATATGTATGTGCTAATCATGTATAGGACATTTTATGTTTCAAGAACATGTTATAGTTATGTTTTTATGATTACACATATTACATGTACGGTTTTTGAGCATAGTGAATGCTAGACAATGTGAATGATGATTTTACGTTTATGTCCATTATGCATGCATAAACTTGTGAGAAAGATGGTGTAGTGAATTGATTGATTGAGGAGTGTGTATGATAAGAATGTGGACCAATGCATGAGAATGGACACTTAGGAAAATTATGTAGGGAAAAAGGTTCGAGGGGTTTCGATTGATCAAAATCTCCATTTTGATTAATCGAAATTGCAAATATGTTTGAGTGATCAATTCCAGTGGGGTTTCGATAGCACTTCGATACAAGTTCGATTAAGTGCAGCTTCAATTGATAGAAACTTCCATTTCGCTTAATTAAAATGTGATGGTTTTGCTTAATCGAAGGATGCACTTCGATTAATCGAAAGGTGTATAAACTGTGTTTCAATAGGTATGTATGGTGAATACGTAGAGTCCTATGGTGAGGACGGTCATTGGATATGAAGGTGCTGATGTACAAGGTAAGGGTTCTGCTGAATTATGAGATTCTTGTTAGGAATTATGGTAATGATAATGAAAAGGTTTCCACGACAAGTAATGGTCTCGGTGGTTCGGATAGGAACCGAGGGTGATGAATGGTAATCCATCATGATTGTCTGAGTCGTGGGATGACGATTGGGCGGTCATGACACCTCATTACCCGAAGTTCGGGCTCAGACCAGGGAAGTCCCGGCAATCTGGATTTCAGGGCATGACATCATACCATATGGTAGAACGGGTCATTACAGATGGTATCAAAGCCTGAGCCCAACCGGACATGCGGCGAATGGCGTGCACAAGCCTATGAGGAAGACGTCAGCGAGGAGGCTGACTCCCAAGAGGGGGTGATTGTGACGTCCCACATCGCCTGGATATGGTGAAGGTGATGTACTTATATGTTGTGTGTTCTCTCCAAATGGTACGAGGCCTTTTGGGATAAAATTCAAAAACAAAACCGTGCAGGCTTGGCCTAAAGGGGACAATATCATACCATATAGTAGAGCGGGTCGTTACAAATAGTATCAGAGCTGGACCAGCCGGAAGTGTGCCAACGAAAACTTTGGGCCTCTAAAGGGGGTGAGAATTATAGAGACGTTAGTTACGGGCATGCAGGTGGAAGAATCACTGTCGATCTACTACATTAGAGGCTAAAGGGCTCACTATCCCACATCGCATCGGTGTGAAAAGTGGATGTGCTATATACGTAGGGTTCTATCTCCAAATGGTATGATGTCTTTTAGGGTAAAACCAAGAACAAAACCGTACGGACTCAGGCCCAAAGCGAAAAATATCATACCTCGTAGAGCAAGCTATTACAAATAGTATCAAAGCCAGAGTCCAGCCGAAAGTGTGGCAGATGGCGTGCACAAGCCCAAGAGGGAGTGATTGTGATGTCCCACATCGCCTGCCTGGGTATGGTGAAGGGGATGTGCTTATATTTGCAATTCTATCTTCAATTGGTACAAGACATTTTGTGATAAAACCCAAGAACAAAATTGTGCAGGCTTGGCCCAAAGCAGACAATATTATACCATGTAAAGCGGGACGTTACAAATGGCATTAGAGCCAGAGCCCAGCCGAAAGTGTGGCGAATGGCGTGCACAATCCTATGAGGGAGACATCAGCGAGAATGCTGACTCCCAAGAGGGGGTAATTGTAACATCCCACATCGTCTACCTGGGTATGGTGAAGGGGATGTACTTATATGTGCGGTTCTATCTCCAATTGGTATGAGACATTTTGGGATAAAACCCAAGAATAAAACCGTGCAGGCTTAGGCCCAAAGTAGACAATATCATACCATGTGGTGAAGCGGGTCGTTACAAATGGTATTAGAGCTTGAGCCCAACTGGATATGTGACGGATGGTGTGCACAAGCCCATGAGGGAGACGTTAGCGAGAACGCTGACTCCCAAGAGGGGGTTATTGTGACGTCCAACATCACCTGGGTATGGTGAAGGGGATGTGGTTATATGTGATGTGTTCTCTCCAAATGGTATGCCTTTTGGGGTAAAACCCAAGAACAAAACTATGCAGGCTTGGCCCAAAGCGGATAATATCATACCATGTGGTGGAGCGGATCGTTATAGCCTTCTTATAGCAGAACTAGAATTTAGTAACTTCTCTTTAATTTTCATTTTTTATAACATTCTTCAATCATATATATAATTATTTTACATAACCGAATTAGCCTGGTGCATGACACAATTTCATTGGTCATGACATGCTTTTGGGCGCTTTTGGATAAATGAATCCACTCTTGCTCTTGACCTCCAAATATAATAGACAGGAGTTAATAAGGAGAAAATATGTCCTTAATTTTAACTAGAGTTAAGAAAATCAAATAAAAAAAAGGGTAAATTCACACGATAATCTCAAACAATTTGCATGGAACATCCAAACACCCTTAATTATTGAATCATCTACCAGCAATACAAATGCTACATATGTGAATGGTTACAACAACAAGACAGAAATCAGGTTGTAGAGGTGAAAATTATGAGATATATCAAGAAGCATTTGTAGTATTGAGGAACAAGTAACTGACCTCTAAGCAAGCAATTTTGAATTCGTGAGGAGCTCTTCTAATAACTGCAAAAGACAAAGAAAATTTTATGGGTGCATTAAGAATAGAAAAGCAATGAACCACAAGATTCCGGATGCTCACAACCCCAAAGATTTTTATTTGAACATCATATATTACTGATCAGAAGATAGCATATGACTAATAAATGTGAAATATATCCATGGTCTAATCTAAAAATCAAAGTGATACGATTCATGAAATTTGAAGTCATTCGTGCTCAGAACCAGGAATGCCCAGTGCAATCATAAATCTAAATTACCAAAACTGGATCTTTTGAAGACTATAGAACCAGGGAGTCTAAATTACCAAAAAATTACCCTTTTGCCTCCTGTTCCTTTTTTTCAGACATCAGATCAAACACCAAAAGTATAGAGATAAACTATTCTGTCATGATTGAATGCATTATAGGTGCATTATGATAAAGGAAAAAGGTAAAGTGCATAACACCCCCCCCCCCCCTTGCTATATAGAAAATTTGCAAAGACACCTCTGTTGTTCACAAAAGCCCCTACATTTTTCAATTTGAGCAAATAATGACAAATCTTCAATTTGAACAATGAAATGACTAAAATACCCTTACATTATAAATAAATAATTAAAAAAGAAAGCCAAAACGTGAAATGACAAAAAGGGTACTCTTGGGTTTTCAAACAAGTATGACATCATCAATTTGCAATAGGGGCAATTTGCTCTGAATTTTGAAATTATAGGAATTTAGATGCACATACCAAATAGCAAGGGTGTTTTTTTGCACATTTTCTATATAGCGGGGGGTTTTATGCACTTAACCCAAAGGAAAAAGCAAAATAACATAATGTGAAAAGCAAGAAAAGAACAGATTATGTAATTCTAAAAAGGTGGATACAATCAGGTCTCACAGCCATTGCAGAAACAGAAGGGACTTAAGACCAGGATGATGAAATTAATTGTGATGATAAAAAATATGAACATAAATGCTGAAAGAACTCATGCATATTGCAGTTTCACTCATTAGTCATAACCAGAGACAAAACACCTATCTACGTAGTAATGGCAGTATACCATTTAAGAGAGAGAGAGAGAGGAAGAAATAGGCAATGATTTATTAAATGTCAACCATTATATTGCTAGGCATGAGTATGCAACTGCACCATGAAAGAAAGTCTGTCAATGGCTTCCACATTTACCACTTTGTCCACTGACTCCAGATTTTAATCAGAATTAGTGTACCATTGGGTGTCCAAAATGTTTTCTTTCATACATATAAATTGCAAAATTTGAAAGTAACAAGGTAATTCATGGACAAGTTTTAAGGAAAAAAAAACATATGCACCAATTACCTTCCCGAAACAAAGAAGGAAAAAGTCCATCAGGAGATATAACAATAGGCCCATCTGGTAGTGCCTTTCCATTCTACAAATGGGATAAACAAATTCTGTTAGAGGAAAAAAAAAAAAAGAATAGACAGGATAAATAGAACACTCGGACTTTCTTGATTCCAATATCCAATGTAAATCAAGAACTAAACATTGACTGTCCACATTATCACCTGCTTAAGGTTAAATAGGAATTGTCTAGTGTGATAGGCCTGAGAAATTGCACGTGCACTTAGAAAAAGCAATTGATACCCATTTTCCTGCAGCATTAGAGAACAAATTGGGTTTACAAAAAATACCAGCAATAATGATATGTACATTGCACAAATTTCTTTTTATTATTTTTTTATTTTGCATTCTCAAACTCCAGAAATGCAGAAACATTTAAAACACTGCAAAGCCAATAGTTTGAATTGTATTTGTGGACTGGTCATATAACATGACTACTGTTGGGGGTTGAGGTTTTTGTTTGGAGCCTTTTTTGGTTTGTCTTTAAATCAGGCAACAAGTGGTTTTATCCCGCACTCAAAAATCAAATTCATTGACTGCCAAAATTGATTTTATTCCTTTAAGGGTATTTGAGTAATTTAGACTCCTTTTCTTATGGCAGTTAAATCTAAAACTCATTTCCCAAAAAGGGTGTTGAAGTCAAGTGTCCCTTACCATATAGGACATTGAAAAGTCAAACAAGGATTGGCCAATGTGGCAGCCACATAGGCCGTTGAAAAGTCAAGACTAAGACTTGTTGACCCACCAAAATCCTAAGACTTTGAGAGCCCATTTTCAAATACCATAAAGAGATTCTTATGCCACAAATAAGACACTTAAGCCTCGAGTCACATCTTAAGCACTGCTACGAGTCCTGATACCATATCAAGTCACTAAAGCCTCAATTCACATTTTGAGCACCGCTACAAGTCCTAACACCATGTCAGGTCACTGAAGCCTCAAGTCACATCTTAAGCACCGCTACAAGCCCTAACACCATGTCAGGCCATGTAAGCCTCATGTCACACCTTGAGCACCGCTACAAGCCCTGACACCATGTCAGGCCACTAAAGCCTCAAGTCACATTTCGAGCACCGCTACAAGCCCTGACACCATGACAGGCCACTTAAGCCTCAAGTCACATCCCGAGCACCGCTACAAGCCCTAACACCATGTCAGGCCACTTAAGCCTCGAGTCACATCTCGAGCACTATTACAAGCCCTGACGCCATGATAGACCACTTAAGCCTCAAGTCATGTCCTGAACACCGCTACAAGCCCTGACACCATGACAGGCCACTTAAGCCTCGAGTCACCTCTCAAGCACCGCTACAAGCCCTGACACCATGACACGCCACTTAAGCCTCGAGTCACATCTCGAGCACCGCTACAAGTCTTGACACCATGACAGACCATTTAAGTCTCGAGCCGCATCTCGAGCACCACTACAAGCCCTGACATCATGATAGGCCACCTAAGCCTCGAGTTACATCCCGATCATCGCTACAGGCTACGGACACCATGATAGGCCACCTAAGCCTCGATTTACGTCTCAAGCACCGCTACAAACCCTGACACCATGTTAGGCTACTTAAGACTCAAGTAACCCCTCGAGTACTACTACGAAGTGTCAAACTTCATCATGCATGTCGAGTGTCGAACAAGACCTGGTAGGATCTCCTTCCACTGATATAACTATATTTTATAGGATACTTGGAAGGACTTTGGATTGGAGGATGAGAAATAGAGAAAGTCTGACGCCTAGTGGGCCTAGTTAATGAGATAGTGAACACATGCCTCGACAGAGACCCTTACAATCACCATTAATGCCCTCAACTACTGCTGCCATAGTTTAGTCGATTGCATTTAATGAATACAAAGGCTAAACACGCTACACCAGCTAAAGGCACGGTGAAGTGAACGACTTGACTCCTTAGCTGTTTAGGATATCATTACCTAAACACCTTAGGTACTGGGTAATGCCCAAGTCAGGTCGAACCCCTCAGGTATTACCCGAGAAGACCTAGCTCTAAAAGTACAAGAGCCTTAGTAAATACAAGGCAGGACTACAAGAACAAGGGTTTGTCACAAAGGCAAACATCCCTACTTTCACATTGACTCCCATTAATTAGCTCTATTTCTCCTCCTTTATATTAGTATTGAATACCTCATTTATTACTTGCATTATTGTTGATTGATTAGAAATCCTTACAAAGGGCAAAAAGTGTTTTAGGCCAAGTTGTCTTTTTATGGGGCAATTAAGTAATTTTTCTCTAACTTCTTAAATTTCAGTTATGCAGATGGCAAAAGGGTCATTTTGCTCCTTATTTCAACTGTCAATTTGTAATGGATCTATTCCTCTTCAAAAGTTGCATGGCTATCCCTGTTTCCTGGCTATGGCTGTCACACATATATATTCTCATTCTCTCAGTCTAACGGCTGTGGATTTGATCGAAAAAGAGAAGAAATCTCTAACTCAGAAGAATACACAACAGTGACGGTGAGACAATCGGGTGAAGAACTTCCAGAATCTTATTCTGGTAGCTAATTCGAAATTCTTGAAGTGATTTTTCTGAAGGTAAAAAGCTTTGCACGATCCTTGAAAAGCTCTCAAAATCAAATCCTCAAAACTGAAGCTTTGATCATTCAAGTTCTCATACACAGTTTCTGAAATAGCTTGAAGTACATCACCACCATTCCTTCTTACTCCTTGTGATGCTAGGAGTGAGAGACATTAATCACTCAATGTGGAAATGTGTAGAACAGGGTGTGCTTGTGTATTTAGTAACTGAGTATTATGTTGTGAACAAAAGAGGATGTTCATAGTATATGTTGACAGTGAGGTGAAGATGTTGAATGTGTAAGAGAAAATCAACATAGTGAAACCCTTTTCTGAGCCAAAAGGCTCCATGGATGTTTCCCCATTTATAGGGGTTTTACCACGTTAAAATCTATGTGTTAATTTTATTCTCTCTCATTCTGCATTATCTTCTGTGTGTTGCAAATTTAGTTCAAAAATTCTAAAATTCTCAACAAACCAATTCAGCCCTCCCCCGTAACTGAGTGATGGATTATACTATGAATGACTGCCTTAAAACTGATAAACATACGTTAAAATTTACAAAAATATAAGCATAAAAGAGGAGATGTAACAAACCTTAATAGCTGAAAATAGATGTGCAACACCAGTTTGTGACCAATCCATTCCAAACATAGGCATGAACTGTCCTAGTACATCAGATCTGAAATATGAATGTAAATAAGAATTAGATAAGACTAAGAGAGAATTTCAGCCTTTAGCATTGTAAGTGCTTTGTAAAAAGAACTAAATCATCAAAGAAACAAGTTGCAACCAACTCCTGGAACAATGAAGAGTTATGACTTATAAAGTTGACTTCACTAACTAGAAAGCAAAAATTACAACAATCAACATGAAGAAGATTCAGTAGAAAGACACACCAAGCTTTTAAAGTTTATAATTATGATATGATGAAGACAGAAGACAACTAACAACTCAGATTAAGGAAGTTGATTATATAACCGTTGAACAACAAAACATATAGTAGCTACACATACATATATATATATATACATATATATATATATATATAGCAGTTGTATGATGGAAAGCTTGCACCACAGCCTCCTTATATACCTTTTTAAATTCACTATATTTTCCTTTCATATTTTGCATTTTGGTTACTTCCATATGTATTTAACTTAAATCAACAAAACCTTGTACCTAGTCTTTATAGTTAGCTACATGAATCCCGTTTCATCATTATACTATCTTAATCCATAATTTCTGTTAAACTACACCTATCACATCCTTTCTATCTCATCTCATATTAATTTTGGTCTTTCCCTACCCCTAGCACTATTATCAATATGGAAGACTTCACTCCTCCTCATTAGTGCAAATAATGGTGTTAATTGCACATGATCAAACCATCTTGTTAGAGGTTTTAATATTCAAGTCACACCCCTCTCTAACAGCTTAAGTTTTTAGAGCAGATAGTTTTTAACATGGTATCAGAGCTAGGTCAACAGCAGGTCCTAGGTTCGAACCTTGCCATCACCCTGCCCTAATAATTAAAAATTATTACTCATTGGGCCAACACAAGTGCTCAACCAAATCGCACTTGAGGGGGCGTGTTAGAGGTTTAAATATTCAAGTTACACCCCTATCTAATAGCTTAAGCTTTAGAGTAGATGGTGTTTAACACACCTTACCCAATATTGTCTCATTTTAATCTCCATTGGGTTTTAATTACAATGTCTCATATGTATCCGTTTCTAGTTTTATTTACTCTTAGCAAATAAAGCAAAGTCTCCAAATATTATTCCTTAAAGTCTCTCCTTAGCAGTCATGTTTCAAACTTGTCAATCCCAGTTCCCACCTCAAAAGAATCTTCTCTGAGTTGTGAGGCCCTGATCATAGCAATAATTCAGCTGATATTCTCTCAGGATCTTTCTTGCTGGCATGATATAATTAGACCTGATTACACATTTTCATATCCTCTTTCCCTATATTTATATCTCTTCCTAACTGGGGATACGTTATTTTGTACAAAGAATTTGGCTTAGGGGAAAGAAGAAAAAATTAGTAACTAACTTAGTCTTCTACCTTAAGCCTAATGGACCTATGGAAAAATTTAAGGCCTCTAAGTAACATTGTGCCTTTCATTCAATGTTTTGGATTTACTTGAGAAAATTTGAGTGTAACTTTTGCTTGCCTCATTTTGGAGCCATAACTATTACATTCAGAAACCGGGTAGACACCACATTGATTCACATAGCATTATTCACTAATATGGAAAATGATGATTTGAGTTTATTGATTAAATTTAAAAAGAGTTTATATATGTTGAATTTTAAGCAGATTTCATTTGTGATTCTATTTAATCAATCAATTAATTTGGGCAAGTAAAGTCAAAGAAAAATTCCAGATTGAATAACACTGCTCACATATATTTGTAAAGGTATAAAAGAGAGGTCTTCTATATTACCGTAAATTTTCTAAGTATATATGCCCATACACTCTCTCAGCTGAGAGAAGTTAAGGGCATTGTTGCTAGAATATTAATTATAACACTATAACAAAATGTATATTTTGCAACAATATTTTTAGTGAGTCAAAATTCATAGCAAAAATCTGCCAATTTGCGAAGGGAAAAAAAAGTCAATGCAAACCAAAACTATCCATCTTTTATCATGAAATTGAAGTCGTTGCAAAAAACTATACAAGTCTCTTTAGAAATCAAAAACAAATTAGCATGTTCACCTTTCACATATTGTCTAACAGTAGTTCTATCAATTGGAAAACATCAGATCATGATAACTGGATCTGTTGCTAGTTTGAGACTCAGAATAGACGCTATGCGAATAACAAAAGTTAGGTTCGTTTTTGTTCTTCCCCTCCCAGCAGCCCATGTAGGTGGATCTACACTGGGTAATGCAAATCATGTTATTTTGGAAAAAGAAATCATGTTTGAACAAACTTATTTGTTCATAATATTAGGATTCGAGAAACCTAACTATTTAAATGTGAATTTCAATTCTTAATTTTCTCATGATACAAAGTATTAGGTGTAAGTTTCTCGTGTTAGAAAAATGTAAGAATACCCTTACTTGGTAATTGTCCCATCAACATCCGAGATTACTATACGGGTGTCCCATCTCCACAAATAGATTCTGGCATCAACCTGTTAAATACGTCCACAAATAGTTGAGAGCCCAACCACCTATGCACAAACACACACATAGAGAGAGAGAGAGGAGGGAGAGAGATGTTCCTCTAGCAATAAAGAAAAATCCAACTGAACATTGCAACAACATAACCTGCTGATTCCCCAGCATTGCAGTTGAGAATGTGAAGGTTACTGTGTTTCTCCCTTCCTTCAGATTCAAGGATGCCAGCTGTTCGGATGTTGGAGCGATTGCCCTTACTTTCTTTTTATTGACCTTTAGTTCAAGCACACTTTTCTCACCATCCATGTCAATAGCGCTCTCAAAAGTAATCTTAGCATCAGTACTTCTGGTACTGTTTATAGCTGACTGGGTAGCTTTCATACTTCTTGATCTTTTGAAAGGAAAAGGCCAAAGTCTCCAGCTTCCACCGGAGGCATCAATGGCTTTAGATGTGTCCCCTGCAAGACTTTTCTTAACTCAGTAAACGGCTATCATACCTTTTTTGTTCAAATACGTGCTCATTTCCAAATGAAACCATCCTAAGACAAGACGTACAGCCTCATTCCTTAGGAAGTAATGGCCACCAATTCTGATTATGAGCCTATCATTCTTCAATACACCAGGACCCAGAGAAGCAAATTTATCCATGTCCAATTTTTATTTTTATTTTTTGGTAAATTAGAATTTTATTGAAGATACAAACAGAACAATGGGCAATACAAATAGCCCTCAAACAAAGAAACAACTTTCTGAAAGACTCACTCAGAAAAAACTAACAAGCAAAGCCTAAAAAAAGACTAAAGAGCAGAACCTTATTTAACTCAAAACAAAACTTCAGAATCTAGACTGAAGCCACTAAGCTACAAAACAATCAAATTAAACTAAGAACAATCCAGCAGCAATTACAGAACAGTCTTCCAAGAGAAAAGCAATAAGCAGCAAAGCAACAGAACCTAACAACAGCCAAATCCATCCCAGCAGAAACCCATGTCCAATTTTTCAACATTATATGCCTGAAGAGGAAAGAGGCATCAGCCCCCATCATTTCATATGACAATTGTTTGTAAAGAGATATTTTTGTGTAAAGCACAGGTCATTTGTGACTTTCTAAACTTCATTGCTTATAAGAGTGTGTGGACACCAGCAGAAAATAAATCATTCCATTTTTGGTTTCAGTCAGATGTCCATCCTTAATTGAATCTTTACTAAAAGAAAATGGAGTTGTTCTAGCAATGGAGTCATCACCATAATTGTTGTAAAATCAAAAAGAACATGATTACTCCAAATTTTGAAAAATTAGCTTTTACATAATATTTTTTTTTTCTGATAAGTGAAAAGAATATATATGTAAAATAATATGAGATATGAAATACCACTTGGTTCCTTGGCCAGTTGAAAGCAATGTTTAATTTCTTGCTAAGAGTTCGTGGGATCGAACTGTAGTATCTTGCACACACACAGGGAATGGACTCATTTCAAATGCCATAAAAAACTGAATGGAATGATTTTATTTCATTTCAGTATCCGCATGCCCCAAATTTATGTGCGCCCTTAATATATGATGATATAAAAGAGAATAGTTCTCTTACCAGTAGCAGGGGCAGGGACATCTTTGAGCTCCTCTAGTGTCTGATCATTGTCAGTTGATGGCTGTGCCAGGGGAAATTGGTGTTCTCTGTCTGCTTCTGACTTCACAAATTTTGGAAACTCTTTCCGAAGCAACATCCACTTTGAGGATTTGTAATTTGAATCCAGAGAATTGCCTAAGGAATGACGAAGGTCGTGTGCATCCAAATCATCAACATTAAGCCACATATCTGGTAAAGATTCAACCATCCTCCCAACTTCATCATTAGGAACTTTACTACTTCCAGTAATATTAATGCGACTTGATAATATCCTTGACTTTTGTCTCAAGTCTTCATCACCATTTGGTGCATTCTCTTGAACAAACATGTCTGGAGATGAACACAACTCAGCAGGGTTGGCAGGTACATCTTTGAGCTCCTCTAATATCTTATCCTCGTCAGTTGTAGGCTGTGCCAGGGAAAATTGGTGTTCTCTGTATGCTTCTGACTTCACAAAATTTGAAAACTCTTCCTGAAGCAACATCCACTTCGAGGATTTGTAATTTGAATCCAGAGAATGGCCTAAGGAATGATGAAGGCCGTGTGCGTCCAAATCATCAACATTAAGCCACATATCTGGTAAAGATTCAGCCATCCTCCCAACTTCCACATTAGGAACTTTACTACTTCCAGGAATATTAATGCTACTTGATAATATCCTTGACTTTTGTCTCAAGTCTTCATCACCATTTGGTGGATTCTCTTGAACAAACATGTCTGGAGATGAACACAACTCAAAATTTGAATCAAATGACTCAATCACAGCTTCAGTGTTTTCTGGTGTAAGAGAAGGGTTCTCTTTCTCCTCTTGATCTGCAGAATTAAAGTTCATGCATTTAACTCCACTGAGTTGGAAATCATCAATGTCACTAAAGACGAATTGTTCCTCCTCTGAACCTTCTGGTGCTGAATCATTTACTGCCTTTGTGGGGACATGATCACTAAATTCTTGGGGAACACCAACAGGTTCAGAAGGATGTTGCAGGCTGTTATCTTCGTCCCTAACATTTTTCTCATCTTTTACTTGACAAATTGGATTGCCGAAACCAGAAACGGAGGAAAAGCTTTGTGACTCAACTTCTTTGACAGAAACATTTATTGAGCTAACAGTGACCATTTGACTATAGGTGTCAGTTACATAACCGTTTGCAATTGAGCTTGAAGAAGTAGAAGTTCCCTCACTTTCAAGAATTTTTGCATCATTTAAGACATTGCAACAGTTCTTGTCTCCTAAAAGTTCTTGAAAATCCAAAGATTCTTTTGCTGATAATAAACCAGTTTCTGGTGAAGTGTTTACCATGGATTTTAGCTCAGTTGTCTCGTGCAAAGTTTCAGCATGGACATAGACTTCCCCAGATCCTCCACAAGAAAGGTACATAATTTCTCCAGATTGTTTGCCTGAACCATCCAACCCTACCTTAGAGCTCTCTGATGATTCACAGTGAACAAAAGATTGAAGTCCATCTGCTCCATTTTCCCCCTCAGAGACAACACTGCATCGTAAAACAACATTTTTGTCCAATTCCAGATTTTCATCGACCTTCTTGCTGGTGTATGCTTCAAGCTCTACAATTTCTGAATTAGGAATGGTAATCTCAGATGTGACACCTTTACCATCCTCATCATGATCTGCATTCCTTACACCCAATGCATTGACCATTTCTGACATCTCAGAATTTATTTCATCATTTTCCCCCAAACCACTTCCAGTTGAAGTCAGTGTTCCAATAACACGATCAGTGATTAAACATGACAATTCCGTGCTGGCTTCCTCAACAGAACTTTCCAGTTCCTGAGAGCCAGGCTGAGAACTACTGCTCATTTCATGATCAAGAGAAATAATTTCTTCATGTGAGACATGATGGTCCAAACTATTTTCCATGTTACTATTCGCAACTGAATTCGCCTGCCTCTGTTGGTCATTAATCTGCAAATCCTGCACTTCTCCACCATTTGAAATATCTGGAACAGAAATTACCGGAGTATTGTCTTTCTTGTGCCTACCAGAGGCAAGATTGGTGGACCATTTCACATCCAAGAGGTCAGCTGCAATCTCAGCACGTGCCAAAGAATCTGCCCTTCCAACACCAGAGCTGTCCTCTTCAACCCCCAATCTGTCCTTCATTGACTTCCTTCCAAAAACAAGCCCCAAAATGCGAGACCGGCGGGAACTTGTTCTAGCCACGATCTTCCCATTGCTCACATCAATCTCAGTAACTGAGTTAGACTTGTTAGCATCATAATCACAACTTTTGGACTTCAATGGCGGAGTCCTATCACTGGACTGCCCATCCGTCTCCTCACCCGAAGATGAAGGATAAAGCACGGATTCATCTTCTTCAACATCCACATCCCTTAGAAAGTAAGCTTCCCCTTTATGATCCAAGTACATATGGAAATCTGCTTCGACTTCATTAACACATATGTTGACCACCTTCTCTTTTCTCTTCAAAACCCCTTGAAATTTCCCAAACTTAACATACCAAGGCGATGATTTGAAGCTCCCATCTTGTTGTTCAACTACAATAATATCTACAGCTCCACCAAAGGGATGAAAAGGGCCAGATACAGTATAAACACCACGGGAAATGTAGCTACCTAGTCTCCCCACGGCATACATCCTCAAAAAATTGAATTTTTCCAATCACCCAGAATCACTAATCTCAAATTTTACATAATAAATAAATAACCCAATTGATCGCCACAAATTACATCCCGTTGATCAGATATGATCAAAAGCTCTCAAACCCTTCATTTCATGCATCATCCGAAATTAAAGAATTTGCAGAGAACCAACCAAGATCAGAAAATCCCAATATCACAACATCACCATCGTTCAAGAACGCAATTAATTGATTGCCTCGCGAAATAGCAAAGCTTATTGACTCAAAAAAGTGACACGTAACCGAGATGGAAACAAAACAGCCAAGAGTGGTGGTTGAAGAACTGCTGGTTTGAATAGTATATTCGTTTTAGATTATTCGAATGTGCCAATCAAATAATACTTCGACCAATTTAAGATAAGAATATGACCCGCCTATATATATATATATCTATAAATACATATTATAAACGAATAAAACAAATGGTAATATGAATAAGGTCTGAGCCCAGAAAACTGACCTACGGAGAAGAAAATTCAGTTTTTGAGAGAAACGGCCAACAGTTCTTCGCGATGGAGAGAGAGAGAGAGACCAGATGGTGCTTGTTTTATTGAAAATGTCGATGGTAGAGATCGCATGACGCGTAGTGACACGTCAGCTTGATTGAATATTTGACAGTTTGTTATTGTTAGGTGGCGCTGTATAATGTATTATTAATTTATTAGGTGGGTCCATGCTTAATAATGTAAATTCACTTTCTTATGAACCGTCCGGTTTAACCTCACCCGGACTCACCCAATCCTTTTGGGCTAAGAAAAAGAGCAATTTTCTGCAAGATATTACTTGCAAATAAATTTAATATGAAGGAAAAAGATAAAAATATTTATTTATAAAACGCCATTTTTTGTTATTACTTTCCTTAGTATTTTTTTACATGAATTATTTTTATAAATTACATAATATGTAGCCGTTCTGATTTGAGACACATTTTTCAAAAAAAACTATGGTTAGTTGCTTAATTCCATCGTAATTGTCACGCTTGTTAAATTTGAGTTAATGAAAATTAAAATTAAAAGATTTCTCATCCATCTATAATGTTTAAAAATATAATTATATTATAGTATGGAATTTTGTGTGTATATTTCATATATTCCTTGATCTCCAAATAAATTGAAATTTTACGAACATGATGTTTTTGAAATAGGGGTGACTGATCTAATAGTAATTTGAGAAAATATTAGCCACAAAAATTCAAAGCGCCAATCTTTTAACAAATAAGAGGACTCAATTAGAGGTCAAGACTGTGATCCAGCAAAAAAACATAAATGACAAGATTTCTTAACTCGAGATGTTAGGAGGTGCAAAATCAGTAAGTGTCGAATCTTGCATATATTACAGTTTTATCTATAAATTGAAATCACACTTTAAATTAATGTTCTTTCGTAAAATTCTTTAAAGGGAAATGTTTCATGGATTAACACCTAACAAACCTATTCAAAGTTAATAACTGATTTAATCACATGTAAAGCTATCAATAAATAGTCCATTGTGTGTAGTATTTAAGTTAAAAATGACATCACATTCACACAATTCAATTGAAAATTAGTTTATTCCTAATCCATCCCTGTCAGTGTTCTGTATTCGTGACACTACCCATAATTAGTAGCAACCACTTGCCCATTTATGTGGCATGCAATGCATATAGGCCTATATTTTATATGTTTTCTTTCGGTGGGTCCATTCTTACAACTTGCCCTTCCAAATTAATTTTTTGTGTGGGGTAAGGGTTTGGACTTAAGTAAGTTATATAAAGTTAAATTTGTACTTTGTATTCATATCTGTACAAAATTAAAATTTTATTTAAAGCATGAGTTATATATGTTTAGTTGCAAATATGTTGCCCCATGGGCTATATAACTGCCCAACTCATCATTTGCATTAGGAACAAATATTTAAAATTTCAAGGGAAAATGATTCTATCACCAAAAATTGAAGAAGACATAAAATTTGTGATCTCATTGTGTGTCAGTGGTGAGAATAGATATTTTGTGCGCCTACCACACATGCACCGGACGCATATAAATCATTCATGTGTTACACGCATGAAAAACAAACATTTAAAATTTCGAGAGAGGAAATGATTGTAGCCAAAAACTGAACAAGACACAAAATTTGTGATCTCATTATGTGTCAGTACTTGAGAATAGATATTTTGTGTGTCTGACGCACATGCACTGGGTGCATCTGGATCGTCTGTGCGATACACGCATGAAGAACAAACATTTTAAAATTTTGAGAGAGAAAATGACTGTGTAACCAAAAATTGAACAAGACACAAAATTTGTGATTTCATCGTGTGTCAATAGTGAGAATAGATATTTCGTACATCCGGTGCATGTGCACAAAAAGTGAAGTATGCATTCTCCAGTGATAAGATCTCACAAATTTTGTATTTTATTGGGTGGCTTTTTCAATCATTACTTTTTAGAGCGAGAAGATGAAGTTGAGATTGGGTTGGTCCTTCCGATTGAAAATCAGGTTGTCGCAACCTAAAGATTATCCTATTTTAAAATTGCAAATTACGTGCTCAAACGGTACTCAAAATAATAAATAAAATTCATGAACTATGAGTCTTCTTTACATAATATCTTCAATAAGAATCTGAATATTATAATAGACCAATGAACATCATATAAACTATTAATTTCTCATGTTATCACAATACATCAAAGATTAATCATGAAACAACCTTATAAAATGATCAAGTTAGATTCGAGATGATATTTCCGGACTGAATTTTGGTTTTAGGTTGCTAGACACCTCCATCCATGATCATTGCAAATTTCATTCAAGTTGGAATTTTTTAACCAAACACAAAGCTTTTGTCCAATTCCATAAAATCATATAGCAAGGACCGTAAATTAGGAGTGCAACTTGGACTGGGGCAACCTGAATTCAATCTAATTTTTTTATGGATTTAGACAACTATTTTTACAATTAAAGTTAGGTTTGGGTTGAAAAATATCAACCCGTACTTAATTAGAATTGTGTTTGGGTTGAAATGTCAGCAACTCGAACTCAATCCAAATCCGAATTATAATTATATACATATTTTTTATTTTAAATATATTATATATAATATTCAAATTAGGATCACCTTTTTCTTTTCAACTTTATTTATTTAATTCTTAATTTATTGTAGGTTAACACTTTAGAAAATTAATTTTCTAAAAAATTGTTTGTAATTTTTTAGAAATTAAGTTCTTAAATTTATTTACGTTTAGGAGTAATCTAATCTGAAACTAACTAAAGATCACTTAAAATTTTTAATATGGAAATTGATGATGTGAATAATCCAAATTAACTCGACTTTCTAACTTGAAATCTCAACCCGAATTGCAAATCGGAGTTTAAAAATTCAAGAATGAGTTGGACTCGGGTTGAGTAGTTAGGGTTGGAGACAGGGTTACGGTTGGATTAGAGTTGAAAATTTCAATTGGCCTTGAGTTTTACCTCCAACTCTCCCGAGTTACAGCCCCACAGTAAACACAAAGTTCAAGTCCCTTCAAGAAAAAAGAAAAAAAAATCTTGAAATTAAATTGGATATGTTGACCAGCCCAATTTGCACTAACATTTATACATCATCCCCGCATTACGGGCTACTCTTTTCTTTTGGACTTCAATTTTTTAACCTTAATTGGCCCAAATTTGCAGGCTTAATTCAAACCCTGAGAAGGCAGTCTAGTGTTCTTTGAAATTAATGGTGTTGGCTCATTAGCTTTAATCAAGAATCAACCCAACTTTGCTGGGCATTTGACTCTTGCTTTTGAATACTCAATAATATGCATTGTAACCAGAAAAGGAATAGGTAGTCTCTGCTTATGATTCAATTTTAACTTGCACTGGTGGTTCAGGTTCAGTGAATAAAGGATCTTTTAAAACGAGCCATTAATTAAGACACCTTCAATTTAATTCTTGGAGTTTAAATGATATATGTGTTTTGCGGGTAATTATACGTGATTACACACCCATAAATCTAAAAGGGTATGTGGTTGGAAGCGATTCCAAAAAAATAAAAAATAAAAAAATAATAATTATCATAATTAATGTGTTCACTTGATTGGTAAAATTTCATCAAAATATTGTAATTATATTATAGTTATTTCATTTTTAAAAAATCCGTGCCGTTCAAGTGGAAAAAATTAGAATGTAAATATCATCTCATTTTCAGAAATGTGAAAAACAAAAGATGTGAGATTAAAGAAGTAACAATCAATAATGAAGAGAACAGGTCAATTTCGTCTTTGCAACCCACCTAAATGATTGGCAGGTATAATATATGCATCAGGGAGTGACTCCAATAATTATAAATTTTTAATTTTAATTGTAATTTGAATCTATTCCTGCACATCATTATCAATTGTGACTATTTTGTAATAATAATAAATAAATAAACTATTATTTTCATCTACTAAAAAATAGATTCTATAAATTACAAAAATTATAATTATTTGTTGACGATAAAAAGTTCATTCAGATGTAGATTGGAGTTACACGACCACCACTTATAATGAATGGTATCAAAAGAATTTTTAAGATAAGCTTCTCTTTACATTTCTTCATTTCTTTTATATAATGTTTGCTTACTAAAAAGTAAATAACCAATAGCAAAAGATTAAAAATATACCGATCAATCATTTCAACACCTTAAAAAGTAACACAATCCAGGAAGCACACAAACTTTTTTCTAAACTGGGCACTTGACTTTTTAGGCTGGTCGCCAAAGGTCTCCTCCTCTTCCTTCTTCTTTTTTAAATAATAAATTTTATTTTTAATGTTAGTCTGATTATTATTATTTTTTATCAATGAATACTCTATCCAATTTTTTTGTTAATCATTTTAAATAAATGTAATGTAATAGTATATTGAATTACATTTGTGATAAAATTTTGATAATAGAAAGGAACGGTCTTTGGTATTTCTCTCACACGTTTTTTTTGTTTATGTAAAATTTTTCATACTTAATAACTAGAGTTATGAATTTATCCAACTTATTTGATTTGAAAAATGTAAAATCTCTAATTTAATTTTGTTTTGAGACAAAAAAAAAAAAAAAAAACCATTATAATGTAATAGGAGTGTATACTTGAGTCTTCAATGTGATGTGCAAGTAAACTGAGTGAAAACTATTTGGAGTCAAAGAACGATCCAAATAAAAAAAAAGGGAAAAAAAAGAAAAAAAAAAGATGGTAGTAAAAGTGATAATGGAGGTTGCAGCGTTGGGGGCCCATTTAAAGTTTTAGCCTTAAGACACCAATTGTATCGACTCAATTTCAAAATTTTAGAAGTGTTGTGGTAATGTCAGGCATTCATGCATGCATGATACATAATTCGTGTCGGACATTGATAAAAGTTTTTGAATTTGAATACTTTTTTCAGATGGACATGGCTGAGAAATAATAGGGAGACCTTTGAGGCACTTTCAGTACCGACTAAGTAATTTTATAATTATTTCGGTGCAATTTTAAAATAAATTATGAGTTAATTAGAAACATAATATAAAATTTTAAAAAAAAATTAAATAACAAACATTTAACTTCAAACTTCAAATTAGTCATCTCCTTCGTTATAATATGAATAAAATGAGCAAAAATTATTTTTCTATATATTAATATTTTATATCATTATTTTTAACACATTTTTACTAAATTTGTGTTCTACTTTTTTTTAAAAGTTTTTATACTTGTTGAATCCCCGTAGCGCTATGTATGTGGTCCGTATCCGCTCTTTACTCATGTTTCCTTATATTATAAGTAATTGCTTTTTAGAACTTGTTTGTTATGCTTTGCTTTTTCTATTGCACTATCTTCGGAAAAAGATGTCAGTATTTTTATAGGATGAGTGTCTATAATAATTAGGTGTGTGATTCGTACGGATTAAATTTACAATTTGAACTTAATCCTACGCGTAAAATATTCAATCTTAACTCAATTATGAACCTACTTTTAACTCTAATTATTTAATCCTAATCCAACTCACTCTTAAATTTTTAAACTCGAGTTTGCAACTCGGGTTAATATTTTTGATTAAAAAGTTGGATTAATTCGAATTATCTATATCACCAATCTTTATTTTAAAAATTTAAAGTGATATTTAATAAGTTTTACATTAGATTTCTCCTAAACACACAAAAAATTAAGAATTTAATGCAAATTTTTAAAAAATTACAAACAAATTTTTAGGAAATTAATTATCCAAAGTATTAACATACAATAAATTAAGATTTAAATAAAGGAAGTTGAAAAGAAAAAAAAGGTTACATAAATTGAATATTACATATAATATATTAAAAATAAAAAAAATATGTATAAAAATAATATTACAATTCTAATTCGGGTTGTTGATACCTCAATCCATGCTCAACCCAAGTTCAACCCTAATTGTAAAAATAGTTGCTCAAACTCGTAAAAAATCGGACTGTGAGCTTGAGTTAGGTTCGAATTGTCCAATTCAAGTTATATCCCTAATAAAATAATATGTTAATAAATGATAACATGGTTACTTTTTCATATACAAAAAAAAAAAAAAATTAATAAAAAAAAAAAAAAAGTTAGAAAAGAGGAGAAACATGGTTACTTTGTCCAGCAAGTTTTTAATGGAGATTGTTCTCTTATTGAGTACCTTTCTCATTTGTGTTCTTTAACTGACATGACTTTTATGTTCAAATTCTAGGGGACAAAACAAAAGATTGCACTTTGATGTGAGTGGAGGTTTTTTTTTATTAATTAAGTGGAATAATGGGAAATATAAATCCTTAAAATAAGCTCTTTATTACATGAGCTTGTTGGATTGACAGTTCTCATGGGCTCATTCTGATCCAACGACTTAGAAAGGACGTCTATTGTGAAAATGATTCCATCTTCACATTTACTCTATTAGTGTTAGGTTGGTAAATATGAAATGATATTAGAATGGAACAAATTTTAAGTTGAATTATTCAAATAAAACCTTTTTTCAATGATAAATAAATTAAACTAATAAAATAAAATTTTTGTATAACTTTTTTAAAAGAAATGCTTGTGATGGTAGAAGTGGCCGAAGCAGTAGTAATGGAAGGCAACAATACGGTAGGTGGTGGTGGTGGAAGGTGAACACATTAGTGGATGGTTGTGGAGGTGGCGATGGTTGTGGAGGTGGCGATGGTGGTGGTAGTGGAAGGTGACAGCGGTGGTGGAGGGTAACGGTGGAGGAAGCAATGGTGGTAGGCAGTAGTGATAGTAGTGCAAGGCAATAGTGGCGATGGTGAAAGGTGGACACAGTGGTGAATGGCTATGAAGGTAGCGGTGATAGTGGTAGTGAAAGGCAACATCGGTGGTGGAAGGCAACAATGGAGGCAGCGGTGGTGGTAGGCAGTGGAGGTGGCAATGATGGTAGTAGTGCAAGGCGATGGTGGTGGAAGACAGTAGTGGCGGTGGAATGTGGTAGTGGTGTAGGTGGTGGTGGTGGCGATGGTAGAAGGCGGCGCTGCAGTGGTGGAAGGCGGCGGTGGAGATGGTGGGAGGTGGCGGTGGTGGAAGGTAGTGGAGGTGATGGCGTTGGAAGGCGACAGTAGAGGTAGTTTTTGAACTTGGAACCTAAGATGAATTTTCAAAAAATAAATTTGGAATAGTTATTTTCACTTTAATTTTTTATCAAATAAAAAAAAAAGTTGTAATGGACGTTCATTCGTGTATGCCAATCGTAGCATAAAAGTTAAATCATAATATAATCACTAGAGATAGCGAAGTCATGTAAAAAAAGGGTTAAGTTCAGAAAACACCCCTGTGGTATGCATATTGTGCGTATTGCCCCCCTCTCATTCTTAAAACACCCCCAAAGTTTAATTTTCATGCGAATAAGTCCATTCCGTCATTGCACCGTTAACGGAATGATGAATTTACCAAAATGCCCATCTGTAAAAATAAAATAAAATAAAAAATAAAGATTTTAGTGAAATGACAGAAAAGGACACACAATAGTAGTTCAGAAACACCCCTGTTATATAGGTTTTGTGCGTTTGCCACCCCTCTAGTTCCAATTGTGCAGATTACCCCATAGGTTTGAAAAAAGTGTGCAACTTGGGACCCTCTGTTAGCTAGCCGTTTGTTTTTGTCCGTTAAGTTGCTCACGTGTTGGGTACTTGAGTCTTTTAAATTTAAAAGGTTAGAAATACCCTTTTATTTATTGTGTCTTGTTAACCCACTTTGTATATATGTATACACGCGCACAGTCTCTCTGTAACCCCACTCTCTCTCTTTAACCACACACACTCTCTCATCATTCTCTCTCTCTAATTGCACTATTTCTCTCATCCGTTCTCTCTCTAACCACACACTCTCTCACTATTCTCTCTCTCTAAACTCCACTCTCTCTCTCTCTCACTGCACTCTCTGTAAGCACGTCAATGGTGATGGTAAACGCCAAGATTTTTGCAATATACTCATCATTGTTTATGTATATGTGTGTATATATAATTGATGATTTAACAGTGTATGTATATACAAAATCTAGGGCCATGATTTGAGGGAGAGGGAGACATGTGGGGCCCACCGATGCCAACTTTTTTATTTTTAAGTCAATATTATATATACTATTGTGTGTCCTTTTCCGTCATTTCACTAAAATCTTTATTTTTTATTTATTTTATTTTTACGGATGGACATTTTGGTAAATTCATCATTCCGTTAACGGTGCAGTGACAGAATGGACTTATTTGCACAAAAATTAAACTTTGGGGGTGTTTTAAGAACGGGAGGGGGACAATACGCACAATATGCATACCACAGGGGTGTTTTCTGAAATTTACCCTAACAAGGCACAATAAATAAAATGGTATTTCTGACCTTTTAAATTTAAAAGACTCACGTGAGCAACTTAACGGACAAAAACAAACGGCTAGCTAACAGAGGGTACCAACTCGCACACTTTTTTCAAACCTATGGGAGTTATCTGTACAATTAGAACTAGAGGGGTGACAAGCGCACAAAACTTATATAACAGGAGTATTTTCTGAACTTAACCCTATAAAAAAATCATAGTGATGTTCAAAATTAGTACAGTATAGTCTATGGACCTAAGTACAATCTGCACTATGGTTGTCCTAGTTATTGTTGTACTTGGCACTTTTAAGTGACCCATGATAGTTAAGTACACGTCCTGCAAACGTCCTCTTATGTGGTAAAGGAATCAGGATCAATTTTCGTGTCATAGGATTCTGGGCCGCTTACTCAATAATTTTGCTTCGTTATGCGATACAATACATTGATCCGACATGATATACAAAGTTGTTGTATAAATATCTAAAATAATTATTATGTAATTGATATAAAATAATTGGGTTGGTACAAAAACATCTTATGCACGAAAGAAGATCCGTGGTAAAGATTATGCGAATGTCAGTATTTTAATTTCTTTACAAGTCCTTGCACATCTAATGGAAGCAGGTAAATTAAAGTTCCATTTGGTAACCAAAAATATTTTGAGTTTTTGTTTTATTCGAAACAAAAATAATACTTGTTGTAGTGGGTGTTCAATAATGATTGTAAGTATGTATGTTAGCGTAAAATTTATTATCACAAAATCAAAAATAAAAACATGTTTAGTGACATCAAACTGTTAAAAAAATTTTAAAAACAAAATATTGAAAATATGTCTGGTAACTCAAATGTTTTTAAAAATATTTAATAGCAAAAATAAAAAACATATTTGGTAATGATTGCTTTGAATTTTGTTTTAAAATTTACTTTTATCTTTTATATAATTAAATTTTAGATTAATACTCATCATATATTGTAATGGTTTTTAAAAAATTTGTACACAAATTTTTTTTTCTTTATACTATAAAATGTTGTATTTTTTAAGAGCAATTTTGAATGATGAAATTTCATTTGATTTTTATTTCCTTGAATCTCACTTTATGATTGGGTGATTTATTTCAAAAAAATGATCCCTTGCTCCTATCTACAAATCAACATTACTATTTTTTCTTTTATTATGGTAGCTTCTCCTCCTTATTCTCCCTTTTAGTAGTTTTTAGTAATAAGTCCTCAAAATTTTCCCTTTGTTCTAAAGGTTAGAATGAAAGTTGTATTCTTTAAAAGGTATCCTTTCTTGTTTTTGTGACAGACTCTCTGTTAATGCACAAATTGAAACAACATATAAAATTTGAATACAATAACAACTGAGAATTGCAACTTTTATTATACCTTTTTTCTAGGCACAAAATGGAGGTGGAGTTAAAAAGATATTTAGATTTGCAACTATACAAAAATGAGTCATACAACTGAAGTTTATAAATACAAAAAATGAAGAAACATTCTTAGAAAAATCTAAATTAGCTGCTCAATATTTCCAATCTAAACAACAGAGTAAATTTTTGATTAATTTTCTTGTTCTATGAGTTGGGTCTAATGGATGAGTAAAAGTAAAAGTCTGATCTTGATGGTGGCACAAGCTACCATAGCCATTCATTTACACTGCCGAGCACCCGAAGCTCAAGTTTCGCAACCAACCATGGCTGCCCAAGTCGTGGGCACACACCATTGAAGAACTACCTTCGGCACCTACACAACAACATGACCTCCTATTACCCGAACCCAGCTGCTACACCATAAACAAACCTCCACCGAGTGCACCATCCAACTCCTACCATGGCACTACATAATCATCCACTGCTCACACCTTCAACCTCATATCATTCACCCCAAACCCACGGCTCCACCACAAGCACATCCATCTTCTTCTTCCTCGGCATCACCATGATCAGCCACACCAAACCCATTCCGCCCTCATCCCATTAAACCATGCACTGTCCAAAGCCCACTGCCAGACCTACTTCAAACCAACACCATAGTCCCACATCACCACAACCAGCCAACCCACTTCAACTCCACCTCACCATGTCATCAACACGTACCATGTCTCCACCATGCTGCCCAATAACACATCTTCTCATCATCCACCTTCAGAAAGTTGGAGAAGAAATAAACAATGAGAAAAGAAAGAGTGCCAGCCGAAAGAGGATACAGAAAGAAAAAAAAAATGAAGAAGGAAAAAGAAAAAAAAAAGAAGAGAGAGTGGAGAGAATTATATATATATATATATATATATATATATATATATAGATATAATACACACACAGATATGGCCGGCTGTAGAAGGATTAAAGAAACGAAAGAAGAAAAGAAGTGGGATATGTTAGATTAAATAAAATAAAAAAGAAGTGGAGGAGAATAAATGTCTCCATGCATGTGTGTGTCAACAATTTACCATAGGGTACGCTTGTGCATGTGCCAACAATTAATTTAATATGTGCATGTACATACCTGTGTCAACAATTTACTACAAGGTACGCTTGTGCATATGTGTCAACAATTAATTCAATATGCGCATGTGCATATGTGTGTCAACAATTTATCACAAGGTATGCCTGTCTTTATGTGTGTCAACAATCAATTCAATGTGCATATGTGTGTCAACAATTTACCACAAGGTGTGCCTATGCATATGTGTCTCAACAATCAATTCAATGTCCGCTTATGTATATGTGTGTCAACAATTTACCATAAGGTCCGCCTATGCATATGTGTGTCAACAATCAATTCAGTGTGTGCCTGTGTACATGTATGTCAACAATCAATACAAGGATTAACTCATACTCACATATTAGAGGTGACTCGGGTTATGGTTGAAATTTTTTTTGAATGCCTCCATGGACACAGTAGATCAACTCTTCCATCAATACCCAAGTCATGACTTAATTTAAGTGTAATCCCACCAAACTCACTAAAACAACACCAATAAAAAAACAAAAGAAAAGGATTTGAGATTTGAAGATTAAACTAAGAATAAAAATGCAACAAAGTAACTATCCAAACTCAAGAATAACAGTCATCATCAACAAAATCAACCACATATAAAAAAGAAAATATACCTCTTTTTAGACTTCATTGTTATCCATATCAATGTGTGTAGATTCTCCCACATGCAAAAAAAGTACATTCAAACACAATAATATATATTAGAATATTCAGATTAGATATAAAGCTTTTGAAATGAGAAGCAAAAGAAAATATACATTTTTTCATACTTCATTGTTATTCATATCAATGTGTGTAAATTCTCTCACATGCAGAACAAGTGCATTCAAACACAATAATATATATTAGAATATTCAGATTATGTATAAAGCTTCTGAAATGAGAAGTAAAAGAAAATATACCTTTTTTCAGACTTTATTGTTATCCATATCAATGTGTGTAGATTCTCCCACATGCAGAACAAGTGCATTCAAACGCAATAATATATATTAGAATATTCAAATTAAGTATAAAGCTTTTGAAATGAGAAACAAAAGAAAATATACATTTTTTCAGACTTTATTGTTATCCATATCAATGTGTGTAGATTCTCCCACATGCAGAACAAATACATTCAAACGCAATAATATATATTAGAATATTCATATTAGGTATAAAGCTTTTGAAATGAGAAACAAAAGAAAATATACATTTTTTCAGACTTTATTGTTATCCATATCAATGTGTGTAGATTCTCTCACATGCAGAGCAAGTGCATTCAAACACAATAATATATATTAGAATATTCAGATTAGGTATAAAACTTTTCAAATGAGAAGCCAAAGTAAAGTACTATACCTTTTGTCAAACTTCGTTAGAGTCTCCAAATCTCAAAATTCAAATGATGCAAAAGTAATAGAATTGAATCACTGTCACTTTCCTATTCCTCAATCTCAGAGTGGTCACATATGACATAGGGACAATTATACAAACTGTTCTATTCCATACCATACAACGAAATAATAATACAATAGTCAACAAGTCCATAAACTAACATATAATACAAGCAACGGAGTTTTAATCTAAATATTACAAACATCATTTTTCAAGAACAACAATGTCACACCCCAAAAATTAGGACCGCCAGAACTCCCCCAGTCCGAACCCATATTCCAGGTGCGAACTCGATTACTCAACCACATGAACATCTAAAACATTCAAAAATAAACAGCGAAAGACTTTACATTTATCAATGCATCAATTTCTTATCTCATTCATCATTCTTTTAACACAACGGAATCTTAATTTCACTCACCATGAGTCCCTATGTTGGACCCATGAACTCTTACTGTCCAATCAACACATAATGGACCCATAGTCAGGTCTCGGTCGGCTGAAGGGTGAACCATCAGTCGGCTAAAACCTGGGCAATCCATCGGTTGGATACCCTTCAGCTTCGATCGGCTAAAAGGGGGTATTTCAGTCAGCTAAAGGGCTGTTTCGCTCTATCGAAATAGGTACCTGCAGAACCTATAGATGCAAACATTTGGTATCTCACCATTTCAGTCGGCTAAAGAATGTTTCAGTTGACTGAAACTCTTTGGACCTTGTTTCTCACTATTTTTAAGTCTCAATTCATCCTCCATAAGATTCAATACTCAAAGAACCATTTTATGCATGCATACACTTCATTTTATCAATTCATCAACTCAACCATTCTCACAATCTTATACATGAAGGATAAACACAAATGAAGGATCACCATTTAAATGTATATCATGTTACCATGCTCAGCTTCCAATGTTTGGAATCATAAGTTATGAACAATGCATGATTTAAAATCGTTATTGAACGTATACAACAAAAAAACATAAACCATACATGTTCTCGAAACATAGATAATCTTTTTATGTTCATCACATACATATAGTCCACAATCCAGACATACCTTCAAATAAAATAACATAGAGTTTTTAAATAAAACTGAAATCCGTTTCACGCCAAAACTCTATCGGGGAGACTCCGTCACTTTCTTTTCATTTCTTGAAAATAGTAAATCCTTATGGGATGAGTAACCATACGCTTAGTAGAAATATCTAAAACATAATTTTTCAAATTTCGTGAATACCACAAAACACACATATTTGTATTTAATCATGTTAAGCAAATATTCATGTATCACAACCATATCATAAACAAAGTATAAAGCGACATGATATGAGTAACTCCCTCATCCTCTCCACACATCCATTAATCTCCAATTCCCTTGGATGACCAATCCCACCTAACGAGGGTTACCTTTACCGAAATACCTTTTGAGGGTTACCTTTACTGAAATACCTCACTACGAATTAATCCACTAGGGTACTTTTACCGAAATACCTCATGAGGGTTACCTATACCGGAATACCTCATCGTTTTACCAAGTGGACCTTACCGCCTCAATTGCATTCACCACCCTCACCATACATTTCCCAATGAATGAAAATGGATTCAATATATTCATGGAAGTATATACATACAATTCAAAGCAATGTAACATTAATTGTCATGCTTGCACATTTTTCATGTAGTCATTACACATTCTCACATTAAACACATTTTAAATATTGCACATTTCACCTTACTTGAATAGACAATTAATCATGTTCCACATTTAAACATGCTTCCAAGATATTTTATCAAACACATAAGTCTCAACTTCACAATTACACATGAATACACATATCGTCATACAATTTAATCTCGACATGCTTATATAATCATCTAAAGCATTTAGAAACATACATTCACATCTTTTGAATTAGATAACACATTTAATGGCATAATTTAACCAGTTTTAATATTGAAAAATATCTAATCATACTCACATAACCAATTGATTGCCTTAACAATCGATATACTCACAAAAACCCCAGATTCTATATGTTAGGCACCCCTACCTCAATTTGGAAGAGTTTCTAAATGGTTTCCCTGATCGTCGTTGAATGTTATGCATTCTAACCTCTTAACTTGCGTATTTTATTCTCTTAGTGATAGATTATTTTGTGATTTTACTTCATTTTAGTGTTTTCTATATTGTTAGGGTCTGAATGATTATTTCAGTTAAAACCATGATTTTAGACTTTTAAAGATGACATGCAAGAGGATTAGATGAAACCTACATTAAATGGATCCATTCAACTCCATATTTTAACTAAAATCAGCCCAAAGAAGAGGTTCAAGAGAATTACAACTGCTTAAGGAGATTTTAGGCTTGAAGCCCATTTCTATGCTTAATACAGTTTTAATCCTATTTTGGAAAGCGGCCCATAAGTTTTATTTCTGAGCCTCAAATCGACTTAATTTTTGCGTGGGTTAAACAAAATTCGATTATGGACACTTCTGTATTTCACAAAAATTCCGTGAACCGGACTTCTAGTGGGTCAAAAGTTGGGCCGAACATCAGCAGAAAAATTCACATGTTTAGTGCTGCGGGGAAAACCTAATTAGTTCCTAATTGGATTAGGACTTGATGTATTCTCTTGGGAGTTTAAAAGGGAGAATTAGAGGCTATTTTGAGAGGGCTTATGAGACACTTTTGAAGACATATTTTGCAGAGCTTTGGAGTGGGGAACCGTTGGAGAACGAAGTCTTGCGCGTAATTCATGAAAACGATGCCTTCTTCCTCAACCGTTGAAGCTTTTTCTTCTACCATGAGTGGCTAGTTCATCCACTAGGGTTTTGATGTAGCCCTAACCAAACATCAGTGGTTTGATTGTTTTAATTATTGGAGATTTTTGTATTCATGCATAGATTGTGTAATCTAGAGGATTCTTCTTATAGAATTCAACAATAAAAGTCTTATATATTCAGTTTCAATGATTTCATATCTTGTCTTAGATATTTAATTATTGTTATTGAACCTAATCTCTCTTATTTTATGTGATTATGAGAGTGATTATTACACAATGACAATCACTGAATATATCATTAAAAGCTTTGATGAAGTATGCCTAAAGAAGATGGACCATACTGTACCCTAGAGTAAAGTAGTAGGCAGATGGCCCATGCAAATCGAAGATAGTCCATGACTTAGCCTTAATCATATGTTATCTTCTTAACGGATAAAGATGAGCTTGTAGCCACCGACATCACTTATGCATGATATAATTCCTCATAATTAGTTCGATTAACCATTGATTGTGAAGTTAGTAGTGAAGTCAATAACTTTAGATTCATCTCATATTTTCTACACTCTCTATTTTCTTTTGTTTTATTTTAATTCTTCTTTAATTTAATTAAATATAAAAATCAGAATTCTTTTCTTTAAAATCTAATTAGAATTAATTCCAGTTATCCAACTCATTCAGACAATAATCCCTAATCCCTCAGGTTCGACACCCCTTTTAATATCCCTATTCTGCAAGGAATTCATTCTAATATGAAGTGTGATAATTTTAATTGATACACTTACCAATGAATCATTAGGCCAAAAATACACGTCCCAGGCGACCCTTGGCGATAGAGGCTTCAACAGGTATCAGCAGGGGGGATCGATCGCCCCCATTTTTTCTCTCATTGGGCATCCACACAACTGGGCAATCGATCGCCCAGCCAAGGGGGGGATCAATCGCCCAGTGATGAATAGGGGCTGGCCGAGAGTTCCCTATACATATGACCCTCTTCTCAAAGTTAGGTGCATACACTTGCTTCCTTGAAGACTTAGTGCTCCACTTTGAGTCCTACAACAACCGGGATTATAATTTCTTCAAATTGATGATTCCCATACAAGTAATTATCATTGATCATTATCATCAACAACACCAAATCAGGGTTTATCATCTCTAGTTCTCAAGAAAACTCTTACTTTCTCAAGTTCTTCATCAAAGTAAGTAGAGTTTTTATTTTACAAAATTGAGGAAACCTTTTTTAGGGCTTTTAAAGATCAAGTTTAGGGGACATATTTGGTAGATTGATTTGTTCAAATTGGGGTGAAAAAGTTACCGAAAGAAGAGGTTGAAGGAAGTACTTTAATTGTGCGCGCCAAGTGTTTGTCTAAATTCCTTAACCATACTTTTTCTATTCCTATGGTACCAAAGAGAGTAAGTAACCAAGGTGTTTCAAGCTCGCATAATCCTTGCCGACCACGACATGATCCGATATCGGGTACATCTAGATCTCACCAAGAAGGGATACATGAGAGATGACACCCACGAGTTTTGAATTTTGAAGCGACGTTTGATATCGCTGAGCTTTATGCTATATTTTCCGAGACACGATAGGGTATTACTAACATTCTTCATCGTCGGGCTGCTTCGATCTTTGTTCTGTCATCTACCACCATATACCCGAGGCTCGTCAAAGTCTTTTATCAGAACTTGATGTTGAAACCTAATGAGCGGGGTGTTCTTATTTCTTCGGTGGATGGGACACAAGTTCAGGTTGATATATCATTTATTGCTATTGCCATAGGCTGTCCTCATGAATGCTTGGATGATTTAACCAACATCTACACTCCTTTACCCAATGATCTTTCGGTGGGTAATTTGGTTGCATAGTTGTGTGCTAACCAATTCTTCTGGCCAAAGCATAATGCGGCTTCAAAGTCCTCCATGCCGAGTCATTTATGGTTCCTTGACACAGTTTTATACAAAAATGTGTGTCCCATTGGGCACAAGACCAAGAAGCATCAAGAGTTCCTTCGAGCTTTATATGCCATACACTTTGGGCATTGGTTGTCATTCCCACAAATCGTCTGAGGCTAGATTGAGAAGTTTTATTCAAATATCGTGGCCAAGGCACCAAATAGTGCAAGTGATTGGGAGTTCCCATTCCCTACTATTATATACCAGTTACTCATTGCATAGGGATCTGTAGTTGATGAGGACGAGCTTGCCTTTCCACGAGATATTCACTATGGCACACATGACTGAAACATGAGCAGATCTCATATGCATCAAAGAGTCATTGCTACACCAGATGAAGTATCTAGATTGGCCCAGGGAGTGGAAGCTGTAGTAGTTCCACCACTAGTGGAGGATCCAGAGGAGATGGAAGCTAAGGAAGGGAATGTTCATGCACACACTGACAGACATGATTATGGTTATCTAGAGGGACAGATTGCTGGGTTGACCACCCAATTTGGCACCTTACAGACAGAGGTCTCCGCACAATTTCAAGCTATGCGGACAGAGATGGCGGATCACTATCGTGAGACTCGCCAGGATCAGAGAGAGATGAGGAGGATATTGCGTGAGTTGATATGTTAGGTGAACCTGGACCTAGATGCTCAGTCACCACCACATCCTTGATTGGGAGGTAGCTATCTTGTGTATTTTATTTTATTTTTACTTTATGTTTTTTATTTTTATATTCTTTTTGTATTTAGTTTTTTTATTATTATTTTCAATTTTTTTAAAATTTTTTTTTTTTTTTTTATTTTTATTTTTCTGTTTCATATTTATTTTCACCTATGTTATTTCACTTGGTTGGTGGGATATAGTGGTTTATTTTATTTACTTCTTTAGTTAAGTTAGATATAAAAATCAAAATTATTTTCTTCAAAATTCAATTAGAATTAATTCCGTATACCAACTCATTCATATCATAATCCCTGATATTTGACACCCCTTTTGATAGCCTTATTCTACAAGGAATTCGTTCTATTGTAAAGTGTGGTAATTTTAATTGATACACTTACCAACGAAACACTTCCATGGGTGACAACAGTGGCACGGGGAAGCTTCCCAACAGAAGGAGGAGATGACAAGTCCCCAGCTCTGGTAACCGCAAGCGTTCTTGGCCTTTTTTGCGCAGAAGGAGAAAAAGAGGAGGCAACACCTTTACCCTTGGGAAGGGACTTTCCCAGTCGCCTTTGCATGCCCCCTACGTGTTTGAGCAATAATATGCATGGGCATAGACTTTAAAGAGGAAAAATGCTCATGAATAAAGAAAGGACATACCCCTTCTGACAATGTCGATGAGGGCATCCCTCATGTTGGCGTTGCTAGCTATCTCTAACCTCTCTTCCTCTACGTCACCAACAGGTGGCACGCTCTTCCAAATTATAAAAATGATTATGTATAAAAGAAGAGGAAGGAAAAGGAAAAAGAGAGAGGAAATAGGCTTACCAGAAGCATCCCCAGGAGTCCATGAACGGGGACTGCGTAGGGGGTAGCCTCCCAAGATCCAGAAATGAAAAAGAAGCGGGGTTTCTATGACTTGAGGTAGTTGTTGTGATCAACAACAACCAAGCCTTTGGCCGGATGGTTTTCGCCTGATCAAGTGTGGACATGATGCCATTTGCTGGTTCTAAAAAACCCATAATGAGAGAGAACCCCACTTACCGACAACGGGGGATCAAGCTCCCAAGACTTCCACAAAATGAGAGATAACATAATAATATGACATGAAATTGACGTATGTTGAGAATGGCATAGGTCCGTTGTATGAAGAAGTTCCTACACGAATACCAAAACGGGGAACCAGAGACCACAGATGAAAGTGCCCTCATAAAAACATGTCTCCCCAGGGTAAATGGAGTAAACCCTGTCCGTTGGGGAAGGGACTTGGACTACAACTCCATCAGGAAATGAGTACCGAATGGACAGCTCCTCCATATCTTAGGCGGTCATCGAATAAGCAATATTTTAACACTCGAGGTAGTCCGCCATAAAAAATCAACAAATCAAGCTTAACTTCTTAAAGTTAGGTTGGATAAAATACCAAGGTCGGGAGAGAAGGAAAGTGCAGAGTGAAGAGAGAAGAAAAGTGCAAAGTGAAGAGAGAAAAGAAATGTAAAATGAATAGAGAAGAGATGTGTCGAATGAATGAAGAAAAAAGGAGTAAGGGGGTTTATATAGAGGTGTGGCCAACGGCTAGAAAACAAATGGCTATAAAGCTATGTTCAGTTTCAAACGATCACAAATGGTCGCATAATTGAAGTTGGAGCCACCCCTCAAGGGCAGCCAGCCCCGAACAAAAAAAAAAAGGAAAAAATAAAAAAAAGTTCGTAGCAACTAAACCCATGGGCCAGGATAGAGACCCAACAGAATTAATTACTTAGGTTTGGGTCCATTTTTACAACCCAACAAGCCAGCCGAGGTGTTCCTAAGGACCGACGAGCGATCCTCAAAAATATGGGACATCTGATAGAGTATTTAGCTCCAATTGTGAAATATATAATGTGGAAGTTAAGATTAAGGTGATGTGGACAAGAAGTATGCTTTAACCAGAAATTTTCTATCTCCCGATAAGTCTGGAGATCTGAGAAGTCAGTCTCCTACTAGGACATGTTCTCAATTGACTGCTATAAATATAAAGACTGTCCATATTCCAAGGTATGCAATTAATACCCTCTGAGTGCGTTGATAATTTTAAAAAATATTTTCGATATCTGAATTGATCGTCGGAGCGCAGTCGGCTCGCACCGCGCCGGTGTCCTTCCGATTACTTTTGTTTTGTCCTTTTACAAGTTGGCGTTTGACTAGTCCAAGGTAGATTTTCACTTCATCAATATTTGCAACCAAATAATAAAATGAGAATAATCATTTCACTCGATTCACATTCCCTCCAATATCAAATTAATAGAGATGTTAATCTATCCTGTAGTTGGAATCTCTACTCCTTGTCAATATTCCAATACACACATGCATAAACTTACAAATATATATATATATATATATATAATCCTATTTACGATCTAAAATCACTCTATTTAATCCTATAACAGTCACAATTTCGAGTGCATTATAGTGTTGTAGACACGGTTATACACTGATGTGTGTATTTACATATTAGATACAAATATATTGATCTATTTGAAAACTGGATGAACTAGATTAATTCAAGTTCTATATAAAAACTAAATTCAATGGAAAATTTCAATTGTCAGCGGCCACAGGAAAAGAAAATATCCATCTTCAGCCAAACAAGAATTCAGAAATAAACAGTTGCTGCTGAAATTTGTCTTCATCTACATGACCTATCTTCATTTATAAATTCATTTCATAAAACTACACGGTACACACACAGTGATCACTATCTTATACACTAGAAAACTAGCATGTAAAAACAACTACTAGAAGATAAAATGAAAAATTTCAAATCTCCGAACCTAATCTTTACAATTGATGATTTTTCTCTTCAACTGCAATGGATTTCTTGCAATGAGCAATTGCAGCTTGAATTGCAGCCTGCAATTCTTCCATGGTGCTGTCACTTGTAGAGGTATGAATAGTAGTTCCAGTTGCAACAAGAAGCCCACTGTTGGCCGGCGACGTCCTCATCGACGCGGGTGCTGATAAGTACTCCCTTCTCTTTCCTCTCATCATCACATCTTGCTTATCTGATCTAAAGCTTAAATTACCCGAAAACGAGTAAGACTGTCTGCATAATTGCCCATTCTCTCTCCTCCCTCTGAAGGACAAGAATGGCCTTATCATTCTCATATACCTCTTCACTACATGACTCATCACCTCCAACCTTACCTTCCTTTTTTGCTTCTCCTTATCTTCTCTCTCTTTAAACTCACCCCCTTTTCGCCGTTTCGATAGCCTGAAGAAGGAGAATGATTTGGACTTGGTTCTAATCCCCTTTGTACTCTCACTATTAATATTATTGTTGCCTTGATGATGATGATGATCTATGTTGCTGTCTGACTTTGTGCTAGTGATGTAGTTGGGGTACAATTCTGTTATGGGGAGAGTGAAACTGTCCAAGGAATTGGTGGAGGAGCGAGGTGATTCAGGGAGGTGGGAGAGGCGGTGGAGAGGAAGCAAGTGGCCGTGGGAGAAGATGTCGTCGGCTGGAGATAAGTCGATGGCGATGGAAGCTGTTTGGGCTTTGGGTGCCTTGTTTGGATTGATTGTTTGGAGAGAGATTGTGAAGGAGAATTCATGGGAAGGAGAGGAAGAAGATGAAGCTGTTGGTGGTTGTTGATTAGTAGCTTCTTGCTTTAACTTGCCTTCATCATTGCTTTGCTTCTCTTCAAGTACTTTGTCTCTCATCTTTTGGTGCTTTTGGGTGTCCATAAAGATGATGTTTAGTACCAGTAAGCTAGGTCTAAGTTTGATGTTTTTTTTGGGGTATATAACTCTTTGGGGTCAGGGATAAGGAGATGAGGAAGCTAGCACTAGCAGAGAGAGAGAGAGAGAAGAGAGAGATGTTCACAATGCAACAGTTATATTTATCTAGAATTGCATTATTAAATTTCAATTAAAAAAAAAAATAGAGAGAGAGAGAGAAAGGGTGTGGTGGGTATTAGACTATGAGATGAGATGAAATGATAAATTGGGATGAAGTTAAATGTTTAGCTGTATATGTTGAGCTTGGTGGGTCATTGTCAACTTAACAGCTAGCTACTATATATATATATATATATATATATCCTGTAATGGCACTACTGATCTGGGTAGTGAAATCACAAAATCCAAGCTTTGTGCTTAGATGGACAAGTAAAGCATACTATTTTGGTGCTGCATCATTGCATCTGAAATGGTTCTTTCAAGATAGAATTAACATAGACATAACACCCTAATTAAGCAATTATTTTTGGAAGAGGTGTTTGTGTATGCACTAATATTATATAGTAGAAGTTAGTAAGAGAATGCTTCGGAAAATAGGAGAATACCACATTGCGATTGATAAAAACTCTATGGAAATTAGTGACTACAGTACGGTATTCCGGAGTACCGTACTCTATTAAGAAAGCCTAGTTTCTAATGACAATTAGAACTCTCTTTACTTAATCAATGAATTTAGACTTTTTTTAAATTTTAGAGATCGTGACTTGTCATTTGAGACTTTGTTAATAACATTACTCTCCACATACTATGCAATCATAAACACACACACACACGGGGTCACACGGATATACACACGCATACATATATGTAGGGACACAAGATGTTTACTCCGCAATTACCTTCCCTCAAAAATATATATTTGTTCTCTCACATGTACAATATTATCCCGTATTTAATTTGAAAATAATATCACATGAAAAAATAAATCACATCCCGTGACAAAGGCGTATCCTTGTGTCAAACAGGTTTGGTAGTATGAAATCAAATATATCCCTATATATGGAGTCCATAAGATATCTTCCAGCATAAACGTCTATATATATATATATATATATATATATATATTCCAAAAAGAGTCATTGTCTACCATTTGATTATTGGAATGACCACAAGTGAAGTGACTTTTGAGTTTTATTCATTGTTTGGACTCTGGGTTTAGTTACAAGTTTGATACTTCATGACAATGCCACACCACCATGATTGGTGATAATATACATTGGGCGAGACACACAAAATATGAACCGAGCTGATCCGAATATGCTCGGTTGGTTATGGGCTCAACTCAGATTTGTTCATTAAGAAAATGAGTCGAATTGGAGTTCTATTTTTAAACTCATTGAATAAATGAGTCGATTCCAAACAATATTGGACTCGGTTCGTAACTATAAATGCGTTTATATTCGTGAATGAAGCTTAAATAGAACTCGTATAGGTCTCGTAAGTTCGTGAACATGTTTACGTTCATAAACGAGCTAAAACAATTTTAAACACAAGTTCAAATCGAGTCCAAACAAATTTTTTTATTAAACGAGCTGAGTCTGAATTTATCAAAATAATGACGAGTTAAGTCCGAGCTCAACTTTTTAAGCATGTCACGAGTCCTATCTGAACCCACAAACGAACGAGCCTGAGTTCGAACTTGAATCCAAACCCGAACCCAAACAAGCTCAAGCTCATTGAAGATGCTCAAATAAAAGACCACATCTTATTAGTGGCCAAATCTATTATGCGCAACTCAATCTCACACCATTTTAATTGAGGGTATCTAAAATGAATAGTCATTCATTCACACACTTCAGCCTTAAAAGTCATTATCCTTAATTTTGAATAGTCATTCATTCACACACTTCGGCGTTAAAGTCATTATCCTTAATTTTGAATAGTCATTCATTCACACACTTCGGCCTTAAAGTCGCCATCCTTAATTTTATTTGTTAACGGGAGGAAAGACACTGTGCAATATGGTCCTTGAGTTCATTCAGAGCAGGGTAGGGTGATTTTATTTGCTTAGTTAAGGTCAACATCTCAATCATGGAGTCATTATTTGGGTGGAGGGACTCATCTTCTCCACTTAACCACTCAAACTCATATTTCTAAAGTGTATGATAAGAGAGAGAGAATCAACCATGGCATAAGACAAATACTTAACACTCATACAGCAAGAACCATACCATGGTTGTGATACTTTTCTCCTTTTCCGCTTTTGCCACTAGCCACACGAGATGAGATCATATTATGCTATCCCTCTCTCTCTCTCTCTCTCTCTCTCTCTCCCAAAAAGACAGAAGAAGAGTCGTGGAAAGGAAAAGAAAACAAACAAACATGGTGCGAGACAAAAACTTTACAATCACCAACAAGTGGCGTACAAGTTCGAGCTAAATCAATCACGAAATGGGCATTATAAGGCATCATAAGTAAAATAGCTCTGAATATTAAATGTAACTGTGTAGTCTGGTTTGAGTCTTCTCAAGGTGCCCACGTTTTTTTTTCCAATACGCATCTTCAGAATTAGAAAATGTCCACACATGCATCAATCCTTTCCTCTCTGGTGATGTGAGTCGTGAATAAATCTAACTGAAATAGGTAAATTTAATGCGTGAAAAACCGATTTAATTGCGTCAAAAACCCCTATAACACGATGTTGTAATAGTAGAGGATCCGGGCTCTACCACCAAGAGGATCCACACACCACAAGGCTAGGTGGGTACTACAGACCAGCTTTTGTCTGACAGTATGACTTATGTACCAACAGGCCATCAAGGGAAAACTGGAGAATGCAAATTATTTCAATATTATATCTCAAACTCTTGCACATGAATTGGAGAGTCAAATAGATGGAAGAGAGCTGAATAAAGTAATGTAAATTTGTGCAACAAACAGGGAAAACAAATATAAATATGGAGACTTGAAACCCAAGTCCTCTCAAAAATTTAAAAAGGACAAACTCAGTGCACAAATAGATCTAATTTTTAATATAATGCAGCTTTAACTCAGATCTTCCGACTTGAAGACAAGGGCAAAAGATATCCTTCAGACTTGTTGACGTTATGAGAAACTTTTCCCAGAAGAATTCAATTAGTAATCGAACAATATGAAGGCCAACACAAGAACTTGTGTTGTTCCTGATCCATCTGATCGGTACCTGCTTAGAGACTCCCTAGGCTACAAAGGCCTCACAAAATAAGATGAAAAATAGAACTTGGAAGTCAGATCACATGAAACTCTCTTGGCTGCTGCTGTTTCACAAGCAGATCTCAGAGGTCAGAGGCATTTTGAGCTTACAAGACTAGGTGTTCTTATCAACAGCATATCCTTCTCCTTCACAGTCTACCACCATCAAAATTACACCCAAAAAAAGAAATGGAGCAATACACAGACTGAATACATATGATAAGAATTTCCAAGTTTCTAATAATGTTTATTGTTTATTCTCGAGGGAACACAATTCTATTGGTCCTCTTTAGTTAGTGGTTTACATTTTCTAAAATTTACTATAGCAAATCAAGTAAAGGATTAACTCAAGCCTGGAAATGGTGGTATACCAAATCTTCAACCCCACACTTTCATTCCATTTTTTTTTTTACAGAATAATAATGCACCATTCAGACAAACCAAAATATAATCCATTTCCATCTCATACAAAGCAAGATGAACCATTTGTGCAATTGTTTATGGGAAGGCCTACCTAGCTCAGTAGTTTACATTTTTCTACAAAAATAATTAAAAGGTAAATTTTGGACTTCCATTGAACAAAATTCACAGCTTGATCAACAACTACTGCACTTCTTTTTCACCTGCAATAAAATTTGAATGCTTCATACTATGATGAACTAGTTAATCATGTAAACCAAAGAAAGACAAAAATAAAATAAAAAAGATCTATAACTGAAATACGATAGCAGAAAGTTGGAATATTGATTTATCAAGTGAATGACAACATAGGCCTTCTAAAGTGACGGAGTGGAAGCTATGAAATTGTTCACACACGAACAAGGGTAACTTTGAATCTACAAAGTTAAGATAAACGCAAACAAAAGTTGCAGAGAAATCTAATTTGTATTGATAATTGAATGTGTGATCTGCTCTCTACAGTACATGTATTTATAATAGAGAAATCATAATCCTAATAGCAACAAAGAAACCTAAAAACAAAGGAAAACTAGCGGCATCAAGAAACTACCAAAAATAATAAAGTTTCTCTATAAATAAGGTAAGAAACCTAGTCACTAAAAATTACTAATTACCAAAAATCAAAGCAATCCAAATCCGTCTTAACACCTAATAAAATTCCCCAAACGAGTCCCACACTCATCAGTTATCTGCTCTGCATCAATCCCCTCCACTTCAGAAGAACTCATCCTCGAGTTGGACTGCGGATAAAGCGACTCAACAGGAGGACGATACTCGAACAAGTCTGCCACATTAAAAGTATTAGAAATTGTCACAGAAGATTATGAGATTGTAACTGACCCGGAAGACTAAGAATGTGATAGTAGTCAAGCATCCAACTCAGTACATCACCCTTGAGTATATTTTTTTTTTATGGTAGCATAAAGTTATTGCATGTTAAAACACTTTTAGATAATGTTTGTTGGACTCACTTCTTTTGTCGTTTAGATTTTCTTGTAAGACTAATGTCATGTTTGATCTTTATGGTAGCAATTGTTTTTGAACTATGAAGACTTGACAATTCTAAAATTCGATAACGAAATTTCTTTCAACGAGGGTAGAATGTAATACCCTGTAGTTTTAATATGGGTTTAAAGGTTACCAAGATTTAATTATAGTAAATTTTTGTTAATGTTCACAAGTAATTTGGGTTGTGGTAGTGTGCACATGACATGACTAATCTATATTTGAATGACTCAAAGATCATTTTGAGTGCCTGTTTAGAAAGTATTGTTATTATAGTGCTTTTATTATATTTCTGTGGATGTGTGATATAGGAGAAGAGTGTTTTCAAAAGAAATCAACTCATGTGACTTTGAGTTAATCGAGAAAAGAAAATTCAGTTCTATGCTTGGAGCTCTTGTACACATATGTAATACATGCACTTGGACTAATAGCCACATCGAGCTTTCTAAAAGCATCAGGTTATAGTATAGTATAACATAAATGCCTCAAAGCTTATCAGGTTATGGTATAGTGAGTTTCAGCAGAAGAAAGAGGGGAGAAGAATAAGAAGAAAGAGAAGAGAAGAAGAGGAGATCTTAACCATAAAACAAGCAAGTTGATTCTTGCTCTTATACCTATATATATATATATATATATATATAACCCTCTTCTGGAGAGACTATTATTTTGAAAACTTCCACTGCCGCTGTCTGATTGCATCGATCTATCATTGATATCTCCAAGTTGAAACAAGTTAGGAAAGATTTTAATGTCTCTCCTTTAGCTTGCCTCATGGTAAATAAGGAGGAGATTGTCCTTTTTCGCTCCTGATTTTTGCCTCATGGTAAATAAGAAGGAGATTATCTTTTTCCGCTCCTAATTTCCCGCGTACTGGGCCAAGAATAATTCGCATAGCCTGTCAAAGTTCGAGATCGAACAAGGCGGTTGCTGTTTAAACTAGAGTAACGTTGGTCCGGCCAGACTGGTCGAAAAGATTTTGCACATGAGTGCATCGTTTTCGGCATTCAGTGTCATCTTCTGTTATTGGTAAATGTGCTCCACCTGATCTATCTTTCCGTCGAAGGTAATGAACGTTGGCAGGGCTAACCTCTTTAGCCTTTCAGTTTTAATTATATTCTCAGTGAAGGGAGACTCGGTCAGCCTAATGGTAGTGAGCCCTCAATTGGCTGGATAGCAAGACGCCCTTCAATTCGTCGATCTCTAGTTGTATCTAGGCCTTCCACTCTGGGTAAAATTGCACAGGATTGATTTGATCTTCCTTGTGTCCACCATGATTGTAAGTTTTTCAAGTTCTGAAAAACGATTGAACACTTCCCACATACGGCGCCAAAGTGTAGGTAAAAAAAATTGCTTAGCTAATTACTGCTAATTAATTCAATGCACACACCTGAAAAATAAAGGACACAATATTTTCAGACATAAATTTCAAGAGAGGATTCCAGGATCCCTTTCATTCATATTTTGTTGGATATTTATACAAGTTGGAATTAGAATCCTTCTAGCACTCTAATTCCCTTATTTACTCTCAAGGATTTGAATTTCTTTTTGAATTTAGACTTATGTTTGGGTTGGGCCTTTAAGCCTTTAAGTGGAGCGACATGACCCTTTATTTTCTTCAATCCAACCCCGCTTTGGGACTTCTACTAATACTTGGGCTCAAACTGCTAGGGCTTGGTCCATTTGTGTATCAATTTAACCCATTAAGACTAAGTGAGAATTTTGCCCCTACAGTTGCTAAATTGTATGATTTTAGAGTATAATTGTTTTATCTAAATATGGAGATGAAATTTGATATATGGGTAGATGATTATAATTATGAGGTGATTGGGATATCTGATTGTAATGTCCTAAATGGCTTTGTTGTGCATATATACCATTTCTTTTATTGTTTTATGTTAAATTTCAGTTGTTAAACTACATGAATTGAGATTATATTGGTCTGACTATTATTTATCTGAAATTTGAGATGAGATTTGATATGTGTATTCGATTGTAATTCAAATGTTATTTGAATATGTGGTTGTTGAAATTATTATCATTTTGGAATTGTTACAATATCTATTTGTTGATTAATGTAAATATAATTTGTAATTGATTTGGTTTGTGATAAAGATAGGTTTGTATCGTGAGTTGATAGGAAATGGAATTTAGAGAAGTATTGAGTATTGTTTGGAAAATTGTACAAATTGGAATATTGATAATAGTGCACGAGGAACACGGTCCAGGGTTAAAGAGTCCCTAAAAGGAAATGAAATCTTACTTGCGCGAGGGGCATAGTCCCAAGATTAAAGGGTCCTTTTAAAAGGTTTTGTAGGTTAAATGAAAATTATGAAAGTCTGCAAGGGTCCTACAGGTTTGATTGATAAGCAGGGAGTCTCTCACCTTGCCTTTTTCAGTGGCCAAGGTGAAGTGTTCAACGGTTCTTCGGCCTACCACCTTTCTTTTTCAGGGTTGAGCTTGTTCAATTCAAGCTAATGCTAATATTCATTAATTTAGTAAAAAATATTATAACCGTGTCTTTTTAATAAGAATAGTGACTTAGAACTTATAAATAGTTCACTACTACTTGTGTTAAAAGGTCTTAAAAGAATTAATAAAAATAACTAAAATTCATGCTTATTGAGTTGTAAAAACTTGGGAGTTTTTTTGGCTTATGCACGAGGTCGGAAAAAATTTACGATCACAGTAACCGATTTCGTTACATTACACTGATACGGACCCGAGTCTGTTACACCGCGTCCTCGACTGCGAACCATGTTGTCAATACTTTGGATACCCCTAGTAAAAAAACTAAACTCAAGAGGATTATCAATCATTTTGAAGGCTTAAATGCTAGACCTGCTGTAACTAGAATGAAATGAAGTGTGGTTATTTATATTTAGTAGAGTAAGTGCTATGTTAAGATGTATGAAAGTGTTATACATTATAAATTTTGAATCCATACAACAACATGTGTTTAGTGCTATGTTAAGACACACACACACATCTAGTAAAATAGCTAAACTCAGGGTAAGTGCTATGTTAAGATATATGAAAGTGTTATACATCATAAAATTTGGAATACATACAACAACATGTGTTTAGTGCTATGTTAAGATATACACACACATTTAGTTTAAGGCCCATGAGCAATAATAAAACTGTACCTACAAGAGTTCAAGCCTAGGTTTAAAACAGTCATAGGACAGTGTGCTATGATATTAATGAAACTCAGGAAGCAATGTAAAAGGGTTCAAGCAGAGTCCAACATCTAGTTACCTCTATTAGATCAAATGGCCCCAACATCTAAAAATCTAAGGCTTAGGCTTAGACGTTTATACCTTCTCCAAAGCTGTTCACCCTTACAATGTAGACCTGGAAAGAGAACAAAAAGAAAATGGTTACAGATGGTAATGCACAGAATTAAGTTTGGCATATTTTTATCAAAAATGCTTATTGAATACATACATTATATATATACAATGTATGTATTCAATAAGCATTTTTGAAAAAATTAGTTATGAAAGAAAAGAAAAAGATAGCAATAACTTGTATTTATGTTTGGATAAATTATGAAGGAAAAGAAAGAAAATGATAGCATTTTTGTTTGGAAAAGGTAAAGGAAAGAAAAGAAAGAAAGAAAAAAACTATTTTAACCAATTTACCATCGTACCTTTTAACCAAATGTCTTTTAAATTTTCTTCTTTAAAATGTTAATGACATTTTTGATATTATGAAAGTTTCACTTTAAGGCTTATCCTTTCTCTCCTCAATGACAAACCAAACATGAAAAACACTCTGTCGCCTTTTTTTTTTTTACTTCCAATTCCATCAATCCAAACAAAGCCACCTATATTAACTTTGAAAAATAGATAAGGGATTATGAACTTTAAACTCAAATCCTTGATCCAGAGTCCAAAAGAAGTACTAAATTTGCAATCATTACCTTAAGTACTGTTGGCCGAATTAATTGGAAGACCAATGCATCCCCATCCACCAGCTCGTGATCAACTGCAAATCCTTTCCATCCACCACTAAGTCCTGTTTTCCGGGCCAAGTATACCACCGGGTACTCTTCTCCCTCTTCATCTACCAATGTAACAGTTTCATCGCGCTTTGGAAGGTACTTCTTACAGAAATGAACTGGAACGCCCTGTTTGTCAAACATGTATAAAACAACTATTACTGTTTCTTTTAAGGTAAATCAACTTGGTTCATTTATATGCAATCACATCATATCAAAATAGACAGAAAAGATATCCCGTGTGTTGCCCCGGCCCGTTCCAAATGAGGATAATCTCAAGGCCGAAGCCATGATAATTTACCCTAATCTATTGTATGATGGGTCTAAAGGATCCTTCCTTACAAGTAATATCCATTGTCCTTAAATACAAATATGGCATCATTATCACTCTGAAGAAAGCATGGGAGGTTTTTTTAATATGGTGCGATCACCCATAACATGGAATTTTTGCTTTCTAGTCTAAGCAAAAGATGGCCTTTAAGCTAGACAAAAATAGCGTTAGAGATGACAGTAGTAATGCTAAATTTGTGTTCTATCTGCTGTGTATGACTAAAAGAAAAAGAATGAAAAAGTAATGGTGTGATACATCATAGATTCATACAAGTAATTTCATTAGATAGAACTACCATATAACTATATAAGCATCAGTCAATTCATATGATCAATAACATTAAACCAACAAACTCATCTACTAATTAATTGGGGATTACAATTTTCACACTTGATTAATACATCTTACACAATTATTAACTTAAAAATGTAGATTAAATCAAATCGCTTACCAGCCAGAACCCACCAGTGACATGTGACGGTAGCATTGGTTTCACAAGGGTAGGATAATCAGTTCCTAGACTCGATTCCAGCTCTTCTGCTTTCGCTATAGCATTCGCCCTTGCTCCATCAGAAGCATATACCCGATTCGACAAGTCCCTTGGCTCACTCCTCTTATAGATTCTATACATACATAGTATTGAAGTGTTAGATATACAATGTACAAAGCACCAACAAGTTTATACCTGATCAAATAAATGCTAAAGATTTAGAACACGCACTACCTTCTACGATACTCGAAATGCTCAAAAGTGACCTATCAATGAAATCAATAACAATCGAAGTCAAAATGGTTAATCTTTCAGAGCAATGACTGTGAGTGAGTATGAGTAGTAAAGTGGACTAATTGGCCAAAAGAGTAAGCAGAGAGTGAGAAAATAGCTTACAGCTTCTTTGTAATCTGGGGCAGGCTTATTTGCTACACGATTCGACCTTCTTACCATCACTACTTGTTTCCGAAATAGTCGAGGTTTCGACTGCTTCATCTTTCGAATGTACAAAAAAGCAGAGTAAGTTCACAGTAAGAGGGACTTCTTGTGTCTGTTTGTGTGTGTGAATATAACTATATGTGTGTGTGTGTGTATACATAGCACAGAGGAAGAGAGAAAGAGAGGTGAAAACCGGAGAGGGTGTAGGAGAAGAGTTCTTGAGAGCTAGAGAGAGCTGGGGAAGATGGAGCTCTTCGATTCTTTTCTTGTTTTCCTCCAATCTATGACGACGTAACTCCTCATATGTGAGCTTAGCAACCACCATTTTTCTCTATGGTCTATCTAGCCCGAGAGAGAGAGGTTTTGCTTTCTGAAAATCTTGAGAGAATGGAAGGAAATGGGGAGTAAATTTCTGTTAATGGAGAGGAAAATGTACACTGGGAGTCGAGTAAGTCGACCGTTGGACTCGCACTTCTGTGAATGGTGATCAAGTTACTGGTGCGGACCTTAATTAGCTCACAGGTGCAATCTGATTGGATTACTTTTTAGTTTTATATTTTTTCTAATATTTTTATAGGTTAAGGTCAAACTGTGATTTTAGAGTTGTTCACAGGAAATTAGGAATTTACCAATTCTATTTTTGGTCAAGTCCCTCCTCCTCGTCCTTTAATCAGAAGTCATCTAGACTCCTGTCCAATCAAACGGCTCAAATTCAAATTTCAAATGAACTATTTGCCTGGTTACTTTTTTTTTTTTTTTGGAAAATTAGTTTGCTTGGTTACTTGCATTAATCATCCTCCTTGCACCAACTCAGCAATCCTACACGAATTATAAAAAAAACTCCGCTTCAGAACAAATTTCATAAGAATGTGAAATTGATAACAAGCAATGAATAAAGCAAGAATGAATCAGTTTCGCGTTAGTTTGTACTTTTTGTTTTTTCTTTTTACTGAACTTGTCGTGAAAGTACCTTCATTTTTTCATAAAATAACCAAGATACTTATTTCTTTTAAATACTATTTTAATATAAGAAATTTTCTTTTGGCATGCCACTTAGACCAAGCCTAATTTCTTATATTTTTGTTCAATGAGAGAGAGCATTGTTTCCCAACTAAAATTAAACAAATCCCAACTTTAAGTGGGAACCATTGTGGCATTGTTTGTCAAAGGTTTTTTTTTTTTCCCCCTTTTTTTATCAACGAGTGACCATAGAGGGTAATTGTGTTTTTCTTAGTTAAGAGGAAAAATATTGCCGTCATCATCATCTCCTTACCATTGTTCCATTCATAAAGGGTTAGCCAAATAAATTTTCTTTTTCCTGTAGTAAAATCACAACAAAAATTAATAAAATTGGACGGTAGCAAGTAAGAGAGTATAATTTGACTGTTTTTGAAAAGTTGAAGGGATTAATTGGCACAAATACTAGTTCAGGGGTGTTTTCCGAGACATTTGGATAGTTCGGAGAGCCTTATTGCAATTTTGCCAGATTTTTCCACTAGGTAAAAAGTTCGAGCAAAATCAAAATTGGTTCCCTCATCAGAGATGGTCAACCGGTTCAAGAATCAATCTGGACTCCCCCACACACACACATCATCTCTCTATCTATACGTGGGCATGTGTGATGCGAGACCCGTTTAAAATGCACACTTTCTTAAAGTTCTTAGATATGATATTTATTTCTGAAATATCCATTTTTCTGCCAAGATGAGAACTCAAAATCATTGTGCAAAGCATTCAACTTTACAAGAAATTTATACACGGTAACAAAAAGTAATAAGCAAAAATAAATAATAATAAAAATATATACAGAATGCATTGTTACCATCAGCATACTAAAGTACAGCTACCTTGGCGGAAGTAGCAACAATAGACCATCAAGGCTGTATGCTTCTAGTATTTTATCAAGCCTAAGCTCTTCAACCAGGGGAGAACCTCCGCCAGACCTTCTTTCAAGCTTCTAGGATTATAATCCAGCTCTAACTTGGCCTTTTCACAAGAGTAGGCCCATTGATGTCTAAGAACATGCACAGTCTGTTCAAGATAGTGGCATTAATAAATTGTAAATTTTAAAAGCCATAAATAAAGGGAAAAAGAAGAAGAATAAAAAGGAAGAGAGAAAATATTATAGAATCAGGGCAGGAATACATGTCAATGGCTGGAACTACCATTCACAGAAGACAGGGCAACCCTGAGTGTGCACATGCACGTTAACCCAGCTCATACGAAATGTGATATGAAACTAGACTAATCACAACGATCCACTCACACTGCATTTGGATTCACAAAATCCAAATTGGTATATAAATTTCAGATCTTTGGCTTTGATTTTCACAATTCTAAAGTGCAAGGAGTTCTAAATGTTATTCTAGTCAGCAAAATTATGAGAAAGCATAATTAGATACAAAATGACAAAAGGTGGCGGTAGGGTGGTTTAGATGGTGAAACATAGCAATCACGGCTTGGTGGTGTGCTGGTAGGAATGATGGAGCAGCAGAGGTATGGTGGTGTTGGTGTTAGTGCAGTGGAGATGGCAGAAGTGCCAACTGTGGTGCAGCTTCTCAGTTGTCACAGTGTCAACAGAAGTGGTGTTGGCAGCAGCATTAAGATGGAGAAGGCTGCAATCTTTTTGCCAATGACGTTGGCAAGATGGCAGTGATGTTGTGGTTAAGCATTTGTATAATGGTGGTGGCTGGGAGACAATGGGGTGGCGCTGCGGTGGTGGTTGTAGCTGTAGTTGTAGTCTAAAGATCTAGGAAAGACATAAATCCTTGTTGATACTTGCCTAAAGAAAAAGAGCCATGTTGGCAGTTCAAAAATCCTCAGATTTTGGGGTTAAAATCATGCAGTAACACAATTATTTCTGAACCTAATGCATGTGGTTTCGTTATCTCACAAATGATATGATTATGTTGATTCTTAAACAAGAAATTTCCAATTTGAGATTGGATATATATCAGAACATTCAGTAATCCTTGATTGCAGATGTAACACTTCAGGAAATGAAACTCCAAATAAAAAACTCAACATCAGCTAAACTTTAGAAGTCATAAAGAGCATACCGGGGGGCTGATCAGGGGAAGCTTTCCTGTTATTCTCGAGAAGAGAACTGATAACCACCCATAAGCCTCAATCACCAATAAGGGGATATTAAACCAAGGCCTTTTTGTCTCAGTGATAATGGCAGCTATATCAAAAACATGCATAAAGGATGCATTTTCTCCTGTTAGAAGATATCTTTCACCCAGTCGACCTTTGATCAAAGCTGCAATGTGCCCCTCTACTACATCGTCAACATGACTAAAAGAAAACTTATCCTCTCCATAGCCTATATAACCAGGTAACCGACCATTAAAGCGTTCAATGATCTGAAAGAAGCACATAAATTGTTCTCAATTGCATCATAAAGTTCAATCATCACAAAGAGCCAAATATAATCTCTGAACAAAATAATTAAGCGTAAGTAGACGAATTTCATAGCTTATCATTAAGCATTATGATACAAGGCATCAAGATTCATTCCGATCAAAAGGTGCATAGAATAATTCTCACTTTAGAGAGAGAGGAAATTTTGAAAAATGCACCACCATGAATACATGGTAACTTAGGTAGTGCCATCAAATATGTTGTGGACACCACAATTTAGTGGACCATGTTCAAAACTACAATTCATACTTCTATTAACAGGAAGGACATGTCGTACAAAGAAAAAGATAAAACAACCAACACTAATTTTAAACAAGATCTTCATTTAGAGCAGTATAATTAGTTACTAACTATAAATTAGGATACAAAGCATATGACATACTAGGTAGAGCTGGAATATGACATACATATACTAGAAAGATTTGCGCTAAAAACAGTCGGGACTGTGCAAGTTCAGCTACGGTTCTTAGCACAGCTCTTAGATCATGTGGATCCCATAGTGAGGCCCACATGATCCAAGACTAAAGTCGTGCAGTCGCGACTGCACTTAGCATTGTCCTTAGGGTTGAGGCTGTGCAGTCGCACTTAGCATTCTTCAACTAGATAAAAACGCACAAAGACATCATTGTTTGAACCAATTATTGCTATTTGCTACCAGCTTCATAATAATCATGGCTGCTAAATATCTGCTTGAGTCCTTGTACTAAATTCAGCTGAAACAAAAGTAAAATCTTTACCAATCGCGCTACGACATTTCCAGCTGTGACCTTGCCAGGACCATATATAACTCCGGGATAAACCGCCACTATTGGCACCCCCTCCGCCGCGGCATCGATAGCAATCTTATCGGCGACGGCCTTCGATTTCTCATACTCCGTACAGAAGAACTTCCCAGGGTTAATCTGAATCCACAAATAATCTTTTAGCAAACAAAAATTACAAAATCATGACAACAATTGTAATCGATATTCATACTTGACTCTCGTCTGCGACATATCCATCAGTTGATCCCAAAGCGAAAAACGACGACGTGTATATTATCTTCTCCACTGTCTTTGTTTCTTTATATGCTTGCAGTACGTTCCTCAAACCTCCAACATTAACCTGATTAATAAAAAAAATGAAGAACAGAAATTTAGGTCTGAATTCAATGAAATTCAAATTTAATTTCGGAGGATCGGAGTGAGAAGGGAGGTTTTGCTTGCCGAGAAGAATCTAGAAGGTTCTGGAAGCCAAGGCTCGACGAGGGCGGCGGCGTGGAAGATGACGTGGCATCCGGAGCAGGCGGTCAGGAGGGATTGGTAGTCGGTCACGTCTCCGTAGGCGAGCTCCAGAGATCCGCCACCATCGCCACCGTCGGCAGGCGGAGGAAGGGAGGAGAGGTCGCTGGTCGGACGGACGAACGCCCGGACGGAGTGGCCGTTTCTCAGTAGGGCGTGGCAGAGTCTGCCACCTAAGTAACCGGAAGCGCCGGTCACCAATACCTTCTTCATTCTTTCTCTCTCTCTCTCTCTCTCTCTCTCACCGTCTCAAGCAGTGAAGTCAAACGGAGCTCCACTCTAGCCTATTTTAGTATTAAATTATACTGATGTCTTTAGCTTGAAAAGTCAAAAAGAGATTTAATTTACAAAAAAAACAAAAAGTTAATTGCAGAGCCCTGAATTTAGAAGTAGTTTAGAGAGTGTTTTATGAAGAAACAGGAACATTAAATTGCAACGCATTTATTTGTTGTCACATTTTTTTTTATTTTTTCTAATTGTAAGGTCTTTATATCTTTCATTAAATTCCAAAATATTAATTTTTCATTTAAATGTCTCTAAAATTTTCTTCTTCTTCTCTCTAAAAGGCTCTTATATTTGTAAATTCCCACAGGTTTCCTGATGGTTTGAATTTGCATTTCATGTAGTCCGATTAAATAATTTGGATTTTGTATATTTACCATCGACACAGTAACCAAGAATTTTACAAAAGACGGTTCACCAAATTCAAGCCTATTTTTCAATTTAACCAAATGAATCTGAAAACTAACCACCAAGTCCTATTATATCTAATAATCTTAAGTTGACCTTGTGAAGAAATGCAACCATAAAATTAATTTTAATAAAAAGTGTTTGAAAATACATTTTATGTTTTTCATACTTTTTAATTTTATTTAGTAACAATATTGTATAAAGCATTGCTATTGTTACTTTCACAACTATGTCTTTTTAGAGAGTGTTGTTCTTTTATATTTTATAAAAGAAGATATGAAATTATCTTTCTAAAAAAGTAAAAAAGGAATAAAATTCAACATAAACTATACATTTCATCATAATCACAATTAAGTAAGAAAAATAATTAAATTCCACATATTTGTGCTCTATCAATTAGCATGTACCAATGAATGCTTCACTGATCCTGAGACTTTTTTGGTTTGCATGCATGAATATGCATAAACTTGTGACTAGATTTCCTTCCCGAATTGGTTTTTCTCAATTAAGCGAGTTTTTGCAAGTGTAGCTTCCAGTCCTTTCCCATGGGCAGGGTGGTGTTGTAAGGAGATGGCTACCAAGCAGATTAAGGTTTCGTTCGAATTGAGGAATTTGAAAGAATAAGAAGAGAAAAGAAATAAAAGGATAGACCATGTTGTGTTTTGATAGATTTCATTAAAAGAAAAAAAGAATAAAGAGTGATAAAAAGAGATCAATATCCCTCCTTATTTCACATATCCTATCTCCGAAAATGAGAAGATTAAGAGGAAAATGATAGTATTTAAGTAATACTTTCTTAATTCTAAAACTGCCATCAACAATTAGAAAGAGAAAATTATTATTCCACCCATGTCCGGAAAGAATATGATAATAATTTAGTCATTATATTTTATCTCTCCTATCTTATCCAAACAAGAATGCTATCATCTCCTTTCTTTTCTCTCCTATTTATCTAAATATGAATAGAGTTTGTTACTATCCTCTCATCTCCTTTCTTTTCTCTCATAACTAATGTTATTATCTCCTTTCTTTTCTCTCGTGTTTATCCAACTGGAGCCTAAGGGTTGCCACAAATGTCATGGACCCAATAACGTGAAAAGGGAATGGAGATATCGGATGAGGGTTGAGACGGGTCACGTTGGTGCATAAGACTCGGTAAAAGATTAATCTAAATCGGTTAATTGGTTGACAATGGTTGGAGGGTGGTGATGACATGATGAGCCATGTAGGTGTTGCTCCGTTTGGGGTTTGACAGAGAGGGAGAGAGAGCATGATGTAGAGAAGGAAGAACCAACTCAAAATTCCTGCTATGATTCTCTCATGAAATGGACTGCCTTTTTCCCTAGCTCATGGATAAGAATGGGTATTCTAACATTATGGGAGTGGCCATTCCAACAGAACGAGCCTTCCAATTTTATTTTGGCTGCCCAAACAGTGGAAACCGAACCGAGAAGAGCTGGAATGGCCATCTTATTCTGCTACCAAACATTGCCCAACAAGATTTTTCTCTTTCTCTTCCATCTATTTTATCAGCTCCCATGCCCTCCGATATCCCATCCACTACTTCGCTGCTTCTAATATGAGCTTTAACCGAGGCACGACACATTTCCCTGTTAACCGAAACTACTTTCTCCAATGATCTCAAAAAAGCTTCTCTCTCTTCAACTTCTCCTTTTTTGTCAAGCCAATTCAATATGCTTATAATCAGTCTAGGTTTAGGCCTCCAACCTTGATTTTCTGCCTGTACTGCCAGAGCTTTCTTCATGCTTTCTAAACCCTTCCCCATGTTCTGCTTATCCAAATACGCTGCAGCAATGATTGCCCAACTATTTGGAGTAGGAGTCTTACCTCTTTCAGTAATATCCTGAAGCACTGCTTCAGCTTTCTCAATCAACCCCTTCCGGCAGTAACCAATGACGAGAATATTCGGCACTCGAAAATCATAATAGACGCATGATGACTCCCACTCCTTGAGCAAAGCCTCAGTTTCTTCTAGCTCATCAAGCTTCACCAAAGAAGCTAGCATGTTCATATAGTCCCTGTTAATAACCTTATTACAATCAACTTTTTGGAGGCTCCACAATCTCATCACCTCATCTTTTTTTCCAAGGTTTGCATAGAGTGAAATCAAGTGATTGTAGCCAAGTGCATCTTTATGTAGTTTCACTTCTGATTTCTTCAAGAAAATGAGTGCTTTCTCCTTGAAACCGTTTTTTATGTATAAATTGGCCACCGTCGAATAAGTGCTCCAGTCCACAGAAATCTGAAGGTCATTCTCCATTTCTTCTAGAACCTTCTCCATGCTGTTGAGATCAGATCTTCTCCCATATGAATTAATGCAGATTCTGTAACTGAAGTTGTTAGGGGAGACACCGTTTTTCTTCATCTCTGACAGCACGTCAGGGATTTTCTCTAGCTGGTCTGTCTGTGTGTAGAGGCACATGATGTCATTGTAACTCAGAGCAGAGGAAGCAAAACCCATCTCCTTCATCTTCTGCATATGGGAAAGGGACTTGTCAATAAGACCTTCTTTGACATAACAATTTAAGAGGGCACCGTAGGTTTTGCCAATCTTTTCTTGGTCACTCATGTTATAAAAGAACCTTTCAGCAGCATTCAGCCCACGGACCGCGCCAATCAGATCCAACTGCACAGCACGATCACCTGGTGAAAATGGGAAGAGACCTTTGCTACATATCCACTCAGATATCTGCACCAACAAGTGGCCAACAGTAGAATTTTAGTGAAAAAAAATAAAAATAAAAATAAAAAAGGCAACTTAAAATCATGTTTACTGGATAGGAGTGCAGAAATAATGGAGCAGGAAAAATGTTTCAGAATGAATAGTATTTGAAAGTATGAGAAGATCCCAGCAAAACAATAAAATTAAAATTTTCCGACACGTTCAGGTAAAATGATCGTGATTTTTTTTTGGGTAACGGAGGGTGACCTCACCCACTTTGGGGCGGAAGTAATCCCTTCAGATACCCACATTCACCCCCAAATCACAGGTATCGGGTAAGCAAAAGGCAGAGGCTTGACACCCCAAAAAGTTGAACACAGACCTCTGGCTCATGCCCAGAGGCCTTATGCCAACTCAGCCGCCCTGTGGGGGTTACAAATTACAATATCATCGCGAATACTTCAATGAAATATATAAAATGGAACTTTCTTGGAATATATGGAGTTCAGTCACAGTGGTTGATACCTGACCTGCCCACAAAACACTTGTCCTAACATAGTAAGAGACATGGAAACTAATTGCTCATGACAAAGCCCATGTGCAAGCCAAAGTTATAAATTGCTTATAAAAGCTGCAGTTTCAGTTTGTTTCCTATAAGAATCAATTTTGTTCCCAGACATACTCGAACGAACCAATGCAGCAACTCAGCAATGTAAGCCACAAACTTTAAACTAGCAATAAAATGATTTTACAAGTACGAACCATGAACAATAGACGATGTTTGCTCTTAACAGTGCTGTCCCTAATGATGATCTTTGTATCTTTACATAAGTAAAGCATTTTAAAATTGCCCATACTTTTTGAATTGTAGAAAATGATGGTGATGGCAACAACTACATGATGATGACGACGACGACGACATACATGCATGCATGCATGCATATATATATATATACCAACATTATTGCTATATTACTTACAGTGTTGCAACATATTTATAGTCCAGGAATAATCAATAGAGAAGATTACTTTATTTTAAAATTAAAATTAATTAGTGAATCCCTCTTCTTTGAGAAGATATATAAACCATTTAAAATAGTTGTTTATTGGTTTTCAATGGGCCAAATATATTTTGTTTCTTCTCTAAACTTTTCTGTGGTGTTATGTTCAACTAGAATTTTCTTTTCTTTTTCTTGTTCCCCTATACCCTCCTAGGGAAATATTTAGTTCTTAAGCACTGAAATCTGTCCAAGTAGTTTTTTAAATCAACAGATGATTCACACAGCCCAGACATAAGTTACAAAACACACACACAAAAGTAATAGGTAAGCTTAGATAAGCTAACCCATCATTAAGGTTTTCCACTACTGAATAAAGACAACCATCTTACCTATTCAACTTTAACTAAAATTATATGGTCACTCCGTGTATCAACGCATTCAGTCTCTCTTTTCTACATTGACTGGTCATGTTACGTGTGTCTTTCCACAACAAAGAATTTTATGAACATGTCAAAAGCATCACTTCCTCAAAGAAAAGTGATAAAATCCATTACCATCATTAAAACAAAGAATCCATAAAAACCAAATGAACTTCCTATCCAGTCCAAAAAGAACTGCATACAAGAATTTAAATAATAATAATAATAATAATCACTAAAACAACCATCATTACTCAAGAGATGAGAGAATGCTTGCTTGGTTGGTATTAAGGAGTTACAGGACGTAGACTGTTTTAACTAATATCAGGGCCAACAAGTAACACTACTCTTAATTTTCCAGATGATCAAGGCGCCATCTGAGTATTTCTAATCATATCATTTTTCTTACCCAGTTACAAATGCTCCAGAAGGCCAAATGAATTAAATATATATATGACCACATGAAATATATATATATATATATATCCGACAAGTGTGCCCAAATCTCTCTTCATGAAGCCATGCTTCATAGAGAATTCCATAAAACCAGATGCTAAGACCATAATTATTTTGGACTAGAAATAAGCACTCTTTCACTGTCATGTTACTAAGAATGAACATTCACGTCTTGCACTGTCAAGATGATTCCCATCAGCTCCATTTTCCTAGAACACTTTGAAGATATTGAGGACTTAAAACATACAGATGTAATTCACCATTGCGTCTATAAGATTCATGTTTCATTGGAGGTGGCAACTCAGGGAAATGAAGGGGACGGGATCATTTTATTCAAAACTTCTTGAAGATGCTGGAGAGCACATGACAACACAAACAAGTTGGTGGATGTGCCTCAAATACATTCTTACCTAAGTAGACCCTCTCAACACAATATTAAGCCTTCTCCACATCAACTTTGCACATCAATCCATTGTTCCTTAAATCTCTTCCTGTTAATCTCCCTTAAATTTTGAGTTATAAGCAGGATTTTGCTCTCATTCTTTCTCCGATTTCCATAGCCTATGATTTGTAGAATTGACATTGATTTAACCATTAAAGTAGGTAGGAATTGCTCCTGATTCTCCTAGATCCTATTATGTTTGTCATTTATCTTGGGTGAAACTGAGAGGGCTTGTGTTCATAGATAATTTATTCAGCTCAAGATAATATTGATATGTTTCTCTGGTGTAGTAGCTGAGCATTGTTCAAACATTGAAGTTCATGAAAATATATGTATATGAGAGTGTGTGTGTGTGTGTGTGTAAAGCTACAGAAAAGCACAAAATTACTATTTGAAACCAGAATACCCGAAAAACTAAAGTAACCTTCCAATTCCAAATAAGTAGACAAAACAATCCTGAATTCTATCTTGTTTTGGTATCAGAAAATGTGAAATGCACCATCAAAATATGCCGAAATATCGATCTTTTTGCTTTTCCAGCATCATTTCTCATAAAGCAGACAAAAGTCTTAGAAAAATGGGATACAGAGAAAGATGATCGGACCTCGAGGGCATGAGAGAAACGCTTGCGGTTGCGGAGATCACGAATGATCTGTCGAAGCTCGGAGTCTCTGAATTTATTGCCCTCTTGGAGCCATTGATCGAGGACTGGGACGACACTGAGGTTAGGGTTCCCGAGAGGATTAATTCTGGAATAGAGGCTGTCCTTTCTCTCTGAGTGGCTTCCCCTATGGTAGGTTCTGATCAAGTACGCGTCTTCGAAGGCATTTCTAGGGTTCAATTTTGATCGGTTTAAGACTCTGAATACACATTGTTGAATCGAACTCATGAGGGAGGGAGAGAGAGAGAGACTGGTTTTGTAAATTATACGCCTTTTTTAATAAGCTGTGCTCAGTCGTAAAAGCTTAACCCATTGTCCACAACTCAAGTGATCCAATCGTAAATATATACATACCCACAAAATCGACTAACACATCCTTGTCTTTACCGGAGAACCTATATTGACACCCCATTAATTTTCTTACATGCTCCAACCCCTTTTTTTTTTTTTTTTTTTTTTCATATAATGAAATTACAGAAGGATGGTTGTTTCTTATATTGTCAATTTTATATTTATCCTTGTCTATTAAAATTAAAACTCTCATAATTCTAATTAATTCTTCTTTCTCACATGCCATTACAATTCTTGTACAAGCCACCCTACAAATTCAATTTCCTCCTCCTCCATTATTGCCATCTCTCTCCCCCTTCTGTTGAAGCCATTAGAAATTTTTACTAAATCAGCACGGCATAATCAACTAATGTACTTGTAACAAGTCTAGTCTTTCTTAACGAAGTTCTTTTTGTTTCAACAAAAGCAAAGTTGTAGACTTTGTAGCAAATATAGAAAAAATATATTAGTGTTAAATAAAAATATAAATTATATAAAAAGATCTGTTTATAAATACATAAGCACAAAATGGATTATATTACATAACAAATGGTTTGATTGAGAACTCAGTTAACATTGCAACAAATACTTTTCGACCACTCACAATCACAACCAGCCACTAGCAATGTTTGTATAAAGATTATAAATTCCATTTCTTATTGAGTAGGTACTGGATTCGACAGAGGAGGGGGAGAGATGATGATGATGAAGGAAGAGGAAACTGAATATGTGTCGTGAGAGTAATAGTGAAAAAATTGGTAATGGCTTCTACTGGTATTATTGTTGAGAGACAAAAATGTGAGACCACCTTGAGAGAGAGTAATGAATTTGGAGATCTAAGAGTCCTAGTTTTAATAAATAAGGGCAAATACAGAATTGAAAATATAAGAAGCAAGTAACTTGTGATTTGTGAACTCTTTTGTAATTTCATTATCAGGAAAAAAAAAAAAAAAAAGAGGTTGGAACGTCTAAGGATATTGGTGGAGCACTAATTTCAGCTGCCTTAAATAATATCACTTTTAGAAACACAATTGTTATCACATAATCATGTAAATCAAGCAATATTAGTGCAGTTAGGATTTTCATTTAGAAGTGATTTCTTTGTAGTTTTGAAAATTCAACACCTTTAACTCAATTAATCCATTAATTAAAGAAATTGTTATCACATAATTATGTAAATCAAGCAATATTAATGCAGTTAGGATTTTCAGTTAGAAGTGATTTCTTTGTGGTTCTGAAAATTCAACTCGTTTAACTCAATTAATCCATTAATTAAAGAAAAATACTATTTAGACTTTTTTTTTTTTGGGTATCAAAAGGGTTTTTATCCATTTGATGGAGTGGATAAAAAAAAAACCCTTCAGTTACCATTACTTAAGCCAAGATATCAACTTAGTAATTTTGATAATTGCAACCTATTAATTGAAAATTTGATGATCTACTTGAGTGTATTGATTTTCAGGATTTCATATGAATATACACTCATACTCAAGTCCCAGTAGATCCATGGAAACAATGATCATGGTAAATTGGATTCTAATGCTCAAAACTCACTGTCAATGAACGCAAATTTATTAAAGATCCAAGTTCAACAAATGATATGTGGTTGCAAGGTTAAAGCTCACGGTTAAGAAACTCAGCTAATAGAAGATTCGAGTTTAAGCCACGAGTGTAATAGTCTTAAGTGAGTACTGGAGTAGTATTTAATGTAAATGTAAAGTTATTTGTGGAGTAACTTTGTTTGAAAAGCTTTAACCTTGACCCCCACAATGTCTAGACCCATTAAAGCATACCCATGCATATCAACAGTAGGCCATATCATTAATAGAAGTTATTAATACTAATCTCTCTTCATCTATTGCATATAGGGTAAAGTGCATAAAACTCTTCTATAGTTTTAAAAATGTGTAAAAAATTTCTTTCATGTTCATTTTGCACCTTTGTAGTTTTAAAAATAAACAAATCAACCCTGTTAGGCTAAAAACACTTTTTAAGTTTCAATTTTACCCTTCTACCTAATTTCTTAATATTTCCAACAATAGCAATTTTATTCAATGCCAAATGTTTTTTTCTAACATTGAATATTCCGCCAAAAATAAATAAAAACAATGAAGATTTTTTTTTTGCTCGGCCACAAAATGATAATAAAACAAGAATATTTTATTTATAATTAATTTAATATTTTTAAAAAAGTATATAAAAAGAATAAAATTGTTATTGTTGAAAATATTAAGAAATTAGGTAGAAAGGGTAAAATTGAAACTTAAAATGTATTTTTAGTCCACAATGGTTGATTTACACATTTTTGAAACTACAAGGGTGCAAAGTGAACATGAAGGTATTTTTTGCAAATTTTTTAAACTAGATGGAAGTTTTATGCACTTTACCTATTGCATATATAATAGAACTTATTTTTCTGTTAGAAGTAGGATTACAAATGCTGCACAGTGATAAACCAAGCGCGCACGGACTCTAACTGTCTATATATATATATGTAAAGCATAGTAATATGGATAAGGCAACAGATATTTGGGTAATTATTTTAAGGGATAATTACACTTATCTCCCTTCTAGTTTGGCTTTATAACACTTACCTCCCTTGTGTTTTGGAATATAACACTTACCCCCCTCTAGTTTGCACATTGGTAACAAATACCCCCTTTTGTCAATCAAACTAACGGTTATTACTAATATCATCAAAATTTAATCTTAAAAGGATAATTATACCCCACTATGAGCCACCATTTTGAGCAGACCCACTTCGGACCTTCAACCATAGCAACATCACCTCCAGAAGAGCCACCACCCACCACCTGCACCATCAACAATCACCATTGAAACCACTGCCGAGAAGACCCAGCTCTAGCCAAACCACTAGCCACTACCATCCCAATGACAAAGTTGCGATTGAAGCCAAGACTCACCACCTCCACTGCCGCACCTAGAAAACTTATATCTCCACTACCGTCATCACCTCGACCAAAAAGACCCAATGTCAATCAGACCTACCAAACCACCAACTCCACCACCATTATTCAAGCAACACCCAAACAGTTGTGTAAACCCCTTTCCCCCACTACGAGCCACCACTGTGAGCAGACCCACTTTGGACCTTCAACCGTAGCGACATCACCTCTAGCCGAGCCGCCACCCAACTCCATCTCCACTATGCTTCACCACCTACGCCATCAACACTCACCATTGAAACCATTGCTGAGAAGACCCAACTCCGGCCAAACCACTAGCCACTACTATCCCAATGTCAGAGCTGTCATTGAAATCGAGACCCGCCAACTTCAGTTGCAATATTTTTGAGGGTATAATTGTCCTTTTAAGATTAAATTTTGATGATATTAGAAATAATTGTTAGTTTGATTGACAAAAGGAGGTATTTGTTACCAATGTGCAAATTAGAGGGGGGTAAGTGTTATATTCCAAAACACAGAGGAGGTAACTGTTATAAAACCAAACTAGAAGGGAGGTAAGTGTAATTATCCCTTATTTTAATGTATGTATCATATGTTTGTGGTGGGTTGTATTTAAAGGTGTATCCAGGAATTTAAACAAGTGAATACGAACGTAAAAACTCAGTGGTTATATATGTATAATTTGTTTTTTATAAAACTAAGTGGGTGCATCACTCGAACTTTAATAAATCCTCCTAGTTTTAAACTTTCAAAAAAAAATTGTATTTATTACATGTATAAAAAATATTTTATAAAATTAAGTGGATACATTAGTATCCACTGGGCCTGATCCGCCCTTAGTTGTATTGTTGCATTAGGGAATGGACAAGTAAGAGAGAAGAAGAATTATGGAGTCTTGAGTGTGGAGTGAATACGTACATGAGGAGAGAGAAAAAATTATGTTGTCTTCCATAAATGTTTATTTTTTCTAAAAGTTATAAACATGTGTTTAATTTTGATTGGTCACATCACCTGTTTAAGTAAAAATTCGAGGGTTAAAAAAAAAAAAAGTTCTGATCATGTAACTGTTGCTTGCCCTTAACAAATTTGACTTCTGTTTGGTTTGAGAATTTAATGGGGAAAAAGAAAAGAAAATGTAAATGGAATTCTTTTCTTCCATTTGGTTGCCTTGGAAAAACAAAAGAAAATATGACGGAGAAAGTAAGAAAAGTATTTAACTTCACGTCACATTTCCCTTAATTTTTCTTCCTGTTCTCAACTAAAACTTTATTTTAAAAAAAAAAGATTATTATCTCATCAAAATATCAGAAAAATCATTTTCAGTTTCTTATTTCCTTTCCATTATCTTTTCCTTTCACTCTCCCTCACCAGATCCGCAAACAACACAGAGCCATAAAGAATGCAAAAGCTGCAGTCATCCATTCAGCTCCACATACAGGATTGCAGATACTAAACTCTATTATCCCTCCACATTTTCCAGTGCCCTAGGACCCATAAGATATATATATATATATATATATATATATATATACACACACACACATTCACACACATACATACATATGAAGTACCGGATCAACTTGTACCATTATTCCCTGCTACCAATGAATACATACATACTAGAGTTTGAGTTGCAACATCCATTGCTTTTAAACTCATTACTGACTGGATATCTCCTTCAACATCAACATCTCTATAGCCCCATTTAGGAGAAGGCACTCCCACAACATCATAGCCCCTGCAGCAGCCATCAGCAGTAGACACATCCTCATAAAAAAACTATGACTACTCCAATCGATCATCTGCCCCAATGATCCTGCAAAATCATGCCTCCACCACGCTCACGAGTCTGACCATTATAAGCAGCATGAACATTCATTTTAAACCGACCTGCCATAGGAGCATTCCACTGCCAAGAAATTTCTGGAACAGAAACCTGAGGGAGCTTCTCTAATCGCAATTGTCTCTGCACTTCAGAGAATTCATTAAAAAAGTACTGAGCTTTATTCACAATCTGAACAGGATCACAGGGGACTCCATTAAAGACTCAGCTATTTGGAGCCACTTCCATTTTTGAAACCAATAGAAACTAGGAGCATTAACAATCAATTTCAACAGGCTAAGTCTCCATACTAACTGAGCTATATGACATTCGAACACCATGTGAGCCGTAGTTTCTTCAGCTTGACCACATACTTACAAACCCCAACTTCCATTACTCCTCCCATCTTCAGATTTGCAAAAACGGGCAATTTATCTTGGCAACATTGCCATACAAAGAAATTTACCTTTCTTGGAACTGGTATCTTCCCGATATCCTTCCACAGAGAATTCTTCTCTGCCACATAACTACAACCACCCTGATCAACCTTTTTAGGAGGTGGATGCAACAAATCCATAGCCAATTTGTATGCAGACTTTACTGAAAAATGACCATTTGAAGTTGGTCCCCGTGTTTTACAACCTTTTTACGAGCACAACAACTATCTTCTAAGTTTGTTTTTGACACCTATTACAAATTTGATAGCACCCAATTGAAACTTTAAAAGGATGCATAGTTGTATTGTTGAATCATGCAATGTTGCACTAGGCCAAGTAATGACACTTGAAACTTACAAACAATGGGTTTGACAATGTTATGTACTTGTCTTTTCAAGTATCTACCTGACAAAACTAAAGAAGATGAAATTCTACCTGACAAAAACTAAAAGAAAAAAGATGAAAAATGGAAGGAGGGAACTAGATAAAAGAATCTCCAAAAGATGAAAAATCTACCTGACAAAAACTAAAGAAGATGAAAAATGGAAGAGGGAACTTGATAAAAGAATTTCCAACTGAATTTTGTAGTGGTACTCTTCCATCCCAAAGATGCAACAGTGAACCTTATATCATCTCCATGTTCAGTGCAAGCACTTTGAATTACGTCACTGAATCTGCAAGGATTAGTGAAACAAGTGAGCCTACTAATCCGAACTCAACTCAAGTTCAGTCGGATTTTTCACTGAATTGTGCAATTATTTTTACAATTACAATTGGACTTGAGTGTAAAAATCTCAACCTGAACTTAATTAGGATTGGGCTTGAGTTGAAGTGTCAGCAACTTAAACCCAACCTGAATTCAAATTTTAATTTTAATTTTTTTATATTTTTTAATTTTAAAGATATTATATATATTTCAAATTATGATCACTCTTTTCTTTTCAACTTACTTTTGTTTAAATATTAATTTATTGTATATTAATAATTTTTTAAAACTTGTTTGTAATTTTCTAAAATATAAATTTTTTTATACTTATTGTATATTATAAATTTCTAATTAGAGGCACGCATGAGAATATGTGCTCCACAAAGAACCATATCATTGCAAGACAAATCACACCAATTAATATCAGAATCTCACTTTCTCCCCATTGTTGCTTGATTCCTTGTTGGCCAACCAAACCCTAACGTCTCTCAATTGTTCTTGCAGGTGACGATAGTCACTGTCGCAAATCTCTGTTCTGCCTCACTCTTACACTAAAACCAGATGCTCAAACCCGATTTCCTAGTCCGATTTACAAACCCAGTCTCCAACCCAAGTTTAAAAATTTAAGAACAGGTTGAGTTCGAGTTGAAGGTCAGGTTGGATTGGCTTAGAGTTGAAGATTTCATATCTAGAGCTAAGCTTGAATAGAGCATCCAACCCACTTAAGTTGCACCCCTAAGTGAGCCTATCTTTAAAATTACTAGCCCAGTCAATGATGAACTACAACTTCATAGGCAAAAAATCGATAAGAATTACCAAATATAATTTTTTTTTTTCAGAAATATTTCTTAATATATTATTACAAGCGCATGTCTATCACGAGGACACTTCACTGCGTTGTATTCTTGTAATTGTTAGATTGAGAGGCCGACTTTTACAACCTTGCAGCTCAATGGTTAAAGTGCTTGCGCAAGCTTAGTGAATAAACACTTTTTCCTATTCTTAATATAACCTAAATAATGAAGAACTTATAACCTAAAAGAATTAGAATAAACAATTTAAATAAATAAGGCAAAGAAAGAGAGAGAGAGAGAGATGCTGTAAGTCAAAAAATGAGACTACTGAACATCCCTTTTTTCTCTCTTGAATTCATATAGATTATAGATATTATATATATAAAAATATATTAACCGAAACTACTTTCTCCAATGATATCAAAAAAGCTTTTCGCTCTTCAACTTCTCCTTTTTCATCAAGCCAATTCAATATGCTTATAATCAGTCTAGGTTTAGGTCCCCAACCTTGAATTCGTGTCTGTAATGCCAGTGCCAGAGCTTCCTTCATGCATTCTAAAGCCTTCCCCATGTTCTGCCTATCCAAATAGGCTGCAGCAATGATTGCCCAACTATTTGGAGCAGGAGTCTTACCTCTTTTAGTAATATCCTGAAACACTGCTTCAGCTTTCCCAATCAATCCATTTTTAATGTAGAAATTAGCCACTGTGGAATAAGTGGCCCAGTCCACGGATATCTGAGGGTCATTCTCCATTTCCTCTAGAACCTTCTCCATGCTTTTGAGATCAGATCTTCTCCCATATGAATTAATGCAGATTCTGTAACTGAAGTTGTTAAGCAAGACACCATTTTTCTTCATCTCTGACAGCACAACAGGGATTTTCTCTAGCTGGCCTGTCTGTGTGTAGAGGCACATGATGTCATTGTAAGTCAGAGCAGAGGAAGCAAAACCCATCTCCTTCATCTTCTGCATATGGGAAAGGGACTTGTCAATGAGACCTTCTCTGACATAACAATTTAAGAGGGCACCATAGGTTTTGTCAATCTTTTCTTGGTCACTCATGTTATGAAAGAACCTTTCAGCAGCATTCAGCCCATGGACCGTGCCAATCAGATCCAAGTGCACAGCACAATCACCTGGTGAAAATGGGCAGAGACCTTTGCTCCACACCCACTCAGATATCTGCACAAACAAGTGGCCAACAGCAGAAATTTAAGTGAAAAAAATAAAAAAGGCAACTTAAATTCATGGTTAGTGGAGAGGAGTGCAGAAATAATGGAGCAGGAAAAAAGTTTCAGAATGAATAGAATTTGACAGTTTGAGAAGATCCCAGCAAAACAATAAAATTAAAAATTTCCGACATGTTCAGGTGAAATAATCATGAACTTTTTTTTTTTTGTGGTAACAGAGGCTGACCTCACCCACTTTGGGGTGGAAGAAATCCCTTCAGATACCCACAATCACCCCCAAATCATGGGTATTGGGTAAGCACAAGGCAGAGGCTTGACACCCCAAAAGTCACAAGACCTCTGGCTCATGCCCAGAGGCCTTGTGTCAACTCAGCTACCCTGTGGGAGTTACGAATTACAATATAGTCACCAATACTTCAATGAAATATATAAAATGGAACTTTCTTGAAATATATGGAGTTCAGACACAGTGGTGGATCCTTGACCTACCCACAAAACACTTGTCTAACATAGTAAGAAACATGGAAGCCAAAAAACTGCTTATAAAAGCTGCAGTTTCAGTTTGTTTCCTGTAAGAATCAATTTTGTTCCCAGACATACTCCAGAGAACCAATGTAGCAACTCAGCAATGTAAGCCACAAAGTTTGAACTAGCAATAAAATTACTTTACAAGTATGAAGCATGAACAATAGACAGTGTTTGCTCTTAACAGTGCTGTCCCTAATGATGATCTTTGTATCTTTACATAAGTAAAGCATTTAAAATTGCCCTTATTTTTTGAATTGTAGACAATGATGATGATGGCAACAACTACATGATGATGATGACAACATTATTGCTATATTACTTGCAATTTTGCAACATATTTATGGTCCAAGAATAATCAACAGAGAAAATTACTTTATTTTAAAATTAAGATTAATTAGATAATCTCTCTTCTTTGAGAAGATATATAAACCATTTATTTTAAAATAGCTGTTTATTGTTTTTCAATGGGCCAAATATATTTGTTTCTTCTCTAAAATTTTCCGTGGTGTAATGTTCAATTAGAATTTTCTTTTCTTTTCTTTTCTTTTTTTCCTTCCTATATTCTCCAAGGGAAATATTAAGTTCTTAAGCACTGAAATCTGTCTTAAGTAGTTTTTTACATCATTAGGTGATTCACATTCACGTCTTGCACTGTCAAGATGATTCCCATCAGCTCCCTTTTCCTAAAACGCTTTGAAGATATTGAGGACTTAAAACAATAAAACATACAGATGTATTTCACCATTGCATCTAAAAGATTCATGCTTCATAGGAGGTGGCAACTCAACAGGGAAATGAAGGGGGCAGGATCTTTTTATTTTAAACTTCTTGAAGATGCTGGAGAACACACGACAACATACACAAGTTGGCAGATGTGCCTCAACTACATTCTTGCCCATGTAGACCCTCTCAACACAATATTAAGCCTTCTCCACATCAAATTTTCACATCAATGCATCGTTCCTTAACACTGTGTTTGGAATGGCAGGATTTCACAGGAATTGGATTTCAAAGGGATTTCAGTTGAAAATCAACAGAATTTGAGGGGATCTGGAACGATCTGGCAGATTAATTTTTTTTAACTTACCAAAATTATCCTCCTCTTTTCATGTCTCCCATCTCTAGCTCAAAGCTGTATTTACTCTATAAACTACTATTCTATCATTCTATTTACCGAAAAAAAAATACTATCCTATCATCGTTGAAACTCTCTCATGCTACTGCCCTATACCTATGCTTTTCTATGGATAGTGTAGTTACTAACAGTAACAATCAAACCTTTAACGATGTCCTGCTAGCACTTAACCACTGTAGTGCAGCAGGACATATGTATGTCCTGATTTAACCATTAAGTAGGTAGGAATTGCTCCTGATCCTCCTAGATCCTAATATGTTTGTCATTTATCTTGGGTGAAACGGAGAGAGCTTGTGTTAATAGATAATGTCTTCAGCTCAAGGTTTTATTGATAATTTCTTCTGGTTTAGTAGCTGATCATTGTTCAAAGTTTCAAACATTGAAGTTCATGAAGATATAAGCATAAAAAGCTACAGAAAAGCACCAAATTACTATTTGAAACCAGAATACCTGAAAAAATAAAGTAACCTTCCAATTCCAAATAAGCAGAAAAATCAATCCTGAATTCGATCTTGTTTTGGTATCAGAAAATGTGAAATGCACCATCCAAATATGCCAAAATTTCGATCTTTTTTTTTCCAGCATTATTTTCTCATAAAGCAAACAAAAATCTTAGAAAAATGGGACACAGAGAAAGATGATCGGACCTCGAGGGCATGAGAGTAGCGCTTGCGGTTGCGGAGATCGCGAATGATATGTCGAAGATCAGAGTCTCTGAATGTATTGCCCTCTTGGAGCCATTGATCAAGGACTGAGACAACGCTGAGGTTAGGGTTCCCGAGAGGACTTATTCTGGAATAGAGGCTGTCCAATCTCTTTGGGTAGCTTCCCCTATGGTAGGTTCTGATCAAGTACGCGTCTTCGAAAACATTTCTAGGGTTCAATTTTGATCGGCTTAAGACTCTGAATACACATTGTTGAATTGAACTCATGTGTGTGTGAGAGAAAGAGTGAGTTTAGTTCTGTATAGTGTTTCTTGAGACCGTCTAGTAGTAGAAAATACAGGGTTTGAGAGTTTTAGAACATTGTTCAACTTTCCCTCCATGATATTCATGGTGAATTGTCAAACTCTCTGACCTTAGCAAATGAAGTTTTCTATCTACATTTTGTTCTAAACAGGTGTGTGTGACTCTGAGTAATTTACCAACTAAAAATATAAGTGTAAATTACTTTTATACAGAGTTTTGCATAATTACTTTGAGATTAAAAATTTTAAAATATATTAGTTAACTTCTGCTAAAATTTGGCGGACTTCGGATATCTCTCACATTAATTGATAGTCAACTATATTAAAGTCAATGAACGAAAAAAAAAATTAAAATAACAAAACTATCCTCAACGGTATTAGTGTGATATTAATGAAAAAAAAAATGTATATATAAAACATGTTAATTTCAATCAAATGATTAAAATTTGAAATTATTTTTGTATAAGAAAAAGTATTATAATTTGAGAGTATTTTTATAATTGTATATTAGATGTAATTTTGTTTAACAAATTATTAGTTTAACAGGATATCGAAGTAAATTTTCAAAAACTTTAATATGAGAGTAATTAGGATAGTCAGAGTAATTTATCCAAAAAATAAATAATGTCATTTTTAAAAACCCAATACTAAAAATCACATAATTATGTAAAATATCAAACAATATTAATGCAGTTGAAATTTTCATTTAGAGGTGACATAAACAGGTATCTTTGTTGTCCACTGCATGAATACAACCAGTTAAATGTAGTAAATATCACTTTTAAGGAAAACTAAATAAAAAATCGTTAAGAGTGATCAATTAAGAGTCATCAATTAAGGCTTTGTGTGTGTTGCACAAAACAACATTGGGCCTAACATTTGCATTATTTTCCAAGAGTTACTTAAGTTTTTTTTTTTTCTCGTTGTCTTTTTTCTGAAGTTCGAAAAAGAAAATTGACCTATGCTTGATTTGCGAATTCAATGGGAAAAAAGAAAAGAAAAGAAAATGCAAATGAAATTCCTTTTTTTCCATTTGGTTGCTTTGGAAAAACAAAAGAAAATATGATGAAAAGTAGGAGAAGTATTTAGGCTATGTTTGGTAGGATGGAAAAGAAAAGAAAGGATAACATTATAAATGAGAGAAAAGAAAAAGAAAAGAATGGAAAGGAAAGGAAAAAATAATGTTAAATTTTTATCGTGTTTGGTTGATTAATAAAGGAAAGAAAAGAAAAGATAGTTAACATGTTTGGGAAAAGAAAGGAAAGAAAACAATTTAAAAATTTTACCATTATACCCTTTTATATTTAAAAGAACAAATTTTAGCTTTTATCAAAATAAGGGTAAAGTTGATATTAACAAAGTTTCATTAAAATAGATAGATTTTCCTTCCCTTTTCCTCTATTTCTTTCCATTTTTGGAAAGATAACAAAAGCTATTATTCATCCTTAATTTATCCCTTCAAATCATTTCATTTCCTTTCCTTTCCATTCCATTAAAAATTTCATACCAAACACATAAAACCATATCCATCCATCACATTTCTTTTCTTTTCCTTCTATTTCTTTCTTACCAAACTAACCCTTAGGCTGTGTTACATAAACAGGAGAGAAAAGAAGAAAAAAAAAACATGGATTCATGTGTTGGATAAATTATGAAAAAAAAAAAAATTGATAACATTCTTGTTTGTAAAAGGTAAAGGAGAGAAAAGAAAAGAAATCATTTTAATCAATTTACTATCATGTTCTTTTGTGTTTATATTACAAGGTAGACCCAAATGTCTTTTAAATTTTATTTTTTAAAATGTTAGGATTATTTTTGGTATTATGAAATATTCACTTATTATTATCATTTCTCTCCAAATCTTTCTACTTTTGAGATGATAGCATATGAGATATTTGGAGAGATAAATCACTTTATCTTTTCTTTTCTCTTACTAACGACAAACCAAACACAAAAAACATTATCCTTCCATTTATTTTCTTTTATTTTCCTTCTAATTCCATCAATCCAAACTAGCCCTTTAACTTTACGTTACATTTTGCTTAATTTTTCTTGTTGTTCTCAACTAAATTTTAAAAAAAAAATTGATTACTATCTTATGAAAATATAGAAAAATCGTTTTCAGTTTCTTATTTCCTTTCCATCATCTTTTCCTTTCACTTTCCCTCACCAATAGGAATGGCAACGGGGCAGGGCAGGATTTTGCCTTCCCCCGTCTCCGCAACCGTTCAACTTTTTCCGCCCCGCCCCCACTCCACAACCATTTATAAAATCATCTACAAACCTCATTCCTGAAACCGTTTAACTTTTCCTGCCCCTATCCCGTTTATGCTATCATTTAGTTTTTTTTTAAGGCAAAAATTTAAAATATAAGCAAAATTTTAACCCGTCCTTATTTTTTCATCCACGAATAGAGAAATAAAAAAAACACACACACACAGAGAAGGAAATATATATAGGTTTCCTTTATATATATATATATACACACCTAAACAGAACGGAGCAGGGCAAGTACCCGTTGGAGTAGGGCCTTACCCCGCTCCCGCCCCAAATTCGAACGGGTTATTTTCTATAAACTCCATTTCCGTCCAGTTTTCTTAAAAACGGTTCCATAAACAGATTTTAAACAGAACGGTCCAAGTCGGGTAACCGACGAACAGGGGAAATTGCCATTCCTACTCACCCGATCCACAAACGACACAGAACCTAAAGAGTGCAAAGCTGCATTCATTCATTCAGCTCTACATGCAGACTTTTTAGAGTTACTTTGCAGATACTAAACTCTCTTATCCCTTCCCATTTTCCAGTGCCCGACGACCCATAATATATATATATATAGAAACATACAAATACATGCATAATTAGGAACTTCATAAAGTGGTTCTTCAATTTAAAATATATACATATATTCTTTAACTAAATTAGGAACCAAGATTTAAAGTATTTTTATATATTAATTAATTACAAATTTCAAAAAATTATATAGGAAATGATTATAATAAATATATAGATTAATATAAAAATTTATTATTAAAAATGTTTTTTGGTTACAATAGTTTTATTGGTTTGTTGATGATACTAATATAAATATCTTGGAACTAGAATGGCATATTTCTAAATGAAAAAATAAGACATTTATTACACAAAAAACATTAATTACTATAATTGGTTTCCAGGATAGCGACTCTGAAAAGACAGTCACTTAAGTAATTGTCCCTATCTTTAATCACAGTTTATGATTTGTGCTTAACATGCAATTAATTTTTAGTGCTATCAAGTAAAGTGGCGCATTGCTATTAGCCTGGGACAATTGGTCAGAAGACTACTTAATAATTCAAGCAACCATCTCATGGTACCTGTTCTAGAGACCGGCTCAATTTCACCATTGATTTTGTTTTTCCCTCCCAAACTTTTGCAAATTGAGCAAGACAAAATTACACCTCAAAAGTGGTGTGTACATGCAAGTAACTTCTTGAAACAATTGTGGAGATTGCGTGTTTTCTTCAAAGGGTAATTGTGCCATTACCCTTTTTCAAAAAAATAAAAAACAAGAGAAGTGCAAGCAAAGATAAAGAAACATTGGCCAACACCCTGCGATTAATCCATATACAAGCCACTCAGAAAATTTTAGAAAGATAAAGATGATAAATAAAGGCAAACAGGAAGTAGCAAGATCCAACAACCATACATGAGCATAGTGTGTTTGTTGAGGAGCATAGCACTTGTAACACTACAAGCTACAGAAAGAAGAGAGAATATATATATACTTACGGCATCTACAAGAATTTTTCTATGCTGGTGGTCAGTGTTGATTTGGGAACTGCACCAATAACAGTATCTTTCTTCTCCCCATTCTTGAAGATCATGACAGTCGGGATGCTTCGGATCCCATATTTGGTTGCAATTGAGGGGCTCTCATCGGTATTTACCTTGTAGCATTTTAGTTTACCAGCATAAAACTTTGCCAATTCATCAACAATAGGGTGGATCATACGGCATGGCCCACACCATGGAGCCGAAAATTCAATCAGAACAGGAGAATCAGACTCTAGTACAAGTGACTGCCATGTTGCCTCAGTGACGGGAGAAACTGCAGTTATTTAACAAAAATAAAGCAAAATTTCATTTTTATTAAAAAGGAGATGTTTTCCTAATGAACAAATATGAGATTGTGAATCATAAAAAAAATGATGAACCCTTGTTGAAAGTACTGATAATTATAGGATGTAAATAAGTAGGGCCAAAACATCCACTTCTTACACTTTCTAGGAGTTTGTTAGCTATTACTAAAAATATATTGCCAGATTCCTAACACAAATGACCACTATAACATCTATTGATTATCATATAAGAAGCATGAACACTTCAAACGAGTGTTGTCCCCATAAGTTTGGGCACTTGAATTATACTTCTAACACACACCAAACTTTTAGGATATGACTTCCTTTTAGTGTGGGAGGAAAGTATACTAGTTAAAAGAATAAAAAATGAAGGATTATTGTAAGTTTTTTGCAAAATATTTACAATACCTAAAAAAAAAAATAGTAACATTCACGATGACCATATTAAAGGAGTGTTATCGGATGGGAGAGTCATCATAAATAATGCCCATGCATATATAATTACATAATCCGATACTCACACAAAAGCCAAGCCCTTACTCAGTTAGTATGTGCAAAATAATTTGATCCTTCATCATTGTGGGATTTAAGTAACAAGTTACAAATATTTAGCAAGAAGATCCAACCCTACTCCACAAAACTAGGGAAGTGTAGATATCCTGTTTGCCTCTATAAAAAAAATGATTGGAAGGTGTAGAGAGATGCATGGGAAGATTTAGTAGCTGTGAATTATGATCACTTTTAGGAACTCCCATGCAACATCTCTTCTGAAAAAAGTAATAAGTAAACTATATATAACAAGCATTATAGGATTGCAAATGCTCATGCATGGAATGGAAGATCAAAAATAGGTTTTCTTCACATCTCATTACTGTTGGCTTACATGGACAGTGACGCAGGAGTAAAGAAAACATCCTTATGCCAAACTGATCCAGAACCCAAAAGAGCTTTGAAATAATTTGTTATAGAAGAAGGGGCTGAGACAACAAAAGATGAAATGAAGCAAAATGGAAATGGATGAGAAACAAATGACGAGATAAAACCAGACAACAAGAGGATGAAAGGGGAGAGACCCAAATCAATATTCTTCACAAATTCTTCATTATTACAAGAGCCTCCCTGATATAGGGAAAACAAAAGCAAAATAGGAAATCAAAGAGAAATGACTAATAAACCCACAAAACCTTAACAGTCTAAAACTAGGGGTAGATATTCTGAAAAATTAAAATTAAAAACCAAATAAAAAAAGTGAAATTTCCCTCAATTTTAATCTCTCTGCCTAAAATAAGTGAGAAAGCATGTGTACCACACGGCTTCTTGGTCTCAATCAAAGTGCTTGAAATTCGTTTCAATTTCGGTTGGTTCTTCTGTAGAGTTTTTTGAGATAAATGAGAATATAATTTATTACCCTTCAGTATAGAGTATAGAAGGAGCAAGCAATCTGCTGGTGCATGGTAAAAAGCCTTTCAATATAGAGTATAGTTTTATATAAATAGGCTCACAGTTTGTATATACATACTATATCCATGGTTTGGACCCCTGTTTGATTGATTCAAAAGCCATTGCACGTTATCGCATCCATTTTCTTGCTCATTAGCGCTTTAGAAAGACTGCAGGCCTTTGCATTTTTTAATGAATCTTTACTAACATGGACACCAACATTAATAACATGGACACTAGTTGTTTAGTTATAGGAGTATGGTAGCCTTTGTAATTCAGTTTCAGAAAATAAATAAATAGGAAGAAGAAAATCTTATATATTCTTTTGCATCTTGGATCCATAGCCCATTTTGAGACCAATCAGCCTATTCACTTTGTCTACGCTCCACTTTTTATGAGTCAAATCAAACATAACCAAATCTTTTCATATATTAGTAAATAGAAAATTAGGTGAAGGTTCTTTTAACTTTTAAGGCATATGTGAATGAAAATGATCATTTTCCAGAGGCTTTCACAGCCGATATGTGATCTTTCAGGCTCACTTTCAATTCTCAATATATTTTCCTATTCCCAAATTCTCTAAATTTTGAATCTTGAGTACTCTTAAGGCTTTGACAACCAACCTATTTGTTTTTTTTTCTTTTTTCTTTTTCCGTAAGGTGATTAACTCTTGTTCATTAATATAATATTAGAGAAGCATAAAAAATTCTTAGCCACTACTTCACTGTATACAAAATTTACATTGCCAAGCATTATCTGTCATTTTCGCGCGAAATGGACAACAATAAATTTCATCCCAAAAAACCTCAACTTACTACACAAACCATAGAACACGTCAAGAATTTCGGTTCTCAATCAAATTTGAGTTCGAACTACTATCAGTCTATCACTAAATTTAATATACACAATAAACAAAATACATGCATATAAGTGCCAGTGTGTGAACGAAAATGTTGATACAACCAAGTATTGGAAGCGAAAAGGTAAAACGAACCTTCCACTGAAGTGTCCTGAGCCTCGCACGCGATTCGTCCACCACGACGAACGAGTCCTGAGCTCGAACTCGCCGATCGCAAAGAGCGAGTTGAAGAACTCAACTGGATCTTCAGGCCTCTAAATTCGGTCAGCTTAACTGATTTACGGTTGCCGGAAAGTGCAGAGACCGAGGAACCCGAAATCGGAGCCAAGGTAGCCGTCGGAAAACGGGCATGGTGAGGGACAGTGAGGGTTTCAAGTACACTAGACATTAAAGAAAACAATCGAAGATGTGTATATATATAGAGAGAGAGAGAGGAGAGAGAGAGAATCGTACAGAGCTGAAGAGTAGATAGATCTGAAAGGTTCGATTTTCCACTGTGTGGAGGGAGGGAGGGAGGGAGAGAGAGAGAGACGAATGGACGACGAGGAAGGTGGGATGGATAAGGAGAAATGGTGTTTGAGCTCCACCCAATGCTACTGAGACACGTTTAAACTTTGGGCCTTGTAGCCCTGTTGTACCCATGGATATTGGATTGAAAGTACTAAATCCAAAAAGGTGGTCTCACTCACAATATCGCATATCTACATCCAGATAACTACTTTTTTTTTTTTTTTGTATTACAGATAAAAATAATTTATATAAAAGTATATTTACATTATATAAATGGAGTATTCCCCATGATTAAGTAGGGAAAAAAATAACAAAAAAGGGATATTTACATGTTTTGACATCTACAACAATCCATAATCAAAAGAAAGAAAAAAAAAATTTCTCTTATATACATTCCCTTCAACACACCCTGAGGAAGATATTCGGTGGATCAAAAAGAAAGAAAGACTTCCCAATTCTTACACCCCTCCATTTTTCTTCCATTTTATTCTCTACCAAACAATGAAAATAATATATGATGTGCATACCCATTGCCTTTTTCCTCTTGATTTTAACCATTTTAAATAAATCTTTAGCTTTTAATCTAATTTAACCATGAAAAAAAAAAAAAAACAGTGAAAACCATTTTTCATTTTTTACTTTTCTTGTTTTTCCTTTCTTTTCCTTGAACCTTGATGCTTGATGAACATTAGATACAACAATATTACACACAGCATAATTCAAGAACTCATAACCTAAATAAGCTTGAACTAATTTCATAGAATGCATACCAAATTCAGCATTTCGTAGATATCAACTCACAAATTCCTCTTATTTCTATTACAGTGAACTCCATTCTCCCCGAGCATCGATATTTATATGTAAATTAGCTGTACATTTTGTCAGAAGAAAGGCCATTAGTTCAAACTATGGCAATATTCTCATTGCCCCCACAGAAACAGCAAAGTGAAGACTTCACATTCTTTCTGGTATTTCATTATGCTCACACCAAATGCAATTGCTTACAAGAATGTGAACCCTTCAAACAAAATGCTGAGGACCCAACATGAACTTCCACATACACCTACAAGCTTCTGCAGAAACTTAAATCAGTTGGAGATATTATAACCTGGAACGACGAATGCATTTCATAGGATTGAAAGGTGAATGCTTTCGCGTAGAAGCAAATGGTGGCCCATTCCGGGAGTGAGATGATCTTATATCCCAACCTTCAACATTCTTGGGAACACATACGTCGAAAAGGATTTGACCAAGAACCCCGTGAGCATTGATGCTTGGTGGGCTCGACAGATGAATAAAGTCTTCTTTAGGTTCATCAGGCACAGACCCAACATCTCTACCCTCATGATACTCCACTGAACTAGGCACAATGAAGCGGTCGTTCAGCTCGAGGGAAACTCTCTGAAAGCTCTGATTTGAGCTTGCTGATACTTTCTTTATGTGGCAAAATGGCACAGAGATTTCATGCTGTGTCCCCTCCAAGCCAATTTTCTCTCCTTCAAGTTGTCTAATTCTGTGTGAATAAATTGTAGCAGCCTTTCCAAGTAGCTCGGTCACGGCGCCTTTGTAGTCAATTGGATGATGCCGATAATGACCTGACAGTATTGAAGCATATCAAGAGGATATAATAGAACATTTCTTGTGGAGTTTGTACAAAGGAAATCAAAAAATGGGATAACTTTGGTACAAGGGAAATCAATCTTGCAAAGCCAACATTTCCTGTGGTGTTTCCATCATATAGCAAAGGAACTTTTTGCTAATATGGCCTTTTTTTTCCCACAGAATATGCACATTTTACACGCCATTACTTTTTGTTTCTCTAAAACGGAAAAAAAAAAATCTTTATATACTTACTGAATATATAATATGTTCTCCGAAAATTCTTTATATAATGCGTACTCTTCTCAAATAGCGCAATGTAGAAGGTAAGCAAACTGAACACAAACATTTTCAAAGTTCTCAAATGATTACTCAACTCAATAAAGCCTTGTCACAACTACTTGAAATTTGACAATGAATAATGTTTTGTCATTTTTCACTATTTAAGACAGTAACTTCAGCACTCATCATTTCTTTCTTTACGATATCAAAGCATGCTAATTTTAACATTAGTCTGGGAAACAAAACTATTCACTTCTTAATATCTCTTGACTACCAATTTTCATTATATCGACCTGTATTCTAATTTTGATTTTTTCTTTGGAAATAATATTCTATCTTTTTCTAAAATTACATTCCATATATAGTTTTAATCATACTTATCGCTTCTTTAGTTTCGTAATCAAAACAAATCATTAGTAAATAGTATATAATACGAACCTTTGCTTATATTTGTTTTGTCAATTCATCCATTACTAGGGAAAAATGAAGACTTCATGACAATCCTTGATGTAAACCTACGTAATTGAAAATTTACTAGTTTCTCCATAATTTTTCTTGATATAGTCACAGATCAATCGTACATATACTGTATCATGTCAATAATAATATTTGTGACTTGTTTTATTTCTAAAATTCATCATATTATACTTGTAAGGATCCTATTATAGGTAATCTCTAAATCTCTAGGAACATACATCTTTCTATTTGTCTCCTTGTTAAGTAGATATCCACTAGGTGACATTCCCAACATAAATTCAAGTTGATTTCCCAACACCATTGTCACGTGTCTTAGTCCTTGTTCAATCATTCTCACCCAAAATTTATAAAAATATAACATTATTTTCATACCTCCATAATTTGTAAAATTGTGAAAATCCCCCTTATTTATATATAGGTACCCAATAATGAACGTGTGACGATAAATTAGGGAAAGTAGACTTAGGTGGTATGATCATATTCAACGTAGACCCAATGATGCGCCTATTAAAAGAGGAAAAGTTGTTTGCTATGAGGGTAAACAACAAAGAGGCCGACCAAAGCTTACGTGGGATAAAGTAATTAAAAATGATTTTAAAATTTTAAATTTTGGAGAAGACATGGTGCATAATAGGAAAGAATGGAAAAGAGAATTCATGTGGCTGACCCCATCAATATGGGATAAAGACAAGGATGATGATGATGAAATTACTATCAGGGATAATTGAGCATAACTAATCCAGCAAGAGATGAAAAGATCAGCGTTAAGCATTAGAGGGAGAAACTTAGGTATCTTTTTCTTTTCTTTTTTTATAATTCGTTTTCTGGTTGCAGGAACCTGGTATCTTTTTGAGCTTTTATCAGTACACAAATTAATTGTTCCTAATATAACCAGCGGAATAAAAAGGGAAGGTTAGGTCTATATCCACCTTTCCCTTCCAACACCCTGCATTCATAAGACCAGCACTGAGATAGGCAACTTTTATATCTCATGACTTTCACTAGGACAAAAAGATTGGAAAGGTCACCGGCAATTTTTTTTCTTGTGCAAATTTAATCCTTGTAAGCTTGACAGCAAACAAGAGTAAATGTACCCTCCAATCTCCATTGGTTCTGTGTGTTCTAATGTGCAGTAAAAAATAAAACAGTTGTGGCAGCAAGGTTTCCATTTGCAATTTTCTCCGCCATACTGGCTGATCGACATAATTTGACTACAACCGGGATCACAACTTTCAAACAAGATCCAATGTCAACAGATACTTATTTTTCTTTTCCATTTTCTTCTTATTATTATTTTTCTCCTTGTTTTCTGTCTCATTTTCCAGCAAAATAGCAGAGGTAACTGACGCATTCTTTTCTTTTCTTTCCTTTTTTCTTTAATCTTGCAGAATCTTTTGGTACAACATCAAGACATATAAACATGTCCGGAATCAACCATAAAGTGTAGGGAGGCAATGAATTCACAAAAAATAATCAAGGTTTAGGAGCAGACCTACGTGAGGAGAGCTATTCCATTTCACCAGTTTGACATCACCCCCAAGGTTTTGTAGGCGTTGAGCAAAATTGCAGATAGTTTGATAGGAAGCAAGATCATCATCTTCAGAGCACAAAATGAGATATGGAGCTCCCATGCTCTGTATAAGAATTCTGATGAATAAGCGCAGCGAAGGAAATCAACAACTTTAAATAGCAGATCTTAAAAAATACTTACTACAGAGGAGTACAGAGTCTGCCAATATTCAGCACGCTGGGACTCAAATTTACTAAGGAAGAGGGCGTCCAGACTAGAAGCAATGCCGTTTGCAATCCAGGAAGCTAGTCGTGGAGGACGGGACATCTTGAGAACAGATGGGTGAAGAATGAATCGAGTACCCACATCACTGGTAAAATCTGCGGGACTTGAATCGTATATGTGGCCAGAAACACAATCTCTAACCAGTCGGTATTCATCCTTTACAAGAAATAAACTATAAGATGAACCAACCATGCTAACCGCATAAGGTGAAAAGCACACACAAATCATGTGATACAGTAATAGAAGTAATCAAACCAGAGAATACAGTAATAGAAGCAAATACTTTTACAGAGCCATTCCAAAGGAAAGAAACATGAGAAAAGAAAAAAGAAAAAGAAACAAACCGAAACAGGAAAAATCAAGCATACCGGATTGACTTGTGCTTCACACTTTCCCTCAATTATCTGAAATACATGGAGAAAAATTTAGTTACACCGCCATAAGCTTATGCAAGCATGCAAACAATCAAGAACTGAAATGCTACTATCAATGCACAGACAATCAATAAAAGAAGTAAACACACTCCAACATGTGTGTTATTGTTTAATCATCCAAGACTGAAATTTACCTGAAGAACCTTGTACATGCAAGCTTTTGGACCACCAGAGAAAGATGCAAAGACAACAGGGCATGGCCTAATTTTTAGCTCCTTTGTATACAAAATCAAAATGAAGCAATAATTAGTTAACTTTAAAGTAATATAACTTTCAACAAATTAAGCTTGATGTCCTGAGATTCAGCTAATCGAAAAAGAAAAACAATAATAAAGTTAAAGCACAGGGAAAAAAAATGCACAGTAAGAGAGCCAGCAATATGGAAAGCAAGATTGCAAGCTTATACTAATTTTCAACTCTCAATATTTGTTTGCCTTTTTCAAGGTCTCTCAATCAAGTCTCAAGGTCTTCAAGACTTCAACAACAAGCAGGCCTAGCTCAGATTGTGACGCTTATAGACATTGATTCAGAATATCAGTTGAGTGACAATATAAAAGAGCAATCCAGTTGTAATTGGTGAACCTTCATAGAACTTAGTCCCACAAATTAATAATAATGACCGGACAATGTTATATAGCACTGACCTCGATGAGCTCGTTGAGAATTTCAAATGCCAATGATGTGGCGTGATCAGGGAAGAATCTGCATAAAATTATTGAAATAATCTCATGAAGTTCAAATGTAAATAAAATAAAACAAAAAAAAAATACAAGTAAAAATATATATATTTAAAAATGTAAACTGTTTATTTGATATCACAGGCAGTATACTAAATTTTAAAATGTCTATAGATCTAGAAAATTTCTAACAATCTCTTAATCAAACGATCCTTTAATTGACAAATATAATTTGCAGTACCTGTCCTGTTAATGCAGAATACCATATGTGTAGTTGATAATTAAGATTTAGAAAATTTGGAGGATTGGCTGATCGAGCAAGTAAAATCATTACCGAGATAATAATTTTAAAAAAAAAAAGCATTACCAAGATAACTATATTGACCATAAGCAAGTACCAGTTTTTTAAAATTTTCTTCTCAATGGATAATTTTGAAAACACTTACTAGCCAGGTTCTAATGTTTTTTCTTCTTTCTTTATTATTATTGTTATATCTTTTTCAAGAAAGGAAAATTTTCAAACACTTAGTTTCATTTCATAACACATTTTCAATGCAAATTGTCTACTATTTTTCCATAATTTATAAAAAGTTACATCAACTACAAGCTACTAAAATGCTATGTTACATGGAATTGGGTACGTGTGTCGGGTAAGGTTTGTATCCATTCATAAGATGTATCAAATCTCCAAATTGAAGGACACATGAATACTGTTGAATATTCATATTATTTAATATTTTTATTTTATGTTTAATGTCTTCATGCAACATAGCGTTCAATGTAGGCATTTCACTTGTTCTAAAGCAATAATATAATAAAATTGAATTATTGGATATGTTGATTTTTAGGTGCATGTCCAACCAGAAGTGTCGGACACATATCCTATACTCATGTCCGAGGATTGTGTGTCCAACACAGGTACTTCACCTACTTTTGAAGAGTCCATGTAACATAGCTAAAATGAATGACCCTGTGTAGCACAAAGGTTGACTGATAAACTTATCAAGTTTAGTAACATTGTATAGTAGTGGCATATTGTCAGTGGTTTGAAGAAGTAGACACGAACGAAGTGTAATGGGCTCAGGACCGTATCGGGCATAATGTAATGGAATCGGTTATTGCGGTCATGAAATTTGCTAAACCTTGCAATATAATAACCAAGTCTAAGATATTCACAAGCAACCACACATGTATATGGTTCCCAAACTTGTTTATGAAGTGTTAAAGAACCTATCAATATAATAACCATGAGTCACCTAGCCAGTGATACAGCCAGCATAAGATAATAAAATTTCATAAATGCAGAAGTGGGCTACCAAACATACTCCTACTTTGCTATCTCATTTCATTTCTTTTGGGAATAAAAAATGACAAATAAAAATAAATGTAAAAGAAACCTAACTACTATTTGAACTAAAAGGTTGGCAAAACATCTAAAAATATTGGGCAATTTAAAAGTTCAAAAGATTATACAAAACCACTAAAACTTGATTTCAAACAGTGTTCAATACTGAAGGGGTTCTTTCTGAAGTTACTTAATATTGAATATTTATCTGTAAGCACTATCTTCCTTCTTCCTTTTTAATATCTCCAAGCATGGTAGAACCCCAAGTTCAATTTATCAAAATCTAAAGCTCAATCCAGAGTTCCTCAGAACGATAAGTTCAATTCACTAACTTCAAAGCAAATGATCTCGCACAGCTGATGCTCATTTTGGGCCACACACTAAACAGCTAAAGTAAGACATACCACAAAAAACCATGATCTTATAACATCCCTCCAGCAAACCATCACAGATTTTCTTATCTCACACAAATGATACTTCCATTCGAAAAAGCACGGAAAAAGAAATGGGACACGGACACGGCAAATCCTAAAAAATTAGGACACGGGCACGGCGGGGACACGGCAAATAATAAATATATATTTATATATAATATATGATGTTGTACTTTAACAAATTAAGAGTAATATTATTTTTCATCAACCTAACAAAGAAAAAATCCACAAATCATAAGTCACAAGTACACAATTGAATCTACTCCACAATAACAATAATTATAAGAGAACGATATCACAAAGTCATAAAACCAAATCAAAACAAGATATTAGAATAAAAACTAGTCTTATCATTTAATCATCATTCCAGCTTACTCCAAGTACAAAATCATCATCTGAAAGTCACACGTAAAAAATTACAGTTGTACAGCAAGAGAAAGAAGAGGAAAATAGAACAAAGATGAAGAGATGGGATGGACTGTAGTTGAATTTTAAAACAACCTTTCTAGAACTTGTGTTTTGTTGGGGAAAAAGAAAGAAAGCAAGAGGAAAAAGAAAGTAAGAGACTAAAGAAAGAGAAAAAAGCGAAGAAACAAAGAAAATTAGGGTTTTGTTAGAAGGGATTAGTGAAAAATAAAGTAAGAATATATGGAAGAGAGAAGATTCATGGAAACAAGAGACAAAAGAGAAGAAAAAAAAATTGGTGTGTCCGCGGTGTGTCAGAAAATTCATGGCATGTCAGACGCATGTCCACACCGTGTCTGAAAATTCAAAAAAAAAAAAAATCAGACATGTTTTTTGGCGTGTCCAACGTGGATTCTTTTCCCTTTTAGGCGTGTCTGTGCTAGCTAGCTTCCATTCTGTTTCATCTGCTAAAATGAGACATAGCCTTTACAATTGTACAACACCCTAAACAGCACATCAATTGCACCTCTTAGCATCTTACAGCTTTTCCATTTTACCACGCACTAAAGTTATATATATATATATATATATATGCAAATATATTTTCACACTGAAGTTACATATATACAGAACATATGTACAACATCCTCATCAGCATATTCTCTTTGCAGCTTTTCAGATATAAAATTTCATGATTAAGAACTCACAGTTTCCAATCCATCGATAGATATCACAAACTTGAGTTAGAGGAATCAGTTATGCTTTCTACATACCTGACATCAACATTGGCAGTTATTATCTGCTAAACTAGTGGATTCTCATAACGTATGCGAGAGTATTAGAACACTCTTCTTTGGAGATAAATGCTCACCTACTCTAAATATCAAAATAACACCTGACGCAACACTCTACATGTCTGACATCACATACTTGAGTTAAAGGCATCAGTTATGCTTTCTACATACCTGACATCAACATTGGCAGTTATTATCTGGTAAACTGGTGGATTCTCATGACGTATATGAGAATATTAGAACACTCTTATTAAGAGATAAAAGGCTCACCTATCTTAATATCAAATGAACACCTGACACAACAGACAAACAGTGATAACTGTAAAACTTTCATTGTTATAACTTACTTGAGAGTACCTTTTCATTTCAGATTTAATACTACAATATAGCAAGAAACGCATATGTCTAAGAGATTTGCTTCTCTTGAGCCACTCCCAAACCTTTTGAACCTACATTGGAGGAGGGGAAAAAAAAAGGAAGGAAAAAAAAAAACCTACATTGGAGGATTCAGGCTCGATTCAGACACTGGCACCTGTGTTAATGATTTTAGCTTATCCGAAAAGAAAAACATCCATTATTGCATTTATCATTTTTTTTTCCTCCTTTGTTTCCAAGCAAGGAATTCCCAGGAACAAGATATTATTTCAATGGTAACCGTTGTTGACTCCATTTCAGAAGCTATGCAACCCAAATACTAAATCCAGTTAAGGTTTCTATATGTCATCTAATACTAGAAGGTGTCAAATTGCAGTGGCTTTCAAGGAAATCTCTAGGTGATCCACCCATAGGCTTTAACGAAGTCAATTCGCATTCCTCCTCAATTATCTCCATCAAGAAAATTTCTTGGTCAGCCCAATTTATGAATCTCCACCAACCCAACTCACCCAACTTATGGATTGGGATTCAAAGATAATACGGCATTCAATAGACCCTCACCCACTACACAGCTCACGTCTATACCTAAAAAATTTCAAGTTGTATAGTAACTACATACAAGGTAGTACAGACCAACAATTCACCCCCTCAATCCTCAAGAAAATACGATCAAAATTCATGTTCTACGGTAAACAAGCACAAAGATAAGTCCACCAAATTTACAAAACACAAAACCCACAAAAAGGCGACTTTTTGCTCAGTCAGTCAAAATTAATCAAACCCAGAAACACAAACAACAGATAAGACTAAAACGAGTACTTCGCTGATCGAAACAATACATGAAACAAGGAATCAGAATCTGAAAGCACCGAATTAGTGAAATTGAACTTACTGATTGAGAAATTGGGAATGACAGATGAGGGAATTCCAACCGAGAGAAGAGTAGAGCTCAACGTAATTCTTCAAGTGCCTCTCCTGACTCGACATCCACGCGAACACCACCACTATCCCTTCCACTTTCCCACCTTCTTTTCTCCCCCAGTAGTACCTTCCCCCAAATCCCCACATCTTCACCTCTCCTCTTTTCCCTGAAAAAAAACACCCAACTTTCCAGGAAAAAATTTCTACCGATTTTCCAAATCTAAACTTGGAGACAACAACCCTTTTACCAGACTCTCTCTAGATTCTCAGAAATCGAAGGGGATTGTATGCAAATGAAGGTCCGCTCTGCTTTGATTTTTTTCTTCGTTGTCCCAATTGTTATATAATTATATTTGCAGCTTTTTATATGTTGATGAATGGGTTGGGTCTATCTGCGCCATACTTGGGAGTGGAAACTTTTGGCTTTTGTGCAATCATTGAGCATTTGAGCCTGCGAGCCCCGCACTCAAACCAATGAATACGTGCCACATCATGCATGGCGAAAATGTGGTTGCTTTTTACCAGAATACCCCCCATATTTTATGCTCGAGGCACACTATGAGTGATGTGGCATATTTTCATTTGATCCGGTAAAAGGAGAAGATCTACATTGTTTCGCAGAGCAGAGAAGCTAACATGCTAAATTTCTAGTGCTAGGTGATGATAAGAAACAAGGCGTAGGATAAACCTCAATTTTGTTGTTTGAGGATATTCCTAAATGAATAGGAAAGTATTTTTGTACTTTGTTTTGATTATAGGAAAAAAAAAAAAAAAGGGTTTAAACAGCTACTTTTTATTTTTCCTTCGGATATTAATTCTTTTAGACACATGCAACACTCTCATAATTTGAGAAATTATTCGATAGTTTGAAATATATGGTCTCGATCAATCACAAAAAGTCATACAACCATAAAACGAAATGTGGTTGCTTTATTTAGTTTTATAATTGAATGACTTTTTGTGATTAGTCGAGGCCAAATAGTCCCAGACTATCTAATACTCCCTCCGTCCCATAATTTTAGTCCACTATTTTTTTTTGGGATGTCACAAAATACATGTCCATTTCCTAAAATGGATTATATGATTCCTAAACTATCCTTTCCAAACTCTACTATTCTAAAAGTTGGGTTCACCATATAATAATAATAGTAACTTTTAAACAATGACTAATATATAAATTCATGCATTATTACACTAAAAATTGGGTCCCACCATAAAAAGTTGGAATCCTTAAACATCTCAAAAATTATGAGACGGAGGGAGTAATATTTTTTATAAGTTGTACGCAGAACAAGTTCAAATATAATACTCGTATGAGTTTAATTAATAGAGGAGTTACGGAGAGATTTGAACTCTCTCTATTTCACTCTAAAAGGAGAAGACCTCAAGTCTTGGTGGTGAAAAAGGGTGCATGAGAGTAAAATGATTATATGAATTATTTATGGGGACATAGGGAAAAAAAAAAAAAAAGAATGATTATTCCATTAATGTAAGAGATAATTTATCAAGTAGAGGTGACTAGCATGACTCTTCTGGTTACTCCATTAAGAGTGTCTTGACTTAATACATCTTATTAAGAACATGTGCGTGGCTTTGTTTGATTATAGGAAAAAAAAGTAATGGAAGGTGAAAGTAATGGAAAGGGAAAAAAACAAAACAAAATCTTTCTAAATATATTTAGTTAGAATGAAAATTTTGTAAGAAAATTGTGAAAATAAGATTATTTATTTAAATTATTCTTATTTATATCAAATGAACTAACGAGACTGTATAGATTTGTCTCCAACTAATTTTTTTATTTTTATTTTTAAATAAAGGTAATTTTGAAAATCTGATTAAATAATTTTTTGGATATTTAAAGAGACACCTGTGCTTTTAAACATACAAATTTTTTTATATTAAATAGATAAGAGAAAATGACATAATTTAAGTATATATTACTTTCTCAAGAAAATAAATTTTTCTTTTGTTTTTTAAAATCCAAATCTTTATTCACCTACCACATGTATGTAAATGACAAAATAACGTGTAGGAGTATATTTTTAAATAGAAGTTTAAACAGAAAGGATTGAAATTTTTTATTTTTTCTTTCAAGAAACTCACTTTCATGTTGTCTAACTCATAATTATTTTATTTATTTTTTATAAAACTACCTTATTAATGTCGCCATTCTATGTGGGAAGGTCCACCAAATACAGTTCCACTTCCGAGTCAGGATAAAACATTTTACTGTACCATTTATGACAAGACCTTATCTTTATTGCTGTCATGTCTATCCGTTATTATTGCATTACAGCTTCTAAATGGCGTAACGCAACAAATCGAAACCGGCTTACGGGTAGTTTCTAGATTGAGATTTTGGTTCAACGTCCGGAATTGGTCAACAAATTTTTTTTCTTGTTGATTTATCTGATTAAAAAAAATGATGAATATTTCAATCCACGAGGTCTGATCCATAGACAAGAACGCAGGAAATTCGAGATAGGCACATTAATTAATTTATTATGAAAAATAATAATTAGATAAAAGTGTTAGGTAGAATTGTCAGATTTATATTTTTTTATTCATAGAATGCATGTTGTGAGTGTATATGATGGAGTCTACCATATGCGAACAACAATGTAAAAGTTTAGGTCTACAAATTTTGCCTAAGTAGGATAGTCTATTTATTATTTTGAATTTGAATTTTATGAATATTCATCTTATTCATTATAAATAATTGGATTGTTCCGAAATAGCCAAAACCAACACGAAAAGATAGTAATTCGTAAGTATGAATCTGAACTAATACGAAAGAAACTTATGTGAATGGGGGTTGTGAGAGCATCTTCAACGCTCTCTCAAAAGATGATTGGTAGCAGCAGTCGCTCAAGCAAGTGTCCTTGCACAGTCGCTTCACTAATTGGTAGAAATCAATCTCATAAATTAAATACTTTCCTACAATAAATGTCCTATTTTTTCATCAATAAGTATACTCTTTCAGTTCTAAAGTATTTACACTGGTGTCATCAACAAACAAATAAAATTATAAACATAAAGTATTATAATATTTTTATTAATATTTTTTTTATATTGTCCTACTTTTAAATATTTTTAATAATCTATATACTTATTATAATCATTTCCTATATAATTTTTAAAATTTTGTAATTATGGTTAATTGAATAAGTATATAGATTATTAAAAATATTAATAAAAATAAAATTATAAACATAAAGTATATAGATTAATTGAATAAGTATATAGATTAATAAAAATAAAACTATAAACATAAAATATATAGGTGAATTGAATAAGCATATAGATTATTATGGTTAATTGAATAAGTATATAGATTATTAAAAATATTTAAAAGCAGGAAAATATAAAAAAAAATATTAATAAAAATATTTTAATACTTTAAAAATATGTTCTTTAGTTCGCTGCATTTTCCTTATGTGAAACTCTGATGCTATAAATTCCATAACCTCTGTACGTTGATCTTCATCAGGTGAAGATTAATTGAAATCTCCTCTCGAAATCACTAATCTCAAATTGCTCATTGTAGTACTAAAATTATGATGAAAGATGATAGTTTGTAGTTTGTAGGTGGAGGATGATAGTTTTTATAGATGGATAAATAATAGTTAAGAATGGTAGTTGGGAATGATAGTTGAAAAAGAATGGTTGTTATGTAAAAAAAATATCATTTTAGATGAAATGCTCCTTTAGAGCAGAATTGCTAAAATATAGCATTTTGGCAGTGTAGCTCCTCTTAAAATGTAGCTTTAACATGGAGAAATAACATTTTGCATTGGAGATCCTCTGAGTCCCACCACATGATATATTCGGTCTCAAACTATAAACCATTATTCATAGAGAAATCCCAATTTTCAATTCCAAAAACTTAATTCAAAGCTCCAAAATTTTGAAGTCAAACCAAATCCAAAATTAAAAGAAACACCTTACTCAGATGTGTCTATATTTTGCTTTCCTTTTTGTAATATCAGCAAATTAAGCTAATACATGCATGCATCCACCTCGATATGGTTAAGGATGGGTTTTTGGCCATGATCACACCACAATAAAGCACCGGGTTGACACTCTGACACCAATTAACTTTATTTCCCTTTAATACAGATTTATTTGCTCACATCAAATTGATCGGAGATTAACATCTTTGACCTTTGTATTTCCATGAACATATATTTATATTTACATTTAAGCATTGTGTTTGAATATCCTTTAAAAAATCACAATTTAACGATAAAAAGTACTTAAAAAAATCAATCTTACGATTCAAAATATACGTCTATTTACGAATTAAAATAATTCTCACTATCGTCGATCTAACGGTCATGATTCACCCACTATATTCACATAAACATCTACCTACCCTTACACCCCTAAAATGATTTAGTCTAATAATTTTTTTTTATAGTGCCATAAGTACAGGTAATACGCTAGTATATATATAATAAAAGAAAATTCATGATTCACCCACTACATTCACATAAACATCCACCTACTCTTACACCCCTAAAATGATTTATACTAATAATTTTTTTATAGTGCCGTAAGTACAAGCAATACGATAGTATATATATATATAATAGAAGAAAATTAAGTGCATAGTGAGAAGGGATCAAGAAAGAGAAATGAACCGTTGGCTAGGTCAGCTCACTTGCCAAAGCAACACATTCTTTTTTATTTTTCTTTCTTACTTTTTACTTTAATTGTGTCATCCAAGATGCACTTTCTGTTGGACACATTTATTTATTGAACGCGATATGGCCAATATTGCCACACTACATTGGATCATGAAAAATAATCCCTTATAGTTATTCTAAGTTTTGGGAAGTTATGTGTTTGTCTTCATCAATTATACGCGCATAAAGACTTCCATAGGTGTGAATATCTTGAGGATTTCTCACTTTGTTTTGTAGGAATTTCTCACTTTGTTTTGCAGGTGTTAACAAATCAGATTGCTTGGCTAGAGGTATAAGATCCATTTTGGATTATGTGATTCATTTTTAGACGTTTATTGATTTTTCTTACACTTTCAACATAAAATAGCTCATCTCATACAATTTTGACAAGACTAAAATAGAAAATACGATATGACATACAAAATTTAGCTCAACAAAGTGAGTATCAGTCAATTTGAATCAAAGGAGAAAAACTAGTTACTAGCAGATGTAGAACTAATTCGAATGCTGAAACTGGTGCACTGCTTCCCAGTCTCAACCAATTGTTTAGTAATGGTAACTTCTGGTGCAAGAGAACATGTCAAAGCTTGAATTTCATGAAAATAGGAATTCTTTGTTACCTTACCACTATATCACTAAATAGATTTTGACAGATTGTGCACGAGTTTTGACATGGCCATTCTAGGATGTCAAATTGCATGATGTAAAATCATGTTTAATTCTGAATTGCAACATATAACATATCAAAAGTAGATGTAACTACCTGCTTATGTTCTTCATCAGATTGAGCCACTTGAGTTTCTACGAAAACTTTGAACACACTTGGTGTTAGGCTTCAACCTCTCTTAACTATTGAAGATGTCTTAAGACTCTCAAGTTTTAACGCTTAATTTTGAATGCAACTATCGTGGGCAGTAAACAAAGGAAATGAGAATCCTTAGGCTCACTTGGACAGACAATGGCCTAGTGGTAATGTCTTATTATTCAATCAAAATGTTTTTTTGTATAATTTTTTGTTTTGCATAATGGTATTTCCACATCCAATATTGCCATATCTTTTCTTTTTTGTACTAAAGCTCTTTCAATATTATTGCAAGAAAATGTAACCAAGAAGAAGATTGGGGGTCTGCAAATGGGCAGAGGTTGCCCTGTAACTTTCCATTTTTTGTTTGCTGACAATGCTCTATTATTTTGTAAAGCAATGATCAATCAGACCAAACAGTTGAAAGGAATTTTAGATAGATATAGAGCCTTATCAAATCAGTTTGTCAATGTTGCAAAGTCCAGCCTACTCTTTAGCCCGAATACCACCTCTTGTCAAAGGAATAAGCTGAGTAGAATCTTGCGTATAAATTTTGTTAATTGGAGGACAGTTACTTGGGTCTCCCTTACATATTGCAGAGGTCAAAAACTGCTTCATTTCAATTCTTATCAGAAAAAGGTATCTTCAAAGATCAAAGCTTTAAAAGGTGAAAGTATGTCAAGGTAGGGAGAGAAGTGCTTCTAAAGTTGGTGGTTTCAGCCTTAATGCATTATTTCAAAGTCCCCAAATCCGGCCATCAATGATAATCTCAAAAGTCAAATGCTTAATTTCTGATGGAGTGGAAAGTCAAAATCAAATATATGAAGTGGATTGGATGGAGCAAAATGTTTGAACCAAAGGAATCTGACAGTCTTGGATTTAAAATTTTAGAAGCTTTCAAACTTTCTTTGTTATCGAAATTGGATTGGCGCTTGGAGGTGGAAGATGGATCCATGTTCTATAAGTTGTTCAAGCAGAAATATTTCAAAAATAGCTCATTCCTCAACTCCTCATGTAGTTTTAAGTCTTTTGGGTATGAAAAAAATGTTATTTCAAACAATGACTCAATAGGGGGTGAATTGAGTCTTTTGGCAATCTATGCTACTTCTGCACTATTTTTTTTTCTTCAAATAATTGGTATGCGAACAAATATAGAATAATAAAAACAACAACCAAAGTAAATAAATAGGAATAAAAGAATGCAAACACTAGGACAAATAACTTTCCATGATTCGACACCTCTTGTCTACGTCCACTACTCAAGAGAGCACCTCTCTCTCAAGATTTTAGAATCTCCACTATCAAGCTCTCTTCAACCAGGTGAGAACTAAACCCTTCCAAGATACCAAGTGCACCTAGACTTCCTTGCTAAATGAGCCCCTCTCACCTAGACTTCAAGGGGTTCACAATCTTTTTACAACAATCTCAAAGATAAGAAAGTTCGAGCATAAGATATACCCTCTTTAAGGATGAAAGATATACAATCAAAGCCCTCATTCTAGAGTGATAGATATAGCAAGTGATGAAAGCTCAATTCTAAATGATTTGTGACTAGTTGTGAAAGATATGCAAATGAGTATATGTAAAGACAGGGTCATTTTAGACCAATTTTCTTTTTTATTTTATTTTATCATTAAATGACATAAAAATGATTTTAATGTATTTTAATGATGAAATGGGAGTGAGGAGACTTGTTTTGAAGTTCGAAAAAATTTTAGAACCATTTGGTTCAATTTGAGATTTTTAGGTTTGTGGGCCCTACGACATAGGTCGGGTGGGTCCGAAAAATTGAATATTTTTTCAAAAATATTTATTTTTGGTTTTAGACTATTTAAAATGTTAAATTAATAAAGAAATTGATTTCGGGATCGTAGGAGTTTTCAAAAAAAAAAAAAAACGGAGGTCGGCAAGGTGCGTTAAGTGACGAAAGGCATTTTGCGGGGTAGGGCTTATAAATATCAAGTACCTGATATTTACAACCATTTTTATCTCTCTAAAATAGCTAGCAGCTGCTCTCTCTATCTCTCTTCTCATTCATTTCTCTTCCTTCTCCCTTGGTTTTGAAGCATTTAAAGGTTGATTCGAAAGGTGCCATAGAAGGAAAGTTCATTCTACGCGACGAGTGCTTGCTTTTGATCCGAACAAAAGTCAATTTGGTGATTTTGAGTTCGGTGGAATCGAGAGTTTTGTTTGGAAACTCTTCCAAACCGAGGTAAAGATGTCTAATTCATGAATTCTAGAGTTTTTGTGAGTGTGTTAAATGATTAAAGCATTCAACTACATATATATAAATGTATATATGTGTGTGTGTGTGTGTGTGTGTGTGTGTGTGTGTGTGTGTGTGATTGTAAAACATGTATATATGTGATATAAGTATGATTTAGTATGATGAGATTCATGATTATGTGCTTGTATGATTTAAGTGAATTATATTCTAGCATACAAAGTGAAGATTATAAGTTTTGGTGTTTAATTGACGCATATAACTGTTATCATAGGAATAGGTAGAAGATAAAATCTTCCAGTGCTACTGGTGAGTCACTCAAAATTTTAGTTGTCCCTTTGAATCTAGATCTTGGAATCTCCAGACAGCTAGATAGGGTTTCTATTAAGGTGACTTGGTAGATATCGACTTTAAGCCCATTCCCCTCGATGACTTCTTCACTTACTCTCTAATTTTAACATTTTCACTCGTGTGGATCCACCTGGTTATTCCTTTAATAAATATGCTCTATAGAGCTTCCCCTTTCGAGAGTAGTGAATTATTGATATTAACAATCCCAAACCACAATCTTATTTTGGTAGAAGAAGATGTAAGGAATCTTCTTATCAGAGCAGATATGATAAATAATGTCTACTTATCACTATCTGATTTAACTACCAAGTTGCAAATACTCTTTTGAATTACATATATCAAGTCATGTGCAATTCATTCTTAATCTGACTTAGTCATCTTAAGTGTCTCTAGCATGCATCACACTTCATTAGATTTCTTAGTCATTTTAATGTATAAATCTAGCACACACTTTTATTTAACGTAGAACTTTGATTGTTCCATATAATTACTTCTTCACAAAAATATAATATACTCGATTGTTTATGCAAATTTAGATTATATCCTAAGTCTCTTATAGGAATTGAACCCCCACATTTAAAGTATTTCTTATTAGGTGTTTTATTCTTAATAAGAACTTCCATAATTCTGGTTTACTCTAATTATAACTATTTGCATAACTTAAAACACAAATTGAATGGAGTACTTTCCCATCTTATCATACAAGGAAAAAACTTATTCATAAAACTAAAAGAAATATCTAGTAATATTACTATGGATACATAGTATTACACTGTGTTTATATTATGATTACATCACATATCGCTTAGATACTATTTGGTACAACAGTCATCACATTCATTTTGAACATCCCTTCATTCAAGTACCATATACCTATAAACACTTCATTCTTAGTTAGAACAAATCTATTTAAGATGAAGACTAGTCTGAACCCATTCTTACTTAATAAGTTTCCAGAAACTAGATTCTTTCGAATATCTAGCACGTAAAATACATTATTTAGAACAAGTTCTTTCCTCGAGGTCATTAGGAGTTTAATCTTCCCTTGTCCTTTTACTTTGACAGTTGATGAGTTGCCCATATAAAGTTATTCTCCATCATCAACTTGTTGATAGGTGGTGAACATTCTCCTTTCTGAACAAACATGACGAGTAGCCCCAGCGTCTATCCACCACTCTCTAGTATTGCCAACCATATTTACTTTAGAAATAACAGTTGTAAGATTTAACTCTGACACACCAGTTGTTAGCTTTTCTTTCTCGGTTATATGACTTCACTAGTCTTCTTAAGCTCTTCTTCTATCATTCGATGTCGGCAGTATTTAGCTCGATATCCTTTCTTACCATAGACATAACACTTGCCTTCAAACCTCTTAGGGTTACCTTGAGTTACACCTTGGCCATAATATTTCCTTTTATTGTTCCTCCTCTTTTCTTCCATAACTTTTGCTTTTGACTCAAATGAAGTATAACCGATTTTGATTTCCAAACCACGATTATCTTCTTTGATCCTCAATCTGACTATTAAGTCCTCAAGCCTCATTTCCTTGTGTTTATGATTTAGATAATTCTTGAAGTCTTTCCAAGATGGTGGTAATTTTTCAATTATGAGAGCCACTTGAAAAGACTCACTTAAATCCATCTTCTCAACATGAATTTCAAGTAGGATCAATTGGAGCTCTTGAACTTGGTTAATCACAAGTTTAGAGTCAATCATCTTGTAGTCAAAAAAATCTGCCAATTACAAATTTCTTCAAGTCAGCATCCTCTGTTTTATATTTCTTGTCTAATGACTCCCATAACTTTTTAGCCGTCTTGATTGGACTATACACATTGTAAAGTGTGTTGTCCAATCCATTGAGGACATAATTTCTGTACAAAAAATCTCTATGGTTCTATGCATCTATAACAGTAATTGTGGTTACGTCAGTCTCGCCTTCCTTTAATACTGGTACAGTCTCTTTCAGATATTTTCCCAGATTAAGGGTAGTAAGGTAAAACAACATCTTCTGTTGCCACATTTTAAAATCAGCCCCATTAATTTTTTTAGGCTTTTTCCCATGACTAATAGAAATATGAGGCACATTTGTAGTGGCCATTTAATCTGAAATATTACATATACAGATCACTCACAATTAATGACAAATATATATATATATAAATAATATGTCTTTATTTATTGAACTCAATGTAAATAACAACCAACTATAGTAGCATATCATAAAGTAACATTTATGGAATAATTGTCTTAAGATTGTTGGAAAAATATGGACTGAATATGCTATTAAAAGAATTATGACATCATCTACTATATATTAATATCACTATATGGATATAAGTTATACAAACTTCATTATATACATATAATTAACATATCTAACATGTGTAACACTGAAATTACATGTTATATATAAACAAATGACAGATGATCTTATGACACTATATAGACTATCATATAAAACCACATGGAAATAACTTGAAATTTGATGATTGAGGCTTGAATTTGATTCAATTTTCTTAAGACAATTATCGCCCCGCAATGGTGTTGAACGAATCGAACTACCGAGGTGTTAGGGTTAGGCTATATAGATTTTGCGGAGAGAGGGGAGAATTCAAACGTAGAGAGAAGAAGAAGTCGGATAAGTATATTTCTCTTCCCTCAAATGAGACTTGAATGAACTATTTATAGGCATAGTGGTACCCTTTCAAAAGTATTCGAATAACCATGAGATATGTACTTTGGTCTAAAGGTTGAGAATCGTATTGTTTCAACTTCAATCAACATTAATAGTGTCTATTTGATTTTTGGTGTTTCAACTTTAATCAACACTAATAGTGTCTATTTGATTTTTGGTGCTTGTTCAGCACAATGTCTATGTAACTATTCCACTCTTCAGGAATAGTTTTATCCCAACAATTTCAACCCAAATATTAATTAATTAACGTTAACTTCATTCACCTCAAAACAATCGTTTTTCTAACAATTTCTCCATGGTTAATCCTCCTATTGACTTCACTCATTCCTATTAGTTATAGTTATGCTAAAAAATTGAGGAAGAATAGGAAGGAGGTTTGGAAAACTAAGGTTACTAGAAAGGTGCAATTTTTAATTTGGCAAAGCTTACACCAAAGTATTCCAGTGAATGTTAACTTAAAATCTCGAGGTATAATTGATCAATCGAAATGCTCTATTTGTGATTTTCCAGTTGAATATGTGGATCACCTACTCTGCAAATGTCCCATTGCTCTGGATATGTGGAAAATGAGCCCTCCCCATTTGGATTTTGCTTCCTCAATCCATACGTCTTGACAAAGAAGGTGGTGCTCTTTGATGGATAACTGGAAATCAGGAGAGAACTTTGTCTAGTGTATTAGCCTTGCAACTTTTATATGTTAGAATTTATGGAAGAATCGTAATGAGAAAATATTTAAATCTAGTAGTAGGTGCCGTTTGATATTCTAAGCAAAGCTATCCAAGAATTCGATGATTTCTTTGCCTACAAACAATTGAAAGTCTTGAGATTGTGGAGTGGTCTAGTGTTGAGAGATGAGCCTAGTCACCCAATTCAAAAGTGTATAAATAGTCATTTTTGCACTTCTCATGCATCCAATAACATTTTTGACTTCAACAACCCTATTCGTGAGACCACTGTCTAGCACTTTTTTCAGCCATTAAACTAACCCAAAGCTCCATCAAATCATCCCCAAACTTGTATCAATTCAATCTCCATGATTTAAACTGGAACTTGGAACCAAAAATCCCAAAAAAGTAACCTAGCAGGCTAGCACACCATCTCTGCATCCCTGTTCGTGGCTACCTTTTCTGCCAGCTTCGGCCATTAATACCGGCCACACAAGCTCTCAAATACCCCAAGAATTAAACCCAAACAACTTTCAACAATCAATCTATAATTACGAACATAAATCACCCCAAACTATGGTCTAGATTTGTTATTCCCAAATATGAAATTCTAGGGTTCCTATGTTTCCAATCCCAATTTCCTTAAAATCAGCCATCAACCACATCAAATTAAAATAGTAGATCAGCTTTCAATGGCAACAAAACATCAAAATTATCAACTGGATCAGTTTCCCACATGTTCATATATATATATAATATGCATATCTATATATATATATATATGCCTACACACCAATGTTACAAATTTTTCCCACCATTCTTCCGTCAAACATTGCAATAATCTGTTTAAAGCAATCAAATCCACGATTTCATCAACCAACATCAATTTCACACGTTTTCATCGGTTTACATGATTCATATACATATCAATTTATGTGGTTTTATATATACATATAACCACATAAATTCAAGTAGTCTAGATAATAATAATATACGAAAGTACTCTGGGTCCGGTATTGGTCTTTGTTGTTCAGAAGTGTGATCGATGAGGTTGAGTGAGATTGTGGGATGGGGAGTCTATTTATTGTGGAGATGACACATCGGTTGGTGGTGTTCCAATGGTGTCGGTTCTCAATGAAAATGGGTCTTGGTGGAGTGGAGTTTTGACAGCAATGGTGGTCAATGGTGATGCTCCAGCAAAAATGGAGATGGTGGCATCGGTTGGCAGTGAAGTTTGGCGCAAACGACAGTGACTCAGCAGCGAGGTTTTGGCAGTGGTTGTAGGACCTTTGCGGTGGAGACCTGACTGGTGCTGCTAGTGATGCTTCGGCTGGCGGTGAACGTGGTGACGGAGCTTCGCGGTGGAGACCCTCTTGAATCCGGCGAACTGTTTCGCTGACAGCCACAACCGAAGGGAATGACGCGATTCTCGGGTTTTGACCAACATTTGGATGAAAGGGCCGCCCATTTAGGTCTTTTAAAATTTCAACTTTTGTCAATTAAATTTAATATAATAATAATTGATAAAATTGTAAAATAATAATAATAAAAAAGGAAAAATTAGATTTTGGTGACCAAAATTAAAAATATTTGATTTATAGTGACCTTAAAGTCATTAAAAGATAAATAGTGACCAGTCTTGAAAAGTAATTGCCAATGAGTGACCATTTAACTTTAATGTCCAAAATATCCTCCCTTTTATTTAGAAATTCTCAATCCTTATTCGTCTTCTCCAATCTCAATTCTAAATATCAAATATTCAAAAGATATACAAAGATTCTAGAAAAGAAAGTATATATAAAGAGAGAATCTCTCTCCCTATATATATATATATTTAGACATATATGTTCATCTTACAATTAATGCATGTATGTGCATATATGGATTTTTTTTTTCTTTGGTAAATTTTAGGGATCCAAAAATACAACAAAAGTTATAACTTGAAATGAATTAACTATGTGATACCTGATATAAAAAAAAAGAAAGATATGAGGCAGTAGGTAATATGTTTATTAGCCAAGTTTATTCATATCCTCCAATATTCCTTATTAATAATTAATTGCACCCAAATTAGGTTTTTTTGTTAATGAGATATTAATATACAAGAATATATATATATATATATATAAATTATATCTTCTTTAGAATGTATATATGTTCATATATTGTATACAAGTCATTAGATTCTTTAAATTTTTTTATACTTGGATTTGAAAAAAATGAAGAAAAGATGGAGATTTATAGACAGAATGAAGGATATTTTGGGTTTTAAGATTAAATGGTCACTTATTAGTAATTATTTTTTAAGTTTGGTCACTATTTACCTTTTATTGAGTTTAAGGTCACTAAATAGCAATATTTTTTCAATTTTGGTCACTGAAATCTAATTTTCCCAATAAAAAATTACTAGTACTAACAAAAGTCAAAAGTCAGTGGCATCGTCTAATTGAAAATATTGAAACTATATAATTTACTTTTTCTGTTTGCTTTGAATTAATACATTAATAAATGCAGTTGTTGTATCTTTTAGGGTCAGTTTGGTAGGAAAGAAATAGAAGAAAAATAAAAGAGATGATTTAGAGGGTTATGATTTTGTGTATTTGGTATGAAATTTTTAAAGGAAATGGAAAGATTTGGAAGGATAAATTAAGGGTGAATAATAACTTTTGTTATCCTTCCAAAAATAGGAAGAAATGAAAGGAAAGACAACTTTTTTTTAATGAAATTTTGTTAATACCAACTTTGCCCTTGTTTTGATAAAAACTAAAATTTGTCTTTTTAAATATAAAGGGTATAATGGTAAAAATTTTAAATTGTTTCATTTCCTTTCTTTCTCCCAACATGTTAACTATCATTTCATTTCTTTTCTTTTACTAATCAACCAAACACGATGAAAGTTTAACATTATCCTTTTCTTTCCTTTCTTTTCTTTTCTCTCATTACTAATGTTATCATTTCTTTTCTTTTCCACTCTACCAAACATAGCCTTAAAGTATTAATAAATTCAAAGAATCAATTGAGCTTCATGTCATCCTAAAATCAAAGGAAAATTTGAAATATCATTTGATTCGCTAAATTAAAAAATGTCACAGCAAATTTGATCCAAGATGTAATCCGACCTTAAACGCTTTCTAACAAGTTTTGGATTTTAGTTTGAATCCAAATTCAAAAAAGGTTCAGATATAAATCTTTGTCGAAAGATCCACAATGAATTCGAAATTGATATGAATTTTTGGTTGCCTGAGATCCGATAGAGTTTAAGTATATTTTTCTCTAATTGAATATTATTTAAATTTATTGTTCAATTTTAGATCCTGACATTAAAATATGGATCCAAATTTAAATTTACATGTCCTAAGAAGTGGCTTCATATCAACCTCATAAAATGGATCATCCAAGTGACCCACAATCAGAATTACAATAACCATCTTTCCACCAAAATTTATTGTTACAGACAGCTCAGCTGTGCCTAATTTATGGCACAATGTGCACCACAATAACTCCACTGTCTTGTTGGAGGTCAATCGCTGCATTTATAATTGATTATCCTTAGTGTGCTTAACAAATGGCAATAAATTAGACTAAGATGCTTAATAATGGACCCAAATTTCTTTGTCACTAATAAAGCTATCAAACAATATATGATCAGTAAATAAGAAGTGTTTCTCAAAAAACCATTGCTTTATCCATACAACTTAATTAATCAATAGAGTTGGATTATAAAAGAAGTCATACACGTTAGGTTGTAATTAATTTAATTTAAATTTAACTTATTTTTCAATCATAACGGTAACAAATGCCTTTTGGTCACGTTTCTCAATCAAAGGCAACAAGTAGTGTCTTTGTAACTCTGAAATTTCGGACTCAACTTGTTTTGTTTTGTTTTTTGTTTTTTGTTTTTTTTTTTGAGGTAAGAAGGATGGAGAATAAAGTAGGAACGGGTAGGGGATAATGGGTGGTAGGGTAGTCCAATTGATGTTAATAGTCATTAAATAAACAATTCTAAGCTTGAACTTAAACTTAAACTATAAGTTCCTTCATTAAATGAGTTAGGTACTCGTAGCACATGTCTAATAAATTATTTTTAATATATAATTTAAAATTTTAAAATTTCATTAATATAATAAATAAAGTAATAAATGAAGAATCTGAAAAAAACAATAAGTTTTAATATGATTTTTCCACTTGAATTAAGCTCAAATTACATTTAGTTGCATGAATTGGTGTCTTGAAATTGGAGAAAAAAAATTTGCACTTTAAAATAAGTTTTCTTCAATTCCAATTTCATGTAATTTTCCCTTGATTCCAATATGAATTGTAGATTCAACACTTTAAATGCAACATTTATCGCAAACATGAGCTAATTTTAAGGACAGATAAAAGAAAATGAACAAATCAAGTCTGACTTTTCCTTCTTACTCTTCTTTTTCCTCTTCAAGATATATATATTTTGATTCTCTTCAAATATATATTGCATTCATTTTCTTCAATTAAACTCTATTTTTTTTAACAGATTATTTTGATTATATTTGCTTAAAGATAGTATTCTAAGATTAATCATAAACATACAATATTTCAACAAATCCATTTTCAAGTAAGTAGGAATGATTTTTATGAATTTGCTATGATTTTCAAATAAAAAATTGTATAGTACTACCTAGGTTGATTTTTGTGCCCATGACCAAACCGACGTGTCCAATATTAATTACGAGTCAATATTGTATTTTAAAAAATTAACGTGCCAAGATATTTAACCAAGAAAACCACCACACCATCCTTTTATTAGATATTTTACTAAACCATTGTAAGTTCGTTTAGTATTTTTTTTTTCTTATGAAATACACTTGTGCCCTGAAATAAAATCCTGGCTTGGTCGGATGCTGCAAATTTATTTTTCCTTTTTTCACTATGCAAAGTTTTTCATCATTTCCATCAAATTCATTGACAACAGGGATGTAACTCTGATGGTGTAGATGGGTTGAGGGACTAACCAAGCTCAATTCAAGTTTTAAATTTTCAACCCAACCTTTGACCTAGGCTCCTCAACCTGAGTCCAACCTATGTTCAAATTTTTTTAATTCGGGCTAAACTCGAGTTAGAGAAGTTAGGCTAAAAAACTTGTTGACTCATTTTGAGTTGGATTCCTCTTGTGCATAAAAATTTCTAAAACTAAATGTAAATTTATAAAAAAATATAGAAAGATTTTCAAGATATTAATTCTCAAACGAATCAACATATAATTAAATAAGATCTAAAGAAAACGATGTTGGAAAACGAAAGGTTCACTTTTTTAACAAATAAAATAAAATATATCACCATCATCATCTTTGCCTTAATCCAATTTAAATGGGGTAAGACATATGAATTATCTCTCTATCCAATATTTTCTATTACTTGTCATTTCTCCTACCATATTTAACTTTTTTAAACCATTTTTAATCACCTCATCTTATGTTATTTTTGGTCATCCTCTCCATCTCTTACCTTTTGATGAACCTAGAGGGGGAGGGAGTGAATAGGTTCTTCAATTTTTCTTTCTAATATTGCAAGTTTGGCTGGCACATGCAATCATACAATTTGATAGACACACAGATTTATAGAAGAAATCCCAAGGTGGGGAAAAACTTCTTCGAACTGAGCTCCAATATGTTTGAAAGAAACATGCAAACATGCTCATGGACTTTTCGGACCATCACATTTTATTACAACTAGTTTTCATCTCTTCACCGACGTGTCTTTAGGTCGTCTCCGATGTATGTGTCCAAACTATCTAAGTCTACTCTTTTTAATTTTCTCACCAATAGATGCTACACCTAATTTTTCTCTAACACTTTCATTTTCGATATTTATGATCAATATACAAGAAAATGGGGAAATATGAAATTACTAGTAGGATTGAACTAAATGGAGACAAACTAGTGGTATTCAATGTGATAAAAAATATATTAACTAGGTTAAAAGGAAAATTTTGTAAAACAGTCATTCGGCGAACTATATTATATGGGGCAAAGTGTTGGGCGTTAAAAAAGAAACAAGAGCAACACAATAACGTAATTGAAATGAGGATATTGAGATGGACGATAGGAGTGACTAGGAAAGATAGATTTATTAATCAGAATGTGAGGAAGACTCTAGGAATAACACCTATTAGTAACAAAATAAGAGAAAATAAACTTAAGTGGTATGAACACATAAAACATAGATTCGTTGATGGGCCTATTAGAAAGGGAATAGTAGTTTGCATGGACGGTCAGAGAAAGCGAGGACGGCAAAAATTAGTATGGAATGAAGTAATTAAAAATAATTTTAAAATATTAAATATTAGAGGAGGCATGGAGTATAATAGAATGGAATCCATAGATAATCCATGTGGCTGATCCCATTCATCTGGAAAAAAAAAGACAATGATGAAGATGACGATGACTAGGGATGACAATTTTGCCTGCCCCGCCCCTAATAGGACGAGTATTTTTTTTTTGTATGGGCGGGTATGGGAAAGGAAACTAGAACTCGCCATGGGTACAGGCGGGTTAGGGATTTGTTAAAAATCCGTCCCACCCTGCCTAATTGTTATATATATATAAACATATTTATATATATAATATCTCTACCTTAAATATATATTATGTTACATTTTTTAACCTAGCCTAATATATCTCTTATTCTCTAAAATATATAAACATATTTACATATATAATATCCCTACCTTAAATATATAGACTGTTTATATTTTTTAACGTAACCTAACATGTCTCTTATTCTCTAACATATCTGCCAAAGTCATCACAATGAAACTAATTATTTCATAAAAATATCTTTTAATCATTTATGACTTGATTTCTTGAAAGATGAAATATTTTTGAGTACGCATTTCTCATGCGGCACATACGGGCCTTGCCCCCGTCTCCCAACCGATACCCGTGACGGGTATAGGAAGGGCTATTAAAGGCAACAGGACGGAGACGGGTTTAGGCAAACTCGTGCCGTATCTGTCCTGTTGTCATCCCTAATGGTGACTTTCATTTGTGACATTATCTCTTCTAGTCACTCCACTCATTTATCTTAATATTCTCATTTTCGTTACATAAGACATTATTTTTGTCTCTTTTTTAGAACTCAACACTCCACCCCATATAACATATTTGGTCAGATAACAATTCTATAAAAAATTTCTTAGAGGGTGTGTTATTTTTTATCACATAATATCTTAATAGCTTATCTTCGTTTTGTTCAATTTGCCCTAATTCTACTGATTATGTTGTTATTCATCATTCAATCACTTTGTATTATCGATCATAAGCACCAAAGTGTTGTTTGTGATTAGCCGGGCCACGTAGTCCCGACCATTTAGCATATGATATGACTATCTTTGTACTTTGCACTATTTAAACTGCTTTGCATTATTCTGAAAAAAAAAAAAAAAAATTTCATTATTTACATTACAACCCAAGCGCACTATATACATTACAACCCAAGCGCACGTTAGCATAAAGTCGGCACTCGGCAAAGACCAGAAATTTAACCTAAATCTGTACGTTCCCATGCGCAATTTAACACCACCTCCCCAATATAGTCAATATTATGTAATTTCTTATGTGTTAATATCAAAAGTCACGAACAATAAGTCCAAATAGCAACGGTGTTGCGGAGTTAATGTTATGATTATAGTGCAAATTATACTACAGTAATACACTACAGAATAATAGTATAATCATTTTTACCTCCTGTTCTTGTGACAGAGACATCAATTTTCTTTGGAAAGATATTAGAATTTGTCAACCTAAAAAAGAAAGCGCTTGATTGCTAAGATCGATTGGCTGATCCATTAGAGGCAAGAAGAATCTCAAGAAACATTCTTCAACATCTGGGTTTTTGGAGTGGAAGATAATAGATATATAAATATAGAGAGAGAGAGTTAAGAGAGAGAGAGGAGATGATGCGATGGAAACGAAGTTGAAGAAGAAAACAGAGGACGATGGCGAGGGCAGAGTGGGGCTATAACGAAAGAAGCAAATGGTGTTCGTACAAGCGAACCACTCTCCTTATTTGTACAATTAACATCGGTGTTGCTCTCTATGTTCTTCACTCTTTGTATAGTTCGCTTTACATCTACACTTACAACGATTCGCAAAACGGTATGAGTTCACTCGTAGTCTTGGCTTAAATTGTAAATGCACTGTTTTTCATGATTATTTTGAAGACTCCGTTATCTAATTGAAGTTTCTGTAGATACCCATTTGCAATTTTTGTTGTTTCTTCATCGTTCAATGCTTGCTTGTTGATGTGGTTTCCTATATACAGCTTTTAGTTACACCCCGGATCAGATTAGGAAAATGGAAGAATCAATTCGAATACGAAAGGCATCGGAACCTATAGAACTTATTAAATTGGTAAGGACTATTTTTAGGTTTTAGGGCTTTATAGTAACTATATACAGTATTTATTTTCTCAAAATTTTGATATTTTGAATTGGAGTTGTAGTTGGGTGTTCTGCTCTATTGCATAGTTAGCCAATTGACTAAATGTAGTGTAATGGGAACACTTTGTTGTGGTTAAAGGTGAAAGAAATCAAGGAGGAATTCTTAAGTGAAGAAAGGATGATTGAATTGCCCCAGCAATTAAAAGAGAAGATAACGGATGAGATTCTGGAAAGATTGAGGGGCTTAAATGCTAACGCAAGTTTGAGTGAGCAGCGAGGTGGGTGCTCCTTAAATTTACCAACTTTACCAATGTTGTGGATTGTTGTTTCTTTACCTGCATAGCAAAATTATAATTGTGAAAGTAGTCTATTCTTTAGCCTGAAAATGTTTTAGGTAACTCTTTCCAACTTGTATGCTGCATGTTCTGGTTGGATAGTTGCATTGCTGAACAGTATTTTAAATTTTGACTTTTAGTTACCCTGCTATTTTTGAGAAATCAAACTGGTTCATGAAAGCACGTGGGAAGTTAAAGCCAGGCTACTGTGAAGACTCTCCTAGGTTTTTATTTTAAAAATGATGCCAAAAGAGTCACATACTAGAATTTTGAAGTGCTTGTACAAAGTACAAGTTTAATGTAATCCTGAGTTATGATGGTTATCCTGGAATTTGTTTAAGTGGTCAGACAGTTAAGTATGTATGAATTTATTGGTGTAAATTACAAGCCTCTGCAAATTGTGATCACATTAACACATAAAAGTACTTTACCAAATCAATATTTTTAATAATGACAATGCAATTTACGCCCATGAATGGAAAAGTATTCATTTATGACTTGATTCAATTTAATTCTTGCATATCAGAAACTGTTTTTTTTCCATAATTGATGTGATTTCCATTAACTAGAAAAAGCATTCAGTACAATGGAAAAAAGTGAGGGCATACCCCCACTGAACATACAGCAAATCCAAAAGAGAAAATAACCATTTCCAATTCATATGGAAACTAAAAAGAACAAGCCAAAACAAAAGACACATAATCAGAAAAACTAACATCAAGATCAAGACATAAGGTGGAACAGATCTTCCAGAGACTTAATGGCAGCCACCTCAATGATCTCAAAAATCACAGCTCTAGCAATCTCCTCAGCATCCTTCCTGCAGCCATGATGCAATCTCTGATTTTTTTTCTATCCAACTGGCCCAAAGAAAGGTAGTAAACAGTATAGCAAACAATTTTGAACTATTAGCTTTATGCATGCTCTAGTTCAGCAGATCAGTAAAAGTGAGAAGGACCTCATTCCAGTTAAAAACAGCAGCAAACCAACCCCAAACCTGTCTAGCAAAATGACATTCAAAGAACGTATGATTTCTATCATCACATCCCTGTAAACAAATGAAGAAAATAGGAGATAGAGCAATCCCTCTCTTTTGAAGATTATGAAAAGTGGGATGCTTATCATGTAATAAGATGCATGCAGTGGTGCAAACACTAGGTCTAGACCTATTCCAACATAATTTCCTCCAAGAGACCACAGGGGACGAACCTTACACACTTCCCAAGCTCTCTTAAAACTGAATTGGCCATTCTTCAATTGCAGCCTGTCAACATCTGAATATAAAGGAATGGAAGTCACCATCTGTCTAAATTGCTGCAGATCATCATGGACCAAATCTTCAAACAACCATCTGTTGTTCCTAATTAGAACATCCAAAGCTGAACCTCTGTGGAAACTGAATTGGCCAATCTTCAATTGCAGCCTGTCAACATCTGAATATAAAGGAATGGAAGTCACCATCTGTCTAAATGGCTGCAGATCATCGTGGACCAAATCTTAAACAACCATTTGTTGTTCCTAATTAGAACATCCAAAGCTGAACGTATGTGGAAAGGCAGAAGCCTAAATGCCTAATCAGTCTATGACCAAACTTCTGAAGCTGAGTTCCTCCTCCACACCATGGATCATGATACAAACTAAATTTTGTCCCATCTGCAATATGGAAATAAACTCACTGTAGCATATATTCTCTGACTGACAAAAGATATTTCCATGTCACAGAGGTAGAGGGCATCTGAATAGCTTCCCAGTAGGATGAACCTTTAGCATATTTATCTCTGAACCATCTAATCCAAACTCTGTCCTTACTGTTAATAAAATCCCAAGCCAAAGCACAAGCAGCATAAATATCCCCTACCCTTGAAATACCAAGCCCACCCTCAGCCTTAGGTCTAGCAATACAGTCCCATTTCACATAATGCATTTTAGAACTACTGTCATTACCTCCCCACAGAAATCTTTTAATCTTCCTCTCAATCAAATTAGAGACTGCTGTAGGTAACTTGAAAGCTGTGCACCAATACATCACAGTAGGATAAATCACTGATCTAACCAACTCTGTTCTACCAGCCATAGATAATTTAGAATTACACCAAGCAGATAACCTGGAGTTAATTCTATACAACAAAGCTGAACAAGAAGACATAGACAGGCCACTGGTATTAAGAGGTATACCCAAATTTTTAATGGGAAATTGACCCTCTCTGAATTTCCATATACTCAGCAATCTTTGCTTCCTTCCCACTGCCTCAGAGAAAAATACAGTAGATTTGGCATCACTAGCATTTAAACCAGAAACCTCTACAAAAGCATCTAGAACTCTTCTAATAGTTATAACGGACCTCATATCATTGTTAGTCACCAGAAGCAGATCATCAGCATATAACAGATGGCAAAGATTCATAAGTCACTTAACCGGGGAAGAAACACATAAATCACCTGATCTGACGTCATAATCCAACAAAGAAGATAAATATTCAGCAACTGAGGTAAAAAACATAGGAGAAAGAGGGCATCCCTGTCTCAAACCTCTGCCTGGTTGAACAAAGCCCTCTGGAGTGCCATTAACCATAACAGAAAACCAGGAATTAGTCAGACACTCTCTCACCCATCTGATCCAAACATCTCCAAAACCAAACTTCTTCAATAAAGAAAAAAGAAAGTTCCAGGAGACAGTCATAAGCTTTATTCAAATATATTTTAATGGCTAAAGAATGATTATAGGCATAGTTGAAACCCCTAATCAATTCATGAGCCATTAGCACATTGTCATGAATCCTTCTCTCCCTAATAAAACCAGACTGTTCCAACCCCACCAAGTTATTAAGGACAAGGGCAAGTCTATTAGCCATAATCTTATATGAAGTATTGAAAGAGAAATAGGCCTAAAGTTAGAAATTTTCATAGCCCTTCTTCCTTGGTCAGAGATTTTCATAGCCCTATCTTTCTTAGGAATCAAGGTGATGAAAGATGAATTCAAACCTCTAGAAAGCTTAGTACTGTAGAAAAAATGCTTCACAACAGCACAAACATCTGTCCCAATAATCACCCAAAACCTCTGATAAAACCTTGCAGGAAAACCATTAGGGCCAGGAGCTTGATCAGGTTTGAAGTCCTTGACAATCCTCTGGATTTCCTCATCGGTCACAGGACCTTCCAACATCAGAACATCCTCCAAAGCTAAAGTTTTCCTAGGAGTTTGAAGCTCATCAACCTCCTGCAGCCCTTGTGCCCCAAAGAAAGCAGAAAAATGATCAACAACCCACTGCCTGATAGTACTTTAATCAGAAGAGATCATGCCATCCTCATTCTGAACAGTGGAGATAGTGTTAACATTCCTATGTTGAGCCACTTTATTGTGGAAGAATGCAGAGCATCTATCATTGTCCTGTAACCACTGTATTCTGGCTTTTTGAGCAATAAAAACCTCTTCATTTGTTATATAGCCTGTTCATGCTGAAGTCTACACTTGTTTTCTGAGGTAATATCTTCTGGATTAAAAGGAGCCTGTTGCAGAATATTCTGAGCCTCAAACAAGTCATCTCTAGCAGCTCTCACTGTAGAAAAAAATCACCAAATTTCTGTTTATTCCATATTCTAACAGCTTCCTTAACTCTTTTAAGTTTCTGATGTAACATCTGAATAAGACAGCCCCTACCGAAGCCTTTTTAACTACATTATCAATGCCTTCTTGCATGCACGCAACACCACACTTTCAGCATCCGAAAAGGTTTAGGACCAGAAGATAACCCTTGAAACACCTCAAACTGTTTTGGAATTATTGTCTATAAGGTTGACTAAATTCCTGCTGCACATTATTTTCCTAGGTAGATAACCTACTCCCTCTGAAGCCTGAAGCCTGATTTTGATTTTGATGGATAGCCCCTGAAATTTTGATGAAACCCACTTTCATGAATGTTTCTGGGCATCAAATGACTATGAATTTTAATGTTGTGTGTTGTCATCTACGGAGTACAATTTTTTTTTTCCAGAACTTTCAGTGTGGGTTTGTTATTGCAGAATTTCCCTGGAGCTTGATTCCATTTATTTCCACATCATTGTTAGGTTTTTCTTAGTTCCCTGTCTCCAAAATTTTTGTAGTTATCACATGTTTGCACTTCAGCCTTTCTTCTCCCTCATTTCATCTCTTGTTTTGACTTCCTATACTTCAGCAGTCAATATGATTCGAGGATATAACTTTACCATAAATTTATGTTTAAAAACTAAAAAACCATAACCATTTGTATAAGAGTTATGATAGACAGGCCCAGCATTTTGGTTGAAATGCTGGGCCGACAGCATCCTAGCCACGGGATGCTGTTGAGTAGGACCCTTGTGAGTCCCACTTGTGAGAAACTGTCGAACTAATTGCTACTTCAAGCAACCTGAAGTTGAGAAGGATGAACCAACCAAAAAAAATAAAATTCAGGGACTTGTATCCCTGAAAATATTGGGGATATATAGAAATGCTTGGTGGAATTACTATTTATTGATATAATCATTATAATTATTAGTACGAGCTCATTGGAAAAAAAAAACCCTTAATTTGTTGGATGAGCCTTGAATTGTACAAGCTTCATTATTGGTAAAGCCAACAATTTAGAAATTTATACTTGTGTTTGATGGGGTAACATGATTGTTATTACAAACTTTGGTAGCACTCAATAAGGAAAAGCCACCTAAACACGAGTATTCAACATGAGAAGACATGAAACCTTGATGTAGCCATAGTTGGGGCGCACCTCAGGCTCAAGGCTCCTCAAGACTCAGTAGTTGCGCCTGGACCAAGGTTAGGCTAGGCCCCTTCAATCAGGTGCGCACCTTTGCATCTGAAGCCCCAAGCGTAAGTCGCGCCTCAGGCACACCTAATATGAAACACTTATTTTTTCCCCTATTGTTAGCCTGTGATGTATTTTTGTGTTACGGTGGACTCTAACCATACAATACAGTCCCAGTAAAAGAAATAAAAAGGGTCAATCGATAGATTCGATACGATCAGTTGATTTAAAGCTTTCTGGAAGTTAATACACAGTGGGACGAGTTCTCCGACAACTTCTTTTCTTTAATTATCACAAAAAACATTGTAAATCTTGAAATTGGAATATTATGTATTCTCATTTTGTGGTTTGATGTTCTCATGCTTTTGGCTAATCAGTAGTTTGAGACAGCTTTGTATTTTTGGCCACAAAATTTATTTTATTTTCAACTTGCGCCTCACTTCAGTTAGGCTCGCGCCTCGCTTTGGGTCTTGTGCCTCAGGCTCCCAGGAGGCCTTAGCGCCTTTGTGCCCTTGAGCCTTTAACAACTATGGATGTAACAACTTAGGTGTTACATTTGACTTGATGATGTTTAGGATTTACCAAGGTGGTAGCACCCTATTGGAACACAATTAAGACATCCCATGGATCGTTCCATTGACACATGGTGGCACCCGTTTTGATCGTTGCTATATTATGTCCAATATGTTTGACAGCCACAACATCGTTCTACACTTGTATTTCCATGCTAGTGTGCATTTTTTCCTACTGCATCCCATCATATCACTTGTGGCCTTGCATGGATCCTGTAAAAGTGCGTGGTGTACTCCTGGTAAACTGCATCACTCAAGATTTGTGTATGGGATATATGTCCTATTCATAAAACTCTATCATTATGTTTGTTTTGTCACATTATTACTTTCAAAAGAGTGAAAACATTAATTTACTCTAGAAATTAAATGAAAATATTAATAGTATAAATATTTAGCAGTGTCTGTTTACTTGAGATTGTAATTTGATAAATATGATGCTTAGCCACATATCTGCATATGACACACGTATCTGAGTCCACATGATATAGCTTGTGGTGGCATCCGCTGGACTCTGGTAAGATTACATGGCAGCATCCTCTTGGGAACTCGCATTGGCATGAGCATGTGCATCTCTTGTGTCACCCCAACGAATTATTAACAGGTTCTATCCATTATGTTAAAAAGAGATCCTTTGGTACATTTAACACACTAAAATCATTATAAAAGGCCATAAGAACATCTAGAAAGATGTTGACCTCCCCGAACTAGGATCAATACTAAGGGCAAGGGTTACCTTGGGTTTCTTTGGTTATTACTGGGGTCAGTTTCCATTTCTCATAAAATAGCCTCGGTTCAACAGTTCCACCAAGTGTAGTCCACATGATACCTCAATCATCTTACATGTAATACCTCGAACATCAACTTCACCAAAAAGAACCCACATTTATCTTACAACACTACCATCTTAAAGTTGGCATTTCGGCCACACTTATTCTGTCAATATTTTATTCTTAACCATCCTACAATCTTCCTTATGAAGTATAGCTAATTCGCTAATTCAATAGGTGCTATATAGAATTTACTGTTCAGTTTAGAGGCATGTTTTTTTTATCAAACAATATGCTAAAAATTTACCCAAAAAAACAACAATATTCTAAAAGCATTCATCCACTTAATCCATCATTATGTGAAATTTTGATTTACATCATTTCCAATCTCTCCCTGTTCTTGAACAATCGAATCTAGATAATGAAATTATAAGTCTCTTGGTATCTTTCTTGCCCTCGATCTTCACTACATATCCATTTGTATTCTTAGTTTTGCTAAAGTTATAATCTGTGTATTCAGTTCTAGTTTTACTTCTATTCATTTTAGAGTGTTCTTCCTGACATCTAATCTGACACTATCATTACTTTACTTTCATCAAAAAATTAATAGCAAAAAATCTAAATTGTTTTTTCTTAAAACATTTTTTTTTCATGTCTAAGTCGTTGGTTTATCATTATCTTCCAGAATTCCAGATCATAATTTATGGAGTTTTAATGTTACCTTTATATTTATAGATAGGTATCACTCATGAGGCATTTCCATCATTCCTAAACATTTTTTTTTCTTGGATTACCTAATTGCACCAAAAAAATATCCTCTATTAACTCTGAATTTACTGTATTCTCTAAACCACATCTTCATAAATGATTTTCATCCAACAACTTCTCAAAATGATATTCCACCATTCTCTAATTTCATCATCTTTCACCAAGAGACCCACTCTTGATGTACTTTATAAGACCGTTTATAAGATACCCACTCATGATGTACTCTATAAGGGCCGTTGTTTGGTTCAACAGTTTAAAGCTTGAATATCAGTGCTGTTGGTGCGAGTTTGAGCCTCAAAGTAATTACTTTGTGAAATACCAAAGGTTAAGACTACCTCGAATCCTTCCTCTTGGAGACCCTACTGTAGCGGGTTCAAAATTGGTTAATGTCCCTTCTATTTATTTATTTTTATATAGTCTTATGCTCTATACTTAGCATCTCTTGATTTTTTTTTCCAACTCATTCTTTGTTTAACTTTTTCGTTTCTTTTTCTTTGAATAATTTTATATTGGTACCTTTTTGTTTTCACTATGATTTGGACATCTTCTTGCAACCACCGAGTTTATTTAGATGGCCTTAACTTTTAATTCTTTGAAAAATTCTTTTGATATTCTTCAACACATTAGACTAATTGATTACATTATATTGGCTTAACATCTTATTTTAAAATAATTCTATTTCCCCCCTTTAAATTTACGCCTAATTCTTAGGTTTCAAAACCTTTCTCCTTCTTGATTCTCCTTTAATATATGCATCTCAAACCGCCAATGATGTCAAGCTCTCTCTTAGATTAATTTTACAATCTTTACATGTTAGTTGATTTACTTTTCTAGTCATGAAAAAAATCAATTTAACTTCTTTGAGTGCACTTTTTGGTTCTTTTTTTATGAATAGTTTTCTGTTTTCAAACAATAGAAAATAGAAAATAGTTCAAAATTTTGTTTTCCTCAATTTTTTTTTGGAAACTCTTATATGAAAACTGAGTTAAGAAACAAGATTTAATTTTAGAGAATACTTTTTATCTGTTCTCTGACTACTGGTTTTCTTGAACACTCTTTTTTAGAGGGAAGAATTGAATGAGGCCTTTGTCTCTTTGTGAAATAGGTTTCATAAGTTCGTATACCATGAAGTTTAGGATAGTCCCTATGATCATTCCATCTCCCAATCGATGTGCACCATGCATCAAGTCATACCCTTTCTTACATAACCAATAAAGTCTTCTCTTATAAGTATCTCTACTTTAGGTATTTCTTAAATCAGTCATTTATATGTTCTCAAACTTGTGCTTTAATGTGTTCATCTAATACTATATTGCCGAGGACCTTAGTGTCATCTTACTGCATCCAAGTGTCGTGTTCACCTTAACCATTCTTACAAGCAACCAGATAATGATGCTTTGTGCCGTTTGAGGGAAATGCTATACTATTTACTTGAAAATTCTTAGGATTCATGTTCATGGGGATCCAACTGTTAGCTATAAAATCTCTCATGATTAATGTTCATGTCCATCTAACAAAGGTAACCACCATGTGCTCTAAAAGCTTAAGTTGTTATAGAGGGTGTAACTTTAATATTTAAATCCTTTAACATGCCCCTCACGTGTGGCCTTCTTTTGGTCCGACACGTGCTTCACTTTTAATTATAAGGGTGACAGTAAGTTTTGAACTCGAAACCTTTGGCTCTAATACCATATTAATTAGCATCTACTCTAAAAGCTTAAGTTGTTAGAGGGGTGTAACTTTAATATTTAGATCCTTCAACAAAGGGTTTAAGCTAACTGTAGCTATCTAACGCAGACCTTCTCCTTAAACACTAGGCACAACATAGACAAATTTGTATTTGGCTGGACTAAATGTTTGTGAAGATGTTGTACTTAGATTCTTTTAGAAAGATGCGCTCTTGTTTGCATTGGTCTGACAGATCCTTTATCTTGAAATGGTTCATTAAAGTTTTTTCCTTTTAAATCCTTTACGATATTTTATGCCTGGTCTGGTTACTCCTTTTTGGTGCCATGTTTTTTCAATTTTAGAAATTATATTTGTCCTACAATCAATTGATACTGATATTTTTGTTTAAATTTTGGCACTATATTTGACGCTTGAGGTTTTTGGCAAGACTTCTTTTTCTTTTTGGCGCTCTTTCTGCAGAGAAGCTGCTGAGCTTGCTCACTGGCCTGTAGGAACAAACAGCTGGCAGCAAATCAACCATTTTAAACAATGAGCAATCTTGTTACTGGATCTTCCTGAGACTTAATCTCCCAAATGCATTTTTGCCTTCTCCTTAAATCCTTTTAAAGGCATTACATTATAATTCAAGACCCTTTTTATCTTATCCCATGCTCTCCTAAATGTCCTGACCACCCTTTTTTTTTTCCTTTTTATTATAGGAATTCAGAAGTAATCCATGACTTGCTAACATCTACTTCCTCTTAACCTGGCAGGTTTTTAATATACTGTAATAATGGAAATTCAAAGTTTGATTGTTTGTCTAATATATAACCTGGAATGGACTCAAGTTTGGAGTTAGAACTGTTGAATTTCACTAGCTCTACCAATCCACTTGAATGTTGGCGGCATATTCAAAGTCAAGGTATCGGTCACTGATTTGGGACCTCTGAGATAGCTTTATTACAGTGTCACAGATCAGTATTAGGTACTACACTAGATATGAGGATAAACAATTCTTAAAATCATGAAAATTAGCAAAAATAGGAACAAATAGTGAATATTTCAAATATATAAAATGCCCCATCTAGCACATTTAACATGGTATAAATGATCATTACATGCATTGCCAAACTAGTTTACTACCATATTACATATTAGCTGAATATCAAATATCCAATACAAACTAATAACATGTATATGGTGCAAAATACACTAAATAGATACGAATCAGCTATTGTCCTTGTTGTTCCTGTCACATTTAGCCAACAATATCTTCTTCAGCACTTGCCTCGTCATTCACATCAACCTCACCCCTACTTCCATGAGTTCCATCTCATCTTTACTTCACATCCTCTTGGATTGAGTATCATCTTTGTTCTCTTCCTCAATGTCATGCTCTTCATCATCCTAACATTTTAATTAGTTCAATATATTTTATATTTATGAACAGATGTGTTAGTTCACTATACATTATTATTTTTTAAACAAAAAGAACATCCAAAATAATGCATTTAAAATTTTATCATTTTGTTATAAAATCGAATTTCTGATCATAAAACTTGATTACTAGTCTTTTTTAGTTAAGAACATAAAAAAATTTATAAAGATATATCGACATGTAACTAGTTTGTTTACTTTAAAAAAAATATATAAAAAATTAAAAAATGGGTGAATACTTGAAGATTAACCTAGAAATTTTGGATCTATAAGAAAGCTGTATATATAAACATAATCACATTTTAGTAATTTAAAAACCAGTGAAAACCAACACTTATTTCTGTTTGCTAAAGAAACTTATATATCAAACCCAATAAGCTGACATATCTGGTATTTAGTTGATAGAGAATGAGAGACATTTGGTATAATGTGACTCCTTGGAGATTGTGTGGCTGGGAGAGTAGCTGACTTTGTTCTACAAGGTCACCTTGAAAATCCAACTAACTTTGTTGGGTATTGGATGTTGCATAAGCATGATGATGTTGATTGAGTCGATGTGGTATGGTGAGCCATCTCGTGAGACACATCTTCTTGGGCTACATACAGGAGACATCTCGTTATATAGGGTGAAACAATGTTTTCTCACTTATTCTTTGTACCACATCATGTTTTTATCTCAAAGTGCAGGGATGCCAAGAAGACTTAGTTGAGTAGTCACAGTATCAAGCGAGACTTAGCTGTCTATTATGGCCTTAGAGTGGAATGAAGTAATGAACTATAGGATTCATGTAGCTGATTCCATATAGGTAGAAAAAGGCTTTGTTGAGTTGAGTTGTGTTGAGTTTATAAACGACTCACAGTTGGTTTGCTACCTCCAACCCAATGGGTTTTATTGTTCGTTTTTTCTTCCTTAAAAGTTAAAGGTGTTTTTAGTAATTTTCAAGAAAGCAATATGATAAAAAATGAAATCAGAGTTGGGTTTGGCTTCTTTGCCAATAATTACTACTTGTAACAAGTTTTGTTAGGCAAATGGTGGGTTTGATAATCTCAGATTGACTTTCTAAATGTGGAAAATTTGATTGAACTTGAACCTTGTTGTGTTTTTCAGTTGGATTAGATTGAGAGTTGCATAGACAAAATCAAATCATCTAATAATATATTATGAGGTTTGGTGAATCCTTTTATTTTCTAATGGTAAATTTGATATCTTCTGAATTCTGTCACATCTAGACAGGCCCTTCTTGTCACTTCTTGGCATTCCTGTATATGTTGGACCCAGAAGCCACAGGTCAATTGTCTGAGGGCTGGTTGAGATAGGGAAACTCAACTAAATTCATAAGATTTGTGCTTTAAGAACGACATAGAATTTTTGAAATCCTGAATGTTTCCATCTTTGTACTAATCAAAAAAAGAAAGAAAAAAGAATGTTTCCATCTCTGGAATAGATTCAGTATTATGCTTTACATCGTAGTCAAAGTTTATTTGAATTCCTTTCTGATGCATTTGGATGATGTAATGTTTTTACATCGAGTTCACATTATAAAGAAATGGTATTGATATAGATAAATAAAGAGATTTGACCCTTCTCCATATATCTCTAGTCTATTATTTTGTGTTTCTCTGGAATATGGCTATCTTAACACACTGTTGCTACACTTTGGGATGAAGTCATTGATATTAGAGCTTATTTGTACTATATTGCCCTTTATTATCGTGTGTTATGTGCCCCCGTCATTGTTGTACAATTGTTTTGGTATTGCTGCATCCTCACTTCTGTTAATGATGCATTACCTTTCTTATTTATTACATTATGGTTTTCTACTGACAGACAGATCTATTCTTATATTTGTCTATCAACTGGTGGCTTTCACATATGTGACAGTGTGAGTTTAAGATCTGATTTTATGTTTGTGATATGTTGCGTCAGTTTCACTTTGCACTTTGTTATCTTTTTTGTAGATAGGGCTCCCCTCTCTCCCCCTCTCACCCTCCTCCCAAACCAACAAAAAACAAAATAAAAAGAGAGTAACATTGTGTTTTCGCAAAGGCATGCTGTGGTGCATTTTATATTTTAGATGTGGTAGAATTTGTGTTTTAGATTCAATAGAAGTGTGTTTTAAGTGCAATACTTAATATACAAGTATGTACTTTTTTGGGGACAGTGGGAACTGGGAACCAATTCATGTTAGAATACTAGTTGGATTTGGGTTGGGGTCCTGGACCTAGTCAATCCTCATTTAACCAAATAGTGTTATATATATAGTTGATTTTTAGAACTATTTTTTTTTAATCTTTTACAAATTAAATGACAAAATGCTTGTTGTGTTGGAGCCAAAGCAGAATTTTGTTGCTAGTTTTTACTTTTAATTTCTCATTACCAAGACTGGACCAGCCTAGAGTTTCTGCTGGTCCGAAACCTAAACCTTGTGATGGTATTTACTTCCATGTTGACTGCAGGATCTTCTTTAATGTTGTTTTTATAGCTCCAGGTAGAGGTTTTCTCCTTTTTGTTCCATGAAGCATAATAGGAACCAACTGCTCTAAACATTTAAGCTGTTAAGAGAGGTAGTATAATTTATTGGTCAAATTGCAAAAAAGAAAATAAAAGGGAAAAAGAAAAAAAAAACACGTTTTGCAATTAACTCCCTGGGCCGCATGACAAAAAACTCCCTGAACTTTAAAAAATTTGCAAATTAGGCCATGACATTACTTTGCCATTATTTGTGATGGTAAATTACTAATTTGCCCATTAAATAAAAGGCATAATTTTGATAAATGTTACTTTTATAGTTTTCCATCCAATAAAATAATGCCACGTGTCCAGGGTATAAAAAAAAAAGATCCATTGTAGAACCCGCCATGACCTGCCCATTTCATAACACAATCATTTCATTCAGCCTTTTCTTATACATCGATAACCCACTTTTATGTGCGTGTTTGTTTGTCGTCTCTGTGTGTGTTTTAATATATATAAAAGACATAATACCAAACTCCATATCCAAATCTCAGCTCCATCAAAAACAACAAAGAGAAGAAGCACCAGAAATCCTGACCGATTGCAGAAGTTCCAATCATCAGCTCCATGGTTGGCACTGGAATTTATATATTACAACTCCTATTTCCACATGATAGCAAGGTAATATATAAGCACTTAGTGTGTGAACCCTACAGCATGAATGATGATTAGATCAGAACTCAATTATGAGGTTTGTCTTCTATTCTATCAATTCCATGGCAAACCATATTTCTTCACTCCAACGGTCCAACCCCAAATAGATAAATAAGAATTAAAGACAATAAAGAACCCAAAAAAAGCTTTCCAATCAGACCACTGGATTGCTGAGTAATAAAATATTCTTGCTTGGCACTTGTTTCATAGTCAGATTTCCGTTGGCGAACTGTCCTTCTGTGCTCTGTCCAGCTCCAACCCTAATATGATTATGTGATGTGTGAGGAAGTATGCAGGAATTTGCTTGATATCTTCTTCCATCTTCCATTCTCAGTCATTTTTTCTCTAAAAACTTTGATATATGATTATGGTTTTGTTTTCATGTTTGGTCGTTTGGAAAGTGATATCTTCTTCCATTTCTCCTGTATCCTTCTTCCACTCAGTCATTCTTTCTCTTAAAACTTTGATCTATGATTATGGTTTTGTTTTTGTGTTTGGTTGTTTGGAAAGTGATTTGGGGCAGTGGTGGCAACCAACAAGGGGTGTGACTGTGGTGGTTTTCTCTCTCTAAATTTTGTGTCTCTATAATTCTCTATGTTATGGTTGTACTAAGGTTTTTTAAGAAGAAGAAATAAAGAAGTGAAGAATAGATGAACTTAACAGGTCACAATTGGTATTTTCAAGTAAAACTTGATCTAACAGTGATATGGTTACCAAAAGGGTATATTAGTCATTAACACAATATATGCATCACATGCATTTAGGGATGGCAGTTCGTGTTAGGACATGGGGGATCCTGTTTTATGGGTCGACACGAACAAGACACGATTATTATTCGTGTCAAGAAACTTTGACACGAACACGACTCAGTTATTACATGGGCGTAACCTGATTAATAAATGGGTCTAAACTTGACACGACACGATAAGACACGCTTAATTAAAATTCCATACTATTAGGATCATTTCTAACACAAACACGACACATTTAATTAAATAGGTCATTTTTAACACGAACACAACTTTTATCCGACACATTTAGCAAAACAGGTTATTTCTAACACGAACATGACATGATTAATTAAACGGGTTGGGGGGTCAAACATGAACACAACACGTTGAATTATTGTGTCAATTCGGGCAAACATGATTACGACCCGAACACGATTAAGCCAAACTCAAACCCACTTATCCTGTGTCGGGTTTGAGTCGTGTTACCGTATTAGTGTCAATTTTTGCTACCCCTACATGCATTGCACGTGGATACAATGTCCATTCCTTCTCTAAAGGTACACATGTGGGAGGGGGTAGTTGTGATATTTTAACTAACTTTAAGGGTTTTATTTTGCCTAATTATTATGTCAGGGGCTTAATTGAAAAAATGTGATAGTTCAGGGAGGCTTTTTGCCCTGTAATATATTTCACTAGTCCCCCTCATGTATCTCCTCTTATGAATGGGCCTTCCATGTAAACATTTTATATTTTAAAAGAGGTGACAAGATTTGAGCATGGACATTCCTACTCTAGTATCATAACAACTGAGTACTGTAAGAGCTTAAACTGTTCGGTAAGAAACACAGACACTTCTATGAAGTGTTGTGTCCGTGTTGGACACCGACAATTCATGGACACTCCTCGACACGTCTCCTACACTTAATGACTGTATCCATAATTTAAAAATATTATTTTATTATTTTGGATACTTGGCCATCACATCTCAGATACTTGGTCGACACATTCCAGACACTTGACCAATGCATCCCACGCTCTATCTTTATAAAACAAACACATAATATTCTTAGAAACAACATTATTTACATACATCAAAGTGTCCAACCTCTTTTTCCTTAAAAAATAGACATTAAATACATGTGAAAGTATGTAATGAAAAAAAAATATAACTATAATGACAAGATAGGATAGTAATATCATATATAATATATATTTTTTATATATTCGAATAGCTTCAATTGAAATTATAAATTAATTAATGTTCTATAATTGTCTTATTCAATATATATAGAAAAGAAAATTTATATTTATATTGGTCGTGACCACGCCGTGTCTGTGACCTACTTTTTTAGACTTTGATGTGTCAGCGCATCTGTGTCCCGTGTCCGTGTCCGTGCTTCTTAGACTGTTAGAAAGGGGTGGAACAGAGTATTTCAGCAAAAACATATATCAATGAAATGATAATGTGGATGTGAGTTGTTATGAAATATCTGATCTATTCACAATTTTGTGGTGTCTATTATACAAGTTCCCTTGTTTCTGGCTGTATCTTTGCCAATTTCTGTGTTGATACTGTTTTATGATGGACAGAAGCTGTTGAAAGCTGGCGCAAGGAAAAACTTGAAGAAACCAAACAATTGACCAGTGTAAAAACCTTGAATTCAACTATTCTGCCCGAGGAAGCCGGTAGTGTCTTTTCTTACAGTCTTTATCTTCTGTGAGGGTTTTTCTTTTCTTTTCTTTTATTTTATTCTGTTTGCAGCTTTAAGATAATTTTGTCCATAGGAAATAAAATCCACGAGTTTCCAAAAGTGGCTCTTGTGACGTTTTGTTTTGGATGAGTCTGTTATTAAGAGGAGGGTATTATTTTTTAGGGATGCTTGCAAGAGTTCTGGAGTCCAGATGGGATCAGCTGTCTGAAGAAATTGGACTTTGGATACCAATTGAAGTCATTAACAAGGAACATGACGACAAACCGGAGGGCGCAGAAGAGTTTGGTAATTCAGCATCAACTCATTTCAGTCTAATTCCTCCCCTCTCTCTCTCTCTCTCTCTCTCTCATATCCCTGTTCTCTCCAGATGAAGAACCATTACCTGGCAGGCAACTTCCTCCTGAATGCCATGCTGAACTTCATACTGATTATGACGGTGCTGCTGTCAGATGGGGCCTGACCCACCATAAAGAAAGTGCATATGACTGTTGTCAGGCTTGCTTGGATCAGGCTAGAAATGCCAAAACAGGAGAAAAGAAGTGCAATATATGGGTTTTTTGCCCATCTGAGACAGGGTGTTATTCCCCTGATAAATATGAGCACAAAAATGGGGAGTGCTGGCTGAAATCTGTAAGCAATGGGCCTTCGGCCACCATTTCATTCATTGGTTCTATTTAATGTTTTAAACTGTTGTTTATTTATTTATTTGGCTTTTAATCTTTAAAAATGCAGGCGGAAAAGCCCAGAGTGAATTTCAAGGACAAGTATTCTGAATCTTATAGAAACTCGCACCCAAGAGCACCAGTTATTGTTCCATGGGTCTCTGGTGTTACTGCTTAATCTGTTTTTGCTGACAAATTGGCGCAGAGTCTGAAAACTGTAAACAGAGAGTTAAGAACTGATACTTTGTTGTGGGCACGTTAAAAATATACTGACGTGAAGCTGGCTGTACTGAAATCTTCTGGCATGCAGTTCTCTGTATCAGTTCATACTTTCACCGTTTTCTTGTTCTTTCTACTTTTGGTGGTAGTGTCTTGGTGGGATTCTTTGAAGTTGGGAAGTCCAGCCCTAATGGGAGGTGCTTTTTCAGTAGTTAGACATGCAAAAGATGTTCCAGTGTTGTTGCTTATGGATGTAATTTGAAATATTGTATCATTATATTGGGTATGTCAGGTTATACTCACCATTCTATTGTTGTTGGTATAAACAAGAATACAAGTTCATCAGATAATGAGAGGGAAGCATTGACTTTGATGTGCATTTTTGTGGTTCCCAGAAACTGCATCAGTTTTTCCTTTTCTCGCAATTAATTCAGTACCACAGATGTTTGAAAATAATACAAGAGTATTTGAAGAAGTGTTCAGGTGGGTTGCTTATGAATTCCCAAAACACTCACATGCAATCTGGCAATTTTGATCATTGTTTCTCATGGCATGTTTACTTCTTCAGTATACAGAATGAAGTTAGGTTTCTGTTTGTATGGCCTTGATGACAAATGGTCTAAGGATAAGTCTTGGATGGAATAGAGTTTTATAACTCATCCAAATTCACAAGAAGCTATCACTGTGTCAATATATTTCTTAAAATCAAGGAATTGTTTTAGGCGTCAGGGAAGTGTTTATGGGTAGTTGCTTTGTCATTTAGCCCTTCCTCTATCCATAAACCTTACCCTTCCAAGCTGGTGTCCAAGTCACACAGAGTGGGTGGAAGAGTGAGAGTCTGAAAGTAACAAATTCTTTATCACGGCATAGCGTGAGAGTGGTGACAGTGTGTAAGAGCGGTATTCATTTAGAAGAATTATGTGACTTAAAGTGTGCCTGTACCGAGGCTTAAACTTTGCAACTTATATTTCATGTAGATGAATCAATTAAAAAAAAAAAAAGAACTTAGTACTCTCATTTAGCACTAAATTCTTTGTAAAATTAACACTCTCCCCAAACCAAACTTAGTAGGTCTGCCTGTAGGGAGTTTCTTTATTAAATGCGTGATCATTCAAAAAAGGATGGTTCAAATTTCTATCGAGACAAAATGAGTATGTAAAGTCAAAGGAGGTTTGAATTTTCCAATAACATTTTGGGCCAAAAAAATAAATACATATATAAATAATGAGTAATTGACAATAAATAAAAAAAGAGAAGGAAAGTAAGGGAATAAAAAAAGAGCAGTCAGTTTTGGAAAATCACAAAAACCATAATTCGGTACCTAAAAACGTTATTTTAAAAAAATGAACAGGAAAAAAAGAAAGAAAGAAGAAATCTATTATAAAGGCATTATTTAAATAAAAAAAATGAACAGAAAAAAAGAGAAAGATATAGAGAAGTCTATCCATCATCTATGCCTCCGTTTTAAAGGCATTTGTTGAAAGGGGTGGTCGTACAATGTATTGAATTCCTTCTGCTTCTCTATGCCATTAGGGTTACGAACAAAGAAAGGGGCGACTGAAGAAGGTACACAGTCTGTCTCGGTGAAATCGTAAATTTGTTGGTTATTCTTGTTATTTATGATTGTGTTGTTGTTACCCTATATATATATATATATATATATATGTATGTATTTGTGTGTATATATATATCTATCTATATATATATTTGAATTCAGTTGTCTTTCCTTATGCACTGTTCTTCTACATAATATTATTTCTCATAATTCTCAAAATTGGGAATGATGTTGATAATAACAAGTTCCAATCTCTGCGTATATCTTAATTATAAAATTTTTTATATGTTTTTCAAAAAATATATAGAGATGGATCATGTATAAGTAAGGTTGTCAAAATTGCGAATTGAATCGATTCTATGATTCAAAATGTGAAAAACGAGTCCGATCGTACAATTCTCTACAATTTTGTAGGATCATTAGTGGAATTGTTAGATTCTGTACAATTTTACTGACATTATGAAAATTATTTTTTTGTTTATGTTTTTAGTGGCCTTCCGGGTTTTTGGGTTAAATTTATTGTTTTGGGTCTTTAGAAACATACTGGGCAATATAATAGAAAGCCCAAACAGACTGAGCAGCCCAATAAGCCCATAAAGTAATAAAAAAAAGGGAAAAAGAAAAAAAAAAAGCACTGTTAATTGTCATAACTTATACAGAGTCACTGATAATACGATCTACAATATATACTCGAAGCCCCATTACGCTCGAAGAAGCCCTAGACTTTCGCGAAGTGTCGACGACTCGAAGTCTCCCGTCTCCAGCAGCTCCGGCGGCTCCAAAAGCACTCTCTTTTCACTTCGGCCATTCTCTTTTCTCTCTTTTGATCGGTGTGTTTGAACTTTCAAGTATCAACTTCTTTTTTCTTTCTTTTGGAAGTCTTGAAGACCTGCGATAGTGCGATTGTCGACCCCCTACAGCTCCGGCAACCTCCAGCAGCACCGATAAGGTCTCTCTGTTCACTTCGGATGTCCAAAAGGCCAAAGGTACACAACTACACAGACTCACAGAGTCACAGTACACATCTTCTTAATTCTTCTTCTCCAGTCTCCACTTCTCTCCTCTCTTTTGAGTTTTTATTTTGCAAGTCTTTTCTCTTCTATCAAATTACACTAAACATAGATTAAAAATTTAAAACACTTGTGCCATGAGAACTCTTGGTCTGTTTTGCATCTTAATTCTATTTTTATTACATGGGATGATTTGGGGAAAAAGATTGCTGGGTAGTTATTACTTATTAGTTAATAATGTTGGTTTTACTTATCTATTGTTTTAGGAGTACTTTGATGATTTTGAATCTTTGATCTTGTGGGTCGTTGGAAAAACAGAACTAATTGAACATTAATAAGAATTAAGTGTTGCTAAAGTGAGGATAGCAAGGGAAATTCTTTTTTATTTATTTTTGGGTGCAATACTTTCTATGCAAGTATCCTTCTTGAGTCATTAATCGGACGAGTAGCATGAAATTTGAGTGTCATCTGCTGGTTTTTTTCCCTTACATAAAAATCCGTTTTTATTTTTTTTATTACTTCGTTCTGAAACTCATTGAATGAGATGGGACTGTTGAGCTTGGGATTACACCTGACATGTCAATTTTTACTACATCTATTAGACTAGTAGTTGCTTGTGTAAAACTGGCATTATGTTGTCTCAGTAGGATATTTTGTTCGTCACATGTCTTGTTGGGTTCCCAGCTGGCATTTCGATACCATATATTTGTGTCTTTCATTTTAGTAACAGTCACAGTGTTCGTTGTTTGAGGTAATTTAAAGCTTTTCTGATAAGAAATAATTTTATGACAATTTTGATTTTCATAAGGGTGTGATAGAATTTATCATCCGCGCGACAGTTTATGTGGATTCTGCTACCTTATGTTGACTATATTTTGCTCTTTTGATACATGACAACTATCTAAAACTAGACAACTACTTTGACTGGAAGTCATATTGGAAGGCTGAGAGGTTTAAATTGTAGATCATGCTTGAGGTGATTTTAGTTCTGTATAAGATTGTGGATACTGCAGCTATTTTAGATTTTGTTAATGTCTTCCTAGAACTGGAAATCCATAGATACTGGATACCCAGATTATAAATCAGATTATGTGACAGAGGATGATTTCCTAAAATCAGTAAGGAACTTTGTTCTTCGGGAGTATTCCCTGTTGCCCTAATTGTGCATTGGACTAAACCATGATCCCATTGTTTAATGTTTGAGATATGGTCTATTGCTAAAGAGGCATGTGGATTAGAAACGTCTCTCCTTATTTCTCTTCTGCAATGCTAAAGATACAAAATTACAAGAACTAGAGCTAGTAAACTATAATTAAGAGTGTGACTGATATGTGTTATGTTGTGGCCTGAATTTTGTCTCGACCCAGGTCTCGTTGCAACCCGGTTTTATGACCCGTTTTTCATTTGTGAGTTTTGGACCCGGATTAGGACTCTCTTGTAGCCTTTGTATAAGGACATCTGAGGGTTTGGAGTGAGCGAAAGGCAACATTGAGAAAATAATTGAAAACGCAGAAAGAGAGTGAGGGAGCGAGAGATAGGGTTTGGGGTTAGAACTTATAATCTACTGATTTTCGCATAGTGAAATCTTTTGCCAGATCTTCGCCGTGGATTTAGGCAAATCACCGAACAAGGCATTCCTATAAAATCATGTGCTAGAACTCCATTGGGAAGTTATAACGAGCCATTCCTTTATTCTAGAAAATGTAATTAAGAGCATTAAAGATTTGAGTAGTATATGTATGGATCACATTTCCAAGATCTAAAACCCATGTTGAACTACTTAGTAAATTCTTATATGCGCCAACCGCTTAGGAGGTATACCACACAGTTTCTCATCAACTAGCAGCAGTCAATAGAGATGTGAACATTTTCTTGTTAAAAATTTTATACCAACATTACTAGTTTTCCAGTCCTCATTAATGCCTTATCTAGAGAAATGTTGCTTTCAGTGAAGTTCCTTCATGTAAATGTAATAAAAACTTAAAGTGGATGCGTTTTGGCATTTGCAGCTGCAGTGGTTTGACACAAGCAACTTCAACCATGCTTTTTGGCAACAACTCGATCCAAAAAACCCACTATGATATTTTGGGTGTGAATGAAGATGCAAGCTATGAAGAAATCCGGACTAGCTACCGGTTAGCAATTCTTGATTCCCATCCAGATAAATTGCAAACGACATCTGAGACTTCCAATCCTGGCCATGAACTGGTAGAGAGATTTCTGATGGTACAGAGAGCTTGGGAAATCCTCAGCAATTCAAGGTCTCGTGCAGTTTATGATAGTGAACTGCAAGCTTTTTTGCTACAGGATGCAGCAGCTGCAGAAGATATCAGCTTAGAGGATGTAATGGTTGAAAATGCCGGCGAAGTTTTGGAGCTCTTTTACCAGTGCCGATGTGGTGATTATTTCTCTATTGATTCTTTGGAGATGGAGGAGATGGGTTTTCCATTGTTGAGAGATGGGAGTAAAATCTCTTTACAGGAGTCAGATGCTCTGCCGGCATCAGTTGTACTTCCTTGTGGATCTTGTTCTCTGAAAATCCGGCTATTGATCAATGCGGGTATTAGGCTTGCAATTGATGGTGAGCTATAACATATGAGATGATTTTCTTTTTCCTTTTTCTGATCATCTGCCATCCATGATTTTCTAGATGGATTGTAGAATCACTGGCAATACAAGGAATAACAATGGAAACAGAAAGTAAAGAACAAAGAAGAGCAGGATGTGCCATTTGCATTAACTGTCACAATTCACAAATAAACGCATTGAGCTTATGATTCAAAAGAGGTCCCTCATCCATTCAACATAATTAATCGCCTGGGTGGGACTGGTGGTTGATCATCTGTGTCGTCACCTTCTATTTTCATTGTTAATCCAATAGCTCATTATGTATGGAGGCGCTTGCATAGAGATGCTACTTTTTTCGCATTGCTCCAAGCAAATTTTTAGCTCATTGCTCTTGATTTACAATTCCTGCCCAAGGAGTACAATTGTGCAACCAAGTTGTTTTTTTTTTCTTTTTTATGCTTATGTATTTCTGGAATAGAGTGACTCACTATGATTGTTCCTTTCGATAGTAGGTTCTGTAAGTCTATTTACATTTACATTTTAGTTGACACTCTTCCAGTAACTTTGCTTCCTTGCTGTGTGAGTTGATTTTCTGAAAAATTTCTGATGCAAATTGGATGCGTCACGTGTGTAATAAGCTGCCCAATTCGTGGATAAAGCTTCTGAGGCTGAATTAGCTACCATGGTTGCATAGCTGCATTCAAGTGTCCACCTGACTTGACTTTTATGCTATTGCCAAGGTTCAATCTCCCATTTCTCTCACGTCCGAGGGTGACTTATTGGTACACCTACTCTCATTTTCATGTGTTGTGCTTTCTAATGTTAGTTCTATTTTAAGATTGTTTTATTGTCTAAAATATTAGTATCACCTAGCATCACTTTGTATCTCTTCTTGAGGGCATGAATTGTTTTGGCCTAGCTTAAAAGAGATTGCTTGATCATTCACCAAATTTGTTAGTTTTCTTACAGACTCAGAATACAAGACATTGTTAGGACGTTCTCGAGCCGTGAAGGGGCAGTGAATTGAGACATTCTCCAATAAATTTGTCCTTGATGGGGATCCTTAAGCCAAGTTTCTTTTTTTCTTTAATAATAAAAACAATAATGGAAAGTTTAAAGTATACTATTATTAATTTTTAATTATTATTATGTTATTCTATTTTTTAAAATTTGGTTGCCAATAGTTTCTATTCCATCGAGGTTTGCTAGCACGATAGTTGCTACCCAGTCACCCCACTTAGCCACGTGATTTTTTTTTGTTTTGTTTTGTTTTGTTTTTGTTTTTGTTTTTGTTTTTAAATCAGTTATGACGATTCACGAGACCCTCAAAAAAGAGTGACGAAAGTTTTTTTCTCTCTTTGAAACGAGCAGCGAATCTCTCTATTAGCGACCTGGGCTAACTTAACGCTAATTAGGAGATTGAATCTCTTATTTAGATTTTTAGAGAGAGGAAGAAGAGAGATCAATCTTTGGTTTAGATTTTGAGAGAGAGAGAGAGAGAGAGAGAGAGAGAGCAGGGTAATCGATCTATGCAACACACCCAACTCATCGATTGTTTTGAGCCAATGTAATATGACTGATTGATAACCTGGGGTAACTCCCGATGCGAAGTTACCCCAGGTTAGTTCAGAAGTTAGCTTGTCAAATTTTGTTTTATCACCAATAGCTTAGTTCTACTCCGTCTTTTAAGGTAAACAAAGTGTGTGTGAATGTGTTTCTTGTTGAGATAAAAATGAAAAATAAAAATATTTTATCAAAACAAAATAAAAAAGACTAAATTTCAAATAACACGCTCTTTTTATTAATATTTATATTTCTACTTCTATGAAAGTCTCATTTGTTTTAAGAATCCGTGAAAATTAATTTAGAAAACTAAATTAAAGAGATCTTTGAAATTCGCGGCCAGGAATAAATATTTAGTGATATTAAATAATTCTCCCGCAATTGCTTCGAATCACAACTTTTAATTCCTCCTTCTTTTCCCTTTTACTGTTTTCATAATATATATATAATTTAAATTTGGTATAATAAGACAAAAAAGTCAATCCAACGGTCAAAAATGATTAAAAAATTAATAATGTAAAATAACTCTATCTAACAGTCATTATTAAGAGTGTATGATATAGCCGTAAGCAAGTGTATATGTATATAAATATAACAATCAACATAATTTTCAAATTACTTTAAGTGATTTCTCTAAATACTTAAACTTGCATGCAGGCAAAGAATCTGAACCATTTTCATTGTACCAAACTACATAAAGGGCTCAATGACCATCCTCTTTTACCATACTCTTATGGATTACAATAACTTGTACATGTTGGGATATCATTTTTAGAAAAATTGTTCTAGTAATCATGGTTTGGTATCATGTCCTACTTGATTTTTTACGGTAAGTTTGATGTCTTACTTCATCATAACTTAAGCTTAAAGTTAGAATCAAATACAACACATTTTTGAACATAGGAGTAGATAACAAATATATACATATCAACGAACCTAAAAGATGTCTCACAAGTAATCATGGCCGTCGATTCATCATCAGACGGTATCAGAGGCTCCAGCGGAGATTGAAGGTCATTTCTTATTCTTTTTCAACTTTGTCTTTACCCCAAAGGATTGAAATCCTAAGCTGAGAGGCCACTATCACACTAAGCATTTCAATGTGACAATCAAATCGAACATGAATTATAAAATGTTCAGTTCTTTACATAATATCATTGTAACTTACAAAACTACCAGCATTACTCCACCCAACTTTCTGAAACATGAGCTTCTTTTATCATGAAGACCCCCCAGATTCCTTTTCTAAGAAATACAAATTCCTCACTACAACCCTCAAGGATGCATTTTTCAACTGCCATACATTCGGCGGTCGGATTTCTTCGTCGGACTCGGAAGAAGATGGTCCGGGCAGCGACAATGAGGATGATCAGGAAGTAAGTTTCATCAATAAATTCTTACAGTCAATCCACTTTGTGTGTCCTTTGGGTGCTGTTATTGTTTTTTGATCTCTATTTCAGGTGGTGGTTTCCGAAATTCGGAGTAGAGCCATGGAGGCAAAAGCGAGACGTAAAGCCAGCTTCACAATGGATAGCTATTGCTGGGTTCTCTCTTCAGCAACAGGAGATCTATTTATAACTCCAAAGGCGGTTCAACAAAAGGAGAACAGTGATGAAGAAGGGAAAGAGGACTACTTCTCTGTTAACAGTCGTTTTTCCCGCTGCTCGAGTGCTTCAAGTATGGAGGCATTTCACTCTGTTAAGACGAATCTTTCTCGCTGTTCAAGTTTAAACAGGCTTGATGATTTTCAGGGCTGTTTGAGCTTGAACGGGCTTGATCTTCAAGATTCTCGGAGACGCTCCATTATTCAGGAGTTGTGTCATTGTAAGGGGTGGCCGTTCGGGCTCTGCCGGAAGGCTCTGTTGCTTCCACCTCTGCCCAAATCTCCGTCAGAATCGTGGACATGGCGTAAACATGGTAGAGTTGTTAAGTTGCATTGATGTTACTACAATTTTCTAGTCATGCATGCAAATAGGTTTAAGAATAAAAGGTATAATTCATTAGAAAGCTCACACTTGCCAGTGGCCACACGAAAGGAAAACTCAACAAACGTGTGTTTTGCATGGAATGGTAGAATATGATCCGTGTCAAACAACCTCAGATACAGCATACCATACTTTGCCAGTATCCATAGCACAGCATTCCTTTTAACCAGTTTCAAAGGATAGATCAGAAAAGGAGGCCTTAGACTGAAAATCCACCTCCACAGAATCAAGTCCGAATGGTACTACAATCAATTCAAATACTTGTTGTGTGTATGTATCTATCTATCAATCAATTCTGTTTTTCAATGCATGTGTTATTTTCTGTATTCGTAGTATATAATGTGCAATAGAAACAAGGGATTGATTGCTAATAAGTGCTGAAGGCTGATGCTACCTACCTTCCCACGCATGGATGTGGAAACACTTTCAACCTTCTTTAATACAAAAATTATACTAGATTGTGGCTTATAGACGATAGGAAAATCAAATGGAGGAATAAACACTTCAATTACTTGTAAAAACAGTTTTCTTACACAAGTTTTCTGATATCCTCGAAAACTTGCTAACAGAATGCATCAGAGCAAACTGAAATTATGTATGACAGAATAAGAACCGACAGCATAAGTAGGTTGTCCAAAAGAGGTACAGATATGCATAAAGATCCCCAAGAAGAGAAAACATGAAGACTTGATATTCTTAGCTGTCCTTCCAAAACTACGCTCTTTGTTCAACATAAGAACCAGAAAGTCCAGATGTTCCAAGAACTGTAACCTGCATTTGAAAGAGCAAATGATTCAAGACTTTAAACAATAACACTTGCATCCACTTACAGGACTACATGAAACAAAGGTGCAAAGCGTGACTTTTTCAAACCAATAACTGATTATATTTGAGCCAGCTAGTACCAAGTTGCCCTGCTGCAACTGCATTTTAGGATCTAGACCAATCCTCATGCACTACATATGCAGAAATAACTTGCAAAAATCTTTTGAGATGGGAAACCTTATCACCATAAAAAGTTTGACAAAGGGCCTATCTACAGATCCAACAATAAAAATTCCATGAAGAGACTGATCTTTGGCCTACCAACTTCTCCCAAGTAGGTCAAACAAACATGATGCATACTGTTGTATGTGCACATGTAAATTATGTATATCTCTGTACCAGAATTGGTACCCTATCCAGCTAGAACTGAGTATGCACTGTAAAACTAAGCATTGTGACACATATTAAATATATATATACAGATATATACCTTCCCCCACTCAGAACCAAGACCACTGCACCTCATCTTCAAGTGTATCATCTTTGTTCCTAGCTCAGTCTCAACTTTCTTCCGCAGATAGCCCTCGTCAGGACCAAATGCATCCAAATATGCGGTGTAGCGTTGATAGGCTGTACGTAGTGCATTCACAAATTTATCCGGCAAGGGCTTTACATTCTACAGTAAAAAAGTATCATTAGACAACAAGAACATAAGAGACAACAAAAAGTAAATTTTATTCTCATAAAATATATGTTACCTCGCCACTCATTCCAATGCTGTCATCAATTTCCATCCTCAATGATACAAGCATCCCACCAAATTCCTCAACTGCTTCAGCAGCACGGAACACATTTGCCATGGCCTCTTGAGCAGCCTTGTCATCAGTTTTTTTAGATAATGCCTTCTTCGCATCATGGATGAGAGTATCTGGGAGCTCATCCCAACTTGCAGCCATTAAGTCCTTAAAGACGACATGAATTTCGGGGTCTTTTATGTCAGGCAAGTGGGTCACATCTTCGCTAAAAAAGCGTTTACTTCCAATGCCCATTGCAAAAGAAGGCTGGCAATCTACAGTTGCAATAACAAAAACTAATAAATACCAGGAAAGCTATATCTCACTGATAATTTATACGTACATATGTATAAGGATATCCATTGAAGCTAGGAAACTTAAACATAATCAAGGGAGAGTTTCACAATGGGGCTGCATGATGTTAAACACAAGACTCTCACTGGACCAAGATATATATTGCATCGCTCAAATAAAAACAAGTTCGGCCTCTTCTTGGGGGCATTGGCTGCTTTTATCACCGACTGGAAAGAAGCCCTCTAGTGTTGGTTCGAGCAATCTTTGAGCCAAGGCCTCTTTAAATGGAAATGTCACATCTTGAACCCAACCTTGGTAAGTTTTTGTGCAATGTAGACCATGCGTACACAAATCAAACTAATTGGTTCTCCTTTATTTGGTGCTAAACAAGCACACCTCATTGATCCATAAAGTTTGAACATTAAAAAAAGAACAAATCCACAAAACTGAACAAAATAGTGAAGAGTGAAGACTGCCTAAAACTAAGTGAAAAAACTTTTATCACAATTTTTCCCATCTACTTGGACTTGTCTATCAAGCACTGCGCATATGCAGCCAACCATAGCACCAACAATAAGACATTCATATAATGCTTAAGAATTGAATAAAAATTGAATCAAGTAAGGATCCATAGAGAGTGATTATTGTGCATTAATATCAGTGTCATACTATCATGAGAAAGAATTGGAGAATTATGGAAAAAACGAGATAATTAAAAAAAAAAAAGTTAGGTTCAAATTCAACAATAAAAATAGAGATAACGCATAATACATACACAAATCAGACATACTAACCAAAAAAATAAAAAACGAATCAGACATAATCGATCAGATAAAAGAGCTCCAAATTATAGTCAACAAATTGAACACGGAAAATAGCTCAGGAATATGATTTTTCATAGTTGTAACCTCTAGTCCTCAAAGTGTTTTAAATACGTTGTCACTATGTAGATAACAATATACCTTACCATGTGCAAAGTCATCATAGACATACACAATATCAATATGTATGCATAAGCAGAGATATCAGGATGATGACGAGAAAAGTACCAGAAGGGAGGCGTTTCGGAGAAGTTGGGAGAGAAGAGGGAGAGAGATAGAAGTGGCGGAGACCACGGCGGAGGTGGTTTTGGTTGGCGGCGGCGGCGGAAAAACCCAGAGATCTGAAACAGGTCGAGCGATACAAAGATCTCAACATTACCATCTTCTCCATTTCTCTATCTGTGTTTGTGTTGGAGTGTGTGTTTACGATCGGAAGATTAATAGGGGAGAGAATGGAAAAAGGTTAGGCCAAAAAAAAAAAATGGAAAAAGGTTTTCTTTCTTTTTTCTTTTGTCTTTTTTAAGAAAACGGTGACATGGTCGTCAACTGGTCACAGTGACAACGCTAGTGATAATTATTAATTCTGTAGAAACTTTTAAAATAATATTTAAATTAAATTATTAAACATACTTAATTAAATAATTATTAATTTTATTTATAATTAAATACCGAATTAAGTTATCGAACAGTTTGTGAGTTGAGACAACATTGCATGATAGAACTGAGGTGCACATTTTATCATTTTCGATTATTGAATCAATTTAGTATGACAAGTCACAATTTGTAGTGCAGGTACTCCTCAATTTAAATATATGTTACCTTAAAATAGATGTACCATTCAGATTCAGAAAATGCTATTTCTACTTGATTTATTTTGTGTTATTTAATAATAATAATAAAAAATTACTGCAAAGTTATACTTTTTCTATTGAAAGATAAGTAAGTGTTAATTTTTTTTTAAGTTTTAGATTTTTTTTTTTAATTTAAGTCGTAAATCACTACATCTTTTATTTATATCCAACTAAATAGAAGTAAAATTTTATAATTATAAGTTTTATTCATGAATTGATATGTAATCTTTTTTTTTTTTTATTTTCCTTTAAGTTTTAGTTACTCAATAATATTGCATTATGAGTTTAAATAATAATTAATCTAATTTAAATTCAATTCATAAACTCTTATATAGAATACACAATTTTAGTACAAAAAAAATTAATTATTATATTAAAAAATTAATTAAATGTATTTTTTATTCAAATTTTATATATAATTTTGTAAAAATATATACTTCTATAAAAGTTTGAGTGTAAATTTTATATCTTATGTAACAAGAGTATATATAATTTAGTAAAGAAAAAAAAAGAAGATTTAGTGATTTAAGAATTAAATAGAAAGGGATTTCAAAAGTAAGACTTGTTAGTTTTAATTTTTAGATTTATTTGTCTTTTTATGAAAAAAAAAAGTAGAACTGGCTGATAATTTATTTATGAGACTTGTCCTTTTTACAAATCTTTCCTTTATTCAATAAGGCAACACTCAAGTGAGTGTGGCAGTGTGGGTGTAAAAACAACAATCCTTTCATTTTTATTTAATAAGGACGAACCTGTTCTACCTGAGGGGAGTACCATCCTTCCATTTTTATTCATTTCTTGTTAAGTATTTTTTTATTGAAAGATATCAAAATAATTTTAGTGTAAAAATTACAATACCATCACATAAATAATTTAATATCTCCTTTTTGACAAAAATATCATATTTTTGCACACCACCAACATCTTCAAAATTTTCAGTTCATGATCATCGTGTTCGACTTGTAAACTATTATCTCACCAACTAGCTAAACAGATGAGAGCCCATTTTTGGACAAATTCCTCCTTTTACTTGCATAGTATATACTGAGGTAGCTCAATAAAATTTGAAGCCTTAGACGAAAAATAAAAAAATTGGTTTTATGTTTAAAATATTAATATCAAATAATAGTTAATAATACAAAGTTACTAATTAGATGACTTGATTGTTTATTGTTAAATTTTTACCTAATTTTTTTTTATTACATTTTGATTATTAGTTATAACAAATTTATCAGGAGCTCTTTTTTTAGATTGAATTATTTTATCTATTTAACTATTTTTTAAAGTTTTTTAATATCGTGATTCATATTTTCTATTACACATAATCAATAATATAAACAAAAATTGCCACAAACTAAATATACAATTTCTATGATAAAAAATAATAATAAAAGTACAAAATAAATTAAGTTAAAGAACAATAAAACCTGATGATATAAAAATCTTGTCCAATACTCCAACAAAATTTTCACTTTTACTACTATTTTGTAGCTCTCCATCAAGTTATTGAATCTAAGTAGAAAATAATACTTTCTTGTTGGTAAGGAAACAGATATAGAAGAGCCTAAAAATAACAAAATATATAAGAGAATAAAATTTATAATATATATAGAAGATGAAGTGAGATAGTGAGACAAATAGGTTCATGGAGAGACTGTACTAATATTAGTACATCCCTATTGGCTCAAATGAGGAGAGGAGAGAAAAAATGTCTTTAACAAGGATAAGAGAAAGGAAAACGTAAAGGATAACAATAAAAAATTAAAAAATACGAGTTTAATAGAGAAAATCTAGGAGTAGATGGAAAGTTTTACCCTTTTCCAATATCACTTATCTAATAAAAATAAGATGAATTAAATTATAGAAGTCTACTTTAATTGGTTGAGGCCTAAATATAAGGAATGAAATTTTTTAGGGGCCTAATAAATGAATCCTATTAGCTAGGGCCTTAAGCGACCGCCTAAATCGCCTAAGGCTCTAGCCAGCCCTGGGTATATATATATATATATATATATATATATATTTTACATTTTCACCGGAGTTATTTTATTTTATTTCGTAAAAAGAAAAGAATTTAAATCAAAATACTTAATAGCATGACAATATATTTATAGAAAACTTCTACCATGACTATGAGTACATGCCTTAATTACTTGTAGCTTTTTCTACCTTCTTTTCTCTTAATGCCCTTGTTCACATTCCATATGGTCTTATTCCAACAATTTCTGTATTTTTCATTCTTCCAAATTCACTGAAAGACCTGAGGGATTGGTGTGCCAATCACTGGAAATCCTTAAAGAAGTCTATTTATTTCCTTGTTCACAAGTTGATCCTATGCTCTGCTATATATTTCATATGAATTGAAAGAAACTCAAAAGCTTTCAAAAGGAGAGCTTCTCCTAGCCTCCACAAGCTTTCGTGAAAGTCATTACTGAAACAACAAGACTCAGGCTTGCTTCCATCAAGTTTAAAGATTCTCCAATGTTAAGGAAAAATGTCAAGGAAAATTGCATCACATGGAACTTGAAAAATCTTTCCTAGTTTGTCTAGATAGAGCTAGAGAAGGAAGATGGATTATTAATTACTACATGCTTTGTTTTCCTGTGCTTAGGAGGAAGTCTATTTACAGCTTCAGTGACAGTATTGAACTCTTAGAGGTCCAATTTTATCACTGCTATGATCAAGTTTGCAATAATGTGTAAGTTGTGCGATGCGGAAGTGGTTGCGAAAAGTATTTTAGAACCTAGAGGGGGGGTGAATAGGATCACTTGCTCGTTTGCTTAATTTTTAATTAATTCAATTTTAAGTCCGATAAATCAAACAATTAAAGCAAGCAAATAAATAAAGTGCAAGTAAAGAAAAGAATGCACTAGATATATGTGGAAACCCAAGGAGGGAAAAACCACGGAGGGAGGCGGCACGCCTCAGGGAACCAATTTACTATGATGAAACAAAGTACAACAGACTCTGTCTCAGTCTCACACCCCTCTTCACTCTGTCAAGGATCTGATGCGGAACATCTCAGACTTATGATTGCGACAACACGTCCAACTGCTGTAGACTTTCGGCTAACGTCACCACCCTTACAGAAAGGTTGCTGGAAGAACCAAAATACTCAGCAAGTATTTTGTTCCCTTCATAGTGCAATCTGATCACCTTTCTTCCTCAGCAAGCAAGTAAGCGAAGAACTTTCAATCCAATGTTCTGATCAGTAAATAAATTTGATGCAGTCTCTGAGCAGCTAATCAGAAGTAGAACACCATCCTAAATATCACTTGTGTAGTATAGATGTGTGTTCTTAAAAATATATAGCCCTAATTATATTGTATATACTTTCTCTCTCTAAAAATATTAATTTTCTAGGCTTCTTTTGTAGAGAAAATATGAATACATATATATAGACAAGGAAGTCCTAATTCTACTTGAAAAAGAAGTTGAATACCAAAATAGAACTTTCCTAGAAGTTTCAAACCCAATAGGAATCAGAATTTTCGTCAAAATCTATTTCTTATTTGGAACAGGCTAAGTTGGACCGGTGCCAAATAAATAGGACCGGTGGGACTTTTTGAAAACTTGCAGAAACTAAACTGCTGAGAAAAGTTGGACCGGTCCTAAATATTGGGGACTGGTCCTACTTTGAAAAACTCTAAATTTTGCATTTAAACCCTAGTTTTTCAAAATAGGCTCGGAATTAAAAAGTGCAGAGTGTCCTCACCATACTTATCTGTACTATATGGTGTTCTTAACTGATTTGTCTGCATCCACGCACTTGAATATCAGCTCGTAGTAGTCGATAATCTATACAAAGAATAAATAAAAAATTACAACTCGATAAATCAGGTTTTGATCACCGAAATGTGCTAATTACAAATTTATATCTCACATAATAGTGACACATCATATATGTTACCTAAGGTTTTGGAAGCTCTTTCAATTCAGAGCTTTTCTAACTTTATTTTGTGAGATATATAATTATAATTGGCAAATTTTGGTTTCAAAACTTGTTGATTGAGTTGTAATTTTTGATTGATCTTGTGTTTCAATATTTAGATTTGAATGGAAAGTGTCTCGATACCGTGAATTTGATGAAGACATCACTTAGTACAGGTATGTGAGTGAGGACACTATGTTTTGAAGTATGGTGGGCTTATGACTTAGAAAATATGTTTTAAACTTGAAAAAAATGAATTTTCAGAAGTTCCATCGATCCCCAATTTTTAGGACCGATCCAACTTCTTTCGGGACTTTTGATTTTCAGCATGTATGAAAAGTCCCACCGGTCCCCAATATTCAAGGCTGGTCCGACTTTTCTCAGGACTTTGAAATTTTTACGACTCTGCAGAAGTCTCACGGGTCTCCAAATATCAAGGCTGGTCTGACTTAGCTGATGTATGTGAAAATTTTCTTTTTAAGCCTAATTCGTTTCCTAATCAGCTCAGACTTCTCTAAAACGTTCCCTATGTGTTTTTAACTTATTTTCCAAGTATACTAAGGACTCTAAACTTTATAAATACCTCTTCATGTTTCAATCTTCAGTGAGACTCAATACTTTAATTGTTAGAGAAAGAAATATATTTGTGAAGCTAAAAGAGAGATTTATGAGAGAAAATCTTTATTGATTTTATTTTTGAGAGCACACACACACACAAAGTGTTTAAGTTGTGATGCTCTTCTCAATCTAATCAATGGGTTCTTCAAGACATCATTAGTGTACACAGTGTGATCAGAGCAGTAGAGATGGTTATTTGAAATTACAAGTTTTTATCTGAAGAGGAGGAGATACAATCACTATGAAGGGAATGAAATACTTGTAGAGTATTTGAGTTCTTTCAGCTACCCTTCTGAAAGGATTGTGACATTAGCTGAGAGTCTGCAGCAATTGAACCAACAGTTGCAAAAGTAAGCCCGAGGCGTTCCGCATCAAGTTCTTATCAGAGTGGAGTGGGTGTGAGTCTGGGACAGAGTATGTTGTACTTTGCTTTGAAATAATGGATTGATTTCTTTGGAGGCTTCTGCCTCACCTCCATGGTTTTTCCCTTCCTAAGGTTTCCACGTAAAATTTCTAGTGTCATCTCTAACTTTTCTTACTTGCTTTATTTATTTTATGTTTGATTTGGTTACTTAATTGGTAATCGTTGAGGGTAATTAATCAATCATAAAAATTGGACAAGAAGACCTATTCACCCTCCTCTAAGTGTAAGGATTAACATCTTACTCTAAATTAACTGAACTTTTTCGCACCGCATAACTCACATTTGGTATCAAAGCGAGTTTCTCAGTCTTGAGTTAGATTTTGTTTGGTTGATGTAGTTGTGAGTTCTAGGATGTCTCTAATTGTGTCTTATGATAATGAAATTATTTTACCTCAATTTTCTGATTCTATAACTGGTATGCATCTTGAGTGGTCTAAGCTGAAAAGATATTATAAAAATTTGTTGGAGAAATTGAAACTTGCTGAACTTGATAGAGATATTTATAAATTGGAAGTTTCTGTCACCAATAAAAATTTAAAGGAACTTAGACATGATAAGACGAATCTTCTTGGTAAAGTTGAATTTCTGGAATAGGAAGTTAAACAGATTAAAGGGTTTAATAATTTATTTGAGTATAAGATTGATAATTTGAATAGTGAACTTGTTAAATCTAATTAGTCTTTCCATAAATTTACTCTAACACTTGCAAATTTGGTAAGTTGAATTCTTCTAAAAACTTGATTAATAAAGAAGAATTGGTTTCAATTTCAAAGGATTTGTCACTTCTAAAATCAAAAGATATTTTTGTGAAAGTTGAGACTAAGCCTTCTGTTATTACTCATGCTCCAAAATTTGTTTCAACATGCCCTTTTTGTGGAGAAAAATGTCACATTAAGTATAAGTGTCAGAAGAGAAAAATTGAACTAAAAAAGCGTAAGACCTTAGATAGTTCAAAAGCTTTGATTAGTGAGATAAAAGAACTTGAAAATAAGCAACAAGAATTGAAAGAAAAATTTGATAAATTGAATTACTTTAATTTTGTTCTAGATTCTCATAAAGCTAAAGAGAAGATCAAGAAGAAAGAACTATTGGAGACTAATAATTTTGAATCTAAAACAATTAGAAAATCACTTGATTATAAATTTGAAACTGTTTGGGTGAAGAAGGATGTCTAAAATGCCTGGTCATGCACACTGAACTTAGAGCACATGGTCCTACAGGTTGGTACTTTGATAGTGGTTGCTCTAGACGTATAATTAGGGACAGAACATTATTTACCACTTTTAAGAATTATACAAGTGGGTTTGTTACTTTTGGTGATGACAATGCATCTAAAGTAAGTAGTAAATGTAAAATTAATTTTCTGCTTTTGGAGAATTGAAAAATGTTCTGTTTGTTAAGCTGCAAACTTATTGAGTATTAGTCAGATATGTGATAATGGTTTTCAAGTTAATTTACTCAGCATGGTTGTTTTGTAACTAATGAGTAGAGTGATTGTGTTCTGAAAGGATCTAGAACTTTTGATAATTGTTATGTAATATTTTCAGACCCTTCACGTATGTGTTTTTTTTGCAGTTTCTGATGAAGCAATCTTATGGCAAAGGAGACTTGGTCATGTGAATTATAATGATTTGGTAAGCCTGTCTAATCAAGAACGAGTTCAAGGTTTGCCTAAGTTGAAACGGCCAACAGATGAGGTATGTAGACCATGTCAATTAGGTAAGCAAAATAGAGTATCACATAAAATACTTAAGCATCAAGTTATTTCTAGACCTTTAGAGTTGATTCATATAGATTTGATGGGTCCGATAAGAACTCAAAACATAAGTGATGAAAAGTATATGATTGTTATGATTGATGATTTTTCGCGATTTACTTTTATTACTTTCTTGAGAGAAAAGTCTGATGCTTTTGTTTTCTCCAGGTCAATTTACTAAAGGATCCAAAATGAGAAATGATATGCAATAACTCGTGTTAGGAGTGATAGATGAGGTGAATTTGAACCTAGACCTTACATTGAGTATTGTGATAGTCTTGACATAAGTCATGAATTGTCTACACCCAAAATATCTCAACAAAATTGTGTAGTTGAAAGGAATAATAGGACAATTGCAGAGATGACATGTATTATGCTTCATGAGAGTAAGTTAGCTAAACATTTTTGGGCTGAAGCTGTTAGTATTGCTTGTCATATTTTGAATATGGTGTACCTTAGGCCTGGAACTGAAAAGACTTCATATGAACTGTGGTATAGAAAGGCGCCCAACATTAAATACTTTTTGGAAGTAAATGTTATATCCTTAGAGATATTGAAAATTAGAAAAATTTGACTCTAGAAGTGATGAAGGATACTTTTTGGGGTATGCATTGAATAGTCGAGCTTATAGGTTAATAATCATCTCACTAAAGTTGTAATGGAGTCAATTAATATTGTGATTGATGATTCAGGGCCTAAGAAGATAAATGATCAACCTGAGGAAGAAGAAGAAATAAACACCTTAGGATTACTTGAGAGTGAACCTAGTGCAAGAGAGGTTGAGAAAGAAAGTGAGGATGAGATTGAGGATGTAAGTGAGCATGTAGGTGGTGATGAAATTGTGGAAGTAATTGATAATACACATGCACCTATAGAAAATCTTGCACCATAAGTAGAAGTCCTAATTTCTGGCAGTTCTAGGCTTCGAAGTAGTCATCCATTGACTAATATGATAGGGCCATGGGAGGAAAGAAATTCTAGGGGTAGAGTCTGAGATAGTATAGGGCACTCATGTCATATGGCTCAGTTTGAACCTAAGAATATTGATGAGGCTCTTCAAAGTTCAGATTGAGCTGTAGTAATGCAAGAAGAGTTAAATTAATTTGTGAAGAATGATGTTTGAAAGTTAGTGTATCAACATAGGAATGTGAACATTATAGGAACTAAATGGATTTTTAAAAAGAAACTTGATGAGAAATAAAGCCAGGTTAGTTGCACAAGGATATACTCAAGTTGAAGGAATTGATTTTGATAAAACTTTTGTACTAGTTGCTAGATTTGAGTTTATTCGTCTTTCTCTTGCTTTTGCATGTCACTTTAAATTTAAATTTTTTCAAATGATTATTAAAAATTATTTTCTAAATGGTATTTTGCAAGAAGAAGTGTATGTAACTCAACCAAAAAGCTTTGTTGATTCACATAATCTTGATCATGTTTTTCATTTGAAAAAAGTTCTATGATTTGAAATAAGCTCCTAGAGTATGGTTTGAAAAGTTGACTTCTTATTTGTTGCATAAGAGCTTTAGGAGAGGGGGAACTAATAAAATTTTGTTCATAATTAAGAAGGGAAAGAATTTGCTTGTCGCTTAAATTTATGTGGATGCTATTATTTTTGGTTCTACTTCTGATAACCTTGTTTATAAATTTGCTAAAGATATGAGTAATACTTTTGAAATAAGCATGGTTGATGAACTAACATTTTTTCTTGGACTCTAGGATGTAATACCTCGCTCCAACACATGGTATGATATTGTCCGCTTTAGGCCATAGCTCACACGGTTTTGCTTTTGGGTTTTACCCCAAAAGGCCTCATACCATTTGAAGAGAACACACTACATATAAGCACATCCCCTTCTCCACACCTAGGTGATGTGGGATTGAGCACCCTGTACCTTGTCAGTGTGGTAGCTCAGCTCAGTGTCTCTTTTTGCACCCGCCCACATCACACCTGTCCATAAGGGTTACTACAATCCAACCCCTTACGAGGCTCAACGTCCTTATCGGCACATTTTTGGCTGGGTTCAGGCTCTGATACTAACTGTAATACCCCTGCTCCAACACATGGTATGATATTGTCCGCTTTAGGCCTAAGCCCGCATGGTTTTGCTCTTGAGTTTTACCCCAAAAGGCCTCATACCATTTGAAGAGAACACATTACATATAAGCACATCCCCTTCTACACACCCAAGCGATGTGGGATTGTGCAATCCTGACATGTCCCGGCAATCCACCCATTAGGTAATTACAATCCACCCCCTATGAGGCCCGACGTCCTCGTCGGCACACTTTCGGCTGGATTTAGGCTCTGATACCAACTGTAATACCCCGCTCCAACACATATCAGAGCTTGAACCCAGCCGGAAGTATGCCGACGAGGACGTCGGGCCTCGTAGGGGGGTGGATTATAGTAACTCTTGTGGATGAGTGTGATATGGGCGGGTGCAAAAAGAGACACTGGCTGAGCTACCACACTGACAGGGTATAGGGTGCTCAATCTCACATCGCCAGCACCCTGTACCTTAGTTCTTTTGTTCTTTTACATGAAAGAATAAAGCAAAACTCATGAAAAAGTTTAAAGCATCATCCATAGTAAAATTCATCTATAAGTTTTTTTTTTCTAGCATAGATTTCTCTCAATAGCAAATTGGACCTAAAATACTAATCTGAACGTATAAGATATATATATATATATACCCACACAGAGATAATGGTTATGTTCACAAACATCGTCACAAACTAAATAACTCAACTCGAGGTTGTTTGATCTCAACTCATTTATGAAACAGATTCAAAATTTTGTTTTAGTTTGATTCGTTTATTAAAAAAAAAAAAATACTAGTCGAACTCTTGTCGAGTTGAATTCAAACAGTTCACAAACAACTCGATTCGTTTACAACCTTATATGGGTAGACTCCATATGAGTAGGGTAATGAGATATTTATTTGGAGCTACTTATGACACCCTCCTATTATGTAAAAATGACATCACTTTATCATTTATGAGAGGGAGGTGTTGTACTCTAATTAAATCGCGCCCAAAAAAAAAAAACTAAAAAGATGATATGGCATCGTTTTAAACTTTCACGTGGGCATTGGTGAAATCGAATTCAGCAAAACTAACCTCGTCAAACGTAGTTTACGAAATGAAAAAAAATTTGTAGGAAAATTTTTACATTCAAGTATTCTCGATACCTTTAGTGAGTGTCCCAAATATACCCTATAATAGTGGGTGTCACAAATATACCATACAATATCGATATACCCTATAAAAGGGGGTGTCACAAATATACCATACAATATCGAGGTCTATCTCCTTTTGGTTGGCAAAAGGTTACTTTTGTGAAGAATTTGGAGGCATCGGCACAAGCGTCATGAGAGAGAGCAGCCTCACAGCTCACGTGTCAGCATATAATTGGACAATATTAGAATACATTAATTTGTCTAAAATATTTTGACCCAAGTAAAATGGGTTATCTATTTTGTTATTTTCTTGATTTATTTCTAAATATTATAAAAGACGCATGTCATAATAATATGCATTCTATAATTTCGACAGATCGCTTAGTCCCATTCGATCTTTGGTGCAAGTGCGTTCAATGAGTGAGCTATTATACACTCTTTCAAAGATGGCGGCTTTTAGACGATTACCTCCTTTATCATCAACAGTCTACTTAGGGGCATTAATTATAAAGAGAAATTTCCTCCTTAGACGATTAAAAGAGTGGCTGCGATGATCCGTTAAACAATGAACGCCACAATGTCAATATGTCTATTTTTGGGACTTGTCAGTAAAAAAGTGGCTCGTTTGTTTAAAATTTTTTTGGCTTAATTGAACAATTGGTGTCTCAATCTCATTTTCAAGAGTCGTACTGAAAAAAAAAAAAAAATCCAAAGAGAACATCTGAGATTTTGAGGTGCCTTCGTGTCCACTTCCTCCAACCCCAATACTGGGATTGTATTGAACCCTTGCCGCATATCTTAAAATCAAAATCTATTTTACTGGCTAGAAATTTCTTATCAGTATAAAATAAAATAAAAGGACGTATCACTTATAAAAGATCCCAATTATCTTGTGACGATAAAATAAACAAATGTATATGTACAAACTTAAGATATCGATTAATTTATAAAGCTGATATATGTTGATTCATTTATAAAAAATTTAAATCAAAATACTTAATAGCATTGTTTGCACCAAAAACGGGATTTTGGTGTTGTGCCCAATGATCAGCCTAAAGAGAGGATCTCACGAGCACACTAGCCATGCAAACAGAGGGCATTCACCAAAAGCCTATGTCTTTTAAGATATCAGGCACTCAGAAACGACGTGACATTCGAACTCATTTTCAATTATATATCAAAGACTAACATGTTTAATCAATTCCAGAAATCTAGCATGCTCGCACACATCTCGAATAACTAACATATCTCAACTTAAAAGGTCAAGCAGTGAGCATATCTAATCAAGCAGATATTAGCAAATGGTTGGTAAAGATTACTTCGGATAAGATGCATTCACCTCCAAACTGAAATACATAATTACCCTTCATTGATAGACAAACAAGCTTTTATCTTCCTTAACTTCGAGAATTCAATGATAAACAACTAGCCTATTTTCTTAACTGGCTTAGCAAGTCTGGTTAATAAGTAGCTCCTATCACCTACAACTCTATCACTATACTTAATGCACTAATTAACGAAGATATTTCGATGAGCTCGAGTCAACAACTTTCTCAATTAAACTAATAAGTTTGGTTCTCCAAAAAAATAGCTAGTTACAAAGCACTCAAGTGAACAAAATCTGACTTGACTTAAATGCGAGGGTTGATCACATCCATTCATGAAGAAACTAATAAGCTCAAGACATATTATAAATACAATCCATTTATGTCCAAGTTAGAGGTCCTACACCAAACACACATACACACGTGTTCAGACTATTCTCAGTGGATATCAAATTATTAACGTAGCTTTCAAGGTTTTTTTAACAATTTTCTATTCTCCTGCACAATATGCGTTACTTGCTTGTATAGATGTAGCTTATTTTTCATGTAGCTTATTTTTTCCGCCTTTTAAGTAGTTTATTTTTCATTACATTTACTACTTTCTTCTATTGTCCTTCAATATTACAGCAAGTAATTAATGAGAATATCGTAAGTTTCACTCTTTCGAATGTTTGTTGGACCATAACATTTTTATCCTTGTGAAATAGTGGTTAGCCTTCCTTCGACAAACTAATGTTAATGAAGGGGAAGTTCCATTTGCTTCCATCTAAGTATCTTTTAGCTATTTCTCTCTCTCTCTCTCTCTCTCTCTCTATATATATGTATATATATATCTTAAATACATTAGAACTCAGCAGAGTTTCTAAGACCAAAGTGACTAAACGTGTGAAAGGATCATTCCTGCTATCTACAATCAGTCAAATAATGCATTACTTGTTTGTGTATATGTAGCTTATTTTTTTCGCCTTTTAAGTAGTTTATTTTTCGTCACATTTAATGCTTTCTTTTATTATCCTTCAATATCACAGCAAGTAATTAATGAGAATATGGCAAGTTTCACTCTTTTGAATGTTTGTTGGACCATAGCATTTTTATACTTGTGCAATAGTGGTCAGTCTTTTGAATGTTTGTTGGACCATGGCATTTTTATACTTGTGAAATAGTGGTCAGCCGACAAACTAATGTTAATGAAGGGGAAGTTCCATTTGCTTCCATCCAAGTATCTTTTACCTATTTCTCTCTCTCTCTCTCTATATATATATCTTAAATACAACAAAAAGACCAAAGTGACTAAGCGTGGGAAAGGATCATTCCTACTCTCCACAAGATAAATAAGCAAGAAAAATCACAAGGTCTGTACGCCGTGACACTAGAAATATTTTCCACCACGCTCTTTAGCAGCCGGGTAATATATTTATAGAAAACTTCTACCATGAGTGCATGCCTTAATTACTTGTAGCTTTTCTTTCAATGCCCTTATTCACATTCCATATGGTCTCCTTTCCAACAGCTTCTGGGATTTCTCATTCTTCCAAATACACTGACAGACCTGAGGGATTGGTGTGCCAGTCACTGGAAATCCTTAAAGAAATCTATTGATTTGTTTGTTCACAAGTTGATCCTATGCTCTGCTACAAATTTCAAATGGATGGAAAGAAACTCAAGAGCTTTCAAAGGGAGAGCTCCTCCTCCACAAGCCTTAGGGAAAGTCATTATTTAAACAACTAGAATCAAGCTTGCTTCCATCAAGTTTAAAAATTCTCCAATGTCAAGAAAAATTGCATCAGAATGGAACTTGCAAAATCTTTCCCAGTTTGTCTAGATGGAGCTACAGAAGTAAGATGGTTTAGGCACTATTATTTGCTTTGTTTTCCTGTGCTTACAAGTGACTGTTTTCAATTTGATCACTGTTTTCAATTTATTTTCCCAGTATTGAACTCTTAGAGGTCCAATTTGATCACTGCTATGATCAAGTTTGCAGTATAATGGTGGCAGTGTGGCACATCTGATGTGTTACCTATGGTTTTGGAAGCTCTTTCAATTCAGAGCTTTGGCTAGCTATATTTGCTGTGAATAATCCCCAAGTACATGGAGTCTCATTGTATAGGGAAATTCTCTGTATTTGAATTTTCGTTTTGTTGGTCTTGCCCTGTTTCAGCATACTGTTGATTGGCTTTTCCTTGCTTGTACATTTGTCCATCAGTCAATACATACCTAAGTTTCAATTTTTGCAGGATTAAAAAATCAACTTGAACAATTCGAATTAATTTGACTAGATTTGTATCTTCGGTAAATATACTGATAATGTGGTATGTATGTGTAAGTCCTTCATTTATCCTGAATAGCACCTTCAATCTCAATATTGGTTGGTTCAATCCTACTTTCATATTTGGACCCATTGACAAGTTGGTATAAATCATGTCAGGTGAAGATGGCCCTACTTATCCCATCCATGTATAAGAACAATAGGAGGAGTATAACAAACATGTACCATTGATTCCTCATCCTCACTTTCTCCATGGACTCAGACAAGCAAGAAATAGTCTACGAGTTCCTACCATTCCTCCGAATATACAAAGATGGCCACATTGAAAGGCTTTTCGGCACTCAATTTGCTCCGGCAGCCACCGATCCTCAAACCGGTGTTTCATCCAAAGACCTAATAATCATCCCCGAGACTGGTGTATCGGCTCGCCTCTACCTCCCTAGCCTCACAGCCACCAACCAAAAGTTCCCTGTCCTTGTCTACTTCCACGGTGGTGGTTTCTGCGTGTCGAAACCCTCCAGTCCCGACTACCATAACTACCTCAACAAAGTCGTCTCCGAAGCTCAAGTCGTCGCAGTTTCAGTAGACTACAGGAGACCACCTGAAGACCCTCTTCCCACTGCATATGAGGACTCATGGGCTGCACTACAATGGGTGGTTTCCCACCGTGACGGTGTGGGACCCGAGGATTGGTTGAACCACCATGCAGACTTTGGAAGACTTTTCTTGGCCGGTGAAAGTTCCGGTGCTAACATAGCTCATAATGTGGCAATGGTGGCGGGAGGTGCCGGGTCCGGGTTGAATGCTGGAATTCTTGGGGTGGCACTGGTTCATCCTTACTTCTGGGGGTCGGATCCTATAGGGTCGGAGACATTGCATCCTGCAAAGGCTGCGACGGATCTGTTGTGGCCATTCGTTTGCCCATCTTCACCGGATAACAATGACCCGCGGATTAACCCGGTGGCAAGGGATGCCCCGAGCTTGATGGGGTTGGGGTGTAGGAGGGTGCTGGTGTGTGTGGCTGAGAAGGATGTGTTGAGGGATAGAGGATGGCTGTATTATGAGGCGTTGGGTCGGAGCGGGTGGACGGGTGTGGTAGAGATCCACGAGAGAGAAGGAGAGGACCATGGATTTCATCTGGCTAATTTGGAGTGTGAGAAAGCAAGAGATTTGATCAGACGGTTAGCTGCATTCTACAACAGGGACATGCCTCCTTTGCTTTGATATCCATGCACTTCAATGTAACATCACGATTAGCCAAGCTTCTTTTAGTGTATCTGTTGGTCTCCCTGTAAAAGCAAAATTAAAACTTGTCACTCCAATGTTTCAAAATAAAATATGTTTCGAATATATATATATATATATATATAAGTTATTATAAGTTATGCTTGACATCAATAGAATAGTATTAGACATTTCCATTAGTTCGATAGTTCTTTTACATGAAAGAATAAGAAAATTCATCTAAAAGTTCCGCACCCCCCCCCCCCCCCCCCAAGAAATTAGAACCATCTAAAAGTTACCATATGTATAAACTCAACTACAACAATTCTCGTTCAATAAATTCCAACATCAAAACCTTTCACGTGCATCTCATATTTGATTTTAAAAATTAATGAATGAAACGTGTCTTTGTATTGGAAATTTAAACTATTTTAAATTAAATTTCTCAAATCAAAAACTAATTGATAGTTTAGATTAAACCAAATAGAAAAGGGTCGTGAAATTGGTGTTAGAATGGGAACCGGGGACGGCAGCTTTTAGGTGCCCGTTTTGTAAAAATATATATGAGGGACTATAAAATAAAATAGTTTAGGTGCCCGTTTTGTAAAAAATATATATGAGGGACTATAAAATAAAATAGTTTAGGTGCCCGTTTTGTAAAAAATATATATGAGGGACTATAAAATATAATAGTTTAGGTGCCAGTTTGTAAAAAATGTTGTGTCTAGGGAATGAACAAAGAAAATTGGTTGAATAGCTTTCTGTATATTGCAAATGAACAGAGTACAAAATATATAAACATGTACAAGAATCAATTAGTGTTATTTCTAAGGTCAAGAAATGGTGATCCACCTTTAGTGGGATCTGAACTATACTAACTTAGAAAAATCAAACAAAGAAATTTAATTACATTTATTACATCAATATTTCTTAATACTTCCCCTCAAGTTGGAGAGTGAATATCATGAAGTCCCAACTTGTCACGCATCGTCACAAATTGATCTTTTCCCAAAGCTTTTGTAAATACATCTGTCAACTGAAGCGTAGGTATATATGAGGGACTAATCATTCTAGCTTGCAATTTTTCTCGAATTATGAGACAATCTATTTCAATGTGCTTTGTACACTCATGAAAAATAGAATTTGCTGCAATGTGCAAAGCTGCCTGATTGTCACAGAACAATAGTGTAGGAGCTATTTGTGGGACTTTTAGGTCTTGTAATATATAGCGCAACCAAGTCAGGTCCAAACATGTGTTAGCCATAACTCGATATTTGGCATCTGCCGATGATCTAGAAACATTGGTTTATTTCTTGGATTTCCATGAGATGCGAGAATTTCCAAGGAAAATACAGTATCATGTAACTGACATTCTTGTGAATCGACAACCTAGCCTCCCCAATCTGAATCGCAAAAGACTTTTAAGGTAAGACTGTTGGTGGAAGGTAATAGTAAACCTTGACAAGGTATTCCTTTGAGGTAGTTGAGTATTCATATGGCGGCATCCCAATTAGGTTTTCGAGGCTCATGCATGAATTGACTTAATGTTCAAACAAAATAAACTATGTCTGGTCTCATGGCGGTGAGATAAATCAATCTCCCAATCAATCTTCTGTATTTAGTTAGATCATTCAATAATGCTCCATCTGTGAGAGTGAGTTTCAAATTCTGTTCCATTGGAAATTTGTCTGGGTAGACACCTGTAAGTCTTGAATCTTGCAAAATGTCCGATGTGTATTTTCTCTGGGACATAAAGATACTTTTCTTGGAACAGAAAAATTCAATACCCAAAAACTATTTCAAGTCTCCGAGATCTTTGATACAAAAACGTTTGAGAAGAAATTTTTTGAGATGTTCAATTTCCTCGAGATCATTTTCTGTGAGAAGAATGTCGTTAACATAGATGAGAACTGCAATAAATGAATCACCTTGAGCCTTCGTGAAGAGAGAATAATCAACTTTTGATTGTTGATAACTCGCCTTTTGAATGCTATTTGAGAATGTGGAGAACCAATTTTTTGATGCATGTTTGAGCCCATAGAGAGACTTGTTAAGTTGACACACAATGTTCTCTCCTTATCGGCGAAGACCAGGTGGAGGCTCCATGTATACGACTTCATGCAAATTGCCATGAAGAAAATCATTCTAGACGTCTAATTGGTGGGCAAACCAATTTTGGGCAGCAGCAACAGTGAGAAGACAACGTAGTGTAGTGAGTTTGGCTGTAGGAGAAAATGTTTCTCGATAATCGATGCCCTCGACTTGATTGTACCCTTTAGCAACAAGACAGGCCTTGTAGCGTTTAATGGTCCCATCAGATTTGTACTTGATTTTGTAGACCCATTTGCAGTCGATTACTTTATGTCCAATGGGTTGGGGAACCAAACTACATGTGTTATTTTGTTGTAATGCTTTTAATTCTGCATTCATGACTTGTCGCCAATGTGGATCAAGAATAGCCTGAGCATAGGATTTAGGCTCGGTGTGACTAGTAATGTTAGCTAGGAAAGCACATAGGGTAGAAGAGATACAAAACTAACATTTTTTGGATACATTGTTTACTCTAACAACCTTAACATGGGCATGGAATTGAGCATAAGCAAAACTAATAAAAGATTTCAAGATTTTTTGTGTTTTAGATTTATGTTGTATAAGGAATATCCATATGCATCATGTAAAATCATCAACAATAGTAAGAAAGAAATGTGCTCCTGAATGTATGGGAATTTTGTGTGGACCCTAGATATCACAATGCAACAAATCAAATGGAGCATTAGTTGATATGGAACTTAAAGGAAATGGAAGTCTCATTTTTTTTTTGCCATAGGACAAATAGTACAATTATCATTATAAGAGATATTATTTGGAGACAACAATAAAGAAATCAATTTAACATGAGATGATGATGGATGTCCAAGACTCATATGCCATAGATTTAAAGGATGAGAAACTTGATGGGAGACAGGTGTTCTTTGCAACGGAGACATGTAATAGAGATCACCGCGCTGTTTGCCCAAGCCAATCATCTTCCTCGTAGCCAAGTCCTTAAGACACAGAAATTATGAAATAAAATGGCATAACAGTTTAGAGCAGTGGTGATTTTGCTTACTAATATCAAATTTAAGTGAAAAGAGGGGACACATAAAACATTGTCTAAGGTTATGTCTGAATTTAATGGTACAGTACCCGTTGAAATGATTGGGGCAGAAAACCCAGTGGGTAAATTAACAATAGGTATTGATGATGATTCTGTTTGAGTGAAAAGTGTGGAATCTGAAATGATGTGGTCAGTAGCCCCGCTATCTAAAATCCAAGGTCTAGTAAATGCAGAATTGATTGAAGCATTGAAAAAAGAATTCAGACCTGCAGCATTTGCATAAGAATTGTTGTTACTGGAAGCATGGTTTGGAGTCATCATAGACACGGCATGAGCAAGTTGTTGAAGTTGTTCTACAGAAAGACCATATAATTATTTGGAAGAGTTGTAATTATTGTAGTTGGTCTGCGAAAAACCATATTGAGAATCCAATGAATTGGAGAAATGGGATGGAGTACTGATGTCTCGCGAATATGCCTTATGTGTAGATTGAGAAGAATCTACTGCATTAGCAACAGGAAAAGAGTTGCGTGCATTACCCTAAGATCTGCGATGATATTATTGTGGCTGATTCTATTGATTGTCTTAAGTTCCTGTGTTGTTGAGAACCCATGTGCCATTTTTATATTTGCATATTTCCTCAATATGACCTTTTTTGTCACAATATTTGCAATGAAATTTTAAAGTCCGATAATTTTCAATTGTATGACCTCTTCTGTTACAGTGCTCACAATACTTATATTTGAAATTATTTGAGGAGTTGTTGTTCAGCTCTGAATCACAGCAGCAATAAAAAATTTCTTAGTTGATTTCGATGTCATTTGTCACTGTGTTTTGTCTTGAATGATGAGAGAGTAGGCTTGATGTACATTAGGCAATGGTGACATTATGAGGATATTGGTACAAACAACGTTGTAAGTGTCGTTGAGGCCCATGTAAAATTGCATCAACCGATCTTCTTCTCCCTGGTTATTATGTGCTTTCATCTTATTGTAGGTGGGAAGAGTTCAATATGTTTCTAACTCATCCCAAAGGCCTTTAATTTTTGTGAAATATGCTGAGATTGTCATGATGCCTTATAAGAGAGAGGCTAAGGATTTCGGAATTTGATAAATGCTATTGCATTCTTCTATGAAAATTGATCTTTGAAATCTTCCCAAACTTGTTGTGCGGTCTTGGCATGAACAACCCCTTTGGTTAGATCAGGTTCTACTGAGTGGGTCAGCCATGATAAAATTATGCTGTTGTATTGATTCCATAGAGCATATTATGTTGGTTGTTTAATTTCTGAAGGTGATTGAATAGATCCATTGATAAAGCCAATTTTGTTCTTAGCTGTGAGAGCATGAATCATAGATTGACTTCATGATGGATAATTTGCACCGTTTCATTTTGTTGGAACGAGTTGTTTGAGTGTTTAGAATGAGATTTTTTTATAGTATTTGTTCTGGGCTTGCCCTGGAGTTTGCAAGTGTGCTGTTTTTTTTTTTTTTTTTTGTGTGGAAAAGATCAAGTAATCAGGCACTAGAAAGAGGCTCTGATACTATGTAATAAATGGTTTGTCTAGGGAATGAACAAAGGGAATTGGTTGAATAACTTTCTGTATATTGCAAATGAACAAAGTATGGGCTTGATGGATCTATTCCATGATTAATGTTGCTGTTGTTTGAATGTTTGGAATGGAAGTTTTTTTATGGTGTTTGTTTTGGGCTTGCCATGGCATTTGCAGGTGTGCTGATTTTTTTTTTTTTTTGTCGAAAATATCAAGTAATCAGGCACCAGAAAGAGACTCTGATACTATGTAAAAAATTGTATGTCTAGAGAATGAACAAAGGAAATTGGTTGTATACTTTATGTATATTGCAAATGAACATAATACAAAATATATAAACATGTACAAGAATTAATCAGTGCTATTTCCAAGGCTAAGGAATCATGATCCACCTTTAATGGGATCTGATCTATACTAACTTAGGAAAATCAAACAAAGTAATTTAATTACATATATTACATCAATATTTCTTAATACGTTTGGAGAGCATCTTGGGAGATTCAAACGGGCTTCCAAACCCAAGAAATCCTTTCCAAAAAAATGTTAGTGTTTTGTGAAAGAAGAAAAATAAATTTCTAATGAAAGTCGAAGTCCTAAAAAGTCCGCTTAAAGGAAGCCAAAAAAACTTGCTTTTGGAAGGAAGCTGGAATTATTTTGAGTAATAAATGTTATAAACAATTTTGCCTCCTTTTATTCCGTGAAACTTGCTTATTGAGAATAATTATTAAGGTTAAATTTGTCAAGTTAAAAATATGTTAATTGTGGAAGGAATTTCATAAAATGCTTCCACCAAATAACTTTTTTCTTTTAAAAATGCTTTTTAAATGGAAGAAATTTTAGAATCAGGAAGCTTGCTACTAGCCTACTATCATCAAACTTACTACTAGCCTACTATCAAAAGGAAAAAAAATCATAGTTTAAAAAATCGCTACTGTTACTTGTGAATTCACAGGAGGATATGCCATAATATCATATATTTTCTAAATTATATATATATAATTAAACGGTTCGGTTCGGTTCCGATAGTTAAGAAATCGTAACCAAACCGAAAAATTACGAATTGAAGTTTTTAAACCGTGACCAAACTGTTTTGTCCAATCCGATTCGGTCCGATTTTTCGATTTGGGCAAATTTTTGTGCACCCATATATATATATATATATTCACATTGCCAATTATTGGTAATGTTGATAAGATATATATAACTATGAAAAATTTAAAAGTTTTTCGATTTATATGAAGTGAGAAGAAGGATTTGGGCATGCTCTTGCTCTTGAACTACATTCTTTTTCATTTTTTGGTTTCTGTTTTCCTTTCAACATTGAAAATGAATGAATGGTAGGAGTACAAAATATTATTCTTGTTTCTTTGACAAGAAGATGGTTGAGATCTTGTTTTTTATCCTCAGATAAGGTTTTTTTTTTAGCACAGGTACCTCTAAGGAATTATTTTTTATTATAAAGTAAAATAGTGATTATTCATATTGTACCCAATATTTTTTTCCTCAAGGTAATAGATACTCTTTAATTATGTCTACACTTGATAATTCCAACATTTTTTTTTTCTCTTTTAGCTTCAATTTTTATTAAAATAATATAATAATCATTTTAGATAAAAAAAAAAAAAGATTTTTTTTTTAAAATAAACATAAACACTAAAACACCATTTTACTATTTAGGTTTCAAAGACCTCCGCTAGAGTATTGTTTTAAAAGTGTCTAGACAATTTATAAACAAAGTCAAAATTATCAAATATGTTTATTATACAAATTTATTTTTATAAACTACAAACACTAAACATTACCAAACGGCCGATCAGCCCATAAAGCCCAAAATATGTCTTGATAGCACCTTCAACCACAATATTGGTTGGTTGAATCCTAGTGTTCAAACTTGGAGCCCTTGACTCAAAATCTCAAGGAATCATAATAAATAGAGTTGCGGGTCAAATTTTGATTAAAATAATGAAATTCTAAGAATTAAAGTTGCAGGTCAAAATTAATTTGTATAAATCATGTCACGAGAAAATGGGCCTACTCATGTAATCCATGTATAAGAACATGAGTAGTAAAACAAATATGTACAATTGATTCCTCATCTTCCCTTTCTCCATGGACTCAGACAAGCAAGAAATAGTTTACGAGTTCTTATCACAGAAGGCACATACAAGTGTTGTGATCAATCACGGATTGACTTAGATACCATGTTAGAAATATAAGAAAAATATTGTATTGAATTATGAAGAATACATCAAGGCCTATAAAGCTAAGTAAACTTAGAAGATAAGAAATCCGTCCGAGATGGTTTAAGGAAGGGTATAAGAAATCTTAGGTGGTTTATAATAAAATCAAAATAGTAAGGAACATAATATTAAATATATTATCTAATAGTCTCTTTTTTCGGTTCATTACTCTTACTTAATAACAAGAGTTATGAATCTATTTAATTTATTTGATTTGAAAAAAATAAATTCTCGAATTTAACTTTATTTTGAGACACAAAAAAAAAATCATTACAACCACCAAAAAACATGAAGTTACAATTAATTGTATCCAAAATTAATTAGTTATCTCTCTCATAAACCTTATTTGTGTTACTAGTGGTTATTTGAGATAATTTCAAATAATTTTTATTATAATTAAGAATGTTTTGAAAATTAAAAATAATAGTGGTGTAATATGATACAATGTCCTAGCCACATAGTGGTGTAATATGATACAATGTCCTAGGGGAAAATTAAAAATGATTGGATGTAAATATATTGAACGAATCTGAACGTTGGATCCGGATAAGAAAGCTGTGATGGATCGGTCGTGGCAGATCGTGTTTCCGTCATCACTGGATAATAATGACCCACGGGTTAACCAAGTGGAGGAGGGTGCGCGGAGCTTGGCGAGACTGGGGTGTAGGAGGGTGCTGGTGTGTGTGGCTGAGAAAGATATTACGAGGGACAGAGGATGGGTTTACTATGAGGCGTTGGGTCGGAGCAGGTGGACGGGTGTGGTTGAGATCCAAGAAACAGAAGGGAGGACCATGCGTTTCATATGCATAATGAGAGTGAGAAAGCCAATGATTTAATCCAACGGTTAGCCACATTCTACAACAAAGACATGCCTCCTTTGCTTTGAAACCATTCACTCCAACCTATTGTCACAACTTAATTCAATGGCTCCAGGTGTGGTGTGTGCGTGTCTTTGCAACCTATATTGAATAACGTTTTTTTAAAAAAATGAACACCTTTTATGGTAGTTATTTTGGGTCTTTGCAACCAATATTGAATTATAATGTTAAAAGAAAATAAATTGAAGATATTTTATTTATTTATTTATTTTTTTTTTGTGTGTGTGAATGAGAAGTGCACAATGGAAAGCCATTTTGTCACATGTTTTTTTTTTTAAACATGTTTGCTTCAATGAACTTGAGCCTATTATCATATCAACTAATATTATTTCTCATATCATTTTCAACACAACTTAATGTTCTTTTTACAGCCACTTAAATTTACAAAAAAAAAAAAAAAATTTTAAATTACAAATCGAAACTTGACAGTGACTACTTTAACTGTATTTTTCCTTTCAAAAAGGGAAGGTTTCTGTCACCCTCTCACACTGGCTGCCACTACTACAACTATTAGCATGATGTTATGGTTATTGATTTGTGTTTCTTTGACTTTGGAAACAAATAATATATATATTTGATATTATTGAATATTCATATGATTTGAGAAATTAAGTAAAAAAAAAAAAAAGTACATGGTGAGTTTCCCTTCTCCCATTGATTTATTGTGTTGGTAGTTGGAACAGTTATTGTCCAAGCAAGTTAAGTAGCATCATAGGCTTAAGCATTAGCGTCAGGTAAAACAGTGAAATATAGTTGTCATTGAGATGAATTTTGGTAACGGAGCCCAATCATCTTATCCTTGTGTAGGTTTCTATCCTTTTTTAATTTGGTAGTACCTATAAGAATGTAGGAGTGAGATTCAAATTTCAATTTCATGTCGTAGCGATTGTTATTCTGGTCATCAACAACCTCAATATCTATTGATTTTCTTTCCATCAATAAATCCACTTGATCTCAATCTCCCAATTTTGGAACAATGAATATATCTGAATCCACTTTTGGCAATATTATTCTTCCTCTATGATCTACATCAGATTGGCTAAGCTCCTTGCTAATTGGCCATGGGTTGTATCCATATCCACTCCCACTCCCACTCCAACTCATTATCGATTTTTACTTTTTTTTTTTTTCACTTTTGGATCGATATGTTGATGTTTACTGCTACTCCTATATATATAATTCTCGATCCTAGCTACCCTACCTATTTATTTATTTTATTTTATTTATAAATACGATATATATGCAATATTTTAAATTTTGAATTCTTTTAGTTATATAGAATAGGGACACGAATAACAAGTTTTAATTAAAAGATGTCTAAACTATAGTATCTGCAAATTATTTGAGATAACAAAGATGCAGTTGAATTTTTTTTTTTTTTTAAGAAAGATAAAATAGAATCAGAATTGAGTCCTCATTTAGAAGGGCAATAGAGTACTAAAAAAAAATATAAGAATCAAAGATAGTGTAACATATGACCACTTTTGAACTTGGACCGGACTAAGTCCTGAGCAGTGAAACGTACAGGAGGAGATGAAACTGAGTCAATAGGAGGAGATGCAACACCAAATAGCACAATGAGGACGACAAAACCTAATAAACTGCAAATCATATAAATGTTTTAGATAATACAAAAATATCATTTTACATCTCAATATAAAATGAATGACATTGGGCGGGGCACTTAAACGAAAGGAACTGAATCCTGCACAAGAAATCAGGCAAGATTAATAATCTGACATTAAAAATTATGTATGTTTGAGCTTGGTTTATTTTTGTACTAACGAAATGAAGATGAACTGAACTTTTGTTTGCAAACAACCTTATTCATTTACAGCCCTACGGTAAAAAGGGTGTCGCCCCGCATAAAAAAGCTGGGAAGATTATATATATGGCATTGTTTTGAACTTTCATGTGAGTGTGATAAAATCGGATTCACCAAAACCAACCTTGTCAAACATAGTTTGCAGAAAAAAAAGTGCCACCCACGAGGGAAAGAAGTACAGGTCAAGTATTCCTGACGCCCATTAATGGGTGTTACAAATGTATCACATCGGAGGCGTAAAAATATGAAAAATTATTAATTATGACGGACGGAGATTCTTTGAATGCAGAATCTCATCACTAGAAACTTTCTATTTTAAATTATTTTCTAATATGATGGAAAATTAAGAGTTTATAGAGGTGAGATTTCTAAATGTAGAATTTCCAGAGTACTCAATAACTTCTCAATATAATTAGAGGGGTTAATATAAGAAGGATCCTCCTCCCTGCTGCTGATGTGTCAACAAATAATTAGACCACATGTCCTCCTTTGCTAGTGATGATGCTGTGTCGCTACTTCATTACTTCTGCCTCCTGTATATCTTCCTTTGCTGTTGTTAATGACCTAAATTCAGTGTTCTAGTTTGATTCTTCTGTTGCTTCTGATGCAATGCATCGGGTTGTAACTTTGATCCATCATTTGAGTAACAATTTTTTCTTTTTATATACTGACTTACGTTTCCCAAAAAAAAAAAAAAACATATAATTAGACCACATTAAAATAGGTTAACATGTTTGAGATCTTTTGACCCAAGTAAAAATGAGTCAGGGCCGGCTCTGGGCCTAGGCGGTTGCCTAGGGCCCCAAAAATTTTTAATTTTTTGAGGGCCCCCAACCCACTAGATGTTATTTAAAAAATATATATAGTAACTAATAACCCAATACACTAGTATGAGCCAATAACAAAGTGAGCCTCATTTAAAAAAATGATAATGATCCAATACAATGGTTTGGGCCTAATTTAAAAATAAAAAAAAACAAATTACTACTTACTATTTGTCTTAGGCATTTTTTTTTTTAAAACTCCTTCCCAATACACTAGTTTGGGCAATAACAAAGTGGGTCTCATTTAAAAAATATTGATAATGGTCCAATATAATGGTCTGGGCCTCATTTTTTATTTAAAATAAATAAATTACTAATAACTATTTGTCTTAGACATTTTTTTTTTTAGAACTCCTTTTCTTTTATTCTTCTATTTTCACAACGGCAATGCAACGACTTTCCTTTGGAGATTGTGAGCACTTTAATTGATAATTTTGCAGCTCAAAATGCAAGACGATCACATCACATTTACTTTGATATAAATTTCAATTTTGATTTTTGTGACTAAAGTGTGTTGAATATTTATTTTAATTTTTTTATGTGAACTGGATCGTGCTATTTATAAAGCACCAAGACCAGGATTTTTTTTCAACATTAATATATTTTATTTGCTTATCGTCTCATTTTAATAAAAATTTTGCACTCCTATAGAATTTATCCGCACGTAAAAATTTAGGTAGAAAGGGCCCCATTTGAAAGTCTGCCTAGGGCCTCTCAACATTTTTGGAATCTCAGGGCCAGCCCTGAAATGGGTTATCTATTTTATTATTTTCTTGATTTATTTTTTGAGAAACTTCCTCCTTAAATGAAGGATATGAGTATCCTTCCAAACCAGCGGAATATTCAGGGACGGAGCCCGAATTTGGTTTTAGGGGGCACAATGTACTTGATAGAAAAAAAAACAGCTATGATAAGAAATATAAATTGTTTATATATAATCTCATATCATATATATAATCTCAAATAAAAAGAACCAAAAATACTTAACAAAAATAAATTGTTCATATATAATCTCAAATAAAAAGAATAAAAAAAAACTTGACAAATATAAGAACCAAAATATAGATTGATAGTATTTTCATTAAATACAATTACAACTATCCTCGACGAATTATCATATTATAATATTTATAGCAGATAATGTCCTCTCATTTGAATTATGAAGAATTGATATTATGATTGGAGGTGAAGATGATGAAGAAGAAAAATGAGGGAAGAGAATAATGAAAGTGATTTTTTTTTCTGAAAACCAATAGCAAATGGATGGTTCCATATGAGAAGAAAGAGAGAACGTATCTGAAAGAAGCTAAATTTTGTTTAAGGTATAAATAAGATTGACTTACATATATATACATTTACTTGGAATATGAGACAAAAAGGAGATTAAGAGTATTGAAGGAAATTAAAATTTGTTAAAAAATTAATTATGAAGAAGGTTGCCAAAATTAAACGAAGTCCAAAAGCAATTATTGTTTAATTTTTGGGAACTGATATTGGCACTCCACCAATATCCTTTGACACTTCATTTCTACCTTTTTGTAAAGTACAATTACAAAGGTATCCCTCTACTATACAATATTGATTCTTATATTTTTAATACCCTAATTGCCCTTATTTGATAATGTTAGAATTCTTAACTCCAAATTACAACTTCTCTCTCACGTTCTTTTTTGGTGTGAAAATATTTCTTCGTTGATTTTAAAAATATTATTTTTTCATGTTGAATCAATTTATCAATATTTATTTTAGAAGTAAAAAAGTTTAGGATTCAATATAATGATTTAGAGAGTATCAATCAAATGTATTTGATTCAGATAATAAAAGTTACATGATTAGATAAGTTGGGAAGAACTTGTTAATAATAGATTACCTAGAGAAATATTAAAAATGTATTTGAGTTGGAAACAAACATTATATCAATGAATAAAACCTATTTGAAAAAAAATTAATTATATTTAAAATCAAAAGAAAGTTTAATTTCACTTGAATAAAAATTATGATATATAGTTCTTAAAGAAAACTAAGGAAATCTTTTTTATTTTAATAGAGAACTTTTAGAAATTAAAAGATGAAAAGAGAAAAACATGACTCTATAAAATATTTTTTCAATTGTAGTTGTCTTAATTTAATTAAGGAGCCTTTACACCAAAATTTCAAAAGATAAAAATAAAAAAAATTAATATGATATTTTTCTCCTCCTTCCTTTCTATTTTGTTTGTTCACAAATTGATGGTATGTTTCAAAATTTTAATTTATGTTATTTTATAAATAACACACATGGAAAATAAATTATATGTTTGGTGAGTAAAAATAAAATATTTTAAAATTTGGATTCTTTGAGTTATATAGGATAAGGACACAAACAACAAGTTTCAATTGAAAAATGTCTAAATTATAGTATTTGGGTGGTAATAAGTGGATTGTTATATTGTAAACCTAAAGTAAAAAAATTGAAAAAATTTTTGTTTAAGAAAAATAAAATAAAATTAAAATTGAGTCTTGAATTAGAAGGGCAATTAGGGTACTAAAAATATAAGAACCTAAAATGGTATAACATATGACCACTTTTGTAATTTTACTTTACAAAAATATAGGAGTGGAGTGCCAGAAGATATTGGTGGAGTGCCAATATCAACTCCCTAATTTTTTAGTTATATAATTCTTAAATTTCTTTAATAAATAAACCTATTTAGAGACTGGTTGTATTTTAATTACTATAAATAAAATTCAGATTATATATGTGTGTGTGTAAATATATATGTGTGTGTGCGCACGTTACCTGATGATACGATTAGCTAATTGGAATGTTCGGAAAAATTATATATGTGTGTCATGGTAGTGTAATTATAGTGAGAAAAATATCCTCTCATTCAAAAATAAATAAAATTTCAGGGGACACTTTGTAATTTTTTAAAATATATATATATACAAATTAAAAAAAGAATAAAAATTTCAGGGGGGCACGTGCCCCCCCTGGTCCTACACTCCCTCCGTCACTGGGCATATTATAATTTTTGTAAAAGTTCTCAAGTAGTCAATTTTTTACCAAAAAAAAAAGTGGTTGCGATGATCCATTAAACAATTAACACCACATTACCTATATGTCTGTTTCAGGACCTATCAGTTAAAAAAATGACTTGTTAATTTGATTTGTCAATATATATATATATATATATATATATATATATATATATATATATATATAACTTGATTCAACAATTGGTGTCTCTATCTCATTATTGAAAAAAAATACTAAAAATAGTAGATTCCAAAGAGAACTTCCGAGGTGCCTTCATGTCCACTTCCTCCAAACCGAATACAGGGATAGGACCCATCTCGCATAAATTAAAATCAAAATTTATTTTACTATAAATTTCTTATCAGTATAAAATAAAATAAAAGATCGTATCACTTATAAAAGATCCCATTTATTTTGTGAGGATAAAGTAAACAAAATGTCCAAAATTTAATATATTGATTCATATATAAAGATGATCACATACAATTAATTGACAACGTACCTACCATGCAATTACATATTCATATATTGCTCAAATGATTTAACATTTTCTTCATTGCGGGTGCGATTACAGCAGCTCAAGCCCATCCATATTTTATCTGCCTTGAGACCGAAAGATAGATGGATGGGTTTGATCGATCTAGTTCGCTAAACTCAACTTCAACACAACTTTCAAAGGCAATGAATGGGTTTAATTGTTTATATAGTCTAGAACGTTCATGAATGAAGATTATGAATTTATAATTTTGTGTTGAAGCTGACAAGTTAGGATCATATATTAAACTCATTCATCCCATAATATATTAAAAAAATGATACAAAATTTTGGTCACGTGTCCCGTGAAATGCCGTGATACAAAATTTTGTTTGGAGTATAATTTATCAGAATTTTAAACTAAAGAGGTGGGTCACATTTGATGTGTATAACACTTTGGTCATGTGTGACGCGAAATGACGTGATGCATCCTATCCATGCATAAGAAGGAAAGGAAGAGAAAAATAACCAAACATGAACTCAGCCAAACATGAAATAGACTATGAGTTCCTCCCATTCCTTCGAGTGTACAAAGACGGCCATGTCCAAAGGTTTCTCGGCACTGGCTCCGTCCCGGCAACCACCGACCCTCTGACTGCTGTTTCGTCCAAAGACCTAACAATCATCCCCGAGACCGGTGTCTCCGCTCGTCTCTACCTCCCTAACCTCACCACCACCACCACCACCCAAAAGCTACCTGTCCTCCTTTACTTCCATGGCGGTGGCTTCTTGGTCTCGTCAACCTCCAGTCCCTCCTACCACAACTACCTCAACAAAATTGTGGCCGAGGCTCAAATCATCGCTATTTCAGTAGACTACAGAAGACCACCTGAACACCCTCTTCCCGCTGCCTATGAAGACTCATGGGCTGCACTACAATGGATCACTTCCCATCGTAACCACGACGGACCCGAGCATTGGCTGAACAACCATGCAGACTTTGATAGGGTTTTCTTGGCCGGCGAGAATTCAGGTGCTAACATAGCTCATAATTTGGCCATGATGACCGGAGGTGGTGGGTGCTGGCAGCTGGATGTTGAAATTCTTGGGTTGGCATTGGTTCATCCTTTATTCTGGGGTGCAGATCCTATCGGGTCGGAGGATTCGGATCCGTATGATAAGGATGAGATGGATCGGTTGTGGCATATTGTGTTTCCGTCATCATTAGAAAATAATGACCCACGGGTTAACCCAGTGTCAGAGGGTGCACCGAGCTTGGCGAGGTTGGGGTGTAGGAGGGTGCTGGTGTGTTTGGCTGAGAAAGATATAACGAGGGACAGGGGATGGCTTTACTATGAGGCGTTGGGTCGGAGCGGGTGGACGGGTGTGGTTGAGATCCAAGAGACAGAAGGGGAGATTCATGCGTTTCATCTATATACAGAGAGTGAAAAAGCCAAAGATTTAATTAGACGGTTAATCACGTTCTACAAGTCCGACATGCCTCCTTTGCTTTGATACAATTTACATCAACTTAATTTTACAACTTAAATCAATGGCTTTAAGTGTGTTGGGTCTTTGCAATCAATATTGAATAATAATTTTAAAAATAAAATAAAATTGAACATCTTTTATTATTATTTTTGTGAATAAGAAGTGCACAATGGACCGCCATTTTGTCACATTATTTATTTATTTATTTTTATCTTATGTCAAAACTTGTTTGCTTCAATAAACTTGAGCCTGTTATCATATCAACTAAAATTATTTCTCATATCATTTTCAACACAACTTAATGTTCTTTTTACAGCCACTTGAATTTAAAAACAAAAAATTACAAACCTAAACTTGACACTGACTAATATAGAAAGTGGGATTTGCACCTCAAAATAACAAGACAAAACATTAAGAAATTGTATTAAATAAATAAAAAAAACATAATTTCTAATGTAAAATATATAGTGGAAGAAGGGAATTTGTGACCAACGCTGGTATTTATTTACATTTGTTCACAACTTCATGTTCTTTCTACAAGTACTTGAATTGAAAAATCTTGCTATAAAAAATAAAAATTTGACAAATCTAATTCAAAAAAATGATATTTGAACCAATAATTCTGACGTAAAAGATAAGGCAATGGATTATTTGTTGGATATATTTCAAGTGAGACCATGATTTTCACTCAAACATATCTAAGAGATTTTTATATCATTTGACTAAAATTTTTGTACTATGTTATTGATTAGAGTAGCGTTGTTCATCGAACTTTGCAGTAACTTTACTACTCAAGGAGGATTTTGTGCACTATACTTACTAAAGTTGTCACACTAAAAAAAAAAAAAAGGGAGAGAGATAATGAGAAAAACAATATGAAGTGATAAAATTATTATTATTTTTATTATTTATTTTGTTTTTGGAAGTCATATTAGTTCCTAAAAAATTTCAAAAAAGCAAATAAGACTATTTTGTTGGGAAGGAATTTGACTCTTGGGCCTTGCCCTGTTAGGCCCAGTTTTCTTCTTTGTGTTGCTGGTTTGGGCCTTGTCTTTAATTCTTTTTCTCGTTGGTCTACCTCTCACTACTAACCGGAACTAAATTCCATTACTTCAGACAGTACCGGTGCTAGAAAGTTATTAGTCAAGTAGTGCAACTTTGAACAATGTCAAAATATTTATTTTACCAAAATGATAAATACAAAAACTTATTAATTGGTTATATATTTATTCAATACACTTATAGCTGTCCTCCACCAAGTTTCATGTTTTGTAACTTCTTTTTTGTATATTAAATAATCTCCATAAATTGCAAGACTCTGTCATAGATTTGATTATTTGAACAACCAATTCAAATAATAATAATAATAATTTACTAACGTTAACAAAATCCTTATCCTTGTATTTTTCAAAAATAAAAGAAATAAAAATTCCATATTTCCATATCCTTGTATTTTGTATGTCAAAATGAAAATTATATTTTGTTGGGAATATTTTACTAAAAATATTAAATAGGATTAAGTTATATATATTAAGTTGTATTAAGTTATATAATTAAATAGTATGAGTTATATTTAAATTCCTTACTTATATTTTCTATAGCCGTTACAAACTTATATAATATTATTCTTACATGTATATGCGTATTTCTTACCTGTATATGTGTATTTCTCTACTTTATGAGTTTAAAGGCAATGAAACACATATAGACTTTGACCTAGTATTCTTATGGTCGTGCACATAGAAGAGACGCTGTTGTGAGATGATTGGATTGTATTTTGGAGGTGACTAATATTGTCTGTACGTATACGAAAAAAAGGACTTTCAGTTTTAACCTATCGTGTTTACGCATGCCTCCCATCAGGTGAGCGATTCTTTAACTATATTTTATATATTATTATTTTATTCTCTTGTGTTTTATTATATATTATAACTTTACATTTTATTGTTTATATTATTCATGTTGTAAAGTTGTTCTAAGTTGTGATTCTTATCTCTCTTGCATATCATGAATCTTTTTTAGTTGTTGGTATTATTCATTGTATTATAAAAGTTGTCATAAAGTTATGTCTTCCTCAATTATAAAATGTTGTATTTTATATATTTGTGCAAGTTTTGAAGTTTTTCCCTAACATATTTTGCAACAAAGAGTGGGTTGGGTACGAAAGAGAATTAAGGAAATCTGTGTATTGGGTTAAGGTCGAGAATAGACTGAAAGAAAATTTTATAATTTCATGTTTTCATTTTTGTTGGAGATATAATGAGAGGGTAAAAGTGAGATGTTGATCACTGAAGTAGAGAAGACGAGCTCGATATAAGTTGTGGGAGAGTGATGGTGCAAAAAGGGTTTTTGAAAGAAAGATAAAAAGTAAGAGAAGAAAGGGATTTAATTATTTATTTATTTATTTTGAAGTGGGGTCACATTTACAATTATATACATATATGTCTAAAATCAAAATACTACTATGTTCCATTTATGTGATCCAATCATAAATGAACATATCATTCACATTTATTATCAACCACTCATATATAGTCTCTTTGTAAATGACCAACTTAAATTCTCTCTCTCTACAATTTGAAATCTTATATCACTTTCTATTAACCACTCATATATACTCTCTTTGTAAAGGATCCATTTAAATTTTCTCTCTCTACAATGTGAAATCTTATATTAATTTCTCTCTTGTTCTTTTATATATATATATATATATATATATATATATATATGAAGTGGGTTTCATTCCCTTTGTAGACATATAAATTTTGTGATGGTCTAATCACTGTCCGAGCAGTCAAGAAGTCAAATATTCTTGGTCAATTAAATTTCATGATTGTGAGTCCCATCAACGGACACGTGTCAAAATCCTGAAGGTTCAGGCCTTTAAACAAATGTGTGACAATTCGAATTTAAATTTGAATTTATTTCAATATAAAAGGAGACAATCTCTTTATTCATGAAAGTTCGCACAATTAAAGGGGAGTTACCAAATTAAACCCCACCCTTTGACCTATAAATATAAGGTCACCCTACACATTCAGGGGGACACACACAGAGTTCAAGATAACACAAAAGTTCTGTCAAACCTCTGCCTCAACCAACACTCGAAGTTCTGAAGACGAAAAACATCAAGCACACCACACAAATACCGTTCTACTTCAAAGACCTTCAACCCTCGAAGTTCTGAAGACAAAGAACATCAAGCACGCCACACAAGTGTCGTTCTTCTTCAAAGACCTTCAATCCACCGTTCGAGATCAAGCTCTATCGGCCCTCGATCGAAAATTCAGTCAAGTCTTTCTCAATCCTGAAGTTTTGAAGAAAGCTCGTCACAATCGGTTCAAGAACAAGCTTTCAAAGCCTTTGTACCGAACATTAAGGAGATTGAATCAGAGGAAAATTCTTTATTGTAAAAGAATCGACCACAGAGAATTGTACCCATTTTCTGAAATTAATAAAATCAATTGTTTGTTACTCATTTTCGTTCCTAGAATTTCGGACACGAAATTTGTGTGTACAAATTTTTGGCACGCCCAGTGGGACCTCTCTGCCTCTTATCTCTATCTCCTTAATCAATTTGTCAACGATTTTCCTCGCTTGCATCGATGGCCCCTAAGAAGGTTCAACTCGGTCAAGGCTCAAAGAGTGTTGTCAAGAACGTTGTCGTTGCAACAATCAACAACTCTCTCGTTAAGGACACTAAGAATGTTATGGCTCCATCAAGTGGTAGCAGCACCTCTACTGGACCAACAATTCGCAGCAAAACAAAGGCAACTACTTCTCTAGCATAGAAACAAAGCCAGGCGGATGTCAACTCGACCAAGCCTGCAAGTGCAAAAGCTCATCAGCCATTTATCACTCTCGATTCCCTGAGGATGATGAACTTCAACACCACAAGTCTTGAAGAAGTTCCTCCAATTTCTGAAGACTCTTTTCCTAAAGACATGTCACCGCGCTCATCTCACTTTATGTCGGATTCTAATTCGAGTATGGGATCGTGCTCAGTTTCCTCCCCTGGATCTCCGAGAGAGTTGATTTCTCCAAGGTACTTAAATTCCCAAACGCAATCACGATCGACCAACATACAAGTTATGATGACCGATACAGCTTCGGCAGAGGAACAACTTGCGACCATGGCTCGTGCTATTGAAAAGCTTACCAAAACCGTCGAAGAAAAAGACTTGCAGATTGCTTCCCTCATGAATAGGTTGGAAACTCAAAAATCTAAGGAGTCAAGTCAAGAACTCTCACACCCTCCCGGTTTCACACCACAAGGGGCCATGGCAAATAAGGCTCACCATGCAAGCGCATCTGAGCAAAGGGCAAATCATCCCAGTTTTGCTCCCTCTATCACTTCGTTATCTGTTCAACAACTTCAAGACATGATCACTAATACGATCAGGTCACAATATGATGATGTTTCTTAAAGCTTGCTTATGTATTTGAAGCCTTACACAAGACGAATTGACAACATAAGGATGCCAGCTGGGTATTAACCTCCCAAGCTTCAACAATTCGATGGAAAGGGCAACCCTAAACAACACATTGCTCATTTTTTCGAAACTTGCAATAATGCCGAAACTGAGGGTGATCTTCTAGTAAAACAGTTTATTCGTTCTCTTAAAAGAAATGTCTTCGATTGGTACATTGACTTGGAGGCTGAGTCAATCGATAGTTAGGAGCAAATGGAGCGAGAGTTCTTAAATCACTTTTACAGTACTCGTCGTACCGTGAGCATGATGGAGCTCACCAATACTAAACAATGGAAGGATGAACCTGCTACAGATTATATTAACAGGTGGCGTGCGCTCAGTTTAGACTGCAAGGACCAACTCTCAGAAATTTTCGGTGTCGAGATGTGCATGCAGGGTATGCATTGGGGACTCCTCTACATCCTTCAAGGCATCAAACCTCGTTCTTTTACAGAGTTGGCTACACGTGCACATGACATGAAAATTAGCATCAATGCTCATGGTGGAAAGAACCTTTCTATCTTGGAGCAACATAAGGACAAGAAGGAAGGAAAGAAAAATGATAAGCTATCAAAGAAGGTCTCTAAGGAGACTATGGTTGTCACGGCCATACCATTGAAGATCTTTGTGAAAGAAAAGATTAAAGAGGAGGGCAAGCAAAGCAAATTCCAAGAGAAAGAAAAACCTCGTCCCACATTCAAGGAGTTGGAAAAAAAGGAGTACCCATTCCCAGACTTCGATGTACTTGGTATATTGGAATTTTTGCTCAAAAAGAAAACAATTGAACTCTTGGAATGCAAACGCCCGGAGGAGATGAGATGTGTGCATGACCCAAAATACTGCAAGTATTATCGTATTGTCAGTCATCCAACTGAGAAGTGCTTCATATTCAAAGAATTTATTATGACGTCAACAAAACAAGGAAAGATTTTTTTGTGGACGAAGAGGTTCGGTTTTTATGGAAGTTAGTTGTGGGGTTAGATTGGGTTGTGGAAGATGAGTTTGGTTCGTGGACGAGGAGGTTCGGTTTCTTAGGTACAGACTTATAGGCATATTTATGTGTATATAATAAATACAGTAAAGAATGATATTTTCAGATATTCAAAAATTATTGCTGACGTTAGCAACACAATACGAAGATAGTTTATTAGCATTCCTTCTAAAGTTGAGGGTAGTTTGGTAAATGCATGACAACGATTAAGTTTGATAAGGGTGTGAGAGTTAGATTGCAAAAAGTTTAATGTAAGTCAGGGTAATTTATCCTTTCTGGAATTGGATTACTTAAATAACGCCTTGGCCAACAGGTAACATGAGAGTGGGATGATGTTTCGTATTGCTGAATCATACTCTTTACATTACATACGCGAGTGAGAACACAATATTGAGAGAGTTGGATGGAGTTGGTGAATGTGAGTGAAGAAGCTAATAGCAGGAGAGTGCGTATATTTACGTGGAATGAGAAGCTCCGAAAGAATGGAGTTTCCGACCGTCAAGCCCTTTTCATGCTCCGTATCACCAACAAATTCATTACCATTAATACTAGTTCGCAAGAGGAAATCACCGAAAGAATGTCAAGCAGGGTTGTTTCATTCGAGCGCATAAGGCTCTTATCTGATAATTCCATCAAATCGCTGGTTCTGGATACCGTTCACGCCACAAATCAATTCCTACCCAACACCGTCCTATCCTTAGCTGATCAGATTTCTTCATATCTGATCTCTCAATTTTGCTTTAGTCACCAAAATCTTCTTCGCCGCAACGTGCCCAGAATTGTCATTGTCGTTGAAGTTGATCGAACTCGTACGGCAAATTACGGCTGCTGCACTACTTTTTCTGATCAACCCATTCCGTCGCCCTTGTTTCCTCCGCCTTCGCCTTCATCGGTGTGTTGGTGGGATTCATCGGACGACGAAATTGACGAAGAGCTTCTGATCAATGATTATGATACTTATGAAGAACCGATATATGAGTGGGATGAAGATCCAGACCTCTTAGACATTATGTGTACGCTAGGCTACTATTTAGGTGAACGAGGGAAGTATCCACTGAAACCGATTGCGACGGACGAACCGGTAGGGTTTTTTGAAGTGGACCCGGAGAAGGAACACGTCTGGCTGCGGGCAAAGGACAATGATCCGAAAGGCCGATCAACGGTGGTGATGCTGGGTGTGTGCCCTATATGTCTGGATGAAATGTCGACAGACACGAAGGGCATCATGGTCGAGACTTGTTGCTTGCATGTCTTTCACAAGCACTGTATTTCACGCTGGTTGTCCAAATCCAAATCCTGCCCCACGTGTCGCCTTCAGCTTTCGTAATTATTTTTGGTCTCTAAAGATTTAGTTTTTATGATAATTAAAAGTCGAATTTTCTTCATGGAAGAAACTAATTTGTATATGGTTTATTGAAAGGTCAAGCTAGCATATGCATTCATAATGTTTTAAGAATGAATTATTAGTCTTTTGATGGGTCTCATCTAATAAGGTGTGGAGGACTGCTCCAATAAAGTTTTCTTTTTCCCTTCAATTTTACCAATTTGGATTTTGATGAGCTTTTTTCATTGTGTTGTCGAATTTCTGGTAGGAAAGTCTCAAAATCATACTCTTTTATTTATTTATGAGTTAGTCTCTCCATGTACTGGACAGGGGAGAAATTACTGCAGCTTAGACTATTCAAGAGATGGTGGTTGGGCTTTGGTTCAGCTTCTGAACTTACTGTCCAGACCTGCTTTTTTATGGGTGTTGTAAAGGAGGGGCTCAAGGAGTTTGGTACCAAGTGAACTCCAATTGTCCTAATCTTGCTACCTTTATTATTCATTTATTGTCATTAGATTTTACCCTTCATATGCAGAACCAGCAAATTTCTGTCTTCCCTAATGAAGCTAACCCATATTCTGCACTACCATCTAAACTTTAACAGGTAGATTGCCACTGCCACACATGCACAACTATATCTCAGGCCAAAGCTCCAAATATGTGACCAAGGAGAAGCAGTTCAGAATAAAATTTGTTTTCCCATGAACCACCAGTCCGCTGGTCAATAGTATTTATGGCTTGATACAATAATTTATTTATGGTTTTAACTCTGAACGAAAACAGAGAGAACCTCATTTAGGTCCTCCTCCTAATCCACCCAGATGATTCAATTCATTCCTAGAAGGTGAGTAGATATGGGCAGAGGGTTAAGCCAAGTACTATTATGCAGAGAGGTAAAGCAGCTGCACAATATGATCTGAAGGCTGGAATTCATTGTCTGCCAAAGTTGTTCTTAGCCTACAAGAGGACGAGGTTTTGAGGATAAAAAAGGCTTTACAACACAATTAGTATACTTCTAAATGGGGGCGAACCCTGGCATATTGTCATCAACAATGGCTCTTTTGATACCCACAACAACCACAGCATGTGATTGGTGCTCAGGTAAAGGGTAGTACATCAGTTCCATACTATTTACTCAGTAATTATTTTTCTTTGGTGGCATTAAGACACCCGTTGGAAGAGAATCATTTTCTGAAGTTGGTTGACTGTCATTTCCACCCATATAGATTATCCCCTAACTAGAAGATTGATACTGAATTTTGTCAGTGAAAAGTTCATAACAATAGCATTGGTTCTATGGGAGTAGCATCCTATGTCGTATATTTTATTTGTGAAGTATTTTTGAGTAACAAACACTAAGAAGCATGAATTATCCTCTCTAGCTATGAACAACAGCTTAGCTTTAGTCAAAAGCTGTATAATTTGTATGAGTCAAACTCAATTACTACCAGTCTTTTAACCACATCTTGCTTTGATTTAATGCAGCAAAAGGTGTACCCTTCCTTTCAGTACAACAGTTTTATTTAATCCATTTTATTTGTTACGTTGATCCATCGACTTGTTCATTTCTGTGTAGGCTGAACATTTCCTTTTTTATTTTTTTTATGAATGTTAAATATTTGTTAGTTAGATACTGTAACTGTTGTATATTGTCCTTTCTTATATAATATATTTGTCATTGTTATCTTTAGATTGCATTGGCTCTGCATTCAATATAAAGGAGAGCAATGCAATGCCCCTACTGTCGGAAAATTGAGAAAGGTCAATGGCTTTATTTGAACAATGGTTGTCCATTTCCTGAGTTTAGCATGGATGACTGGGCCCATGATGAGGATCTTAATGATATAAGCTACACTGAAATGGTAAGACAATGAATTTTAATAGCATTTTGTTTATTGCAGTTTTTGAATTTATGTTGCTCGGAGTAATTTTGCAGCAATTTTGGTAAGGTAAATGATATTGATGCTCCAAGAAAAGGGTGAGGCACTTCATTTCATATGGCATATGGACTCAAGAAGTGGAGTTTCTCGTTCTATTTTGGAGCTCCAATATCATCTCTCCTTCCATAAATTCTTCTAACTTGTTATTCTCCTTTCTGTGGATAAATTATTATTTTTTCAGTGTATTTTCTGATATGACTAGTGAAAAAACTGATATTTCTAGGGCTATTTTAAAAAAATAAAAATTATTGGTCTCACGGAATTAGAAATTGTGAACCTTCTTATGACTTCTAATTCCTTCCTGTCTTTGAGAAAGCAATTTGGTTCATCACAAATTCTGTTTATTTATTTATCAATGAAGATAAATGGTCTTCTGGGTCTCAATATGACTAGAGTGGGCTTATTCCGGATGCAGTAAGTACTGTAGAGGGGGGTTGGTGCTTTGAGAACAGTTAAGTTGGCAAAATTGATTTAGCTTGCGGTTGGTTGGATGGAAGGGGGAGGAAGTGGAGAGAGAAGAGATGGAACAAAGTTTTTATTGGTTGGTAGAGGGGAAGGGAAGGATGGGATGATGGTTGAGGCATCACTCTAGGTCCACTATTTTGTGTCCATCCGAATTTGGGAGGAAGAGGAGAAAGAAAGAAGGATATTTGTTAAATAAAATTGAAAGGCGCTATTATTCTCATTTAAGTGTATCAATTTATATATTTAAGGATATGGTGGTAAAATAATAATATTATCTCTTTCCTCCCATTCCACTCAACCAAACAAAAGGAGAGACAGACATTCTCCCTTCCCCAGCAATGCCTCTTCCATATTCTCTCCTCTCCTCTCCCTTCCATTTATTTTTCCATCCCTCCTAACTTTTGTGGCTTAAGGATGGAGATAAGAATACTAAGTTTTCCCATCAAATAGCTTCTGCTGATTGGAGGGTTAATCACATCTTTACTATCATCATTAATTGCTTGGAGCTAAATGAAAAAGAGGTGAACGGGGTAAAATGTTGTTCCATGAGAGGTTGTATTTAGAAATTGTGAGATATATAATTGTAATTGGCAAATTTCGGTGTCAAAACTTGTTGATCAAGTTGTAATTTTTGTTTGATCTTGTGTCTCGATCTTCGGAGCTGAACGGAAGGTGTCTCGATACCGTGGATTTGATGAGGACATCACTTAGAACAGGTATGTGAGTGAGGACACTATGTTTTGAAGTTTGGTGGGCTTAGGACTTGGAAAATATGTTTTAAAAGTTAAAATTGAGTTTTTGCTAAGTCCCACCGGTCCCTAAAAATGAGGACCGGTCCAACTTATCTCGGGATTTTGAAAATTCAACATGTCTGAAAAGTCCCACCGGTCCCCAATTTTTAGGACCGGTCCGACTTGGCTGACATGCGCGAAAAATTTCCTTTTTGATCCTAATTGATTTCCTAGTCAACCAAAACTTCTTTAAAACTTTTCTTAGGTGTTTTAAACTTGTTTTCCAAGTAGACTAAGGATTCTAAACCTTATAAATACCTCTTTATGCTTCAATCAAAGAGAGAGAGATGAGGAACTCAATGATTTAATATTCAGAGCCAGGAATATATTTTTGATAGCAAAAAGAGGAATTTATGAGAGAAAATCTTCATTGATTTTTATTTTTGAGAGCGCACACACACTGAGTGTTTAAGTTGTGATGTTCTTCTTCATCTGATCAACGGAATCTTCAAGACATCATCAGTCTACAAAGGTTGATCAAGAGCAGCAGAGGTGGTTCCTTCAAACTACAAGATTTTATCTGAAGAGGAAGAGAAACGATCACTACGAAGGGAACAAAATACTTGCAGAGTATTTGTGTTCTTTCAGCTACCCTTCTGAAAGAATTGTGACGTTAGCCGGGAGTCTGCAGCAGTTGGACGTGTTGTCGCAATTGTAAGCCTGAGGTGTTCCGCATCAAGTTCTTGTCAGAGTGGAGTGGGTGTGAGTCTGGGACAGAGTCTGATGTACTTTGCTTCGAGATAGTGGATTGGTTTCTCTGGGGTTTCTGCCTCACCCCCGTGGTTTTTCCCATCTTGGGTTTCCACGTAAAATTTCTGGTGTCATCTCTAACTTTTCTTTACTTGCTTTATTTACTTTGTGATTGGTTTGGATGCTTAATTGATAATAATTGTGGGTAATTAATCAATCATAAAAATTAGGAAAGATGACCTATTCACCCCCCCTCTAGGTCTAAGGATTAACATCTCACTCTAAATTAACTAAACTAATTCCGCACCACGCAACTCACATTTGGTATCAGAGCGGGTTGCTCAATTCTGAGTTAGATTTTTTTTGTTAATTTAGTTGTGAATTTCATGATATCTCATGTTGTGTCTTTTGATGAGGAAATTGTTATACCCCAATTTTTTGATTCTATAACTGGCATGCATCTTGAGTGGTCTAAGTTGAAAAGGGACTATGAAAATTTGTTAGAAAAATTGAAACTTGCTGAACTTGATAGAGATATTTACAAATTGAAAGTTTCTGTTACCAATAAAAATTTAGAAGAACTTAGACATGAAAAGATGAATCTTCTTGGTAAAGTTGAATTTCTGGAACAGGAAGTTAAACAGATTAAAGGGTTTAATAATTCACTTGAGCATGAGATTGATAACTTGAATTGTGAACTTGTTAAATCTAATCAGTCTTTCCAGAAATTTAACTCTGACACTTGCAAATTTGGTAAGTTGAATTTTTCTAAAAACGTGAGTAACAAAGAAGAATTGGTTTCAACTTCAAAGGAATTTTCATTTTTGAAATCAAAAGATATTTTTGTGAAAGTTGAGACTAAGCCTTCTATTACTCATGCTCTAAAATTTGCTCCAACATGTCATTTTTGTGAAAAAATAGGTCATATTAAATACAAGTGTCAGAAGAGAAAAGTTGAACTAAAAAAGTATAAAAACTTAAATAGTTCAAGAGTTTTGCTTAATGAGATGAAAGAACTTGAAAAGAAGCAACAGGAATTGAAAGAAAATTTTGATAAATTGAATTGCTTTAATTCTGTTCTAGATTCCCAGATAGGCAATGAGAAGAAAGAGCCCATTGAGACTGATAATTATGATTTCAAAACAGTTAGGAAATTATTTGATCATAAATCTAAAACTGTTTGGGTGAAAAAGAATTATCTGAAATGTTTTGTCATGCACACTGCACTTAGAGCACTTGGTCCTACAGGTTGGTACTTTGATAGTGGTTGCTCTAGGCACATGACTGGGGATAGAACATTGTTTACCACTTTTAAGGATTATACTGGTGGATCTGTTACCTTTGGTGATGGCAATGCATCTAAAGTAAGTGGTAAAGGTAAAATTGATTTTCCTCCTTTTGGTGAATTGAAAAATGTTCTATATGTTAAAGGTTTAGCTGCAAACTTGTTGAGTATCAGTCAAATATGTGATAGTAGTTTTCAAGTTAATTTTACTCAACATGGATGTTTTGTAACTAATGAGCAGGGTGATTGTATTTTGAAAGGATCTAGAACTCCTGAAAATTGTTATGTGATATTTTCAGATCCTTCACATATGTATTTTTCTGCTGTGACTGATGAAGCTATTTTGTGGCATAGGATACTTGGTCATGTGAATTACAATGATTTGGTAAGTTTGTCTAATCATGAACAAGTTCGAGATTTGCCAAAATTGAAAAGGCTAACAGATGAGGTATGTGAACCATGTCAATTAGGTAAGCAAACTAGAGTGTCACATAAGAGACTTAAGCATCAAGTCACTTCAAGACCATTGGAACTGATTCATATGGATTTAATGGGTCCAGTAAGAACTCAAAGCATAAGTGATAAAAAGTATATGCTTGTAATGGTTGATGATTTTTCTAGATTTACTTTTATTGCTTTCTTGAGAGAAAAATCTGATGCTTTTGTGTTCTTCAGGTCAATTTGCCAAAGGATTCAGAATGAGAAAGGATATGCAATAACTCGTGTTAGGAGTGATAGAGGAGGTGAGTTTGAACCTAGACCTTACATTGAGTATTGTGATAATCTTGGCATAAGTCATGAATTTTCTGCACCTAAAATACCTCAGCAGAATGGTGTAGTTGAAAGAAAGAATAGGACAATTGCAGAGATGGCACGTACTATGCTTTATGAAAGTAAGTTAGCTAAACATTTTTGGGCTGAAGCTGTTAGTACTGCTTGTCATGTTTTAAACAGGGTGTACCTTAGGCCTGGAACTGAAAAGACTGCATATGAATTGTGGTATGGAAAGACGCACAATATTAAACACTTTAGAGTCTTTGGGAGTAAATGTTATATCCTTAGAGATAGGGAGAATTTAGGAAAATTTGACTCTAGAAGTGATGAAGGATACTTTTTGGGATATGCAATAAATAGTCGGGCGTATAGGGTGTATAACCGTCGCACTAAAGTTGTAATGGAGTCAATTAATGTTGTGATTGATGACTCAAGGCCTAAGGAGATACATGATCAACCTGAGAAAGAAGAAGGTATAAACTCCTTAGGGTTACCTGAGAGTGAACCTAGTGAGAGAGAGGTTGAGAAAGAAAGTGAAACTGAGGATGAAGGTGAGCATGTAGGTGGTAATGAAATTGTTGATGATACACATGCACCTATAGAAAATCCTATACCACATGAGGAAGTCCCAAGGTCTGGCAGTTCTAGGATTCGAAGTAGTCATCCATTGACTAATGTGATAGGGTCATGGGAGGAAAGAAATACTAGGAGTAGAGTCCGAGATAACATAGGACACTCATGTCATATGGCTCAATTTGAACCTAAAAATGTTGATGAAGCTTTTCAAAGTTCTGATTGGCTTATAGCAATGCAAGAAAAGTTGAATCAATTTGTGAAAAATGATGTTTGGGAGTTAGTGCCTCAACCTAAAGATATGAATATCATAGGAACTAAATGGATTTTTAAAAACAAACTTGATGAGAATGGGCTTGTAATGAGAAATAAAGCCAGGTTAGTTGCACAAGGATATACTCAAGTTGAAGGAATTGATTTTGATGAAACTTTTGCACCAGTTGCTAGACTTGAGTCTATTCGTCTTCTTCTTACTCTTGCATGTCACTTTAAGTTTAAATTATTTTAAATGGATATTAAAAGTGCTTTTCTAAATGGTATTTTGCAAGAAGAAGTGTATGTAGCTCAACCTAAAGGTTTTATTGATCCTTATAATCCTGATCATGTTTTCCATTTGAAAAAGGCTCTTTATGGTTTGAAACAAGCTCCTAGAACATGGTATGAAAAATTGACTTCTTATTTGTTACATAAGGGCTTTAGGAGAGGGGGAGCTGATAAAACTTTGTTCATAATCAGGAAAGGAAAAAATTTGCTTGTTGCTCAAATCTATGTGGATGATATTGTTGTTGGTTCTACTTCTGATAACCTTGTTCATGAATTTGCTAAAGATATGGGTAATACTTTTGAGATGAGCATGGTTGGTGAACTAACATTTTTTCTTGGACTTCAGGTGAAGCAATTTGATGATGGAATTTTTATATCTCAAACTAAGTATGCAAAGGAGTTAGTCAAGAAATTTGGTTTGGAAGGTTCCAAACATGTGCAAACTCCTATGAGTACTTCTTCCAAGTTGGAAAAGAACTCTGATTCTAAGAGAGTTGATCCTTCATTATATAGGAGTATGATTGGCAGCCTGTTGTATTTAACAGCAAGTAGGCCTGATATTGCATTTAGTGTAGGAGTATATGCTAGGTATCAAGCTGATCCTAGAGAACAATATCTCATTGCAGTCAAACGCATTATTCGATATGACAAAACACATTGACATTTGACATCATTTTATTCGGGAATTAGTTGAACAAAATGTCGTGTCTTTGGAGAAAGTGCATACTGATAATAATGTCCGACATTCTCACAAAGCCTTTAGATACTTCTAGGTTTCATCGCCTTAGGAAACCTATAGGCATTTGTTGTCTTGATTAGATTGCATAGCATTGACATAATCTAGAAAGGAACTTCATATTCATCTTATGGGTCTAGATTATGCATTGAACCTTGTAGTTTTAGGTTTATTTTTTAAAGTTAAGCAAACCATGTTAGAATGAGTATGTTTGAACACAAGAAAATTAGTGACACATAGATTACATGTGTATAACATACTATGGTTAAGAGTTAAAAATTTGGTTTTGCTTACTTATTTCGTTTAGTAGATGAATCATGTTGAGTACATTTACTGGATTATTTTTATGTCAATGTTTTGATCAAAGATAATGTTGACGTGATAGAGCATTATCTTGGGAATTGAATGTTCAATATTGTGCTAAAGACCAAAAAGAGTTATGAGTGAAAAAAAAAAATATCAACAACTGAAAAAAATTGATGAAAAATTGTTGTTGAGCATATTCTTATGGAAAAGGCTACCTTCGGGATTTGTTCGAAGCTACCACTACAATATAAATCTCCAATGAGATATCTTTTGAAAAAGAGTTGTTTTGAGGAAATAGCTGGCTACCTGTAAGAGTGAAAGCCACCGAATATGTATGTGCGAGGAACAATAAAAGAAAAATTGAAAGTCTGTGCATATGTTGATTGTTTGATTTCTGAGTGAGTGTAATGTCATTGAAATATTGTCTGAAAATTTGAACAATTGGCAAAAGAAATATTTTGGCTTATAGAAATTTATGGTGATTTTACTACACTTACTAAGTGTGTGAAACTAATTGATTAAGTTTTGGTTTTAGTTTGTTGTGTTCATATAGTCTTGTGGAGTCAATATTTTCTATTGTTTACATATACAAGTTCTATATGCTTGCTTGCTTCCTCCTTATTTTTTTCTTTAGCGTCCCTTGTCAATTTGTGACAAAAAGGGGGAGAGATTTGGGAAGTTTATTGGAGAAACTTTGTGACTTTCAGAGGGAGAGTTGTCTAGTCATTTATCATTAAGGGGGAGATGAATTGTTTGAGAGAGAGCATTACATAGCATTGGCATTACATGTTTTGTTTTATTCTTGCTTATGGTTATGCTTATTTATCTTTATTAAAGCTTTCATGAAGGTATATTTGAGTGTTGTTTTGCAGATTATCGTGGTTCATCATATTAGGTGTTTTAAACTTATTTTCCAAGTAGACTAAGGATTCTAAACCTTATAAATACCTCTTTATGCTTCAATCAAAGAGAGAGAGATGAGGAACTCAATGATTTAATATTCAGAGCCAGGAATATATTTTTGATAGCAAAAAGAGGAATTTATGAGAGAAAATCTTCATTGATTTTTATTTTTGAGAGCGCACACACACTGAGTGTTTAAGTTGTGATGTTCTTCTTCATCTGATCAACGGAATCTTCAAGACATCATCAGTCTACAAAGGTTGATCAAGAGCAGCAGAGGTGGTTCCTTCAAACTACAAGATTTTATCTGAAGAGGAAGAGAAACGATCACTACGAAGGGAACAAAATACTTGCAGAGTATTTGTGTTCTTTCAGCTACCCTTCTGAAAGAATTGTGACGTTAGCCGAGAGTCTGCAGCAGTTGGACGTGTTGTCGCAATTGTAAGCCTGAGGTGTTCCGCATCAAGTTCTTGTCAGAGTGGAGTGGGTGTGAGTCTGGGACAGAGTCTGATGTACTTTGCTTTGAGATAGTGGATTGGTTTCTCTGGGGTTTCTGCCTCACCCCCGTGGTTTTTCCCATCTTGGGTTTCCACGTAAAATTTCTGGTGTCATCTCTAACTTTTCTTTACTTGCTTTATTTACTTTGTGATTGGTTTGGATGCTTAATTGATAATAATTGTGGGTAATTAATCAATCATAAAAATTAGGAAAGATGACCTATTCACCCCCTCTCTAGGTCTAAGGATTAACATCTCACTCTAAATTAACTAAACTACTTCCGCACCACGCAACTCACAGAAATGTGTGGTGACCTTCTTTGGGGGGTTTTGGAGTTTGATGCTATAAGTGGGGTGGATGGCAGTTCACTGTAAAGATCTTTCAGAAGTTGAAGTCATGTAATGGGGATAAGGCCTCCAATCATGATGGATTCATCATTCACAATGAGTTTCTTTCAGCAGTGTTGGTCGATGGTTAAGTGATGGTCTTTTCATATTTCCTTTTAGCAGGGGATCTTAAAGAGGAGTTGAAATGTTTACTTTATTGCAGTGGTTTGTTAGAAATGACGTGTCCACTGTGCGGTTGACATTAAGGGTTTTAAACTGATGAGCTTGGTAGGGAGTGTTTGTAAGCTGTTGGCTAAAGTCTTATCTTTAAGGCTTAAATGGTCGTGGATGGAATTGTCTCAGAGGCACAGGAAAGGGTTGTGGGGGTAGACAAATCTTTGATTTGATGCTTATTGCAAATGAATATATGGACTCTCAACTGAAGTGAGGAGAAGAAAGAGTACTCTGTAGGCTAAACCTTAAGAGGGTATATGACCATGTAAATTGAGGTTTTCTTTTGTGGATACTGGAGAGGATTGGATTGCAACCAGGCGAGGAAGTGGATGGAGCCTTGTATTTCTATTGTTTGATTTCTTGTTTTGTGACCGGCTCTAAGGATGGCAGGGTGATCCCTTCTCTCCTTTGTTGTTTATATTGGTGATAACTTGAGCTGGTTGCTGAGGAGGGCAGATGAGTGGATTTTGTTGAGGTGCTCTGAAGTTGGGTAGTCCATCAGATGGAAGTTATCTACCTGCTGCTAGAAGATGTCTTCTCTTTGCTGTGCAAATATGAAGCAGTTGAGGCATTTGCAGTGTATTCTCTTTTGTTTTCGATAGGTCTCATGGCTCCTGATAATATGGGAAAGAGAAGCTTACTCTAGTTGGTAAGATGCCTCGGTTGCAATTTTATGTCTATTTCGCCCACTGGTGTCACTTGGATCCCTAGAATAGGAGAGATTTGAAGGATTGGGAGATGGACTAGTTACAGCCTTATTGGAAATGATGCAAGGGACCAGGTTGTGTGGTGAAATGGAAGATGAGCTAAACGGAGTGCAGCTTAAGGTATATTCTCAAAAAGGGGGCGTCTAGTAGCGAATTAGCTCCTGGTCCTTTTATGAGCAACACTCTAGGGGAGGGGGCCTTCTAGTTCCCTTAGAAGTTATATTCTCACAAAGGCCTCCCTCAAGGTGGCTGAGATCATGTTGTGATGCACTTTGTAGGGAAGGAATTGGAATTTGAAGGAGAGAAGTTTCCCAGTTCCCGCTTAAAGATTGAAATTAACCAATACTTTTGAGAACATGATACTTCTGCATATAGAAGACTGGAGTTGTATACTTTTTCTTTAGATTCTTTTGTAGAGTTTTTGGCAGATATGAGTTGTTTTAGTGGCTTTTGTATGAAGTTATACACCTCTCACGTACATGCATTGGACCCCCAATTTATCATTTTTTGTAGATTCTGTTTTCTTATCAAAATTTTGTATATATGTATTTTTGGTAATATATATATATATATATATATATTGTGAAATCTAATATTATCAACTTTGCTGTCACAGTTTTATTTAGAGAGAGGAGTTACATCTTACTGCCATGTTTCTTGCTTCAATATTAAATTCATTAGAATCTGCACGTTGTTAATAATTATTTATCATTTATTAACTCTATGACGGATTGAATTAAATCTTTATGAGAGTAAAATTGTATCTGGTCTCCTCCCATGCTTCTGCAAAGTTTTTTTGTGAAGTCTGAAGTATGGCTTTGTTTTATGTTTTTAAAATTCATAATTTCAGCTGTAGTGGGCTGTTGATTGCATTATTTCACCTTATACTAATTTGTCAAGAACTCCATATCCTGGCCAACCAATCATGTGATTTTTTTCATATAAACATGGTCAAGAATCTAGCTTAATTGGATCTCACTGACCACCATTATCTTTTTTTGGTAAGTTACTGACCTTTGTTATTTTATTATGGTTTCTAAATGTTTTTTTGCAGTCATTTGGAGTCCACTGGTGTTCACTAAGTGGATTAACCCGACTTCCTTCATCTAAGCATAATTTCATACACTGTTGCTTGTATCCATAGTTGTTAAAGGCTCAAGGTGCACTAAGACGCTAAGGCTTCCTGGAGCCTGAGGCACGAGGCGCGGGCCTGATTGAAATGAGGCGCAAGTTGAATTTTTTTTTTTTTAAATATTACATTTTATAGTGAGTGAGTGAAACAATGTAGAACAATTACAATTGAGAGCAAATAAAAAGCATATTCATGGCAATTAACAACAAATGACACAGAAAAATAAATTTCTAAGTGAGTGAAACAGCATCTGCAGGTGCGCCTCGCGCCTGAGGCGCGCCTCGGTGCCTGAGGCGCGCGCCTCTTTGAAGGGGCCTCGCCTGGGCATACCCTAGGCGCAGAGGCTGCACCTCGCGCGCCTTTGACAACTATGCTTGTATCTGTGTATTTATCCATCTATTTTGATGCGGAAATGTTGTGTGCTTTTCTGCACGGCAGCAACCTTTAGTGTCTGTGAATGTTAGCAAAATTGAAATACCCCCTACACATTTCACGCATGAGGTAACCAATCTCATACATAAAACATAAGGGTTACCTACAATTGATATCAACAAGCATAGAATACAAAGACAGAATGAAAAAAAACATAAATATTGGAAGGAAAGTCTATCTGAAGTAATAAAATGTTTAAATAAATAAAGTACGTGTCTGAACACTTACAACTTGGAAGTCCTGTAACTCAAGGACCCCTTAACCAAAAAGAACAAGAGTAACTACTTAAAGATTAAATAACCGAATAAACAATGTCCCAATAAAGTTCATATGTTGAACATAAGGAAAAGAATAGGTCCCTATTCTGCAAACTGGTGAGAGGAGATGTCTGCCACAATCTATCATCTCAAGACTCTATCCTTGCGGTGGAACTGTCTGGGACCTGAAATATCAACTAAGTGGGTTAAAACTCGCAAGCAAGTTCTCTCAACTACAACCCAATCAGAGAAACGGTAAACATATCCTCTATATGAGGGACAACAACTATATATAAATATATACAAATCATTTCATAATCTATCTTATGTCTCCAAAATAGAAGTCGTTCTATATACTGTTCCAACCCAACCCAACCCTTATTGTACAATTTCAGAACCTATTTTCTAAGTTCAAATCAAAGGCATAAAATAAAATACTCTATTAAACTAGGCAATCCTGACATGCCTCCTACACTAACCTTAAATACCTTATTAGGTATTCGCAATCCTGACATGCCCCTTGACAATCCTTACATGTCTCCCTAACTAACCTTAGATACCTTATTAGGTATTAGCAATCCTGACATGCCCTCTGGCAATCCTTACATGCCTCCTTATGTAACCTATTAAAAAAAAAGATTTAACCTACTTAAGCACATTAATTAATCCAATAGAATTTCAATCACCACAATGATTATAACACAATTAAACTAAATCGAATACACAATGTAAGTACAAGAAAATAATTAATAAAAATATAAGAACACATAATCAACCCTACAATGGGACTTAAGCATCAAGGGTACCTAAGCCTAACTCTAAACTAGGTTTCCGTGCATAAAGTGTCTTAAAAAGGCTTAATGCATTATTTTAGAATTTTCTGCAATTTTTAAAAATTCATAAAAACCAAAACAAAGAAAGAAATTTAAAATTTTTGTTTTAAAATTTTCGTTTTTATACTTGTTCTATAACAAGGGAAGTTTATCTTGTTATGAAATTTAAAACCCATGCTTATACTTCCCCCAGAAGATTAATTTAAAAATTTGGGAATTTTCTGAAATTTAAAAGTAATTTAAAAAATATTTTTTCTCTTTTTTTACATTTAAAAATTTAAAAGTATATTGGATTGGGCCCAGAGGTGGGCCCTGGCGAGTGGGGCCCAACGCCCCTTTCCCCGGAGTCATCCGGCGGTGGCACCGGTGGCACGCTCCCCCATGCTCCTACAGCGCACGTGGGGGAGGCGCCTGCACTGTGGCATCTTCCCTAGCGCGCCAATAGTGCGCTGCTGTGGCCTTTCCGGCAATGCCCCAGCCACCTCTGGCCGCCGTTCACCTCCATTTTTGCGTCATTCTTCTCCTCTCGACGTAGGCTACCTATTGGTGTGAAAAGCCCTATCAAAAATGGCCCGAAACGAAAACCCTCAATTCACAAGTTTTAGGATTTTTCACAAAATTTCAAAATTGCAACCCAAATTTCCTCAATGATCTGATTTCTAATGTTTGTGCATCAATTATCTGAGCAAGAATAACCCAAAAGGAAACAAATTAACAACTTTTACAAACCCCAGATTTGTCCTCAACCATCACTACAAGAATGGGCTTTTTAGGAACAGTCCTTTAGTGACAGTCCAAAAAAACTGTCACTAATAACCTTATTTTTGGGCACGGTTAACTTGGATTATTTCCTAATGACCCTACTTATTGGGACGGTTTTGCGGCTATCAAAAAATTTCAAGCGCAATATGAAAATTTCAGTCTAATTTTCTCACTTCCTCCCTCTTTCTTTTTCAATCAAACCCTAGCCCTTTCTTAGTTCCACCCCCTCTGGTTTGAAGCCCACCAGCCCTAACCATAGGGCTTCCCTCTCACTCAATTCCCCCAGGTAATCTCTAATTTCTCTAATTTTATCCCTTTTGTACTAGTTAGTAATCGTTACCTCTCACTCCTACCTAAGGCTTCCCTCTTGCGACGACCGTCTGATAACCTCTAGCTACGTCCTTTAGGAGTTCGCTCCCCACCGTCGTGCCTTCAACGAAGCCAACACTAGTCTCCAAACCAAGTCTGGTCAGGTACACCCTTTCTCTATCTCTAAGTCTAGGGTTCATCGATTTCAACTCATAATATCCTAACAATCGTTTCTTGGGTTCATAGGTTTTTTTTCCAGTCATCAGCGGTTTCGATTGATGCTAGGTTCCGAATTTATGTTGTTTTTAAGGTAATATTTTTCTCTCGTATTTGTATTTGTGTATCAATTTCTTAATTTTTATTTTCCCCTTTTTATTTGTATATCTTTCTATTTATATATATATATATATATATATTTGTTGATTTTATTTATTTTCGGTGAAAAGGGGGCCTACAGGATTTGATTCTGAACAACTAACCTCCTTTTTTTTTTTCTTTTACTATAAGGTTGATCTACTGAATAACAGTTTTGGTTTGATGGGGCTTTCAATTGCAAGGAAGAGGACGACTTGAATGTTGCTTTGAGAAGGTCTGTACCTATATTATGCATATGTAATTCTAAAATATTGCTTTGAATCTTAACGATAGGAGTTGGGTGCCTTGTGAATTTGTTGTCCTGCTATGTTATATAGTATATTTGCTATGTGTGAGAATATCAAGCCTTGTATAATCAAAATTCCATAATTGTGGTCTCTTCCTTAAATTGAATTGTGGAGTTGTACTTTCTTCTTTGGTCCTAAGAATGTTCTATTTTTGCTTTGTGAAATTGGATCTATATATATTATGATTGAAATTCATGTGGCAATTTGATCAAGATTTAGTTTATCCACATGGGTTGCTCCCTTTTGCAAATATGGATGCTTTTAAGGTTCAGATTTTATAAATTGAATTGGTTGTTTTGGCCACACAAACTTATAATTTAATGGTATTCAAGTAGAGAAGGTATTGTTGTTGTTATCGATACCTTCCAGCTGTAATATGGTACATGAACTCTAATATATATATAATTCTCTTGATGTTCCTTCAGTTTTGAAATTAATCTCCGAATGGGTTGTTGTATCTTCCAATGCTTAATTATTATATTTATGGTTTCAGATCACCCATCAACTGCTGAGCGCAGTTGAATGAGGATATATATATATATGTATGTTTCTCTATTATTATATATGTTTGTTAATTTGTGCCTGAGTTTTATATTTCCTCTTCTTTTTTTGGGTACAATATATATATATATATTTCTTACTGTACTATTTCTAGCTACTGCTATTACTACTACTTTCATTTTGTTTTATAAGAAAATTCAACAATGAATCTTCTAAAAATATCTTAATTTATAAGTGTCAGAAAAAAAAATTAGTTTAATGTTAGTACACTTATCAAAACAATAGAAAAACAAATTTGATGGTAGCAGTTGAGACTTAGCATAATGATCATGATAACATGTAATCAATAACATGATAGCCAAGCACGATTTATCCAGGACAATGTAATCAATAACATATCTTGAGAAAGAGGACATTTTTTCTCAGTATGTATACTAGTATAGATATTCCTAGTAGTAGTAATTTCTCATGACTACATATAACCATGCCAAATATCTGATTTGGTCATTTGAGACACAAAAATATTAATGTTAATTTGTTTCCTCCAAAACCAAAGTTCATAGATAAATGAATATTATGGACTCTGGTTTGGTCACTACTTGAATGCTCTCAATATTATCTACTATATGTAGGCATGGAAAATCTGACCTCGAGCTCCGGAGTTGTGTGTAAATTTTCCTCATTCAATATTCTACTTACATTACCAAAATTTTCCTCATTCTTTTTGAGATCTCTTTGGGTTCTTGAGTGATAATTTGTGCAATTGTTCATTAATTATACCTTTTAAACAAATTCTTTGCTTTCCAAGTTGCCTTTTGTATTTTTTTACATATTTTGTTAGGATGATTCCTTTTTCTTCCATTATTCTCTTTACCTACTTTTCTTTTTGATACATAGCTGTTCCTTAATTTAAGAGCTCTTATTTGTTATGCTATGAGAAAAGGCTCTCTCTTAGTTTATAGTGTTACTGATTTCTATGATCTTATTAAACTGCCAATAGAGTTTGTGCATTGATGAGAGAATATATAAGCCAGATATATATGTATGTACGTGTGCGTGTGCAAATATGTGGTCTTATTCACCTTTTGTTTCTTTCTTGATGGGCCAGAAATCTATTACATCTCTTGGTCGTGGTATCCTTGCAATTGATAATTCAAATGCTACATGTGGGAAGAGGTTAGAATCTATTGGTCTGGACAATACAGAAGCCAACTGACAAGCATATAGACAACTTTTGTTGACCACTCTTGGCCTGGGTGAATATATTTCTGGTGCCATTCTCTTTGAGGAGACTCTCTATAAGCAAGGTGCTCGTTTTGCAAAGTGGTAAGCTATTTGTCATTTTTTGCATACTTCTGTCTATTAGTGTTTATGTGAGACTTTCTGATTTTAAGCATGGTAATTTAATTTATGCGGAAAAGGAAATATCATAGCATAGTTTTTACCACTTTGCTTGTGTTTGAAATAAAATTCTAGGCGCACAGTTGTGAGCATTCCTTGTGGTCCTTTTGCTTTAGCTGTGAAAGAAGCTACATGGGGACTTGCACGTTATGCTGCTATTTCTCGGGCATGACTTCATCTTCTAAAATATGTCCTTTACTGGAAATACTAAAACTTGTCTAGTGAAGTAAGAGAGAGAGAATATTTAGTACTAAATTGTCCTCTCAAGTACTTTGGTCATCCAATGCTTGCTGATTAAGTTTTTTATGTGTCAAAAGGAAAACACCGATGATAACTTCTGGTCTAAGTTTCCAATACAAGTGTGTTTTGGGGGAAATTTTGAAATAATGCACTTGTAATCATTAGTTCTCGTATGGTAGATTCACAATTAATTGTTTGGAGAATTTGGTGGGTCATAGTTGAGGGGATTAACGTAGAAAGTGTGCTGAGTAGTTATTTCTTATTTGCACTTGCCTATGAAAATTCAACTCTTACTGTCCCCTGTTTTGACTTTGGATTTAATTATTTTTTCAAAAATTTCAAGAAAAATGTAGCAAAATATATTTGTTTCACCTGTTTCATAAATCATCATATGACATTGTATCGATTATGTTGATAGGTGGATAGTACAAAAAAACTTGATTTTATCCAAGATTCCAAACTAGCTACCATGATTACTATAATAAATTCAAAAGCATGGGCCGAGGGGGACATAAATGAATTGCCATTTTTGATAAGACAAAATAAAAAAAATTTCCTAATAATTTTTGTTTCTTTCTTATTTTTAAATTTGTTAATTTTGTCATATAGATTCATTTGCAGCCCACTTAAACAGAGGAATTTACACTAGAATTGTCCTAATGAAAAATAGACTTGTAATTTCTATTCAACAAATGAGGCATTCGCTACCAATGACTTAAAAAAATTGTACTTAATTTCTTGAGATCCTATAAACAATCCTCCACCTTCAATAAGAATGTACTTGCTTTCTCGAATTGCTAGGAGGAATACATAGACTTGCTTATTTCCTCTTTTCAAGGTCACAAAAATGAACTTGCACTTGTCTTAGTGTAATGGTTTTGGATTTGGTTGGTCACTCTAGATATCGATCAATTAATTACAAAACTGATGGAATATTAAACTTGGGCAAAAATTTAATAATCTAGTTTTGTGCGGTTAATAGTGGTCATCTTGACTGAGCCAGTCATCACTAATAGAAATTTACTATCTTAATTCTTAAAGTTGAATTTTAGTAATCAAAATTTTTGAAAAAACAAAAATGGATTTTTTTTTCCAACTCATATGAAAAAACAAAATGCATAATGCACAAGGATGGTTTCCTTGTTTATCCATTAGTTTGGGGATAATAATCTTTTCATAATTTCTTTTGTTGTTTAGTTGTCTATAGTCGGGATGTCAATATGATTGCCATTTTTTTTTTGGGTTTAAAGTATTGATATGATTGCTTTGACCATATGATTACGGTAATAACTATCTTGTAGAGAATTTTTAAGGGCTCGTATAATAGTAGCTGCGGGACTGCCCAATAGAAACTGTTGGTAGATTCAATGTGAAACAACTTAAATTTTTTAGTGAAATTCATTATCTTGTATTGTTTTTGTTGGTCCAAGTCAATATTAAGGATATGTTAATTAATTTTGTCCGGTATTTACAACATCTCTTGCATTCCAATTGCGACTTCGAAGCATTTTATGTCTCTATAGATGACATTTTATCTACTCTATATAGAGAGAGCATTTTCTGTCTTGAATATTGTGAAAAATTGACTACGAAATTTGGATAGGAAATCATTAAATGAATGATAGTTAAATTTTATATGTTGAAAAGGAGATATTTAGTAGCATTGATAATGAAGCTATCATACAACATTTTGAAAATACGAAAACTTATTGAGTACACTTATAAATGTACTCACTCAAAATATTAGCTTGGTCCTACAATCAGCACTTACAAGAACACGCACAGGTAAACGAGAAAGCTAAAAGGAATTATGTAAGTTAATTATGACATTGTTTTAATCATTAATGTTACTAATTCTTGTTTTAGGGTTTACTAATTCTTGTGTTAACACAATGTATTTAAATCACCTTACAAATAACTTAACACCCAAGCATTTAAATTAAAATAAATAAACTCAAAATTACGGGGTATTTCATTCTTCCCCCGTAAAAAGAGGAATTTCGTCCTTGGAATTCACCCCATACTTGAAAGAAAAATCTCTGGATACTTTGTTTTTATTTCATCATATCCCTTTCCCAAGTGGACTCCGCCTCATTGTGGTGGCTCCACTGAACTCGAACTAGATGAATGGTCTTAGAACGAAGAACTTAGTTCTTACGGTCAAGAATACAGTAACGCTGCTCCATATATGTTGCATTTGGCTGCAACTCAATCTCTCCAACCTCAATGTGTTGGTAAGTATCTTCATCTCTAAGGAATTTCTGTAACATAGAGATATGAAAGACATTGTGCACCATGTGCATCATTTCTGGTAACGCCAATCTATACGCTACCGCCCCAACCCTGTTGATAATCATAAAAAGACCTACAAAATGAGGTGTCAACTTTTCCTTTCTCCCAAACTGCATTACTCCCTTTATGGGAGAAACCTTGAGCAGAACCTGATCCCCCACCTTGAACTCTACTCGAGTTTTTCGATCTGCATAACTCTTCTGTCTACTCTGCTCAGTCCATATATGGTCTATAATAATAGTAACTTTCTCTGATGTGTCCTGAATGAACTCAGGACCCAAGAATTTATTCTCTCCAACCTCCAACCAGCATACTGGTGACCTACATAGGTGCCCGTACAAAGCCTCGAATGGTGCCATACCAATAGTTTTTTGATAACTATTGTTATAAGCAAACTCAACGAATAACAAATAGCTCTCCCAATTACCCTTGAAATTGAGTACACATGCTCATAACATATCCTCCAGAATATGATTAACCATCTCCGTTTGACCATCGATCTAAAGGTGATAGGCTACACAGAGATGTAGAGTTGTACCCATAGCCTGCTGGAAGCTCTCGCAAAACCCTGAAAGAAAATTCAAATCCTTGTCCGATACAATATATAAAGACACGCCGTGAAGCTTCATTATCTCTACAATGTATAGCTTCGCATATTGCTCAGAGGTGTAACTCAAGCAAACTGGCAAAAAATGGGCTAATTTTGTCAACCTGTCCACTATCACCCAAATATCATCATGATTTCACTATGAGGTGAAAAGTCCCACAATGAAATCTATAGAGATGCTCTCCCACTTCCACTCCGGTATAGGTAGTGGCTACAAAGATCCCGACAGTCTCTGGTGATCAATCTTGATCGTTTGACATGTGCTACACATAGAGACAAATATGACAATGTCCTTCTTCATACATGCCCACCAAAACTGGCATTTCACGTCTTGATACATCTTATCCCCTCTTGGGTGTACCAAAAACTGAGAACTGTGGGCATCACTCATCACTGCCCTTCTCAAGTCGTCATTGGGAGGAACCATTAATCCCCCTTTGTACCTCAATCCTCTATCTGTACCTACTGTATAGAATGGTACTTCTTCAGATTTTAGCTCAGCCACTTTCTCTATGCATTGCGAGTCAGTAAGCTGATCTGTAATTACCTTCTGAATGATAGAAGGTATAACCACTACACATACTAGAAATGCATCAGCTAAGGCATCAACGCTACTCAAGTCATTCCACTCTGCTTCGAATAGGGCAAAAAGACTAGTGTAGGGTCGACAACTAAGTGCATCAGTTACTATATTCACTTTTCTTGGGTGGTACTAGATGAAAAAATGATAATCTTTCACGAACTCCAACCACCTGCGCTGTCTCATATTCAGCTATTTCTGTGAGAATAAATATTTCAAATTCTTGTGGTCGCTGAATAATTGATCGGCATTGAATGTTACGTATTATCTGCCTCTTATCTTGTATATTTTATTCTCTTAATGATAGATTATTTTGTGATTTTACTTCGTTTTAGTGTTTTCTATATTTTCAGGGCCTTAATGATTATTTCAGTTAAAATCATGATTTGGATTTTTAAAGATGACATGCAAGAAGGTTAGATGAAGCCTACATCAAATGGATTCCTTCAACTCCATAATTTAACTCAAATCAGCCCAAGGAAGAGGTCCAAGAGAATTACAGCTGCTTAAGAAGGCTACGGGCCTGAAGCCCAATTCTACATTTAATACAGTTTTAATCCCGTTTTAGAAAATGGACCAGAAGTGTTATTTTCGAGTCTCAAATCAACTTAATTTAAATTTAAGTTGAACGAAATTCGATTCTGCACACTTTTGTATTTCACAAAAATTCCATGAATTGGACTTCTAGTGAGTCAAAAGTTGGGCCGAACGTCAGTAGAAAAAACTCACCTGATTAGTGCAGCGGAAAAACCTAATTAATTCCTAATTGGATTAGGACTTTGGTGTATTCTCTTGGTGCATAAAGTGGTGAATTGAAGGTTGTTTAGGGGGAGTTGGAGAGTCTTACAGAGCCTTTGGACAGAATTGAAGACATACTTTGCAGAGTGTTGGAGTAGAGAATCATTGGAGAACGAAATCTTACACATAATTCATGAAGATGATGCCTTCTTCCTCAACCGTTGAAGCTTCTTCTTCTACCATGAGCGGCTAGTTCATCCACTAGGATTTTGATGTAACCCTAACTAAGCATCAATGGTTTGATTGTTTTAATTATTGGGGACCTTTATATACATGCATAGATTGTGTAATTTAGAGGATTCTTATTATAGAATTAAGCAATATAAGGCTTGTAAATTCAGTTTCAATGATTTCTTATCTTGTCTAAGATATTTAGTTATTATTATTGAACTCAGTCTCTCTTATTTTCTGTGATCATGAGAGAGTTTATTACACAATGGTAATCACTGAATATATCATTAAACGCTTTGATGGCGTATGCCTAGAGAAGATGAACCATACTGCACCCTAGAGTAGAGTAGTTAGGCAGATGGCCCATGCCAATCGAAGATAGTCCATGACTTAACCTTAATCATATGTTATCTTCTTGACAGATGAAGGTGAGCTTGTAGCCACCGACACCACTTATGCATTATATAATTTCCCATAATTAATTCAATTGACCATTGATTGTAGAGTTAGTGGTGAAGTCAATTACTCTAGATTTATCTCATATTATCCACACTCTCTATTTCCTTTGTTTTAAATTTTTTTAATTAGTTTAAATATTAAAATCAGAATTCTTTTCTTTCTAAATTTAATTAGAATTAATTATGTATTCCAACTCATTCATACCATAATCCCTGAGGTTCGACACCCCTTTCGATAGCCCTATTCTACAAGAAATTCGTTCTATTGCGAAGTGTAGTAATTTTAATTGATACACTCACAACACACACATCAATTTTTTGCGCCGTTGCCAGGGATTATCTATTTGTTTGATTGGATTTTACAGAATTAATTTTAATTGGATTTTTAGTTTAGGAAATTTTTATATATGTTTTTTAATTTAGTTTTTGTTTTCTTTTCAGGTACTTTTTGTTAATATATGAAAGGTCATCGTTCTGTGGCTGATCCTTTGATACCTCTTGATCCTGAGCCTAAACGTACTCTTAGACAACAGAGGAACATTCCTGTTGATACTATTGTGCAAGAGGAAGAATTCATTGAAGACATGGCAGAAGATAGGAATAACAACCTTGTTCCTAATGCTGTTGGAGAAAGAGCTAGATTGCTTAAGGACTATTATATTCCTGAGACATACGCTTCACCAGTCGGTTTTCAACTGTCCAATGTCATAGTACAGAATTATGAGATCAAGTCCAGCATTATTCAGATGCTACCATCTTATTTTGGGCTGACTCAAGAGGACCCTTACAGGCATCTAGATGAATTCATTGAAATGTGCTCAACTACTAAAATTCATAACTTCTCTGAAGATGCTTTCAGAATGAGACTTTTTCCATTCTCCTTAAAAGATAAAGCAAAGTATTGGTTCAATTCTCTACCGGCAGGTTCTATCACGACTTGGACTCAAATGTAACATGAGTTTCTCAAGAAGTATTTTTTGATAGGGAAGACCAATCAGTTCAGATGTGCTATCACTAGTTTCTCCCAATATGAAGGGGAACAATTTTATGAGACATGAGAAAGATTCAAGGACCTTCTTAGAAAATGTCCTCATCATTAAGTTCCTAAGTGGCAACTAGTGCAGAGTTTTCATGAAAGACTGACAGAAGCCAACAGACAGATGGTTGATGCATCTTGTGGAGGTACTTTTATGTTGAAGAGTGAAGAAGATGCATGGACCTTATTTGAAAATCTTAGTGACAACTTTCTACAACATGTATCCTCTACTCGTTCTAGCAGACCTGCCACTAAAAGGAAGACTGGTGGAATTTTTGAGGTTGGTGCTTCAGAAGATATACCAACTGACATTGATTTAATTGCATAGAAGGTAGCTGCAATTATGGCTACCAATCAAGCTCCTTCTACTTCAAATTCTTCATTGCTAGTCCCTTGTGAATTTTGCTCCAATCCTATGCATAATGTGAATAATTGTCCTTTAATTGGACAATTTTATGATGTTAAACATGAGCAAGTCCAAGCAGCGTTCACTGGACCAATGAATCCTCCATGAGGTAATACTTACAATCCTACATGGAGGAATCATCCTGAGTGATAAGCACAGAATGTTGTGCATTCGATCCTTCTAATTTACATATGTTAATCCTTTAATTATGTTTATATTAGTATTTTTATAGTTTTATTCTGTTTTTGTCATTTTCAGATCCTTAGATGAAATAGTGGTTAATTCCATGGTTCTTGGGCTTTCAATGAGGCTTCCATAAGAAGAAGAAATTGCCATTAGTTTGGGCCAAATTCCAATGATGAGTCCATGGATTGGGCCAAGCTATATTGAAGATTTAATGCAAAAGGGGCCAAAAATCTGAATTGGTTCATTCATTGGGTCAAGTACACGTGCAAGACTAATCTCAAGCCCAAAATTCGTTCAAAATTCTGATCTGCGCACTGTTTGTATTTTGACCATAACTTCATGCTCCAAACTCCAATTAAGGCGATTTTTGTGGCTATGGAAAGATAAAAGAGAGTTCTAAATATGTTTAGTTTTGAGAAATCTCTAATTCTGACGTCTTGGTGGTTGAAAGTGGACAAAACAGTAGGATAAATATTCTGGGCAGATTTTTCTTTGGTTGCTTTGAAAATTTTGTGACAAGTGACCAATGAGATGACAAGCAACCACCCCACTCAATTAATTCACCAAAGTGCTATACACATGGAGGGAGATGATCCAATTCTTCTAAAATGGAATACATATGGAGCTATTTAGGCCATAGGATGAGTTTTAGTGGAAGAAATGGTGGACACTCATATTGCACTAACTTTGGCTATAAATGGAAGGGAATTGAGTAGTGTAGAGGGGAGAAGTGAGTGGAAATATTCTGCACACATATAGAAATATGAAGTGTTCTTCAACTATGAAGACTTGTAAGTTAGCCATGAGGAGCTAAAACTCTTCCAAGGGCATTGACGTAGCCCTAGCCAAGCATCAATGGTATGATAATAATATTTTTATTTGGGATTGTTATATGTGTATAATAAGTTGTATAACTTTGAGGATTACATTTGTAATTGAAATATAAAGTTATGTTTAATCTTGACTTCATTCTTCTCTTATCTTATAAAGTATGAAAGTTATACAATAATTTTATTAGAACATAAATTCATTAGATTTGATAATTCATGCTTAAGGAAGATGAATCGTTCTACACTTTTAATTTCATGTTATGTCTTTTATTTAAGTAGTTAGGTAGACGATTCATACTAACTAGAGATGAATTATTCTTATCTTTTGATTTATGTATTTTCTTGAAGATATCATGGTGGTATGTGACAAATCCCATGAATCATGATTATACATATGTAACTTTCCCAAGTTGAAATACATTCTTCCATTGATGCGAGGCTAGTGGTGAAATCAATACCCTAGTCCCTCTTATATTTATCAATTCAAACTTTAACTAGTGCCCTTTATTTTATGTTAAACAAATACCAAAAATATCAACCTCTCTTCAATGAATCAAATGAGACTAATTTAATCACATTCTCTGTGGGATCGACACCTTCACAAGAGCCCTATCTTACAAAGATTCGTGCTATTGCGAGTGGTTTATTAAGAATTGGACAAGAATTATTTTGGTAAAACAAAATACCCTTTCCAAGCACAACACTGAGTATTTTGTTCCCTTCGTAGTAATCGTTTCTCATCCTCTTTAGATAAAACTTTGTAGTTTCAAGGAACCATATCTGTTGCTCCTGATCAAATTGTATAGACTGATGATGTCTTGAAGGTTCCATTGATCAGATTGAGAAAAACATCACAACTTAACACTCCGTATGTGTGTGCTCTCAAAAATAAAATCAATAAAGATTTTTTTTCATAAATTTCTCTTTTAGCTCCAAAAATATATGATTTAAAGTTTTATAGCTTTAGAAGTTTATATGTTGGATTTAGATTTTAGAGTTTGCTAGATTAGAATATGAGATTAGGTCTATGCATGATTATATAAATGTATATAGTCCTAAAGTATGATCTAGTTAAATATAGTAGAATTTTAACTTTTGTTTGATTGTCACAAGTTATGTTTTGGATTTATTAATATGACTACCAGTAGGTTGTTGCATAATACGAGTACACCAGTAGTTGAGAATGTTCTTGCATATTGAATTAGGTGGGGCAAAAGTTATAGCTAAGTGTATAATATTGGTTTGGAATGGTGGTTTATGTGGTTGCTTGATGAAGGTGGAGAACATCGTGGCTGAAAATGGGTCTTCGCAATGGTGCGGTTGGAAGAGGAGTGCTTGGTAGCCATGGTGGTAGTTTGGAGTGGTCGAAATCTGCCAAAAATTATGGTGGGTGGGTCGGCAAAAGGTGGTTGTTCATGGTGAGTTTCACGGCTGGATATGTTTCGGCCATGGTTGACAGCAGTGGCGGTGTGAGGCGATTGGGTGTAGCTGTTGTGTAGCATGATGCCGAAGGTGTGGAGTTGGGTTTATGGTAGTTCAGACTGTTGGGTACGGCAGTGAGTTACCTGGGCAGTTGAGTGCTACCCTTGGTTGCATGGTAGTAAGTTAGAGAGGTGATATTGATGAGGGTGTTCATGGGAGAGTTTGTATTATTACAGTGAAGTTGTGTGTGTATATTTCTATTATATAGTGATGACAGAAATTGTGGGTGTTGAGATCACGATGGAGACATAGATTTGGCATGTGTAAGATATATGTATATATATATATATAGTCTCTTTGGTGGCAGCCGAAAGTTGTTGAGATAGCCTCATTTGGTTATTTCTTTATAGTTGTTATTGGTGATGGTGAGTGAGGTACTCACAATTAGGTTTCACATGGTGGCAGTGGGCTGCCATGTTGGGCCATTATGTGGTGTTTAAATGAACAAGTTTCATAGTGTGCCAATGGTTTGGGTTTTGTTGTTTGGTTAGGTGATTTGGATTGGGCCGAAATTAAGAACAGGCCCAGTATCATTTAAAAAGGGAATAAATGGTTGCATGACTTTGGAATGGGCCTAAATTAATAATAGGCCCAATGTCATTTAAAAGAAAGGTAAAGAATTTCTTTTTAGGCTGAAATTAGAACTTGGAGGAAAAATGTTTTTGACGCTCCATAAATTATGTTTAATTCTGAAATTCTATATTTATGCATTTAGAACTAATTATGCTAGAATAGTTGGTTCTAGGGAAAAATTCTCGAATGCTCCATAAATTACAAAAATTTATGAAATCATATGTTTTTTTTTTACGTAATAGAGCTTGTTATGTAGAAATAAATGGTTCTAAGAATTAAGTTTCGATTAGAGATGATTTAGGCTTATGAACGTACACAATATGCTCATTTAATTTATTAAATGTGAAAAGCATTTAATAAATTATATAAGATTTTAGGTCGGTAAAGAATGCTTGTTCCTTTTGTTTCTATTTAGAGAAAATTAGGGAAAAATATCCTTTGAAGCTTTAAAAATTACGAAAAGCTCTAGAATGGTACATGTTGGCATAATGAAATTATTTATGCTAAAATAATTAAGTTTATAAAAGACTTAAGTGATGAAATCTTAAGTGATTAATTAATGTGATTAAGTGATCACATTAAGAGAACGATTTGATTTATTAAATGTCAAAAGCATTTAGTAAATCCTGAAAGTCTGAAATCTTGAAAACGTGTTAAAATTCTCAAAAAATTTGTGAGGTATGATCAGGGACCTACCTTTGGGGTGTGTACAACCTTTTTGTTATGGCCATTGGGCGAAGAGTGCTCTTATTGTGTGGACGTGGTCCGGGACCATCTGGGTGAGTAGATGTACAAGCCCAGCCACATGTGCAAGCTTCTTTAGTCTGGGACTATGTGATACGCACCACTTGTTGGCTAAACATGCCATTTATTTTAGGGGAGCCCGTGGCTCACGTGAGGTTATGTTAAGTTAATCTAGACGATTAGCTTAATAAGGAATTGTTAAGAATACGATTCTGTGTGTGAAAGAAATTGTGGATATGATAATTAACTAGAGTTTAATTATCATAAGAAAAATCTGTGTGAAAGAAATTACGGATATGATAATTAACTAGAGTTTAATTATCATAAGAAAATTTGTAAAACTAATCAACAAAGGTTGTTGTACGAGTCCTTATATATAGGAATTTAAGGCAAGGTCAATTTGTTGAGCAATGATAGTGTTTTGCAATTCTTGCTGAGCTTGTTGAACTCACCCCATTTTATTTTCAGGTACCGAGTGAATGGAAGCGCAGTACAGGACGATAGAGACCATTTACATATAATTTTTTTAGCATGTATTTATCTTTTGTTGTACATAGTTGGCTCTCATGATGAAGGGATGAGGTCTCCAGATGAAGTTTTTGTAATGGATAATTTAAATGATCACATTTTGATTGTAATATGTACATTTATGGATTAATGTATGGTAAGAAGGACATTATATATTTCAAGTCGCGCACCAAATTCAAGTGCTGGACTAGAGTTCCAGGTATTTAAATTTGGCTAAGTCGGACTGGTCCTGATTTTTGGGGACCGGTGGGACTTCTGTAAAATTGTAGAATTTTCAATATTCTGAGAAATGTCGGACCGGTCCTGATAAATGGGGACCGGTGGGACTTTGCAGATTCTCATTTTTCAAGTTTAGCACATTTTTCTAAGTCCGAAACCCACCAAACTTTAAAACATAATGTCCTCACTCACATACCTATACTAAGTGACGTCCTCATCAATTCACGGTATTGAGACACCTTCTGTTCAGCTCCGAAGATCGCAACATAAGATCAAACAAAAATTACAACTCGATCAATAAGTTTTGATATCGAAATTAGTCAATTACAATTATATATCTCAGAGTAGGAGCTTTACCTCTCCGTTCCCATGGGGGAAAGAGAGAGGAATAGAAAAGAACGGTGAAAATTAAGAAGTTGCTTCAAGGGTATTTTTGAAATTTTAGTTCCTGTGCCTACTACTTTGAGGTAGAACCCTATACCAAAGTTTCGAGTTAGGAAGTACGGACACGGACACGGGTACGACACGACACGAACACGGCGATACGAAAAATTTTAAAAAAATAGGACACGGATACGGTGAGGATACGATTATGAAATAATAATATAATATTAATTATTCAATAAAAAAATATTAAATTACAGAAATACTTCAATTCATCATTAAACAATTAAGAACCAAACAAATTTATAAACAAAAATAGACAAATAGATTATAATAAATTAAAGAACCAAACTTATTTAGTCTTCTACATATGCTTAGCTTAGATTTTAATCATAACTTAGTATCAAATAATTTTTATTCGAAATATTTAAATATACATCACTGTTATAAAGTATTCGATACATCTTTGAATGGTATCTAAGAAGTGTCTAAGGAGTGTCCAAGAAAGATTATAAAAAAAAAAATATTAGAATACTTTTACGAAGTATCCGATACCAGTACAATACTCTCGATAAAGTTACTTTAATTTTTAAATTTCGAGAGTTGGTTGACATAGAAAGGTTGCTATCAACCTTAATCAAGTGTGTGAATTCATATAAAATAATTAAGGGCGATGTTATACACGATGACTAGAATGGGCCGACCCCCACAAAACGTACGACTCAAACAGAGACTATTATGTGGGCATATAAGTGCATTCAATGATTATGATTAAAATGCTTTGGAAAGTCAAATCTATTTAATTGTTTAAAATATCTGTCTCCAACAATTAATACATCAATGGCTCCACCCTAACATCTTCCTTTGCCAACATTTATATTCTTCATTGCTAACAATTTATTTCATCTCCCCCTCTTCGCGCGCATTCAACAATTATGGGCCCAGTAGTCTTACTTTTAGTCGGACTAATTTATCTGACTGAAAGATGATATTATCTTATCAAGTGACGTATAACAGTTGGACTAGTCTTATTTTCTGATTATCTATCAATTTTTCTTTAAGCTTTCGATAGCAGTGTTTGCAACTCATCTTTATTTTTGTTGTCCTTTCACTTTTCCTTATATCTCGTACAAACTTCTACCTTATCAGAAAAATAAAGATCAGTTGCAAATAAATAAATAAATAAATAAAAGTGAGGTGATGTTAGGTCCAATTTTTTAATTTTTAATTTTTATTTTTTCGGGGAACTACAAATTAAAAAATTATAAAAGAACTTATTTAGTTATAATTTTTAAAAATATTTAAATCGATAATTTAGACCTGAAAAATAAGATGAAAGCTTATTAATTTTTTGGAATGATGTTTTAAGCCTTTTTGTAAACACGCTTAAAAAATGATAAATGACAATTTTAAAAGCGAAGTTAAGCTTATTTGGTTCAATTTTCTCAAAATAATTATCAAATTTTTTTTCAAAAAATTATAAAATATAAGTTTCTAAAAATTAATTTGATCTTGTATACGTACACGATCTTCCTTCCTGAAATACCATTAAATGAATTCAATATGACTAGACATCTCATTTACTAAGAGGAAGTGAATTCTCAGTCAATCTTCCAAGCTAATCTCAATCCCTTTTAGTTTTTTATATTATATATAGTATTCGCACGCTTTACAGCGCCATAAATTATTCTATTGAGTCAAAAATGATTTTTTATGATGTTGATTTTATTTTATCAATCAAAACACGTTTTTTTTAAATTTCTTGTTGCTTCTGCAAACTCTCTCTTAAATTCTTCAAGTCTCCATCATTTTTTCTTCAGATTTTTATGCTAAAAATTCTAATGTCATTTCTACTTTACTTATTGATTTATTTTAACTTGATTAAAATTAAAATAATTTAAAAATTAAACAAACCAATGTCTAAACCTATTCATCCTCTTTAAATTTTATTAAAAAAATTCCAATCGCTCTGCGCAACTCACATACCTTCACATTCTTCCTTTCTAAATATCATTTAATAAAAGAATTCTACAATACTTCAAAAAAATTTTAAATGTATAAATTTCACCACTTATAAAACACAAATTTTCATTATAATAGAAAATCATAAAACATAAAATTTTGATAAAAATTTTTCAATATACAGATTCTTGTGATAATTAATAATTTTTTAATTAAATAAAAAATAAAAATATTTTGTTTCATCGAACTTAATCAAAATCTTTCTGTATGACTAAGTAAAATTCACCTTTCGAATGCAATATGACAAATTTGATCTTATATACGTACACGTTCTCGCTTCCTAGAACATCATTAAATGAAAGCAACCAATCCTCGAACCCCTGTGGACCACAAAACGCAACCTCTATGCCAAAGAGGCCGGAACCAGTTATGACAAGACATCTCATCTACTAATAGTAACATAAGGGTGGACTACAAAAGGCAACTTTGATGCCAAAAGGCAAGAAGAGGACCAGTTATGACAAGACATCTTACCTACATTGCAAGTAATTTCTTAGTCTTCGAAGCTCATCATTTTTTTAAAAAAAAGTAATTATTATTATTATTATTATTATTATTATTATTATAGTATTTGCGTGCCTTGTATGATGTTGATTTTTATTTTATCAAAACATGTTTTTTCTTTTATTAATTAATCTCTTGTTTTCAAGTTATCAAATGTTGAATTTTTGTTACTTCAACACATGGCATGTTATTCAAAAGGTTGATAATACACCATGTCAATTAATTATAATTTTTTTTTAAATCAATAAATTTTGAATGAAAAATTTGAACGTATCTGAACATAACCATCTCTATATTGAGCACTTCCCCAAAAAATGTTACCATTTATGGCACTGATAATCATTCTAATCTTGTTGTTTGCAAAGAGTTTGATGATTTTTACATTGTAATGGTACAATCTGAAATTTTCAATTGAGGTAGACCATAAAAACTTTGCATTCATTGTCAATAAATGTAGAAAATTGATAATTTGACCGTTGTTCATGTTAATACCTACAAGTCTAATATAACTAGAATTCTAGTACTCTCAATTTCAAATTTTCACTTTCCATGCAAAGTGCAAACCTTTTGGTATTATATGTAGAGTTCAATTAAAATTGAATAACTTGTGTATGAATTGCAGAGAGAGAAGATAGAGATGAGTGGGTGAAAACTGAAAGCTTTATGTTTATAGCGTTCAAAATTTTTCTTCAAAAGATGGTTTCAAGAATTTTTATGATTAATTGGTATGGTACATTATGGAACTTGAATTTGTATAACACACCACGTGTTAAAGTCACAAAAATTCAACTTATGATAAAGAGTTATCAACTTTGAGGATCCAAGTCCATTACTGACATGTACAACATGCAGCTGTGGACTTCCTTTATAAAAAAAAATGATGGAACAATGTATAATACGTACCAATAGATAATCGTGAATTTATTCAAATACTTCAAAAAGTATATAATGAGTTACATCGAGTGACACACGCATAGTTTGTACATCCTTCTTTTCTATACGAAGCTTATCGTTTAACAGAAAAAAAAGGTGGCACACCTACGATTTATTCACACCAAGTAGGTTACAATTGAATACAAGTCAAATAATTTAACCTTAAAAAATAAAATAAAAAATCTTTAGTAGAATTTTTGAAAGGAAATAAAGTCTTAAAATTATCAGTTGGACTTTGGGACGTGCTGGCGTGGGGATTTGTCATCACGAAGCTGCTTCTCCTTGGAGAGGACTTCAGCCAAACTGCATGTATTAAACAATTAATTACAAATTAATAGAATAGTACTTTTAATAATTGGGATGCAAATATATTATTAATAATTAGAGGATATATGAACAGTTTGATACCTCACGAGAGCCTCCTCATTGGTAGTTTTATTATAAGGTTCATAGACACCGGTCTCTAAATTCACCCTCGAAACTGGTTTCTTTAACAGTTCATTGCCAACTTTTACCAGATCATTTAAGTTTTGCTTGGTTGCAGTATCGGTTGATGAAACTGTACCATTTAATGTATCATCCTGCATGTAGGTTCAAATTAAAGAACTATCACAACAAAATATACTTAATTGTTTAGTTTTTCGTTGTGTTTTTTTATGTTTTTGGTTTCATATATATATATCAATTCTCAGCATGGATATATGTATGTACCTGAATACGAAGGTATTTATCTTCTGAGTGAAGGGCTTGAAAAACTGTAGAAATATGAAAGTCGACCATATCACCACTTGCTTGAGTAAACACATCCACTAATGGAGTTGAACCTTCACTTGTCAACCATCCCAAAACACCCCACTTTGCTGCTTCATCTGCATCATATTTTTCTTCTGCTTTCGCTGTACCAGTTCCTAAGGATAGAACAAGAAACCTATTATAGTCCGGATTTATAGCAGTGAAGTCAGAACTGCCTCGGGTAATCTCCTTTGTCACTTCACCCATAGCAACCAGAGCCTGAAACCAAACATATAAACCAGCATCAGAAGAAATTTCTATAGTAATATATCTTAATTAAATTTCTAAATCCAACATATATTATTTAAATATACCGGATTATTAGCAGCTACACCGCCATCAATAAGATTGAATTCTGTCACTTTTCCGGTGGAATCTTTGTTTTCAAAATAATGGGCAGGAAGATAGGTTGGGGCAGCTGAAGTTGAAATACATATATCAGAGAGTAAGACATCTAAGCTTGGGTTCTTCTTCACCTGAACCACAAAAACAATAGTAAGGCAAACAAGTTTAGTTTCACGTATGATACATAAAGTTGTAAAATATGAAGGGCCAATCATAAATATACATATAATATATAAATAAATAAATATCTATATTACATTTGAGCTTGGTATAGTAAGATAAAATAGGACAATCTAATAGTCAAAAGTGTTATAAAAATAATCATGTGCTTCAAAATATCTTTTGGTATCTACGATTTAAAATATCTAACGGTCACGATTGTAAGTGTGTGATAGTGTCGTAGGCACCAACATACACTAGTGTGTATATATATATATATATATATATATATATAGAGAGAGAGAGAGAGAGAGAGAGAGAGGTGTACCTTATAGCTTGAGAAGATGGTTGGCTGGAGTCTCTTGATATCGAAAGTAGGGATCACAACATTAGTTAATGTTTCATTCAACCGTGTGTTTCCCAGTTTTTCCCTAACGATATGATGTAGATATTTGCCATTATATTTGGGTCCTGAGAGGGACTTGATTACTTTTGTAGCATGAGCAAATGGACAACTGTAGTAAAATGAAAACATGTTAGTATATATATAACTAGAGAATATTAGAAAATAGCAATATTTTATATATATATATATATATTAGTGATGTTGAGGTTCACCTGTCCTGAGGAAAGATTTTAGGGCAGTGTTCAAGATAGAATTCCTTGATGTCTTTGGCAGCAAATTTAGGGCGGCGGTTCTCTTCATTTGGTGTAGTTAGCATGGCAGTCACAATACCACCAGTGCTTGTTCCTGCAATCACGTCGAAATAGTCTGCAATTCTTGCATCCTCACCGTCCAGTTTCTGCAATAGACCAAGCCAAACCATCATGCATGATTTAAGACATATATATGTGTGTGTGTGTGTATATATATAAATAAACCTAATAGGGATTGAACAAAGTAGATATATGCAGTGTCATGCATGATATAAATGGAAACTTTAGAGTATGCATGAGCTCCAAGTTTAATTAGTGTACCTGGAGTTGGGATTCTAGGAAGCCAAGGATAATCCCAGGGATAATTCCTCTAATTCCACCTCCATCAATACTAAGAATGGTGATCAGTTTTCCGAAAGTTGGAGGCTTTAGAAGTGATTTTGCTCCTTCCATGATAAATTCAGGAGAAGGTATATATATATATATATATATGGAGAACAAAGAGATAGCTCGAGAGAGATATCTAGAAAGAAAAAGATTGAAGTTTTAAGAGTGTTGATGGATAAAATGAAGGTAGCTAGTTTAATTTGAAGTTATATAATTTCAAGAGCTTTGAAGCAAAGAAATGAATTCCTGAAACCCTGAGTACCATTTGAGAAGGTGAGGGTACGTATTTATAGAGACCGTGGCTTGAATGTTTCAAATGTTAAAAACATGTTAATTAGATTTTCCTTATTCCGGCCATTTGACTGAAGTTGTAGTTTCTTGGCAATTTCGCATATAAGTACGGACAGACATTGAAAGGTCCAAGAGAACAATTGAAAATTATATATATATATATAGTGCGGTACGTAGTCACTTTATGTGGGAATTGTAGGTAAGACCATATATAATAAGAGAATTGCAGGTTTGAACATTAAAAATGTCTATGAATGAATGTATTAATTGCATGCATATACTTTCTCAATTTCTCTATTAATATTATTATTGGGTGTGACTAATATTTTCTTGAAATTTAGTCTCACGCGTTGGGATTCATGTCTGTGCACGCCATGGATGGGGAGACTAAAAGCTAGAATGATTGAGATGTCAAGAAACCTAACTAACTAATCTTTTAAGTATTTCTTGTCAATCTCAACAATTAATCTTTTTTCGCAACTGGCAGCCCTTGTTTGCAATGACAAGTAATAATCTTGAAAATTTAATTTAGAAATGCGACTATCATTTTCAAACCAAAAGGTTTGGAACAAGGGGCTATCTCTAAAGGCAGGAGAGCTCTAGATAAACCACATTCAACAACCAAGTTCAAGAACACGTGATTTACAGTTCTCTGTATCTGAGTGTTTTTATATGTTAAAGAGTGTTGGAATGTTAGTTGTACGTACTAAAGTTATTCATTTATCAATGCTTAGGAATTAGGATAATATATCAGTAAATTATCAATTTTCATGAAAATTAATAAAGCAGTACGTGAAGAAGTCGATCAGAAAATGTTGGAGAAAATAAGCTGAGTACATTAACAGCATAACTGGTTAGATCAGTACATTATCAGTAAATTTATTAACAGCATAATATATATATATATATATATATATATATATATATATATATATATATATATATATATATATAGACCAGAAGTACGATGTCTAAACAGCTCATAGTTTTTGAAATATTTGAAAGGGTACAAATTGAACATACCAGAAGAAGAAAGATATTCGTAACAAATCAAGAAAAAACTGGCTATTAATTTTCTTTAATTAACAAGCTAGTCTACTGTTATACAAGTCAATAATTTGATTATATGGGAAATAAACTTTATTATATAGTATCCCTAATGGACAAAGTCTGTGAGTTTGCAAGAGCAACAAGAATTAAATTAGAGATTAAATATTTGTGGCGATGTAGGGAAGTGCAATACAATAATTAATTTTCTAATTAGAGATAGCTTTGAAGACTAAGGAGGAGAAGAGACATGCATGATGAGAAGCCAGAGTAGTTTATGTTAATTTCTTTTCTATTAAAAAGTTTTATTTTGATCAGAACTCTTGGCGTACACTCATAGTGCCTCTTATCCATAGCTGGAACGTTTCGCTGAAAATTATCTAATGCTTGGTATTAAACTATTCTTTTCTTTTGTTTTCTACCCCAAATTTTATTTCATTTTTTAACGATCAACTGCAATAAATTATGGGAAATTTTGTATGGTTCAAAGTAAGCCAGTAAATTGCTTTTAATGCTAATAACATGATTTCTAATTTCAATGTCCAAATTTCAAACTTATGGTTGGAATATCACAATCATTTTGAAACTACAGGGACATCAATGCATTGGGGATGGGCAGTGGACTTTTATTGTTGGGAAAAAAATGATCAAGAACAAACATACAAGAAAACACACGTTTTACATGTTCGGTAATTTGCATATATATGCCCACGGCACTCGTCCCTAAATCAAAATATATTTTGTTCTTACATTTTTTATATCATAATTGTCCTTCACTATTAAAGTCAAGATTTTACAATTCTAATTCCTTGTGTTCTCTTACATTGTTTAATTTTAATGCATTAGTTTTTTTTTTTTTATTCACGGCATGAAAAGAGAAATATTATAAATCAAATATCAAAACTTCTTCTGGACAACAATGATAAGTCCTTGAAGCAAATCTTCATCAAAACGCTTCTCTACTTCCTCCCTTAACGCTAAAGTTCCCAAAACTTGAAAGCAATACAATTTCCTGCTCTATGGATGAGGAAGAATTTTTCATTGTACGTTTTGATTCTCAGCATTCACAAATTTATATAATATATATACACGTAAATATATGTAAACTATTATATAATACTTAAAAGTAATTAATTTAATCACATAATAATATAATTTCTAAAAGTTTCTTTTTTAAATTAAACAAACTTTTCTTGCCTTGCTTATTGAACTATACAACATAGTTTCTATTTAAGTAACAATTAAACATAGCTTTAGAAAAGGATAAAAAGAAAACATAGTTTTAGAAAAAAAATAATAATTAAAGATCAAAGTTTATTGTAGAGATTTGTTTGCTTTCAATTTAATGTTTTTTCTATAATGAGATAGGTTTTATTCATTGATATAAAATTTGATTCCAACTCAAATACTTTTTTTATACTAACCACATACCTTTTTAAATGTTGAAGAGAATGGGCAATTATGGTATTAAAAATATAAGAAGTAAGTATTGTATGGTGTATGAACTCTTTTGTAATTTTATTTTAAAGAAAGCAAAAAGTGGAGCAACTCAATATATTTGTGGAGCGCGAATATCAACTCCCAAGTTATATATCTAGTGTAGTATGCGAAAATATAAACTCAGAAGTTTACTAAAATTTATATATTTTAGCTTATAGTGACATCTCTTAAATGTAAAATATTGTAACAAATAATTCACTGTCTAAATGGGATCCACTGGATAGTCATTTTAATCCATTTAGAATACTTTGCCTAGCTCTTTCTTAATTAATTTTCTACTTAATTATATTGTATAATTTACTATAAAACATATATTCTACAAAATATAGTCATGCTAGCCTAGCCCAATGCTTCAACTATTTTTGCATTTTGTTTTCGGAAGTTTAATAAATAATTTATATACAAGTAACGATAATTACAAAGTTGGGCTTAATTAAGAAAGGCTTGTAAACTAGAAAGCATGGACACTTCACCGAGAGTGCCGTACTGTGTCGAACACTTTGTAGAGTGTCCTGAAAATTTTCTTTTTATGACACTTCTCGGACACTCCCTGTACACTTCTCGAACACTCTTAACTTAGACACTCCTCGAACACGTGTTGGACATTTCGTAACAGTGATGTATATTGAAGTATTTCGAAAGAGAATTATATGCGACTAAGTTATGATTAAAAATCTAGCTAAATATATGTAGAAGACTAAATAAGACTAGTTCTTTAATATTTTTAAATATATTTGTCTATTTTTGTTTATAAGTTTGTTTGGTTCTTAATTGCTTGATGATAAATTAAAGTATTTATGTAATGTAATATTTTTTTTTGTTGATTAATTAATATATATTAATATATTATATTATTATTTTATAGTTGTATCATCGCCGTGTCTATGTCCTTTTTCTTAAAAAAATTTCGTATCGCCGTGTTTGTGTCGTGTCGTACCTATGTCCCGTGTCCGTGTTTCCTAGTATGTAAAGGACGCAACAGAATTGGAAGAAAAAAGAGAAACTAGTGGATCATTGAGAGATCCAACAAAAAAAAGCCAATTGAGGCCCAACACATCAGAAACCAATATTGGCCCATTACCAAGGAGATAACAATTAATTCAAATTAACGACAACCCCTAATTAATTTGTATACGGTTATAACACAGGGTTATGTCTTCGACGCCACTAGAGATGCCATCAAAGAACACTATGAAAAGGAATCTAGGGTGTAAGAGGTGGACATAGACAATCTAACAAAACATCCCACTAGAATAGGGCATATCTTACCTCAAAGCAGAATTTGAACCTTGAACATACCGTTTAGTTTTGCCCTAATGGAGTTCTGAATTTTACAGAGAACTTTATTTTGAGAAGTTGAGATTTCATTCATCAATCGGGCATTCCTTTCATCCAAGGTGTGTTACACACATGTAGAGAGAGCCAATTTAGCAAGTGAGATTGAAAAACATTTCCTTTTCCGGTAAATAGAGATCCAATCAATAATATTTGATCAATTTGTGTAATATCCCGCTCTAACACATAGTATGATATTGTCCGCTTTGGGCCTAACCTCGCACGATTTTACTCTTGAATTTTACCCTAAAAGGCCTCATACCATTTGAAGAGAACACACTTCATGTACCTTGTTAGTGTGGTAGCTCAGCCCAGTGTCTTTTTTTTGCACCCGCCCACATCACACCCGTTCATAAGGGTTACTACAATCCACCCCCCTACGAGGCCTGACGTCCTCGTCGGCACACTTCCGATTAGGTTCAGGCTCTGATACCAACTGTACATATGGTTGGTATCAGAGCCTGAACCCAGCCAGAAGTGTGCTGAATAGGACATCGGGCCTCGTAGGGGGGTGGATTGTAGTAACCTTTGTGGACGAGTGTGATGTGGGCGGATGCAAAAAGAGACACTGGGCTGAGCTGAGCTACAACACTGACAGGGTACAGGGTGCTCAATCCCACATTGCTTGGGTGTAGAGAAGGGGATGTGCTTATATGTAGTGTGTTATCTTCAAATGGTATGAAGCCTTTTAGGGTAAAACCCAAGAGCAAAACCGTGCGGGCTTAGGCCTGAAGCGAACAATATCATACCATGTGTTGGAGTGGGGTATTATAGTTGGTATCAGAGCCTGAACCTAGCCGAAAGTGTGCCGACTAGGACGTCGGGCCTCGTAGGGGGTGGATTGTATTAACCCTTGTGGATGGGTGGGATGTGGGCGGGTGTAAAAAGAGACACTGGGTTGAGCTACCACACTAATAGGGTACAAGGTGTTCAATCCCACATCGCCTGGGTGTGGAGAAGGGGATGTAATTATATGTAGTGTGTTATCTTCAAATGGTACGAGGCCTTTTGGGATAAAATTCAAGAGCAAAATCGTGCTGGCTTAAGCCCAAAACGGACAATATCATACCATATATTGGAGTGGGGCATTACAATTCAAGTGTGGAATGTAAGAGTTGTTGATTCCTCGGATGAATAACAAGATTAATTGGTTTGGAAAAATCACAAGAGAATAAGAGATGGTTGTGTGGTATGATACAAGGCATAATGGGCAGCCATTAGGGATATGTTTATACGCTTGACTGTTTATTAAGGGTAGGTAGTTTGCCTTGGCTTGCTACCCAAATGACAAATTGATGCTTGGTAATATAAATTGGATTCCAAATGATGTGGGTCCATAGTATGGTTAGGTTAGTAGGGAAAAGAGCAATTACTGTCTGTTTCATTGAATAATGGTCAAAGGGAGATGGTAACCAGAAAATTCTGTCAGGACGATCAAGGAAGATTAATAGAAGAGGGTTCAAAAGTTCAGGAATTAATATCAGTAAGCTATGAGGAAGAATCCATGAGATACCATCCATGAATTCATAAAGAACCGCATCTAATGGGATATCATAGGGTTGAACTACAACTTCACCCAGTCACGAAAGAAGTGGTCCACCAGACAACCTATAATCTTCCAAAAAGGAGCATGATGCCCCATTTCTGATTTTGTGCATGATAAAATGCCTAAAAACATGTCTTAATTGAAGCAGTTTTATCCATGACCATAAAAAATCTTGAGGGATGCTAAGATTCCAAAATTTTCTCTGTTTAATCAGGTATGTTCTCACCCAATACTTTGTGGATTGTTGATGAAGATTGTTCATATATGTATAAGTACAACAACTTGATTGCATAATTGAAGGTATAGTAAACCCAAACCACTAACTTTCTTAGGAAGATACCAAAAATCCCATCCAACTTTGGCTTTAGTTTTTTTCAAATCAAGACCAGACCACAAGAATGTTGCGAAATTTAATAGAAAAGAAGATTAAAAACGCAAGTAAAGACACACAAATTTACAAGGTTCTCCCAAATCTAGGACTACATCCTTGGTGTAGCAGGGTTTTCACTATGATGAGAAAAATGGGATACAATTACAGAGAGTTTATACTATATATATAGCACCTTCTAGAGCTACATAACAAAGTGTGACATTACCAAAATACCCCTCTAAAAAATTCGGGTTGGGGGCAAGCCCTCGAACCCCCAACTTTCTGGCCAAGGGGCGCTGCCCCCCTACAACCCCCCACCAACTTACAACAAAGTTGGATCTGCAAAGTTGGGCCAATGTGTACAATATAATCAGGCTCCACACTTCCTATCAATCTCCCACTTGGAGACTGATAATATCAATCTACAAACTCCCTCATGCTCGTGCCCCAAACCGTAGCAAAACATCGCAATAACTATCTTCTCTGTCATTAAGCTCGAACACCAACTGAAGCTAAGCAAAACTTTAGTTTCCCAATAGTCACTGCCTTGGTTAACATATTTGCTGGATTCTGACTTCCATGGATCTTCTTAAGTGTAACACCTTGTCACCTCAAAACGAACAAATGAAGTGGTACCTCAACTGTATATGCTTCATTTTGGAATGATACGCCTGATTCTTAGCAAGATGAATAGCACTCTGATTGTCACTATATGGAATACTATTTTTTCACTCCTTACCCAACTCTTCCGAGAACTTCTGTAGCCAAACCATCTCCCTGGCTCACTTCTGTAACTGTAACATATTCAGCTTATATGGTCGAGAGAGCCACAATCTTCTATAACTGAGAGACCTAACTCACTGCCGTACCGTCCAAAGTATACACATACCCAGTAATACTCTTACTATTATCCATATCACGAGCCAAGTCTAAATCAACATAACCCTGTAACACAATACCTGACCCAATGAAACATAATAATGTATCTGTGGTACCCTTCAAGTATCTAAGGATCTATTTTATTGCATTATAATTTTATTTACCTAGATTACTCATGTACCTGCTCACAACTCCCATTGCATGTGTTATGTCTGGCCTGGTACAAAACATGGCATACATCAAACTACCGATAGCTGAAGCATATGGAAATTTTTTCATGTATGCTCGTTCCTTTTTAATCTTAGGTGACTGCTCCTTAGTTAGTCTAAAATGACTAGCTAATAGGGTGCTCACTGGTTTTGTATCTTGCATGCTAAATCGGTTAAGAACCTTTTTAACATACTTTGCTTATGACAACTTTAGAGTATTATCCACTGTGTCCTTGCAAATTCTTATTCCAATAATCTGCTTTGCATCACCCATATCTTTCATTGCAAAGTGCTCAGACAACTGTTTCTTCAAATTATTAATCTCATCAAGGTTTGAACCTGCAATCAACATATCATCCACATACAAAAGTAAAATAATATAATTGTTATCAAACCTCTTCACATAACAATAGTGATCTGCTTGGCACCTCTTGTAGCCACTACTATAGATGAATCCATCGAACTTCTTGTACCACTGTCTCGGGGCTTGCTTCAAACCATACAAGTTCTTTTTCAGCTTTCATACCAAACCCTCCTTAACAGTTACTATGAATCCTTGTGGCTGTCTCATGTAAATGACCTCCTCTAAATCACCATGAAGGAAAACAGTCTTCATATCTAACTGCTCAAAATGCAAGTCTTTTGCAGCCACGATTCCTAGTACCAATCTGATTGTAGTCAACTTCACAGTCGGAGAGAAAATCTCAGTGTAGTCAACACATTCTTTCTGTTGAAATCCCTTCACAACAATCTGGCTTTGTAGTGCTTGTTGCCATCATGTTTTTCCTTAATTCGATAAACCCATTTGTTATATAAAGCCTTCTTGCTTTTTGGTAGCTCAGTTAGCTCCCATGTTTGATTTGACATGAGTGAGTTTATCTTATCCTGCATAGCTAACTCCCACTTGATTAAATCATCAACCTTCACTGTTTCATCATAACACTCTGGCTCACCACCATCAGACAACAACAAGTAGTGTAAACAGGGTGAATATCGTTGTGTAGGTCTAAAGATTCTGAAGGATCGTCTTACCGCAGTCGTAGGTGTGCTTTGTTCCACTTATGGAACTATATTTTTTGCATTATTCTAAACTTTTCTCTGCACATCATCTTTAGTGATTTCTTCCAACTCAACAAACCCATCACTTTCAATATGAATATCTGCATCAGTAGATTCTGCTGTTGATCTATCCTTATACATTACTTTCTTATTGAATATGACATCTCTGCTTCTAATAATCTTTCGATTTTGATCATCCCAGAACCAATAAGAAAACTCATCAATGCCATACCCAATAAAAGTACACTTTTTGAATTTCGGATCAAGCTTGTTTCTAGCATTAGAACTTATGTGCACAAACGAAACATAGCCAAACACTTTCAGGTGTGAAAGGTTTACCTCTTTCCTGTTCAAGCCTCCTCTGGTAAGTCTCCATCTAAAGGAACAAAAGGTCCCCGGTTGATCGAGTATGCTGCATTGTTAACTGCATCAGCCCAATACATCATAGGCAACCCAACATGTATCCTCATACTCCGAGCATACTCATTCAAGGTTCTATTCATGCGCTCTGCGACACCATTTTGTTGTGGTATTCAGGAACAATTTTTTTCGTTCTGATCCCACTAGTAGCACATAACTCTTTAAAGCTTTTGTCATCATACTCACCCCTATTATCAGACCTCAAACACTTTGTCTTTAATCCTGTTTCATTCTCCACCATAGCCTTCCACTTCTTGAAAGTGTTAAATACATTAGATTTATTTTTTAGAAAATAAACTCATACCTTTCTTGTCGAATCATCGATGAAGATAACATAATATGATGAGCCGCCAAAAGATCGATGAAACTGAAAAAGGTCCCCACACGTTTGTATGAACCAACTCTAATTTTTCTATCTTAGGTTTTCTACCAACATTTGAAAAATTGACCATTTTCTATTTTTCGAAGATACAATCCTCGCACAAACTAATTTTCATTAATTTAATTCCCAACAGTTTCCCATTTGACGGAAGTGTCTTCATCCCCTTCTCACTCATATGACCTAGCCTATGGTGCCACATGTTTGAATCAATGCCTAAATTTTTAACTCCAACGACATTCCTGGTGTTTGTCGTTATGTAGAGAGTACCAATCATGTTTCCACGAGACACAACCATAGCTCATTTGGTGATTTTTTACAAACCACCCACAAAGTTTACTGCATGCCCTTCATCACCAAGTTATCCCACAGAAATCAAGTTTCTCTTCAAACCGGGAATATGTTTCACATTCTGAATCTTCCAAACGGTCCTATTAGATTGTTTGATCCAAACATCTCCCTTACTTAGAATATTCAGAAGTTCATCATCAACAAAATAAACCTTTCTGAAATCACCACTAACATAGTTCTCCATGATTTCACGATGTAGAGTAGAGTGAAATGATGTATCCGAGTCAAGAATCTACGACTCAACTGGACTATCCATGCTCAAAATCAAAGCATCAGCGATATCTTATGTGGCTCCATTTACAGATTCCGATCCCCTTTGCCATTCTTCCTTGGTGCCCAACAGTCTTTCTTTGAATGTCCCTTCTTTTCGCAATTCTAACAATTTTCAGAAAATCTTTCAATACTCGACTTGCCTTTATTTTTGAATTTTGATTTACTGCGATCCGCGCCTGTTCTTTCAGAAATTCTTCCTCTGCTCTTTGTATTTAGAGTAGATCCAGATGGTTCATCTATTTCTCTCCTACGAATTTCTTCACTGAGAATTAAGTCTCGAATATCATCAAACTTCAACTTCCCTTTTCCAGAAGAACTGCTCACTGCAGTAACAATACCGTTCCAACTTTCTGGTAAAGAGGATAATAGAATCAACACTCTGATCTCATCATCAAAATCGATTTTCACAAAGCTCAACTGAGTCGTAACTGTGTTGAACTCGTTTAGATAGTTCGCCATTAAAGCACCTTCTGACATCCTTAGATTAAATAAATGCCGCATCAAATATACCTTGTTGGACGCAGAGGGTTTCTCATACACATCTACAAGGGCTGCCATCAAACCCGTCGTTGTCTTCTTTTTCGCTATGTTGAAGGCGCCGTTGTGAGACAAAGTCAATCGAATAACTCCTAGAGCCTGTCGATCAAGAACAGTTCAATCAACATCTTTCATGTCTTCTGGTTTCGTTACTGAAAGAGGCTGATACAGATTTTTTTGATACAGATAGTCTTCAATCTGCATCTTCCAAAACCTAAAATCTATTTCGTTAAACTTTCCTTCGATCCTGATCTTTCCTTCTTCTGCACCCATTTCTCCCACTCGAACCTAAGGCTCTGATACCAGTTGTTGCAAAAATTAACAAAAAAAGATTAAACACGCAAGCAAAGACACATAGATTTAATTCACCCAAAATCAAGGACTACGTCCTTGGTATTGTAGGATTTTCATTATGATGAGAAAAATGGGATACAATTATAGAGAGTTTAGACTATATATATAGGCACTTCCTAGGGCTACATAACAAAGTGTGAAATTACTAAAATACCCCTCTAAAAAATTCGGGTCGGGGGCAAGTCCCCGAACCCACACCTTCCGGGCGCTGCCCCCAGTAACCCTCGCTAACTTACAGCGAAATTGGATTCGCAAAGTTGGGCTAAGGTGTATAGTATAATCAGGCTCTACAATTCCTATCAAAGAAAGCCCTCAAGATAGCATTAATCTCGACAAAATCAGCTTTTGGAAGGATAAACATACAAAACCAACAAGTTTTGATGCTAATAAGAATATATTAAACTAGTTGCAACTTCATACATAGGATAAGCAATTAGAAGCCCATTGATTAATTATACTTGTCATATCTTGGATCAAACATTTGCAGTCACATGCCTTGAGCCTAGAAGATAGAAATGGGGCACTCAAGTGTTTTTATAGGTAAAGTACCCTTACCAAAGCCAAGTAATTAATAAGCCTTTAATTTCTAAATCAGTGGGAATAAAGGATAATGAAGTTACTACTACATTATCCAAAGCACTGATAAACAAATTTACTTATACACTTATGTATGAAGAACATCTCAATAATTAATAGGCTAAATTAACCCGATCTCCCTGAGGTTTGTTCCATTACTTTTAGCTTAAACTAATGAAATTTTTTTGTTCAACCTCCCCTGAATTTTGGTTGACTTTACTACAACCACTTCTGCCGTTAGTTGATCGTTACATGTGTTAAAATCCATTAAAATAAATACATGAAATGTCAAAAATTCCCTCACTCATGTCTTTCCCCTTGGATAAACCAAAAACTGCCGGCTCTGCAAATTTCAAAACCGAAATCATAAAATTGCCGCCACATCACCACCACTCGTACGTCTTGTCGTCTTTCCATTCCACACCATCACTGACACTACAACCACCCACAACCATCGCCCAGGCAGCCCCCACCGTTCACTATATCGCCAACGCAGCCCCCACCCTCCACCATCTTATCTTGATTTCCTTTTGTTTAAAGAAATGTGAAATTTCATATCTACAAATATGTACCCAAAGAAAAGTTCACGAATCAATGTATTACACCACAACACTGTAAAATTCAACTCACTTTTAAAACAAAGAGGGTTTTTAGCCACACCCATCCTTCGTGATTATTTATACATGTGTGTGTGTGTGTGTATATATGTTTATACTATGTATATCATATGTTTGTGAATTTGTTTGTGTACATTTTTGTTACTGATTTTGGAATTACAAGAATGGATTTCTGTGTCACGATCTTGCGGAAATCTATTTCATTTATCCAACACACAATCAAGAGTACGTTATCAAATGATCGAAAATTATTGAAGTCACTTTGATTAGCAAATACGATGAAACCCTCCTTTTGAGTTCAAATAAACCATCGCCACAAAGACAACGGAGAGAGTGGGCTATGACGGAGAACATGGGAGAGTGGTGGAGAGAGAAGAGTGTGGAATGGTGGTACTGGTGATGGTGGAAAGAGAGGGATTGGTTGTGGTCGTGGCGGCGGTGTTAGTTGTGGTTATGGGTGTGGCGGTGGTGGTGATGTAATACCCCGAAAAATTTAGGTGTCAATTATTTTAAAGAAATTTAATCTCTTTATATTATTACTTTATTCTGTTAATTCATGTGAAATGTTTTCTTTTATATAAATTATCATTGTAGGTGAGTTGCTTGTCTTTTATATATGCATCTTATCATTTTATGTGGATTGCTTAGGTTTTATAGATTCAATTCATTTCATTTAAAATTCTCTGTTTATATTTTTATCATTTTATGTGAATTGTTATTAATTGTGTGTTATTTTATTTAAATGTTTTGGTTTGGGTTAGGGAGGAATTTGGGCTAGAATGAGTGGGCTAAGGTTATGTTTAAAAAAATGATGGGCCTAGGGTTATAATTATATTATTATTTCTATTATTATTATTATTTTGATTTTATTTAGTTTTAATAAAATCAATAATAGAATAATAATTAAGACAAAAAGGAAAAAGAAGAAATTAGGGTTTTGCCATTGTTTTACGCACAGAACTAAGAGAGTAAACGAAAGAGAGAATGGAGTGACGATCGGGTGAACAAGTTGATTCGTCAGGAAAAGGCAAGTTTGATTCTTCTCTTCCCCTTTGAATCCGTATGCATAGTCTAGGTTTGAGAATTTATTTATATTAAAAATTTGTAGTTAATTGTATGTTTATATTTTTCTGTTATTGATAAATTTTGTGAGATTTAACTATGATGATTGTATATAGATTAGATTGATTTTGTTCGTGTAAGGTTATATGCACATGTATTCATGTATATGTATATTGTGTTAAGAAAGAAATTATTCATACATGCAATTTGTAAGTAAATAGATGTTAAATTGTGAACCTACTGTGTTGGGATTATCTTGTAAACAACTCTGAATACTAGGGAAAATAGATCGTGAATAATTTGGTTTTAAATTTTTTAAATTTGCGAAGAACCCTAGAACTTGTGAATTGGGGGTTTTTGATTCGGGCTATTTCGGATGGGCTTTTTACACCAATAGGTAGACGGCGTCGAGAGTAGAAGAACAGCGCAAAAATGAAGGCGAACAGTGGCCGGACCGTCGCCGGGAAGTCGCCAGCAACGCGCTAGGGAAGAAGCCCCAACGCTGGGCACTTCCCCACGCGCCTGGCCGGCGCGTGGGGCCGGCGGCGGCGCCGGCGCCGACTGGCGTCGGGAAAGATAGTTTTGGGCCCCACTCGCAGGGGTCCACCACTGGGTCCACTATGGGCCCATTCCGAAATGTTTTGATATTTTTTTTGAATTTTTGAAATTTTTGGAAAAACTTGAAAATTTGAAAAATCATTTTTTAAAAATACTTTCATGATTCCAAAAATTCTGAAAATTTTACTGTATGATATTGGATGTTAAATACACTTAATTTTAAATTTTCAACTCAAAAAATTTTTCCCTTGTTGTCCAATTAATTTTTAAAAGTACCCAAAAGTTGTCTTTTTCACTTTTTGTAATTTTAGAAAATACTTTTACAACTCCAAAAATTTCCAAATTTTTACTGTAACTCTCTAGAGGTTAAATACACTTGGGTTTAAAGTTTCAACTCAAAATGATCTTTTCTTGTTGTTCAATTGATTTCTAAAGTGTCCGAAAGTTGGATTTTTTTCACTTTCTATAATTTTAGAAAATACTTTTGAAGTTCCAAAAATTCCCAAAATTTTTCTGTAACTGTTTAGAGATTAAATGACCTTGGGTTTAAATTTTTACCTTGAAATGAGCTTCCCTTGGTGTTCAATTAATTTTTAAAGTGCCTAAAAGTGGATTTTCACCTTCTTTGGTTTATTAAAAATATTTTTAATTACAGAAAATTTCAGAATGTTTTCTTAGTGTTCTTAGAAGTAGAATAGGCTCAGAAACCTAGATAAGAGTAGGTTTAGATTCCCTCGGAGATTTGAGTGCATTGGAGGTTGGTTTGGGAAATTATTTTCTCTAATGGATGTTAGGTTATTTTGATTTAATCGATTGTGTTTATTTTTATATATAAATGCACATGGGATACTTGATTAAGGTTCACTTGTGAATGATTTATCATATGGTGATAATTGCATAGCAGATAATTCAAATTTGTAGTCTGTGCAAATTAAAAATCATAATGCATCTTGTTTATTTATTATTTCATATTGGGAATGCATTTGTATTTTTATTTGGCATGTAAGGATTGCCCGGCGTGTCAGGATTGTCTATACCTAATAAGGTATCTATATACTTTTTATTTGGCATGTAAGGATTGCTCGGCGTGTCAGGATCGCCCATACCTAATAAGGTATCTACACTTTTTATTTGGCATGTAAGGATTGCCCGGCATGTCAGGATCGCTCATACCTATTAATGTATTCATGCATTATAATTGACATATCATGATTGCATAGATTTAATAAAATGCATACATATGTATCTTTATTTGTGAACGTAAAGAAGGGGATTGTTTTTACATTGTAAGGGTTGTTGAGAAAATATATGAGATGATTTGTATCTTTAAAAGTATGAACTGAATAAGGAATAATCTGAAGGGTTGCACGTATATTTATCTCTTGTGTCCCTCACATTGAGGGTATGCATATTGATTCTCTGATTGGGATGTAGTAGATAGAACTTGCTCGTGGGTTTAACCCACTTTGTTGATATTTCAGGTCCCAAGCAGTTTCTCCCGCGAGGATAGAGTACTAGGGTTGGGCTGTGACAGACATCTACTCTCACCAGTCTCAGGGTAGGAATCTACTTTTTCTTCAGGAGTAAAACTATGAACTCATTTAGAGGTTTTGGTTTTGGATTTCAATTTAAGTGTTAAACTTTTATTCTTTCTGGTTAAGGGGTCCTTGAGTTACGGGACTTCCAAATTGTATTACCAGAATTTAATTATTTATTTATCAATTATTTCAATTCAATGGGATTTCTGTTCAGCTTTTAGCAATTATTCTATTTCTGTCTTTTGCATCTATGCTTGTTGCTATCAGTGGTTAATATTCCTCAGGTTTTGTGTATGAGACTGACCACCTCATGCGCGAAATTTTCTGGGGGGTATTTCAGGTGATATTACTGATGTGGCACATATATAACATGTTGCTTAAGTATTTGAAGTTGGGGTATTTTTTAACAAAAGCATTAGAACTTAAGACTATTTGTGTAATTATATATTGGACATCAATTTCGCTAACGCTCTGTTAGTCTGACAGATGTGTTAGTGTTAGTTTGTAAAAACAGTAATTTGAGTGTAATAAAGGCAAAACTCAAGAAGGGTCAGAGTACTAATTTATCCAATTAATAAACTTGTAACAATTAATTAAACTCAATACGGAGAATTGAAATTTTGTATTTTTGGGGTTAGTTTGTAAAAACGGTAATTTGAGTGTAATAAAGGCAAAATTCAAGAAGGGTAAGAGTAATTTATCCAATTAATAAGCTTGTAACAATTAATTAAACTCAATATGGAGAATTGAAATTTTGTGTCTTTGGGCTCGATGTTGAATGTGTAAAATTCTGAAGAATTCTCCAAGTTGTAAGTCTAAATATTATTGTCGCATTTCTCAGATGAATTTTCAACATTATTACTTGTCGCGATTGCAAGCATATCCACTTGTGAAATAAGAATGTTGAGACTGACATGATTCATCCAGATTCATGAGTTTCAGTTTCTTTTGTTGGCGTCTCTTAATTATCCCTATCACCAACAATATTGACTGCTCACATCACGTGAGGATTATACTTAGTCGCTTCAATGGATTTGATTTCTAATGTTAAATGTCACAATTTTATTTCACAAATTTTAACTCGAATCTATGTGGCAGGTGATAATATCATATAGACTCCGTGTATGGGGGAAATCCCACTAATAATAACTTACCATTTAATTTTATCTCCTAAAATAATAGATTATATCACCTGCCACATAAATTTGAGTTAAAATTCATGATATTTATTCGAGACGTGTAGTGTTGCTCTTCTTAGATTACTCAATAAGTGCCTACTTTTAGCTTCTTCTCAATCATAGACTTTTTCATTACACCAACTGCAATTCTCTACTGGTCTAACCTACAAGTCTCATGTATACTGAGTAGTGAGTACTATGCAGAATATTGGAAGTTGGAATGTTCAACTTTTTACCTTGGACATGTCTACGCGATACAATTTATTGTACGTACAAACCCTAGAAACTACTACTTTGTCAAACTTGAATAAGAAAAGTCTCATTATATTATTTTTAACACTCCAAGCATGTACAACAGAATCTATAAATACCCTAACCATGCTATATCAAAAAGCATTCATCAAGCGTTCAATACTTCTTCTCTAGTACTTCTTTTGAAACTTCAAAACTATCTACATTTTCTCCCTCAAGACTCATAATTAAAGCGCTCTCTCTCTCTCTTTCTTGCATATATTGCTTCACCTAAATCTATCATGGAAGCAGGACCACAGTCACCGTTGCAACCACCAACTTATGGAAATGTAATCAGTGTTCTTAGTATTGATGGAGGTGGCATTAGAGGGATTATCCCAGGGATAATCCTTGGCTTTCTAGAGTCGCAGCTCCAGGTAGATACAAACTTTTCAATAAATCTTAAACTCATTCTATATGATTTTTACAACCTATGTGACTATATATGTGACTGTAATTTGTAGTAAAATGCACCTTTTTATCTCATGCATGCATCAACTAAGCTTGATAACTACTAAATTCTACTTTTCTATTTAACTGTTCTCTCTCTCTCTCTCTCTCTCTCTCTCTCTCTATATATATATATATATATATATATATATATCTTAATTCATGCATGATGATTTGGCCTCTGGTGCAGAAACTGGACGGTGAGGATGCAAGAATTGCAGACTACTTCGACGTGATTGCAGGAACAAGCACTGGTGGTATTGTGACTGCCATGCTAACTACACCAAATGAAAAGAACCACCGCCCTAGATTTGCTGCCAAAGACATCAAGGAATTCTATCTTGAACACTGCCCTAAAATCTTCCCTCAGGACAGGTGATGAGCTTCACCCTGAATATATATATATACATATATATATATATATATATATATATATATATATATAATTACAATATTAACATGGTCATATATGCTTTCATTTGCAGTGGTCGATTTGCTCATGGTACACAAGTCATCAAGGCCCTCTCAGGGCCCAAATATGATGGCAAGTATCTCCACAATATCATTAGGGAAAAACTGGGAAACACAAGGTTGCATGAAACATTAACTAATATTGTGATCCCTACTTTCGACATCAAGAGACTCCAGCCAACTATTTTCTCAAGCTATCAGGTACATGTGTGTTAGTGTGTGTGTATGTGTATTTGGCATTGGCTCCATCTTTTCGTTTTACAACTCTTAAGTATCAGATTTGAAATTAAACTTGATTGATTAATGCTAAATATATTATCAATTTCATATGGTTTAGGTGAAGAACAATCCTTGCTTAGATGCCTTGCTCTCAGATATATGTATTTCGACTTCAGCTGCCCCAACCTATTTTCCTGCCCATTATTTCAAAACCAATGACTCCTCAGGAAGAGTGAGAGAATTCGATCTTATTGATGGCAGTGTAGCAGCTAATAATCCGGTACGTACTATTCACTAGCTAATTAATTTGGCATTGAATTTTAGCATTTGAGGATAAATTGTGGTAGCAAATTAATGAACATATATATATCCTGATGATTAATTAATTAATATTTTGTTTCAGGCTCTTGTTGCTATGGGTGAAGTGACAAAGGAGATTAACCGGGGCAGTTCTGACTTCACTTGTATAAAACCGGATTATAATAGGTTTATTGTGGTATCTTTGGGAACTGGTACAGCAAAATGTGAAGAGAAATATGATGCAGATGAAGCTGCAAAGTGGGGTGTTTTGGGATGGTTGACAAGTAGTGGTTCAACTCCATTGGTGGATGTGTTTACTCAAGCAAGTGGTGATATGGTCGACTTTCACATTTCTACAGTTTTTCAAGCCCTTCATTCCGAAGATAGTTACATTCGGATTCAGGTACAAACATATATAAATTCACATACTATATTAATTTTATTTTGTCTTATTTTGTTTTTTTAGTGCAATTTACAAACAATTCAAATTAAATTGTCATTTGACTTTTTTTTTTTATTGAAAATATGCAGGATGACTCATTAGATGGAATACTGTCATCCGTCGACATTGCAACCGAAGAGAACTTAGAAAATTTGGTGAAAGTTGGAGAAGAATTATTGAAAAAACCAGTTTCAAGGGTGAATATAGAGACCGGTATTTTTGAGCCGTTTAATGAGGGTACCAATGAGGAGGCACTCATAAGGTATATATCAAACTATAATTGTAATTAAACCAAAATAAATGAAAAATCAGCGTCTCATTCGTTAATTTACTCTAATTCATGTTTATACTGTTTGTTTAATATATGTAGGTTGGCAGAAACTTTATCCAAGGAGAAGCAGTTTCGCAATGCGAGATCACCACGTGTTGCAAAGTCAAACTGATAAATTTATCCAAGAAGAAGCAGCTTCGCAGTGCGAGATCACCACGTGTTACAAAGTCGAACTGATAAATTTATTAAGATTAATGTATTTTTATGCAATATGCTAATTATTTTCATTATAATTCATTGTATAAATAAATAATATATGGTTATGCCATTGTAAGTGATAAGACTCATTTGTAATTCCTTTTGTAAGTTATTTGAATAAATTCAAATTCCCATTTATTAATTGGAATTGTATAGTCATTTTCTTTATGATCACGCAAGTTGGGATTGCTGTATATGTCACTAACTCAATTATATGTAACCAAAAAGACTTCATTAGGATCTGTACTGAATGAATGGCTTCTGTGTTTGCAAGAGCAACAAGGAATTTCTCTCAAATCCCAAATGGTTTCTCTAGCTCTATGCAGAATCAAACTCTCATGCCCATTCTTTAAACCAAAAGTGTCACTTCCATACCTCCTCTGCATCACATCACTAGAAAGCAGGGCGGGCCAGGCGGTTGGTAGGGTCCCAATTTTGAAGGGCCCCTTTTTTTTAATAAAATTCAATATTACTACAGGCCTCAATTTCTTTAAAAAAAATTTTATTGATTATTGTTCATTTTATTAAACCCAATACTATTGGACCTTATTTAAATTATTTTTATTAATTATGGTCCATTTAACCGTATCCAATACTGATGGGCCTCATTTAAAAAATATATATATTAACTATGGTCCATTTAACCAAACTCAATACTACCGAGTCTCATTTTTTTATAAAAAATTACTAACTAATGGTTCAAATTTTGGAGTTTGTCAGATTGTTGTTTAGATTTTCTCTTTTTTTCTTCTTCTTTCTTCACAACTCATTTTCTTCTTCTTTCTTCATGGTCAAACGGTAGCAAGCAACGGCTATTTCCTGTAGAGGTTGTAGTCCACCAAAGTTCAATTTTCAAGGCATATCATCCCATGGTGCATCAGAGGCCAATCCTCTGTCTTCAATGCAATCAAAGGACTTTTTTGACGTTGTAAAGGCAATGATCGACTGGGAACTACCAATCTCTTTCATCAGACCCCCACCTTGACCTCCTGACGCTCTACTGCGAGGCGATGCCTAACTGAGGAAGACAACGGGATAGTGATAGAGCCGTTAAGCTCTAACGGTCATTTGAAAGTTCAAGTGGATATGGGCCTCTTGTTGGATTTGCGCAACTTAATATGTCCAAATGATTTTTACTTTTGGGCCGAAACTCTTGGGTAGTGTTTTTTTTTGGACAAATTAGGTGTGTTTGATTGTCATGGGCCAAAAGCCCGGATCGTGTAAATATTAGTTTATTTATTTAGACAATTAAACTTTAACTTCAAAAGAAAAACAATAACAACAATAAATCAAATTTGGATACTAATTAATCTCCATATTGACCCTTGAAACTGGTTTATTTAGCAATTAATCAACTTCTACAATATCCTTCTACTCACTCTAGAATATAAATATCTGTCGAGGAACTAAGATGGAACATGTAAAGTTGTGACTCTAATTTTGTTTTGGTTGGAATCGAGTTGCTACCCAATTATTGGATTTAATTTGTGAGGACCAAAGCTTATCCGAAAATGTCATATAACTAATATGACTTGTGCATGGTGAAAAACCATCAACGTACAATAGGAATTAGGGATGGCAATGTGACGTCGGACAGAATAGTAATTATTCTGTACACTAATGACAACAGAAAATATACAGAAAGAATGCAAGAGAATCGCCCAAAAACTCAGAGAAAGGCCTATGATATTCTATTCAATATTCAAAATTCAAGTTATTTTAGAATCAGCCCACAAGCTGGGCTATATAGTTGAAACTGGTCAACATTACCAAAAATAGCAAAATCCTAATAATCATGCCAAAATAAAATACGAAATAAAAGAAGAAAACTGCCAGAAATCTGGCCCAAATCGAGTCCAGAATCACTTCCTAATCGACAAAAGAAATACTACTAAAAAAGGAAATAAATAACTAAAATTAGAGATTCGGAGGGAAAAACAGTGAATTTTGGGCTCTAAAAAATACACACCCATGATGTGCGTGCCGAAATAAGCTTTTCGAATTGTGGTCATAAAGGCGATTCTGATACCCGTAACCAAAGTTTTCGCCAAAATACCGAAACGCCCCCAAAACTGCCCTAATTAGGGACAATATCGCGATTTCCTGTCATATTTGCGCTGATCTGCCAACTCAAGATATCTCAGCGCCATCAATGTATCATCTGACAGCTCAGCACCTTTTGACTCGGATCCTCCTGCATCACAATGGGCTGTATTTGGAAGTAGGGGACCCCTAATTTTCCTGCCATGTCCAAAATTGTTTAGGAAACAACCCCTACTCCATTGTCCCCGAACCCATTTAAGTTTCGTTTCCTCAACCCGTTTAAATTATAACTCAAATATTTTTCTTAATTTTTCAATCAAAATTTAAAAACTCATCTTTAGGAATATAAACCAAATGATCATTCTTCCAAAATTTACATAATTGTACCAAAATGGGTAGGCTATTTTGCCATCCTTAGTATAGAAGGAGAATAATTCATAGGACAAATTGAGCTAAACAAGTCATAATTGAAAGTAATATGATTGGATGCTCCATAATTAATGAGCCAATCATTTAAATGATTACTTTAGAAAACAGAAAGAGTAGAAGCTTGGGAATCGAGGATCGGAATCCTCTCTAGTAATGGTTTCCTGCTATTCTCTGCGGTTTGTGAATTTCAGCATTATCAAAGGTGAATTTTATTACAAAAATGGTGAAATTTTATTTCACTACTATTTACTTATTGGTGAACTTCATAATAGTGAAATTTATTGTTGATACTGGTTAAATTCCCCAACCACGGGGAATAGTGGGAAGTCGTCACTATAGAGGATTTTGATTATGTAATCAATATCCATATTAGAGAATGCTTGTTGAATCATTTCTTGTAATACTCCGTTATTTTAAAAAAATTTGGTTATTTTATTTAAAGCAGTTGTGTTTTGACCTAATGTTTTTATTATAGACTTTGGGGTAATGTATGTGTTCTATTTATGTGTTGGGCCATATGTATATCTTAGTTATGTATTCTAGGCTTATTTTTGAGTTGGAGTTTGGGAAAATAAATTTGTTCTATTTATGTGTTGGATCATATATACTTCATTTATGCATTTTGGACTTATTTTTGAATTGAGCTTTGGTACTTATTTTAAGTTTGGGCTTTGGGTGACGCAATAACATTATGGTTTCTCTCACTCACTATATTAAGTACATCTTAGTGAGAAAAACTCTAGAATTGCAATATACCAAAGTTATTATAAAGAGAAAGAAGGAGAGGGGGAGCAAATGCATAAACCAAAATCTAAAATTTGCTTCCTAAGGCAAGTTCTTCCTTTTCTCTTCCCCTTTGGACCCATATATGTATCACCTCTGTTATGAATTATGTAATTATGTTTAGATAATTCGATGTATTATATATATACACTATTATTCACACACACACACACACACACACATATATATATATATACGTATTAGATCTGTTATAAATATGAAGTTATAATATTGTTCTTATGTTATATATGTTATACGTATTAGATCTGTTATAGATTTGAAGTTATAATGTTATTCTTATGTTTATATATGTATACGTATTAGATTTGTTATAAATATGGAGTTATAACATTTTTTGTATGATTATATATGTTATATGTATTAGATCTGATATGTATATATATCTGTAATATTGTACATATGATTATTTATGTTATATGTATTAGATCAGATATGTATATGTATATGTAAAATTGTATATATGATTCACTGATAATATAAAGGAACTTAATGCTGGAAGGTTCATAGCAAGGTGGGAAGGCCTATTGCTTATTCAAGCTAAGGTCTTAAATGACTGATCGCTTACAAAAAAGAGGCATTAGTCACAATCAAGCTAAGGTCTTGAACGACTGATCGTTTATTCAAGCTAAGGTCTTAAACAACCGATCACTTACATAAAAAAGAGGCATTGAGCTCACTTAAGCTAAGGTTATAAACGACCGATCACTTATTAAAGCTAAGGTTTTAAACGATCGATCCCTTATTCAAGCTAATATTTTAAACGATCAATTATTTACAAAAAAAGAGGCCTTGAGCCCAATCAAGCTAAGGTCTTAAATGGTCGTTTGCTTATTCAAGCTAAGGTCTTAAATGACTAATTGCTTACATAAAGAAGATGCATTAAGCCCACTTAACCTAAGGTCATAAACGACCGATTGCTTATTCAAGCTAATGTCTTAAACGATCGATCATATACAAAAAAGAAGCCTTGGGTCTAATCAAGCTAAGGTCTTAAATGACCGATCACTTATTCAAGTTAAGGTCTTAAACAACCGATTGCTTACAAAAAAGAGGCCTTGGGACCAATCAAGATAAGGTCTTAAATGACCGATCGCTTATTTAATCTAAGGTCTTAAACGATCGATCACTTATATAAAAAAGAAACCTTGAGGCCACTTAAGCTAAGGTTATAAAAGACCGATCTCTTAATCAGGCTAAGGTCTTAAACGACTGATCGCTTACAAAAAAGAGGCCTTAGGCCCAATTAATTAAGGTCTTAAATGACCGATTGCTTATTTAAGTTAAGGTCTTAAATGACCGATCACTTACATAAAAAAGAGGTCTTAAGCCCACTTAAGCTAAGGTCATAAACAATTGATCGCTTATTAAAGCTAAGGTCTTAAATAATCGATCGCTTATTAAAGTTAAGGTCTTGAATGACTGATCTCTTACAAAAAGAGAGGCCTTCGGCCCAATAAAGCTAACGTCTCAAATGATCGATCGCTTGTTAGAGATAAGGTCTCAATGACCAATCGCACGCAAACAAAAGGCGTTGAGTCCACCAGAGCTAAGGTCCCAATAACTAATCGGTTACAGGATAAACAGCCAACATTACAAGTTGATCGCATAGAAAAGTCCATTGTTGAGCTCCTTAATGAAAGAAGATAAGGCGTCAAAAGTCAAATGCCGATCATCCATACAAAACTCTCAATTGACAAACAGAATTGGAAAAAAGTTTTAGTTTTACTAAGTGAAGCTAAGGCCTAACCTGCCAGGAAATTTTTCTGTTCATGAATTATCAAGTGCAGAAGTATCAAACAAAATCACAGTAAGACGTTTGAAGAAACTAAAGCACAAAAGAAATTGTATTACTGATCAAAATGTTGATTACAAAAGAAGGGATAAAAATACAGCTAGCGCTTTAAAAAAAGAGCTCTAAATAAGCATTAGAAAAAGAAAAAAAATAACACAAAAATCAATCCTGGTGAGCTGTCCCATCCTCCTTGTTGAAGTCTTGACCAAATGAGTCAATGATCAGAGTGCCCTTCTTAGCTTGCACTGGCTTGATCAGATCAGATGGAAGAGAAGATGAGGGAACAATGACTGAAGCATAAGGGGGTGCAGCCGAGCATGAGCTCTTGAGAAAATCTGCGAACCTCCATTCAACCTCGCCAGCCTCAAGAATGCCATATTCGCTGGACGGCTCAATCCCCTAATCAGTATCAAACTCATTAGGATCTTGATAGTCACGTTCAACCTCGGGCTTCCCTTCTTGTTCAAAGCTATACCAAAAGCCATCAGCGATCTTCAAAGCTAGAATCTTCAAAAAAATTCTGATACATTTCAAGTCCTCCAGACTTACAGACCTGTAACATATCCTAGAGCTCAGCAGCCCTCAGTTCAGCCTCCAAAGCTATTTGCTCAAAATAAATAATAGCCTTTTTTTCTTTTTAACAAGAGACTTAGTGAGAGACTTTACCTCCCCCTCAAGGCTTTCGAACTTGCGTCCGCTCAACCGTTCAACCTCCAAAGCTTTACAGAAGGAGATAGTCATGTAACCACTCTGCATCACCACAAATCAAGTAAAGTCAGGAAAGAGGTATAAAAAAATGAATAAAGAGAGGAAATGAAGTAGTGGGATGAACTTCCATAATATGAAGAGGCGCATTGGCAAGGAGCTTATTCCTGCTGGCTAGAGCCCCCATAATATCACGATTAAGGGCAGCACAATCCCCTACCGTCAAGAACAAGCCATTAGACTTCCTCAAGTTTGGAGCCCACTATTCATTCAAGCCCATGAACGGCTCATAAACAGTGTTGCTGGCAGGATCAGAGCAAAAAAGTAGGAGCTTTGACCCTTCATAGCATCCGCCAATAATTTCTAGTGCTTGGGTGCAGGATGAGCACCAAAAAAAGCTCTTTTCTAAGGAGAAGAGGGGGCAACAGACTTGTTCTTGTCTTGCTTTGCCTTAGACCTCCCCTCAACGTTCTTGGCCTTGAGATGATCAGAAGTGGAAGATCCTTTCCTTGTTTTAGGCTCAGGTATCTCTATCTTTAAATCTAAAGATTTTGAATCAGTGTATAAAGAAGAAGATTCAACTGAAGTGTTCCAGGCGATAGCTTAAAGCTTATGAGGTGACAAGAATTTCTTCACAGAAGGATGGGTGTCCCAGACTTTCTCTTTCAAAAATTCAATCCGATCAGCTACAAGAAAAAAGAGAAACATAATAAACTTATGTAAGAAAAATAAAAATAAAAACACAACAAGTGCTAAAGGTTCCCTAGGACATTTAAAGAAAAACTTATCGGACAAAGTGAATGAAGGAATTATAGTACACCAAAAGTGCTGAGGATAGGAAATCGTTGAGTAACCCTAACATTCCATGCTCCTTTCACTTGAACGAATTTCTCTTTCCATAACTTATCAGAAGTGTCGTTCAGACCTAAGTTCAGTTTATACATGTAATTTAAAGAAAGCAAGCAAGAAACGGTGTGAAAGAAGTTAGGGTTTAATTGAAGCGATGCAAGCTTCAGTTTGGAAAGAATGAAGTTGTAGAAAGGATGAAGAGGGAGTCTGAAGCTTTTTAAGTGAGAAGCCAAAAAAAGTGTAATACCCCGTAATTTGAGGATATTTAAATGGAGTATTTATTTATTTAATTGGGTTTTTAATTATTTAAATGTTTTAACTAATTTTGTCAATACATGTTTTTATGTGTTTAATGTGGATGTTTGAATTGTTGCTAAGTATTGATTGAGTTTAGTTGTGTGTGAAATATTTGTTTTAAATATAATTTTTCTTTTAAATAAAAATATGTGGGTTTGGGCTACGTTTACTTTTCATATTTAATTATTATTAGGTTGGGCTAGACTATTGGGTTGGGCTATATATATTTATATATAGGTGGGCTAAATATTTTATATCCATTAGTTTAATTATTTAGGAATTATTATTTTTTTAGTTTTCTAGAAAGAAAATTAAATAAGAGAAAAGAAATTAGGGTTCAATAGTTTTCTACGCACATATTTAGAGAGAATGGTAGACGCCAGAAAAAGGGAGAGAAGGTGATTTTGCTCAAAATTATTAGGCAAGTTCAATCTCTTCACTTCCCCTTTGAAATTTGCAAACATATATATAACTATTTGTATAGTTTGATTTCATGAATATACATGTATATGCATATAGGTTTATGTATCATTAGGTTTAACAATTTGGAATTTTTGTTTAATTGCACGTTCAAGGAATTTTCGTTTGATTAAGCATAAATTTATTGTGTTAAACTAGGATTTCGTTTCTAATATATAGATTGATAGAAACTAGGGTATTGTTTCTAATATATAGATTGATAGAAACTAGGGTTTCATTTCTAATACATAGATTGATAGAAACTAGGGTTTTATTTTTGGAGATATGTATATTGATTAAAATCTAGGATTTCGTTTATAAAATTTATATGTAGTGAATTAAATCGTATTGTATGTATTTACATTTAATTTTTGTAAACAGTGTCGATGTCCAGAATTTTTCGACGAACATATTTTGACTCCACGAGACTCATTCTCGATCAGAAATTACCCAATAAGAAAACCCAATAGCTTATGCTACTGGACCTTGTCATTTTTCAATCAAAAATTCTCGTCCAGGTCTCCAAAAAATTACGTTTTTTCATCGTATAGGAAGACTGCTGAATGTTTCAGAAATTTTGTTCGTGGACCAAATGAACTCAGAATTGGCTGAAATTTAACATTTAGTAGTGTTTAATTATTATGTTTCTTATGTATTTTTTTTAGCATTTTGAAGAAAGTTTATTTTTTTGCGATATCCTTCAGCTGCTAGTTTCCTTTTGTTTTTAGGTTTTCTTATGCTGTTAGAATTTTGATTTCTTTATAATAAATGGAAGTATGGTGGAGAATAGATCATGCAACCCATTCAATTATCATGTATTTGTGAACAGTCTGAGATATTTAAATATATATATATTTATTTTAAAATATTTTTAAATATAAAAAATTAGAAAAAAATATTTTAAATTATCAAAAAATTCCAAAAAATTTATGAAAATTTTAGTAGGACTTTTAGAGACAAAATATGCACAGAAACCTAGGCTAGAGCTAGGTTTAGAGTTACTTGATGTTTAAATGGAGGTGTGGGCTTTAGTGTGGGGTTTCTTTTTAATTAATTAATTATTTTTCTTTAATTATTTCTTTGCTTTCATAAATGTTCGTGATTAATTATATGATGTTTAGATCAATTTTATGAGATTATGTTAAACTCCGATTACTTTTAAGGTATGTTGTGTCATATTTAATTATTTATTAATAAATGTGACGTTAGAATTTTTCTGATTTTAATTAGCATTCTTTTAAGTGTGTTAGATTATTATTTAAAAGTAATATCTAGGCATGTCAGGATTGCCTAATACCTAATAAGATATTTATTCATTATATTTTTAGCATGTCAGGATTACCTAATACCTAATAAGGTATTTATTCATTATATTTTCGGCATGTCAAGATTGCCTAATACCTAATAAGATATCTATTCATTATATTTTCAGAATGTCAGGATTGCGAGGCAAGTTAGGATTGCCTAATACCTAATAAGGTATCTATACATTATATTTGGCATGTTAGGATTACTAGGCATGTCGGAATTGCCTAATACCTAATAAGGTATCTATATATTATATTTCGCATGTCAGGATTGCCTAATACCTAATAAGGTATCTATATAATATATTTCGCATGTCAGGACTACCAATCATGTCAGGATTGCCTAATACCTAATAAGGCATCTATACATTATATTTGGCAAGTCAGGATTGTCAGGCATATCGGGATTGTCTAATACCTAATAAGGTATCTATACATTATATTTGGCATATCAAAATTGTCAGGCATGTTAGGATTACCTAATACCTAATAAGGTATTTATACATTATATTTGGGCATGTCGATTAGGATTGCCTAAAACTTAATATGATATCTTTATATTTTATTTGGGGAATATCAGGATTGTCTAATATCTAATAAAAAAATTTCTCGTTATATATTCGAGCATGTTAGGATTGTCTCTTGTGTAAACTTAAAACTAGTCTGCACTTGCATTGAGATAACAGATGGATTAGTGTAGTGCGTGGGGCTGCTCTATTCTTGGGTCACATGGTTAATTGGAGATATGTTTATGAGCTGGTGAGTTATACTTAATTGTATTTGGGGTTTTGTAGAAAGATGATTGGTGAAGGCATGTTAGGTTTGTGTAATACTTAGTAAGATATTGTGATAATGGATGGGTTTGTTCAGAACATGATTCTAATTATTTCTAAGACATGAGATTAAAAGACTAAATGATATAATTATATCTGTATGTTTTTACTATCCTCATATAGAGGGTATGTTTACTAGTTCTCTGATTGGGTGGCAGTGAAGGGAACTTGCTTGTGGGTTTAACCCACTTTGTTGATATTTCAGGTGTCAGGTAGTTTCTATCTCGAGATTAGAGCATGAAGTTCATAGAGCGTGACAACCATCTATTCTTTACAAGACTCCAGTGTATGAACTTAGATCTTTTAATAAAGTATTTACTTTTATAATTTTTGGTTAACAGGTCCTTAAGTTACGGGACTTCCAAGTTGTATAGTTCAGATTCGCATTTTGTACATTTAACAGTATTATTTTATTTCAGTTGGACTTTCCTGTCAACATTTAAAATTTTTTTTTTTTTTTTTGTCATTGTATTTTATGCTTGTTTGCTATTAGTTGTAAATATCCCTTATGTTTTATGTGTGAGGCTGGCCACCTCATGCGTGAGATTGTAGGGGGTATTTCAAAAAGGACTTCGACTTTCTAACTCCTTCACTAGCGTTGTAATCAGAATCTAAGGGGTAACCCTTGATAATGATGTCACTATGAATACGACATGTCTCCCTAACCCTCTCAATATCAACAAACTGCCTAGTCACTGAAGCAACAATTACGCCATGATCGAATGTGACTGCTTCCCCAACAAAAGCAATGGGTTAGGCAATTTCTATGATTTGAAGTAAGGAACTAGACATTGTGACCTCATGATTATCAGAAAGGGTACAATCGCTGTCACTAGAAGACATTATAAAGGAGAAAAAGACGTTAGTTAAGGAATGAAAATTGACCTACGAAGACAAATCGGTACCAGAAAGCTCAAAGGAAATGAATTTGAAAGATAAGATAATCAGTTGTAGGAGATTTGTGACTGAAAATAATAAAGTGTCATGACAGAGCACAAAGGTAGCATAAAAGGATCACTTATGTGCTCAGAGTCGTCATCGATACCTCAGCATTAACGAGGGTCCTTGATACAAGCAATGAAATGATGAAAATGCCTATAGAAATTCCCCCTAGTTTGGCCAAAGCTCATACTGAAGAGAATTGGGGGCAAAGTGTAGGGAAAAATTTTCCCAGCTATTCATATGGGCTGACTGAAATGCGAACGGGCCAAGCCCAAGAGGAATTGAGCCCAAGGTTCAGCAAAAGCCCCAAAGAATTATTTCAAAAAGAAGAACGGGCTCAGTCGTCCCTTTACAAGGCCAAGAGCGGCCCAACTTAGACATGAAGTCCAAACTCTTTTAGGAATTTATGTCTTTGAGAGAAAAGATATCTGCAAATAAAGGAATTTGAGTCCTAAAAGAATTCAAATTCCAACTTGTATAAATATCTGAAAAAAAGAAATAAAAAAGGATCCTCGAATCCTCATCACGATTTCTTTGAAAAAATATTATGTTCTTGAAATTGTTGGATGTGTGCATTGAATTCACTAGCAGAAAATTAAGTAAGCAATTTTTTGTACTAACAATCACCAAAATTTATTGTCTATCTAAATTGTCTCACTATATGCATCAAGTGGATTGAAAGTGACTTCAGAATGATTCCAAATAATGGAATCCCTTAATTTATTCTACCTAGACTTTTCCATTTAATCATCCATTACAATTCATAAATTAAACATAGATCAAGTTATTAAAAAAGTTTGAAATAATCAATATAAAATTGACGTGACCCCATTCCAGTAAGTTTAACAAATGATGGGATTTTTTGTGCCCCAAAAATTAAGGAAGACGCACACTAGTCCCCAAATCCATATTTGACATGCAAATCCCATTTTACGAACATAAAGTCGCAGTGATGAAAAAACAGTAATTAATTGATAACATCACCAAGTTTAGTTACCTTGATAGACAACTGTGAAAAGTGTCTAAGATTAGCAACCATAGCTCCTGAGCCTAAATTTTTTGATATATCCATTGCTCTTAGGGTAATGCTACTCAGGCAGAATTCGTAGACAGAATTCATAAGCAGAATATTTCATATCCATTGGATGCATGTGGTAGGTCCCACCACATACACTCACCACATGCATCCAATGGATGTAAAACTTTCTGCCTATGAATTCTGCTTACGAATTCTGCCTGAGTAGCATTACCCTTGCTCTTATTATGCTTTTGATTATTTGAAAAGTGTGTGGAGATTGAAGCTTACCTACCATGATTGTAAAACAATGGAGAGACTATTGGGATAGTGAGAGAGCTAGAGATCTATTGGATAAGGGAAGTTCAAATATTGTTGGTGTGGTTGAAGGTTTCAATCAGAGAATTAGAGAGTATCACTCAAAATAAAAAATCTTTGTTAGGGTTCTATGATTGAAGCAAATAATCGATTTGAGAGTGAGATTTTGAGAGAATGGATTTTTGGTAAAGTGTACAAGGCCCAGTCACCGAGGCAAGGGTAATGTAATATTTTAGAGTAGGAGTGTGAAAGCCATAATTCTTTTGAGCGAATATTAATAAATTCACGGCATTTACTTCGGTGGAAACAAAAATATAATACTATAAAAAATTAGACATAAGCGCTTTTTTTTGTTTGACTATTTCAAAAAATAAGAACCTCATGATTTGTGAAAACATTGACTTTTTTAATTTTTTTGTTTTTGCGGCCAAAAAATATTGGTCGCAAAAAGATTGTATTTGTTGTTAATACTCCCGTTAATCTTTGGTTGCAAATGCCTTATATATTACAACTGATTTGTTTTGGTCACAAAAAAAAATGGGAAAATTAGATTTCAGTGACCAAAATTGAAAAAATATTGCTATTTAGTGACCTTAAACTCAATAAAAGGTAAATAGTGACCAAACTTAAAAAATAATTGCTAACAAGTGACCATTTAATCTTAAAACCTAAAATACCCTTCATTTTGTGCATAAATCCCCATCTTTTATTCATTTTTTTAAAACCCAAATATCAAAAAATTTAAAGAATCCAATGACTTGTATACAATATATGAACATATATACATTCTAAAGAAGATATAATTTATATATATATATATATATTCTTGTATATTAATATCTCATTAACAAAAAAAAAAATTTAATTTGGGTGCAATTAATTATTAATAAGGAATATTGGAAGATATGAATAGACTTGCCTAATAAACATATTACCTACTGCCTCATATCTTTTTTTTTTTTTATATCAGGTATCCCATAGTTAATTCATTTCAAGTAATAACTCTTGCTGTATCTTTGGAGCCCTAAAATCTATCAAAGAAAAAAAATCCATATATGCACATGCATTAATTGTAAGATGAACATATATGTCTAAATATATATATATATATATATAGAGAGAGAGAGAGAGAGAGGGAGAGAGATTCTCTCTCTATATATACTTTCTTTTCTAGAATCTTTGTATGTCTTTTGAAGATTTGATATTTAGAATTGAGATTGGGGAAGACGAATAAGGGATTGATAATTTCTAAATAAAGGGAGGGTATTTTGGACATTAAAGTTAAATGGTCACTCATTGGCAATTACTTTTCAAGATTGGACACTATTTACCTTTTATTGAGTTTATGGTCACTGTAAATCAAATATTTTTAATTTTGGTCACCAAAATCTAATTTTCCCAAAAAAAATTGTATTCGCGACCAAAACATATTTTGGTCATTAATACTCCCATAATTAGCAACCAAAGATTACTTTGGTCAAAAATACCTTGCATATTATGACCAATCTATTTTGGTCACAAATAATGTTACATTTGTGACATATTGTGTTCGGTCACACAAATTAAGACTGATTTGTTGCAGTGGCTAAAAAAAAACTTATCTTGATCAAAGGGACAATTAGCTAATGATATGATTTGAGCTCCAAATATATGGACTATAGTTTATTTGAAATATTGAGCAAGGCAAATGAACCAAACTCAATCTTCACTTTGAAGTTCATTAATTATCATTATTATTTTTAAAACTAAGCTTGAACATAGTCAAATAATGTTAACTATTAGGTCTTTTTCCCTTAACACTAATAGATGGGATATAGCCTGGGTAATTGAGAAAAGTAAATTAAAACCTGAACTTTAAAAATCTTATACATAGTTGTTTGGTCAGGAGAAGCATATCACAAGAAAACATGGAGGTCCTATCATAAAAGAAAAACATAAAGAAAGCATAAGAATATGTGATTCGGTTGCACCTGACCTACGTCCATGGAAAGAAAAAATTCTACGACCATTAATAAAGAAGAGATAGATAATTGTAGAGTAAAAACATTCAAAACTGCCTTTTGAAAAGTCCCACAAATGTAGGAGTAATTCTACGATACCCCAAGGATTCCTTAAATGTAAGAATCTCACTACTCATAAAACACAATTTTCTATTATTATAAGAAATCATAAAATATGGAGTTTTACTAGTGGTGGGATACTTCGAATACACGGAATCCCGTGGTAATTAATAATTTCTCCAAATGTAGAGAATACACACCCATTTATTGCATCTCTCTACTCTCACGACTTAACTCCTTCGTGAAGCTGCCCTTAGGGCTACATCTCTCTACTGTTCTACCCACCTAACCTTTTTTTTTTCTCCCTCATTTTTCCCATCCTTTTTTGTCTCTAAGTCTCAAAGCATAAGTCTCTATTTATAACTTCTTCTTGCTCATATCTACCTTACATTTTTTTCAATTTGGGACATGTGTTACAAGTCAAAAAAACTAACCCAATTTTGACTAGGAATATGAGCTATAATTCCTAACAATCTCCACCTTGACTCAAATTCTATTAAGTCAAACATCAACTCTACTTGCAACTAAAATCCGTTGCAACACATGTTGAGATTCCTTGTATTTTCTGGATTTCTTTTAAACAAAAGTTGACATTCCCAAGACGAACATTCAGCTCTGATACCACTTTCGAGGATGAAACCTTCGGCCCTAATAAACTCTCCAAGATGAACTTTCGGCTCTGATACCACTTATTGGGGCCATCATAAGCACATCACAAGCAAACATAGAGATTCCATCATGAGACAAACACATAACACAAAGAAACTACAAGATATACGTGGTTCGGCTACACTCGTCTTACGTCCACAGAGAGAATAAATTTCACCATTTTTTTTTAAAAAAAGAGACATACAACTATAGAGTACAAACATTCAACACTGTCTTATAAAAAGTCATACAATTATAGAGAATGTCCACCCATTTATTACATCTCTCTATTCTCATGACTCAACCCCTCATGAGATTGTCGTTAAGACTATATCTCTCTACTCTTCTACCCACGTATTCCCTTTTTTCTCCCTCACTTGTCTATCCTCTTTTCTAAGTCCCAAAGTATGTGTCTCGACCTATTTATAACTTCTTGTACATCTCGTTTAGTACATCTCGTTTATGTTTTTTCAACGCGGGACATGTATTATAAGTAAAACAATCCAACCCAATTTTGACTACAAATATAAGCCATAATTCCCACCAATAGCGTGGTGTCTAATTAATGGAAAAGTCTCTCTCTGGATAAACCATCACATTCAAGAATGCACATAAGATGTATTGAACTAGTGGTTGAGGAGAGATTATATAGGACATGACCATTTCGAGCCTCAATTACAATATCAATATATATATAATGTGAGGTCAGAGGTGGGTACTCTATGAATGTGCATGATCAGGCGCGCTCTCTACTACCCAAAACGGCTTCTGTTATATATATCAATATATATATATAGCAATAGTACGTGACTCAACCCACGCTAACACGACACAAAATAAATAAGTTTAACTTTAACTTAATCATGTTATGGTTGTAATTGTGTCAATCTGAATTGATATATTAATTAAATTTGTCATATTTGTATTTGACATACCAACTAATTTATAACATTGTTAGACTAGTTTAATTAAACATATCTGAACAACGTATCATGTTCGTCTTAGAAATAACTTGTTTAATTAAATGTGTCATGTTCATGTTGATCGATTTGATCTAATAATATGAAAATTTATCTTGATCATAATTTTAATTAAACATATCTTGTCATGTCGTGTCAAGTCTTAACCATTTATTAAAAGAGTCACATGTTCGTATTCGTGTTAAAATTTCTTATCATAAATATTAATCGTGTCGTATTCATGTTAACCCATGTAAACACGACACACCTAACACAAATTGCCACCACTGAAAAATCTAATTTTTTTAACAACATGACTATTTTATCCTTGTTAGTGGGCTCATAAAAAAAAGGCCGAGGTCCGACTGAATTAAAAGTCCATTCCATCAAGTTCGAATATATTTGTAATCCGAATTTTAAAACAGGTCAAATGTGAGTCTTCTTTAAAAGGATTGTCTTAGATGCAGTTCGAAACTGAATATAAACGTACATTTATTGGATTTTATGTGAAATGCAATCTGATTTGGATTTTGCACATCCTTTCTTTTCTATAAAAAGATTACCCTTTAGAGAAAAAAAACGTGACACGGCCACTATTTATTCACTACAAGTAGCTTCCAATTGCATACCAGTCAAATAATAAAAATTTAACCTTAAAAAAAGAAAATCATTAGTAGAATTTTTGAAAGGAAATAAAGTCTTAAAATTATCAGTTGAACTTTGCGACATGCTGGCGTGGTGATTTGGCATCACGCAGCTGCTTCTCTTTGGAGAGGATTTCTGCCAACCTACATGTATTAAACAATTAATTAAAAATTAATAGAATAGTATTTTGAATTAATGGGATGCAAATATATTATTAATAATTAGAGGATATATGAACAGTTTGATACCTTATGAGAGCCTCCTCATTCGTAGCTTGATTAGATGCTTCATAGACACCGGTATCTAAATTCACCCTCGAAACTGGTTTCTTTAATAATTCATTGCCAACTTTTACCAGATCATCCAAGTTTTGTTTGGTTGCAGTATCAGTTGATGAAACTGTACCATTTAATGTATCATCCTGCATATAGGTTCAAATTAAAGAACTGTCACTATAAAATATACTTAATTGTTTAGTTTTTCGTTGTGATTTTTACATTTTTGGTTTCATATATCAATTCTCAGCATGGATATATATATATATATATATACACACACACACACCTGAATACGAAGGTATTTATCTTCTGAGTGAAGGGCTTGGAAAACTGTAGAAATGTGAAAGTCGACCATATCACCACTTGCTTGAGTAAACACATCCACTAATGGAGTTGAACCTTCACTTGTCAACCATCCCAAAACACCCCACTTTGCAGCTTCATCTGCATCATATTTCTCTTCGACTTTCGCTGTACCAGTTCCTAAGGATACAACAAGAAACCTATTATAGTCTGGATTTATTGCAATAAAGTCAGAACTTCCCCGGGTAATCTCCTTTGTCACTTCACCCATAGCAACCAGAGCCTGAAACCAAACATATATTATGTAAATTTCTATAGTAATATATCCTAATTAAATTTCTAAATCCAACATATATTATATATGTAAATATACCGGATTATTAGCAGCTACACCGCCATCAATAAGATTGAATTCTGTCACTTTTCCGGTGGAATCTTTGTTTTCAAAACAATAGGCAGGAAGATAGGTTGGGGCAGCTGACGTTGAAATACATATATCAGAGAGTAAGACATCTAAGCTTGGGTTTTTCTTCACCTAAACCACAAAAACAATAGTAAGGCAAACGAGTTTAGTTTCACATATGATACATAAAGCTGTAAAATAAAAAGGGTCAATCTTAAATTTACATATAATATATAAATAAATAAATATATCTATATATATATAGAGAGAGAGAGAGAGAGCACCTTGTAGCTTGAGAAGATGGTTGGCTGGAGTCTCTTGATATCGAAAGTAGGGATCACAACATTAGTTAATGTTTCATTCAACCGTGTGTTTCCCAATTTTTCCCTAACGATATTGTGTAGATACTTGCCATCATATTTGGGTCCTGAGAGGGACTTGATTACTTTTGTAGCATGAGAAAATGGACTACTGTAGTAAAGTGAAAACGTGATCATGCATGTTAGTATAGAACTAGAGAATACAAGAAAATAGCATTATATATATGTTAGTGATGTTGAGGTTCACCTGTCCTGAGGGAAGATTTTAGGGCAGTGTTCAAGATAGAATTCCTTGATGTCTTTGGCGGCAAATTTAGGGCTGCGGTTCTCTTCATTTGGTGCAGTTAGCATGGCAGTCACAATTCCACCCGTGCTTGTTCCTGCAATCACGTCGAAATAGTCTGCAATTCTTGCATCCTCACCGTCCAATTTCTTCAATACACCAAACCAAACCATCATGCATGATTTAAGACGTGTGTGTATATATATAATCCTAATAGGTATTGAGCATAGTAGATGGAGTGTCATGCATGATATAAATGGAAACTTTTGAGTATATATAGATGTAATTAAATATTTATTATAGCCTTAATATTTTTCCTTTCAAGTGAAAGAGAGAGATATTATAACATGAGCTCCAAGTTTTGTGTACCTGCAGCTGGGACTCTAGGAAGCCAAGGATAATCCCAGGGATAATTCCTCTAATTCCACCTCCATCAATACTAAGAATGGTGATCAATTTTCCGAAAGTTGGAGGCTTTAGAGGTGATTTTGCTCCTTCCATGATAAATTCAGGAGAAGGTATATATATTATATATATATATGGAGAACAAAGAGATAGAGAGATATCCAGAGAGAAAAAGATTGAAGTTTTAAGAGTGTTGATGGATAAAATGAACGTAGCTAGATTAATTTGAAGTTATATAATTTCAAGAGCTTTGAAACAAAGAAATGAATTCCTGAAACCCTGAGTACCATTTGAGAAGGTGAGTGTACGTATTTATAGATGTGGTTTGAATGTTTCAAATGTTAAAAACATGTTAATTGGATTTTCCTTATTCCGGCCGTTTGACTGAAGTTGTAGTTTCTTGGCAATTTGGTATACAAGTACGGACAGACATTGAAAGGTGCAAGAGAACTATTGAAAATTCCAAATTCCAATATATAGTACGGTAGTCACTGTATTTGGGAATTGTAGGTAAGACCATAAGATAATTGCAGGTTTGAACTTTAAAATTAATGTCTATGAATGAATGGATTGAATGCATATATATACATTCTCAATTCAAGAAATGTTCTCTAGAAATATTATTATTTGGTGCGACTATTATTTTCTTGAATTTTAGCCTCACTCGTGGGGTTTGTCTGGTGCACGCCATGGGAGAGACCGCAAGAATGATTGAGATATCAATAAAACCGAACTAAATAATCTCTTAAGTATTTCTTGTCAATCAATCTCAACAATCTTTTTTTCGCAACTGGTAGTGCTTGTTTGCAGTGACAAGTAATAATCTTGAAAAAATGTAGGAAAGTGCAATGCAATAATTAATTTTCTAATTAGAGATAACTTTGAAGACTAAGGAGGAGGAAGAGACATATATAATGAGAAGGCAAGTATTTTGTGTTTATTTAATTTTTGGGCAAATTGCACTCACACTCCATGAGGTTTATCTTAAAGAAACTAATATACATGGTTTGCTTAAACTTACACTCACACCCCTTGTCAGTACAATGCCACCAGCTAACATATGAAATTACAAAGCTACATATCAATTTAATAACTATATTATATTTAAAAAATCAAATAAATTTACAAGACCAAATTGACCTTTAAATAAGGATGATAATGACAATGCACCATTTTGCGCCTCAGTGACTACAGAATTTGAATGAAGGTTAAAATTGAAGTAAGGGTAGTTTTGCTAGAAATTATTTGGATGCTAGAAATTAAATTGCTCTATTATTTGGATTGTTTTTTTCTAGATAAAATAGTAGAAATTAAAGAAAGAAAATCTATCTTAACGAAAGCATTTTCTTTAAATTGTTATCTTTGATTCTTTTTGAGTCTCAATGACTACAGAATTTGAACGAAAGTTAAAATTAAAGTAAGAGTAGTTTTGTAAAAGTGAAAAAGTAAAATTGGGGGCAATATGGTCTTTTCAGTTAGTGGAGGGGGTAAAAAGGACATTTTGCACAATATCAATGTATTTTTTAACGAATGAATGATGATTGGGGGTTGTGTGCATTATCACATCAAACCTTAAGGGGGTGTGAGTGTAGATTTAAACAAACTATGCATATGAATGTCTTTAGAGTAAACTTAGGAGGTCTGAGTGCATTTTGCCTTTTATTTTACTTAATGTACATTATGCTCTATTAAAAAAGGTTTTATTTGGATCAGAATGTCTCGCTGAATTTTCTTTTGAATTTTTCCCCCAATTTTCTTTCATTTTTGAACGATCAAACAATAAGAAATTGAGAAATGCGACTTCTAAACAGCTCACTGCGACAAATGTAACTTTCTGCCACCAAAACCTGGTGGCTTAAAATTCGAATTAGTGAAAATTAAGTTTGCGACTATAAGTCCATGACTAGATGTACCCCAACATTCTGCCACATCCTTATTTCGTGGCAAAAGCAATCATGTTATTAGCATTAAAAACATTTTCCTGGCTTGTTTTGAATATCTCAATTCTTCTAGTACGTGCAATAAATTATGGGAAATTTTTTATGGTTCAAAGTAGACTAGTAAATTGTTTCTAATGCAAAAAACATGATTTCGAATTTCAATGTCCAAATTTAATAGTTATGGTTCAAAGTAAGCCAGTAAATTGTTTTTAATGCAAGAAACATGATTTCCAATTTCAATGTCCAAATTTCAAACTTATGGTTGGAGAATCAAAAATCATTTTAGAACTACAGAGACATTGATCTTAGACATTGCATTGGGAATAAAAAAGGATTGAAAACAAACACACAACAGAACACGTGATTTACATGGGTCCACAATTTGCCTAGTGCCTGCATCTACTTTCCTAGTTTAATCGACTCAAGCCTGACTAATTGGACCGGATTGTTTAATGAACTTGTGGTTCTTGGGCTGGGTTTTGAACAACTGCTTCTTGGGCTTGGGTCTGACAGGTGTTGCTTGTGATATTGTTTTGGGCTTCGACCATGCTGGTTTTTGGCCATGCAGTTATACATTTTACATCGGTAAAGTGCATTAAAGCCCCCTCATAATTTAAAAAATGTACAAAAAAACTTCCTTCATGTTCACTTTTTCTTTCTTGTAGTTTGTATTTTGTGTAAATAAACCATTCTGACTTGTAAAATTACCTTTATACCCCAAAATATTTTAATACAAAATACTAAAATATTTTTTACTCTAAAAAGATCAAAATGCCCACTCTCTTTATTTTCTTGGGAAAATATCTTTGACCTCCCTTGAGGTTTGCTGAAATAACACATATCTCCCCTCTAGGTTTCATAATCTTACTTACCTCCCTTGAAGTTGTGATTTATGTAACAAACTCTCCCTCATTCTAACGGCTTATATGGATTCAAACGGAATTCAATGACATCAGCAAAAAAAAATTATTAGATGGGCAATTTTGCCCTTTTGAAACCTAAAATGACACCTACAACCTTATTGACCAATTTAAAATTATATGTCTACCCTTCTTTTATTAACTTAAAAGTACTACAATACCTTTTTATCCATATATATATATATATACACGTACATAAACAGGAACCATGGCCCTATACTCATATTCGTATACAATGAAATAATTAAAAAAAATTCCAAAGGAATTATCTCTGCAACTCAAATAGGAACCATGGCCCTATGCTCACTCTCTCTTGTAATGGTGAACGAACAATGAGAAGGCATTAATGGCAAATCGTTGACGACCATGGTGAGGGGCTCCAACAAAGATTGAAGTTGACGATGAAGGGTGGACGGCGACTCAAACTTGGGCTAGAGAAAAAGGGCTATATCCGACGGTGGGATTTGCTGCGATGATGATTTCACGATTCCATCTAGAGAGAATCAGTGATGAGATTCCAACAAAGGCGGCGGCAACGACTTGACGATAACGACGACAACAAGGTGAGGCGATGACTCTAGTGACAAAAATCCAACAATCGATGATGACAAAAGGAAATCGATGATTATCACTAGTTTACATCTGATGGTTGTTGGATTAGGGTTCGGAATGATTGCTAGCGACGATAATCAACGTTGATGAAGTTTTCCAGCAAAGGTGATGACGTTGATGAAGTTTTCTAGCGAAAGTGATTTGTTTTGGTTTGTATTTGCAGAGTAGTTGTGCGTTTTATCGGATTGTTAACGGTGTAAAAATTTTGTGATTGAGTCTTGCGGATAGGAGTTGGGCTTCTGTGTTAGGTTGCCGAGATTTGGGCTTGTGGGTTTGGCAATGCTTTTGTGAGAAGGTTGATGGGTGAGAGATAGAACGTCGGGTTTGTTGAATTCAGGCGAAGTGAGATCGGAGGTAGCTATGAATATATAATTCATGGGCAAAATAATAAATGCACTTGATACCCTAATTTCATTGGACGACCGTCACTGACGAGGGAAGTCAATGGAATTATGAAACATAGAGGGGAGATATGTGGGATATTGACAAACCTCAAGGGAGGTGAGAGATCTTTATCCTATTTTCTTTTTCTCTCTCCTCTCTAGCCGTCTCTCTCCCTCATCTTTCCTAATTCTCTCTTTCTCTCTTATTCTTCTCTCTCTCTCCACAAAATCCCTTTCTCTCCACCTCACCGTCTCTTCTTCTCACATGCTCTCGGATTCTCTCCCCTTTATCTTATTTTTCTTTTCTTCTTTCTCCATGTCTGATGCGAAGAGAGTGTGTATATATATATATATATATATATATATATATTCTTGTTTTATTCTATCATTCTCTCTCATTTCTCTCTCTACCCAGCGCCCATGCTTCTCTCTCTCCTCTCCTTTTCCTTTTTTATTCTTTTCCTTTTTCTTCTCTCTACACCTCACCGACACACTCTCTCTCTCTTCACTCTCCATCTTACACAACATATATATATTATTTTAATCATTCTCTCTCCTCAATATTTGCACTAATGGTGACCGTTGGTGATGATTCGGTGAAGTGGAAGCCATGGGGCTTTAATGAAGGTTGGAGGTGGACTGTGGTGACGTTGGAGACCCGATTGGTGATGGAAACCCAGACAGTAGTGAATGGCATTGAACAATACGGGGTCTTTAATGGAGATTTGGTGGACCGGTTGTAGTTGAGATTAACTGTGAATGACTGTCACGGTGGAGATGGCATAACGTGGAAGACGATGATGGTATTGAACATGGAGCTTCTATGTTGCTGGGTGTTTGACTTGGATGGGTGGATGAATATGGTTGTTCAGTTCTGCACTTCTGCACAGTGAAAGCCATGGGCTTCGGTTGAAGATGAGTTTTACCTGCATGGTGAGTCTTCCATGGTTTAGCTTTATAGTGCTAATATTTATTGACGAAAAAGATAACCCATTCATGGCGATGAGTTTGACATGGAGGTCCTGGCGAAGATGATGGTACCAGCGACATAAAGGTCCTAACGAAGATGACGATGCCGACGAGAGAGGATTTTGCAGAGAGAGATAAATAGAGAATAATAAAAGATGAGGGAGAAAGAGCTAGGAAAATAAAAGAAGAAAAGAGACTGAGCATTTTGGTATTTTTAGAGTAAGAAATATTTTGGTATTTTTTTATTGAAATATTTTGAGGTATATAGATAATTTTACATGTCAGAAGGGTTTATTTACACCTAATACAAATTACAGGAGAGAAAAGTGAATATGAAGTGAATTTTTTGCACATTTTTCAAACTATAGGAGGCTTAATGCATTTTACCCCCCATTTTACACACACATATATATATACAACTAATCTTACCTTTTAGAAAGAAAAAAAATTGTCAACGTCCAGGAACAGACCATAAATTTCACAATCAACAATGGATTTTTACAACGGAGAACACTCTCACAAAATCTCACAAGATATGCTGCCTCTCAAACGCGAAAAATAAGGAGACTTAAATACACAGGGCACCCAAGGGTATCAAAAACAATCTCCAACCTCGACATTTATTTGGTATGACAATTTGGCTGCCTTATTGCCATTTGAGGGAAAAAGTTAATCTTTCAGTTATCCATAAATTTGTAATAGCTAAATGAAAGAATCCCCTAATTAAATAATCTACTTATTAATTCAGAATAAAGGGCAAAAAAGGAAAAGTAAAACAATAATAATCATAATAAATATATAGGTAACTAATATAACAATGCCAGAGTTGGTGCTAGGTACTAACTACAAGTAAACAATATTGTAACTAAAGAAAAAATATTGTACATATATCTAATGTAGTAAAAATATAAACTTAATTAGAATTTTACACAATTTTATATATTTTAGCTACTAGCGACATCTCCCAAATGTAAAATATTATAACAAACAACTCACAATCTAAATGGGATCCACTGGATAGTCATTTCGATACCATGCCAAGATCTTTTTTAATTAAATTCCTACTTAATTGTATTGTGTAATTTATTGTAAAACATCCATTCTACAAACTATAGTCATGCTAGACACAACCTAATGCTTCAACTATTTTCTCATTCACTTCTTATATATTCATGATAAATGAAGTTACTGCTACATTATCCAAAGCATTGATAAATAAATTTACTTACACACATACACGTTTCGTATAAAAAATCTCTCTTTTTTCCCAACAGATTAAGCAAATTCTATATATGTATAATAATTATAAGGTGGCCCAAAGGGCAAAAGTTAGGCCAATAGGCCCAGACCAAACAAGCCCAAACAAGGGCAACATTAGCCTAGAACCGTTACATATGGATGTTTAATTTCATCCGATCAACAGGCAAATTTGCTGATCAATAGCTCCATGCCCCACAAGTGCCTAATCTAGGGTCTTGGGGGAGGTCAACATCGAGAGGGAAAGACGTTCCATTCTGAAAGATTGGAACTAGAAGCTACACAATCCTTAAAGCAGCCCAAGCCAAGAGTTGCTGAAATTGATTCATTGATATGAAGAAGAACTGATCTTTGTGAAAAGCATTTGCTTCTATATACTCTGGTATTTCACTCCTCCCAAATGTGGTATACCATAGTTGAAAGGCTTAATTTACAAACCAAATTTCCTGAATTTTTGGAGCTCTAATGGAGCCCAAAGTGTCAATTTAGTCTAGTTGGAAATCTTGGAGTAAAACTTGCACGTGTCCTGTATAGCCCTCCAAATGGGAGAAGAAAGCTTACAGTTCAGAAACAAGTGAAAATGTGATTCCAGATCATCCAAGCACAAAGGGAATGCGTTTGGGATATAGAAATGGACATTACATTTCTTATCAAATGTGGAAAGCTTAGATTGCACGGCCATCCAAAGGATTGACTCTCAGTATAGCTAGGGAGACCCATTCAAGGCTAAACCAATTGACTGGTGGGTTTGGTGGAGTTAGGAAATTGATTGTGTGCTTCATAAAGTATGATCCGGAGGGTGAAGCAGACCAATTGAGCTTGTTGGCAAGGGAAGGAAATGGTGGTGGTAGGGTTGATAGCTCAGGTACGACTATAGTCATTGTAACAGCCCGCTCCACCACATGGTATGATATGGTCCGCTATGGGCCCAGCCCGCACAGTACCCCAAAATGCCTCATACCATTTGGAGAGAACACACTACATATAAACACATTCCCTTCTCTACGCCTAAGGGATGTTGGATTGAGTACCATGTAGCCTGCCAGTGTGGTAACTCGTCCAGTGTCTGTCGCACCCACCCACATCACACCTTCCTACACGAGTCACCACAATCCACCCCCTTAGGAGGCTCGACGTCCTCGTTGGCACACTTCTGGCTGGGTCCGTCTCTGATACCATTTGTAATAACTCACTCCACCATATGGTATGATATTGTTCGTTTTGGGCCTAAGCCCACATGATTTTATTCTTGAGTTTTACCCTAAAAAGTCTCATACCATTTGGAAATAACACACTACATATAAGCAAATCTCCTTCTCCATACCCAATCGATATAGGATTGAGCACCTGTAGCTTGCCAGTGTGATAGCTCGTCTAGTATCTCTCGCATCCGCCCATATCACACCCACCCACAAGGGCCACCACAGTCATGGAAACAGGAAAACACTAGTTATTTGCACTAATAAAATGGTTCAAAAGAGAGTCAAGTGGAGCATTCACAGTCGGAAATGTGTGAGCTGGTAAAGAAATGGCCTATAATGAGCCAATTATCATGCCAAAATAAAGTACTTGAGCCATTACCCAACTTGTGCTTAATGATAGTTTGAGCTGAATGTCATAGCTGAAAAAATCTTCCTCTATCACTATGAGCATGACTGGAGAATGTTCAGAGACCAGAAACACTTACCTCTAATAAGGTAAGCCTTGCACCATCGAACCTAAATTCTCTCTTCATTTTCAGTTTTTAGCTCCCAAATGAATTTCATAATTGTTACACTATTTGAAATCTCTAGGTCAGGTAAACTTAAACCACCCATCTCCTTTCTAGTACGAAAAATATCTCAACAATTAATAAGTCTGTAACAATTAAACTCAATACGAAGATCGAACCACATAGACCAAGACCGGAGCATAACGGGAGATAGAGAAAGAATTGCTCTGTAAGTTGATCCAAGGCTAAAGATACCTAGTTTAGACAACATCCACACAACTGAATCAGGAACAGAAGGATTAAAAGGAGGTATTTTTTCATCTCTTCCGATGGTATGAACCATGTCCATGAACTTATGAGGGAGCCTCCATTGGTTATGTCTAATAAAGGTCCCAACCTTTTTTTCATCACACCACTGAGAGTTGGATATAAGATCTTACTCAATTCTTTGATCAAGAGGTCTTATGGGAAGCCAAAAATCATGCCATAGGGATATGTCTTGGCCATCACCCATGACATGTTTGATAAAAGGCCTTGCCAGATGCCGCATGTGAAACATCATATTCCAATTTCATGAACACAAAGAAAAAGTTTCCAGATATATTTTCTTTTGATGATATTCTCTTTTACCCAATCAACCCAAATAGATTGACCTTTATCATTAAACATATTCCATATGTGCCTTATCATAGAAACTCTGTTTAAGGTAACCAAATGAGGTAATCCTATACCTCCCATATCTTTAAGCTTACAAACATTCAACCATGCCACCTTTGCTTTAGTAGTTTTCATGTCCACACCTGACCAAAGAAAGATCATGAGAGTCCCATCTATTTGATTGAAAACCATCTTAGGGAGGATAAATATTCATTTCCAATAGCCCACCATACTAAGTAAGATGGATTTAATAAGCTGAAGTCTACCTACATAGGACAAAAATCTGGGAGTCCAGCATTTGATCATTGATGTAATCTTCTCCACTAAAAACTTATAATCAAAAGCTTTTAATCATGAAGAAATGAGAGACAATCCGAGGTATCTAATAGGTAAGCTGCATAATTCAAAACCACAAGTATCAATCATTAGGCTCTATATAGATAAAGGAATTAAGGTTATGAACAAGATTTTAGAAAGATTTGGCTTTAAGCCAGAGCCATTAAAGAAGGTATTCATAGCATCAAGCAGAACATTTAAAGAATGATGATCTCCATTACAAAATAACATGAGATTATCTACAAAAATTAAGTGAGAGAGTTTATTTTTCTACATTTCCAGTGGCATTGAAAGTGGTTGTCATCATCAATTTTCTTCTGGATTATGGAAGAAAGAACACCCATAACAATGACAAATAGGAAAAGAGATAAAGGGTCTCCCTATCTCAGACCCTTTGTTCCTTTAAAGAAACCAAATAACTCTCTATTGAGAGAAATAGAGAAAACAGGGCTAGTAATGCAAGCCCTAATCCATCCAATGAAAGTGGGAAGAAAGTTGAGGACACTTAAAGGTACATTTAGGCATAGAGGAAAAAGATAAGTGATAACATTTCATGATTTCTTGAGTAAGGAAAAAAATGTCCCTTATCCTTATGTGCTTAATGAAAGAAATTTGGTCCTTATTAACAATGTGAGAGAGAACAATCTGGAGTTTACTAGCAAGCGGTTTAGAGATAACTTTGTAGATAGAATTACAACCTAAAATGGGTCCAAACTCATTCATGTTTGATGGATTATAAGAGTTGACCAGTGAGAAAGAATTCTCTGACTGCTTTTAAAATGTCCTCTCATATGACAAGGCATGCCTTCTTAAAGGAAAAAGCATTATACCTATCTAGTCCTGGAAACTTGTTGTTGCTTAGAGAGAAAAAAAATAAGTTTTTATCTCATCTAGGGAAGGGATAACAACAAGAGTTTCAATGAATTGAAAAGGGATGGACTTTGAATACACAGAGCTAATAGAATCCAAACCTGGGTAATCATTTGGCCTGCTATCTAGGATACCTTGGAAATGGTTTTGAGCTTCCATCTTGATGTTATTAGTGTCATCAGTAGTGTCACCACTATGGAGCTTCAAACTGATTATCTTCCTTCTGATGCACCTGTTATTGAATGCCTTCATGAAGAAACTAGTATTTTTATCCCATTCCTTAAGCCATCTGACATTGGACTTCTGCCTAAAGAAAAGCTCATCTATAGTTGCAAGGTCATTAAATTTTAGGAGAAGTTCCTTCTCATCATTCCTTAACTGCTCATTACAAAGGTCAGTGTCAAGGTTTTCTTGACATATGCTAAGACATTCATTTGCATCTTACCTTAGTTGAGGTGTCACTAAATTCTTTCTTATTTAGGCACTTAAGATGATGCTTCAACATTTTTAGCTTCCTAGTGACTTGGTACATAGAGTTGCCATTGATATTTTGAGACCATACCTGAGCCACAGTAGGAATGAAATCCTTGTGATTTCCAATAAAGTTAAATTTTTTTAAAGGAATTCTTCTTTAAGGATCCAAAATTAAAAATTTAACCACCATAGAGGAATGATCAAAAACACCATGGGGCAAGAACTCAAATGCAAATAAGGGGAATGAAGAATTCTATTTGTCATTAGTAAGGACCCTATCCAATTTTTTTGAGACATTTGCAATTTCACTGCTCTTATTAGACCAAGTGAAATAAACTCCACTATATCTTAGGTCTGTAAGCTCAGCCATGTGCAAGCAATTATTGAAATCATCTATAGGAGGGGTCCATATTTGAGAGTCACCATAGTTTTCAGCAGGGTGTCTGAGATCATGTTAAAATCTCCCATGAGCATCCATAGACTGAGCATAGAGAGTAGCAGTCCCATTAATGTCTGTCCATAGTTTTCTTATTTGTTCTACAGAGTTAAATGCATAAATAGCAGAGATCAAGAAATAGGTTAGATCACTTATAACTGTAACAACACAGTGAGTAGCCTGAGCACTATCACTTAATTTTTGCACCTTAACAACATTAGTATTATACAGATTCCAAATTATACCCATGCTAATGTGACTATAATTATGGAACATGTGCTATGTGGGAGTAATATTTTTCTTAATATCATCCATATTTGCTTCCTGGACTTTTGTTTCAGAATAGCCACCAGCTGGAACTTAGCATCTCTAATAAGCCTTCTTATTTCTCTTTGTTTTGTAAGGGAATTGAGACCCCTGATATTCCAAGCTGCTGTAAAGATCATTGGGTCAGTGTTTAGATCACCAAACCAGGGAAGCCTAACATAGGCATGTTGGGGTTCTGATTTCCCTCTTTCTTCTTCTTGACATCCCTTGATCTTCTTTAGCTTTGTTGTTGACATGGTCTTCCAAGTCATCTCCAACACTAGAAGATGAGGCGTTATCATTGGTTTTCAAGGAAGAGCTATAACATCCATTAAAAGTTTCACCCTGTTTTGAGGTATGTTCTCCCTTGGAAATAACAAGTCCTTCATCAATGTTGGCAGTGATGATTGGCTTATTTCTACTATCATAAGTTGGATTGGGCAATACAATTTGAATGGAGCCTCCTATGATGCACTAATGTGGATTCTTAGTTTTACATATCTACTATTACATATCGTATTTATTCCATCTGTTATTTGTGGTATTGTTTTTAAACTGCACATGTTTGGTCATTTATGGGCAAGCTATAAGAATGACTTATAGAAAATTTGAAAAGCAGACTTATTATAATAGCTTTATTTTATTTTTCTCCATTGTCTTTTTTGCTTTTGTATTAGTGAGATCTAATGTTTCATTTGTTTAAACTTGATTAGCCTCTGGCATTGATCAGTACTTGTTATAGGTTTATTTGTTTCTTTTTCTCCGATCCAAGTAGTTAGTTTTAAAATGATAGATTCAATTAGTGGATCGAAACAACTGCATTCTCCTGGGACCAATATACATTTTAATTTATTTATTTTTGAACAAATGCAGGTTCATTCTCCCGAAAATAGTAGAGATTGTAGGTTTTGTTTTTCACAATAAGAGTTTGCCAAAATTAAGGCCCGTTAGGTAACTGTTTATGTTTAGTGTTTATTTTTTATAAAAATAAATTTTTAGGATAAACATGTTTGATAATTTTTGTTTTGTTTATAAATTGTCAAAACACTTTTAAAACAACATTGTAGCTAAGCCTTCAAATCCTAAACACCAAAATGATGTTTTAGTATTTATGTTTAGTAAAAAAAAATTATTTTTATCTAAAATGGTGATTATATTATTTAATTAAAAATTGAAACTAAAAATGAGAAAATGAAAATAAAAAAATTTATAAGAGACTATTGTTTCATGCAACGATAAAAATATTAGAATTATCAAGTGTAGACAGAATTAAAGAATATCAATTGCCTTGAGAAAAAAATATTGGGTACAATATGAATAATTACTAATATACTTGATAATAAAAAAGAGTTAATTAGAATTTTTTTTCGGTAAGTTAAGTGTATTAAAATAAGGAGATATGTACAACCAAACCCCCAAAGGGGAAACAAGATCTTGAAGGAGCATACAAAACAGAGGAACAATAATTCGGATTCAACAAAGGAAAGCAAGCAGTTGGTAAGCAGCATCATGTCATCAAAGTCATCAAGTAACCATTGAAGGGAAAGGCCAAGAGGAGCTCATAGTCTGGTTCATAGATCATAAATGGAGAGAGTTTGGAGGCTTCCTTGGAGGTTTGAAACATGAACTTGGGAGATGCCATGATGCTATTAGGAGTCTTGAAGCTTTGTTATCTTTGAAGGTGCAAGATAGAAGTCGAAGTCTAATTATCTCACTAATGGATCGAGTAACTGATATAGATAAAGAGGCCTTGTTTTTTATGAATCTATTGTTCCTCTCTGCTAGATGAAATAAATTCTGGCTACAAGGATAAGCCGATGAGATAAAAACTGCATTGGTCCATTCCAGGTGTTTGATACTTGGTCAAAGAGATCATTCCAGGAAGAATAGGTGAGATTGAAGTTACAAATGGTTTGGAAGTGTTGCCAAATGAAGGATGAGAAGGAGCATTAATAAAAGAGGTGAGTGTGTGACTCTATAGCAGATAGACACAAGATACAAATATTTGGGTTTATATGAGCCATACATGCCCTATCTAACGTGGGTAATCGACCAAGAACATCAAGCCAGAGAATGAAACTATGTCTAAGAATGTTGTGTTGAATGAATGATGGGAGAGATGGTCTAGATGGTGAGTGAGGGAGAATGAAGGTTGACTAAGCCATAGGAATGAATCATTTGAAGGATGTAAGGCAAGCAGTGCGGAGGGGTTCCTTAGCTCTCAAAAGAGCCTTTGATGGTATGAAGGAATATTCTATTGTCCATTCTAGACATGGCACTGAAGGACCATGAGCAGTTAGAAAAAACATTGATCTCCCAAAAATTCTTGAGACTAAGAAAGTTTGAATGAATCCATTTACTCTAGAGACTATGAAGGTTCTTAAAAAGAAACCAGATGTGCTTAACCATTGCAACTCTGTTCAGATAGGTTAGATTGGGGAGGCCTAATCCACTATTGGACAGAGGCTGATATACTTGAGACTAGGGGTGCACACGGTCCGGATCGATCTGGTTCTGGCCTTTTTTGGAACCAAACTGTATGGTCCAGTTCCACTAAAAATGAAATCGGACCGAACCGTTTAACCATATGGAACCGGACTGAACCGAACAGCGAAGAACCGGTTTGGTCCGGTTCGGTTCCACGGTTCACCAACCTATAATTATAATACTATAAGTATATTATAAGTATAATATTTCAAACAACAAAGATTGCAGTTATATTATAATTATAGTATAACTATAATACTATAAGTATAATATTTAAATATTAGATATAGTATATTTTATATTTATATATATAGAAACGGTTCGGTCCGGTCCCTCAGGACCGGAAATCGTAACCGGACCGTTATTACACGGTTCCAAAAAATTAGAAACATGAACCGGACCGCGAAAAAACTAAACCGAATTGTCCGGTCCGGTTCGGTTTGGATTCTTGGTTTGGACTAATTTTTGTGCACTCCTACTTGAGACCATGCAACCATTGAGTTTCTTTTGTAGGATTTGAATATGACCAGATAAATTTTTGAATAAGAGAGTTGATTTGGATGGTCACATTCTCAAGGAGAATAAAGACATTCATCTAATAGAGTTGGATGCTATACAGAACAGATTTGTATAGTTGCAGCCTGCCTGCATAAGAGGCTCTTACTAGTCTAATGAGAAATTCTGTTTGATATTTTCTCCACCAAATATATATAATCAATTGAACTCAAGCAACAGGAGATCAATGGGACACCTAGGTATTTAAAAGGAAGATTACCTATTATAAATTAGAGAAGATGAGAGATACTCTACTGAATGTGCTTAAATACTCCAGAGAAGTATATGTGGCTTTTGAGTGGATTAGCTAAGAAGTCAGAGAGAAAAAAGAAAATGTCCATGGCTTCTTTTAGAACTGAAACTGAGTTGCGAATGCCTTTAGAGAACAGCCGCAAGTCATCAACAAATATATATAAGGTGAGATAAACTGAATGGTTGGCATCTCCAATGGCGGTGAAATTGAGGGTTATTCTGAGTGAGTCTGGAAAGGATGAGGAAGAAACCCTCTATTACAATGACAAAGAAGGATGGTGATAGAGGGTCACCTTGTCGGATGCCTCTGCCTCCTTTGAAAAAACCTTTACTTTCACTATTAATTGAGATGGAGTAAGAAGGATTAAATATACAATTAAAGGTTGATCCAATGAATAAAGATTAGAGGAAATCCCATTAGCTTGAGAGAGTCCAGGAGGAATTCCCATCATAGGGAATCAAAAGCTTTGCATAAGTCCACTTTCAATGCACATTTAGAAGGGTGAGAGTCCCTATGATATCCTCTCAGAAGCTCTTAGGCAAAAAAATGGTATCTGCAATTCTTCCTCCTTTAATAAAAGTAGATTGTGAAGAATTGATGAATGAAGGAAGGACATGTTTCATCCTTTTTGCCAAGAGCTTGGAGATACCTTTATAGAGGAGATTGCAACATACAATTGGTCTGAAGTCACTGACTGTGGAGGAATTCTAAATGTTAGGAACAAGAGTGATGAGGATACAGTTCACTTATTTTAACATCTGACCTAAAATGAAAAAGTCTTTGATAGCCATGGTAACCTCAGGCCCAATGATTGGCTAACTTTTTTTTTTGAAAAAAAGGGCATTATATCTATCTGGCCCAGGTGATTTATCATTGGCAAATGAGAAGAAACACTTTGGATTTCAAAGTCTGTAGAAATAGAGGTGAGATGATGGTTGAAAATGGGATTAATAGGATGGGTAATGTACTGGGTGAATGATGGAAGACCTAGATAGGTAGGAGATGAACCAAGAAGAGTTTGGACATATGAAACGAAAGCAAATCTGATGGCATCCTTTTTAGTAATGGAAGATCCATCAAGGGATGACAATTGAAGGATTTTATTTTTGTTAAACCTGTAGTTAGTAAATTAAAATAAATAGGATGTGTTGTGATATCCCTCAGCCAACCATTTAATTCTAGCTTTTTTGCTTTCACAACCTTTCTGCACAAATCTTGAGATGGGAGTAGGTTTGAAGGAGCTACTTTTCAATGGTTGATTGACATCCGAAGGGTTGGAGTCAAGCAAAGTTTAACAAGTGACAAGGTCATCCTTACAATATCTAACTCTAGAGGTGAGATCATTGTGATATTTTCTGTTCAATGACTTAAGGGAAAATTTGAGAAGCTTGAGCTTTTGAACAACTCTAAACATAGGTGAGCTAATGATTGAGATGTTCCAAGTCTGTTGAACTATGGTTAGGAAGGAAGGATGGCAAGCCAGAAAGTTAAGAAATTTGAAGGGGAGAGCTCTTATGGGTGATGGAGAACCGAGTTTGATGATAATTGGGGAGTGATCAGAAACATTTTGAAGATGGTAAGAACAAGAGGATGATGAAAATATGGAGTTTCAGTGAGGGTTAACCATAACCCTGTCAAGCTTTCGGGACACAATAGCAATTCTAATACTTTGATTAATTATACCATGAATAAAAGATACCTGAGAAACAAAAATCTTTAAGCCCAATTGAATGGACACAATTCCTGAAGTCAGTCATCTCTAGAGTAAGTCTGATGTATCCACCATGTCTTTCATTTAAGTTCAAAACTGTGTTGAAATCTCTTACCAAAAGCCAAGGTTAATGATGGATGAGGTTTGAATGGGAGGTCAGGTTATATTAGAGCCTTTGCCTACCAGATCTTAAATTGAGCCCATAAATGAAGGAAACATTAAGAAATGAATGATTGGTGAGATCTCTAACAAGGAAATGAATAGTTTGGTCTGTGATTTGAAGCATCTGTAGACTATATTTGGAGTTGTAACTATAATATTAATCAAAATGTCATGATGGAGCATTATAACCCATAATTTTTTTAAAATATAATCTCTATTAGAGTGAGATATTTTGGTTTCCAATATAGCAAACATGGCAATATTTTGGTCAAAAAGAAGGCTTCTAATCTCAGCTTACTTAATAGGGGAATTGAGACCCCTAATATACAAACATATAAGGGTCATTTGGATGAGGATCGATAGCTTATCAGACCCCTAAACCTTTTGAGGGAGTACTTAGGTTGAGTGTTAACAACCTTGCCTTTGCCCTTGTTTTTGCCTTTACATTTCATTGTTTTATTCTTGCTATTGGAATGGAATCCAACAGAAGAAAAGGTTAAGTCAGCTTCAAAACTACTTTCCTCCAACACCACATTAAGATCTGCATTGGTGTCATCATGGGGTAATGAATCATCAATGGGATTAGAATCATTCTCCACTGCCTGTTTAAAGTTACATTTTGCATTATATCCATCATCATCATCAAAGAAATTTGAGAGTTTCAAATTGGTTTGAAAGATTTATGAGATTGGGAGTGGCTTTAAGGAAGATGAAGTTAGAGTGGGATGATTTGCTAGATTGGGAGTGCTGGGTTAGATGAGGGAGATTAGGTGTGGGGGTAAATTTAGCAAGATCAATAACAATGTTGATTTGTTTGTAACATTCAGTAGGTAAGGTAGTTAATTGAGGTGAGCTATTATCTATGTTCAATGTTTGGAGTGGTAGTGAAGGGCTAGAAAGGTAGGCATTAGGGTTAGAGATAGAAGAATGGGTAGAGTTTCTCACTGGGTGCGGCGTTTTAGTGACCAGAGTCAATTCCTTCTCAGCTTGAAGTAGGTATGGACAAACATTGTTGGTAATCGGAGAAATCATGGAACACTTAGCTAAGGGGTGGCTGAAGGTTTGGCAGGTGGAACAACAAGATGGCCTCCAAGCGTATTGGATTTCAATAGTGGTTGGCTCATTCATTCTAGTATTGAGGAGGAAGTGGTCTAGGAGAGAGCTAGAAGGTTTAATTTCTATGCATATCCTAGCATAGTCAAGTCTCTTGAGGTTTTGGGTGGTTTGGCCAACATAAAGTGGTCTTCCAATGGCACTTGCAATATAGCTTAGACCTTTTGAGGTCCAGAATTGAAGAGTTTTACCCAAATAGGAAGCTTGTTGTATGGGTCATCATGGAGTTGCAAATTTATGGACCATGACCTTAGGCTAAGCTACTTGGTGGATAAGGTCCATGGACCATCTTGCAGGACTATGATAGCTAGTCGAGTCTTCATCCTTAAATTTGAAAATAAAGTATCCCTTAGTTATTGCGATTACCTCATTGAGGCCCTTCTTACTCCATAACTTGAATGCAGATGTATGAATAACCTTGAAATGAATATATGCATTATAAAAGTCAAAAAGGGTGAATTCCCATTCATTAGCACCTTCTGTGGAGACCTTTTTGGGAGGATCAACAAGCAGAGTACCATTAGATGAAGTGGGTCGGTAAAATTCAAAAATCATTGACTTGAGATTGGGTGGTTTAGTTGGTTAAATGGTCTTTAAATATTAGCATATACTTCTTCTTTCTCTCTATTGAGATTATAAAATTTTTGATATACCTTGTAGTACGGCAAAGTATTTATTTTTTTTCTCATTGAACTATAATGTACCTAATAGTATTTTTACCGTTCTATGGAGAAGTGAACTTTATAATAGTTTTTTCATTGATAATTATTGTGTTTATTTGTTTTGAGATTTCCTTGGTTATGTTACCTTAATTAGTTTTTTTTTTTTTTTGATATATAGGATATTAGCATATGTAATGAAATAGATATTTAATGAGTTTAAATTGGGATATATAGCTAGGGAAAATAAAACTAGAAAATATAGCTTAAATAAAATTAAATGTATCAAAAGGAGGAGGCGGAAAGGGGAAAAAATATTTGTAATACCTCGTAATTTTTGACGTCATTTATTTTAATTTAAATGCTTTATATATTTTTATTATTTTATGTGCATTGCTTTGTTGATTGTGTATTGATTGATTTAAATTTATTTCAGTGTTTTAAATGCTTTATATATTTCTATTATTTATGTGAATTGCTTTGTTGATTGTGTATTGATGGATTTAAATTTTATTTGAGTGTTTTAAATTGCTAGGGAGTTTATTTTGTTTTATTTTTATTTTTATTTAATTCGGGTTGGACTGGTCTTTGGATTTTCTCTTATTTTTAATGTTGGATTGGGCAAGGGTGTAATTGGGTTGAGATGGGCTGGAAAGGCTACGCTAGGGGTATAATTATTATGATGGGCTAGGGCTTGTTTTATTAATTTTTCCCTTTTTAAGTTTATTTAGTTTTAATTAGTTTTCTAGAAAAAAAATGATAATAGAATAAAAGAAAAGAGGGGATTATAATTTCTGCCGTGAGTTTTTACGCACAGAAATCAAAAGTGTAGACGAAAGAGAGAAGAGAGAGAATGAGCGATCAGGTGGACGAGTTTCGAATCGATAAAGAGGCAAGTTCGACTCTTCTCTTCCCCTTTGAATCTATATGCATAGTCTAGGTTTTGAGTCTATAATTATACCTGAAATTTTTTATTTAATTTTATATTATTTGTTGTTGCTTTCTGTTGAAGAAATTCGTGAGATTTATTATGCTAACTGAATATAAGTGTAAAGATTTATATACGTATAGATATATGCATATATATATATATGATATATGTGTATGATGTATGAAAATCATATGAGCATGAATATAGGTTGGTAAAGGATGTTAATTTGTAACCTTTTGTGTTATGGATGCTCTCGGGTAAACGACCATCCTTAGAAAATCAGATCGTTGAGGAATTGGGTTTTAATTTTTAAAATTTTGCGAAGAACCCTAGAACTTGTGAATTGGGGGTTTCGATTCGGGCCATTTTTTATGGGACTTTTTACACCAATACGTAGCCCACACCTAGAGGAGAAGAACGGTGTGAAAATGGAGGTGAACGGTGATCGGAGGTGGCCGGAGTGTCGCCGGAAAGGCCCCAACAGAGCGCTGTGCGCACTTGGGAAGAAGCCCCAGAGCTAGCGCTCCCCCAAGCACGTTGCCAGCGCGTGGGGGCGCGTCCGGCCGACACCGGAGAAATTTTTTTTGGGCCCCACTCGCAGGGGCCCACCTTTAAGCCCAGTTTGGGCCCATTCCGAATTAGTTTGCTATTTTTTTATTTTTGAAATTTTTGCAAAAACTTGAAATTTCAAAAAATCATCTTTTTAAAAATATTTAAATATTTCAAAAAATTCTCAAATTTTTATTTCAACTTCCTGGGGGTTAAACAAACTTGGGTTTTAAATTTCATGTAGAAATGAGCTTCTTTTATGGTTATTTTTTTATTTTAAAGATTGTTTAAAATTAGGTTTTTATCTTCTTTTAATTAGAAAATATTTTAAAATTTTAGAAAAAAATTTCAAAAAATTTTGGTGATCTTTTGGGGACAGAATGCACTTGGGTTTTAAATATCAAGTCAAAAAGAGTTTTCCTTGTGATTAAATTAGTATTGAAAGTCTACCTCAAAACTAGATTTTTATTTTCTTAAATTTTGAAAAATCTTTAAAATTCTCAAAAAATTTTAAAAAATTTCAAAATAATTAAAAAGGGTTCTTAGGAACAGAATATGCCCGGAAACCTAAATTAGAGTTAGGTTTCGACTCCCTCGAAAATTTAAGTATATTAGAGGTTTGGTTGTGTGCTTGCTCATATAATTAGTGGTTGCATTATTTTACTCCTTAACTGTATTTTCTTTGAAATTATAACTATCCATGTTATACCTGATTTTAATTTAATTGTGAATGAGTTATTTTATTGTGATGATTGAATTTCTGTTAGATCAAATTCATATGCTTGTGTAGTTTAAATCTTTTCATATTTTTTTGTGTAGTAGGTTAGTTTGAGAGGCATGTAAGAATTGTCAGGGGGTATGTTAGGATTGCCAATACCTATTAAGGTATCTAAAGTTAAAGGAGACATGTAAAGATTGTCAGGGGGCATGTTAGGATTGTCAATACCTATTAAGGTATCTAAAGTTAAAGGAGACATGTAAGGATTGACAGGGAACATGTCAGGATTAACAATACCTATTAAGGTATCGAATGATAATAATTGTGGCATGTCAGGATTGTGTAGAATTAATAAAATATATGCTTATGTTTCTTTGTTCTGAACTTAAAGAATGTGTTCATTTTTGTATGTTAAGGATTTGTTGGAACATTGTAAAAGATGATATTTATTTTGAAAACATGAACTGGATAAAGAATGATCTATATGTTTACACCTATATATATTGTTCTCTTGTGTCCTTCATACTGAGGGTATGTATACTAGTTCTCTGATTGGAATATAATAGAGAGAACTTGCTCGTGGATTTAACCCACTTTGTTGATATTTCAGGTCTCAGGTCGGTTCCACCGCGAGGATAGAGTCTTGGGGGGTTTGGTGGTGGCAGACATCTCCTTTTATCAGTTACAGAGTAGAAACTTATTCTCTTCTTCAAGTTCAAATTATGAACTTTTTTGAGACTTTGGTTGTTGGTTTTTAATTTAGAGTTAAAACTCTTGTTTTTTTTCGTTAAGGGGTCATTGGGTTACGAGAATTTCAAATTGTATTACCAAACACGTACTTTATTTATTTAATGTTTTATTTTGATTCGGATGGACTTTCTATTCCGTTTTTAAAGTTTATTTCATTCTGTATTTTGTACTCTATGATTATTGTTATTAGTTGTAAACATCTCTCAAATTTTGTATATGAGATTAATCACCTTATGTGCGAAATTTTAGAGAAGTATTTTAATATTTGACTGCGGTCAGAACCACAACTAAAAGCTATATTAATTGTGCTAAAAAAACGCAGTGAAAAGTCAGATAAAAATTATCAATAAAAACAAAATCCCAGTGGATACGAAAAAAAAATGCCAGTAATCTTTACCGACGGGACTTTTAGCAACTGATAGCAAATCCGCCGGTAACCACCAGTAAAGTAATTTTAAAATGTTAAAAATAAGGGTCCGTTTGGTAACCGTTTGTGTTTAGTGTTTATTGTTTATATAAACAAATTTTTACGATAAACATGTTTGATAACTTTTGTTTTATTTATAAATTGTCAAAACGCTTTTAAAACAACACTGTTCATAAGCCTTCAAATCTTAAACACCAAAATGATGTTTATTGTTTATGTTTATTAAAAAAAAAAAAAATTCTTTTTTTATCTAAAATGGTGATTATATTATTTTAATTAAAAATCAAAAATAAAAGTGAGAAAATGAAAAGAAAAAAATTATAAAAAACTATTGTTTGATACAATGATAAAAATATTAGAATTATCAAGTGTGAACAAAATTAAAGAGATGGTTACTTAGGGACACCCATACTAAAAAAAAAAAAGACCCCTTATTTGATGAAAAAAACAAAGAAGTCTCAACCATCTCCTTATCAAAGAAACAACAATGACATTTTGTACACATATCATTCATTCATTTTCAGTGTTTAAAGAAACATAGAAATCAAAAAAATGAAAAAGAAAGTAGTAGCATAAGAAGTTTAAGAGAAAGAATATGCCCTCCAAATCCCTCTTCTCAGCCCATACAAATTGGACCGAACCAAACCGTTCATTATGGTTCCGATTCCGACTCTAAATTTTAGAAACCGTTCACTACGATTCTGGTTTCAAGCCTTGGAACAGGAACTGAAACCGTTGAATATATATATATATATATAATAATAACATTTTGTTATGTAAAAAGTTTTAAACAATAAAGTTATTATAAGTATTATAAGGTTAAATACAACTCCTATAATAACCGAATTGAACCGAACTTATTTATTTCGGTTTTAAAATTAAAGAACCGTTGGGAACGGTTCTGATTCTTATCTTTCCAATAATTAAAAAGAACCGAATCGTGTGCATCCCCTTAGTTGTTAGGGCCTTCTGGGCTGTGGGTCATTCTAGATTTACAGTATCATTTGCAGTGTGTAGATATATATGTAACCCAATATTATTTATTTCTTTTTATGCATATTTTTTGCTCTATTATTGTTGTATAGATTTGTTGTATCATAAACTTGACTTTTTATGCAGTTTATTGTGTTGATTTTTTTTATAAAAAAAAAAATAATTTAGGGTTAACAAACATATTTTTCTGTTTATGATTTTTAAAATAAGTCAAACGTTTTTTCGTTATCAAACAACACTCATGTTTATGGATAAACAAAATCATAACATAAACACTGTTTATATAAATACTTAAATAATAAACGCTAAACATAAACGGTTGCCAAACGGACCCTAAGTGGGACACGCATTGAAAGGTCCAAGGCCGGTGAGACCCAAGTAGAACCATTTCAAAAGTTTAAAATATGGTAATTATCTTTTCCTTATTCAGGTTTGACTGAAGTTGTAGTTAATTTCTTGGCATGTATAAAGTACGGACGCACATTGAAAGGTCCAAGGCAACAATTGAAATTTTCAAATTTCCATATATTGTACGGTAGTCACTTTAAGTGACAATTGTAGGTAAGACCATGATTTGTAGGTTTGAACACTAAAAATGACTGTATATCAATGAATGTATTGCATATAACTTCTAAATTAAAGAAATGTTCTCTAGAAATATTATTATTTGGTATGAATAATATTTTCTTGAATTTTAGTCTCACACGTGGGGATTGCCTGGCCTGGCCTGGTGCACGCCATGGGGGACTGCAAGATTGCTTGAGATGTCAAGAAACCGAACTAAATAATCTTTTAATAATTTCTTGTTGATCTCAACAATCTTAATTTTTTTGCAACTGGCAGCGCTTGTTTGCAAAGACGAGTAATAATGCTGAAAAATCAATTTAGGAATGCGACTATAAAATGACTCGGAATGAAATTACTATATCAGACAATAAAACCAGGGGCTGCTTGCTATCTCTAAAGACAGGAGAGCTCTAGATAATCCACATTCAACAACCAAGTGCAAGAACATGCATGTGATTTTCAATTCTCTGTATCTAAGTTTTTTATATGTTGAGTGTTGGAATGTTAGTTGTATTAAAGTATTTAATATATCAGTAAATTATCAATTTTCATGAAATTAATAAAGTAGCGAAAAAGTGGATCAGAAAATGGAGGAGAAATTAAGCTGATGACGTTAACATAATAGCTGGTTTGTTAATAAAAAATATATATAAAAAAAAGGTGTTTCACAATAAATAGTACGTACAATACTTTGATATTTCGCTCAAAACTATTAAGTTTGAACTAATTTTTCTCCTTTTCTATCAATATATTCTAATTTTAAGATATCAATTACATGCAACCGAACATAATCTTTGTGTTCTTGGCTTAGTCTTAAAGGTGTAAAACTCTGAAGAATTCTCGAAGTCGCGAGTCTGAATATTATAATCGCGTTCCTCGGATGAATTTTCAACTATATTACTTGTCGAGCTTGCAATGGTAGGCACTTGCAGGATAAGATTGTTGAGACTGACAGGATTTCTTACAGATTCATGAGTTTCATTACACCAACTACAATTCTCTAATGGTCTAACGTTTTTTTTCGATAAGGATAATGGTCTAACCTACAAGTCTCATGTATACTGTTACTGAGTAGTGAGTACTATGCATCATATATAATGGAAATGTCCAACTTTTTTACCAGGAAATGTGTGAGTTTCATTACATCAACTACAATTCTGTAATGGTCTAACCTTTTTTTTCGACAAGGATAATGGTCTAACCTACAAGTCTCATGTATACTGTTACTGAGTAGTGAGTACTATGCAGCATATATAATGGAAATGTTCAACTTTTTTACCAGGAAATGTGTCAACGTGGTACAATTTATTGTACGTACATACCCTAGAAACTACTACTTTGTCAAACTTGAATAAGAAAAGTCTCATTATATTATTTTTAACACTCCAAGCATGTACAACAGAGTCTATAAATACCCTAACCATGCTATATCAAAAAGCATTCATCAAGCGTTCAATACTTCTTCTCTAGTACTTCTTTTGAAACTTCAAAACTACCTACATTTTCTCCCTCAAGACTCATAATTAAAGCTCTCTCTCTCTCTCTTTCTTGCATATATTGCTTCTCCTGAATCTATCATGGAAGCAGGACCACAATCACCGTTGCAACCACCAACTTATGGAAATGTAATCAGTGTTCTTAGTATTGATGGAGGTGGCATAAGAGGGATTATCCCAGGGATAATCCTTGGCTTTCTAGAGTCGCAGCTCCAGGTAGATACAAACTTTTCAATAAATCTTAAACTCATTCTACAACCAATGTGACTATATATATATATATATATATGCCTTTAATTTGTAGTAAAATGCTCTTTTTCATGCATGAAGAACACTGCATGCATCAACTAAGTCCGATAATTAACTATTAAATTCTGTTTTTCTATTTAAGCGTTCTCTCTCTCTCTCTCTCTCTCTCTCTCTCTCTCTCTCTCTCTCTCTCTATATATATATATATATATATATATATATATATATATTTATATAAATTCATATATCTTAATTCATGCATGATGTTTTGGCCTCTGGTGCAGAAATTGGATGGTGAGGATGCAAGAATTGCAGACTATTTCGACGTGATTGCAGGAACAAGCACCGGTGGCATTGTGACTGCCATGTTAACTACTCCAAATGAAAAGAACCAGCGTCCAAAGTTTTCTGCCAAAGACATCAAGGAATTCTATCTTGAACACTGCCCTAAAATCTTCCCTCAGGACAGGTGATGAGCTTGACCCTGAATATCATTCCAATAACATTATATATATATATATATATATATGCTATTATGTAGTATCTAATTATAATATTTACATGGTCATGTATTCATTTGCAGTGGACGATTTGCTCATGGTACACAAGTCATCAAGGCCCTATCAGGGCCCAAATACGATGGCAAGTATCTCCACAATATCGTTAGGGAAAAACTGGGAAACATACGATTGCACGAAACATTAACTAATGTTGTGATCCCCACTTTTGACATCAAGAGACTTCAGCCAACTATCTTCTCAAGCTACCAGGTACATGTGTGTGTGTGTGTTTGACATTGGCTCTTTTCATTTTACTAATCTAAATATCAGATTTGAAACTAATTAAAATTGATTGAATACTATCTAATTAATATTATCATCTTCATATGGTTTAGGTGAAGAAGAATCCATGCTTAGATGGTTTGCTGTCAGATATATGTATTTCGACTTCAGCTGCCCCAACCTATCTTCCTGCCCATTATTTCGAAACCAATGATTCCTCAGGAAAAGTGAGAGAATTCAATCTAATTGATGGCAGTATAGCAGCTAATAATCCGGTACATACTATTCACTAGCTAATTAATTTGGCATTGAACCTTTAGCATTTGAGGATTGTCCTAGCAAATTAATGAACATTCTGATGATGAATTATATATTTTTTGTTTCAGGCTCTTGTTGCTATGGGTGAAGTCACAAAGGAGATTAACCGGGGCAGCTCTGACTTCACTTTTATAAAACCGGATTATAATAGGTTTATTGTGGTATCATTGGGAACTGGTACAGCAAAATGTGAAGAGAAATATGATGCAGATGAAGCTGCAAAGTGGGGTGTTTTGGGATGGTTGACAAGTAGTGGTTCAACTCCATTGGTGGATGTGTTTACTCAAGCAAGTGGTGATATGGTCGACTTCCACATTTCTACAGTTTTTCAAGCCCTTCAATCTGAAGATAGTTACCTTCGGATTCAGGTACAAACATATATATATATATAGACTATATTAATTCTATTTTGTTTCTTTAGTTCAATTTACAAACATTAATCCAAATTAAATTTTGCCGTTGAAATTGATTTTTTGTTGAAAAATATGCAGGATGACACACTAAATGGGATACTGTCATCGGTCGACATTGCAACCGAAGAGAACTTAGAGAATCTGGTGAAAGTTGGTGAAGAACTATTGAAGAAACCAGTTTCGAGGGTGAATTTAGAAACTGGTGTCTGTGAGCCCTTTAGTAAGCTGGGTACCAATGAGGAGGCACTCATAAGGTATATATCAAACTATTATTGCAATTAAACCATAATGATAAATAAGTGTCTCATTAGTTAATTTAATCTTATTCATGTATTTGTTTAATATCTATAGGTTGGCAGAAACTCTATCCAAGGAGAAGCAACTTCGCAATGCCAGATCACCACGTGTCACAAAGTCGAACTGAAAAATATATCAAGATTAATATATTTTTAGGCAATATGCTAATTATTTTCATTGTAATTCCTTGTGTGAATAAGTCATGGTTATGACCTTGTAAGTGATAACAGTCCTTTGTAATTCTTTTTGTAAGTTATTTGAATAAATTCAGATTTATTAATTGGAATTAGATTGTCATTTTCTTTATGATCAAGCAATTTTTTTTTTTTTTCGAAATTTCAAACAAGTATATTAATAAGAGTAAATAATTGTAGAGCAAAATACAAGCTTAGGGAGGATTAAGCCCAAAGCCAATCAGTAATCGAGGGCCCAAACAAGCTGTGAGTAACAACATAGACAAGCAGTAAACAAGCAAATTAGACAGCAAATATTACAAGAAATGAAACACAGAACAAGAAGAAAGCATGGCTCTCTATGCCTCAAATCTGCAGAATCATACTCTCATCTGTTTTCACGTGTCCATTCTCTAAACCAATTTTGAGATGAGTGGGAATTACGATCCTCTTTTACCTCCATGCCCTCTACTTCAAGGCGATGGATGCCTAACTGAGGACGACAACCGATAGCAATAGGGCCGTTGGGCTCTAACGGTCATTTGAAAGTTCAAGTGAACATGGGCCTCTTGATGGACTCGGGCAAACTTAACGTGTCTAAAATGATTTCTACTTTGGGCCAAAACTCTTGGATAGGTTTTTTTTTTTTTCTTCTTTTATTTTTTTGGACAAAGTAACCTATTATGGGTCACAATCGCCTATAGTGTAAACTGTAAATATTACTTTATTCATTTATACAATTAAACTTAATTTCCAACAACAACAAAAATGATTATTTGTACAAATTAATGAACTTTCACAAGAGTTTCTGATTCCCCCTAAAATATAATTATTTGTTGAGCATGGCGTAACCTAGGGCTGCAACTCGGCCGGGTTGGACGGATTAAAGGTACAACTCAAGTTCAACCCTACATATGAAATGTAGGAGTGCACACAATACGGTTCCTTATGGTTCTTGGTGGAACCGAAACCAGAACCATTCTCAATGGTTCCTTAATTTTGGAACCGAATCCGGAACCGTTCTCAACGGTTCCTTAATTTTGGAATTGAAACCGTTGACTTCGGTTCGATTCTGGTTCCAGTTCCTCAACAGTTCTTTGTCAACTTTTTTTTTTCTTTTAAAACATTGGCAAGATATACATTCATACTTGTGCACCCCTAGTTATAACAATAGATTAGAAGCTATTAATATTTATTTATATATCTTATATTATATAAATATATAGAATATTAAAACTTAGAAGCTAAATGTATTTATCTATATATTATATATTTTATACTTTACATATAAATAGAACACTAGAATTTAGAAGGTATTAGTCTTTATTTATATATTTTATACTTTATATATTATATATTTATATAAAACACGAACTTAGAAGCTATTATTATTCATTTATATATTATATATTTGTTTTCTAACGGTTCCGGTTCCAAGTAACCAAAACCGTACTGAACGGTTCAGTTCAAGTACGGTTCTGGTTCCGCCTGTTCTTTGTACACCCCTATGTTCAACCCTAACCCTACTTTCAACCCTAACTACTCAACCCTAGCCCAACCCATCCTTAAATTTTTAAACTCGGGTTGAGATTTCGGGTTCAAAAGTCGGGTTAATTCAAGTCATCTATATCACTAATCTCCATGTTGAAGATTTAAAGTGATTTTTAATAAGTTTCACATTAGATTACTCCTAAACACATAAAAAATGTTATCATAATAATTTGAATATTATATATAATATTTATTATATATAAAAAGTGTTAACATTCAATAAATTAAGATTTAAATAAAAGAAGTTCAAAAGAAAAAGGTTATCATAATTTGAATATTATATATAATATATTATAATAAAAAAATATGTATAAAAATAAAATTACAATTCGGGTTCGGGTTGGGCTCAGGTTGTTGCCACCTCAATCCAAGTCTACCCTAATTAAGTTCGGATTGAGATTTTTCAACCCAAGCTCAATCCTAATTATAAAAATAGTTGCTCAAGCCCGTAAAAATTCGGGCTAAGCTCGAGTTGGGTTCGGGTTGCCCAACTCAAGTTGCACCCCTACTTCCAACCTTAACTACTCAACCCTAACCCAACCCATCCTTAAATTTTTAAACTCGAGTTGAGATTTTGGGTTAGAAAGTCGGGTTAATTCGGGTTATCTATATCACCAATCTCCATGTTGAAAATTTAAAATGATCTTTAATAAGTTTCACATGAAATTACTCCTAGACACAAAAAATTAAGAACTTAATGCAAATTTCTAAAAAATTACAAACAATTTTTTAGAAAATTAATTATCCAAAGTGTTAACATACAATAAATTAAAATCTAAATAAAGGAAGTTGAAAAGAAAAAGGATATCATAATTTGAATATTATATATAATATATTTAAAATGAAAAATATGCATAAAAATAATATTACAATTCGGGTTGGACTCGGGTTCTTTGTATCTCAACCCAAACCCAACCCCAATTAATTTTGGGTTGAGATTTTCAACCCAAGCTCAACCCTAATTGTAAAAATAGTCATCCAAACTCGTAAAAAATTGGGATGAGCTCGGATTGAGTTCAGGTTGCCTGACCCAAGTTGCACCCCTAACATAACTTGTCAAGTTGGCCTGGATTTTGTTTTGAATTTTGACATGATTATTGGATTTTGTGTAGGCCAGAGCCTATCACAACCTGTCACAGAACTAACTGAAAGTAATAGGTGGTAAACAATTCACAGTACTTGTATGCTCCAAAATTAATCAACCAATAATTTAAATGACAAAATAAATTCACACCCCCTCTCCCTGAAGTTTGGTCTAACTATACATATATTTATAATTTGGCAAAACTTATACTAGCTAACACTTTCTTAGATTTAGTACATGATTACACTCAACCACAACACTATATGTATTGTTTGTTTTACCTTCCATGCATTGACTCAAAAGACATTCTCGACCTCATTTTCCTTTCAATTAGACAAAGTAACCCTTACTTCCCTTTTAACCTTAAGTCCCCCTCCCCCAACGCACACAGATATATTGTTGCAACACTAAAAATATATTGTAAATTATATTAAATATATTTTTAATATATGTTATATTACATATTTACTAATAAATAAATTTACTAAAATTACATATATTGCAAATTAAAAAAGAAAACTTTCAATTTAATATATGTTATATTAAGTATAATACAAAAATAGTAAATTTAATATACGTAATATAACATATATTAAATTTATTAAATTATAATTTTCCTTTTCAATTTGTAATGTACGTAAATTTAGTAAATTTATTTATTTAAATTTAAACTTACTTTTTTTATAAAATATGTAATATAACATATATTAAAGATAAATTTAATAAATTTGCAAATTTCATATGATGAACACAAATTTCATAGCAGGGATAATAAAGTAACTGATTTGATGAACACAAATTTTATATCAACCCTTTCTCAGACTTCAATCATATTATGAAAAAAAAAAAAGTACAGACTTTATTTATAGGGTCTAAGTTAAATCAATAGATAGATAATTGGAGAACCCTGAACCTAGGTTATATTAGATTATTAATTGAACTTCATGATCAATTCCTGTGGCTTAAGGATTGATTCCTAACAAATAGTGTAGAGGGATTAATCCTCCCATAGTGCAAGAGATTGATCAACTTGTTTGGAAACTCGAGTTTTACAAGTTTTCCTAATCCAATAGAGAAAAAGGGAATCTGAGAAGTGAGAGAGAGATAAAAACCAAGAGAGAAAAAATGAGTGTACCTTGAGATGGAGAAAAATTGTTCGTAGAAAGAATAAAAAATCTACCAAAATCTGTGAAGGAAATGTTGGATTTGTTATGGGCTTTCGTATTTATAATTTCCACCCTCAAATCCACCAAAATTCACTACTTAATGAAATCCTTCAAAATCTATGACTTTTTGAATACACCTAGACTTTTGTAAACTTTTTTAAAATCCTAATTGAAAACCGTCAAATTTGTATGAACTCTTTAAAAGTCTAGA